>CM039673.1:24036676-25380842 GCA_022496015.1 Hordeum marinum | reverse complement strand
TTGCGCTATGAAAGTTGAAGTAAGGTTTGGATGACAAACCAACATTTCCTAACACAATTATGCGGGACAACATTTTTCACAACCCAGTGGATGTTATACTTTGGCACGTGGCCGTGCACCTTCGCAGGACAACCTGATTCAACACACTTCAACGGTATATTTCGTTGGACTAGATATGTAGTGTCCAGAAAACCATCTGCGTAGACATAGCCCACTTTATCACCGCATACTTCATTTTCTTATTTGTGTCAAACATAGCCCCGATCTGGACTTGGTTCAGATTATATTGCCATGGAGTCTCATGGCCATCGTTGACAGTAAAGCATGCGGATATGTCCTGCTCCCATGTCAGCAGGAATTGGTACCTCCTCCTCCTCCTCGGAATTTTCAGAATCAAGTTCCTCTGCAATCCCATCCTCGTCCTCTTCCTCCATCACCCTCTGCATTTCATCGGCTTCCTCATCCCCATCAGCAACACCAGAGGCAGCTAATACTATCGACTGAATACTCTGACCAGCAGCATGACCACTAACATTGTGTGGCACATAATCTGACTCTTTCTCGGCTTGGCTAGCATTCACATCCGGTGGCTGTGACCCAGATAGATAAATTCTCGTTAGCCTTCACTACTCTGGCCTGGTTCATACCCCACGGTGGGTGGTACGATATTCTCCTCCTTCGCCACTGGTTGCACTAGGGCATACACATGGATTCTTCGGTCTTTGCAACGACTTAACAGAGACAACCAGTGTTGGATCCTATCTATCGGAATCAAATCCCACTTGACCTTTTTACCAGGATTTGGTCCACAAGGCATGAATACTGACGGAAGAAAACTTCAGGATCCAAGCCAAAACTAGTTGTCAACCAGTGCTTCAACTGCCTAATGTCCAGTCTGTCCGGGTCTGAAAGTGTCATCTCGCCTTTTTTCAAATCGCTAAGATCAACCCCCAACTCATTATATCGAACATTACCAGGGCCGTAATACATAGTGAAATTTACGGATTCAGACATTTTAACCTGTCAGACATTGCCAGCTTCACATTATTCGCAACGAATAAATCGACACTAAAATAAAACGTACACTAAAATATACCCACATATTATAAATAAACCTACACTAAAATGAGCTTCACAAAATAAACCGACACTAATATGACTACACTAACTAAACCTACACTCGAAAAACATACACTAAAATGTACACTAAAATATACCTATGTATTCTAAAAAACCTACACTAAAATGAAGTTGGCAAAAATAAACCGACACTAATATGACTACACTAACTAAACCTAACTCGGAAAACATACACTAAAATCACTACACTAATAAAAGTAACCTAAAATCACTACACTAATAAAAATAACCTAAACTAAGTTTACGTACATTAAAAAAACTAACAAAAACTAACCTAACTAAGAAAAAAATTATACCTTTGACGCGTGAGTGCCCTTCTTCCTCCTCTCCACCTTCTTCTTCCTCTCCACCACTCCACCTTCTCAGCATTGACACCTCCATCACCACACCATTTCTCCTCCACACGAACAAATCACTACCACGTTGCAAAAAATGAAACCGTTGGGCAGGGGAGAGAAGAAGAAGCTATCGTTTCATCGGATTGAAACGGGAAATGGGTGGAGGGAAAGGGAGATCAAGGGGGGGGGGCAATTTTCGGCCGAAAGTGAGAGAGGACGAGCGAGATGGAGGAGGAAGAAGGAGCTAGCTGCGTCGGCCTTATGCAGGGGCTCTTCGGCCCTGGCGGCCACGGGCGCTCGGCTGGCGGGGCCGAGGCCCGCGCTCTTCGGCCTGGCTTCGGCCGATGGGCCAATTTTGGCCTGCAGTAAGCTGATGGCTGCCGGTCAGCCCAACTAGGGCCGACGGGGTGCTAGTTTCGTCATTTTTTAAACTGCTATCAGTGTTTTCAAATTTGGTGCAAATTTCGTACTAGTTTTGAAAAAAAATCACAGGGGAGACGCTTTCAAACCGTCGCCTTCGCATCCGCATCCGCATCCGAACCGCACAAAGGCTCGTCATCCCTCGCTGCCTAATGGGCCGGTCCCTTGGGCCCAATCAACCAGCATACTGCGTTTTGGCCATGGAGTAGCCACCCCTTAGGACAGCCGACCCACGAAACATAAACATGGTGCACAGATCAAATTGAACGTCCAGAAATGGTCTGATCAGAAAAATTAATGGTCGAGACGTCTCATGGCGTGGGAGGCTCAGTTTTACTGTCCTAAATGATGTGATCCTATTATCAAATGACATCTCATGTCTATGGCTAGGAAACCTTAACCATCTTTGATCAACGAGCTAGTTTAGTAGAGGTTTACTAGGGACACTTTGTTATCTATGTATCCACACATGCATTTGAGTTTTCCATTCAATACAATTATAGCATGGATAATAAACGATTATCATGAACAAGGAAATATGATAATAACTAACTTATTATTCCCTCAAGGGCATATTTCCAACATATGTTTGCCTGGGTACGGTCGGGTTGGGCCGGGCTGGGATAGGATGTGGAACGGTTGGATGTTGTCTTCTACTTTTTTGAATATGAGAACGGTGGTCCATGCCATCTATTGTGCTTCGGGGAGTGGTTGAATGTGTTAGTTTAAATCTGTGAAAAGTCGAATGCATGTTGTTGGTATCTGCTTTGTATTTATGTCCGCAGTTGCAACTAGCGTTATGTGTTTCTATATCCGAGGTATCCCGGCTTGCGTGTTGATGGATGCCGACAAGGTAGGGACCACACATTTCGATGGGTTTTTGCATTTGACATGCATGTATTGATTGCACATGGTCATGTATCTTTGGATATGGGGAACCGAGTAAGGATTCCTCAGGTCTCTTCAAACACACTACATAAGGGGGTCCGGATTCCAGGTCGGAACCACGTCATGATTGTTGGAAATATGCCCTAGAGGCAATAATAAATTAGTTATTATCATATTTCCTTCTTCATGATAATCGTTTATTATCCATGCTATAATTTTATTTATCGGAGACTTAAATGCATGTGTGGATACATAGACAAAACCATGTCCCTAGTATACCTCTAATGGACTAGCTCGTTGATCAAAGGATTGTTAAGGTTTCCAAGCCATGGACATGAGATGTCATTTGATAACGGGATCACATCATTAGGAGAATGATGTGATGGATAAGACCCAAACTACAAACATAGCATATGATCGTGTCAGTTTATTGCTACTGTTTTATGCATGTCTAGTATATGTTCCTATGACCATGAGATCATGCAACTCACGGATATCGGAGGAGTGCCTTATGTGTATCAAACGTCGCAACGTAACTGGGTGACTATAAAGGTGCTCTACAAGTATCTCCGATGTTGTCTGTTGAGTTGGCATGGATCAAGACTGGGATTTGTTACTCCGTGTGACGGAGAGGTATCTCAGGGCCCACTCGGTAATACAACATCACAACAAGCCTTGCAAGCAATGTGGCTAAGTGTTAGTCACGGGATCTTGTATTACGGAACGAGTAAAGAGACTTGCCAGTAACGAGGTTGAACTAGGTATGGAGATACCGACGATCCAATTCTCGGGCAAGTAACATACCGAAGAACAAAGGGAACATTATACGGGATTAACTGAATCCTTGACATAGAGGTTCGACCAATAAAGGTCTTCGTAGAATATGTAGGAACCAATGTGGACGTCCAGGTCCCGCCATTGGTTATTGAGCATAGAGGTGTCTCGGTCATGTCTACATAGTTCTCGAACCCGCAGGGTCTGCACACTTAAGGTTTGGTGACGTTTCGGTAGTGTAGAGTTATGTATGGTGGTGACCGAAGGTTGTTCGGAGTCCCGTATGAGATCCCGGATGTCACGAGGAGCTCCGGAATGGTCTGGAGGTAAATATTCATATATAGGAAGTCCCAGTTTGGTCGCCGGAAAAGTTTCGGGCTCATCGGTAGTGTACCGGGAGTGCCGGTAGTGTACCGGGGGACCTCCGGGAGGGGTATTTCGATCCCAAGAGGTCCATGGGATGTGGGAGAATAATAACCAGCCCTTAGTGGTCTGGAAAACAGCCACACCAAGGCCCATGGCGTAGGAGGCAAAAGTCCTAAAGGAAAAGGTGGAAAAAAGGCTAAAAAGGAAGAGTCCTACTCCTACTAGGAGTGGAGGAGGAGTAGGACTCCTCCCCCTCTAGTTTGGCCGACTCCAATTGGAGTTTTTCCTTGCGCCAGCCCTCCTCTCTCTCCCTCCTTTATATACTGGTGGATTGGGTGCTGTTTGGACATAGTTTACGGCCACGTGCTACCCGTTTCACCGGTGCTCCTCTAGATCGGTTTTCTGCAGCGCTTAGGCGAATCCCTGCCGGAATTGCTCCACCACCGTCACCGGAGCGCCGTCACGCTGCCGGTGAACTCTCTCTCCTCTCCACCTCCTCTTGTTGGATCAAGATGGTGGAGATCGTCATCAAGCTGCACGTGTGCTGAACGCGGAGGTGCCGTCCGTTCGGCGCTAGATCGGAAGGACCGTGATCAAGATCGCGAGACAGTTCGTGATGTGATCACGGAACGGATCGTGATGAGTTCGCGGGATAGATCGTGAGACGGATCGTGATGAGTTCGCGGGGCCGGATCATGATGTGTTTGCGGGACGGATCGTGATTGGATCACGGGACGGATCGTGATGAGATCGCGGGACGCTCGGCGATTTGGATCGCGAAGATGTTCGACTACACCAACCGCGTTTCTTAACGCTTCCTGCTTAGCGATCTACAAGGGTACGTAGATCCACTCTCCCTCTCATAGATGCTCATCACCATGGATAGGTTTGCGTGTTGTAGGAAATTTTTTGTTTCCCATGCGACGTTCCCCAACAGTGGTATCAGAGCCAGGTTTATGTGTAGATGAGATCTCGAGTAGAACACAAAGAGTTTGTGGGCGTTGATGCTTAGATTGCTTCCTCCCTTGGTCGTATTTTGGTTCAGCGGGATTTTGAGATGAAGCGGCCCGGACCAACATTACTCGTACGCTTACGACAGACCGGTTCCCTTGATGCAACTTGTTGCCTAGATGGCTTGCGGGTGACAGTTTCTCTCACTTTAGTTGGATCGGTTTCGACAAAGGCGGTCCTTGAGAAGGTTGAAAAGCAAACTAGTGTATCACCGTTGTGGTTTATGCATAGGTGAGAATTGTTCTTGCTAGATACCCGTAGCAGCCACGTAAAACATGCAACAACAATTAGAGGACGTCTAACTTGTTTTTGCAGGGTATGTGTTGATGTGATATGGCCAATTACATGATGAGATATATGTGATGTATGAGATGATCATGTGATGTATAGAATTTCACGACTTGCATGTCGTTGAGTACGGCAACCGGCAGGAGCCATAGGGTTGTCTTTAATTATTGTATGACCTGCGTGTCAATCATTAAGCGCTATGTAATGCTTTACTTTATCGCTAAGCGGTAGCAATAGAAGTAGAAGCAGGGCTGGCGCCACAACCCCAATGGCAACACATTGATGGAGATCATGGTGTTGTGCTGGTGACGATGGAGATCATGCCGGTGTTTCGAAGATGGAGATCTTAAACACAAGTTCATGGCCATATCATGTCACTTATGAATTGCATGAGATGTTAATCCTTTTATGCACCTTGTTTTGCTTAGTACGGCGGTAGCATTATAAGGTGATCCCTCACTTGAATTTCAAGATGAACTGTGTTCTCCCCGAGTGTGCACCGTTGCGAAAGTTCGTCGTGTTGAGACACCACGTGATGATCGGGTGTGATAGACTCTACGTTCACATACAACGGGTGCAAGCCAGATTTGCACGCGCAGAACACTCGGGTTAAACTTGACGAGCCTAGCATGTACAGACATGGCCTTGGAACACAAGAGACCGAAAGGTCGAGCATGAGTCATATAGTGGATATGATCAACATAATGATGTTCACCATTGAAGCCACCTTAACTCACGTGATGATCGAACTTGAGTTGGTGAATTTGGATCATGTATCACTCAAATGACCCGAGGGATGTCAATTTGAGTGGGAGTTCTTAAGTAATATGATTAATTGAACTCATTATCATGAACATAGTCAAAGTGTCTTTGCAAATTATGTTGTAGATTACTAGCTCGCGCTGTAGCTCCCTTGTATTTTTATATGTTCCTAGAGAAATAGAATTGAAAGATGTTGGTAGCAAAATTGCGGACTGGGTCTGTGATCTGAGGATTGTCCTCATTGTTGCACAGAAGGCTTATGTCCTTAATGCACCGCTCGGTGCGCCACCCCATCTAGCGTCGTCTGTAGATGTTGTGAACATCTGACAGACACGTTTCGATGACTACTTGATAGTTTAGTGCGTCATGCATTACGGCTTTGAATTGAGGCTCCAAAATGTTTTGAACGTCACGGAACATATGAGATGTTCTAAGAGCTGAGATTGTGATCTCAGGCTCATGCCCGAGTTGCGAGATATAAGATCTCCAACGAGATTCTTTGCCTGGAAGATGAAAGAGAATAGCTCAATCGTTGAGCATGTGCTCAGACTGTCTGGGTACTACAATCGCTTGAATCGAGTGGGAGTTGATCTTCCAGATAAGATAGTGATTGATGTAGTTCTCTAAGTCACTGTCACTGAGCTACTAGAACTTGGTGATGAACTATAAAATGCCAGGGAAAGAGATGTTGATCCCTGAGCTGTTCGCGATGTTTGACACCGCGAAGGTAGAAATCAAGAAGGAGCGTCAAGTGTTGATGGTTAATCAAACCACTAGTTTCGAGAAGGGCAAGAGCAAGGAGGGAAACTTCATGGATAGCAAGTCAGTTGCTGCTCCAGTGAAGCAACCCAAAGTTGAACTCAAACCCGAGACTAAGTGCTTCTGTTATGAGGTGAGCGGTCGCTGAAGCGGAACAACCCTAGATACTTGGTAGATAAGAAGGCTGGCAACATTAATAGAAGTATATTTGATATACGAGTTATTAATGTGTACCTTGCTAGTACTCTTAGTAGCACCTGGGTATTGGATACCGGTTCGGTTGCTAAATGTTAGTAACTCAAAATAAAAGCTACGGAATAAACGGAGAACTAGCTAAGGGTGAGGTGACGATATGTGTTGGAAGTGTTTCCAAGGTTGATGTGATCAACATCGCACGCTCTCTCTACCTTCAGGATTAGTGACGAACCTAAATAAATGTTATTTGGTGTTTTGCGTTGAGCATGAACATGATTAGATCATGTTTATTGCAATACGGTTATTCATTTAAGTTAGAGAATAATGGTTATTCTGTTTACATGAATAACACCTTCAATGGTCATGCACCCAGTGAGAATGGTTTGTTGAAATCTTGATCGTAGTAGTACACATGTTCATAACATTGATGTCAAAAGATACAAAGTTAATAATGATAGTACCACATACTTGTGGCACTGCCGCTAAATGTCATATTGGTATAAAGCGCATGTAGAAACTCCATGCTGATGGATATTTGGACTCATTCGATTTCGAATCGGTTGAGACATGCGAACCATGCCTCTTGGGCAAGATGACTAAAGGACCCCATTGGATGGAGCGGGCAAGTGATTCCCTGGAAGTGATACATGTTGATGTATGCAATCTAGTGAGTCTTGTAGCGTGAAGTGGATATCGTTATTTTCTTACCTTCACTGATGATTTGAGTAGATATAGTGTATATTTACTTAATGAAATGCAAGTCTGAATCGTTTGAAAGGTTCAAGCAAATTCAGAGTGAAGTTTAAAGATCATCGTGACAAGAAGATAAAATTGACCGCGATATGATCGTGGAGGTGAATATCTGATTTACGAGTTTGGCATACAACTTAAGACAACGTGAAATTTGTTTCACAACTAACGCCACCTGGAACACCATGGTGTGATGGTGTGTCCGAACATCATAGTCATGCTCTATTGATATAGTGCATACTGTGATGTCTCTTATCGTTTTACTACTATAATTTTTGGGGTTATGCATTAGAGACAACTACATTCACTTTAAATAGGGCCTCATCTAAATCCGTTGAGATGACACCATGTGAATTATGGTTTGATAGAAACCTAAGCTGTCATTTCTTAATATTTGGGGCTGTGACACTTGTGTGGAAAATGTTTTCACCTAATGAGGTCGAACCCAAGGCGGACAAATGCATCTTCATAGAATACCCTAAGATCAGTTGGGTGAACCTTCAATCTCAGATCCTAGTGCAAAGTGTTTGTTACTTAAACGGATCCTTTCTCGAGGAAATGTTTCTCTCGAAAGAATTGAGTGGGAGGAAGATAGAACTTGATGAGGTTGTTAAACCTTTTGTTCAACCAGAGAGTAGCGCAGCATAGAAAGATGTTTCTGTGAAGCCTACGTTAGTTGAAGAGGAAGTTAATGATGATGATCATGAAGCTTCAGGATCAAGTTACTATCAAACTTCATAGGTCGACAAGGATGTGTACTGCTCCTAAGTGGTACGACAACTCTGTCTTGGAGATCATGTTGTTGGACAACGATGAACCTACGAGCTATGGAGAAGCGATGATGGGCCCGGATTCCGACAAATGGTTGGAGGCCATGAAATCCGAGATAGGATCCATGTATGAAAACCAAGTGTAGACTTTGGTAGACTTGGTCGTTGGATGGCAGGTCGTTGAGTACAAATGGATCTTTAAAATGAAGACAGCCACTGATGGTTAATGTCACTATTTGTAAAGCTCGACTTGTTGCAAAGATGTTTGTGACAAGTTTAAGGAGTTGACTACGATGAGACTTTCTCACTCGTAGGGGTGCTAAAGTCTGTTGGAATTATGTTAGCAGTTGCTGTGGTTTCAATTATGAAATCTGGCAGATGGATGTCAAAACATCGTTTCCTTAACGGTTTACTTGAGGAAAGGTTGTATGTGATACAACCAGAAGGTTTTGTCAGTCCTAAGGATGCTAAAAGGTGTGCAAGCTTCGGTGATCCTTCCATGGACTGAAGCAAGCATCTCGGAGTTGGAATATACGCTTTGATGAGGTGATCAAAGTTTTGTAGTTTATACAAAGTTTACGAGAAACTTTTATTTGCAATAAAGTGAGTGGGAGCACTATAGAGTTTCTGATAAGTATATGTGGTTGACATATTGTTGATCAGAAATAATGTAGAATTTTTGGAAGGCATAAAAGGTTGTTTGAAAAGTGTTTTTCAAAGGAAGACCTGGATAAAGCTACCTAATTGTTGAGCATCAAAATCTATAGAGATAGATCAAGATGCTTGATGAGACTTTCAATGAGTGCATACCTTGACAAGATTTTGAAAGAGTTCAAAATGGATCAGCCAGAGAAATAGTTCTCGTCTGATTTGTAAGGTGTGAAGTTGAGTGAGACTCAAAGCTCGACAACGGCAGAAGAAAGAGAAAGGACGAATGTCGTCCCCTATGCCTTAGCCATAGGCTCTATATTATGCCATGCTGTGTACCGCACCTGTGTGTGCCTTGCCATGAGTCTGTCAAGGGGTACAAGAGTGGTCCAGGAGTGGATCACTGGACAGCGGTCGGAATTATCCTTAGTAACCAGAGGACTAAGGAAATGTTTCTTGATTATGGTGGTGATAAAGAGTTCGTCGTAAAGAGTTACGTCGATGCAAGCTTTAACACCTATCCGGATGACTAGTAGTAGCAATCTGGATACGTATAGTGGAGCAGCCATTTGGAAATAGTACCAAGTGGAGTGTGGTAGCAGTGTTTACGGTTTGATATAGAGATTTGCAAAGTACACACAGATCTGAATATCGCAGACCCGTTGACTATAAGACCTCTCTCACATGCAAAGCATGATCGAGCCCCAGAACTCATTGGGTGTTAGATTCATAACAATGCGAATCACATGGTGATGTGAACTAGATTATTGACTCTAGTGCAAGTGGGAGACTATTGGAAATATGCCCTAGAGGCAATAATAAATTAGTTATTATCATATTTCCTTCTTCATGATAATCATTTATTATCCATGCTATAATTGTATTGATCGGAGACTTAAATGCATGTGTGGATACATAGACAAAACCATGTCCCTAGTATGCCTCTAATGGACTAGCTCGTTGATCAAAGGATGGTTAAGGTTTCCTAGCCATGGACATGAGATGTCATTTGATAACGGGATCACATCATTAGGAGAATGATGTGATGGATAAGACCCAAACTACAAACATAGCATATGATCGTGTCAGTTTATTGCTACTGTTTTATGCATGTCAAGTATATGTTCCTATGACCATGAGATCATGCAACTCACGCATATCGGAGGAGTGCCTTGTGTGTATCAAACATCGCAATGTAACTGGGTGACTATAAAGGTGCTCTACAGGTATCTCCGATGGTGTCTGTTGAGTTGGCATGGATCAAGACTGGGATTTGTTACTCCGTGTGATGGAGAGGTATCTCAGGGCCCACTCGGTAATACAACATCACAACAAGCCTTGCAAGCAATGTGGCTAAGTGTTAGTCACGGGATCTTGTATTACGGAACGAGTAAAGAGACTTGCCAGTAACGAGGTTTTACTAGGTATGGAGATACCGACGATCGAATCTCGGGCAAGTAACATACCGAAGAACAAAGGGAACGTTATACGGGATTAACTGAATCCTTGACATAGAGGTTCGACCGATAAAGGTCTTCGTAGAATATGTAGGAACCAATGTGGACGTCCAGGTCCTGCCATTGGTTATTGACCGTAGAAGTGTCTCGGTCATGTCTACATAGTTCTCGAACCCGCAGGGTCTGCACACTTAAGGTTTGGTGACGTTTCGGTAGTGTAGAGTTATGTATGGTGGTGACCAAAGGTTGTTCGGAGTCATGGATGAGATCCCGGACGTCACGAGGAGCTCTGGAATGGTCCGGAGGTAAAGATTCATATATAGGAAGTCCCAGTTTGGTTGCCGGAAAAGTTTCGGGCTCATTGGTAGTGTACCGGGAGTGTCGGTAGTGTACCGGGGGACCTCCGGGAGGGGTATTTCTACCCCAAGAGGTCCATGGGCTGTGGGAGAATAATAACCAGACCTTAGTGGGATGGAAAAACAGCCACACCAAGGCCCATGGCGCAGGAGGCAAAAGTCCTAAAGGAAAAGGTGGAAAAAAGGCTAAATAGGAAGAGTCCTACTCCTACTAGGAGTGGAGGAGGAGTAGGACTCCTCCCCCTCTAGTTTGGCCGACTCCTATTGGAGTTTTCCTTGCACCATCCCTCCTCTCTCTCCCTCCTTTATATACTGGTGGATTGGGTGCTGTTTGGACACAGTTTACGGCCACGTGCTACCCGTTTCACCGGTGCTCCTCTAGATTGGTTTTCTGCAGCACTTAGGCGAAGCCCTGCCGGAATTGCTCCACCACCATCACCGGAGCGCCGTCACACTGCCGGTGAACTCTCTCTCCTCTCCACCTCCTCTTGCTGGATCAAGATGGTGGAGATCGTCATCAAGCGGCACGTGTGCTGAATGCGGAGGTGCCGTCCGTTCGGCGCTAGATCGGAAGGACCGTGATCAAGATCGCGAGACAGTTCGTGATGTGATCACGGAACGGATCGTGATGAGTTCGCGGGACAGATCATGATCAAGATCATGAGACGGATCGTGCTGAGTTCGCGGGACGGATCATGATGTGTTCGCGGGACGGATCGTGATTGGATCACGGGACGGATCGTGATGAGATCGCGGGACGCTCGGCGATTTGGATCGCGAATATGTTCGACTACACCAACCGCGTTTCTTAACGCTTCCCGCTTAGCGATCTACAAGGGTACGTAAATCCACTCTCCCTCTCGTAGATGCTCATCACCATGGATAGGTTTGCGTGTGCGTAGGAATTTTTTTGTTTCCCATGCAACGTTCCCCAACAAAGATGATTCCCTAGGCCGACGCTTTTCATGGGGTGAATTATGACTACATATGCATGTTTGTGTTCGTTAACTGCTTCTATTCTCGAGGTGATCAAACTTATGTTGTAATGAATGTCAAGGTAAAGCTAATTCATGTTCATGTCATATTAGTTTTCGCCTTTGGCATGAATGTAATCGTTATGCATGGACATGTATTGTCAAGCATGTTGTTTGCCCCCAATAATGGAGGACAATATGTCTTTGCAATTGGTGTTTTCGGAATATCCGGAGGTATTTTTTGCCACTCTATGGTCAATGATGGTTATATTCGGATCCCTGGTTAGCCATGGCCAGTTGCGAGGATGCTGGGATGGGTCGAGTCGGGTTAAGGTATGTAATGAGGAAGCTTGTCTTCTTCTTTTTGAATAAAGAGAAAAAATGTGTTTCACGCCATTTTTTCTTTTTTGGGAAGTGATTGAATGTAGTGTTTTAAGTTTAGGAAAAGCGTAAGGATATTGTTGGTGTATGTTCTGTATTTGCTTTGCGATAGTAACCAAAGTTGTGCATTCTGACATGATTGTAATGAATACTGAGAACGTAAAACTAATGCAATTTGTTAAGTTCTTGCATTTGGTGTGCATGTATTGAATATGCATGACGTGCATCATCAAGCATGGTACTCCTACGATCAACACCTTTAATGAGGAGAATCATGACCTCGTTGTGTGGTTTTGTTAGATTTTGGAACCCCCCTATGGGTTGGGTGGGATATGGGTGACCTGGCGTGGCTTGTTGTACGGTGTTGGAATTGTGGGGATATTTGCCTTGCTCCCGAGGATTCCAGTGCACGCTTCGGCACCGCACATACGTTTCTTTTGGCCATGCGTCGGCTCGAAGAGGCGTCAGTGAGCCCGTTCCACGCGCAACTACGCGGGTTCCCGCGCACAACCGGACTACGACACTAGCTCCCGCCCTGCTCGTCAAAATCCCCCGAAACCCCAATGCTTGTTGGCCTTCTATATAAACCCTCACGGTCGGCGACTCCACATTGCCTTCATCCCCTTCCTCGCCATAGCTTATCTAGTTTGCTTCTCCTTGAATGGCACTGGCCCGTCATCGTCTCTCAGCCACTCCGCCAGAGGGCAGTTGAAAGGACGTGGATGTCTCCTAGAGGGGGGGGGGGTGAATAGGCGCTTTAAAATAATTACGGTTTAGGCTTGAACAAATGCGGAATAAAACTAACGTTTAATATGTCAAGCACAAAACCTAAAACAAGTAGGCTCACCTATGTGCACCAACAACTTATGCTAAGCAAGATAAACAACTAAGTGATAGCAAGATATATAGCATGAAACAATATGGCTATCACAAAGTAAAGTGCATAAGTAAAGGGCTCGGGTAAGAGATAACCGAGGCACGTGGAGACGATGATGTATCCCAAAGTTCACACCCTTGCGGATGCTAATCTTCATTTGGAGCGGTGTGGAGGCACAATTCTCCCCAAGAAGCCACTAGGGCCATCGTAATCTCCTCATGCCCTCGCACAATGCAAGATGCCATGATTTCACTAAGGGACCCTTGAGAGCGGTCACCGAACCCGTACAAACAAGGTTGGCGCAAACTCCACAATTGGAGGCTCCCAGCGACACCACGAAGCTTCACTACAACGGATTGTGGCTCCGAGGTGACCTCAAATGCTCGGGGAAATCTTCACAACCTAATTAGAGACCCCAAAGCTTTCCCGGAGCTTTGCACCACAATGATCGAGCCCCAAGGCACCACCAACCATCTAGGGCGCCAAGGCACCCAAGAGGAACAAGCTCTAGGGTGCACAAACACCCAAGAGTAATAAGCTTCTCAAACTTCACTTCCACGTATCACCATGGAGAACTCAAACCTATGCACCAAATGTAATGGCAAGGGCACACGGAGTGCCCAAGTCCTTCTCTCCCAAATCCCACCACAACAACTAATGCTATGGAGGAAAATGAGAGGAAGAACGAAGAAGAACACGAAGAACTCCAAGATCAAGATTCAAGGGGTTCCCCTCACAAAGAGGAGAAAGTGATTGGTGGAAATGTGGATCTAGAAATCCCCTCTCTTTTCCCTCAAGAACTAGCAAGAATCATTGGAGGGATTGAGAGTTAGCAAGATCGAAGAAGGTCAACAATGGGGGGGGGGGGGAACACGAGCTTAAGAGTTAGGAACCATTGGGGAAGAAGACCCCCTTTTATAGGTGGGGGGAAATCCAACTGTTACCCCCACAACCCGCATACAAGAGGTAGTACCGCTTAGGGGAACTGTACTTCCGCTTATAGCCGTTCTGGAACAACAGAGCGGTAGTATCGCTCTGGAGGGGGCAGTACTTTCGCTCAAATAATCCCAAAGGCCAGAAGAAAAATTTAGGACTCCTTTGATACAAAGGAATTTCATTGGATTTTTAGAGGATTTGGATCCTTAGGATTTTTTCCTACGATGGTCGTTTGGTTCTTAGGATTGAAATCCTTTGGAATTTTTCCATAGGATTCATTTGTACTACATTTTGGAGGAAAATTTCCATTCACTCAAACCTCTTGAGCAATCCTGCATTCATTTACTCCTTTATTCCTATGTTGTTCCTATTCATGCATTTTGAGAATCCTGCGAATCAAAGAAGCCCTTAGGCGGAAGTAGCCATGGAATCACACAGTGGCAGTACCACTGGGGCGGTACTACCGCTCCTGGAAGAGCGGTACTTCCGCTAAAAATGGCCAGAGGCCCTCGTAGGAACCAAAAGGAAAAAACAAGCGAAGTAACCATGATAGAACATAGCAGAAGTACCACCGGAGAGGTACTACCGTGGTACCGAGCGGTACTACCGCTAGATTAGAGAAAAGCTGTCCTCGCACTGAAACTGCCATAACTTCTGCAAATGAACTCCGAATTGAGCAAACTCAAGCTTGTTGGGTTCAGCACGACAAGAGCTATCGAACAGAAGAGGCAATATGAAAAAAGCCAATGATATAGATATGTGGAATCTCTATGAATAAAGAACCGGCAAAAACTCCAACATCGAAAACATCATAGAAGATGCATATGGACTCCGTTTGATGTACTTGAGCTTGTCATGAAGCTGACCATAAGCTCAAGAATCCACAAATAGAAAAGCAAACCAAGAACCAAGAAAGATGATGATGCCAAGAATGCAATGGTTTGAGCTCTCAACGAAACGATACGATCAAGCTACTCACTTGACGACCCCCTTGATAGTACGGCTATCGACCCTATAACCCGGTCTCCCAACTACCACCATGAGACCGCTAAAATAGAAAACCCTATCAATGTCAAACCTTAGCCTTGCGCATAGTCCACTTGAGCTAGATGATGGTGATCTTGACTTCCTCAAGATGGACCACCTTTCTTGATTGCGTTGGCTCGATGAAGACTAGTTGATTGCTCCCCCATACTCTACTATGGGTGAGCCATTCTTCGTCACATCTTCACAAGTCCATTGTCACCACAATGGACAGCAAGCTTCAAGCATGATCTCTCTGTGATGCTACACTTGAACTTGCACACTGCAACCTTGATGACAAGCACCACTTGATGTCATCCTCCATGGGTTGTATGGGATCTTCTCTTGGAAATATGAGAAATTTACCGAATATTTAAACGAAATAAATAGTTGATAAAACAAGATTATAGTAAAAGAGGCAACACTAGTCATGCGAGTTAGAGGAGAGTATGCCACAATAAGAGGAACAAAACTTATCAGGGAAACTAAAGGATAGTAGGTGAATATTATATGAACATGTGAATTATATCAAAACATATGTAGAATAGAAAGTAGACCAAGTACTTCTAGCAAAACCTCGAACATGAAAAACATGAATACGTACTGAGCGGTGGCAGCAGCAGGGTTGGCGTTAACGTTGTCACCGGCCATGTCGTCAAAGAGATTGTTGACGTCCTGTGCCATCTGGGCATGACAGGAGGCGAACGCCTAGATCGCGGCAGACACCGCCGCCCCAAGAGCACTCGGCGGGTCCCCGGCGACTGGGCAGCCGGCTACATCCCAGCTTTGCCGTGGCCGGTCCCCCTGCCGACTCCCTTTGCCTGAGGTCACTAGGGGACCGTCTCCTCCCGGCACCATCGTGCCAGGGGCCCAGACGAGAAGCCTGCGCCGTCCGACCCCTCGGGTGCCTCGGTCTCCCTCCTCGATCCTCCGCCTCCGGTCTCTCCCGCCCGGCTCGACCCGGGCACTGGTGTTTCTGGAGCCGACTCGTCTAGAGTCGGCATCCTAGGGCCGGAGTCCCTGGAGGCGGCACCTCCGGAGCCGGCACATCCGGAGCAGGCGCCTCCGGGGCCGAAGTTTCCACTTCCGGGGGCCCCTCCGCCCCCGGCGGCATATCGTCTGCCCCTGGCGGATCCGGGTCGCGATCCGCCTCCTCCTCCTCGCCATCAGCGTGGACCGTGTTGTACCCGCCGCCACGCACGCATCCTTCGCGGCCTTCGCGTCCGCCTCCGCCTGCCACGTGGGATCGTGGTGGTCCTTGGACCACCTCTCCCGGCCCTCGGGGAATGGCTCCCACGACTGGTCAGCCGCCTCCCCGCTGGATCCTCTCGACAGCATCCACTTCTTCGCCGCCTCCTCCCATGGGCGGTGCCCCTCGGTGTGCAGCTCCTGCTAGGCCACCTCCAGGTCGCTCCATTCCTCGCGCTCCCTCTCCTCAGCGGTATTCAGAGGCGGCGCTCACCGGGGTCCTCCCCAGGGCGTGCGCCTCCCTGATCAAGCGGAATGAGAAGGCATGGGGTGGAGAAAAAGAATCAAAGGAGCAGGGCTACGGGGAGCGTGGCTTAACCGATGACGACGGGGACCGCCCTCCTTGTGGGGCCTGTCGGGGAGACCCGCCTCTTCTTCCTGCCGCCTGCGCGGCTGCTGCCCGGCTGCTCGGTGGCCTCCCGTTTGGGTGCCGGCCTGGAGCCAGCTGCCTGCTTCCCCTTGCCACCAGCTGCCGCGTCTTCCCGGCCGGGCTCGTTGCCGACACGGCAAAGGCGCCTCCTCGACGGTGCCGTGGCTTCATCTTCCAAGGACTCGAGGTCCTCTGGAGGCTCTACATCACATGAATCCTCCGACTTAGCATCGTCGTCAGTCCAATCCTACAAATTCGACCAGGGAGGGAACTCACCCGTCGACTCGGCCGTCTCCGTCTCTGTGTCCGCCTCGCCGGCTTCAGATGCGCCGGCTCGCTCCGAGTCTGCTGGCTCCACATCGTCGACGTCCTCAACCTCCTCGGGTTTCGAGTCCTCCATGTCGGCGACCGGCTCCCCGTAATTCTGTAGCTGCAGAAAAACCTGCAGGTGGAAGAGTGCCTCTCACTGTCAAAACGAGGCGTCACCCCTGATGAAGAAGGAGAGGGTGAGCCGGCTAGACGCTTACTGGTGGCGCCGGATGGCTCCGGCTATAAGGGTTCTTCCCCCACTGCCAGCTCCCTTCCTTGAGCTTTATCATCGAGATGGCGTTCACCCTCCATGCCACATGGACCGTCTTCAGCTCCTTGGTGGAGAGCCGACAGGGATCGTGTCGGCCCCCCATCTGGCAGATAAGGTGCAGTCGTCTCTGCAGCGGCTGCACCCGGTGCGCTACCATCATCGCCAGCAGATCGGACGCGTTCAGGCCTTCTGACCCGGTCATCAGCAGCAGACGCTCGCAGAGCCGGTCCGCCGTCTCCGGGGCCTAAGGCACAACTGTCTGCCAGTTCAGCATCGCCACCGATGGCTGGTTGATGAAATCGGGGAGGTTGATGTGGTCCTCCTTCAGCTTCATGTTCTTCACATAGAAGAACCCCCGCTGCCAATTCTTTACCGAAAGTCGGCACCCTGGTGAATGTGGATCAGAGCGCCCCTGCAGGCGGTCATAACCGTCTTCTACATTGCCGGGTACTTCGCCGTCTGCCGCTTGAGGAAGAAGAGGCGGAACCAGAGGTCGAGCCACGGCTCCACCCCTAGATACCCCTCGCAGAGGGTAACATAGGGCACTAGCTGCAAGACAGCGTTGGGGGCGAGATGGTGCGACTGTAGGCCTACCCACGTCAGGACTCGCCGGAAGAACATGCTCGCCAGCAGCCCGAGCCCACGGAGGAAGTGCTCGGCAAAGACGACCACCTTGCCATCCCGTAGGGCCGGGGAGTTCTTCGGCCTGGCAATGCATGCCTCAATGAGCTCCTCCTCCGACAGCTTGCGGCGGTGGCAGAGGTGCTCGATGAACTGCTCGTCAATGATGTTGCCGTCCCATGCCCCCTTGCTTGCCATTGCTCCTCGAGGGGCTTGCGGGCACGGCGGCAGGCGTGGGAGCTTGGCTACAGAGCGGGCTCCGGCAGCGTCGATGGGGGAACGGCGAGAAGCGCAGGCGTTGCTCTCCTTCTCTCTTTCTCTCTGAGCAAGAGGAGGAGGGCGACGGGAGCGATGCGACCGGGGCGAGGGGAACAAATGTGTCGTTTCGTTCCCCTCCCCTCGCCATTTAAACCCCAAGCGGGTGGACGTGGTGGGCAGATTCATTGCGCATGTCCCCCAAGATTCCCGTCGCGCGCGGGGAGGAAGTTATCTCGCTCGGGAACATCAACCGACGACCCAAGCCGTAGAAGATCCACGCGCATGGGCCGAGTTCGCAGCAGTGGCGGGCCCCACCCCACGGCCCGGTCCTATCCGCCGCGCGACCTGTTAGGCCGCAGCCCGTGGTGTCTCCCACGTGACACATGCACTCCACCCGACGGGGCGCCCAGGGCGGCGCTCAAAGCATCGACCGATTGCGCAGCCGGCCGCCGTTAGCCCACTAACGTCCGGCTCCCGAGGCGGGCTGCAGTACTGAAGCAATGTTCAAGCCGGCGAGGTCCGCCGCGGCCCAGCGGCGGGCCTCCCCTGCTACGGGGACTACTATCGGGGGGATAACCCCGGGGTAGCCTAAAGCAATCCACAACTCCAACTTTCTGAAACGACTGAAGGGCGGCCGCCTCCCCTATAGCCCAGTTGCACCCAGCCGGCCACGCCATGCCGGCCGGGTCCTGCCGGCTATGCTCGGCTGGCTGCGACGAGCCTGTCGGCTAGGGGCAGGGACCCTTAGCCCCGCCGTGCATTGGATACCATGGCCAAGGCGTGCGTGGCAACAGCAGCCCCCATCCCGTCGGGGGTCAGCGCCCATATGGTCACAGTGGAGGCAACAGTGCCGCTGACTTCGGCTGACTGCGACCGGGCTTCCAACAGTGTCGGCATGCCTTCAACCACTCCATTACCTGCCCCGGCGTGGCTACAATGTAGCCGGCCGTACCGCTGACCTCGGCCGGCTACCACAAGACGATGCGCCAAAGGACGGCCCGTGTTGTGAAGCGACCGGCGCTGGGACCTACTGCGTGGGCCCCTTTGGCTCTCGACGGGACCTCCCAGCCTGTGGGACCTACCAACGATAGGAACCTATAGCCGGGGGGCCGATGGCCAGCTACAGAGGCTGCCAGATGGGCCCTCCCGCGGCTTTCCATCCATATTGTAATCCGGGGGGTTGGACTATAAAACCCCCTGGATCCCCCCATGCAGAGGGAGGCAACAGGTAGACCAGCACTCTCACACACACACAAAGGAACACCTCGTTCCACAACCACCCTCATAGCAAGGGAAGTGGAGTCGGTTGCTCCTCCTTCCACCTCTAGACACTGCTCAAGGAGCGCCATTGTAACCTTCCCTCATCGATCAACTAGATAAGGTAGGACTAGGGGTATTACCTCCCACTGGAGGCCCCGAACCTGGGTACATCTCGTGTTAGTCATCGCTTGTGCCTAATCCCGCTTCCGGAGCCCTTCGGCGTCCTCCGGTCCCAACGACCATCGATAAGCCTACCTATGGCATCTGTCGTGAGAAAACAACGACAGGTACGTTGCGACGTTTGATACACACAAGGTACTCCTCCGGTGTCAGTGAGTTGCATGATCTCATGGTCATAGGAACAGATACTTGACATGCAGAAAACTATAACAATAAACTGACATGATCATATGCTACGTTCATAGTTTGGGTCTTGTCCATCACATCATTCTCCTCACTAGACCGTGATGCGCACGTTGCCGAGCCCGTCCATTTGATAAATGGTACAAATTTAAAGAAATAAATTAAGACATGAAAGGTGGAAGTGAAATTTTCATCAAGAACAATGATGCACTAAAGGCCATGCCAAGATGAAAATATGAAAAATTTGTATTGGCGTAGTGGGCTTACAATATGTGTTTGTAGCCATGCAAATGTATGAAATGAAGAGTACATGTTCAGGGCTACACTTGACATCAAGGATTCAAATACAAGGAATGATATCCAAAAGGCACCTTTATAGCATCTCAATAGCAGACCATCCCGTGTTTTTGTACTTCCCTGTATGTCCTTCCATCAAGCAGTTGAAGAAAATTATGTGCAGAAATTGTGTTACGGCAAGAAAATAACTGTAATGCTCGGTGCATATCCCGGAATAACTTGGCCTGTGCTAAGCAATTGGTTAACTATTCATGTCCCTTTCATTACCCAACTACTGTCTATCAATCATGCCATCATTTTTATTGGTCGTCATAAACAATATGGATTCGTATGAAACAAAAAATAGAGTCTAATAAATTGCACTTGAATCCAGTTACCTCTTGCCTGATGTCCTTGTGGCCACAATAATAATTTCTTAAATCACCCTTCAACCTTCCATTCATTTGAAGCTACAAAAGGCACACACACTGGAAGAAAAAAACACTAAGCAATGATCAAGGTAAACACATCCGACCATGGAAAAAATGGTGCGAGATTCAATAAAGAAGAAAAAAGAGGAGGATCCATTGCCCCAGCCCGGTCTCATGAATGAGAAGATCGTGAAGACAGAAAGCCTCAAAGAAATAGAAGGTGCAAGGATCATGCTCGTCATTAATTTGCTCATAATCCCAGAGTTTGTTCTGTCATCAATCAACATAAACAATGAAAAAAATTGGAATTTTTTTCCTTTTATGTAGAAGCAGCGATCATACTATTGACAATTGATAAATACGGTATTGCATATAACTGAATGTAAAATGAAGTATCGAGCTAACCTTGCAAAGACAAACACCTGCAGTAGTAAAGTTTCATCTGTTGCGCCTGCAGTGAGAGATTCTAGTGTCTGTGTTAGGGGTTCAGAGAAAGGTGGTCAGCCATGAGAAAATCCAACGCAAACTAATCAATCTTACAACTTGTCATGACGTCCATGTAGTAGTAGGAAGAAACAACAGATCGTGTTTAGATCACACCAACGAGGATCGCGTGTGCTTGTTCCTCGGCTCCATCATGCTTTTCTCCACCACCTGTTTGTTTGCTATCTCTCTAACCGGTCGATCAAGAACCATCGTGATAGATTGGACATCGGAGTAATAATATTATACTTGTTCTTGATTCAGTCACAACATACTTTGCCGAGTACGTGACTACGTGAGGTCCGTCCACAAAATCATTTAGGAGAGTACAAACACAACACCTAGAATTCAAAATCGAAAGAGATCAAGTGATGAGTAGAGCAGGAAATCTGCGAACTTACGAAGTCATTGGGGAAACAGAGTGGCCCCTGAATGGTGGCGGCAGCTCCATCCCAATCGTCCACGCTGCTGCATGAGGAGGCTGGGGCAAAGGGGTAGCCGCGGGGTTCTGATTGTTGGTGCCGTCGTCGCCGTAGATGGGGGAGAACAGGGAGGAATTTTTTTCAAAACTAGTACGGAATTTATACCAAATTTGAAAACAGTATGTGCAGTTAATTTTTTTTCGAAAATAGTACCCGTCGGCCAGCACCAGGCCGAACAGGGGCCCGTCGCCCAGCACCTGCCGAAGAAGGGCCCGTCGGCCAGCATCAGGCCGAAGAGCCCTCTGTCGGCCAATCAGAGGCCGGGGAGAGGCTTGTCGGCCAGAGGGTGGCCGAAGAGCCACCTGTCGGCCTGTGGGAGGCCGATGGGCCCCTGGATAAGGCCCAGGGCTTCTTTCTTCCTTCTCTGACCACTCGTTTCACCCTCCCCCATCTAGTAGCCTGCCCCTCTCCACCTCCCACTCCCGTTGCTCTCCGGTGCTTCCACCGCCTCGTCGATCTCTTCGCTCGACCACCCATGTTGTTATCCTACCCGCGTAAACAATAGATCAGGGCGCTCTCCACCGACGTACGGTATTTTTTTGCTTCCAACTCAATCGAATGAGAACTCTCAAGTCGGTAGTGAATTTAGTTCTTATTGGTCACCGTCCGTCTGCAGGTAAATGGCTTGCCCATTTTGCCGAGCTCCAGGTGGCCCTTGTGCTGCCGTTGATTCCGGTGCGTCTGTATTTACTGTGGTGCTGGATATCGATGTTCAAGACGTGTTGTAAGATTCTATGTCTTGATTATCTGATTGTGGCATATTCGAATGCCTTTGTTTATATGATTATGATGTTTGCTTCCATTCTTGTTGTAGTATGTTACGTGCAGTGTTAGATCATATCTTGCTCGGTACATTAAGGAGTGCAGAGCTTTAGCTATTCGGAGAGGTGACATAGATATTGATCTTGCTCTGCACAACAGTGAGGGTAGCTTATACCATGTTATATTTACACATGTTAGGATGAGCAGTAAATTCCATGGTCCTTCGTGGGAGGAACTTGTGAATGATTATGGTCTCCGCCGTAGTGACATGATGACTGTTATGCTTGAGCACTATGAAACTTATATTAGTGTCGAATTTCATCAGGATGGTGTTATGTTGGTAAGATATTTGTTTGACTGATTTTCAGATTTGTTTCAGCTTATACATTTTGCTGTTCATCTCAGTTAGTGAAATCATTTTTTGTAGCTCTTGAGATCTGAGTGAAACTCAGAGGGAACTTGTTGACAGCTGTTTTTATAGTTGTGGTGTCACTCTGAATTATCATCAAATGTATGTCATGTCGCGGCAGCTCTTTGATGACAACTACATACTATGTACCCCTTTTGTTCATAGGATGGATCGCATGAATGTTATTTCTCAACATATGGTAAGCTTTGGTTTCTGGTTTTTATTACTTGTTTGTTCTTTGCTGGTTCATAGGATGGATCATATAACTTGCTTGTTTTTGTCAGGTTATTCCTACCATGGTTGTCAGGAGTCTGATGGAATTTGTGGCTATTCCTAGGACTGGTTCTTTAACTCTTGAAATTACTTTGGATTCAGAAGATGATGATATATTTGTGAGCATTCCTTGTTCTTACTTCATTGGCTTGGGTGATCGAATGGTGTTGAAGAAGGAAGATTTCGGTAATTTTCTGCTAGCATCGTGTATTGAAGTCAACAATTTGGTGCTCGTAACATTCAAACAGCGTGAACAGGAGTTAGCTGTTGTTTTCAGCTATCTGCCACAGTGAAAAAGAAGAAAGGGCTCGTGCAACCCAGACAACAGAAAATATCCACGTTGTACTCAGTAGATTTATATTCTTGTAACTCAATTTCAGCAAGTCGTATCTTAATTTCAGCAAGTTGTATCTTAATTTCAGCAAGATGTATCTTAATTTCAGCAAGACGTATCTTAATTTCAACAAGCTATACTATTCCCCTTTTTATTTTACGCCATACTGTGCCGCCACCTTTTTCCCACCATTCTCTGCCGCCACTTTCCTTCCGTCATTCTCTCCCGCCATTTTCTCCCGCCAAGTATTCCCGCTAAATTTTCCCGCCCGATTTCCCGCCATTGCTGTTGCATCTGCCTATAAAAGGAGGCATTGTATCTGCCTTCCTACATCGGCCACGAACACTCGAAAAAACCAGCACAGTAGTCATTATGAGTTTGCCTTGTTCGGATCAAAGCATTAGGCCTAGAAAATGGAAGAGTGCGAAGTTGCCTCAGGGGGTGGAAGCAGTTCGTTGTTGGTGCGGGGATCTCTGCAAGTTGAAGGAGGTGAAGGATTTTTCAGATTGGTTGGGCATGAAGTTTTTCATGTGCGCTAATTATGAGGAAGATCCACCCGTTGGTCCTTCATCGTACATCACGCCTCTGGTATGTTTCAGTCACCCAGAATAAACACGTTGTTGATATTTTTGTTGATTTGATTTTTATATTTCTGTTTCTTTTGTAGTCTCCTCCGCCCCTGTGCTAGTACTATCGTTGGATAGACACGAAAATGCAGGACTGGACGGTGACTGAGATACGTGAAAGAAGTCGTCGTGCATGGGGAAGTTTGGACTTGGAGGAGTGCCGCGAGAAGGCGGCATCAGAGGGGAAAGCAGAGCAGGAGAGAGCTTGGCAAGAGTACTGTATGGAGCAGAGGGATTTTCTTGCTGAGATGAAGAAGAAAAACCAAGAAAACCAACTTCGACCGGCGTAGGTCTACCGGCAGTGAGAGGAGGCCCGTGAGGCTAAGAGGCAGAGAAAGAAAGAAAGGGCTCGTGCAGCCCAGGCAGCAGAAGAAGCTGGAGATGGAAAAGGAAAATATCCACGTTGGACTCAGTAGATTTATATTCTTGTAACTCAATTTCAGTAAGTTGTATCTTAATTTCAGCAAGTTGTATCTTAATTTCAGCAGAAGAAGCTAGATATGGAAAAGGAAAATATCCACGTTGGACTCGGTAGATTGGTTCTCTCCCGCCACTTTCTCTCCCTCGTATATAACCACATTCGCAGTAAGGATGGTGAGCATGCCCTTCCTTTCCCTTTCGCTCCGCCATCCTTCCCCTCTCGCCATCCTTTCGTGGAGATGTCTCATCCTCCTCATCCTCACTATCCTTTTGATCGTAGTTTTCACAAGGGTATGTCCGACCGTCTTCTTCGTCTAGCTGCCAATTTCAAGATGAATGATAGAGTAGTTCCATGGGAGGAACTCATTATTAGTGACTTCATAATGGATGAGATGGCTCACCAATTAGCTAGGAGTGGGTGGCCTCCAGGACTTTTGAGGAGATACGGAAAGAACTTCTGAGGTTGCATGCCAGATGGCAAAAGCAACTGCACAAGGGTGATGCTTATCTCAGGATTGCTGTGAATAATTCAGGTTTATGGTCAGCAGAAAGTGAGGACGAGGATGACCTCTTCATACCGAGCAGCAAGGTGAAGAGTTCTGCATCGAAGGGCAAGAGTTCTGCATCGACGAAGGGGAAGAGTTCTGCATGGACGGAGGACGAAGACGACATCTTCATGCCGAGTACCAAGGTGAAGACGACCGCATCGTCGAAGGGCAACAGTTCTGCAGCGACAAAGGGGAAGAGATCTGCATCGACGGATGATGATGATGATGCATTCATGTAGTACGTTTTTCATGTAGTACTATTTCCTGTAGTGGTGTTTGCTGCAGTGCTGTTTAATTAAGTTGTAAAGTTTAATTCAGTCTTAACGTTTAATTGAGTTGTACTTTCTAATTCATTTGGACGCATTTGGTTTGCGTTACTGTTGTTCCCTCTCTAAACCAAATAAGTCTCAACCATAAATATGTCGCATACTTGAATATGTCCGATACATAGAGGCTACATATGTCGCATACATGAATATGTCCGATACATAGAGGCTACATATGTCTCATACATGAATATGTCCGATACATAGAGGCTACATATGTCTCATACATGAATATGTCCGATACATAGAGGCTACATATGTCTCATACATAAATAGATAGTCATGTCTCGTACGTAGATCACCATATCACTGCTGGGGACGGCGACAAATCTTGGGCTTCCTCAGACGTGGACCGGAAGGCGATAAGCGCTGAGGCGATGGAGGAGTGTCACGATGACCACGACCATAGAACACCTCGTTCGTCGGTGTCTGTGTCTCCTGTGTCGATGGTGGTGGTGGAGTGGCAAGAACTGCCTTCGAGATACCGTAGGTGGCTGCTGGTAGCAATAGCCCCCGGGTTGTGAAGTATGTGGCTGCTGGTAGAATTAACCCCCGGGTTGTGAAGGAGGTGTTTGCTGCCAGGAGGAGCTCCCTGGCTGTGAAGGAGGTGCCTGCTGCCAGGAGGAGCTCCCTGGCTGCGAAGGAGGTTCCTGCTGCCAAGGGTAGACGTCCAGCCTAATTCAACCTACAAAATAAACATAATGTAGATTACAATTAGCTTCTATCAAAGTGATGTCAAACATAGTAAGTGATTATACCGACACATACCTATCCACCCATGAAGGGTGTATCATCCAGTTAGACTTTGGGGTGCGAGTGATCAACACGTCTATGTTCGTGCCCGATTCCGTAAGTGCGCCTCGGTGACCTCTATCGATATTACCATTAAGCATTGGATACGAAGCCATATCTGCAATTAGAACATAGTCCACACATATTACAAAATAAAACATAGATGTTTGCACATTAAAAATAAAAACATAGTCTCACATATAACAAATAAAAACTTAGTCTCACATATTACACATTAAAGCATAGTCTCACATACTACACATAAAAACATAGTGCACACATATTACAAATAAAAACATAGTCCGACATATTACAAATTAAAACATAGTCCCACAGATCATGTAGCTTCTGAGTTATTTATTCCTGGTCCGCCACTTCGGCCTCGAGAGCCTCGTCCACCACGACTGCCAGGACCTCCTCTTGCAACTGTTGCTGCAGTCGTCGACGTGGAAGCACTCGTCGATGTGGAAGCACCGTCTTTCTTCAGGTCGGGGCAATTTTCATCCTATGCCCATAAGCCGCGCAGAGCAAACATTGTCTGGTTGCTCCACCAGCTTCAGATTGGTCCATATCGTTTCGGATGCGCTTTACCTTACGCCTACCCCTGCTAGTTCGCCGTAGTGCAGGATCCGGGATGTATACTCTATCACCATCGTTTACCTTGTTGAAATTGCCGACGACTCTAAACCCTGTCATCTCACTTGTCTAGACATTGAGTACTGCCTCCTTTGAATAGTACGGAGACACGAAGGAGATAGCGTCCAACTGAATCTGGCCACAGGCAGCCAACACATGTGAGTGATACAGGTGCAATAACTTCGGTTTGTTGCATGTACACTCACAAGTTTGATAAAATTATGCTCCAATTGTAATCTCATGCGTCTTCACCTCATTTGTAGAACCAAAACCATCAGTAGGAAGCTAAATCTCATACCTCCTTTCCTGATTACCTATGAGTGTGACAGTGTGCTTTTTTGCTTTCTTTATCTTCTCAGCCATGTACTTCATGACACGGCTACAATAAGGAGTGTTCTGATTATCTGCAATATGCTTCTTTGCTAACTCGTGCCTTTATCTGAAATATCTCACAGTGCCATGGAATACACCCTCCACAATAGCTGTCAGTGGCAATGCTCTATTCCCTCTGAGTACAAAGTTATAGATCTCTGCAAGATTGGTTGTCATGTGGCCATACCTAGCTCCATGGGTGTCATGCAGCAAATACCAATTCATAGGAGGCTCTTTCTCTATCCCCTCAGAAAAATTCTTTATTGCCCTGCCCTTCTTTCTCTTCGTATTAGGAGGGTCAATTGTTGGCAAGTCACAAAGACCAACTGGCTCCTCAAGCTCCGCAATGAGTGCTGTTAATTTAACCTAGTCTTTTTCCATTTTCTTCCTCGCAAGGACCTGCTTCTTAGTGAACTCATCTAGTTTTGACCAAATAAAATCGTATTTGCGCCGCTGGTTCTGCTTGCATAACTTCTTGAACAAGTTCATCAACCATTTTTTCTTGAACTGTGAGAAAAAATTAGCACCCAAATGGCGCATGCACCACCGACTTTGCAAGTCCTTCCAAGGTGTTGGCTCATCAGCAGTTGGATTACTCAGTGTCTTCACGACCTTCAATATATCGGGATGTCTGTCATGAATGAGACACATATTTGATCGGTCCTTCATGAGCGCAATTTTAACTTGCCGGAAGAACCATACCCAACTCGGAAAGTTCTCACCCTCCACAAATGCCATGGCTAGTGGGATGATTTGGTTGTTCCTGTCCACATCAATAGCAGTCAGGATTTGCCCTTTGTACTGACCAGTCAGGAATGTACCATCCACAAACATCACAGGAGGACAATGCCTGAAAGCTTCGATGCACATACCGAAAGAGAAGAATACTCATTTCAACACCTTGTAATCTGGTATACTATCCAACCTCGTGTGCTGAATGTTAACATAAGTGCCGCGATTTCTCTCCTTCAGTACATCACGGAGACGGACAACATTATCATAGGAGTCGAAGAACGTCCCAAACCTCTCCTCCATAGCCTTCTGTTTAGCCCTCCAAGCCTTCCCATATGGAATGTCATACTTCCATCTGACCTTCACTGCTGTCTAGATGTGTTTTGCTTCCATATCTTTCTTCGTCACTATCTCAGTATACATGAGTTGCGCTATGAAAGTTGAAGTAAGGTTTGGATGACAAACCAACATTTCCTAACACAATTATGCGGGACAACATTTTTCACAACCCAGTGGATGTTATACTTTGGCACGTGGCCGTGCACCTTCGCAGGACAACCTGATTCAACACACTTCACGGTATATTTCGTTGGACTAGATATGTGTGTCCGGAAAACCATCTGCGTAGACATAGCCCACTTTATCACCGCATACTTCATTTTCTTATTTGTGTCAAACATAGCCCCGATCTGGACTTGGTTCAGATTATATTGCCATGGAGTCTCATGGCCATCGTTGACAGTAAAGCATGCGGATATGTCCTGCTCCCATGCAGCAGGAATTGGTACCTCCTCCTCCTCCTCGGAATTTTCAGAATCAAGTTCCTCTGCAATCCCATCCTCGTCCTCTTCCTCCATCACCCTCTGCATTTCATCGGCTTCCTCATCCCCATCAGCAACACCAGAGGCAGCTAATACTATTGACTGAATACTCTGACCAGCAGCATGACCACTAACATTGTGTGGCACATAATCTGACTCTTTCTCGGCTTGGCTAGCATTCACATTCGGTGGCTGTGACCCAGATACATAAATCTCGTTAGCCTTCACTACTCTGGCCTGGTTCATACCCCACGGTGGGTGGTACGATATTCTCCTCCTTCGCCACTGGTTGCACTAGAGCATACAGATGGATTCTTCGGTCTTTGCAACGACTTAACAGAGACAACCAGTGTTGGCTCCTATCTATCGGAATCAAATCCCACTTGACATTTTTACAGGATTTGGTCCACAAGGCATGAATACTGACGGAAGAAACTTCAGGATCCAGGCCAAAACTAGTTGTCAACCAGTGCTTCAACTGCCTAATGTCCAGTCTGTCCGGGTCTGAAAGTGTCATCTCGCCTTTTTTCAAATCGCTAAGATCAACCCCCAACTCATTATATCGAACATTACCAGGGCCGTAATACATAGTGAAATTTACGGATTCAGACATTTTAACCTGTCAGACATTGCCAGCTTCACATTATTCGCAACGAATAAATCGACACTAAAATAAAACGTACACTAAAATATACCCACATATTATAAATAAACCTACACTAAAATGAGCTTCACAAAAATAAACCGACACTAATATGACTACACTAACTAAACCTACACTCGAAAAACATACACTAAAATGTACACTAAAATATACCTATGTATTCTAAAAAACCTACACTAAAATGAAGTTGGCAAAAATAAACCGACACTAATATGACTACACTAACTAAACCTATACTCGGAAAACATACACTAAAATCACTACACTAATAAAAGTAACCTAAAATCACTACACTAATAAAAATAACCTAAACTAAGTTTACGTACATTAAAAAAACTAACAAAAAACTAACCTAAACTAACAGAAAAAAATTATACCTTTGACGCGTGAGTGCCCTTCTTCCTCCTCTCCACCTTCTTCTTCCTCTCCACCACTCCACCTTCTCAGCATTGACACCTCCATCACCACACCATTTCTCCTCCACACGAACAAATCACTACCACGTTGCAAAAAATGAAACCGTTGGGCAGGGGAGAAGAAGACGAGCTATCGTTTCATCGGATTGAAACGGGAAATGGGTGGAGGGAAAGGGAGATCAAGGGGGGGGGGCAATTTTCGGCCGAAAGTGAGAGAGGACGAGCGAGATGGAGGAGGAAGAAGGAGCTAGCTGCGTCGGCCTTATGCAGGGGCTCTTCGGCCTCCTGGCGGCCGACGGGCGCTCCTCGGCCTGGCGTGGGCCGACGGCCCGCCTCTTCGGCCTGGCTTCGGCCGATGGGCCAATTTCGGCCTGCAATAAGCCGACGGGCTGCCGGTCAGCCCAACTAGGGCCGACGGGGTGCTAGTTTCGTCATTTTTTAAACTGCTATTAGTGTTTTCAAATTTGGTGCAAATTTCGTACTAGTTTTGAAAAAAATTCACAAGGGAGACGCTTTCAAACCGTCGCCTTCGCATCCGCATCCGCATCCAAACCACACAAAGGCTCGTCATCCCTCGCTGCCTAATGGGCCGGTCCGTTGGGCCCAATCAACCAGCATACTGTGTGTTGGCCACGGGAGTAGCCACCCCTTAGGACAGCCAACCCACGAAACACAAACATGGTGCACAGATCAGATTGAACGTCCAGAAATGGTCCGATCAGAAAAATTAATGGTCAAGACGTCTCATGGCGTGGGAGGCTCAGTTTTACTGTCCTAAATGATGTGATCCTATTATCAAATGACATCTCATGTCTATGGCTAGGAAACCTTAACCATCTTTGATCAACGAGCTAGTTTAGTAGATGTTTACTAGGGACACTTTGTTATCTATATATCGACACATGTATTTGAGTTTCCATTCGATACAGTTATAGCATGGATAATAAAAGATTATCATGAACAAGGAAATATGATAATAACTAACTTATTATTCCCTCAAGGGCATATTTCCAACAGATGTTTGCCTAGGTCCGGTCGGGTTGGGCCGGGCTGGGATAGGGTGTGGAACGGTTGGATGTTGTCTTCTACTTTTTTGAATATGAGAACGGTGGTCCACGCCATCTTGTGCTTCGGGGAGTGGTTGAATGTGTTAGTTTAAATCCGTGAAAAGTCGAATGCATGTTGTTGGTATCTTCTTTGTATTTATGTCCGCAGTTGCAACTAGCGTTATGTGTTTCTATATCCGAGGTATCCCGGCTTGCGTGTTGATGGATGCCGACAAGGTAGGGACCACACATTTCGAAGGGTTTTTGCATTTGACATGCATGTATTGATTGCGCATGGTCATGTATCTTTGGATATGGGGATCGAGTAAGGATTCCTCAGGTCTCTTCAAACACACTACATATGGGGGTCCGGATTCCAGGTCGGAACCACGTCATGATGATTCCCTAGGCCGACGCTTTTCATGGGGTGAATTATGACTACATATGCATGTTTGTGTTCGTTAATTGCTTCTATTCTCGAGGTGATCAAACTTGTGTTGTAATGAATGTCAAGGTAAAGCTAATTCATGTTCATGTCATATTAGTTTTCGCCTTTGGCATGAATGTATTCATTATGCATGGACATGTATTGTCAAGCATGTTGTTTGCCCCCAATAATGGAGGACAATATGGCTTTGCAATTGGTGTTTTCGGAATATCCGGAGGTATTTTTTGCCACTCTATTGGTAAATGATGGTTATATTCGGATCCCTGGTTAGCCATGGCCAGTTGCGAGGATGCTGGGATGGGTCGAGTCGGGTTAAGGTATGTAATGAGGAAGCTTGTCTTCTTCTTTTTGAATAAAGTGAAAAAATGTGTTTCACGCCATTTTTTCTTTTTTTGGGAAGTGATTGAATGTAGTGTTTTAAGTTTAGGAAAAACGTAAGGATATTGTTGGTGTATGTTCTGTATTTGCTTTGCGATAGTAACCAAAGTTGTGCATTCTGACATGATTGTAATGAATACTGAGAACGTAAAACTAATGCATTTTGGTAAGTTCTTGCATTTTGTGTGCATGTATTGAATATGCATGACGTGCATCATCAAGCATGGTACTCCTACGATCAACACCTTTAATGAGGAGAATCATGACCTCGTTGTGTGGTTTTGTTAGATTTTGGAACCCCCCTATGGGTTGGGTGGGATATGGGTGACCTGGCATGGCTTGTTGTACGGTGTTGGAATTGTGGGGATATTTGCCTTGCTGCCCGAGGATTCCAGTGCATGCTTAGGCACCGCACATACGTTTCTTTTGGCCATGCGTCGGCTCGAAGAGGAGTCAGTGAGCCCGTTCCACGCGCAACTACGCGGGTTCCCGCGCACAACCGCACTACGACACTAGCTCCCGCCCTGCTCGTCAAAATCCACCGAAACCCCAATGCTTGTTGGCCTTCTATATAAACCCTCACGGTCGGCGACTCCACATTGCCTTCATCCCCTTCCTCGCCATAGCTTATCTAGTTTGCTTCTCCTTGAATGGCACCGGCCAGTCATCGTCTCTCAGCCACTCTGCCAGAGGGCAGTTGAAAGGACGTGGATGTCTCCTAGAGGGGGGGGGGTGAATAGGCGCTTTAAAATAATTACGATTTAGGCTTGAACAAATGCGGAATAAAACTAACGTTTAATATGTCAAGCACAAAACCTAAAACAAGTAGGCTCAGCTATGTGCACCAACAACTTATGCTAAGCAAGATAAACAAGTAAGTGATAGCAAGATATATAGCATGAAACAATATGGCTATCACAAAGTAAAGTGCATAAGTAAAGGGCTCGGGTAAGAGATAACCGAGGCACGTGGAGACGATGATGTATCCCGAAGTTCACACCCTTGCGGATGCTAATCTCCGTTTGGAGCGGTGTGGAGGCACAATTCTCCCCAAGAAGCCACTAGGGCCACCGTAATCTCCTCACGCCCTCGCACAATGCAAGATACCATGATTTCACTAAGGGACCCTTGAGGGTTGTCACCGAACCCGTACAAACAAGGTTGGCGCAAACTCCACAATTGGAGGCTCCCAGTGACACCACGAAGCTTCACCACAATGGATTGTGGCTCCGAGGTGACCACAAATGCTCGGGGCAATCTTGACAACCTAATTGGAGACCCCAAAGCTTGCCCGGAGCTTTGCACCACAATGATCGAGCTCCAAGGCACCACCAACCATCTAGGGCGCCAAGGCACCCAAGAGGAACAAGCTCTAGGGTGCACAAACACCCAAGAGTAATAAGCTTCTCAAACTTCACTTCCACGTATCACCATGGAGAACTCAAACCTATGCACCAAATGTAATGGCAATGGCACACGGAGTGCCCAAGTCCTTCTCTCCCAAATCCCATCACAACAACTAATGCTATGGAGGAAAATGAGAGGAAGAACGAAGAAGAACACGAAGAACTCCAAGATCAAGATCCAAGGGGTTCCCCTCACAAAGAGGAGAAAGTGATTGGTGGAAATGTGGATCTAAAAATCCCCTCTCTTTTCCCTCAAGAACTAGCAAGAATCATTGGAGGGATTGAGAGTTAGCAAGATCGAAGAAGGTCAACAATGGGAGGGGGGACACGAGCTTAAGAGTTAGGAACCATTGGGGAAGAAGACCCCCTTTTGTAGGTGGGGGGAAATCCAACTGTTACCCCCACAACCTGGATACGAGAGGTAGTACCGCTCAGGGGAACTGTACTTCCGCTTATAGCCGTTCTGGAACAACAGAGCGTAGTACTGCTCTGGAGGGAGCAGTACTTTCACTCAAATAATCCCAAAGGCCAGAAGAAAAATTTAGGACTCCTTTGATACAAAGGAATTTCATTGGATTTTTAGAGGATTTGGATCCTTAGGATTTTTTCCTACGATGGTCGTTTGGTTCTTAGGATTGAAATCCTTTGGAATTTTTCCATAGGATTCATTTGTACTACATTTTGGAGGAAAATTTCCATTCACTCAAACCTCTTTGTAGAATTCCTTTGTTTTGCCCATGCTATCAAACACACTTTCAAATATTGTAGGGTAGAAAAGGACATGGCACTCTATTCCTATGTTGTTCCTATTCATGCATTTTGAGAATCCTGCGAATCAAAGAAGCCCTTAGGCGGAAGTAGCCATGGAATCACACGGTGGCAGTACCGCTGGAGCGGTACTACCGCTCCTGGAAGAGCGGTACTTCCACTAAAAATGGCCAGAGGCCCCCGTAGGAACCAGAAGTAAAAAACAAGCGAAGTAACCATGATAGAACATAGCGGAAGTACCACCGGAGCGGTACTACCGTGGTACCGAGCGGTACTACTGCTAGATTAGAGAAAAACTGTCCTCACACTGAAACTGCCATAACTTCTGCAAATGAACTCCGAATTGAGCAAACTCAAGCTTGTTGGGTTCAGCACGATAAGAGCTATCGAACAGAAGAGGCAATATGAAAAAAAGCCAATGATATAGATATGTGGAATCTCTATGAATAAAGAACCGGCAAAAACTCCAACATCGAAAACATCATAGAAGATGCATATGGACTCCATTTGATGAACTTGAGCTTGTCATGAAGCTGACCATAAGCTCAAGAATCCACAAATAGAAAAGCAAACCAAGAACCAAGAAAGATGATGATGCCAAGAATGCAATGGTTTGAGCTCTCAACGAAACGATACGATCAAGCTACTCACTTGACGACCCCCTTGATAGTACGACTATCGATCCTATAACCCGGTCTCCCAACTACCACCATGAGACCGCTAAAATAGAAAACCCTATCAAGGTCAAACCTTAGCCTTGCGCATAGTCCACTTGAGCTAGATGATGGTGATCTTGACTTCCTCAAGATGGACCACCTTTCTTGATTGCGTTGGTTCGATGAAGACTAGTTGATTGCTCCCCCATACTCTACTATGGGTGAGCCACTCTTCGTCACATCTTCACAAGTCCATTGTCACCACAATGGACAGCAAGCTTCAAGCATGATCTCTCCGTGATGCTACACTTGAACTTGCACATCGCAACCTTGATGACAAGCACCACTTGATGTCATCCTCCATGGTTTGTATGGGATCTTCTCTTGGAAATATGAGAAATTTACCGAATGATTTAAACGAAATAAATAGTTGATAAAACAAGATTATAGTAAAAGAAGCAACACTAGTCATGCGACTTAGAGGAGAGTATGCCGCAATAAGAGGAACAAAACTTATCAGGGAAACTAAAGGATAGTAGGTGAATATTATATGAACATGTGAATTATATCAAAACATATGTAGAATAGAAAGTAGACCAAGTACTTCTAGCAAAACCTCGAACATGAAAAACATGAATACGTACTGAGCGGTGGCAGCAGCAGGGTTGGCGTTAACGTTGTCACCGGCCATGTCGTCAAAGAGATTGTTGACGTCAGGAAAAAAGTCGTCGTTTGGGAAGTGATCGTCGGTGTCCGTGGCGTCCGTGATGAAGAAGCCAGTAGTCGCGCAGAGCGCTCCCCAAAAACCTTATCACCCTTCTCCCATACATGACTCAAAGTGGTGGGGTTTCGGAGGCCTACTGTCCCGACCTGTAGTGCACGCCGCAACCGGGATGGGGAAGAACCTTGCAGCAACTCAGGGTTTGGAACTTGAGGGCGCGAGGAAGAGGAAGTTCTGGTGTGTCTCTCTGGAGAGGAGCGACCTCCTTTTATAGGCACAGGAGAAGGAGGCGAACATGCAGCGACGGGAGGCGAAGAAAAAGAGGGAGATGAAAACGAAAAGGCAGCAGATGAAGGGTGCATTGTTACGAAAACGAAAAGGCAGCAGATGAAGGGTGCAGCGTTCGTATTCAATATCCACTACATTAAAGCCTTTCAGCTCCAGATTGACCTTTTGTATACTAGTCGTGTGTGGCAAAAATTTATACATCGGCTCGGCTCATTCCCGCAACCCGCGTCGCATCATGACGAGGCGTGGCGTGGCGTGGCATGGCGATGCAAGCGGCGGAGGAGGAGCGCGCGTGTATGTCCCTTTTGTTCTCATGCTCATACATGTGGGGAAACATCCTCCCTTTTAAGGAGGTCCAACTCCTACTAAACTAGCAATGTGGGACTAAACTTTTGTCCCACCTCTTGCCTTGCACGAATGGGCTTAGTGGACCTCTAGGATTTATTAGGAATTCTGAAAATTGCTATTGGGCTGGCCCATATTTAGATCAAATTCCAGCAATCCCCCACGAGATCCAAGAGGCACACAAAAATTTGCCTTTGGTTCCAAAACACTGTTTATATACCGGTATTGCAGTGGAGACTGTTAAGTTGAACTTCCACCTAGAACTCTATGCTACACTTGTAAGCAACTTGAATAGTGGACTATGCCTTGAACTGCAAGTTTTCTACGAATCTAGCTTCACACAAAGCCTTGACCGATACTAGGCTGCCGTGGGACTTCCCTGCGGGTGGAGCTTATGTGTCATACTCCAAGGCCTTTCATGAGTTTACTAGAGAGCACCCTACTCTCATAGATTGTGACTTTAACAATCAGACTCATATAGGTGTGTTCTTCAAAAGATGTTCTGCAGGACAACATCTCTACTTAAATAGGCCACTTAGAACACATTAAGATATATATCAACATGCCATGCAGATTAGGAAAGTTTTTCATCTTCATGGAGTGGTATTATTAATAGTAAGTATACTTTCCTCTCAGTTGACCAACAACTTGTCTTCCACATCTAATTCACGGGATCTCTGATCACATAGAATAGGTTACCATTGTGAACAACTCATGTTGTGGGTCTCATACCCATCTCATTTGATGCATTATCTATCACTTATGTGATAGACCCTTGGTAAAAGGATTTGCCAGATTTTTAGACGTTTGAATATAATCTAATGCAATAACTCCGGAGTTTCTCATTTTTCTGACAAATTTTAACCTTCTCTGAACATGTCTTGATGACTCATGTTATCCTTTGAACTACTAACTTTGGCGATCACAGTTTGATTGTCGCAGTTCATAAGAACACCCGGCACAGGTTTCTCCACAACCGGTAAGTCATTCAAGAGCCGACAAAGCCAATCTGCTTCGACCATTGCTGTATCTAGTGCTGTGATTTCTGCTTCCATTGTTGACCTCGTTAAGATGGTCTGCTTGCAAGACTTCCAAGAAACAGCGCCACCACCATGAGTGAATACATATCCGCTCGTGGCCTTTATCTCATCAGCATCAGAGATCCAGTTTGAGTCACTATACCCTTCAAGCTCCTTTGGGTACCCAGTGTAGTGAATTCCATAGCTCGTAGTGCCCTTCAAATATCGGATAACTCTTTCTAAAGCTTTTCCAATGATCATCTCCTGGTTTTGAGACAAACCGACTCAGTTTGCTAATCGCAAAAGAGATCTCATGTCTCGTGGCACTGGCTAAGTACATAAGTGAGCCAATAATTTGAGAGTATTTCAATTGATCTCTAGCAATTCTTCGATTCTTTCGAAGTAACACACTAGCATCATAAGGTGTTGGAGAGGGCTTGCAGTCACTATAACCAAAGCAACTCAAGATCTTTTCCACATAGTGGAATTGAAGCAATGTAATCCCACCGTCATCATCTCTCACCAGCTTGATATTTAGAATAACATCAGCTACTCCTAAATCCTTCATCTCGAAACAATGAGATAGGAAATTCTTGACCTCCTCAATAACGTTCAGATTTGTTCCGAAAATCAGTATGTCATCAACATATAGGCAAAGGATAACTCCCTCGCCCCCACCATGGCGATAGTACACACATTTGTCAGCTTCGTTTACAACAAAGCCTACAGTTGTTAAAGTTCTTTCAAACTTCTCATGCCACTGCTTAGGTGCTTGTTTGAGTCCATACAAAGACTTCAACAATCTACACACTTTTCCTTCCTGACCGTCCACTATAAACCCATCAGGTTGTTCCATGTAAATTTTCTCATCCAACTCTCCATTCAAGAAAGCATTCTTAACATCCATTTGATGAACGAAAAGACCATGTGAGGCAGCTAGTGAAAGTAACAATCAAATAGTGTCCAGTCGAGCCACATGTGAATAAGTATCAAAGAAGTCTTCACCTTCCTTTTGGGTATAACCCTTGGCCATGAGTCGTGCCTTATACTTCTCAATAGTACCATCAGGCCTAAGCTTTTTCTTGAATACCCATTTGCACCCTATAGATTTGCACTCATAAGGTCGATCTGTTATCTCCCAAGTTTCATTTGCCAAGATGGAATCCATCTCACTACGGACCGCATTCTTCCGGTAGTCAGCGTCTTCAGATGCATAGGACTTTGAAATAGAACTGGGAGTGTCGTCTATGAGATATACAAGAAAATCATCACCAAAAGACTTTGCAGTCCTCTATCTCTTACTCCTTTTAGGAGTCTCATCATTGTCCTCCACGGAATCTTCAAGATGTTGTGTCGAAATGATAAGTTCAGGAATTTCAACTACATCTTGACTCGATGAACTAGGAAACTCTTGATTTGATGAGCTACACATATCCTTCATCGGAAAGATATCTTCAAAGAAAATCGCATCATTCGACTCCATGATTGTACCAACGTGCATGTCACATACCTCAGATTTTACAACCAAGAATCTAAAACCAATGCTATGAAAACCATAGCCCAGGAAAACACAATCCACAGTTTTTGGTCCAAGCTTTCGCTTCTTTGGAATTGGTATATTCACTTTTGCCAAGCAGCCCCAAGTACGTAGGTAAGAGAGTTTTAAACTTTTCTTCTCCCATTCCTCGAATGGAGTTATCTCTTTGTTCTTTGTGGGAACTCAGTTTAGGACATGACATGCAGTCAATATCGCCTCCCCCCACCATGGCTTAGAGAGACCCGATGTGTCTAACATGGTGTTAACCAAATCAATTAGAGTACGGTTCTTTCTTTCGGCTACCCCATTTGACTGAGGTGAATAGGGAGGCGTCCTCTCATGGATTATTCCGTGTTCCACAAAAAAAGAATCAAATTCATTGGGAAAATACTCTCCACCACGATCGGACCTAAGCCTATTGATTTTCCACTTTAGTTTTATAGTTCTTGAAAAGTTCGAAGCCTCATCTTTTGATTTCAAAAGATACACATGGCAATATCTAGTGGAGTCATCAATTAATGTCATGAAATATTTCTTTCCAACTTTTGTTAAAACACCATTCATTTCACAAAGATCTGAATGTATGAGTTCTAGTGGCGCAAGATTTCTTGTTTTCGCAGTTGTATGAGATTTATGAGGTTGCTTAGCTTGCACACAAACTTGACACTTAGATCCCTTAACAACAGTGAAGTTAGGGATTAAGCTCAACTTGGCTAGCCGCGTCATACAACCGAAATTAACATGACAGAGACGTGAATGCCAGTCATTTGATTCACTATTGTTGCAAACATGATGAACAACTTTATTACAAACATCTGATAGAGATAGTCCAAACAAGCCTCCGGACTCATAACCTTTGCCAACAAAAGTTCCATACTTGGATATTACAAATTTATTGGACTCACAGACAAGCTTGTAGTCATCTCTACACAGAAGAGATCCGCTGACAAGATTTTTATTGACGGAGGGGACATAATGCATGTTCTTCAGCCGCACGATCTTCCCCGAAGTAAACTTCAGATCGACCGTGCCAACACCACGAACAGAAGCACTTGAACCGTTACCCATCAGCATTGAAGTAGTTCATGTTGCCTGATAAGAAGAAAACATGGAAAAATCACCGCATACATGCACATTAGCACCCGTCTCAATCAACCAATCAGGAGAAAGACATACCGAGAGAATAGTGGGAAGTATACCATACCCAACATCCTTCATCTCAGCCTCAGCAATGACAACATTGGTGATCTTGTGACCTTTCCCATGTTGACGATTGTCATAACGGTTAGGGCAGCTAGGGGCCCAATGATCAGGATCTCCGCAGACATGACATACACCTTTCTTCTTGCTAGTCTTCTTCTTGAAGTTGGTGTGTTCTGAAGCCTTGTTCTTCCCATCAAACTTTCCCTTTCCATCAAACTTGCCCTTGTTCTTGAAATTATGGGGCTGGAAGTTTTTCTTCTGTACCAGATTGGCACGAGAACCTCCCTCAATACCTCGAGCACGTATGTCTTTTGCTCTCACCTTTTCTTTGACATCAAGAGTACCAATGAGATTTAAAACAGAAAAATCCCGTCTCTTATGCTTTAGAGAGGTAGAAAAGTTCCTTCACTAGGGAGGGAGCTTAGTAATGATACCTCTGGCAACAAACTTGTCCGGTAACATACAATTGAAGTGCTCAAGTTCTCTAGCAAATGACTATATCTCGTGAGCATGCTCAACCACGAAGTGCTCATCAGTCATCTTGTAGTCATAGAATTGTTTCATGATATACAGCTCAGTGCCGGCATCCGAGACTCCAAACTTGGCCTCGAGTGCATCCCACATATCTTTTCCATTGTCAATTGACGCATAAGCATCAACTATGTTCTCACCAACAACACTCAAAAGAGCAGCCTTAAACAAGGTATCCTTTTTCTGAAAAACTTGTTCCTCTTGAGGATTAAGATCTCCTTCAGGTTTGCCAAGAGTGGCGCCATAGAAGCTCATGGTTTGAAACCATAAAACAGCCCTCGCACGCCACCTCTTATAGTGCACACCCTCAAACATAGGAGGCCTCATGGAGGCAGCAAAACCACTTGGGGTAAATTGCCTATAATAAGGTTTTTGGATTGTTGGAAATATGAGCAATTTACCGAATGATTTAAAGGAAATAAATAATTGATAGAACAAGATTATAGTAAAAGAGGCAACACTAGTCATGCGACTTAGAGGAGAGTATGCCACAATAAGAGGAACAAAACTTATCAGGGAAACTAAAGGATAGTAGGTGAATATTATGTGAACATGTGAATTATATCGAAACATATGTAGAATAGAAACTAGGCCAAGTATTTCCAGCAGAACCTCAAACATGAAAAACATGAATACGTACTGAGCGATGGCATCAGCAGGGTTGGCGTTAACGTCTTCACAGGCCATATCGTCGAAGAGATTACTGACATTAGGGAAGAAGTCATCGTCTAGGAAGTGATCGTCGGCGTCCGTGGCGTCCGTGATGAAGAAGCCAGTAGTCACGCAGAGCTCTCCCCAAAAACCGTATCAACCTTCTCCTATACATGACTCAAAGTGGTGGGGTTTCGGAGGCCTACTGTCCCGATCTGCGGTGCACGCCGCAAGCCGGGATGGGGAAGAACCTTGCAACAGCTTAGTGTTTGGAACTTGAGGGAGTGAGGAAGAGGAAGTTCAGGTGTGTCTCTTTGGAGAGGAGCGACCTCCCTTTTATAGGCACAGGAGAAAGAGGCGAACATGCAGCGATGGGAGGCGAAGCAAAAGAGGGAGACGAAAACGAAAAGGTAGTAGATGAAGGGTGCAACGTTCGTATTCAATATCCACTACAGGAAAGCCTTTCAGCTCCTGAGTGATCTTTTGTATACCAGTCGTGCGTGGCAGAAATTTAGACATCAGCTCGGCTCATTCCCGCAAGCCGCGACGCGTCGTCACGAGGTGTGGCATGGCGGGCGGCGGAGGAGGAGCGCGCGTGTATGTCCCTTTTGTTCTCATGCTCATACATGTGGGGAAACATCCTCCGTGATAAGGAGGTCCAACTCCTACTAAACCTGCAATGTTGGACTAAACTTTTGTCCCACCTCTTCCCTTGCACGAATGGGCTTAGTGGGCCTCTAGGATTTATTAGGAATTCTGAAAATTGCTATTGGGCTGGCCCATAGTTAGATCAATTTCCAGCATCTTCTTATTGTTGCAAGCCATGGAAACATACCTAACCCAACAAAGAACACTCACAAGGAACATGAGTTAGTACACAAAGCGTAATGGACAATGCTTACCGTACAATGGGATCACTTGATCCCTCTCGGTACATCTTGTACGGTTTGTGTGTTGATAACCTTGATTCACTCTTTGACTTAGTCTTGATCAACCTTGTATCTTATCTTCTCTCTTCATAAAGATGATGTCTTGAAGGTAAACATGAATGCTCACACAATCTTCTTCTTTATGACATGCTTGCAGTAAGTTCAACTCTCACATGACCAATCTTTGGATAGAACCTTGAATACCACCTTGGTCACCATATAAACTCCTTAAAACCAATAGATGGACTTCAAGAAGTGTCTATGGACAAATCCTTCGAATATAACTTAAGGCAACATTAGTCCATAGGGATTGTCATCCATTACCCAAAACCACACATGAAGAACTGTGCTCTTACAGCAGTGATACACCTCCAACGTATCTAATTTTTTTTATTGTTCCATGCTATAATATTATCATTCTAGGATATTTTTTTGGCATTTATTTGTTGATACATATTATTTTTGAGCACCAACCTATTAACCCAGTGCCAAGTGCCAGTTGATATTTTCTGCATGTTTTTGGCTTCTCGGGTTTACAGTACCAAACAAAGTCCAATTGCAACGAAACTTTTTGATAAAATTTTTATACAAAAGGAGACTCAGAAGGTTCGGAAGGAGGCCAGGGGCTGCACGAGGGCCCCACAAGCCAACAGGGCATGCCCACGGGGGTGGTCACGCCCTATTAGCCTGTGGCTGCCCCCTCGTCTCCCGATGCACCTCTGTGGCCTATAAATTCCAATATATTTCAAAACCCCTAGAGAGCCTCCCGAAACACTTTTTCCGTCGCGGCAAGTCTCTGTTCTATCGTTTGCCCATCCGGAGCCCTGTTCTGGTGCCCTACCGGAGGGGGAATCGATCACAGAGGGCCTCTACATCAACCTTACTACTCTCTTGGTGATGTGTGAGTAGTTCACCATAGACCTATGGGTCCGTAGTTAGTACCTAGATGACTATTTCTCTCTCTCTATGTTCTTCAATACAAAGTTCATCACATCTCCGCGATGATCTATTTGATGTAATCACTTTGTGCGGTGTGTTTGTTGGGATCCGATGAATTGTGGGTTTATGTTTAGATTGTTCATCAAATTATATTAAGTTCCTTTCTGGTATTTCTCTGATCTATCGGTTTAGTTTGGCCAACTAGATTGATTTATCTTCAGCAGGAGAGGTGCGTTGTAGTGGGTTCAAACTTGCGGTGCTCAATCCCAATGACGAAACGGGACATGACATGTATTTGTATTGCTTACACTAAGGATAAAACAATGGGGATTATTCATATTAATTGGATTTACTGTGTCTACATCATGTCATTGTTCTCCAAGCATTACTCTATTTTACTTAATACTCTAGATGCATGCTGGATAGCGGTCGATGGGTGGAGTAATAGTAGTAGATGCAGACAGGAGTCAGTCTACTTGCTTATGAACGTGATGCCTATATGTAATGATTATTGCCATGAATAAATATTGCATAACTATGCGCTTTTCTATCAATTGCCCAACAATAATTTGTTTACCCACCGTATGGCTTCTACATGAGAGAAGCCACTAGGGAAAATTATGCCCCCGAGTCTATACACATATATATTTGCAAGCGCTACTATTACCTTGTTGTTATTATTTACTTTTTATTTATTTTACAATTTAAAGTTATCTATTACCATCCACGCTACTCATTTGCTTCCAAGTGACGAGTTCAAGGGGATTGACAACCCTCTTGCCTGCATTGGGTGCAAGTGTTTGCTCTTTTGTTTGTAGGCACTAAAGACGGGAGTTGTGTGATCCTCCTGTTGATTCGATAACCTTGGTTCTCACGAAGGTAAATACTTATCTATACTGTGTTGTATCATCCCCTCCTCTTCGGGGAAAAACCCACTTCAGATCACAAGTATTAGGAAGGATTCCTGGCGCCATTGCCGGGGAGTATCATCAACTTACTATCAAGTACATACAAACAAATTATCATTCACTTTCCCTACTTATACTTGCCTTGCAATGCTATCCTTATCTTTTCCACACAAACAGAAAGTAGAACAAGAAAAGTAAGATACATGGATCCTCATCCACTTGCTAATATTTTCAAAATACCATATTATATTGAACCAATTGATAGTGAGTTGAGTGCACTAGATTATCTTTATGAGGTCTTGCTCGAAAATTGTGAATCTGGAAATTGTGATGAAGTGTTAAAAGAAATCTATAAAGGGATTCGTGATAGTTCCTTGAATGAAAATCATGATTGCAATTTTTTAGTATAAATTCTATGAATATCAATTGTGCTATTGATCATGATTGGGGTGATAATCATGATGTTACTTGTGATCTTAATAGTTCTAAGATTCATGATGAATCTATTATTGATTATGATATTTGCAATAGTACTAAAAGTGGGTTTGGAAGAGTGTCAACTTTAGGAAATAATGATCCCACTACTTTGGAGAATGATCAATTTTATGATTATTTTATAAAAGTGGGTTTGGAGAGGTCATGACGTTAGTTAATGTTAATACCACTATCTTGGAAGATTGTAAAACTTTTGTGCATGTGGATCATAGAGAAAATATTTTATATGATAGTTATATTTTTGAATTTGAGTATGATCTTACATGTAATTTTTATGAGAGAGGCAAATATGGTTATAGAAATTTTCATGTTAATCACTTTCCTCTCATGATGTTCAAATTGTTAATGATTCAATATTCATACTTGCATATGCTAGACACTTCTTTTCTTGACAATTTGTTTGATTACAAAATGCCTATGAATAGGAAGTATGTTAGACTTAATTATGTTTTCACATGATTTGTGTGTTGGGGAACGTTGCATGGGAAACACAAAATTTCCTACGCGCACGCAAGATCTATCCATGGTGATGAGCATCTACGTGAGGAGAGTGGATCTACATACCCTTGTAGATCGCTAAGCGGGAAGCGTTAAGAAATGTGGGTGATGTAGTCAAACGTCTTCGCGATCCAAATCGTCAAGCGTCCCGTGATCAAATCACGGTCTGTCCCGATATAGCGCCGAACGGACAGCATCTCCGCGTTCAGCACACATACAACTTGATGACGATCTCTGCCTTTTTGATCCAGCAAGAGGGAGCAGAGAGGTAGATGAGTTCTCCGGCCGCGCGATGGCGTGGCGGTGATGGTGGTGGAACTATTCCGGCAGGGCTTCGCCAAGCACCGTCGGAACGATCTAGAGGAGAAACTATGATATAGAAGAAGAGGGTAGCACGTGGCTGATTTCTATTGTGAAAAACCCTGAATACCTCTAGTGTATATAGGAGGAGGGAGGGAGGAGACTTGACCCCCAAGGGGCCAACCCTTGGTTTGGACGAAGTGGGGAGAGGAGGAGTCCTCCTCCAATCCTAGTAGTATTAGGACTCCTGCTCTCCCAGTTGGAAACCTCCTTTCCACCTTAGGTTTCTCCTCCCAGCCGCATGGGCCTCTTGTGGGGCTTCGGCCAGCCTACTAAGGGCTGGTATACCTCCTCCCACAGCCCATGTAGCCTCTTGGGTCGAGACATCCCTCCCGATGGTCCCTCGGTACCCTCCCGACACTCCCGGTACACTACCGCTGAGCCCGAAACTTTAAACAGGACCATTCCGGAGCTCCTCGTGACGTCCGGGATCTCATCCGAGACTTCGTACAACCTTCCGTCACCACCATACATAACTCTATACTACCAAAACATCACTGAATCTTAAGTGTGCAGACCCTACGGGTTCGAGAATTATGTAGACATGACCGAGACACCTCTACGATCAATAACCAATAGCAGGACCTAGATGCCCATATTGGTTCCTACATATTTTATGAAGATCTTTATCGGTTGAACCTCTATGTCAAGGATTCAGTTAATCCCATACGATGTTCCCTTTGTTCTTCGGTATGTTACTTGCCCAAGATTCGATCGTTGGTATCTCTATACCTAGTTCAATCTCGTTACCAACAAGTCTCTTAACTTGTTCCGTAATACAAGATCCTGTGGCTAACACTTTAGTCACATTGCTTGCAAGGCTTGTTGTGATGTTGTATTACCGAGTGGGCCCTGAGATACCTCTCCGTCACACGAAGTAACAAATCCCATTCTTGATCCATACCCACTCAACAAACACTCTCGAAGATACCTGTAGCGTACCTTTATAGTCACCCAGTTACATTGCAACGTTTGATACACACAAGGAACTCCTCTAGTGTCAGTGAGTTGCATGATCTCATGGTCATACGAACAGATACTTGACATGCAGAAAACTATAGCAATAAACTGACATGATCATATGCTATGTTTGCAGTTTGGGTCTTGTCCATCACATCATTCTCCCAATGATGTGATCCCGTTATCAAATGACATCTCATGTCAATGGCTAGGAAACCTTGACCATCTTTGATCAACGAGCTAGTCTACTAGAGGCATACTAGGGACAAAGTGTTGTCTATGTATCCACACATGCAATGTGTTTCCAGTCAATACAATTATAGCATGGATAATAAACAATTATCATGAACAAGGAAATATTATAATAAACACTTATTATTGCCTCTAGGGCATATTTACAACATTATGATGCTCTCTTTGTGCTTAAATTCTTGTCTTTTATGTGAGCATCATTATTATCCCAAGCCTATCTTAATGGCTATAAAAAAGTGCTTGCTGAGAGACAACCCAATACTTTATGTTTGTGTGAGATAATATGATTATTGCTATTGTAGTGATTGTTTTTTATGTTTAAATTAGTGTTTATGCCAAGTAAAGCCTTTGGGATGACTTGAATGAAAAGTATAAGTGATACGATGCAAAAATAGAAACTTTTGCGCCCACTACAGAATTTCTCTGATTTTACGGGAACATATTTTTGATCTGATTTTTTAGAAAGTATTGTTATACAAATTCCTCAGGTTATCATAATTTTTCAGAATTTTTGGAGTTACAAAAGTATGGTGTCTTTGCTGATCACAAGACACTGTTCTGTTTTAGACAAATTATGTTATTGCTTGCATAATTTGCTTGTTTTAATGATGATATGGACTGTAACGGGGGTATAAGCCATGGAGAAGTTAGAATACAATACCTTATGTAATATGTTGAGGATACTTGTTGATATCTATTTGCGCATCTTCCAGGAATATGTTGAGGATGCTGAATCGGTTGTTGTGAATCTACAAAAACGACTCAAAGAAGAGATAAAGCTAAAAACTGATGCTAAGTTCATGGCGGCTCATTTTGAGGATTCTGCACGCCAAGCCAATGAGTCTCCGGAACAAGCCGTAAAGCTATTTGAAGCTGATAAGGCCGCTCTTGTAAAGCATGCAGAAAAAGCAGAGAAGAAACTTGAGCCACTGCAGGAAAAGTATGCTACTTTTGTGAAACAGATCAATGAAATGGTGACGGCAATCTTTGGTATGTGTTCTACTTCTTTGTATAGCATACCGGCTTGTGATTGAACGACAGCTTATTATATCTCTCTCTTTTCTTTCAGGATGAGCAAACCATAATCTTGTATCACCCCCTATCATGAAGTTGAAAGCCATTTTCATGTATATAGAGAAACTGTTCATCGGATCCGTGTATTCCATCATGGTGGTGAAAAATCTAAAGTATCCTCCAAGAAATTTCAAGGACATATTGAAGCACCTTTCTACCGTCCCCCAATGGGTGACTGAGACCCGGAAATCAGTTGCTCGAGGAGGTGCGAACATGGAGCTGGCTCGAGCAAAGGCATACTTGCCTAAATTAGATGTGGAGCTGCTAAAAGGCGGCTTCCCCGAGTTCAAACTTGATGGCTTCGTGTTTACTCAAACAGACTATGTGAAGTGCATTGCGAAGACACGTCATTTGGCGACTTTAATAGCTGAAGGGATCGATCTCACGAACTATCATGCCGCATAGACCAGTGACAATGAGCGTATTAACCCGCCCAAGGATGACCCGACAGAGTTGATCCCCCCAACATATAAGGTATATGTCGCCTCTGAAGTTGGCTCATCGTCTCATATTGATAGCACATCAAATTTTGAGTCATTGAACTCAATTCGATGGCAACAAAAGGGTCAGAAATTTGACGAGGATGATGAGCTGACGGGTGCCGAGCCAGAGGCGACTGACCGGGGGAAAGCATTAAGGCATTTCTGAGGATAAATGAGTCGCCATACGGGGTTAGCCCACAAGTAATTAGGAAGAACTTGAGTATTTTGGAGCTCCATTGTGGGCTTCTAATAGTGGTAGTCTAAAAACTTCATTGAATCCTTGGTCATGCCATCGTGCATGTATGCATATTTGCTGGTGCAAAGCCTTTTGAGCTGTGTTGTTGAGATATGATTTTGTCATTCATTTTTAACTTTCCCTTGTATGTCTTTGTCGTTATGATCAACTGATTTGCTAACAGAAACGTTGGTCAATGAATAAGCCGGCAAAGGAGCTTGATTGTTAAAACTTAAGTCCAGAATCTTCAATGATATCGAAGATATAAAATTTGAAGCTGACCATAATATGACTGTAATTCATTAGACCGGTTGCTCAGGTACGAGTCGGGACATGGACAACACCGTGCCTAAAATTTCCAATGTGATAAAAAATCATATAAATTGTATTAGTGGGTCGGCTCAATGAGAGTCGGCAAAAAAGAGACTGGCTTTCCAGGCTCAAGTCTTGCTTCAACGAAGCGGGTATGATAACCCACGGTTTATCCTATCTTTCTATATGCCAGCTCTCACAAGACTGAGCCAATCTTTTAACCTTGAAATGTTTAGGGTCCTAAAAAGGATTGACTTACAAGAGTATATGGGGTCACCTGATTGGAGTCCATCGCATTCATGCAGGTTTAACCACGTACCGTGGCGTCTTTGTCGGGTCAAAAGGGTGAGAAAGCTGAACTCGATGAGTTGGAAGCCCCCAAGTGACCTATGTTACAAACAATAAAGACTCATGCTCATATATAGGCTAAAACTACAGAGAGCCTAAGTTTGGAGGGTGTCGGCTTTATTATATTTGAGCATAAAGAAATATATACATAATTTGAAAGGGAAAATTACATAAAGAGAGCCAGAGCCGCAGTTGAGCGATGTTCTAGGGCCGACTTACCTCCTTCTTGAAAGTGTATTTTCCTTCTCGGAGGTCCACCAAATAATATGACCCGTTGTTAAGGTTCTTGATGATGATGAAAGGACCCTCCCAAGGTGGTGAAAGCTTATGTATCCCTATTTGATAGTGAATCAGGCGTAGCACCAAGTCGCCTTCTTGAAAAGTTCAGCTTCAGACTCTATGGCTATGATAGCAACGTCGGTCTTGCTGATAAATGGCAGATCTGGATGCTGCCAAATCACATTCTTCTTCCAAGGCATCCAAGGAGTCTTGTCGTGCTAGCTCATTGTCCGCCTCAACACAAGCAGTAACTCGAGGCGAGTCATGATGAATATCACTTGGTAGAATCGCCTCGGCCCCGTACACAAAAAAGAAAGGTGTGTATCCAGTGGATATGTTTGGCGTTGTGCGAACACTCCAAAGTACGACAGGGAGTTATTCTACCCAACAACCCGGAGTGCGCTCAAGTGGTACCATAAGCCGGGATTTAATCCCTCTGAGGATCTCCTGATTTGCTCGTTCAGCTTGTCCGTTGGACTGTGGATGCGCCACCGCTATCAAGTCAAGAAGGATATGCTCCCGCTGACAAAACTGCTCCATGGCTCCCTTAGATAAATTGGTACCATTATCAGTGATAATGCTATGAGGGTAGCCAAAGCGATTTTTTAAGAATTTGACTGTAGTCTCTGCATCACAACTACTGACTGGATCCACTTCAACCCACTTGGTAAACTTATCAACTGCCACCAAGAGGTGGGTCTTCTTGTCAGAAGATGGCTTAAATGGACCAACCATGTCAAGCCCCCAAACTGCGAACAGCCAAGTAATTGGAATCATGCATCATTCTTGAGCCGACACGTGAGCATGTCGGCCAAATTTCTGGCACCCGTCGCACTTGCGCACAATTTCTTCTGCGTCTGAGCCGTCAGCCAATAAAACCCTTGCCTAAAAGCTTTTGCCACCAGGGATCTCGAGCCGATGTGATACCCACAGTCGCCAGCATGGATCTGATTAAGGATCTCCCGACCTTCCTCGGGGGAAACACAGCGCTAGAAAACACCCATGGTGCTTCACCGATGTAATTCGCCGTTGACAATAGTCACAGACTTAGACCGACGAATTATTTGTTGAGCTATGGTTTCATCACCCGGGAGCTCACCTCGAGTCAGATATGCTAGATAAGGAATAGTCTAGTCTAGGGTAGCGTGGAGAGCCGCCACCAATTGCGCCTCTGGGTCAGGGATAGCAATATCCTCCTCAGATGGCAGTTTAACAGAAGGATTATGAAGGACATATAAGAAGACGTTGGGGGGAACTGGCTTCCTTTGTGAGCCGAGTCGTGATAGGGTGTCGGCCACCTCATTGAGCCGGCAGTCTATATGTTCGACTTGATAGACTTGAAAATGACCTGCCACATTCGAGACTGCTCGTTGATAAGCCGCCATCAAGGGGTGTTTAGAATCCCAAGTCCCCGAAACTTGTTGAGCCACCAAATCTGAGTCACCAAAACACCTGACCCGTCTTAGATTCATCTCCTTCGCTATCATAAGACTATGAAGGAGAACCTCGTATTCGGCTGCATTGTTAGTACAAGGGAACATAAGCCATAGCACGTAACAAAACTTGTCACCTCGAGGGGAAGACAATATGACTCCAGCCCTCGATCCCTCCAACTGGCTAGATCCATCAAAATGTATAGTCCAGTAGGTATTATCCGGCCTATCTTCCAGAATCTGCAATTCTGTCCAGTCATTGATGAAATCTACCAGTGCTTGGGACTTAATAGCGGTTCGATGCATGTATTTTAGGTGATGATCGCCAAGCTCAATTTCTCACTTAGCAATTCGTCTAGTGGCCTCCCGGTGTTGTATGATATCACCAAGGGGTGCTGAACAAACCACCATGATTGGAGTTCCTGGTAATAATGTTTCAGCTTCCGACTTGCCATAAAATTCCCATACACAAGTTTTTGCCAATGCGGGCAACGCTGCTTAGACAAAGTTAAAACTTCACTGATAAAATAAACCGGATGCTGAACTGGATACTCCTTATCTTCTTCTTTCCGTTCCACGACCACTGCTACCCTCACCACTTTGGAATTAGCAGCGATGTACATGAGAATTGGCTATTTTCCGGTAGGAGCGGCCAAGATGGGCGGGTTAACCAGTTGTTTCTTGAGTGCCTCAAATGCTCATTGGCAGCATCCGTCCATTTATAGTCGTCTATTTTCTTTAAAACCTGGTAAAAAGGGATAGCTTTCTCCCCCAGGCAGCTTATGAAATGACTCAAGGCTGCGATGCGACCCGCCAGGCGTTGAAGCTGGTTGATGTTTGCTGCTGGGGCCCGTGAAGTTACTGCTTTGATTTTGTTCGGTTTAGCAATTGGATGTCACGCTCAGACACCAGAAAACCCAATAGCTTGCCTGTGGGAACACCAAAAATGCACTTGGCCGGGTTAAGTTTCATCTATTATACTCGAAGATTTCCAAACCTCTCCTTGATATCTTCCAAGAGTGTTTCCTTCCTATGAGATTTTACCACAATGTCATCAACATAGGCGTGAACATTCCGCCCAATCTGAGGTTGAAGACAGTTCTGAATGCACCGTTGATAAGTCTCCCTAGCACTCTTAAGCCCAAAGGGCATGGAGACATAGCATAGATGCCGAAAGGAGTAATAAAGGCTGTCTTCTCCTGGTCCCCAACGACCATCTTGATTTGATGATAGCCGGCGTAAGCGTCCAGGAAACACAACCATTCACAACCCGCCTTAGAATCAATGATCTGATTGATACGTGGGGGAGCCAAAGGATCCTTCGGGCAAGCCTTATTGAGATCTATATAGTCAACACACATGCGCCAAGTGCCATTCTTCTTCAGAACCAGCACCGGGTTAGCCATCCATTCAGGATGAAAAACTTCAACAATAAACCCGGCAGCTAGGAGTCAGGCTACCTCTTCCCCAATAGCCTTGCGCCTCTCATTGAATCATCGGAGATATTTGCATACTGGTTTCATCTTTGGATACACGTTAAGGTGGTGCTCAGCGAGTTCTCTCGGGACTACAGGCATGTCAAAAGGCTTCCATGCAAAGATGTCTCGATTCTCACATATGAACTCGAGGAGCGCGCTTTCCTATTTAGGGTCCAAGCCGGTCCCTATACTGAACTGCCTAGATGAGTCGAATGGCTTGAAATCTATGAGCTTAGTATCTTCGGACGACTTGAATTTGAGTGGAGGTTCTGACTTGGTATTGGGTTTCTTGAGAGGGCTCATATCAGCCAGATCTACATTGGCGGTGTCAGCTGCGCAAGGAGACTCGGCATAGGCCGTGTCCCCTTCCTCACACTCCTGAGCTATCTTTCCGCTTCCATCCATGGTGATAGTACCCTTACGACCAGACATTTTGAGTTTGTGATAAAGGTAGCAAGGTCTGGTCATGAAGCTAGCGTAATCCGGCCGCCCAAAGAGGGCGTAATATGGGGTCTTTATCTTGACTACCTCAAACATCAAAGGCTCGCATCTATAGTCTTACTCATTACCAAAAGCGATATCGAGTTTGATCCGCCCGATCGGATAACCGAATTTCCAGGAACAATCCCATGAATCATCGTCATGGAAGGAAGTAACGAGTTTTCAGACAGGTTCATCCGCTGAAAGGTCTCGTAGTACAAAATATTGATGCTGTTGCCCACATCCTTAAGGACCTTGGTCAAAGTGTAACAACCGGCTTGAGGTGCCGCCACCAAAGCTAACCCGCCAGGGTTATCATCCCAAGGAGGATGATCTTCCCTGCTCCAGGTGATCAGATGCTCGGACCAGTTGAGGTATCTGGGAACCGCCGGCTCTGCCATGTTGATTGCCCTGCTCTTGATCTTGCTATCATGTTTACAAGTGCTAGTGGTGAAAACATGATATTGGTCATGACTCAATTGCTTAGACTTTCTTGGAGGAGTCTGGTTACTGTGCCAATGCCAAAACTTAGCCCCCGGAGCACCTTGTGACAGATCTGACCCGCCACGCACGGGTGGATCTCGAGCCATCTCGATCCTTGTTGCAGAGGTACTGGACAAAAGAGGCGATTCACGAGACTTACCAAAAACCTTGGTGTCTTGACTTGGATGTGACTAAGGCTGGCCGGGTTGGGTGCGATGAGACGACTCGACGAGGTTGGTGCAGATGTCCAACTTGGGGACCACCGCACCGATGTGGCCAATGAAGACGTGGATCTTACCGAAGGGGTCCCGATACCCATACTCAATTGAGTCGGCCTCGGGACCCCAGCCCGTGTCGTCAATGTAGATCTTGCTCCGACGAGTCCTAGTCATACACCTCGTCACATAGCTCCCGAAACCTGGAAGAGCTCCCTTTGAGAACCTAACCCCACCAAGCGAGAGCCCCACGGTGGGCGCCAACTGTCGTGGTCTTTTCATGACAGATGTCCTCGTACAAGGACTTAGGTGTGAGGCCATCGCCGCTGGGTGGCGACTCAAAGGGATCGAATGAGAACAGGAGGCAGGTTTACCCAGGTTCGGCCCCTCAGATGGAGGTAATAGCCTACGTCCTGCTTTGTGTCTATATTAATGGAGATCTTGATTACAAGGATGCGGAATCCCTAACCTAGCTTTTGAGGGTGTCTAACTTAAGTCTTTCTGCCCTAGGGACTCACCTTTATATACAAGTCGAGGCCCTAGGGTTAACAAGAGAGTCCATGCCATGACATGACTCATAATCTATCATGTCTCTAACACACCTTGTCTCTCAAGCAAGGAGTCTCCAGCGTCTTCTGGCCTGTTGGCCTTGAGTCGCCGGTTTCTCCGTGCTTGGGCCGCTTGGCGGCTTACTCAGCAACTGTCTCGCTGCCTTGTCTTCATGGCGCGACCCGTCTTAAGCTTTACTCTAGAGCCGCCACCATATTGACCCGACCCAATAGGGCGAGTCACACCATGTAGTTATATCCCCGACATCGTGTCTTTCGCAAAAAACAAACAAACAGAAGAGACGTTTATTTCCGTTTCCAAGAGGCACGATCGTGCCTCTCGCAAAAAAAACAAAAAAAATACATTTTTCCATTTCTAAGAGGCACGACGGTGCCTCTCGCGAAAGCAAAACCGTACCTCTCATAGAAAACAGATAAACCATTTTTTCGATTTTTTTTTGAATTTTTTTCGTCCAAAAGCTAAGAAGGACCGGTGAAAAATTGGAACACCGAAAACCCCGGAAAAAAACTAATCTAAAAAGCTGAAAACGCGTGCGAAAAACTATAAAACAAACTCCAGTGAAAACGCTCAGAACGCGACAGGTGACAGTGGCTGAGGACGTGCCAAGTGGCGGCACGTGGGAGTGATTGTTTGGAGGCTCCCGAAGGAGTGCTCTCCAACTAGTTTTTTTGAAACATGCTCTCCAATAAGTGAAGTCGGCTCTGACCTCCTCATCGTCGTCGTCCTCATGTCGACGCTTGTTCTTATGGTTGTGCCTCAACTTTCTGGGATGTTCTTTTCTATTTGAGTGTGTGTTGCTAAGCCAGCCATGCGTCTTCTCGAGCGATGTTACTGGTGACCATGTCCATCAAGGTTGGCATCAATTTAGGCTTGTAGTGACCAAGTCCCTTGACATGAACTAGTCCATGGTGCCATTCGTCAATGCCGTAATGGCCTCGATGTTGTCACACTTGGCAATTACATTTTTCTTCTTAAGGAATTGTGTCAAGTATTGGCGAACAGTCTCCCCCTTGCAATACACATGTTGTTGAGGTCGCTGGTGTTTACAGGCCAAACATAAGTGCCCATCAAGTTCAGATGAACTCATGCCACAATGTCTCCTAGTACCTGATTGGACTGGGAGGAAGGGTATTCAACCACACCATTGGGAATCCCTTGGCCATAAGAGGTGGTTGCTTGATAGCATGCCAGTCATTGCCGTTTGATACGTGGACCGCGAGTATGTAATCCTCGACCCAAATCTCTAGGTCCTAGCTGCCACCATTTAAAAAAAGAGGATATTATCCTGGCCTCTGCATATGGACGGATGCATGCAACCATTTTATTAATTATTCACAAATACCTTACAAAATTGTACATCAGGTACTCTGAAGCCACCATCTTAGCAAGAACTATCTCTACTCCTATCCACTTGATGAGGGAGTCCTGGTTTAAGGGGTCCTCGGGTGGCCGACCCGTTTCTCATGGGCCAGACTATATGGGTTGTTTACCGAGCATTGGATTGATCGAAGGCCCAGTCTCCAGGAGGGAAGCTTCGGGAATCATGAGGTGTCCTCCAAGATTGGAATAGTGGATAGGCATGTCTTTCCTTCTATGTGTAACCGACTATGTGTAAACCCTAGGTACCCTCGGCGTCTATATAAGCACGAGGGTCTTAGGTTGTAGAGAGGATAACTCATCTAGGGTTTTAGCTATTCAATTTCGAGGTAGATCAACTCTGTAACCTTCCCACCATCAATATAATCAAGCAGGACATAGGGTTTTACCCCCATAGGAGGGCCTGAACCTGTGTAAACATCGTCTCCTTCGTCCCCTATTACCATCGATCCTAGTCTCACAGCTTGGGACCCACTACCCGAGATCCGCCGATTTTGACACCGACATTGGTGCTTTCATTGAGAGTTCCGCTGTGATCGCCAAAGGGATCGATGGCTCGTGCTGTCATCAATGAAGAGGTCCGCAACATCGACACTTTTGTCCCCGGACAGATCTTCACTTTTGGCAGCATTGTTCTGCATGCTGACCCGACTGGCCATCTAGGCCGGGTCGGAAGCTTCACCCATGACCAAGAGGTCATATTCGGGAACCTATAGTTCTTCATAGACTCTCGGGGCGATCTCTCACTAACTAGGATCGGAGTCTCGCCTGCCGCGCCCGAAGACCCCGAGGCTTTAACCTCGGATTCCTCTATCGGTCCCGCCCACGGGATCTGCCTCGGCGATCACCAGACTTTTAGTTTGGATCCGACCATAGAGCCAGACGTCCAGACACCTATTCCTATCAAACACTTCCCTTGCACGGACACATCAATGGTTAACTCCGAAAGCTCCGAGCAGGTTGATCCAATCGAGCTCTCGATGCTCAACGAGGCCCTAGATCGGATCTCGTCGATGAAGATTACCGACGACCCAATCCCGATCCATGCTCAGATCGGTCTCAAGGTGGGTCTGGATGAATTTTTCTTCCCACCCACCACCCACTTGATAGCCACCATTGAGGATTTAACCGACATGTTGGACTATGCCTCCGAGGAGGCAGAATTCATGGATGAGTAAGATTGCGCTCCCACCTCCATTAACACCGGGTGATGGGCTGCCACCTCTACGTACGACGTCTACATGGTGGACACTCCAGCCACTAACGGCGAGCACACATCTAAAAACGATGGCGACAAATCGGGTGAAGCACCATCAAGGCGCCAAAAGCTACATAAACGATCAAAAGGAAAAAAGGGAAGAAAAGCTTTCGTCGGCACCGGGGACGGAGATACCCCGAAAGACCTCGGCGATCTCGATATCCCCAAACACCCGTTAGAGGGTCAGGAGAGGCCGGAAGATCAGCGCAACCCCAATGATCAAAACGATTCCGAGGACGACAATTACCTCCCCCCTGTTAAGGAGGAAGACATCCCGGAAGCCGATGACTTCGCCATCCCCAATAACCTTGAAGACCAGGAACTGTTCAGACAACAAGTTATTGCCACGGCCCGCAGTGTGAGAGCAAAAGAACGTCAGCTTAAAGCCGGACATAATAACCTCAATGATCGATGGACGAGAGTCCTCTCGGCTGAGGAAGGATACGGTACCGGTCTATTGGACCAAGCTGAAAGCTATCGACGCAGAAGGCTGCTGCCACAATTTGATGACGAGCTTACTAACACGCCGTCTCCCAAACATACCCCATACGACCAGCTTGACCGCCCTCCTCGGTGATGAGACAAGACGGCTAACGACACTAGTTATAGGACGGCAATACCCCGAAGATGAGGAAAAGAGACAATAGGGCCCGATGACAGGTTCGACCTGCGGCATGACCTGGACTATAGAGCAGGTCATACGAGATCCATCTACGGATCTAGAGGATACTCACCCCAGACAGGACGGGTACCGGCCTTTGCTCGACCAGTCGGGAACGAAACCGGGCTAGAACAAACGCCGATTACCAGCGCGACATAGCTCGGGTCAGAGGCGCTGTCCACCCATTGTGCTTCACGGATGAGGTGATGCAGCATCAGTTCCCGGAGGGGTTTAAACTCGTGAGCATAAAGCAATATGATGGGAGAACTGACCCAACCGTATGGATTGAGGATTTCCTCCTGCACATCCACATGGCGCAAGGAGATGATCTCCACGCCATCAAGTATCTACCCCTAAAATTTAAGGGGCCATCTCAACACTGGTTAAACAGCCTCCCCGAAAACTCCATCAAGTGCTGGGAGGATCTAGAGGATGTATTCCGATCTAACTTTCAGGGCACCTATGTTCGGCTGCCGGAATCCTCTGACCTGAGCAACATCGTACAGAAGCCAGGAGAGTCTGCGCGGCAATTCTAGAATTGGTTCTTGACCAAGAAAAAAAAGATCATTGACTGCCCGGACGCCGAGGCAATAGCCTCCTTTAGGCACAACATTCGGGATGAATGGTTGGCTTGCCAGCTCGGCCAGGATAAACCTAGGAATATGTCCGCCCTTACGTCACTCATGACTCACTTTTGCGCGGGCGAGAATAACTGGCTAGCAAGGCGAAGCCACAACCCCAAAGACCCCGGAACCTCTGAAGTTCGGTACAGAAACGGCAAACCAAAGCACAAAAAAATAAGCACCGACACAACAATAGTGATGCCGATGACATGGTCGTTAACGTCGGCTTTCACAACCCGACCCGGGCAGCGGAAGAAGCCTCCTGAAAGAAATCACGACAAAACCACCCCTTTGGATAAGATCATGGAGAGGCCTCGCCAGATCCATGGCACTCAAGAGAAGCCTGCCAACCACACCAATCGTAACTGTTGGCTATTCAAACAGGCCGGCAAATTTGCGTCCGAGGATCAAGGCAAAAGCCCACACAGCAAGGACGAGGATGAGCCTCGGGGTTTGATCGGTGGCGGACAAAAGAAGTTCCCCCCGAGGTGAAAACAGTAAATATGATATACGCCATCCATATACCCAAGAAGGAGAGGAAGCGCGCCCTTCGGGAGATCTATGCCGTAGAGCATGTAGCCCTGAAGTATAACCCATGGTCGGCGTACCCGATCACCTTCGATCGACGTGACCACCCGACCAGTATCGGTCATGGGGGCTCGTCCGCCCTCGTCCTGGACCCCATCATAGACGGGTATCACCTCACTAAAGTCCTAATGGACGGAGGAAGTAGCCTTAATCTGATTTAATCAGACATGGTGAAAAAGATGGATATAAATCCGTCAAGGATCAAACCCAACAACACTACCTTTAAAAGAGTAATTCCAGGCGTCGAAGCCCGGTGCATGGGCTCTGTAAGCCTGGAAGTAGTGTTCGGTTTGCCCGATAACTTTCGAAGCGCAGACTTGATCTTCGACATTGTACCTTTCTGCGGTGGCTATCACGCCCTGCTAGGCCGTACATCGTTCGCTCGCTTTAACGTCGTCCCACACTACGCATACCTCAAGCTCAAGACGCCTAGCCCCAAGGGGGTCATTACTGTCAACGACAACACAGAGTGCTCCCTCCGAACTGAGGAACATACGTTGGCCTTGGCGGCCCAATTCCATTACAATGATGATCGGCAAACGCCGACATCTGTCGTAAGGCCCGTAAAGGCACGTAAGGTTGGGAAGCGAGCTCGGTTTCAGCCCTAACTCCCAGAATCTTCTTCTCCCTATAAATAGGCACTCGCCCCCATCGCACAACCCTAGGACTAGCAAATCACTTGCCAAGGAGGCACAACTTCGCGCTCAAGATTCCATGGGTGGCGGTGGGGAAAACTATAAAAGTGTACGTGTTCGGCCGGACCGAACTACTACCATCAAATGTCCTCGGACACACTGCGGGTACCATCGAGGGCCTGCTAAAGGCGTCAAGCTCATCCACACATTGATGACCTCTCAAGATGTTGTTTGCAAGGTCCATTCGTCGAATAGTACCACCCATTGAGGGGCACAACTCCCTCGAAGGTGCAGGAGCGGACAAACGACAGGGCACATCGAGCACGTCAGGTCACCCATCGAAGACCCCTAGTAGAACCACTCCTCTAAAATTTATATTTCATTTTCAAATACCTGTAAACAGTTGCCTCTTCAATTTGAGCAATAAGAGTTGTTGAGAAAAATATAAAACCATTATACATGGTTGCTTCGCTGTCCTTTTTGGCACATACTCTATTTTCTCCCTCTTCTTGCGAAAATGTTGGGTATACACTACGATGCAATCGGCTAATAGACCGGGGGCTCGAGTTTAAAAAAAATCGCCCAATGCACAATTGATTATGTGTCCGGCGTCTTGGAATTAACTTTATATGCATTGGTTCCGAACTATGTCTTGGGTCAATAGTTGGGTTTCCCGGCTCCTGTGCTTGCCCCTTTATGTTCTGCTCGTTCGGTTAAAAGGGCAAAGGGAGAACCCCTGCGATTGTGTTTCCAGCTAGCCTGGTGTCGGTGTCATAACTGGCAGATCTTGGGTAGGGGGTCCCGAACTGTGATACTAGAATCGACGGTAACAGGAGATGAAGGGGACACAGATTTACCCATGTTTGGGCCCTCCTATGGAGGTAATACCCTACGTCCTGCTTGACTATATTCATGGTATGGGGGGTTACAGATTTGATCTACCTCGAGATCAAATAGCTAACCCTAGATGAGTTGTTCTGTCCCTATACCCTAAAACCCTCGGACTTATATAGATGTCAAGGATGCCTAGGGTTAACACATGGTCGGTTACATGCCAAAGAGGTAAACATGCCTATTTACTACATCAAAGGTGGAGCGCAAGCCATGCTTCCCGAAGCTTCCAACTTGGAGACTGGGCCTTCAAATCTTCCAGCGTTTGGTAAGTAGCCCATATAGTTCGGCCCATAAACAATAGGTCGGCTATCCGAGGACCCCCTAATCCAGGACTCCCTTAGTAACCCCCGAACTTGCGTCCAACGCCAAGGGTCTTCCGCTCCAATTGCTTCGCAAACAGAGTCTTCGGCTTGCGAGGTGAGTTCCTTCCTGCCGAACCATAGTTTGGCCTCCGATGATAAGTAGTTTTCTGCATAGTGGCACATCCGAATACTACGAAATAAGTTGGATTTGAAGACCAAATGTCAGGGAAAAGATAACGTTCCCTAACGACCTCTTTGACGATAGGTCACAACCCACTAGGACCGATAGGCTAGTTACAGGCACTCGATGTGCTGTTTGAGGCCGTTTCATCATCACGATCTACCAATATACCGGTCGTGTCCCATTTTATACGGGATATACTTAATCATGCATGCGCAACGGCTCGCACATCTTGGGAAGTGGAGGGATTCACGACGCAGCAAGGGGAGTCTAAATGAATAGGCCTCCTAAAAAGAGGAGGAAAACCCCGAAGGCAATTCACGCTCTTCATTTGACTTCTCCGCCTCCCATTCCTTTGCACCTCCGAAGCTCAGATCTAGGTATTTTCACCCCCACCTCCGAGCTCATCAATGGCGGGCTCCAACGGCCAATGGGAAGCTTCCACGGTCACTGACCGGGACATTCTCGACGTCAAGAAGGCCGACTACCTCCCCGCCGACATCCCTCACCGCGCGTCGGAGGAGGGTCAAGTGATCCCCACCCCAAGCCAGGCGAAAGGGTAGTGTTCATCCCCCACTTCATTAGGGGGATGAGCTTTCCCCTCCACCCCTTTGTCAGGGGTCTGATGTTCTTCTACGGCCTTGATTTCCACGACCTCCCGCCAAACTCCATCATGCACATCTCGGCATTCATCCCAGTCTGTGAGGCCTTCGTGCGCATCGAGCCACACTTCGGGCTCTAGCTTCAGGTGTTCAACATCAAGCCCAAGTGCGTCGGCGGCAAGCACGCAGACTGTGGTGGGGCCGTCATCGGCAAACTCACCTGCGTCGAGTGGCCGTCAGACACCCTTATTGACACCATCAAGGGGTGGCAGAAGGAGTGGTTCTACGTCACCGAACCACAAAAAGAAGGTTAGTATCCCGCTGCTGCATTCAGATCCGCCCCCACCAGATTGGCTTCTTGGATCGAAAAGGGCCTTGTTTGGGGACCAGGCAAGGAGGTGACCGACGTGTTGAAGCGCATCCGCTCTATGGTCGAGGAGGGCACCAAGTTGACCGATGTGGTCCAGGTGATGCTCCAAAGACGCATCCTCCCTTGCCAGCGCTGGAACACCCCCCTATGGGCTCGCGAGCTCGACGCCGAGCCCATAGTCCGGAATCTCTTCCGCACTATGAGAGAAGTTATGGAAGGCGCTCTTCAAATGACAGAAGAGCTGGCCATCCAAGAAGGAGGATAAGGGTGTGCACGCTGCCAAGCCCGATTCTGTGGTATGATACAACCTAGCTTGGTCGGCTTTATTTTTTACATAGGAAGTCCTCACAACCCCTTATCTGATCTGTCTTTGCAGAGATGGTCGAAGAAAGCCATCAACATTTACAGTCCGGCGTCTCAGCCCGAAGACAAGAGGACCGGGCTGTTGGCAAAAATTCTCATGGTAAAGCCTTACGAGGCTCCCACGAAGAAAGAGAAGAAGAAGAAACTAGGCTAGGCTGGCATCCGCATCAAGGACCAGCCTGAAGCTGCATTCGAGGATATCCCCACATCTTTGAATCAGGAGGAGGCTGAGGAGGAGGAAGAGGAAGAAGAGGAGGACGAAGCCGAGGTCGAGGGCGGGGGAAGAGGCAATTCCCCCCATGTCAGGAAGAGAACGACGTCTTTGGACGCTCTGGAGCAGGCCCTTCTCCTACCTAGAAGAGGGCATGGCAGATGCGGGCGATTCCATCTAACGATAGTTCGGACTCAGACACCGCGTCCAAAGACCTCGAGGAGGTTCCACGAAGGAGCCTATGGGTCAAGCCCCCCAAAAAGGTTAGGATCCGAAGACCCTCCTATTCATTACGAATAGATTTAGAGTTTGTCAATATGCACGTTAATGTCCTTGTAGCTCCCCGCGCGGTATCCCCACCAAAGTGATATCGGACGAGGAGACCCCGCCCGTGAACTGGCAGAGAGCGGGGATGTCTCGCATCCCACCATTCCAGGGGCCACGAGGGACACCGTGGAGGTGTTGTCCCAGCACACTCCTATGGTGGCAGACACTAGTGGCGAGGGAGACCTTACTGTGGCCGAGGCGTTAGCCTCGGCCACTGATGACCAGGGGCCAACACCCCGCCCGGATACCGAGGAGGCTGGACGAGCGGGAGCTTAGTCCCCCCAAGAACATCTCCGGAGCGTACTATGCCTCCGGAGGCACCGGTCCAATCCCAGGTGGGTGATCGGGGAATCCGATCATCACTAGTTTCACTGACCAATAAGTGGTCGGTCATGGTGGAGGCTCTATCGAGCACCTCCATCCCCGGGGATCATTGCACCCTTATGGGTGCAGTACTACAGAGCATTCAGTCCATTGACAACGGATTGAAGGAGGCCTTCAAAGGTCTCTTTACGGGTTTTCAAGTAAGTCACCCGATGTGTTTATTTGCAAAGATTTTATTTATTCGCATTATATACATGGCAGCCCCCGAGCCCTAGGTGAGGTGAAAAGCTCACTTAGGTGTCACGTCTGTATCCGACATCGAGCTAGATGCACTTTAAGTGTCCGTCATGTGAGAATAACTCAACATATGATCGGATTTGTCTATAATTCGGGAATTGAGATCCCATATAACGTATCAAGTGTCTGTGTAATGCAGGCTTCGCCATCGGCGGCGGCCATAAATGGCGCCGAGCTGGCCGAGCTAAATCGGAAGCTTAAGTGCTCCGAAGACGAGGTTGAAGCCCTCAACAAGAGGTTCGACGAGGCACAGGGTAAGTCCGAACAAAATCTGAATACTTCCCTGGAATACTGTCAATGCAGTTTCCTTTTATATAAAGTTTATCATTTTCAGCCTCATTGAAGGAGATGAAAAATCTCAAGGCCAAGCTCCAACGGGCTAAGGATGAAGCGGCCGTTGAGAGGGCGGCGGCCAAGGAGGCAGCCACCACACTTTCCGCCCTACGAGCCATCAGCGGTAAGCATGAGGCTCGTGTGGCGAAGATACAAGATGAGCTCAAGGATGCCAGCAGAAAGTGTGAGGCCCTTGAGCAGAAGGGAAAGGAGAGCGAAACCGAACTGTCCGCCCTAAAGACCAAACTTCAAAAAGAGCGGGTGGACAGACGGTTCTACGAGGAGCAAGTGCGCCAAGTGAAGGATATAACAGATGGTAAGCCATACTCACTAAAGTGCATCTTTGGGGATAGCAAATTCAGATTGCTTACGCGGGCGTGGCGTTCCTCAGGAGCTTCCTCCGATCTCCAGAAGAGCGTGGCGGACGCCAATCAGCTATTCGCCTCGCTGGAAGAGGGAGAGGAAGCTCGACTATTTTGGGCACAATTCGGAGCCTCCGAGCGTCCTCCTCTTCTGCTGGAGCAGCTTAAACAGTTGATGGAGCTGCACCAGATGGCGAAGCCAGCCATGAAGGACCTCTACATCTGCTTATGGCCCGGTGAGCCCCTGCCAGGCAGGTACTTCGGCCTGGTGGAGAGGTTGATTGTAGCTTCAACCACCTCGACACCGTCAAGCGCCCCTCCTGTATCGAAGGAGTCCGAATGGCCTTTCCCAAGGCCAAGGTGCACTGGTCGGGGCTAAATCTGATGAAGGTAGCCAGCGACCCGCCGACACTCAGGAAGGAGCATCGACTCCCCGAGCTATACTTTGATGGAGTGATGGAAAGTGCTCGGGTGATAGCGTCACAGTGTTTGGGTGACAAAATGTTTGAATGAGTTTTAACGCGTCCGAAGACTTGCCCAAGCTTCTAATGATAATAGTATTTTTTTATATGGTTTTGCAGTCCTTTATAACTTCTATGTGGCTATTTAATACTGAAAGATGCGAGTCGTCGGCTTCAGCCCCCATGTAGATACTACCTGGGGTGTCAATGCCAATTCACTAAGACCCTTAGCCGAATTATCGGAACCCGAAGGTGATACGGTGCGGCAGACTAGGCAATCAGACTATAGTGCTTTACTTCTTTCACTTAGCCGTAGGGGCGCAAAAAGGGCTACAGGAAGCGTACGATTGGCTACCGAAGTGTTGTGATGTTTGGACGAACCGTGGCCAAAGCCGGTATCACAATGTTTGTGCAAAGGGTAAGTTCCTCGTATAAAACGGAATAATTGCTTACGAGGAATGAAGTATATTACTTCCAGCTCGGGGTTCATAGACCGGATCGAGCATACTATGACAGTCCGTTTTCGGCTTTCTCCCCTGAGGTGCTTGACCAGACTATCTGGAAGCACAATCGCAGGGGTTCTCCCTTTTCCCTTTTAGTCAAACGAGCGGAATGTAAAGGGACAAGAACAGGAGCCGGGCAACCCAACTTATTAACCGAAGACATAGTTCTGAAGCGATGCATATAAAGTGAACACCAAGACGCCGAACACATAACAGATAAGGCGATTTTTGTTTGAACTCGAGCCCCCGGTCTATTAGCCGATTACCTCGCATCATACTAAACAGGTCCGTGAGAACAGGGAGAGAGGAGAAAGAATATGTGCCGAAAAAAGGACAGATGGGGCAAACTTGCGCCATGCAATTTTTGCATTTTGTCAACAACTCTTATAGCTCGGGTTGTCGAAGCAACTGTTTATAGGTATGTGAAAGAAATAAAAATATACAGGTGTTGTTGTACCAGGGGTCATCGATTGATAACCTGACGTTCTCAACATGCCCCGTTGCTACTTGACTCCTGCTTTTAGATGCACCTTGATGAGTGTTAGTGTTCGGCAGACGGATTTTTCAAACAAAGTCTTGAGAGGCCGCCAAATTTGTAGGTGAGCTTTCCGCCACAGGCAGGCTTTTTGAGTAGCACCTACATTTTGTACGAAGACGTGCTGATGGTAGGGGTTCGGGCCAGCCGAAAACCCATCTGTAGTTCCCCACCGCTACCCATGGGATCTTAAGTGTGAAGTTGTGCCTTCGCGGCACGTACTTTGCTGGTCTTAAGGTGGTGCGGTGGGTGGAGAGTCCTTATAAAGGGGAGGAGGAAGGATCTGAGTTTTCGGTCTGAAGCCGAACTCGCTTCCCAACCTTGTGTGCCTTTATGGCGGATGTCGGAACTTGCCAATCTTCTTTGTAACTGAATTCAGCCACTAGGGCCAATGCATGTTCCTCAGTTCTAAGGGAGCGCTCTGTATTGCTATTTACGGTAATGACCTCGTTGGGGCCCGGTCCCTTGAGCTTGAGGTATGCGTAATGTGGGATCGCGTTGAAACGTGCCAACGATGTCCGACCAAGCAGCGCATGATAGCCACTGCAGAAGGGCACAATGTCGAAGATCAAGTCTTCAATGCGAAAGTTATCGGGCGAGCCGAACACAACTTCCAGAGTTACAGAACCCATACATCGGGCCTCAATTCCTGGGATCACTGCTTTGAAGGTAGTGCTGTTAGGTTTGATCCTTGACGGATCTATGCCCATCTTTTTCACCGTATCTGAGTAAATCAGATTGAGGCTACTTCCTCCATCCATTAGGACTTTTGTGAGGTGATACCCATCTATAATGGGGTCTAGGACAAGGGACACTGAATCCTCATGACGGATACTGGTCGGGTGATCGCGCCGATCAAAGGTGATCGGGTATGTCGACCATGGGTTGTACTTTGGGGCTACGGGTTCCATAACGTAGACCTCCCAAAGGGCGCACTTCCTTTCCTTCTTAGGTATATGGGTGGCATATATCGTGTTCACTGTTTTTACTTCGGGAGGGAATTTCTTCTGTCCCCCACAATTTGGACCCCGAGGCTCATCCTCGTCCTCGCTGCGAGAGCTCTTGCCTTGGTCCTCGGGTGGTATCTTGCCAGCCTGTTTAAACACCCAGCAGTTGTGGTGTGCGTGGTTGGCGGGCTTTTCTGAAGTCCCATGGATTTTACAAGGTCTTTCCATGATCTTCTCCAGCTGAGTGGGTCCATCGCGATTGCCTTTAGGAGGCTTCTTTCGCTACCCAGGTCGGGAGTTGCGGAATCCGGCATTTACAGCCGTGTCATCGACATCACTATTATTGTGCCGATGCTTATTGTTATCGCGCTTTGGTTTTGAGTGTCGCGGGCTTCAGGCGCTACGGGGTCTTCGGAATTGTGGATGCGTCTTGCCAGCCAATTGTCTTTGCCCGCACAAAAGCGAGTCATGAGGGAGGTGAGGGCGGACATGGTCCGAGGTTTGTCCCGGCCTAGGTGGCGGGCCAGCCATACATCTCGAATATTGTTCCAGAAGGAGGCTATGGCCTCAGCATCCGGACAGTCGATGATTTGGTTCTTTTTAGTCAAGAACCGATTCCAGAATTGCCAAGCAGACTCGTCGGGTTTCTGGATGACATTGCTAAGATTGGAAGAGTCCGGTGGGTGTACATAGGTTCCCTAAAAGTTAGAGCGGAACGCATCTTCCAGGTCTTCCCGACATCCAATGGAGTTATTGGGGAGGCTGTTCAACCAGTGCCGAGCTGGCCCGTTAAGTTTGAGAGGGAGATATTTGATGGCATGTAGATCGTCTCCATGCGCCATGTGGATATGGAGGAGGAAGTCCTCAATCTATATGGTTGGGTCAGTGGTCCCATCATATTGTTCCATATTCACGGGTTTAAACCCCTCGAGGAACTGATGCCACGTTACCTCATCTGGGAAGCACAGTGGGTGAGCAGCACCTCTGACCCGTGCTATGTCACGCCTATACTCGGCGTTCGTATGGGGCCGGTTGCGTTCCCGGACTCTGTTGTTTTGGTCGAACCATGGTTGGTACCCGCCCCGTCTATCGGGCGAGTACTCTCTAGATCCATAGATGGATCTTGTACGACCTGCTCTATGCTCCAGGTCATCTCGCAGGTCGAACCTGTCGTTGGGCTCTAATGGCTCCTTACCCCTTCTTCGGGGCACTGCCGGTATATAACCAGTGTCGTTAGCTGTTCCTAGCCACGAGGGGGCGGTCCGACTTGTCATATGGAGTGCGGTTTGGAGACGGAGCATCAGTGAGTTCATCATCGAATTGCGACAGCAGCCTTCTCCGAGGGTAGCTTTTGGGCTGGTTTGACAGACCGGTGCCGTATACTTCCTCAGCTGAGAGGACTTTTGTCCATCAATCATTGAGCTCATCCTATTCGGCTTTGATTTCCCATTCTTTAGCCTTTAGTTGCGAGCCGTTGCCTGATTCCCTCCTGATCTTCTAGGTTATCAGGGATGTACAAGTCATCGGCTTCCGGTATTTCTTCCTCCTCGACGGGGGGAAGGTAATTGTCGTCTTTGGAGTTGTTGACACTATCGAGGTTGTTATGGTCCTCAAGCCCTTTTGAATCCTCTAACGGGTGCTCGGGGATATCGGGATTGCGATGATCAGTGGGGGTACCACCGTACCCGTTGCTGATAATCATTTTTCTTCCCTTTTTTCCTTTGGAGCGCCTATGCGGTTTCTGGCGCCTTGATGGCGCATCGTCCGATTTTCGCCATCGTTGTTAGGAGAGTTGTCACCGTTAGCAGCAGGAGTATCTACCATGTTGACATCGTATGTGGAAGTGGCGGCCCAACTCCCAATGTTAATGGGGGTGGGAGCACGGTCCTCTTCATCCATGTATTCTGCCTCCTCGGAGGCATAGTCCAGCATGTCGGTTAAATCTTTGATAGTGGCTATCAAGTGGGTGGTGGGTGGGTCAAAAAAATTGTCCTGACCCGCACCATAACCTATCTGGGCATAGACCGGGATTGGATCATCACTGATCTTCATCGACGAGATCCAATCCAGGGCATCGTCGACCGCTGAGGGGCCAATTGGATCTAGTTGTTCGGGACTTGCGGAGTTAACTTCCAAGTGATCCAGACATGGGAAGTGTCCGGCAAGAACACATGTCCAGTAATCTGGCTAAATGGCCAGCCAAGATAAGAGATCGGTTTACCTCTATGGGTGACCTCATCGGCATGTCCGAAGAAGGGGCTCGAGGTTAAAGCCTCAGAGTCCTTGGGGGCTACAAGCAGAGCTGCGAGCCCGATTAATGACAAGTCGCCCCGGGAGTCAACAGAGAACTCCAAGTTTCCAAATCTAACCTCTCGATCCGGGACGAAGTTCTCAACGCGGCCTAGATGGCCAGCTGAGTCAGCGTGCAGCACAACGCTGTCGAAGGCGAAGATCTGTTCGGGGACAAAAGTGTCCGTGTTGCTGACCTCCTCGCAGATGACAAGGCGAGACATCGATTCCATATTGCTCACAGAGGATCTCTCAATGAAAGCACCAATGTCGGTGTCAAAACCGGCGGATCTCGGGTAGGGGCCCCGAACTGTGAGACTAGAATCGACGCTAACAGGACACGAAGGGGACACAAATTTACACAGGTTCGGGCCATCCTATGGAGGTAATACCATACGTCCTGCTTGATTGTATTGATGGTATGGGGGTTATAGAGTTGATCTACCTCGAGATCGAGTAGCTAACCCTAGATGAGTTGTTTTGTCCCTATACCGTAAAACCCTCCGGCTTATATAGATGCCGAGGATGCCTAGGGTTTACACATGGTCGGTTTTATGCCGAAGAGATAAACATGCCTATTTACTACATCAAACATGGAGCGCAAGCCGTGCTTCCCGAAGTTCCAACCTAGAGACTGGGCCTTCAAATCTTCCAGCATTCAGTAAGTAGCCCATATAGTCTGGCCCATAAACAATAGGTCGGCTATACGAGGACCCCCTAATCCAGGACTCCCTCACCTGGTCAAGCACCTCAGGGGAGAAAGCCGAAAACTTACTGTCATAGAATGCGAGAATCGTTCTGCGAATCCGAGCTTAAGTGTTATACTAAAAACCTCGTTAGAGGTTATTCCGAGTCATACATTGGGTTTGGTATTCACCCAAACCATGTGATATCTGCGTTAGCCGCGGTTTATCCGATCATCACAAACCATTGGGGGCTAGTCATTAGCCCTCCGCATTCCTTTTTCATGCTCCTACGGCTAAGTGAAAGCAATAAAGCATTATGGTCTGATTGCCTGGTTCGCCGCACACTACCGCCTTTGGCTACCAATAGCTCGGCTAAGGGTCACAACGCGTAGTATCTACATGGGGGCTAAAGCCGACAACTCGCAGCTTTCAATTTCAACGGCCACACAGTAGTTGTAAGGAATGCAAAATATTAAAGACATGATAAACCATGTATCCTAACCATAAAACGTTAAAAAGTCTTCGGACATATTACAATGCATCTACTCATAAATGTTTTCTTTCAGACACTGAGCCTCTATTGCCCGAGCACCCTCCATCACTACAGAGAAGTATCGCTTAGGGCACCTATGCTCCTTTCCAGGGGGTGGAGGAGCGGTGGCTATCTTCGTTGGATCAAGACCCGGCCAGTGCACCTTGGCCCTTGCGAAGGCCATCCAAGCTCCCTCGATACAGGAGGAATGCCTTAGTGCGTCGATCCGAGGCGAGGTGTCGCTCAGCTTCTGCACCAGGCCGAAGTACCTGCTCGACAACGGCTTGTCAAGCCATAGCCGGATACAGAGATCCTTCATGACCGGCTCCGCCATCCGGTGTAGCTCCATCAACTGCTTCAGCTGCTCGATGAGAAGGGGAGAGCACTCGGAGGCTTCGAATTGAACCCAAAACAGCCGAGCTTCATCTCCCTCTCCCCGCGGAGCATAGAACTGGTTCGCGTCCGCTATGCTGTTCTGGAGGTCCGAGCAGGCGCCTGAGGAACGCCACACTTGGGTGAGCAATGCGAACTTGCTATCACCATAGACACACTGCAGTAAATACGACTTACCATTTGTGACAGCCTTAACTTCGCGGATTTGCTCTTCAAAGAACCGCCTATCCACCCGCTCCTTTTGGAGATCGGATTTTAGAGCGGATAGCTCGGTAGCCCGCTCCTTGCCTTTTTTCTCAAGGTCCTTGCACTTCTGGCTGGTGTCCTTGATCTCTTCCTGGATTTCCTCCACCCGAGCCTCATGCTTGGCATTGGTGGCATTTTAAGAGAAAAGCGCGACAATCGCTTGTTCGGCTGCCGCCTTCTCATCCGCGGCCTCTTGCTTTGCCTTCTGAAGTTCAGCCTTGAGGTTTTCAATTTTCTTCGCCGAGGTTTTGTAAGAATCAAAGACATAACCATGCTGTGTTGACAGTATGAATCACTATTGATAAAAAATTCGGCTAGTATAACCCGACTTACCTTGCGACTCGTCGAATCTCTTGTTTAGAGCTTCAAGCTCATCTTCGGAGCTCTTGAGCTTCCGATTTAGCTCGTATAACTCGGCGACATTAGTATCCACCTCCGATGAATAAGCCAACAAATAAGAAAGACCTATTGAATTATATGGGTTTAAACCTACGAACTGTCATAAACGTGACCCTATGGGGCTGTTATAACATTCCGAACAATTAAAGTTTCGTACATTGTCCGGAAAAAAGTTTGTGACTGACACCCAGGTGAGTTTTTCTAAAACTCACCTAGGGCTCGGGGCCTACTATATATATAACGATAGCACAAATATAAATAAATCAATATTCTAGAAATAGAACATTACATGGCTCACCTGGAAGCCCGTTAGGAGACTATGGAAGGCCTCCTTCAGTCCGCTATCAATGGACTGGATGCTTTGTAAAACCGCACCCATAAGGGTGCGGTGATCCTTCGAGATGGAGGCTCTTGATAGAGCCTCCCCCATGACCGGCCACCCATTGGTCGGTGGCGCCGGTGGCGATCGGTTAGCCCGATCTCCAACCAGGGATTGAACCGGTGGCTCCGGAGGTATGGTGCGCTCCGGAGATGACCTTGGAGGGGGTTGGACACCCCTCCATACGACTTCCTCGACATTCGGGAGGGGCTCCTCCCCCCGATCTTCGGTGATCGAGGCATTAACATCGACCATGACGTTGTCGCCCCCGCCGCAGGTGCTCGGCTCCACAGGAGCCTGGTGGGATGACACCTCCACGACATCTATCCCAGTGCCTGGAAGAGTGGGTGTGATGCGGTCCCGCTCTCTACTAGCTTAGTGGGTGGGGTCTCCCTGTTTGAGACTTGGTCGGTGGGGAGAACGCACGGTGGGCTGCAGATCAAAAGGCACTCATACGTTAATAACATCTAAAACTTGTCATAAATAGCTCGGGTGTCTTTGGATTCTTACCTTCGAGTTAGGGGCCTGACCCTTAGGTTCCTTTGCGGAACCTTCTCGAAGTATTCGGACTCGGTATCCGAGTCTGAATATCGGGCAGAATCAACTGCCACTGACGCGCTTTCTTCGGGGCAAGAGGAGGTACGTCCTCCGCGGTGTCCGGTGACGCCGCCCTCTTTCTTGCGAGGGGGGAATCGCCTTCTCCCTCATCCTCATGCTCCTCCTCTTGATTGGAGGAGGCATGTGTTTTTTCGAACAGAACGTCCGCCTGTAAGTCGCCACCACGAGCATCTTCGGGCTGTGGTGCCGGGCAGTTGATGCCCGTGGCTTTGCTCAGCCACTTCTGCAAAGGTGATCGGAAAGGTGTTTAGACTTTCTTTCGGAAAACGTAACTGATCAATTGAAACAATGATATACCTGGGAAGGAGGGTTATCGGCATGTAGGCCCCTATCCTCATGCTCGGCTGGCCAACTCTCCCGCGTCTTGAACAATGCCTTCCAAAGCTTCTCCGGGGTGGTGCAGAAGAGCTGACGAACTGTAGGCTCATTGTCAAGCCGATAAGCCCACATGGGATAATCCCGGCGCTGGCAGTGGAGGATGTGCTGCCGAAGCATGATCTGGACCACGTTAGCGAGCTCGAGGTCGCCTTTGATCATTGAGGCGATGCGCCTCTCCAGGTCGTCCAGCTCCGCATCCGACCCCCAGTCGAGGCCCTTTTGGAGCCATGAGGTCAATCTTGTGGGGGGGATCTGAACTCAGCCGGAGCATCTTGACCTTCTTCCCTTGTCTCCGTGATATAATACCACTCTTTTTGCCAAGTCTTGATGGTGTCGATGAAGGTGCCGGACGGCCATCCGACGCGGGGGAGCTTGATGATGACCGGCTGGCCACAGTCCGCGAGTTCGCCCGCGACACACTTTGGCTTGATGTTTAACACCTTGAGCCACAGTCCGAAGTGCGGTTCGACCCGTAAGAAGGCCTCACAGAAGATGATGAAGGCCGATATGTGCATGAAGGAGTTCGGCAGAAGGTCATGGAAGTCGAGCCCATAGAAGAACATAAGCCAGGTGACGAAGGGGTGGAGTGGGAAGCTCAGTCCCCGGATAAAGTGGGGGATGAACACCACCCTCTCGCCGGGCTTGGGGTTGGGAACCACCTGATTGGGCTCGGCGGCGTGGTGGTAGACATTGGCGGGGAGGTATCTGGCCTGTTTTAGGTCCCGGATATCCTTGTCGGTGACTGTAGAGGCCTCCCACTAGCCATTGGTACCATAAACGGCCATGGTCGATCTAGGAGAAGGGGTTGCGGAAGATCTGGATCTGGGCTCTGAGAGCTTAGGAGATTGGGAAAGCAGAGGATGCGAATGGGGAGCCTGGCTAGGCCTTCGTTTTTTCCCTTTTTATGGGGCTGATCGCTGGTTAACCTCCCTTTACTGCACCACAGATCCCTCCGCTTCCCAAGGCGTGCATGTCGTTATACGCGCATGATTAATCATATCTCGTGTGAAGCGGAGCACGATCTAGCATTGATGAATCGCGCTGATGAAAAAATGGCCTCGAACCGCGAATCGAGTTTTTGCAACTGGTCCAGCGATCATGGTGGATCGTGACCATTCGTCATAAAGGTTGTTAGGGAACTCTATTTGCTCCTTGATGCTTGGCCTTTGGGGCTAAGCTATTCATGGTGTTCGGGTGATCCGCAGATCGGGAAAGCTACATGTCATCGGAGGCCGAACTAAACACGACCGATCACTGATTGAGGAGACGAACTTGCCTCGCAAGCCGAAGACTCTGATCAAGAGAAGCTGAAGCTAAGACCCTTGGCGTTGGTGGCTAGTTCGGGGGCTACTGAGGGAGTCCTGGTTTAAGGGGTCCTCGCGTGGCCGACCTATTTCTCATGGGCCGGACTATATGGGCCGTTTACCAAGCATTGGATTGATCGAAGGCCCAGTGTCCAGGAAGGAAGCTTTGGGAATCGTGAGGTGTCCTCCAAGATTGGAATAGTGTATAGGCATGTCTTTCCTTCTATGTGTAACCGACCATGTGTAAACCCTAGGTACCCTCGGCGTCTATATAAGCCGGAGGGTTTTAGGTTGTAGAGACGATAACTCATCTAGGGTTTTAGCTATTCGATCTCGAGGTAGATCAACTCTGTAACCTTCACATCATCAATATAATCGAGTAGGACGTAGGGTTTTACCTCCATAGGAGGGCCCGAACCTGGGTAAACATCGTCTCCTTCGGCCCCTATTACCATCGATCCTAGTCAAACAGCTCGGGACCCCCTACTTGAGATCCACCGGTTTTGACACCTACACGGATAGTCTGAGCCTAATAACAAACATACATCACACAAATGCCTCAAATCTAAAGCTGGAGGCCCCAACCAAGCCACTTACTTGGATTGGGGCACAAATTGGTCCGACGCACTCTCATGTGTCGTCACCGCCATCTTCCACCCATCCATCTTCATAGCTGAAACTAATGCACCGACCTTGCCACGCCTCCCTGCCATCGACGCCACCATGACGCCAGACAACGTCCTCCTCCTACGCTAGTCCATCTTCGTGCATGGGATGCTGAGTCTCCACTATGCCATGCCGCCAAGATCCGTCGCCAGCAATGTGTAACATGAAGCATCGCTCCACCAAAGAAGTCCTCCTCTGGTCCCTCTAGCCCATGTACACCTCCAAAAATGATGCCCCCAAGGGGGAAATGACACAAGAGCGCCACTGTCATCCGATCTACTGATCTATGGTTTTCCCTGGAGGTAGCAGATGGTGGACTTGAACTTATCCACGGCGATGCCTTCAAGAAAGGAATGACACAGACATCGCCACCAGCACCGGCCATGGAAGTAGCCGATAGAAAGTTTTCACCCATATCTATTCGAAGAGCCTCCATCAAGCATCTTGTGCATGAACCACCGCCATCTCTGTGGCCTGGCCGAACGGGATCCAGGTCGCCGCTGCCTGACCGGCCGTGGAACCACCACGGTGCCTATAGCTGTCGCTGCCAGGCCCACCATGCTCGGTTGTAGATGCACACCAGAACCGCGATCCAACTCAAGCCCATCTAGAAAGGTGAGAACAACGACCCCAGCCGCCACCACAGAAGTGCCTCCGCCATGGGGAGATCGCGAATCTGTTGTCGCCATCGTCGCTCATGCTACTAGGATCCCGCCGCTCCTTGCTGCTGGATGACCGATGTTCCATGCGCCATCGTCGCCAAGAGATCTTGCCACCGCCGCGTGAGGGAGAAAGCCCTGCGGCCGCCATCATAGGCCAGGATTCATCGAAGGGTCCTCAGGCGACAACAAGAGAGAGGAGACACTAGTAGAAAACATACCTTTTGTCCACATCAATAGTCCCGGTCTAGCTTTGAACCGGCACTAATGTGCCCATCATTCCCGGTTCGTGACGGGCATCATTAGTGTTGGTTCGTTCCGGACCTTTAGTCCCAGTTCGTGCCACGAACTAGGACTAAAGGGGTGGTGGCAGGTTGGCGTCAGCCTGGGGCTCCACAGTAACCTTTAGTCCCGGTTCGCTGGCCGAAGGGTTCAGATAGGGTACCTTTGGTGCCGGTTCGAGACACAAACCGGGACTAAAGGTTAACCTTTAGTCCGAACCGGGACTATAGGTTAACCTTTAGTCCCGGTTTGTGTCTCGAACTGGGACCGAAGGTACCCTATATGAACCCTTCGGCCAGCTCAAGCTCTCTGTTCTTCCCCTTTCCTCTCCTCTATGGTTCTTCCTCTCTGCCCCGAGCTCATCCTCCATTTTTGTCAAAATTTGTCAAGATTTGGAGGCACCCCATCCTTCCAAGTGTTCACAAAGGTTAGCAACTTTGTCCTTTCATCTCTCATTGCTATATTAGCTCTTGCAATGCTCTATAAGTATAGTGATTTGTGGGTTTTAGTTTGGGAGTATTTATATGTGGTAGTTTATTTGATTTATATGCAATTTGAGCTCAAATTAACTTCTTACTTTGCATTTGTAGGTGTAGTTTACTTAGTGCCTTCCCGTCCCCGTCCTAACCACCATCGATCGCCCGCACCGTCTCGTCACCGGCACCACCTTGGTGAGCCTCTTGCTCTTATCCTTTTTATAAAAAAATCATGTTTGTAAGATTTAGTTAGTTACTTGTATAGTTTTCTTACCTATATGGTTGTTTGTTATACATAGTGGTATGGTTTTTATATCCGTCCCCGTCGGCCCACATCCTGTTTATGATTCAGATGTGGTATATACTCTCTTTTATAATTATTTGTTGCATTTTGTGTTTATGAAAATTATGCCCATCAAGTTGACATAGATAGTTTTATCTAGGAGGTATGTGAACCGGAAATTCCAACCCACATAGATATTCTTGTCAAGAACTTAAATTTAGTTGAAAAAGAAAACGAGTATTTGAAAGAAAAATTGAAAAGAGTTGAAGAAGAGAAGATGAAACTGGAGAATTTCCTCACTATATTCTTTTCTATGGTATTATGCAGAATGAAGATGTATGAAATGAAAAAAAGATGGACGCTATGACATTGGGTTCATTGACCCAAATATGGTTAATCAAAAGATATGGGAAACTGCATATTCAAGAAAAGACACTGAGAAATCCCTACTAGATTTTTTGAAGTATCTAAACACCCAAGCAAAAATACTACTTCCTTACAACTTCGGGTGAGTGTTAGTATATCTTGTACTAAAAATTCTATTTTTTGCTTACTAGATGTTAATAAGTGTAGTTGAAGAGTTATGCACACATGCCCGCTTAACTATACAAAACGTGTGCGCATGCAGTTACCACTAGATCTTGTTAATCAATGAAGTTGACAAGGGAAAAGTTGAAGTACTAGACTCACTATATAAGGATCCACCCGAATACACAATCGTGAGGGGGATGGTTGACAGGTAATTTCAATCATTACCGCACTATGTTGGCCTCTTTACTTCATTTCCTGATATCAACTGGTTAGTAACTCCTTTATTCATTTTCTTTGCCGTCGGACAAGGCTTGGGCCAAGTTCATCAAACAGGCCCCAGGCGATTGGGCACAACAACTGAAATGGGTGCGACCCAAGGTAATTAAGTAGTACTAGCTAGCTACGTCCATGCATCTCTTTAATTTTAGTTTCAATATTATTATCATGCTTGATTAATTATTATCTGATTGAATTTTATTCTCATAAAGTGCATGAGGCAGGAGCAGGGGTATAGTTTATGCGCATACTACGTTTGCAAGAACATTCACATGATGACGTCCGAAAGGAGCAGAGATGAAAGAAATCTTTGGGTACGTTTGCCAGAACACTATCCATAATTTTTTTTATCATGATCTAGCTAATATATATACACACAACTAATATATTCATCTTGATATCCTTTCTTATAGCTGACAGAGATGCGAGGCCAGCTCCTACCAACGGCTCGCGTACGAGCAATTCAAGAGGAAATAGCTGGATTTCTGGTTGACCAGGTCATAGATACCAAAGGAGAATACCATTAAAAGATCAATAAGTAATGCCTGCATATGTAATGATCCTCAAATTGTAGGAGAAATTGTTTATATATAGTGTTGGCGATGAGGGGGTGGGGGTCTCGTGGCCGCCATCATACTTCTTGCAATTTTGATCTTGAAATTTGGCGAGAAGGTATGACCGTATGAGCGACGATCTTGTCTGCGAAGCAGGCCAGATACATGGCAAGTGGACTCATGCCTGCTGAATCAACTGTGTCTTGTTCGATCCCATCACATGGTCATACCTAGTGATATCCTGTTGATGCTTGTTTCTAGCCTGGAGGCGCAACCGATCGTTCCTCTGTTCGAAATTCTTGAGAGGGGCAGGCAGGGCGATACGTCGGGCGGCCTGGCGTGCCACCACACGAATTTAGACCGATAGATGGTATGGGGAGCCACATTAGTGGTCGGCTATTCAAGTCGATCATGTCGCGAGCCATCAATTTCCCAGGACGTCGGGTACGGTAATCGAGCTACACACATGCCCATACTCCCAGAGGGTGGCTCTTTGATTTGTGGTAGAGATCAACATGGCGCTCCATCGTTCTCAGGAGCTGTCTGGCCTCCTCAAACTACTTCCTATCTAGATGTACAACCGGGATTCGACCTTGGCCAGCATCTTCATTGTCTCCAACAAGTTTTTTGGGTGTGTGCGGTATGAAAGACAAGTTGTGTGCCCCAGTGCTTCACATGTAGTCCCTCATCTTTCTGCCTTGTTTGGCAAGCAAGTCCTTAGTTGTCGCCGCAATGTTTTTTTCATCACTGGGGCAACCTTAATTGAGGCCCCAATTTCCTCAATTTTTAACTCAGCATCCTTGAAATCATCCTCCTTGAGTGCCAAATGACACTCCTCACTCGAAACATAGCCTGAAATGTTAAGGGCAAACAAGCACTTTCTCTCTGACTAGAGTAGATGGGTAACCCCGTGAGTGTAAGGGTGATGCAACCTAGCAATAAGTATTTCCCTCGATTGATAACTAAGGTTTATCGAACTAGTAGAAATTTCTTTTGCATAAATTAATCCTTGGTACCTGCGCACAAAACACACAACAATCTTGCAACCAACGATTCAAGAAGATCGTCAGCTCCTGCTAGTTACACGGTTAAATTATATGGCATGGCATGGTATGGTATGGTATGGTAGGAATTGATAGATATATAGATAAAATAATTAAATGGTAAATCAAATAAAGTAAATTATAACGGTGAATGCAATTAAAGGAAAATAGATCTGCGGCCCTAGCCTCACTAGAGGCATCTCTCCTATCAAGGTAAATGTGTGGTTGTGAACAAATTGTAGTTGGGAAGTGATTATATTGCAATTAATATTTATGACTATGACCGTTCATGTCATAATTTTATATAGGCATTACGTTCGTGACATGTAAATCGTGATATGTAATTCTACAACTAACAGTCCACCCAAAGCCCGCTATCCAGCATGTATCACGAGGTATTATGTTTATAAAATAGAGCATTGCAACAATAAAGATGACATACTGTAGATAGTAAAACTATTATCCAAAGTGTGATAAAAAAACGTCATTTTATTCTCAGTATTAACAAGACAATTCATGCCTTTTACCTTTCTGTCACTGGAATGGATCACCGCAAGACTGAACCCACCCCCATAATTAACTCCCTCTGAAAACCTACCCATCAAACTGGGCCAAAGAAGACAAATAGATTAAAGATCATATGTTGTTGGAAATATGCCCTAGAGGCAATAATAAATTATTTATTATCATATTTCCTTGTTCATGAAAATCGTTTATTATCCATGCTAGAATTGTATTGATCGGAAACTCAGATACATGTGTGGATACATAGACAACACCATGTCCCTAGTATGCCTCTAATAGACTAGCACGTTGGTCAAAGATGGTCAAGGTTTCCTAGCCATGGACATGAGATGTCATTTGATAACGGGATCACATCATTAGGAGAATGATATGATGGACAAGACCCAAAGTATAACCATAGCATATGATCGTGTCAGTTTATTACTATAGTTTTCTCCATGCCAAGTATCTTTTCCTATGACCATAAGATCAGGCAAATCATTGACATCGGAGGAGTACCTTTGATGTATCAAACGTCGCAACATAATTGGGTGACCAGAATGGTGCTCTACAGGTATCTCCAAGGGTGTCTGTTGAGTGGGCATGGATCGAGACTGGGATTTCTTACTCCGTGTGATGGAGAGGTATCTTAGGGCCCACTCGGTAATACAACATCACAACAAGCGTTGCAAACAATGTGACTAAAGTGTTAGTCACGGCATCTTGTATTACGGAACGAGTAAAGTGTCTTGCCGGTAACGAGATTGAACTAGGTATAGAGATACCGATGATCGAATCTCGAGCAAGTAACATACCGAAGAACAAAGGGAACAACATACGGGATTAACTGAACCCTTGACATAGACGTTCGACCGATAAAGATCTTCGTAGAATACGTAGGACACAATATGGGCATCCATGTCCCGCTATTTGTTATTGATTGTATAGGTGTCTTGGTCATGTCTACATAGTTCTCGAACCCGCAGGGTCTGCACACTTAACGTTTGGTGACGTTTTGGTAGTATTGAGTTATGTATTGTGGTGAACGAATGTTGTTCGAAGTCCCGGATGAGACCTCGTACATCACGAGGAGCGCCGGAATGGTCCGGAGGTAAAGATTGATATATAGGAAGTCCCGTTTTGGTCACCGGAAAAGTTTTGGGCACTTCGCTAGTGTACCGGGAGTGTCGGGAGGGTATCGGGGGACCATCGAGAGGGGCCTCACGCCTCAAAGAGCCTCATGGGCTGTGGGAGGAGACAAACAAGCACCTAGTGGGCTGGCCAAAGCCCCCACTAAGGCCCATGTGGTAGGGGACAGAAAAACCCAAAGGTGGAAAGGGTTTCTGATGACCCACAATTATAGGGGATCTATCGTAGTCCTTTCGATAATTAAGAGTGTCGAACCCAACGAGGAGCGGAAGGAAATACAAGCAGTTTCCAGTAAGGTATTCTCCACAAGCACTGAAATTATCGGTAACATATATTTTTGTAATAAGATGATTCCTAACGAGTAACAAGTAAGAAGTATAGCAAAGATGTAGCAAGGTAGCCCAATCCTTTTTGTATCAAAGGACATGCCTAGAAAAAATATTATATAAAGCAAAGCGCTCCCGAGGACACATGGGAATTTCTGTCAATCTAGTTTTCATCATGCCCATTTGATTCACGTTCGTTACTTTCATAATTTGATATGTGGATGGGCCGGTGCTTGGGTGCTGCCCTTAGTTGGACAAACCTCCCACTTATGATTAACCCCTCTCACAAGCATCCGCAACTACGAAAGAAGAATTAAGATAAATCTAACCATAGTATGAAAGTGTGGATCCAAATCAGCCCCTTACGAAGCAACACATAAACTAGGGTTTAAGCTTCTGTCACTCTAGCAACCCATCATCTACTTATTACTTCCCAATGCCTTCCCCTAGTCCCAAGTAATGGTGAAGTGTTATGTAGTCGACGTTCACATAACACCACTAGAGGAGAGACAACATACATCTCATCAAAATATCAAACGAATACCAAATTCACATGATTACTTATAACAAGACTTATCCCATGTCCTTAGGAACAAACGTAACTACTCACAAAGCATGTTCATGTTCATAATCAGGGGAGTATTAATTATCATAAAGGATCTGAACATATGATCTTCCACCAAGTAAATCAACTAGCATCAACTACAAGGAGTAATCAATAGTACTAGCAACCCACAGGTACCAATCTGAGGTGTTGAGACAAAGATCAGATACAAGAGATGAACTAGGGTTTGGAGAGGAGATGGTGCTGGTGAAGATGTTCATGAAGATTGACCCCATCTCGATGAGAGGATCGTTGGTGATGACGATGGCTTAAATTTTCCCCACCGGGAGGGAAGTTTCCCCAGCAGAACATCCCTGCTAGAGCTCTAGATTGGTTCTGTCCAAGTTCCGCCTCGAGACAGCGACGCTTTGTCCTGAAAGCTCGCTTCTGATTTTTTTCCAGGTCAAAACACTCCATATAGCAGAGATGGGCATCGGGGGCCTGCCTGGTGGCCCACAAGCTTGCTAGGCGTGACTAGGGGGTGGCCGCGCCTGGCAGGCTTGTGGCCTCCTGGTGGCCCCCCTCTGGTAATTGTTCCGCCTAGTATTTTTTATATATTCCAAAATAATTCTCCGTCAATTTTCAGGACTTCTAGAGTTGTGTAGAATAGATATCTTAGATTTGCTCCTTTTCCAGTCCAGAATTCCAGCTGCTGGCATTCTCCCTCTTCATGTAAACCTTGTAAAATAAGAGAGAAAAGGCATAAGTATTGTAACATACCATGTAATAAAAGCCCATAATGCAATAAATATCAATATAAAAGCATGATGCAAAATGGGCGTATCAACTCCTCGAACCTTAGACCTCGCTTGCCATCAAGTGAAAGCCGAGATTGATAAATATGTCCACATCTTTAGAGATAGATGTGTCGATAAAATAAAATACGTACATGATGGCATCATGATCATCTTTAGAACAGCAATACTTATTGTAATAAGATTTTCTTATGCTTGAGTAACAATTCATTCACAAGATAAAGTATGAACCAAGAACTCTATTGACAACCAACAAACTATGATCGTAGTCATTGAAGCGATTGGCAATTTATCATAACATCGGAAAGAGTCAATATAAGAGCTTGTAAAGCAAACCCACATACTTAATCATCTTTTAGTCTTTCACAAGGGCTAACACTCACGCGGTACCCATGAGATCAAAGCCTCAATTGGACATAGAGAAACATAGGGGCTTATAGTTTTGCCTCCCAACTATTTGTTGGGGAACGTTGCATGGGAAACCAAAAAATTCCTACGCACACACAGGATCTATCCATAGTGGTGAGCATTTACGAGAGCGAGAGTGGATCTACATACCCTTGTAGATCACTAAGCGGGAAGCGTTAAGAAACACAGTTGATGTAGTCGAACGTCTTCGCGATCCAAATCGCCGAGCTTCCCACGATCCTATCACAATTCGTCCCGATCCAGCACCGAACGGATGGCACCTCCGCGTTCAGCACACCTATAGCTTGATGACGATCTCCGCCTTCCTGATCCGGCAAGAGGGAGCAGAGAGGTAGATGAGTTCTGCGGCAGCGCGACGACATTGTGGCGATGGTGGTGGAGCTATTCCAGCAGGGCTTCGCCTAAGCACCGCTGAAACCGATCGAGAGGAGAGGTAGCACGTGGCTGTTTTTGTTGGGGAACGTTGCATGGGAAACCAAAAATTTCCTACGCTTCACCAAGATCAATCTAGGAGATGAGCATCTTCGAGAGGGAGAGTTGATCTACATACCATTGTAGATCGCTAAACGGGAAGCGTTAAGAAACACGATTGATGTAGTCGAACGTCTTCGCGATCCAAATCGCCGAGCGTTGCACGATCCAATCACGATCCGTCTCGATCTAGCATCGAACGGACGGCACCTCCGTGTTCAGCACACATATGACTTGATGACGATCTACGCCTTCTTGATCCAGCAAGAGGGAGTAGAGAGGTACAAGAGTTCGGCAGTGCAACGGCGTTGCGGCGATGGTGGTGGAGCAATTCCGGCAGGGCTTCGCCTAAGCACTGCAGAAAACCGATCTAGAGGAGAAACTATGCACTAGAACAAAGGGTAGCACGTGGCTGAAAAAATCAAGTGCAAAAACCCTAAAACCTCTAGTATATATAAGAGGAAGAGAGGAGGGGGCTGGTGCACAAGGGCCAACACTCTTTCCTCTTGCGCCAAGGAGGAGAGGAGGAATCCTCCTCCAATCCTAGTAGGACTAGGATTCCTCCTTTCCTACTTGGAAACTCTTTCTACCTTGGGTTTTTTTTCTTCTCTTTCAACTCCAGCCGCATGGGCCTCTTGTGGGACTTCCACCAGCCCACTAAGGGCTGGTATTCATCCTCTCACAGCCCATGTAGCCTCTTGGGTCGAAATACTCCTCCCGATGGTCCCCCGGTACACTACCGGCACTCCCGGTACACTACCGATGAGCCCGAAACTTTTCCGCAAACCAAAATAGGACTTCCTATATATCAATCTTTACCTCCAGACCATTTCGGAGCTCCTCGTGATGTCCGGGATCTCATCCAGGACTCCGAACAACCTTCGGTCACCACCATACATAACTCTATTCCACCGAAGCGTCACCGAACCTTAAGTGTGCACACCCTGCGGGTTCGAGAACTATGTAGACATGACCGAGACACCTCTACAGTTGATAACCAATAGCGGGACCTGGATGCCCATATTGGTTCCTACATATTCTACGAAGATCTTTATCGGTCGAACCTCTATGTCAAGGATTCAGTTAATCCCGTATAGTGTTCCCTTTGTTTATCGATATGTTACTTGCCCGAGATTCGATTGTCGGTATTTGTATACCTAGTTCAACCTCGTTACCGGCAAGTCTCTTTACTCGTTCCATAATACAAGATCCTATGGCTAACACTTAGTCACATTGCTTGCAAGGCTTGTTGTGATGTTGTATTTCCGAGTGGGCCCTGAGATACCTCTTCGTCACACGGAGTAACAAATCCCAGTGTTGATCCATGCCAACCCAACAGACACCCTCGAAGATACCTGTAGAGTACCTTTACAGTCACCCAGTTACGTTGTGATGTTTGATACACACAAAGCGCTCCTCCGGTGTTCATGATTTGCATTATCTCATGGTCATAGGAACATATACTTGACATGTCATATACTACGTTTATAGTTTTGGGTCTCGTCCATCCCATCGTTCTCCTAATGATGTGATCCCATTATCAAATGACATGTCATGTCAATGGCTAGGACACCTTGACCATCTTTGATCAATGAGCTAGTCTACTATAGGCATACTAGGGACATGGTTGTGTCTATGTATCCACACATGCAACATGTTTCCAAACAATACAATTGTAGCATGGATAATAAACGATTATCATGAACAAGGAAATATAATAATAACTACTTTATAATTGCCTCTAGGGCATATTTCAAACAGTTTTTCTATCTCTCAAAACCCTCAAATCCTCTAGTATATATAGGAGGAGCGAGGGAGGAGGCTTAGTGCCCAAGGGACAAGCCCTTGGCCTTGCTCAAGGAGGAGAGGATGAGTCCTACTCCAATCCTAGTAGGATTAGGACTCCTCCTTCCCACTTGGAAACTCTTTCCATCTTGAGTTTTTTTCCTCTCAAACCACTCCAGACGCATGGGCCCTTAGGGGAGGCTTCGGCCAGCCCACCAGGGGCTGGTTTATCTCCTCCCACAGCCCATGTAGCCTCTTGGGTCGAAATACCCCTCTTGATGGTACCCCGGTATCCTCCCGGCACTCCCAATACACTACCGATGAGCCCGAAACTTTTCCGGTGACCAAAACAGGACTTCCTATATATCAATCTTTACCTCTGGACCATTCCGGAGCTACTCGTGACATACGGGATCTCATCCGGGACTCGGAACAACCTTCATTCACCACCATACATAACTCTATACTACCAAAATGTCACCAACCTTAAGTGTGCAGACCCTGCGGGTTCGAGAACTATGTAGACATGACCGAGACACCTCTACGGTCAATAACCAGTAGCGGTACCTGGATGCCCATATTGATTCCTACATATTCTACGAATATCTTTATCATTTGAACCTCTATGTCAAGGATTCAGATAATCCCTTATGTCATTCCCTTTGTTCTTCGGTATATTACTTGCCCGATATTCGATCGTCGGTATCTGTATACCTAGTTCATTCCCATTTCCGGCAAGTCTCTTTACTCATTCCATAATACAAGATCCCTTGGCTAACACTTAGTCACATTGCTTGCAAGGCTTGTTGTGATGTTGTATTACTGAGTGGGCCCTGAGATACCTCTCCGTCACACGAAGTAACAAATCCCAGTACTGATCCATGCCAACTCAACACACATCCTCGGAGATACCTGTAGAGCACCTTTCTAGTCACCCAGTTATGTTGCGACGTTTGATACACACAAGGCACTCCTTCGATATCCGTGAGTTGCATGATCTCATGGTCATAGGAACAGATACTTGACATGCAGAAAACTATAGCAATAACGTGACACGATCAAATGCTACGTTTATAGTTTGGGTCTCGTCCATCGCATCATTATCCTAATGATGTGATCCCGTTATCAAATGACATCTCATGTCAATGGCTAGGAAACATTGACCATCTTGGATTAATGAGCTAGTCTACTAGAGGCACACTAGGGACAAAGTGTTGTCTATATATCCACACATGCAACATGTTTCCAATCAATACAATTATAGCATGGATAATAAACAATTATCATGAACAAGGAAATATAATAATAACCATTTTATGATTGCCTCTAGGGCATATTTCCAACAGTCTCCCACTTAAACTAGAGTTAATAATCTAGCTCACATCACTATGTGATTTACATTGTAATGAATCGAACACCCATACAACTCTGGTGTTGATCATGTTTAGCCCTTGGAAGAGGTTTAGTCAACGGGTCTGCAACATTCAGATCCGTGTGCACTTTGCAAATATTTATGTCCTCCTCCTTGATGTACTCGCGGATGGAATTGAAGCATCGCCTTATGTGTATGATCCTCTTGTGAAACCTTGGTTCCTTGGCCAGGGCAATGGCACCAGTTTTATCTTAGAATAGATCCACTAGATTCAGTGCACTGGACACTACTCCAAGATCTGTCTGAACTCCTTCATCAAGACACCTTCCTTCGCTGCCTTCGAGGCTGCGATGTACTCCGCTTCGCATGAATCGGCTACCACGCTCTTCTTGGAACTATACCAGCTTACCACTCCCCCATTAAGAATAAATACATATCAAGTTTGAGACTTAGAATCATCCGGATCAGTGTCAAAGCTTGCATCGACGTAACCCTTTACGACCAGCTCTTGATCACCTCCATAAACGAGAAACATTTCCTTGGTCCTTTTCAGGTACTTAAGGATATTCTTGACCGTCGTCCAGTGCTCCATTCCATGATCACTTTGTAACCTTCGGGTCGTACTTATGGCAAGGCTGACATTGGGTCTTGTGCACAACATTGCATACATAATAGATCCTATGGCTAAAGCATAGGGGATGACACTCATCTTCTCTCTATCTTCTGTAGTCACTAGGCATTGAGTCTTATTGAACTTCACACGTTCTAACACAGGCAAGAACCCCTTCTTGGACTGATCCATTTTGATCTTCTTCAAAACTTTATCAAGGTATGTGCTCTGTGAAAGTCCTATTAAGCGTCTTGATCTATCTCTATAGATCATAATGCCTAATATGAAAGCAGCTTCTCCTAGGTCCTTCATTGAAAAACTCTTGTTCAAATATTCCTTCATGCTTTCCAGCATTTCTATATTGTTTCCAATCAGCAATATGTCATCCACATATAATATTAGAAACACTATAGAGCTCCCACTCACTTTCTTGTAAATACAAGCTTCTCTGTAAACTTGCATAAACCCGAACGCTTTGATCACCTCATCAAAGCACAGATTCCAACTCCGAGATGCTTGCAACAGTCAATAAATGGATCGCTGGAGTTTGCAAATTTCTCCAATTTATCTGGATAACAAAACCTTCCGGTTGTATCATATACAACTCTTCCTTAAGGAAACCGTGAAGGAACGCTGTTTTGACATCCATCTGCCAAATTTCATGGTTGAAATATGCAGCTATTGCTAACATGATTCTGATGGACTTAAGCATCGCTACAGGTGAGAAGGTCTCATCATAGTCAACTCCTTGAACTTGTGAAAAACCCTTTGCCACAAGTCGGGTTTTATAGACGGTGACATTACCGTCCGCGTCCGTCTTCCTCTTAAAGACCCATTTGTTCTGAATGGCCTTTCGCCCTTCAGGTAATACTTCCAAAGTCCATACCTTGTTTTCATACATGGATCCCATCTCGGATTTCATGGCCTATAACCATTTCTCGGAACCCGGGCCCATCATCGCTTCTCCTTAGCTCGTAGGTTCATCGTTGTCTAACAACATGACCTCTAAGACAGGGTTGTCGTACCACTCGGGAGCAGTACGCGCCCTTGTCAACCTACGAGGTTTAATAGTAACTTGATCCGAAGTTTCATGATCATCACCATTAACTTCCTCTTCAACTATCATAGGTTCCACGGGATCATCTTTCTGTGCTGCGCCACTCTCTGGTTGAAGTAAAGGTTCAATAACCTCAACAAGTTCTATTTTTCTCCCACAAAATTCTTTCAAGAGAAACTCTTTCTCAAGAAATGTTCTGTTCTTAGCGACAAACACTTTGCCCTCGGATCTAATATAGAAGGTATACCCCACTCTCTCTTTTGGGTATCCTATGAAGACACATTTCTCCGCTTTGGGTTCCAGCTTTTCGGGCTGAAGCTTTTTGACATAAGCATCACGTCACCAAACATTAAGAAACGAAAACTTTCGTTTCTTGCCATACCATAGTTCATATGGCGTTGTCTCAACGGACTTCGATGGTGCCCTATTTAAAGTGAATGTAGCAGTCTCTAATGCATAAACCCAAAACGATAGTGGCAAATCGGCAAGAGACATCATTGAACACACCATATCTAATAAGGTTCGATTACGACGTTTGGACACACCATTACGCTGTGGTGTTCTAGGCGGTGTCAACATGAATAAACCCCTCACATTGGGTGCATGACCATAAAAGATATTACTCATGTAAATAGAGCAACCATTATTCTCTGATTTAAATGAGTAACCGTGTCGCAATAAACAAGATCTAGATATAATGTTCATGCTTAACGCATGCACTAAATAACAATTATTCAGGTTCATCACTAATCCTGATGGTAATTGAAGAGAGAGAGTGCCGACGGTGATCACATCAACCTTGGAACCATTTCCCACGCGCATCGTCACTTTGTCATTTGCCAGCATTCGTCTATTCCGTAGTTCATATTTTGAGTTGCAAATGTGAGCAACCGAACCGGTATCAAATACCCAGGCACTACAACGAGAGTTGGTAAGGTACACATCAATAACATGTATATCATATATACCTTGTTTGATGTTGGCCGTCTTCTTGTCAGCCAGATACTTGGGGCAGTTCCGCTTCCAGTGACCAGTTCCCTTGCAATGAAAGCACTCAGTTTCTGGCTTGGGTCCAGCCTTGGGTTTCTTCACAGGAGGGGCAACTGATTTGCCACTCTTCTTGGAGTTACCCTTCTTGCCCTTGCCATTATTCTTGAAACTAGTGGTTTTATTGACCATCAACACTTGATGTTCTTTCTGGATTTCAGACTCAGCGACTTTAAGCATCGCAAATAGCTCGGCGACTGACTTGTTCATCCCATGCATGTTATAGTTCATCACGAAGGTCTTGTAGCTAGGTGGCAATGATTGAAGAACTATGTCAGTGATCGCCTTCGATGGAAGGGGCATCCCCAGCTCCGCTAGACGGGTCGAATACCCAGACATTTTGAGTATATGGTCACTGATAGACCCGTTCTCCTCCATCTTGCAAGCATATAACTTATCGGAGGTCTCATACCTCTCGATCCGGGCATTCTTCTTAAAGATAAAATCCAACTCTTGGAACATCTCATATGCTCCATGACGTTCAAAACGTCTTTGAAGTCCCGGTTCTAAGCCATACAACATTGCACACTGAACTATTGAGTAATCTCCAGAACGTGCCTCCCAAGCGTTCTTAACGTCTTTGGATGACATGGGAGCGGGTGGATCACGAAGCGGTGCATCAAGGACCTAAGCCTTCTGGGAAGCCGTGAGGATAATCCTCAGATTACGGGCCCAGTCCACAAAGTTACTTCCATCATCTTTCAGCTTAGCTTTCTCTAGGAACGCATTAAAATTCAGGGGTGCTACTAAGCGAGCCATTGATCTACAACATAAATAAGCAACGGTTACTAAGTCTGTTGTTCAAGATAATGAGTTTAGTTAATCAAATTACTAAAGGTCCCACTCAAATTGACATCCCTCAGGTCATCTGAGTTATACATGATCCAAATTAACCAACTCAAGTCCGATCATCATGTGAGTTGAGGTGGTGAACTTCATCATGTTGATTATATCTACTATATGACTCATGTCCGACCTTTCGGTCTCTTGTGTTCCGAGGCCATGTCTGTACAAGCTAGGATCGTCAAGTTTAACCCGAGTGTTCCGCACGTGCAACACTGGCTTGCACCCGTTGTATGTGAACGTAGAGTCTATCACACCTGATCATCACGTGGTGTCTCGACACGACGATCTTTCGCAACGGTGCACACTCGGGGAGAACACAATTTATCTTGAAATTTAAGTGAGGGATCACCTTATAATGCTACCTCATACTAAGCAAAACAAGGTGCATAAAAGAATTAACATCACATGCAAATCATAAGTGACATGATATGGCAATGAACTTGTGCTTTTGATCTCCATCTCCGAAGCACCGGCATGATCTCCACTGTCACCGGCATAACACCATGATCTCCATCATTATGTCGCCATCGGTTTTGTCGCGCCCACCATTCTCATACTACTATTGCTACCTCTTAGCGATAAAGTAAAGCATTACATAGCGCTTAATGATTGACACGCAGGTCATACAATAATTAAAGACAACCCTATGGCTCCTGTCGGTTGTCGTACTCATAGACATGAAAGTCGTGATATTCTATACAATACATGATCATCTCATACATCACATATATCTCATCATGTAATTGGCCATATCACATCACAACATACCCTGCAAAAACAAGTTAGATGTCCTCTAATTGTTGTTGCAAGTTTTATGTTGCTGCTATGGGTATTTAGCAAGAACAATTCTCACCTACGCAAAACCACAACGGTGATACATCAGTTTCTTTTCAAACTTCTCAAGGACCGCTTTTGTCGAATCCGATCCAACTAAAGTAGGAGAAACAGACACCCGCTAGCCATCTTTGTGCAACGAAGTTACACGTCAGTCGATGGAACCGGTCTCTCGTAAGCATACGAGTAAGGTTGGTCCGGGCCACTTCATCCCACAATATCGCTGAACCAAAACACGACCAAGGGAGGAAGAAATCTAAGAATCAATGCCCCCAAACTTCTTTGTGTTCTACTCGAGATCTCATCTACACATAGACCTAGCTCATGATGCCACTGTTGGGGAACATTGCATGGGAAACAGAAAATTTGCTACGCACACACAAGATCTATCCATGGTGATGAGCATCTACAAGAGGGAGAGTGGTTCTACATACCCTTGTAGATTGCTAAGCAGGAAGTGTTAAGAAATGCGGTTGATGTAGCCGAACGTCCCGCGATCCAATCACGATCCGTCCCAATCCAGCACGAACGGACAGCACATCGGCGTTCAGCACACATATAGCTTGATGACGATCTCCCCCTTCTTGATCCATCTAGAGGGAGCGGAGAGGTAGACAATTTCTCCGGCAGCGCGACGGTGTTGCGGTGATGGTGGTGGAGCTATTCCAGCAGGGCTTCACCTAAGCACCGCGGAAACCGATCTAGAGGAGAAACTACGATCTAGAGGAGAGGTAGCACGTGGCTGTTTTTCTGTGTCTCAAAACCCTCAAAACCTCTAGTATATATAGGACGAGGGAGGGAGGAGGCTTGGCGCCCAAGGTACCAGCCCTTGGCCTTGCGCAAGGAGGAGAGGAGGAGTCCTCCTCCAATCCTAGTAGGATTAGGACTCCTCCTTCCCACTTGGAAACTCTTTCCACCTTGAGTTTTTTTCCTCTCAAACCAGTCCAGCCGCATGAGCCCTTAGGGGAGACTTCGGCCAGCCCACCAGGGGCTGGTTTACCTTCTCCCACAACCCATGTAGCCTCTTGGGTCGAATTACCCCTCCCGATGGTCCCCCGGTACCCTCCCGTCACTCCCGGTACACTACCGATGAGCCCGAAACTTTTCCGGCGACCGAAACAGGACTTTCTACATATCAATCTTTACCTCCGTACCATTCCGGATCTCCTTGTGACTTCCAGGATCTCATCCGGGACACCGAACAACCTTCGGTCACCACCATGCATAACTCTATACTACCAAAACGTCACCGAACCTTAAGTGTGCAGACCCTGCGGGTTCGAGAACTATGTAGACATGACCGAGACACCTCAACGGTCAATAACCAATAGCGGGACCTGGATGCCCATATTGATTCCTACATATTCTATGAAGATCTTTGACGGTCGAACCAATCCCATTTCCGGCAAGTCTCTTTACTCGTTCCATAATACCAGATCCCGTGGCTAACACTTAGTCACATTGCTTGCAAGGCTTGTTGTGATGTTGTATTACCGAGTCGGCCCTGAGATACTCTTCGTCACATGGAGTAACAAATCCCAGTATTGATCCATGCCAACTCAACAGACATGCTTGGAGATACCTGTAGAGCACCTTTCTAGTCACCCAGTTATGTTGCGACGTTTGATACACACAAGGCACTCCTTAGGTGTGAGTGAGTTGCATGATCTCATGGTCATAGGAACAGATACTTGACATGTAGAAAACTGTAGCAACAAACTGACACGATCAAATGCTACATTTATAGTTTGGGTCTTGCCCATCACATCATTCACCTACTGATGTGATCCATTATCAAATGACATAGCATGTCAATGGGTAGGAAACCTTGACAATCTTTGATCAAAGAGCTAGTCTACTAGAGGCACACTAGTGACAATGTGTTGTCTATATATCCACACATGCAATGTGTTTCCAATCAATACAATTATAGCATGGATAATAAACAATTATCATGAACAAGGAAATATAATAATAACCATTTTATTATTGCCTCTAGGGCATATTTCCAACACTATTCACCTCAAGGGTGATGTCAACAACAATAGCTCATGATCACCCGCATCCGAGTGGATATATCCGTCTAGATCATTCCCCAACACATAATGCTTTCCAAGAGAAGGAGAAATATAGGAAGTGGTGAGGATCACCATGACTCTTGTGTGAAGGTAAGTACTTAAAAAGTAAAAAAGTAACAGATAGGCCCTTCCCAGAGGGAAGCAGAGGTTGTTATGCGATTTTTGATTTGGGATGCACAAACCTTTAGTGTAGAGGAACGCCGCATTGCATTGCCCTTTGTGATAGTAACCTTTATTATGCAGTCTGTCGCTTTTATTTCTTTACTATCACAAATTCGTACAACGCTTATTTCCCTTACAATAAAAGATCACACATATTTAGGAGCAATTTTTATTGCTTTTTGCACCGATGACAACTTACTTGAAGTATCTTATTCAATCTAAGGTAGGTATGGTGGACTCTCATGGAAAAACTGGGTTGAGGTGTTTGAATGCACAAGTAGTATCTCTACTTGGTGCATAAGTTTTGGCTAATACGAGGTGGAAGCAAGCACTACATGTTGGAGGATCTAAAACCGTATAACTTCTATCCGGAGGCAAGCAAGCATAACCCATTGTGTTGTCTTCCTTGTCCAACATCAACTTCTTGGCATGCAATATTTTAATGCGTGGTCACAATCATAAAAGATGTCAAAGATAATATATTTAAATTTGAATCTCTCTTTCTTTATCACTTACTTTTCAATTACACCAATGACCAATTACTATGTTTGTTAACTCCCAACAAATTTCAATCTACATACTTTTTATACGTGAAGTCATCACTCCCCATAAGATCATTATGTATACTCTTTGCTTTTATTCTATTCTTCTTTTATTTATTACCATCAAGAGCATAGTAAGCTAGCAAGCCCTCTCATCAAAACTACTTTTTATTATATAATTCTCGAACTTGCTTACATAAAGGGAGCATAAAGCAAAAACTAAGAGGTAGATCGTACTTAAATTTTATTCTACTAGATCAAAACAAAACAAAAAGGATCGAACTAAGAAAAACAAGAAAACGAAAAAGGAAAAAGGTGCGATGGTGAGATGATACCAGGGCACCTCCCCCAAGCTTGGCACAAGCCAAGGGGAGTGCCCATACCCATGTGCTTAGGTGTCCTTCTTAGGAGGTGATGGTGGTGGAGTTGTTGATGAGGATGGAAGCTTGTCCTCTGTCTTCCATAGGCTCACCATCGTTAAAAGATGAACGAGTCTCCAGAATCCTCAAATCTGCAGTCAAACTCATTCTCTTAAATCTGTATTCATACTCACAGTTTTGGTTTTGCAGATCATAGATCTGGGCTTGGAGATGCTCAATTCTCTCGTAAAGCTTGAAGATGTGCTCCCCGATGTCCTTGGTGTCCAGCTTGTGTTTATGGTTAAACTCCGAGATCATCATATGATTGGCATTGAGTCCATGTTCCACCATCCCTTGGCACTTGAAGACTTGTTGCTCCATTGCTTCGAGCCTTGCTTCCATGCTTCCGGTCTTCTTTGGACCCTCAACATCATGGATGTGCAGCATCCCCCCACGCATCTCAATGGTGTGAGGGTGTTGCAGCACCTCCGTGAGATAAGGGTCGATGACCTTCTTGAAAAACTTGTCCTTCAGAGCACTTAGGGACGTCATAACAATCTAAATCTGATGCAGAAACAACTCAAAATGAAAACATGAGGTATTGTCGTGATACAAAAGTCAAAACCTTCGAGAGATTATATAATGAATTTTCGTCGACCCGAACGAGTATTCCACAAGAAAACAGAGGCCAGAGGGCGCACAGGGTGGTGACAAGACCCCTAGGTGCGGCCAGGGGTGACCGCGCCTAGCAGGCTTTTTGCCTCCTCGTGCATCTTTCGGACTACTCTTGATTTTCCTAAATTTTGAAATATTCCAAACTTAGTAAAATTGCTATTGGGAAAGTTTTGGAGTCGGTTTTACTTACTGTACCACATACCTATTCCTTTTCGGAGTCTGAAAGGTTCCAGTAGGTCTCCCTAATATACTCCTCCGGAGTTATGGTATTAATAATATTGGTTTCAACATTTATGGGAGTACCTGAGATGTAGTGTTTGATTCTTTGACCGTTTACCACCTTTGGATTCGTGCCTTCAGTGTTGTTGACCTTGATGGCACCGGAATGATATACTTTCTCAACAATGTAAGGCCCTTCCAATTTAGAGAGAAGTTTTCCTGCAAAAAATCTTGACCGAGAATTGTATAGTAAGACATGATAACCTACATTGAATTCACGTTTTTGTATCGTTTTATCATGCCATCTCTTAACTTTTTCTTTAAACAACTTGGCATATTCAAAGGCCTGGGTTCTCCATTCATCAAGTGAGCTAATATCAAATAACCTCTTCTCACCAGCAAGTTTGAAATCATAGTTGAGCGCTTTGATTGCCCAATAAGCTTTGTGCTCTAGCTCTAGAGGTAAGTGACATGCTTTACCATAAACCATTTTATACAGAGACATACCCATAGGATTGTTGTAAGCAGTTCGATAAGCCCATAATGCATCGTCAAGTTCCTAGACCAATTCTTCCTAGATCTATTAACATTCTTTTGCAAGATCAATTTAATTTCCCTATAGCATAATTCTACTTGACCACTAGACTGAGGATGATAAGGAGATGCAATCCTACGATTAATATCATACCTAGCAAGCAATTTACGGAAAGCACCATGAATAAAATGTGAACCATCGTCAATCATTAAATATCTAGGGACTCCAAATCTGGGGAAAATAACTTTTTTAAGCATCTTAATAGAGGTGTTATGATCAGCACTACTAGTTGGAATAGCTTCTACCCACTTATTAACATAATCAACAACAACTAAAATATGAGTATACCCGTTGGACGGTGGAAAAGATCCCATATAATCAAAACCCTAAACATCAAATGGTTCAATAACCAGGGAGTAATTCATAGGCATTTCCTGACGTCTACTAATATTGCCAATTCTTTGACATTCATCACATGAAAATACAAACTTACGAGCATCCTTGAAGAGAGTAGGCCAATTAAAACCAGATTGTAATACCTTATGTGCAGTTCTTTGTCCAGCATGGTGTCCTTCGTAGGCCTCGGAATGACACTTCTGTAGGATCTGTTCTTGTTCGTGCTCAGGTACACAACGTCTAATAACACCATCTACCCCTTCTTTATAATGGTGTGGGTCATCCCAAAAGTAATGTCTTAAATCATAGAAGAACCTTTTCTTTTGTTGGTATGTGAAACTAGGCGGTATAAACTTAGCGACAATATAATTAGCATAATCAACATACCATGGAGCATTACGAGAAGCATTTATGACAGCTAATTGTTCATCAGGAAAGCTATCATTAATATGTAGTGGGTCATCAAGAACATTCTCTAACCTAGACAAGTTGTTTGCTACGGGGTTATCATCACCCTTTCTATCAACAATATGCAAATGAAATTCTTGTAGCAGAAGAACCCACCTGATAAGTCTAGGTTTGAAATCTTTCTTTTTCATAAGATATTTAATAGCAGCATGATCAGTGTGAATAGTTACTTTAGAATCAACAACATAGGATCTAAACTTATCATAAGCAAACACAACTGCTAAAAATTCTTTTTCAGAAGTAGCATAGTTTCTTTGAGCACTATCTAGAGTTTTGCTAGCATAGTGAATAACACTTAATTTCTTATCAACTCTTTGTCCCACAACAACACCAATGGCATAATCACTAGCATCACACATAATTTCAAAGGGTAGGTTCCAATCACGTGGTTGAAGAATAGGTGCAGAAATCAAGGCATTCTTAAGAATTTCAAAACCTTCTACACAATCATCATCAAAAACGAATGGAACATCTTTTTGCAAGATATTAGTGAGCGGCCTAGAAATCTTAGAGAAATCTTTAATAAATCTCCTATGGAAACCAACATGACCAAGGAAACTTCTTATACCTCTGATATCCGTAGGACACGCCATTTTTTCAATAGCATCAATTTTAGCCTTGTCAACTTCAATACCTCTTTCGGAAATTCCATGTCCCAAGACAATGCCTTCATTACCATAAAGTGGCACTTCTCCCAATCCAAGACAAGATTAGTTTCTTCACATCTCTGCAAAACTCAATCAAGGTTGCTCAAACAATCATCAAAAGAAGTTCCGTAAACGGAAAAATCATCCATGAAAACCTCAACAATCCTTTCGCAAAAATTAGAGAATATAGTAGTCATACAATTTTGAAAGGTAGCAGGTGCATTGCATAAACCAAAAGGCATACGTCTATAAGCAAAGGTACCAAAAGGGTAGGTAAAAGTGGTCTTCTCTTGGTCCTCTTTTGACACAGGTATTTGAGAGAAACCAGAATAACCATATGATGAAACCAGAATAACCATTTCCTCTCTTGGTCCTCCATCGGCCCCGACCAGGCCGCCCCACCTGCCGACACCGACGCACCACCGCTGCCGCACCCCGCCGCCGCCGCACCCCGCCGCTGCCCCGACCCCCACCGGTGAGTTTAATTTGGTTTAGTTTTTTTCTTCTTCTTTTTGTGTTTTTTAGATTTATGTTTAATTAGTTTAGTTCAGTTTATTAGGTTAGAAAAAAAAGTTAGTTAGTTAGTTTTTTCTGTTAAGTTAGTAAGTTAGTTAGTTAGTTAGGAGGAGGAGGAGAGGAAATGAAGAAGGAGAGGAAGGAGAAGAAGAAAAAGAAGAAGAAAAGGAGGAGGAAGAGGAGGAGGAGGAGGAGAAGAAAAGAAGAAAAAGAAGGAGAATAAGAAGAAGAGGAGGAGGAGGAGGAGAAGGAGAAGAAGAAGAAAAGGAGGAGAAGAGGAGAAGAAGAAAAGGAAAAAAGAAAAACCTGGTCAAGGATCGGCGACGGGGTGCGTCGGCGCCGACGACACCCCCGACACCCCGACCCCCGACACGACACCCCGACACCCCGACACGGCACCCCCGACCCCGACACAACACCCCTACCCTGACACGACACCACCGACACCCCAACCCCCAACACGACACCCCGACACCCCGACACGGCACCCCCGACCCCGACACGACACCCCTACCCCGACATGACACCACCGACACCCCGACCCCCAACACGACACCCCGACACCCCGACACAGCACCCCTACCCCAACACGACACCCCCGACACCCCGATCCCGAAAAAGGTGCTCTTCGGCCTTCCAGAGGCCGACGGGTCATATATTTGTGAATTATCAGTTAGGTCATATATTTTTCGATTTTGTTATACAAAACATCATATTTATGTTGATGAGGTGGATTTAAATGTGCAGTTGTTTCGTCGCTACGAGGGTCTGGTGTTCGATGACCTCCCCGTGCGTTCGACGAGCTCCGCCCGTGCATTCGTGGGTGAGCACAAATGACATCTCCTCCTGCCCCCTTCATTTCCTCTGTTCTGGTCTTCATGCCGATCAAACTTGCTAGCTATAGGTGTCTTCAATCATCAGTATGCGTGACCACTATGTGTCTCCCATTCGATAGGGTTACATCTATAAATATGCATTCATGAGCATATTTATAACCGTGATTCTTTTGAATTGTCCAATGTTATCCATGGACAGCCCCCGAATGGATCAGGGTTCGAGTGGTAAAGGGGGATCGATGCCCGTTCCGAAAAAGGCACCAAACTTTCGAACGAATTTCGGGACTTCAATGAAATATGCGTTGATTGAAATCTCTGTCATTCTCCCGGATCAATTCTGCTTTGAAAGTGTCCGAGTGGATTTTTAACACCAATGCTGTTCCGAGTGACCTGAAGGGATCTTTGGACGTGACGGGTCGCTCTGTCAGGCCCGGATTTTACGGGATTCGAAAATTTGGGAAGCGCGCGCGCTCACGAAGATGACGCCACGACCGGGGCAAGTGGGGGCATGACGCCTCGATTCACGTGCCGCCCATTTCGCCACGTACCGAGCAACGTCTGCGGACGAGATACGCGGGTATCCAGTGGACCCATGCGTCAGCGAGACACTCGATGAGGTATAAATTCCTCTCTACTGCGGTCCGAATAGTACTTTTCCCCAAATCTCCTCTCTTCCTCTGCCTCCCCTGCTTCCAGCACAAAGCTCTGCTCCGCCCCAACGAACACCGCCACTGCAATGACAAAGGGGACGATCGAAAAGCTGGAGCGCGTGGTTCCGTGCCGCCGGGGTGGATCCAGGGGAACTTTCTCCCGTCGATGGTCACCAGCGCGGACGTCGAGAATCTCGCCATCGACGGGCTCGTGGCTGAAGGCTCATGAAGGCTGTCGGAGGGGGCGCTCGAGCCGGAGCCACGCTAGGGGGAGCGGGTCCTCCTCACCACCCACGTCGAAAGAGCTTTCTCCATACCCCCCATCCATTCTTCCGAGGGTTTCTGAATTTCGTCGAAGCCCAGCTTCACCATTTTCCGCCGAATGCCATCTCCTACCTTTCTACTTTCATCACTCTGTGCGAGTGTTTCTTGGGTTGTTCTCCCCACTAGGGTCTGTTCAAGCACATTTTTACTATCAGATCTTAGTCGGTAAAAAAGGCCAACCCTGAGGATGACAAAACCCATGTCATTCAATTGTGTGGGGGTTTAGGAATCCAGAAGAGGGCTAGGAGCTCTTTCCCTCCCATGACCTTCCCAAAATTTGTTAGACGTTGGCAGTCGACATGGTTTTACTGCAAGGATGTAGCTTCTCCCAATATGTCGACTGGTCTTTCTCCTTTTACGTTAGACCGTCCTGCCGTTCCCAAAACCTTGAAAGTGTCGGATGGGGAGAAAGTCCAAGTAGGGATCCTGGTGGATACAGCGGTGGCCCTTATCCGAGGTGGAGTGACGGGTATGGATCTCCTAGAGACTTTCCTCAGTTGACAGATCCAGCCGCTCCAGGCAAGGGACCACACCATGTGGCATTACGCGGGCCCTGACGACACGACCCGAACGCACCCAGAAGAGGTTTCATAGAAAATTGTCGAGCAATGGCTTCGAAGCATTACCGGAGCTTGCGGCAACCCCCTCGGGGCCAAGAGGATCCAACCTTACTCTGCTGAGAATTTGCCGAAGAATCTGGTAAATGTTGTCTTGCTGATTGTTATATTATTTTGTCGAGTGATTGGTTCATACGTCGACTGACTTCATCATTTGGATCTTGCAGGAGTGGACGCACATGCACTCGCCCGTGCCAAACAGGAATCAGCCTGAAGATGGTGGAGAGAGCAAGGGCGGCAGCGTTGATATCGACTATGCCAATGATAGCGAAGGCAAATATGAAGACTCCGACGAGGGCAAAGAAGAGGCCGAGTCTCCTCCATGCACGGAGCTTCGCTCCAAGCTACGTCAGGACCCAGCGACTGCCGCGGGCAAGGCACTGGCGTCGAGCGAGAGGAACCCAAAGTGGGACCGAACCTCGACTGTTGAGTCGAGTGAATGAGTCGCGAAGTAGCCCAAGCCCAATGCGCCGAAACCTCGTAAAGCTCTGCCTCGCATGAAAATGGTTGTACTTGTCGTATCAACGAAATTGTTTGCTTTCATCCTTCATTGTCGACTGTGACTTAAAATTCTTGCTGACCGATAGAAATTTGATCTACTAGAGCTGCCACCTCAGTGACGTCGCCTCCATGAGACGGAGAAGAGCAAATGGATGTGGATACTGCTGACGCGGGCACTTCCCAAAGAGGTATACAAATCTTTACTCAGCTCGGTTTCTTGAAAATAATTTGCCGATTGCATAACCTAATGTCGTCGATTGATGTTTGTAGAGGTCATTCAATTGGAAGATAATGAAGAACTGCCCCGGGGTACGGGAGGAGAAGGTGTGACCTTAGGCACCCCGCGAGTACGCGTCCGAAGAACATCATCAGCTCAAACGCCTTAGCGGTCGAGTGCTGCCTCATCCCAGCTGGCGGTTCCATTCTCAAGTGCTCCGCTAGCTACTTGAACCATCGTGGCGTCGACTCCAATCGAACAACCCCAGACTGCCCCAATTATACCAGCTGCAACATCAGTCCCGCCGGTGACTACCTTTCCTTTGCACCATGTCCCGGAAGACCAAACCGGAGCTGCAAAGGATGCCATGATCCAGGCGGAGCAAATAATGCTGCGCGCCAAGGAGGCGTAGGAGGCTAGCAAGCTGGCTTATGATGCCAGTGCGACGCTTCGTACCAACGCCCGAGTAAGTGGGATTGTAAGTGTATTTCTGATTGAATTCTTGTCTATTTTGATTGTACACCCACTGGGTGTTTTCCTTTTATAGAATAGTTGAAATTTTTCCACTCGAATAGATCAGGTCATAGTCGAGTAGGTTTCGAACTAGTGGGGGCACGCTGAGTGCACCCACTGGGTGTAATCCCCAAGACCTCTGTCGAGTGCTTGCACTATGCGGGGGTCTTTAAAAGAGACGATATTCATATGCTTGCGCACGCTTTTTTTTCTCCTGCCACTAAACAGATCCAGTGTTGGCAGATCCGATGGGGGCACACTGAGTGCACCCACTGGGTGTAGTCCCCGAGACCTCCGTTGAGTGCTTGCCTCGGCGAGGGTCTGACAGAAACCATTTTGTACTCGAACAGGGCAGACCTCGTCGAGTGAATTTAGCCGTACCACTCTGAATGCCACCTTCTAGGTTTCATGGACATCATTTCATCTGTTGGAAATATGCCCTAGAGGCAATAATAAAATGGTTATTATTGTATTTCCTTGTTCATGATAATTGTCTATTGTTCATGCTATAATTGTGTTAACCGGAAACCATAATACATGTGTGAATACCTAGACCACAACATGTCCCTAGTGAGCCTCTAGTTGGCTAGTTCGTTGATCAATAGATGGTCACGGTTTCATGACCATGGACATTGGATGTCATTGATAAAGGGATCACATCATTAGGTGAATGATTTGATGGACAAGACCCAATCCTAAGCATAGCACAAGATCGTGTAGTTCGTCTGCTAAAGCTTTTCAATGTCAAGTATCGTTTCCTTAGACCATGAGATTGTGCAACTCTAGGATACCGTAGGAATGCTTTGGGTGTGCCAAATGTCACAACGTAACTGGGTGGCTATAAAGGTGCACTATGGGTATCTCCGAAAGTGTCTGTTGGGTTGGCACGAATCGAGACTGGGATTTGTCACTCCGTGTGACGGAGAGGTATCTCTGGGCCCACTCGGTAAGACATAATCATAATGAGCTCAATGTGACTAAGGAGTTAGCCACGGTATGATGTACTACAGAATAAGTAAAGAGACTTGCCGGTAACAAGATTGAACAAGGTATAGACATACCGACGATCGAATCTCGGGCAAGTATCATATCGATAGACAAAGGGAATTGTATACGGGATTGATTGAATCCCCGACATCATGGTTCATCCGATGAGATCATCGTGGAGCATGTGGGAGCCAACATGGGTATCCAGATCCCGTTGTTGTTTATTGACCGGAGAGGTGTCTCGGTCATGTCTACGTGTCTCCCGAACCCGTAGGGTCTACACACTTAAGGTTCGATGACGCTAGGGTTATAGGCAAATGGTATACGTGATTACCGAAGGTTGTTTGGATTCCCGTATGATATCCCGGACATCACGAGGAATGGTCCTGAGGTAAAGATTGATATATAGGAAGTCCAGTTTTGATCACCGAAAAGTTTTTGGGCTCATAGGTAGTGTACCGGGAGTGCCGGGAGGGTGTCGGAGGACCCCCGAGAGGGGTGTGACGACCAAAGGACTTCATGGGCTGTTAGAGGAGGTGTACCAGCCCTTATTGGGCTGGCCAAGTCCTTCTGGAAAGGCCCATGCGACTAGGGATAAGGAGATAAGGCTAAAGAAGATTCAAAAGGAAGTGATCCACCTCCCTCGTGGGAGGTGGACTCCTCCCTAGCTTCGGCCGAAGCTCTCCTCCTTGTAGGAGGGGCCAAGGCAGCCCTCCCTCTCCCTCCTCCTATATATACTTGAGGTTTGGCTGTTTTGGAACAAGATTTGATCTCTCTCCCACGGTGCAGCCCTACCTCTCTTCTTCCTCCTCCGCAGTGCTTAGGCGAAGCCCTACTGGAATACCTTGCTACTCCACCACCACCACGCCGTCGTGCTGCTGTTGGAGCTCTTCCCCAACTCTCCCTCCTCCTTGATGGATCAAGGCACGGGAGATGTCACCGGGTTGTACGTGTGTTGAACGCGAAGGCGGCGTTGTTCGACGTTGAGATCGGAGTCCGCTGCGATCTGAATCGCTACGAGTACGACTCGACCAACCGCGTTCTTGTAACGCTTCCGCTTAGCGATCTTCAAAGGTATGAAGACGCAATCTCTCTCCACTCGTTGCTGGTTTCTCCATAGATAGATCTTGGTGACATGTAGGAAAATTTTGGATTTACTACTACGTCTCCCAACATCATCAACCATGATATGACGCTATTTCAAGGGTGCGGGGTGGGGTGACGGGCTCTTTAGGGGCCACTCGACAGATCGAGTGTTAGAAGGTCCAGTGGGGGCATGCTGAGTGCACCCACTGGGTGTAGTCCCCAAGACCTCCGTCGAGTGCTTGCCCTAGCGGAGGGCTGATAGAAACCATCATATGTTTAGACAAGGAAAACCTTGTCGACTGATTTAGGAACCAGTGGGGGCACACTGAGTGCACCCACTGGGTGTAGTCCCCGAGACTACTGTTGATCGTTGACGATGAGCAGTAGTCTTAAGAACTTGAACTCAGGATTCCTTGTCGTACGCGGAGAATGCTCGCCACTTGACATGTCAAGTGGACTTTTTGCTTTAGCTTTTCTTCTCCTGAATGTAGGTTTCATGGATATTATTTCATCAACCATGATATGATGCTATTTCAGGGGAGTGGTGTGGGGCGGGTGCCGCCATCTAGTCGACTGTTCTTGACCTTTTCACTCGGGAGTGGAGGAATTTCCATGTCGACTGAGCTGACTTTTTGTTGATTTCAGAGAGCTTGTAACTTGGCTCCGAGTACAAGGATCTGGAGGAGGAAAGGAACCAACTGCGAGTGGATCTGGAAGCCTCCAAGACCGGCCTGGAACATACGTCAACAGAGCTGAAGACTCTGGGAGGTAAACTTTATCGACCCAATGCATTCTTATTCCCACTTTCCATCCTTTGAACCGAGTGCTCTCACTCAAACAGACATGGGAGATGAAAATTCTCGACTCCAAGCGTGACTCAACAATGCTATTTCTTTAAATACCATGAAGAAGGCGCTGGAGGGCAAGGACAAGGCACTTGCCGAGGCCCAAAAGGTGGCGAGGGAGAAGACTGATGCTGCCAAGAAAAAACTGGCCGCTGCCAAGAAGACGGAGGAGGAAAACTCCATGTTGAAACTGGAACGGAATGAGGTCATCAAGAAGTCTGAGAAACTCACAAAAAGGAGCAATGGCCTGGAGAAGCACTTGGGAGAATTCGCGAGGAAGATGTTCATAATGCTCGATGGTAACCATCATTGTGTTGGGGAATGTCACATGGGAAACAAAAAATTTCCTACGCACACGCAAACCTATCCATGGTGATGAGCATCTACGAGAGGGAGAGTGGATCTATGTACCCTTGTAGATCGCTAAGCGGGAAGCGTTAAGAAACGCGGTTGGTGTAGTCGAACATCTTCGCGATCCAAATCGCCGAGCGTCCCGCGATCTCATCATGATCCGTCACGTGATCCAATCACGATCCGTCCCGCGAACACATCATGATCCGTCCCGCGAACTCATCACAATCCGTCTCACGATCTTGATCACGATCTGTCTCGCGAACTCATCACGATCCATTCCGTGATCACATCACGAACCGTCTCGCGATCTCGATCACGGTTCTTCCGATCTAGCGCCGAACGGACGGCACCTCCGCGTTCAGCACACGTGCAACTTGATGACGATCTCCACCATCTTGATCCAGCAAGAGGAGGTGGAGAGGAGAGAGAGTTCACCGGCAGCGTGACGGCGCTCCGGTGATGGTGGTGGAGCAATTCCGGCAGGGCTTCGCCTAAGCACTGCGGAACTACGATCTAGAGGAGCACCGATGGAACGGGTAGCACGTGGCCGTAAATTCTGTGCAAAAACCCTCTATTCCACCAGTATATATAGGAGGAGAGGATAGGAGAGGCAGACAAGGCCTTTGGTTCAGCCGAACAGGAGGTGGGAAGCAATCCTACTTCACCTCCAATCCTAGTTGGAGTAGGATTGCCTCCTATTGGCTGATTTTTCACCTTTTCCTTATCCTTTTTCTCTCCCTGCGCCATGGGCCTTTTGTGGATGATTTACCAGCCCACTAAGGGCTGGTTAATACTCTCCCACAGCCCATGGTCCCTCTAGGGTCGAAATACCCTTCCCGGAGGCCTCCCGGTACACTACCGATGAGCCCGAAACCTTTCCGGAAACCAAACTGGGACTTCCTATATATGAATCTTTACCTCCGGACCATTCCAGAGCTCCTCGTGACGTCCGGGATCTCATACGGGACTCCGAAAAACCTTCGGTCACCACCATACATAACTCTACACTACCAAAACGTCACCGAACCTTAAGTGTGCAGACCCTGCGGGTTCGAGAACTATGTAGACATGACCGAGACACCTCTACGGTCAATAACCAATGGCGGGATCTGGACGTCCACATTGGTTCCTACATATTCTACGAAGATCTTTATCGGTCGAACCTCTATGTCAAGGATTCAGTTAATCCCGTATAATGTTCCCTTTGTCCTTCGGTATGTTACTTGCCCGAGATTCGATCGTCGGTATCTCCATACCTAGTTCAATCTCGTTACTGGCAAGTCTCTTTACTCGTTCCGTAACACAAGATCCCGCAACTAACAATTAGTCACATTGCTTGCAAGGCTTATTGTGATGTTGTATTACCGAGTGGGCCTTGAGATACCTCTCCGTCACACGGAGTAACAAATCCCAGTCTCGATCCATGCCAACTCAACAGACACCATCGGAGATACCTGTAGATCACCTTTATAGTCACCCAGTTACGTTGTGACGTTTGATACACACAAGGCACTCCTCCGATATCCGTGAGTTGCATGATCTCATGGTCATAGGAACATATACTTGACATGCAGAAAACAGTAGCAGTAAACTGACACGATCATATGCTATGTTTGTAGTTTGGGTCTTGTCCATCACATCATTCTCCTAATGATGTGATCCCGTTATCAAATGACATCTCATGTCCATGGCTAGGAAACCTTAACCATCTTTTGATCAACGAGCTAGTCTATTAGAGGCATACTAGGGACATGGTTTTGTCTATGTATCCACACATGCATTTAAGTTTCCGATCAATACAATTATAGCATGGATAATAAACGCTTATCATGAACAAGGAAATATGATAATAACTAATTTATTATTGCCTCTAGGGCATATTTCCAACAGTCTCCCACTTGAACTAGAGTCAATAATCTAGTTCACATCACCATGTGATTTGCATTGTTATGAATCTAACACCCAATGAGTTCTGGGGCTCGATCATGCTTTGCATGTGAGAGAGATCTTATAGTCAATGGGTCTGTGACAATAAGATCCGTATGTACTTTGCAAATCCCTATGTTAAACTGTAAACACTGCTACTACACTCCACTTGGTACTATTCCAAATGGCTACTCCACTATAGGTATCCAGATTGCTACTACGAGTCATCCGGATTGGTGTTAAAGCTTGCATCGACGTAACTCTTTACGACGAACTCTTTATCACCTCCATAATCGAGAAACATCTCCTTAGTCCTCTGGTTACTAAGAATAATTTCGACCGCTATCCAGTGATCCACTCATGGACCACTCTAGTACCCCTTGACAGACTCATGGCAAGGCACACACAGGTGCGGTACACAGCATGGCGTACTACACAGATCCTATGGCTAAGGCATAGGGGACGACGTTCATCTGTTCTCTTTCTTCTGCCGTTGTCGAGCTTTGAGTCTCACTCAACTTAACACCTTACAAATCAGACGAGAACTATTTCTCTGACTGATCCATTTTGAACTCTTTGAAAATCTCGTCAAGGTATGTACTCATTGAAAGTCTCATCAAGCATCTTGATCTATCTCTATAGATTTTGATGCTCAACAATTAGGTAGCTTTATCCAGGTCTTCCTTTGAAAATCACTTTTCAAACAACCATTTATGCTTTCCAGAAATCCTACATTCATTCCGATCAACGATATGTCATCCACATATACCTATCAGAAATTCTATAGTGCTCCCACTCACTTTATTGTAAATACAAGTTTCTTGTAAACCTTGTATAAACACTAAAACTTTGATCACCTCATCAAAGCGTATATTCCAACTCCGAGATGCTTGCTTCAGTCCATAGAAGGATCACTAAAGCTTGCACACCTTTTAGCATCCTTAGGACTAACAAAACCTTCTGGTTGTATCACATACAACCTTTCCTCAAGTAAACCGTTAAGGAAACGATGTTTTGACATCCATCTGCCAGATTTCATAATTGAAAACACAGCAACTGCTAACATAATTCCAATAGACTTTAGCACCACTACGAGTGAGAAAGTCTCATCATAGTCAACTCCTTGAACTTGTCACAAACATCTTTGCAACAAGTCGAGCTTTACAAATAGTGACATTCACCATCAGTGTCTGTCTTCATTTTAAAGATCCATTTGTACTCAACGACCTGCCGTCCAACGAGCAAGTCTACCAAAGTCTACACTTGGTTTTCATACATGGATCCTATCTCGGATTTCATGGCCTCCAACCATTTGTCGGAATCCGGGCCCATCATCGCTTATCCATAGCTCGTAGGTTCATCGTTGTCCAACAACATGATCTCCAAGACAGAGTTGTCGTACCACTTAGGAGCAGTACGCATCCTTGTCGACCTACGAAGTTCGATAGTAACTTGATCCTGAAGCTTCATGATCATCATCATTAACTTCCTCTTCAACTAACGTAGGCTTCACAGAAACATCTTTCTGCGCTGCGCTACTCTCTGGTTGAACAAAGGTTTAACAACCTCATCAAGTTCTATCTTCCTCCCACTCAATTCTTTCGAGAGAAACTTTTCTCGAGAAAGGACCCATTTTTAGCAACAAACACTTTGCACTCGGATCTGAGATAGAAGGTTCACCCAACTGTTCTTAGGTATTCTATGAAGATGCATTTGTCCGCCTTGGGTTCGACCTCATTAGGTGAAAACATTTTCCACACAAGTGTCGCAGCCCCAAACATTAAGAAATGATAGCTTAGGTTTCTATCAAACCATAATTCACACGGTGTCATCTCAACGGATTTAGATGATGCCCTATTTAAAGTGAATGTAGTTGTCTCTAATGCATAACCCCAAAAATTATAGTAGTAAAATGATAAGAGACATCATAGGATGCACTATATCAATAGAGCATGACTATGACGTTCGGACACACCATCACACTATGGTATTCCAGGTGGCGTTAGTTGTGAAACAAATTTCACATTGTCTTAAGTTGTATGCCAAACTCGTAAATCAGATATTCACCTCCACAATCATATCGCAGTTATTTTTATCTTCTTGTCACGATGATCTTAAACTTCACTCTGAATTTGCTTGAACCTTTCAAACGATTCAGACTTGTGTTTCATTAAGTAAATATACACTATATTTACTCAAATCATCAGTGAAGGTAAGAAAATAACGATATCCACTGCACGCTACAAGACTCACTGGATTGCATACATCAACATGTATCATTTCCAATGAATCACTTGCCCGCTCCATCCAACGGGGTCCTTTAGTCATCTTGCCCAAGAGGCATGGTTCGCATGTCTCAACCGATTCGAAATCGAATGAGTCCAAATATCCATCAGCATGGAGTTTCTTCATGCGCTTTATACCGATATGACATTTAGCGGCAGTGCCACAAGTATGTGGTACTATCATTATTAACTTTGTATCTTTTGACATCAATGTTATGAACATGTGTACTACTACGATCAAGATTACAACAACCCATTCTCACTGGGTGCATGACCATTGAAGGTATTATTCATGTAAACAGAATAACCATTATTCTCTAACTTAAATGAATAACCGTATTGCAATAAGCATGATATAATCATGTTCATGCTCAACGCAAAACACCAAATAACATTTATTTAGGTTCGTCACTAATCCTGAAGGTAGAGAGAGCGTGCGATGTTGATCACATCAACCTTGGAAACACTTCCAACACGTATCGTCACCTCACCCTTAGCTAGTTCTCCGTTTATTCCGTAGCTTTTATTTAGAAAAACTAACATTTAGCAACCGAACCGGTATCCTATACCCAGGTGCTACTAAGAGTACTAGCAAGGTACACGTTAATAACTCGTATATCAAATATACTTCTATCAATGTTGCCAGCCTTCTTATCTACCAAGTATCTAGGGTTGTTTTGCTTCAGCGTCCGCTCACCTCATAACAGAAGCACTTAGTATTGGGTTTGAGTTCAACTTTGGGTGGCTTCACTGGAGCAGCAACTGTCTTGCTATCCATGAAGTTTCCCTCCTTGCTCTTGCCCTTCTCGAAACTAGTGGTTTGATTAACCATCAACACTTGACGCTCCTTCTTGATTTCTACCTTCGCGGTGTCAAAACATCGCGAACAGCTCAGGAATCATTATTTCTATCCCTGGCAATTTATAGTTCATCACTAAGTTCTAGTAGCTTAGTGACAGTGACTTGGAGAACTATGTCAACCACTATCTTATTTGGAAGATCAACTCCCACTTGATTCAAGCGATTGTAGCACCCAGACAATCTGAGTACATGCTCAATGATTGAGCTCTTCTCTTTCATCTTGCAGGCAAAGAATCTTGTTGGAGATCTCATATCTCGCAACACGGGCATGAGCCTGAGATCCTAATTTCAGCTCTTAGAAACATCTCATATGTTCCGTGACGTTCAAAACGTTTTGGAGCCTCAATTCTAAGCCGTAATGCATGACGCACTAAACTATCAAGTAGTCATCGAAACGTGCGTGTCAGATGTTCACAACATCTACAGACAACGCTAGATGGGGTGGCGCATCGAGCGGTGCATTAAGGACATAAGCCTTCTGTGCAGCAATGAGGACAATCCTCAGATCACGGACCCAGTCCGCAATATTACTACCATCATCTTTCAATTCTTTTTCTCTAGGAACATATAAAAATACAAGGGAGCTACAGCGTGAGCTAGTAATATACAACATAATTTGCGAAGACACTTTGACTATGTTCATGATAATGAGTTCAATTAATCATATTACTTAAGAACTCCCACTCAAATTGACATCCCTCCGATCATTCGAGTGATACATGATCCAAATTCACCAACTCAAGTCCGATCATCCGTGAGTTGAGGTGGCTGCAATGGTGAACATCATTATGTTGATCATATCTACTATATGACTCATGTTCGACCTTTCGGTCTCTCGTGTTCCGAGGCCATGTCTGTACATGCTAGGCTCGTCAAGTTTAACCCGAGTGTTCTGCATGTGCAACACTGGCTTGCACCCGTTGTATGTGAACGTAGAGTCTATCACACCCGATCATCATGTGGTGTGTCAACACGACGAACTTTCGCAACGGTGCACACTCGGGGAGAACACAATTTATCTTGAAATTAAGTGAGGGATCACCTTATAATGCTAACATCATCCTAAGCAAAACAAGGTGCATAAAAAGGATTAACATCACATGCAAATCATAAGTGACATGATATGGCCATGAACTTGTGCTTTTGATCTCCATCTAGAAAGCACCGGCATGATCTCCATCATCACCGGCATGACACCATGATCTCTGTCATCTTGATCTCCATCAACGTGTCGCCATCGGGGTTGTCACGCCCTGCATGCTTCTACTACTATTGCTACCGTAGCAATAAAGTAAAGCATTACATAGCGCTTAGAGATTGACACGCAGGTCATACAATAATTAAAGACAACCCTATGGCTCCTGCCGGTTGCCGTACTCATCGTCATGCAAGTCTTGATAATCTATACATCACATGATCATCTCATACATCACATATATCTCATCATGTAATTGGCCATATCACATCACAACATACCCTGCAAAAACAAGTTAGACGTCCTCTAATTGTTGTTGCATGTTTTACGTGGCTGTTACGGGTATCTAGCAAGAACGATTCTCACCTACGCATAAACCACAACGGTGATACACTAGTTGCTTTTCAACCTTCTCAAGGACCGCCTTTGTCGGATCCGATCCAACTAAAGTGAGAGAAACTGTCACCCGCAAGCCATCTAGGGAACAAGTTGCGTCGAGGGAACCGGTCTCTCGTAAGCGTACGAGTAATGTTGGTCCGGGCCGCTTCATCTCACAATCCCGCTGAACCAAAATACGACCAAGGGAGGAAGCAATCTAAGCATCAACGCCCACAAACCTTTTGTGTTCTACTCGAGATCTCATCGAACCATCAACCTAGCTCATGATGCCACTGTTGGGGAACGTCGCATGGGAAACAAAAAATTTCCTACGCACACGCAAACCTATCCATGGTGATGAGCATCTACGAGAGGGAGAGTGGATCTACGTACCCTTGTAGATCGCTAAGCGGGAAGCGTTAAGAAACGCGGTTGGTGTAGTCGAACATCTTCGCGATCCAAATCATCGAGCGTCCCGTGATCTCATCACGATCCGTCACGTGATCCAATCACGATCCGTCCCGCGAACACATCATGATCCGTCCCGCGAACTCATCACGATCCGTATCATGATCTTGATCACGATCTGTCCCGTGAACTCATCACGATCCGTTCCGTGATCACATCACGAACTGTCTTGCGATCTCGATCACGGTCCTTCCGATCTAGCGCCGAACGGACGGCACCTCCGCGTTCAGCACACGTGCAACTTGATGACGATCTCCACCATCTTGATCCAGCAAGAGGAGGTGGAGAGGAGAGAGAGTTCACCGGCAGCGTGACGGCGCTCCGGTGATGGTGGTGGAGCAATTCCGGCAGGGCTTCGCCTAAGCACTGCGGAACTGCGATGTAGAGGAGCACCGGTGGAACGGGTAGCACGTGGCCATAAATTCTGTGCAAAAACCCTCTATTCCACCAGTATATATAGGAGGAGAGGAGAGGAGAGGCAGACAAGGCCTTTGGTTCAGCCGAACAGGAGGTGGGAAGCAATCCTACTTCACCTCCAATCCTAGTTGGAGTAGGATTGCCTCCTATTGGCTGATTTTTCACCTTTTCCTTAGCCTTTTCTCTCCCTGCGCCATGGGCCTTTTGTGGCTGATTTACCAGCCCACTAAGGGCTGGTTAATACTCTCCCACAGCCCATGGTCCCTCTAGGGTCGAAATACCCTTCCCGGAGGCCTCCCGGTACACTACCGGCACTCCCGATACACTACCGATGAGCCCGAAACCTTTCCGGAAACCAAACTAGGACTTCCTATATATGAATCTTTACCTCCGGACCATTCCGAAGCTCCTCGTGACGTCCAGGATCTCATCCGGGACTCCGAACAACCTTTGGTCACCACCATACATAACTCTACACTACCGAAACGTCACCGAACCTTAAGTGTGCAGACCCTGCGGGTTCGAGAACTATGTAGACATGACCGAGACACCTCTACGATCAATAACCAATGGCGGGACCTGGACGTCCACATTGGTTCCTACATATTCTACGAAGATCTTTATCGGTCGAACCTCTATGTCAAGGATTCAGTTAATCCCGTATAATGTTCCCTTTGTCCTTCGGTATGTTACTTGCCCGAGATTCGATCGTCGGTATCTCCATACCTAGTTCAATCTCGTTACTGGCAAGTCTCTTTACTCGTTCCGTAACACAATATCCCGCAACTAACAATTAGTCACATTGCTTGCAAGGCTTATTGTGATGTTGTATTACCGAGTGGGCCCTGAGATACCTCTCCGTCACACGGAGTAACAAATCCCAATCTCGATCCATGCCAACTCAACAGACACCATCGGAGATACCTGTAGAGCACCTTTATAGTCACCCAGTTACGTTGTGACGTTTGATACACATAAGGCACTCCTTCGATATCCGTGAGTTGTATGATCTCATGGTCATAGGAACATATACTTGACATGCAGAAAACAGTAGCAGTAAACTGACACGATCATATGCTACGTTTGTGGTTTGGGTCTTGTCCATCACATCATTCTCCTAATGATGTGATCCCATTATCAAATGACATCTCATGTCCATGGCTAGGAAACCTTAACCATCTTTTGATCAACGAGCTAGTCTATTAGAGGCATACTAGGGACATGGTTTTGTCTATGTATTCATACATGCATTTAAGTTTCCGATCAATACAATTATAGCATGGATAATAAACGATTATCATGAACAAGGAAATATGATAATAACTAATTTATTATTGCCTCTAGGGCATATTTCCAACACATTGTCGACTGAATTTCCTCAATTACCGCAGGCTAGAAATGTAATCATTCTCTCTTCCACATAGAATTCTGCCAAGACTTCGAAAAAGAGACTGAAGAAATCGAGCCCAATCTGGATCTCACAAAGTCGCATGTTGGAGATGTTGTAGCCATGAATATGTTCCGACTCAACGTTCGACTCCAGGGTATCCAAGCATATGTCCTCCGACTGAAATCTGCGCTGGAGAAAATCGACAAGGAGCTGTGGCCCAAAGACACCCTTCCAACCGACCTCGTATCTATGATGGCCCGCCTGAATGATATCCCCAGTCGAGTGCAGCTTAGAAGAAGTCAGCTGCCCGCTGTGGAGCCGATGTGGCACTCTCTCTTGTCAGAGTTCATTGCAAGGAAGCAAGGGAGGACAAGTTGAAGGATCTCCGAGTGATGAACACGAAGAAGCTTCAGTTTGAAGATTTCATGGAGACCTTCATCGACGCAGACACTAGGATCGCAGATGGGATTGACTTGGATACCTTCGTCGAGCCAGCAAGTCCGTCTGGCGCTTGAAAAAACTTGATTCACGGAGAAAACTTTTATTTGCCTCGGAATGCCGAGTGAAAATGTATCGATTGTAAAACTTCATTCATGACTTAAGCCTGAGTACCTTTGCTTGTGTGCGAAACCTTTATCTGCGTTGGAAACTTTGAATTTATCTGTATTTGGTTTTCAATCGTTTGCTCGACTGAAATTGCTTTTAACTTAGGCGAAAGCTGGTTCGCAGCTAAGCCCCCCGAGTTTGAGGATTGCTCAACACTCGGAGAAGTTTTTGAACTTAGACGAATATTGGTTCGAAACTAAGTTTCCGAATGAATAGATAGTAATCCACTCGGAGTTTATTTTTAACTTAGGCAAAGACTGGTTCGCAGCTAAGTCACCAAGCGAATGGATTGCTATCCACTCGGCAAGGTTTTAACTTAGGCGAAAGCATGTTCGCAGCTAAGCCCCCGAATGTGAGGATCGCTCAACACTCGGAGAAGTTTTGAACTTAGACGAAGACTGGTTCGCTACTAAGTTTCCGAGTAGATAGATAGTAATCCACTCGGAGTTTATTTTTAACTTAGGCGAAGACTAGTTAGCAGCTAAGTCACCGAGTGAATGGATTGCTATCCACTCGGTAGGGTTTTAACTTAGGTGGAAGCATGTTCGCAGCTAAGCCCCTGAGTGTGAGGATCGCTCAACACTCGGAGAAGTTTTGAACTTAGACGAAGACTGGGTCGCAGCGAAGTCACCGAGTGGATGGACTGTTATCCACTCGGCAGGGTTTTAACTTAGGCGAAAGCATGTTCCCGACTAAGCCCCCAAGTGCGAGGATTGCTCGACACTCAGAGTATTCCCAAGTGTGAAACTGCATGATCGGAATAAATGAAAGACTGCGGAAGTCATACTTGTATAAAAGACACTGTCTGACATACTTTTATTACATCAATACCACTCTGTTATTAGGTATAGAAGCGCCGGAGCAAATTTGCATTCCAGGCTCGTGGCTCGTCAATCTGCTTCTTGAGGTTATACAGGTGATAGGCTCCGTTGTTCAACACCTTGTTGACGACAAAAGGACCTTCCCATGCCAGAGCGAGCTTGTGGGGTCGCTATTGATCCACTCGGAGCACCAAGTCACCCTCATGAAACGACCGACTCTTGATGTGCTTCGCATGGAAGTGTCGCATATTTTGCTGATATGTTGCTGTTCAAATCAAAGCCATCTCTTGCTCCTCCTCAAGGAGACCTACACCATCTTCTCTTGCTTGCTCAGCTTCAGCTTCAGAATAAAGATCCACTCGAGGAGAATTATGAAACAAATCACTCCGCAGGACAGCTTCGGATCCTTTAACCACGGAAAAAGGATTTCGTCCAGTCGATCGATTAGGTGTTGTTCTCAGGCCCCATAAAACAGATGGTAACTCAGAAAACCCAGGCTCCGACATCATGCTCTAAGTCACGCATGAGATGAGGCTTCAGACCTTGTAAGATGAGACCACTGGCTCGCTCAACTTGACCGTTGGTTTGAGGATGCGCAACGGAGGCATAATCCACCCGAGTGCCTTGGGAGAGGCAAAAGTGTCTAAATTCTTCCGAGTAGAAGTTTGTGCCATTATCTGTGATGATGCTGTAGGAACACCATACCGGTAGATCCTTTCTCTCATGAATTTGACTGCAGTACGAGGGTTCAATTTCTTTATTGGCTTGGCTTCAATCGACTTTGTAAACTTGTCGACTGCAACAAGCAAATGAGCTCTGTCGAGTCCGAAAGGGACCAACCATATCCAGACCCCAGATAGCAACCGGCCAAGCGAGGGGAATGGTCTTCAGAGCAGACGCAAGTTTGTGAGACAAGTTTGCATAGAACTGGCATCATTCACAATGATCAACATTGTCCTTGGCCATCTCATTGGCATGCGTCCAGAAGAAACCAGCTCGATATGCTTTAGCGACGATTGTCCGAGAGGACGCATGATGGCCGCAAGTTCCCCAGTGGATTTCATCTAGGATCATTTGATCTTCTTCAGGGGAAATGCATCGTTGCGTCACACCAGTTACGCTTTCTCTATATAGTTGGTTATCCATTACAGTAAAAGCTTTGGATCTGCACACAATCTGTTGGGCTTCAGTCCCATCTTCAGGAAGTTCTTGCCTTAGGATATACGCAATATAGGGCACTGTCCAGTCAGGAATGATGACCAGAATCTCCATGACCAAATCAATAACTGCAGGGACATCGACCTCAGTTTGATCAGAGGAGCTCATAGCTTGCGGGGGCTCTTCGGTAAAGGGATCCTCTTGCACCGAAGGAGTGTGGAGATGTTCTAAGAATACATTGTTGGGGACAAGTCATCGAGTGGATCCTATCTTTGCAAGCTCATCGGCCGCTTGATTCTTCACTCGAGGAACATGATGGAGTTCCAGACCTTCAAACTTCTTCTCAAGTTTTCTGGCAACATTGCAGTATCCAGTCATAGCGGGATTCCTAACATCCCACTCTTCCATCACTTGATTAACCACCAAATTTGAGTCGCCATAAACCATCAGGCGCTTGACGCCGAGTGAGATAGCCATGCGTAACCCATATAAGAGAGCTTCATATTCTGCTTCATTGTTGAAGGAATCAAAGTGGATCTGCAAAACATAACTGAGTTTGTCGCCTTTTGGGGACACCAAGACAACGCCAGCACTGGATCCATTCAACATTTTACAGCCGTCGAAGTACATGGTCCAGTGTGCCGAGTGAATCTGGATTGGCTGCTGCTGTTCCATCCACTCGTCCATAAAATTAGCAAGTGCCTGAGACTTCATCGCTTTCTTGGCTTCAAACTTGATGTTAAAGTATAAGAGTTCAATTGCCCACTTAGCCACTCGACCAGTTGCGTCCCGATTGTTAAGGATCTCGGACAATGGAGCATCACTGACGGCTGAAATTGAGTGGTCCTGAAAATAGTGTGCCACCTTCTTCGCTGACAAATAGATACCATAGACAAGCTTCTGGTAATGCGGGTACCTTTGCTTCAAAGGAGTCAACACTTCAGAAACGTAATAAACTGGGTGTTGGACTTTGAAATCCTTGCCTTTATCTTCCCACTCGACAGTCAAACCTGTACCGACGACCTGATTTGTGGCCGCGATGTACAGGAGCAAAGGCTCTTTGCTACGAGGAGTAGCAAGCACCGGCTGGGTGAAAGCAGGGCTTTGAGCTTGACAAACACTGCTTCAGCTTCTGGAGTCCACTCGAACGTGTCAGGCTTCTTCATCAATCGATACAAAGGCAATGTGTTCTCACCGAGACAAGAAATGAATCGACTCAATGCTGCCAAGCAACCTGTGAGCTTCTGAACATCGTGCACTCGCATGGGAGTCTTCATTCGGGTAATGGCGCTGATTTTCTCAGGGTTGACGTTGATTCCTCGTTCGGAAACAAGAAAACCGAGTAACTTGCTGCCATGGACACTGAAAGTACACTTTGCCAGGTTCATCTTTATATCGAACCTCCTCAGATAGGTGAAAGTCTCAGCCAAGTTAGCCAGCAGGTCGGAACCTTTACGGGACTTGACAACGATATCGTCCATGTACGCTTCAACATTTCGAGGAATCTGGTCGAGTAAACATTTCTGAATCATTCGCATGAACGTAGCACCAGCATTCTTCAAACCAAATGGCATGGTGATGTAGCAAAAACACACAAATGGGTTGATGAAGGTTGTTCTTATTTCATCCGGACCAAACAGACAGACCTGGTGGTAGCTGGAGTATGCATCTAGAAACGATAAACGCTCGCACCCCGCAGTCGAGTCAAATATCTTATCGATGCGAGGGAATGGGAAATGATCTTTCGGGCAGAACCGATTGATATACTTGAAGTCGGTACACATGCGGAGTGACTTGTCTTTCTTAGGGACCATGACAACATTCGAGAGCCACTCGGAGTGGTACATCTCCCGAATGAATTTGGCCTGTAAGAGACGAGCCACCTCTTCACCGATTGCTTCGCGCTTCTCCACCGGCGAATGACGCAAGTGCTCTTTCACTGGCTTGGCCTTCGGATCAACTCTCAGTTGGTGCTTAGCCTGCTCCCTAGGAACCCCCGGCATGTCAGCACACTTCCATGCGAAGATGTCCCAGTTCTCACGGAGGAACTGGATGAGCTCGGCTTCCTATTTACTATCGAGTGTTGACGAAATGTTAGTCGGCGGAACGGTTGAATCTGTCGGGTGAGTGTGCACCTTTTTCACCTCCCCTACCGATTGAGAAGATGAATCCGAAGCGGGCTTCTTTGCACGCAGCAAATTAGCAGGGTTGGCGTTCTTCTTCTATTCTTATAGCTCGGCCATAGCCATCTGACGATCGGCAATTTTGGATCCTTGATGGAGGCACTCCTCAGCCCGCTGTCGATTTCCAGTGACAGTGATCACACCATTGGGCCCAGGCATCTTTAGTTTGAGATACACATAACATGGACAGGACATGAAATGAGCATAAGCTGGTTGACCAACAATGTTATGGTACGCACTTTGGAAGTCCACCACTTCAAACGTCAATTTTTCCTTGCGAAAATTCTTATATGTCCCGAATGTCACATCCAATGCTATTTGGCTGAGTTACTTGGCCTTCTTCCCTAGGATGACTCCGTGGAACTGCATGTTGCTCTCACTGAGTCGGGACATCGGAATGTCCATTCCCTTAAGGGTGTCTGCATATAGAATGTTCAAACCGCTACCACCGTCCATGAGGACCTTGCGGAGTTGAGTGCCCCCCACAACAGGATCAACTACCAAAGCCTGCCGACCAGGAGTGGGCACATGAGCAGGATGGTCCGACCGATCAAACATGATGGCATACTGGGACCATTTGAGGTAGGTGGGAGTTGTAGGCACGGCCATGTTAACTCCCTGTTTATGACCTTCAGTCGACTCTTGCTTTCAACGTCAGCAAAAATCATCAGTGTAGCATTGACATCGACAAAAGTTTCCTTGTCTTCATCATCATCCTACTCAGGGGTTTTCTCCCTCGACGAGGCCTCCTTGAACTGCTGGATCAACAGACGACACTGTCGAGTGGTATGCTTGGGCAATATCAGGTTGCCCTCATCATCTTTCCTCGTGTGGATTGCACACGGTATATCCAAAATATCAGTTCCTGACTGGTTTTTCCCCTTCTTGGGGTTAAACTGCCCCTTGGACTTCCCCTTGTTTTTACCTTGGTCCGCTAGAGCGGCTGCCTCTGCCTGGACAAGGTCATCAGCCTTTCACTTCTGCTTCCGACTGGTATTTCCGCCGGCATCATTGTCGACCGCTTTCCCTTTGCCGCTGCGGAGGCGGTCTTCTTCTTCGCCATTGGCATACCGAGTGGTGATTTCCATCACCTTACTAAGCAAAATATCACCTGTTCGCCCGAACTTCAAGTAGAGCTCTTTGTACTTTACTCCTGCCTTGAAAGCACAAACAGCCTCATGTTCAGAAACATTCTCCATTGTATGATGCAGAGTGGACTAGCGTTGAATGTAATCTCTCAAAGACTCGTTGGGATTTTGAACACAATGCTGCAAATCCATCAGACCAGCAGGACGCTTGCAAGTGCCCTCGAATGTTCTGATGAACACTCGAGCAAGATCTTCCCAGAAGTGGATGCTAGAAGGTGCCAAGCGATTCAGCCATGCACGAGCTGAACCATCCAACATCAAAGACAAATGTTTCATTGCAATGTTATCATTGCCACCACCAATCTAAACAGCCACTCGGTAATCATCCAACCATGTCTTTGGCTTTGACTCGCCAGAAAACTTACCGATCCCAGCCGCCAACCTGAAGTTGGGGGGAATCTCTGTAGAACGAATAGCCTTGCTAAAACACTCGGGACCAGAAATAACAGCAGTGCTGCCACTCGGGAAATCTCTATCATACCCATCTCTGTGGGCTCTGCCTCTATCGATTCGCCTCTGAGTGAGGACGTCTCGGGCATCAAACCCTGGGTTCCGCTCATCACTGAATGAGCGCCTTTCGTCCTTGTGCCGGGGCACGTACGGACCACCCCGCGGAGGAGTGAGCACTCGACGGCGGTCATTACGGTGAAACCGATCCCGTCCCTGATCTCTGTTCTGATCCTCACGAAAACCTCCACCTCTGCGACACAAAGGCAAACCAGGACTGTGTGCCGACTGAACAATCTCTGCCCTCGTGAATTACTGTGAATCCTATTGCGCGACTGCGAAACAACAAAATTCTGCCGTTGAGCTGCTTCAAGCAATGGTCAAATCTGCAATAACCCTATGCCAGCCTCTGATCGTGATAGCTGGATGGAATGTGCTATCCTAGTAGCTGCTGCAACGTTCAAAACTGGAGTACAGTATACCTCGACATTGTTCTGTGAATCACCTGGAAACAGCTGACGATGTCGCCGACTAGGAGCCAGGGGACGTTGGCGAGCGCGCTCGTCGAGCTCCCTCTAGAGCTCTTTGAGTCGAATGCATGCGGCCTCCAAGGCCCGAGCTTCAGCGGTCGCACCGACTATGGGCGTAGGGAGGATTTCCATGTCGTGGCGCGGCTGCTCAGTCGACGGTCCACCAGTCTCTCGCCTGCCATAGCTGAAACCTGGCGGCGGGCTCTGATGAGAACCAGCCATAAGAACCTCCGCTGCAGGATCGCAGCTCTCGCACTCGGAGGGGACTTCGGACTGATCGGAGTCTGATTCGAACACGTCGTGAAGTGACTCGGCGGGTTCGATCGCCGCAATCTGTGGAGAAGAAACTTGGCGGGCCAACGCATGCCCCACCCAACGCTGGAGCCATGAGCGACCGGATCGCTTGTGACGGCGAACAACGGGGAGAGCCGAAGAATACGGAGTCGACGGCTGCCGTAGAAGTACGCCGCAGGAGCTTGCACAAAAGTGCACAACCCCGCGAACAGGGAGCGCCTCGACGTCAAGAGGCGCTTCCTGGAGCCATCCCGAATCGTCGGCGATGAAGTTGAACGCTCCGAAACGGATCTCGTGGCCTAGGGAGAAAACACCACCGGAAGACATGACGAAGGGTGAAAAATGCAACCTCGCCGGAAGTCGCTTAGACACCTGCCCCACGATGGGCACGAACTGTCGTGGGAACGAGTCTGACAGTAGAAGGTAGGGGTACGAAAGGAGAGGGCAGAGTCCTAGCTACGGCGAGGGTGTACACACGGATGTATGAGTTCAGGCCCCTCTCGTGGAGGTAACAACACTACGTCTCAGTGCTCGGGAGCTTTTGTCGTGTGGAGACTTTGAGTTGCAGAGGTTGCGAACCCTTGTGCCAGAGGGGAGGGGCGGCTTATATAGAGTACGCTGCCCCTCATAAGTGCGAGGCATCCAAGGGTTCGATCGTGGGTATAAAGACGAGCGTTACTGGTAACGTACTAATGACGACTGGCCTAACGCCTGCCTGTTGGCCTCCCGGGAGTGGCTTCTGGTCTTGTGGCGTCGACAGGAAGCGAGGTCTTTCGAGTGATAGGTGACTGTCGAGTGGAGGAAGAAGATGCCGAGTGGATTAAACATCGAGTGACTTGAGCATCCTGGAGCATCCAGTCGGAATCTCTCTTGTAATCTTTAAGTCCTCCAATATAGTGTCCTTAGGTAGGGTATGCAGGTCAGGCCTAGGACCCTACCCCAGGTACATATCCTCGTTAGTTAACGTACCCGCCTTCCTGGTCTGGTCGATGACAAATAGAGCCTCATCAAGGTTGATGAAGAAGCCTCCGGATTCCCCCTCCAACAAAGTGCCAAAACAAGCCTCCGGATTGGTTCTCCTTGGAATGGAAACTTGCCGCAGCGAAAAAATTCAGAGAAATATCTCGTGAAGGGTTTCATTAAATATGAAATTTATAGGCAGGAGAATGGATGTAAGGCAGTGCAGGTGCGGCCCACACGACCATGGGGCACAACCAAGGCCATGGTCGCACCGCAGGCCATGGGGGGCCTGTGGCTCCTCTCGTTTCCCTCTGGTGCTTTCTGGAACGTTCGTGCACCCAAAATCATATTAAACCACCAGAGTCTTTTGACCTCCGTAGATAATGATTTCATGTAAAGCCAATCTCACTGGGCACCAGATTAACAGTTTAATCTAGAAAAATAATATAACATGTTATAAATAATATAAAAAATGATACTATAATAGCATGAAATAATAAAAAAAAACTATTGATACGTTTGAGACGTATCAAGATTGAGGAGGCAATTGTTAACCCGTGAGGGATCGGGTCGCCCGTCCACTACAGATGGGACGTGGCCTGAGTGGGCCCTTGTCCCACTCTCGCATGTCATGTTAAATGTTAGGTCACTCCTGACAAGTGGCCCTATGGGACCTCTTGATGAGACCGGTCTAGTTGGTCGGGATCATACATGATGAATTTTGAAGACACAACATGGGGATTCGGCCCGCGGGGAGCTGGCTGGTGGGAGGCATTTTTTTAGGTGTAGGTCAACTATATCTCCTTCAAATACCAAGGTTGAGGTTGTTTGCACCACTTCAGAGGCAACCCGACTACTGGAGGTTGCCTCGATGAAGATATTGTTGGGAAAGCTTTGTTGGACCAATTTCAACCTCGACGATCAAAGACGACATGAACTCGGAGATTGCCGATGTGCGACCAAGCTTGAAGACCGGTCTAGCGGTTGCTGACGGCGTCCCGAACAAGGCGTCTCTCACCACTTTGACTCCCATTCTGTTGGCCTGGGCTGAGGACCCCGATCGATTCCGTCTTGGGCACAGCGGGCGACCCATGACAGGTTCTACAAAGACTCAAGAAGAGTTGCGTACAAGCCGAAGATACATGAGCGGTGGAAGACTCTACCCCCACCGATGTAGCCAACTAGGATCTGTAACCCTAGGACCCCGGTGTGTTATATAAGCCAGGGGCCCGGCTCATCGATAGCATACATACAATCCCTTGGTACTCACATGTACTTTGTACACACTCCTATCACAATACATAGAGTAGGAATAGGGTATTATCTCAATGATAAGAGCCCGAACCTGGAAATCCTTGTCTTTTGTTACCACCTACCCTAATCGCCTAGCGGGGACACACTACGGAGGGATATGTTTGATTTAGCTTCGGCACTCGTCGAAGAGCCGACTAGGTCACCACCTCTACCAGCTCTCCGGTAGCCTTCACGGGCACCCATGCAACACATCCAATGAAGGGATGTCGCCACGACACTGTTGGCTAGGCATCATCTTCAGACGACCATCCCCAAGCGATTGCGCAAATGCGGCGACGACGACGAGACATGGAAGGAAAAGAGCAGGAGAGAGGAGGAGCGCGAGTGAAACCAAAGCCCTAAATGTGGTGTGTGTTTCTTTTAACTTTTTTGTTACTCCTACCTGCATTTTGTTCACCGTGACAGGGAAGTAGGTGTGGGCTTCAATCCTAGCTTCTTCCTCCGATCCACACTCACTCGGGCCTGCTCTTCTTTCGGCCCTGCAGCATCCACCGCACTTGGCGCGAAATGGCCCTCCAACATCCCCGGCTTGGCGCGAACACCGCCACGTGGCGCCCCCCACGTCGCTTCGCGCCATCCCCACTCGCCGTTGCCTCCCGCCAAAACCCCCAATGGCGCCAGCCCCGATCCCGATCCCAACCCGACCCGGTAAAAAAAAAGTTATAAACGCCTCCCTAATCCGCAGATCCTCCCCACCCCACCCCCCTCCGCCGCCGCACGCCGAACCCTACCAGACCCCTCCTCCTCCTCCTTCTCCCCGCGATGGACGCCGCCACACCATCCAAGAAGCCCCGGACGGCTGCCGCCAGCGCCGGGTCGCCATGGAAGGTGAAGACTTCTGCCGCCTCGTCGGCCGACCAGTTCGCGACGCCGGAGAAGATGAAGAAGAAGGTGGCCGCGGCCGCTGTGGATCTGGTGACGCCGGAGAAGACGGAGCCGCGGCCGCTGCTGCGGAGGGGCCGCAGCGGGGCCGCCGTGGCGCTGTCCGTCAAGGAGGTCCGGCGGGCGGCGCTCGAGCTGCAGCGCGCCGGCAGGGCCCCCGCGGCGGAGGCTGGTGCTGGGGAGGTCGACGCGCTCGAGTCCGTTGAGAGGGAGCTCGGCGTGGGCGCCGGCGCCGGCCGCAGCCCGGTCAAGCGCAGGCCCGAGGTCAAGTTGCCGGAGAGGTAACGGTCACAGATCTGCAGTTACAGTTTCATCTCCTGTTTTCGTAGTCTGGTATAAAACCAACATCAATCTCCGATTTATTTCCTCCGATGTCAATTACTTCGCCTGAAACCGATTCGTTCCTACGATGCAGACATCTTACTATCTGATTACCGTTGGATCTAGTCCGATTGCTTGTTTGTGCCCCCAAATCGTGGCAATCTGTACATATTGTGTCTGTGATGCAATTTACTGCAACTGATATTAGAATCGTCCCAAGGATTGAAACATATTCTCTGATTAGCGTTGGATGTAGTCCGATTTCTTGTTTGAGCACCCAAATCAGATCCTTTTACTTAGTTTCAGGCCATCAACGAATCTGTACATATTGTTTCTGTGACGCAATTTACTGTAAATGACATTATAATCATGTTCAAGGATGCACGCTTGAAACATCTTCTCTGATTACCGCTGTATCTACTATGTATTCTTGTTTGTGCCCCTAAATTGAACCATTTTACTTAGTTTCAGACCATCACCGTCTTTGTAAAACCAAAAACAATCTGTACATTTTGATTCTGTGATGCAATATTTTGCAACTGACATTAGATGATTACAATCTTTGTCTGGATGCAAAATTCACCCTGATAATTTCCAGCATATTTTTACTGCACTAGTTCTGATTTCTAATTTGGTTTATGTCATTGGTATTCAGCTATGAGATTCTCTGCGAGTTCTTCAACTGCTTTGAGAGCTCCACCCGGCTCCTCCGCATGAAGGGATCCAAGGCAACATTCCCCAACATCTGTGCTAGCATTCAGAACTTGGCTGAGAGGTACTGTACTCTTATGGTAACAATCAGATGATTGCTGCTGTGTTTGATTTACACAATCCAGTCTCTAATTTACACAATCCAGTCTCTAATTTACACAATTCTGTCCGCAGGAGGTTTACCTATGGCCATCTCGCACAGCTCAAGTACATAATGCCTGAGGCTATTGTTATTAACAAGATCCTTTTGCGTGATGACAAGACTTGCTGCATGAAGCCTGATCTTCAGGTGAACCTATTGGTTGATTCAGTTGAGGACAGTGTGATGCTGAAGGGGGAAACCCGCTACTCTGCTTTGAGAAGGATGTTCAGGCAGAGGCTTGTGGACTTCTTCAGGAAACATCCTGAGGTATGATCATCTTGTATCTTTCACACTTTCAACATAGTTACACGTGCAAATTTATTGTCATATGAGAACAGTTCAGTAACTGTATGATTACTGGTGCTAGTCAAGGAAATGTAGTAGTTGGTGTATGCTTAGTTGATCTGAAATATTCATGTTCTTTCTGTATTTTATCTTTCAGGGAGATGAAATCCCGGAGCATGAGCTGCCGTATCCATTTACTCAAACAAAATCAAGTGTGGCTCAGAGCACACCAAGAGTTGTTACTGAAGTTGTATTTGCTGCGCCATCACCAAGTCTTGCTGAACAGCCGGCTGTTGCGCTGTCGCACATGTCCCAGTCTTTCAAGAGAAGGTTCTCACAGAGGTCTTCAACCTGCCCTGCAACTGCCAGCACAACCGGTCTGCCGCCAAAGGCTGAGTCTACTGCTCCATCTCCGCTGAGCAGGAAGTCGATGCTCAGTTCTACTTCTGGTGCCATAGATCATGAGTCCCAGGTGCAAGAGAAAAGTAGCAAGGATGTTGCACTCAGATTTGGTGTTACAGAAGGGACTCCTGCCAAGTTTGCCTCTACACCAGTGAGATCAATGGCAGCCACACCGAACCTTGAGACCCCACAGAGGCCAATATCTGCTACCGTGTGTGACACACCACCTCTAAACACGGTCAAGCGATCAGCTAGAGCCAAGTTGTTCATGACACCTACAAAGGGTGCCAGCAGTATTGAAGAGGAGAACCACAGCACAAGCACATCTGCAGGCGATGGTGATGATGAGTTGCTTGGTTTCCTTCCAAAGTCACTCTTGCAGTCGGTAAGTTCATGCTCATACTGATCATTGACCTACTCAGTTTTGCTGTATGAACAGAGGATAACACTTCTTACTTACAGGTGAAGCAAAAGGAGAAGAGAGCTTTGGAGGAGAAGGAAACGGGCTTTGCGGACCAGATTCAGCGGGAGAAGCTCATATCATGCCTGCCAAGCACCTTTGACATTATCTTCCTTATCTATCAGTCGAGGCAGCGAACTGTACTAACCAAGCAGGAGCTCATCCACAAGATAATCGAAAGTAACCCAAAGGTTGTGGACAAGGGTAAGTGTGAGCTGTGCTTTCTATCTTTGTCGCTTTAGCTTGTTGTTTGTGATTTGAATCATGATGTTGAACTACTCAATCTGCAGGTGAAGTTGAGGAGCAAGTGAAGCTGCTGCTGGAGTTTGTTCCAGAGTGGATCTCCGAGAAGGCAGCAAGAAACGGAGATGTTCTCTGCTGGTAAACATTTTTTATCCGATGCATAAATGTTGAACATGCTACTATTATGTCTCCCATTCTCAGACGTCCTAATTCGTGTTAATGTTGATCTTCAGCATCAATACAGCACTGAGCCAGTCTGAGGTTCGACAGAGGTTATACGGCGTCGAGTAGGGTGGAGCACAAAATTGCTTCACCTTGTTTAGAAATGTAGCAGTATATCAGTGCAAGGTTGTGCCTAGATGCTGGAAGATATGAGTTCAGACACTGCCCAGTTTAAGTTCAGTTATCAGCGCCTTTGTTCAAGATCAGACATAAGAAACAACAACCCTTGATTCAGTGTCATTGACATGTGTAGCTTAAGTATCCTAATTGCTGATGATGTTAGGCTGCCTATTTCTTCCATAATGTGTAAAGTATTCCGAGATGTCTCCTCGATGAAATGGAGTTTGTTTATCCTTTATCTGGGCCTCAACTCTGAAAACATTTTATTTCTTACTCTTGTTGATGCATTTTGTGTTCTCCAAGACCAAGCATAAATATGAATGGCTCATATTAACCAGGAGGATGTATACAGGACACATTACACACCACCTTGTCTACTGGTCACAACATCTTCTTTTGAAGCAATGTTACATTAGTGTAAAAAAACACTAATGTTACCGAGCAAATTAAAATTGCTAAATGGTGCCAGTTAACCAGCCATCTAGTATTTGTTCTACAGTTTTAGTAGTACAAAACAGACATTTATAAGAGAGGTTTCTAATTTCTTCAGGGCTCAATGTTTCTCACTCCTGAAAGGGTCCAAGTACAACTCTCTGATTTGCCTTTTCTTCTGACCATCTGGTGCACCAAAACCATCCCCACCTTGGTAAACACAATGTGAGGTTCGAGCCAAATTCACGCAGCTCTTGGCAAAAGTTCTAGAAAATTGGCAATGTTTGAATGCATCTTCGTTAATCGACTTCCAAGCTTCCATGGTAAGATCTTCCATGGCTTTGTGAGACTCTTGCTCACTAGAGCTGTTCTCTGACATGTGAATAGCTATTGATGATGGTGCATCCCCTCGCTCCAGCTCAGCCTGTTATACATATTTTGACAAAATACACATGGAAATTAATGTCATAAGACACCTCACATAAGGTTAAAATTTTGGTGATGAAACATCAAGGAACAAAAAAAACCCTGGATAGATTGTCCTTACAGAGTGGGTTGCAGAGTCGTTGCAGAGACGAAGAACTAACGTGTACACACTGAACTAATTTTGGGTAGCTTCCAACTTTAGCTAGAGACATTGAGGTGAGCTTTTCTTCTACGCGGAGCAGGGGAAACGCATGTTGCAGTAGCAATGGCGCAGAGGCTGAAATTGATCCATTGTCTAGATATTCATGTAATGTTGGTGTGTGGTTTCCATGGTGCCATTTTGCCTCCATCAGGAATGACTCCGCCATGTCTCGCCACTACAAAAACATGTAGAGTTTATTATGGTTCTTTAGTAAAAAACTATCTATATCCTATTAGGAGTTGATTGTGTATATGAACTTACCGCTTTCTGAAGGAAATAACGAGCATCGCAACCATGTTGTTTCAACACGTTTTCAGCCACCTCGGCGGAGGTGTTGTACATGACGGAATAGAGTGCTTGCATGTATTCGGGGAGCATTTCACTAGGTCTTTCTTCCCATCTGACAATATTAATAGAGAAGCTCCATTTAATGTGAAACTTATGTATCTTATATGCACATGCTACTCTATCACAAGAACACCAACTGAATTATGAGAAGTGCAATGTTTCATATTGTTACCTTCCAATGGCGTCGGTGAAAAGGGCTACTTCATCCAGAGTTCCATACACATCATAAACATCATCTAAGAGAATTATTAGATTAGCAACTTTAGCAAGCACTTCCCGACATGCTCCATCATTTGGCCCCCACACAATTCTAGTTGCACAATGGAAGCACTCCATTAGGCGGTCCCGTGCGAACCCCAATTTTTCACTAAGGGCGGTCCCCTTCCACCACCTACAATTAATTATGTCAATTTTCATATCTGAAATATTTGACGTAAGTAGGTAGCTACAATCACAGTCCATCAACTATGTGAAGTAATTAGCTGGGGATTTTTTTTAAATGTACATATCTTCATGCTCATTTACCTTGCCAATCTAGCGAGTTCTTCTCGATGCACTCTTTGCACATTGTTGAAGTCCACCTTTGCAAATCCAAGGAGCAATGGGTCGGAATTGTTCTCATCTCTAGAGTAGTGATCTATGTACCATCTTGCTTCTAGTCTAGGAGACCTCCGGTGCAACGGAATGTCCAAAGCATGAACCACACTGCGGCGTAAGTGGTGATCCATGGATGACAAGTGCTCTCTGAGAGCTTTTTCAGAAAATGCGCTAGCCTTGTCCAGTGTTTCCTCGCCTCCGAACCAAGGTATGAAGCCTCGTAGAGTGAGAGGAGCCCCTTGACATCATCTGATCCGCGCTTGAGGTCTTCTAGAGATCCTATATATATTGTTACCATGAAACAATGTCAGTTAAGTATAGAAAAACCGTGCCCTATACACATATACAAATCAAAGGTTCCTTTCTAAGCTGGACCATGTGTTTGGTGTAGATATGTTTAATTTTCAAAATTTTGGCTGTTTGTTTTGTCTAAGGGCCTATTTTTCATATTTCGTATTTAAGGAGGTACCTGGAGGGAAGAAGACAGGGAAACCACTGTCCCTGAGCAACCTGAACCTCAAGGCCGCGGAAGCAACATCACTGGAATCATTGTCCGAGCTGCACCGGTAAGGCTCGAGGTAGACGGAGCTGAGGATACCGGCGATCTCCTCGAAATGGTAGGCGATGCCGAGCCGTTGCACCGTGTCGACAAGCCCGAGCCTCGCAGCTTGGTGGCCACCTCCGCTCGCGGCCACACCAGCCGCTCTCTCACGCAGGCCTTCAACTTATCGACCTGTGCCATCGTCCATACATGCACATATTAATTATCATGGGTATTTCATCTACTCTAAGTACTACTTGCCGCAAGAAAATACTACTGTATGTTCAGCTGAAAAATGTACTTGATCTGCTTGTCCGCCATTGTTGGGTGAGAGCTGGAGGAGGGAGTCGTAGTCCCAGGAGCTGGGAGCGTAGTTGGCAGACCGTCGAGCCGCCGCCGAGCAGCGCACGGTTGACGGCGACGACGTCCGGAAGCATGTAGTCGTTGTGGCCATTGTTGGCTGTAATTGCCAGGCCATGGTGATGTGCGCTGCGATCAAGCTAGCTACCTCTCTTTTCTTGTGTGAGTACTAGTGGAGTAGTACGTACTTGGCAGCAAGAGCTAGGCAACGAGGTAATAAGTTAGCACTTCTAAGTTGTAGTAGCTAATAAACTTGCTGCTGTTTGTTGTTTGAGACTAGCCAGAATACGTGCCAATTTATAGGCGAGCTACCTAGGCACCCAGCAGCATCCTTGGCTCAGCCAGCATGAAAATCGTGGGACATAACGCGTACCGAAATGGATGAGAGTATTTTCAGCCACATGTTTTGTGAGGACTATTCATGGATGAGAGTTTTTTCATTAACACAGGAAATTTATACGCACGTACCTTCACCTCTATAAACACACACAGACGCAGACGCAGACTAGCAAGAATACGTGCGAATTTATAGAAAATATCATGTGATGCCATCCTTCATATGCTTCCATGATGCAACTTTCGAAAAATCACATTTATAATGTTTAACAAAATTCTAAAAAAGAATATGTGGTTGTTCACAAGACATATGTCTATAACCCCTAAAAAAATCAGTTCAAAATTCGAAATACCTATTGATTCATTGTAGATTTGTCTTTTTTGTTTCTCAACTTATATAACGAATTTGGGTCTAAAATTTTTAGGGGTTATAGACATATGTCTTGTGAACATTTAAAAATATTTATAGAACATTTTCAAACATTAAAATGTGACTTTTGAAAATTTGTAGCATGGGAGTATGTAAAAGGGGAGCCGCATTAATCGTGGGACCTGACGCGTACCAAAATGGTACTACTATGGACGAGAGTACCTGTACCAACGCTTATTTTTTTAAATCACCCAGGGAATTTTTTTTGGGGAGAGGGGAAGGGGTCCTCACATGAATATATTATTTAAAAAGAGTTAAATAGACACGTTTGCTTGTGAGGACAAGAGAGCACACCACGAAAAGACGTCCTCCTTATCTCTAGGTTTGGAAAGGCGGTATGACCATAAGTCTAAATCCTCGATGATTTGCATTACCGAGAGAAAGTAATGGGTGTGCTCCTTCTAGAAGCTTTATTCTCCGAGAAAAAATCATACAAACCACTGAGAACTTTCTAAAATTCCTAAATACTCCTAGTACTTAAAATTTCCCTCCTCTAAATATGTCACCACCTACTATTCTAAATCGGGTACATGTTGGCAAGTCCTTGATGATACCCACCCACCCCACGACCACATCCAAGCTTATGATTTCCTTCAACTCTTCTCCAAGTGGAGTACTACTCTGCACCGATAGCTGGCTGCCATGTGTGCGAAAACAGTGCTACATCTTCGGTTGAATGACTGCCAAATGTGTATGGTATGATGGGCTTTCCATGTTTTTGAGTACTGCCAAATGTGTATGGTATGATGGGATTTCCATGTTTTTTAGTTGAAGGGTAGGAATTTTCTATGGTCGTACGATGGTTTTATCTTGGAAGTTTAGGTTTGATTTTTTTTTTCAAAACTGTGATGGGAAAGACTCTCCAGCTGAATATATATATTCGAAGAGCGCTATAAGACCAAGCCCTGGACTTTCTTTTCAAGAAGTCATTTGTCATGATACATAGTTAAGGTTTGAATATGAGTGAGTACAAGTACTTACAATAAGAAAATATGTGAAGGAACCTCCTATAAAACCGATGATAGGAATTGAAATCCAACTGGTGTGCTACATCTTTCACTTTCCGAGGAGGCAAGAAATTCGTAGATGCATGCAGTGCAGGTCTGCAGGAGAACGCATCTGGCTAGCCCCGCCCGGTTGCCCGATTGCCTCACGATCGACAAATTAGTTGAATCCATAAGTTTAAGTTTTAGTTTCACAAACATACGATTTTGCATCTCAAACTGATGATTTTCTCTATCGCCGGTACCAAGTTTAATAGTTGAAACTTTAAGCATATTTTTGTCGGTCACATGTACTAAAGTTCTGGTTTTGTTGGTCGCTTGTATTCTCTATTCCTAAATAGCTATAATCCAGTATCTAATTTTTCTAACCATGCAACCATGACACATAAGCAAGTATGCATGCAAGACATAAATATCATCTTTTGCATTACTTTACGCATGCAATAATGCCACATCACCAATTCATGTATATTAGTCATAAGAAGTCCTTTGCATTAGAGTTCATCCTTCATATTTTGTTAGAAATTATATTTTTTTGACTATAATTGTCACTCTCTTTTTGCTTTGTATTTTATCATTTTAAGTTTACATTTGCTTTCCATTAGTTTTAGATTTTTTATAGCAACTATTTATTTATTTTTAGCAATATTTCCGTAGCAATGCACGGGACATCATCCAGTTATACTATGCATGGAGCCAACTCCAAGCAAGACCCAAACCATCTGGTGATGTTCATTTTGGCCCAAATGGACAGACGACATGGCCCAACGCGTGACCATATTCGCAAAAGATGTTCGTTTCTGGCTTGATGCATTGTGGGTGCATATTTGACCGTGCTTTGCGGTCAAATGGACACATAACGGACGCGCATATTCAGTCCCGGGCCCGCGTGTCGTCCGTCCAACTACCTTCTACCGACCACATTTAATCCACACGAATGGATGGGCCCGGCAGTCAGCCATTCAGCCGCCCATGGCCGCGTACTTTGTTGTGGTGGACCTATGGAGTGGCATGGCCACTTCCACTTCCCCGCAATGTACCCACTCCATTGCTCCGTCTGTGCTAGACACCAAACCCTAGCCCTAGCGGCGTCATCCACCTCTCTTCCCGGCGCCCCGTCACGATGGGGTTTTGGAAGTGCATGGATGGCAATAAGGGCAAGCATGACCATGTGCGGGCTCGTAGTCCACCTTGCCTAGAAGTGTGACCAACCATTCCACCTCGTCGTCCGCATTCTATCTCCCCTTCGATGGATCCTACGCGCGGGCAGCCGTACGTCAAGGTGGAGATCTGCCGTCGATACTGGCAGATTAGCACCCCGCTGTCGTGTGGTCCGATGCCCACTTCCCAAATGGGTGGCATCTCACCCCAATCGGGTGCTGACCCCCCCCCCCCCCGCGGTGTCGTCGAGAAGCCATGTCCGGCTCGAGGAGACCACCCGCCGGCGCGCCCGCATCCCGCGATAGTACCATGCTGATCGGCACTACAACATCTACTTGTCGCTCTGGGACACATGGTTCAAGAAGAAGAACTACATGTGCCAGCAAACTTACTTTGCCGTCCGTGCTTGTAGCCCCCCCCCCCCCCCCCCCGCGTCGCGTCTGCGTGCGCCGAGCCCACCCCAGATTGCACGGTCGTACTCACGTGCATGGCGTAGCGCCGATGCCCTGTCCCTCCCTGTCGCTGCCGCCACCGGAAGCTCCCACCATGTCGGCCGAAGGGAAGGAGAGAATGGTGCGTTTCGTCCTGGAGGACTCCGAGAGGGAGTACAAGCAGAGCCAGGAGGTGCAGTGGGTGGGTCTGTAGGAGGTGCTGCGCTCTCGGCCGCCGGGGACGTCAAGGTGAAGGAGGAGGTGATGGAGGAGGCCACCATGGTGTAGAACCATATGCTGTATGGTCAGTCATGGTCGTGGACGACCATGGTGACATGCCGCCTGCCTGTGTCACCACCATCTGCTCCGCAGGCTGTGTGGGAGCTGTGGTCACCACCACCACCGCCTCCACCACCGTAGCCAGCACAAGACACCAACCCATTTTGGGACCTGCCTCCACGCCTCTAGATGCCGCCTCCGTACATCGACCCGACTAAGGACGATGAGGACGAGGACGGTGGCACCTGAAGATGGCAACGTCATCGGTTGAGCGCATGACAAAGTTATGAGAATCACGACTCAAGTCTTAGAATCTTACGACCTTACGATCCAAACTAGCCCCTTCGATTCCATGATTTTGTTCATAGAATCTATGTTTCTATGATCCTAGTAGTTATAATTCTACGTTTTATAATCCTACCAATGGAGCTCCGATCCGATTCAGAATCTCGATTCTGATAACTTCCATGACAACAGATCTACAGTTTTTAAGCTTTTCTTTTAAATTTCAACTAAGTACTATGTGCGAACCGTGGTGTTTAGTTAAGTTTGTTTCATATATTACTCCCTCCATCTCATAATGTAGGACATTTTCTACACTAGTCTAGTGTCAAAAAACACCCTATATTATAAGACAGAGGGAGCATGTTTGAGGTCGTGCGTTAGAGTTGGTCTTAGAGCATCTACAACCGCAACCTGCAAATCTAGCCCCTCAAACGATCAGGAAGCAATCGATCGCGTTCGCGGACACTAACCGATCACCTCTTAAATTTTTATTTTCAAAGCCATGTCTTTTATTATTTTTCTATACGTCTGGTGGCATGCACATGATTGATAAAGATAAAATGAGAGAAAGAATAAATAAAGAAAAAAATGGGTCAAATCCTAGGTCCAGTGCGGTCAACTTTTTTCCTTCTTTTTTTGTCCGGTCGGTGATCTCTGCGTCTTCTCGGTTAATACGAGGAGTCCAGTTATGAATGCTCTTGCTCCTTAAGTTGTCCGTTCTCTTCCACAGACCCAAGCCACTGCTAGCACATGACACACAATTAACTCGCTCCTTTCGTATCGGGAGTACGTATGCAGGTCTCACACCCTTTTCTATTCCATGTACTACGTGACGTGCATACTCTCGACGACCATTCAACCCGCGTGATTGCACGCCATGCACGTGGGGTCGATCGCCGTTGCCTTGACTCAAGCACAGTCACTGTTATAAGCACAGCACTGCTAGCTAGTAGTATTAGTAGTAGTAGTAGTAGCGGACAAGCCAAGGTTGGCCGTGAGTCCCGATCACTGCATAGAGAAAATACAACATCTCTTTGATTCTTTCAAAGAAACAAGCAGTAGACGGACAAAAAAAGACAGGCCAGTGCAAACGATTGCACAAGGTTTCCAAGACAACACTAACTACCAATTGCACAACCAAAATATAGTACTCCGTACTAGCTAAACAACAGAAAACAGATCAAAGCTCGCATCAGCGTCAAAGCCTTTTGCATGAGCTTTCTTTCCCACTTTAGCTATATGTAAGTTGTCTGAAAATTGAATTTGGGTCAGTCAATTTTGAGCCATAGATTTCTGTTTTAAGATTCATGCTTGTTTTTGTTTTTGTTTTTTTCTGTTATGTCTGTTGTCATGTTTTGGGTTGAAATTTTAGACTGACCACTGTTTCGAGTCAGTCGATCCCTTGTTGTGCCAAAGACCATTTAGTGTTGCCTGTTTATAGGCTGACGATGCTTCCCCCTTTTCTCCTTGTATATGCCTTTTTTTTTGCTTTTATTTTATTTCTTAGTTTGTTTCTATTGGTGTTCTTGGGATGTTGGGTGAGTGTAGAATGTATACATACGAGTACTAAATAATATTTGTATAAATTATACTATAGTGTTAAAATTGAACAATTATATGTTTATCTATTAAAAGGTGCAAGGTTGTGTGCGAATTTGTTTAATTTATTTCTCATTTTCTTTCTTCTTAAATGCTAACATCGATAATACTAATTCATTCTATCTTTATTATTTTATTATTATTTTGATTATGTTTTACTTTTTATTGCATTTGCTTTGTTTTTAAGGCCAATGGCACTAATTTATTTCTTTGTAGAAAATACTTTTTTTCTGTGAAATTTCACTATTATATGTGTATTCTTGCGTACTGTAAAAAAAGCCCATGCAATTTATGTCCAACTTTTGTCATTGTTTTCTTCACTTTTCCTGTTTTTATTTCTTCTTAAAGAGAAATAGAAATGTTGCTAATTTGTTCTTTCTTAGAAAACATCATTATTTTTTATGGTATTAGTTTCTTTTTTCATCTTCTTTCCTTTTTGTGGGTAATTCTGATTCCACTATTACATTTCTGCTTCTTTTTCCCAAAAATTCCAATATCAGTATATGCTTATTCTTGCATACTATACACAAGCACACTTTCTTTGTAAATTATGTACAAATTTTGTCATTATTTATTTCAGTTGTTTCCATTTTATTTTTTCGTAAAGTGTAGTACCAATACACTAATCCGTTATTGTTTAAAAACTTCATTATTTTGATTTTGATTTAGTTTTTATTTCATTTTCTTTCTTATTTAAGGTTAATACCAATGCCAAAAATTTGTTCCTTCTTAGAAAATTTCTTTCTTTTGAGTATCCATAATTATATGCTTATTATTTCCTATTATAAAAAAACTATTTTTGTGTAATTGTGAATAAATTTTGTAGTTATTATTTTTATCCATAACCATTTTCTTTCTACTTAAAGAGTAATACCAATAACACCAATTCATTCTTGTTAGAAATATGCCCCTGAGGCAATAATAAATTGGTTATTATTATATTTCCTTGTTCACAATCATCATTTATTATCCATGCTATAATTGTATTGATTGGAAACTCAAATACGTGTGTGGGTACATAGACAACACCGTGTTCCTAGTATGTCTCTAATAGACTAGCTCGTTGATCAAAGATGGTCGAGGTTTCCTGGCCGTAGACCTGAGATGTTATTTGATAACAAATCACATCATTAGGAGAATGATGTGATGGACAATACCCAAACTATGAAGTAGCATATGATCATGCTAGTTTATTGCTATAGTTTTCCGCATGTCAAGTATCTGTTCCTATGATTACGAGATCATGCAACCCACTGACACCGGAGGAGTACCTTGTGTGTATCAAACATCGTAACGTAACTGGGTGACTATAAAGGTACTCTATAGGTATCTTCAAGGGTGTCTGTTGAGTTGGCATGGATCAAGACTGGGATTTGTTACTCCTTTTGATGGAGAGGTATCTCAGGGCCCACTCGGTAATACAACATCATAATGAGCTTGCAAGAAAAGCGAATAAAGAGTTAGCCACATGATCTTGTATTACGAAACAAGTAAAGAGACTTGCCGGTAACAAGATTGAACTAGGTGATACTCACGATTGAATCTCAGGCAAGTAACATACCGATGAGCAAAGGGACCTGCATATGAGATTAACTGAATCCTTGACATAGAGGTTCAAACGATAAAGATCTTCGTAGAATATGTAGGAACCAATATGGGCATCCAGGTCCTGCTATTGTTTATTGACCGTAGAGGTGTCTCGGTCATGTCTGCATAGTTCTCGAACCCGTAGGGTCTGCACACTTAACGTTCGATGACGATTTGGTATAGTTTAGTTATGTATGTTGGTAACCGAAGGTTCATCAGATTCCCGAATGAGATCCTGGACGTCACGATGAGCTCCGGAATGATCCAGAGGTAAAGATTTATATGTAGGAAAGTAGTATTTGGGTTCCAGAAAGGTTTTGGGCATTATCGGTATTGTACCGGGAGTGCCGAAAGGGTTCCGCGGGTCCACCTGGAGGGGCCCACCCATCCCAGAGGGCCACATGGGCCTGAGAGGTGGCGCACCACCCCCGGTGGGCTGGACAGCCAGCCCCTAAAGGCCTATGCGCCAAGGGTTGTGGGTGGGAGGAGTCTTAGAGGAGGAGAACTCCTCCCTAGGCGCCCCACCTACCTTGTTGGAGGTGGACTCCACCTCTTGGGCGGCAGCCAAGTCCCTAGGGGAAACCCTAGTACACCTCCACCTGCCCCTCCTCCTATATATATGTGAGGGGAGGGAGGGCTGCAACACCTTAAGCCACGGTGCAGCCTCTTCCTCCCTCATAGATCGTCCCTCCTCTAGATTGGTTTGGCAGTGCACGGCGAAGCCCTGCCGGATCAGCTCCACCACCACCACCACCACCATGCCATCGTGCTGCTGGAGAACTCATCTACCTCTCCGCCCTTGCTTGCTGGATCAAGAAGGCAGAGATCGTCATCGAGCTATATGTGTGCTGAACGCGGAGGTGCTGTCCGTTCGACACTAGATCGTGATTGGATCGCGCGACGACTTTCAATTTGGATCGCGGAGTCATTCGACTACATAAACTGCGTTTCTTAATGCTTCCTACTTAGCGATATACAAGGATATGTGGATCCAATCTCTCCTCTCATAGATGCTCATCTCCTAGATTGATCTTGGTGAAGCGTAGGAATTTTTTTGTTTCCCATGCAACGTTCCCCTACAATGGCATCATGACCTAGGTCTATGCATAGATGAGATCATGACTAGAACACAAAGGAGTTTGTGGGCGTTGATATTCAGATTGCTTCCACCCTTGGTGTTTTCTTGATTCAACGATATTGTGGGATGAAGCGCCCGAAGCAACTTTACATGTCCACGTACATGAGACCGGTTCCATCGACTAACATGTGACTTTGTTGCATAAAGATGGCTAGCGGGTGTCTGTCTCTCCCACCTTAATTGAATTGGATTCGACAAAGGCGGTCCTTGTAGAAGGTTGAATAGCAATTTGTATATCACCGTTGTGGTTTTGCGTAGGTAAGAATCGTTCTTACTAGATACCCATAGCAGCCACGTAAAACATGCAACAACAATTAGAGGACGTCTAACTTGTTTTTGCAGGGTATGTTATGATATGATATGGCCAAAGACATGATGAGATATATTTAATGTATGAGATGATCATATTTTGTAATAGTTCATATCGACTTGCATGTCGATGCATACGACAACCGACAACACCTATAAGGTTGTCTTTAATTATTGTATGACCTGCATGTCAATCATTAAGCGCTATGTAATGCTTTACTTTATCGCTAAGCAATAGAAATAGTATTAGAAGCATGGTTGGCGCGACAATCCTGATGGAGACACAATGATGGAGATCATGGTGTTATGCCGGTGACGATGGAGATCATACCGGTGCTTTGGAGATGGAGATCATAAGCACAAGTTCATGGCCATATCATGTCACTTATGATTTGCATGTGATGTTAATCCTTTTATGCATCTTATTTTGCTTAGGACAACAATAGTATTATAAGGTGATCCCTCACTAAAATTTCAAGATAAAATTGTGTTCTCCCTGAGTGTGCACCGTTGCGATGGTTCGTCGTTTCGAAGCACCACATGATGATCGGGTGCGATAGACTCTACATTCGCATACAACAGGTACAAGCTAGTGCCACACATGGGGAACACTCGGCTTAAACTTGATGAGCTTAGCATGTACAAACATGGCCTCAGAACACAAGAGACGCAAAGGTAGAACATGAGTCATATAGTAGATACACTAGTGCAGAAAATCCTAGCTATGGCGTGGAAAAAATGGCTTTGCTGGAGTAGACACCCGACGCCAGCAATATGACACCACAGTTAAATAATAGTGGTGGTGTTGGAGCCTACACCATCAGTATTTCATATATCTATGGCGTTGGATTTGCCGCCACGATGACAATATCATATATATATGGTGTGTTAACTTTTCCAACGCCATACACTAGAGAGGTCATTACGGGCGTACCACATGTTTCGCACGCCAATACTAAATGACCAAACGCAACAAAAAAACGCTGCCACCGCAGCAAGAAATGCTCCGGCGACAGTGCACTTTTGTATCAATATATACATAATGATGTTTGTGTCCCACATTGATTCCGATAAGAAATTAAAATACATGTACAAAATAATTTATATTATGATACACATCATTTATATATATGCATACATTAGCCATCGTCGTAACTACTAGTACGGTACTCATCACGTTTATTAGGATCAATCTTGAAGAAGAGGGACATTAACCCCCTGCATCTCAATGCATGGTGGAACATAGAGATTCATCGATCTCCAATCTTCCAAGTTGAGATCACACGGTAGTTGCCTCCATTCTTTTAACTCATCCAAGTTGCGATCACTCGGGTAGGTGCCTCAATTCTTTTAACTCTTCCAAGTTGCGATCACTTGGGAAGCTTCCGCCATTCTTCTAATTCTTCCAAGTTACGATCACTCGGGTAGTTGCCTCCATTCTTTTAATAGTACGGGAATTCTTCCATTTTGTGCTGCATTCACAAAATAAAAGTCAATGGAAAAAAATGGACATATTGAGTGGAAGAAATTTTGATGAAATGGAAATGAATCCACGTTTTGCCAAAACATTGGCCACTCTCTTGACCTTTCCGTGCAAAAAGAAACATAGCTAGCGCGAGACAATTTGCAAGAACACACGAATGATGCAACATACAACATATTTCATCAATTCACATTTCATCAAATGGTTAGAGATAGATTTTTACCATCCGGATCGAGTGGGGGTCGGCTGTCAGCAGGGCACGGTCGGGGCGCCCGTGAAGACTGCACGATGGGTTGGTGGTGCATGGCTGACGGGGTGGCCGGATATGGCGAGGTAGGGAGAGATTGGCCGGATAGGACGATGGAGGAAGAGGCTCTTGGATGAGCGGGTGGGCTTGGGGGAGGGCTGGGTAGCGTGGTGGCTCGTCTGGCGCAGGGTGCGGGCGCGGCTGGGCGGCGGAACGATGGAGAACAGTGTCCGGTGGCGGGGGAAAGAAGGGAATCTGAGTTGTTCTCACAACAGTGTAGATAAAAGTGTGACTTAGTCATTGGTGCTGGCGCCAATGACGTGTCTGACTCTAGCAGTAATTGGTGTTGTGTTAACTTGGGCTCTTCTAATAGTACTTAACAAATGGAGTGTGAAAATGCATACATTAATGTGGATCAAATTATATAATAATGCAAATTAGGAGGTACACACAAATGAAGTACAATATCGTGTGAAGTACATATTACACAATGATAAGTACACAAAAGTGTAGTACACGAATAATGAAGCACACAAGTTAATCAAGTACAGTTTGGGTCTTTTTAATCTTGCTTGAATACTTCTGTCCCGCGGTATGACTCTTTCGTAAGAAGGGACGTCCTATCTCAGGCAAGGTAGTTTTGCTCCTTCTGGTGGTGTAATTTCTGTCATCATCATAGTTCTCCTCTTCTTTTGGTCGATGCCGAACTGATCATAGTCATCCTCATTGGCCACTCTGTCCATCCCGACGATGGATCTCTTGGATCTCCTGAAGACAACACGACTTGGCTTTGCCGAGTCAATTATATAGAAGTATTGTGACACGTCCTTAGCGAATACCCAAGTCTCATATTTGGCGGTAATTCCTTCGACACCGTTTGCACCATTAGCTTGTGCTTCGTACATGGACATGGTAATGACACCATGTTCTTCCTTCTTGACATTCTTCGCCCATCTAACCCGGAATAGTGGCACCGTGTGATCTTTGGCATACTCAAGTTCCCATATCTATTCGTTGCTTCCGTAGTATCTGTTAGTTTCATTCTCGGTGGAGGCAATTAACGTGATGCCTCAGTTCTGGTAATCAGAGTTTTTGTCTTTTGCCTCACTATAGAATGTTTATCCATTGATACCATATGATTGGTAGGTGGCGACGGTGCATGTGTGGCCTACTGCTACTGCATTGGCAATACCCGTTGGCAGTGGTTTCTCCAGAATTCACTCTTTTAACCAGGCTGCAAATTTGGAGTTGTGCTCTCTAATGATCTGGGCTTCGGCCCTCTGTCTCCCTTCCATTGCATGCTCTCTCTTTAAGGTGTCCTTGTGTGTCTATTGCCAAGGAGTGATTGTATCTTCTTGATGTAACACCAGTGTGTGCGCTCTGTCGCAGTCGTCTCGGCGGTTATGTGTATCCACACTTAAATCACACTTCAACTATGAGTGACCTACTCCATCAAGCCTCTCGACATGCTTCATCGTGGGCAAACCAAGAGATTGATCATAATCTATATAATTATTGTAGAATGATATGCACTCTTCGGTCAGATAGGCCTGGACGATGCTTCCAGCCGGACGGGCCCTATTACGAACGTAACCCTTCATAGTTCCGTTCATCCTTTCAAACGGGAACATGGTATGCAAGAATGTCGCTCCAAGGTCTTTAACCCCAGAAACAACATGAACTAGGAGATGCACCATCACATCAAAGAATGGTGGGGGGAAATATATCTCAAGCTCACATAGTATTGTGATGATCTCCTCTTGTAGTTGAGTGAGACGTCGCACGTTGATCGACTTTCGAGAGAGAACATCGAACATGTTGCAAAAGTCAAGAAGTGTGTTGCAAACATGATCATCCATTATCCCTCTGAGGGCTACCGGAAGTAATTGCGTCATCATCACATGACAATCATGAGACTTCATGTTGCTAAACCTTTTCTTTTTTTGTGTCAAGATATCTGCGTATGAGCCCCGAGTAACCAGAAGGAACTTTGATGTCGTCAAGGCAATTGAATAATTCATGAAGCTCATCCTCGTCGAGTGTGATGCAAGCTGGGGGCAATAATATTTTTGTTTTTTGTCACAGCGTTGCACTTCGTTGTCTCGTCGTCTATGGCGATGTTTTTTTCCCTTGGCCATCTCCTTGGTTCTTTTAAGGGATGCAGGTTGGAGCTCTTCCCTAATACCTATATTTTTCAAGTCTTGTCTTGCCCTCGTACCATCTTTACTTTTTTTCTGGCATGTCAAACAACATGCCAAGCAAACTCTCACAGATATACATCATATCAAGAGAATGCGAAAAATTGAGTAGTTCCCAATACTTCAAGCCCTAGAAAACAGACTTTCTTACTTTTGGCAGCACTTTCTCAGCCTTCTTTTTCTACTTTCCTGGCTTCGGGCAATCTATCCAATTATTTATCATCTCATTGATTTCTACTCCACTCCTCTTACATGGTGACCCTCGGGCCTCATCCGTGTTGTCGAACAGGTCACCACAACTTCTCCACTCATCATCTTTGTCAAGACACCTTTGATGGCCCATGAACACTATTTTGCAACTGCCCTTTTTTGATAGCTGGAGAAAAGATGTGTTATCCATGTTGGGGAACGTCGCATGGGAAACAAAAATTTTCCTACGCACACACAAACCTATCCATGGTGATGAGCATCTACGAGAGGGAGAGTGGATCTACATACCCTTGTAGATCGCTAAGCGGGAAGCGTTAAGAAACGCGGTTGGTGTAGTCGACCTTCTTCGCGATCCAAATCGCCGAGCGTCCCGCGATCCAATCACGAACCGTCCCGCGAACACATCATAATCCGTCCCGTGAACTCATCACGATCCGTCTCACGATCTTGATCACGATCTGTCCCGCGAACTCATCACGAAGCTTCATGAAACATCTTGATCCTGAAGCTTCATGATCATCATCATTAACTTCCTCTTCAACTAACGTAGGCTTCACAGAAACATCTTTCTGCGCTGTGCTACTCTCTGGTTGAACAAAGGTTTAACAACCTCATCAAGTTCTATCTTCCTCCCACTCAATTCTTTCGAGAGAAACTTTTTCTCGAGAAAGGACCCAGTTCTAGCAACAAACACTTTGCACTCGGATCTGAGATAGAAGGCATACCCATCTGTTCTTAGGGTATTCTATGAAGATACATTTGTCCGCTTTGGGTTCTAGCTTATTATGTGAAAACATTTTCCACACAAGCATCGCAGCCCCAAACATTAAGAAATGACAACTTAGGTTTCTATCAAACCATAATTCACACGGTGTCATCTCAACGGATTTAGATGATGCCCTATTTAAAGTGAATGTAGTTGTCTCTAATGCATAACCCTAAAAATTATAGTAGTAAAACGATAAGAGACATCACAGTATGCACTATATCAATAGAGCATGACTATGATGTTCGGACACACCATCACACCATGGTGTTCCAGGTGGCGTTAGTTGTGAAAAAAATTTCACATTGTCTTAAGTTGTATGCCAAACTCGTAACTCAGATATTCACCTCCACGATCATATCGTGGTCATTTTTATCTTCTTGTCACGATGATCTTTAAACTTCACTCTGAATTTGCTTGAACCTTTCAAACAATTCAGACTTGTGTTTCATTAAGTAAATATACACTATATCTAGTCAAATCATCAGTGAAGGTAAGAAAATAACGATATCCACTGCAAGCTACAAGACTTACTAGATTGCATACATCAATATGTATCATTTCCAATGAATCACTTGCCCGCTCCATCCAATGGGGTCCTTTAGTCATCTTGCCCAAGAGGCATGGTTCGCATGTCTCAACCGATTCGAAATCGAATGAGTCCAAATATCCATCAGCATGGAGTTTCTACATGCGCTTTATACCAATATGACATTTAGCGGCAGTGCCACAAGTATGTGGTACTATCATTATTAACTTTGTGTCTTTTGACATCAATGTTATGAACATGTGTAATATTACGATCAAGATTTCAACAAACCATTCTCACTGGGTGCATGACCATTGAAGGTATTATTCATGTAAACAGAATAACCATTATTCTCTAACTTAAATGAATAACCGTATTGCAATAAACATGATCTAATCATGTTCATGCTCAACACAAAACACCAAATAACATTTATTTAGGTTCGTCACTAATCCTGAAGGTAGAGAGAGCGTGCGATGTTGATCACATCAACCTTGGAAACACTTCCAACACATATCGTCACCTCACCCTTAGCTAGTTCTCCGTTTATTCCGTAGCTTTTATTTCGAGTTACTAACATTTAGCAACCAAACCAGTATCCAATACCCAGGTGCTACTAGGAGTACTAGCAAGGTACACATCAATAACTCGTATATCAAATATACTTCTGTCGATGTTGCCAGCCTTCTTATCTACCAAGTATCTAGGGTTGTTCCGCTTCAGCGACCTCTCACCTCATAATAGAAGCACTTAGTCTCGGGTTTGAGTTCAACTTTGGGTTGCTTCACTGGAGCAGCAACTGACTTGCTATCCATGAAGTTTCCCCCCTTGCTCTTGCCCTTTTCGAAACTAGTGGTTTGATTAACCATCAACACTTGACGCTCCTTCTTGATTTCTACCTTCGCGGTGTCAAACATCGCGAACAGCTCAGGGATCAATACTTCTATCCCTGGTGTATTATAGTTCATCACTAAGTTCTAGTAGCTTTAGTGACAGTGACTTGGAGAACTATATCAATCACTATCTTATCTGGAAGATCAACTCCCACTTGATTCAAGCGATTGTAGTACCCAGACAATCTGAGTACATGCTCAACGATTGAGCTATTCTCCTTCATCTTACAAGCAACGAATCTTGTTGGAGATCTCATATCTCGCAACAAAGGCACGAGCCTGAGATCACAATCTCTTCTCCTAGAACATCTCATATGTTCCGTGACGTTCAAAACGTTTTGGAGCCTCAATTCTAAGCCGTAATGCATGACGCACTAAACTATCAAGTAGTCATCGAAACATGCCTGTTAGATGTTCACAACATCTATAGACGACGCTAGAGGGGGTGGCGCACCGAGCGGTGCATTAAGGACATAAGCCTTCTGTGCAGCAATGAGGACAATCTTCAGATCACGGACCCAGTCTGCAATTTTGCTACCAACATCTTTCAATTCTATTTCTCTAGGAACATATAAAAATACAAGGGAGCTACAGCGCGAGCTAGTAATCTACAACATAATTTGCAAAGACACTTTGACTATGTTCATGATAATGAGTTCAATTAATCATATTACTTAAGAACTCCCACTCAAATTGACATCCCTCCGATCATTCGAGTGATACATGATCCAAATTCACCAACTCAAGTCCGATCATCACGTGAGTTGAGGTGGCTGCAATGGTGAACATCATTATGTTGATCATATCTACTATATGACTCATGTTCGACCTTTCGGTCTCTCGTGTTCCGAGGCCATGTCTGTACATGCTAGGCTCGTCAAGTTTAACCCGAGTGTTCTGCGCGTGCAAATCTGGCTTGCACCCGTTGTATGTGAACGTAGAGTCTATCACACCCGATCATCACGTGGTGTCTCAACACGACGAACTTTCGCAATGGTGCACACTCGGGGAGAACACAGTTCATCTTGAAATTCAAGTGAGGGATCACCTTATAATGCTACCGCCGTACTAAGCAAAACAAGGTGCATAAAAGGATTAACATCTCATGCAATTCATAAGTGACATGATATAGCCATGAACTTGTGTTTAAGATCTCCATCTTCGAAACACCGACATGATCTCCATCGTCACCGGCACAACACCATGATCTCCATCATCTTGATCTCCATCAATGTGTTGCCATTGGGGTTGTCACGCCCTGCATGCTTCTACTACTATTGCTACCGTAGCGATAAAGTAAATCATTACATAGCGCTTAATGATTGACACGCAGGTCATACAATAATTAAAGACAACCCTATGGCTCCTGCTGGTTGCCATACTCATCGACATGCAAGTCGTGATAATCTATACATCACATGATCATCTCATACATCACATATATCTCATCATGTAATTGGCCATATCACATCACAACATACCCTGCAAAAACAAGTTAGACGTCCTCTAATTGTTGTTGCATATTTTACGTGGCTGATATGGGTATCTAGCAAGAACGATTCTCACCTACGCATAAACCACAACGGTGATACACTAGTTTGCTTTTCAACCTTCTCAAGGACCGCCTTTGTCGAATCCGATCCAACTAAAGTGAGAGAAACTGTCACCCGCAAGCCATCTAGGCAACAAGTTGCGTCGAGGGAACCGGTCTCTCGTAAGCATACGAGTAATGTTGGTCCGGGACGCTTCATCTCACAATCCCGCTGAACCAAAATATGACCAAGGGAGGAAGCAATCTAAGCATCAACGCCCACAAACCTTTTGTGTTCTACTCGAGATCTCATCGAACCATCAACCTAGCTCATGATGCCACTGTTGGGGAACGTCGCATGGGAAACAAAAATTTTCCTACGCACACGCAAACCTATCCATGGTGATGAGCATCTACGAGAGGGAGAGTGGATCTACATACCCTTGTAGATCGCTAAGCGGGAAGCGTTAAGAAACGCGGTTGGTGTAGTCGACCTTCTTCGCGATCCAAATCGCCGAGCGTCCCGCGATCCAATCACGAACCGTCCCGCGAACACATCATGATCCGTCCCGTGAAATCATCATGATCCGTCTCACGATCTTGATCACGATCTGTCCCGTGAACTCATCACGATCCGTTCCGTGATCACATCACGAACCGTCTCGCGATCTCGATCACGGTCCTTCCGATCTAGCGCCGAACGGACGGCACCTCCGCGTTCAGCACACGTGCAGCTTGATGACGATATCCACCGTCTCGATCTAGTGAGATTAGGTGGAGAGGAGAGAGAGTTCACCGGCAGCGTGACGGCGCTCCGGTGATGGTGGTGGAGCAATTCCGGCAGGGCTTCGCCTAAGCGCTGCGAAACTACGATCTAGAGGAGGAACTATGCACCGGTGGAACGGGTAGCACGTGGCCGGGAATTCTGTCCAAAAACCACCCAATCCACTAGTATATATAGGAGGAGAGGAGAGGAGAGGCATCCAAGGCCTTTGGGTCGGCCGAAATAGGAGGTGGGAGCAATCCTACTTCACCTCCAATCCTAGTTGGAGTAGGATTGCCTCCTACTGGCTGATTTTCCACTTTTTGCTTTAGGACTTTCTCTCCTGCGCCATGGGCCTTTGTGGCTGTTTTCCCAGCCCACTAAGGGCTGGTTATTATTCTCCCACAGCCCATGGACCTCTTGGGGTCGAAATACCCCTCCCGGAGGTCCCCCGGTACACTACCGGCACTCCCGGTACACTACCGATGAGCCCGAAACTTTTCCGGAAACCAAACTGGGACTTCCTATATATGAATCTTTACCTCCGGACCATTCCGGAGCTCCTCGTGACGTCCGGGATCTCATCCAGGACTCCGAACAACCTTCGGTCACCACCATACATAACTCTACACTACCGAAACGTCACCGAACCTTAAGTGTGCAGACCCTGCGGGTTCGAGAACTATGTAGACATGACCGAGACACCTCTACGGTCAATAACCAATGGCGGGACCTGGACGTCCACATTGGTTCCTACATATTCTATGAAGATCTTTATCGGTCGAACCTCTATGTCAAGGATTCAGTTAATCCCGTATAACGTTCCCTTTGTTCTTCGGTATGTTACTTGCCCGAGATTCGATCGTCGGTATCTCCATACCTAGTTCAACCTCGTTACCGGCAAGTCTCTTTACTCGTTCCATAATACAAGATCCCGCAACTAACAATTAGTCACATTGCTTGCAAGGCTTATTGTGATGTTGCATTACCGAGTGGGCCCCGAGATACCTCTCCGTTACACGGAGTAACAAATCCCAGTCTCGATCCATGCCAACTCAACAGACACCATCGGAGATACCTGTAGAGCACCTTTATAGTCACCCAGTTACGTTGCGACGTTTGATACACACAAGGCACTCCTCCGATATCCGTGAGTTGCATGATCTCATGGTCATAGGAACATATACTTGACATGCGGAAAACAGTAGCAATAAACTGACACGATCATATGCTATGTTTGTAGTTTGGGTCTTATCCATCACATCATTCTCCTAATGATGTGATCCTGTTATCAAATGACATCTCATGTCCATGGCTAGGAAACCTTAACCATCCTTTGATCAACGAGCTAGTCCATTAGAGGCATACTAGGGACATGGTTTTGTCTATGTATCCACACATGCATTTAAGTCTCCGATCAATACAATTATAGCATGGATAATAAACGATTATCATGAACAAGGAAATATGATAATAACTAATTTATTATTGCTTCTAGGGCATATTTCCAACAGTCTCCCACTTGCACTAGAGTCAATAATCTAGTTCACATCACCATGTGATTCGCATTGTTATGAATCTAACACCCAATGAGTTCTGGGGCTCGATCATGCTTTGCATGTGAGAGAGGTCTTATAGTCAACGGGTCTGCGATATTCAGATCCGTGTGTACTTTGCATATCTCTATGTCAAACCGTAAACACTGCTACCACACTCCACTTGGTACTATTTCCAAATGGCTGCTCCACTATACGTATCCAGATTGCTACTACTAGTCATCCGGATAGGTGTTAAAGCTTGCATCGACGTAACTCTTTACGACGAACTCTTTATCACCTCCATAATCAAGAAACATTTCCTTAGTCCTCTGGTTACTAAGGATAATTCCGACCGCTGTCCAGTGATCCACTCCTGGACCACTCTTGTACCCCTTGACAGACTCATGGCAAGGCACACATAGGTGCGGTACACAGCATGGCATAATATAGAGCCTATGGCTAAGGCATAGGGGACGACGTTCGTCCTTTCTCTTTCTTCTGCCGTTGTCGAGCTTTGAGTCTCACTCAACTTCACACCTTACAAATCAGACGAGAACTATTTCTCTGGCTGATCCATTTTGAACTCTTTCAAAATCTTGTGAAGGTATGCACTCATTGAAAGTCTCATCAAGCATCTTGATCTATCTCTATAGATTTTGATGCTCAACAATTAGGTAGCTTTATCCAGGTCTTCCTTTGAAAATCACTTTCCAAATAACCGTTTTATGCTTTCCAGAAACTCTACATTATTTCTGAACAACAATATGTCATCCACATATACTTATCAGAAATTCTATAGTGCTCCCACTCACTTTATTGCAAATACAAGTTTCTCATAAACTTTGTATAAACATCAAAACTTTGATCACCTCATCAAAGCGTATATTCCAACTCCGAGATGCTTGCTTCAGTCCATGGAAGGATCACCGAAGCTTGCACACCTTTTAGCATCCTTAGGCCTGACAAAACCTTCTGGTTGTATCACATACAACCTTTCCTCAAGTAAACCATTAAGGAAACGATGTTTTGACATCCATCTGCCAGATTTCATAATTGAAAACACATCAACTGCTAACATAATTCCAACAGACTTTTAGCATTGCTACGAGTGAGAAAGTCTCATCGTAGTCAACTCCTTGAACTTGTCACAAACATCTTTGCAACAAGTCGAGCTTTACAAATAGTGACATTCACCATCAGTGTCTGTCTTCATTTTAAAGATCCATTTGTACTCAACGACCTGCCATCCAACGAGCAAGTCTACCAAAGTCTACACTTGGTTTTAATACATGGATCCTATCTCGGATTTCATGGCCTCCAACCATTTGTCGGAATCCGGGCTGATGACCAACACCTTCATTGCTGGGTTAGGTATGCCTGTCCTTGTACAGTTGTGCCACTTGGGTCTATGACTAGTCATGTCGATCCAGGTTCTTTGACGTGTTAATGCTAGCGACATGTTCATATCCGTGATCCAACAGGCGCAAACGGGCCTGGCCAAGGTAAGGTGGCAGCCGTGGGTTATCGTGCATGAGGCCGCAAAGTGGTGTCACATGTTATAGGATGGATTCATATGGCTTAGGATCGGGGTCCTGACAGCGTTGGTATCAAAGATTGATTGGCTATAGGACTACGAAGCCAAACTGGTCGATTTTGAGTCTAGAAATGCTTTAGTTATATAAGGGAATTGATTGTTGAAGGGAATGTAAAGATTCTTTTTACTCCTTTCCTTGTGTCATTCTAATTCTGAGTCACCCTCTTCTTTTCTATGGGGATTAAAACTAGGTTTCCTCATCTATCTATCGGGATGACGAGTTACCATGCTGGAGACTTATATGAAAGTTGTTGTCTTCCTGGATCGATGTCTCTATAAGAGTTCAATTGTTAGGTTGTCAGTTTTCTTGTGCAGGTTGCCTCATATTTCATGCCCGTACAACCATTATGCTGTCCGAGTTATCCAAGGTTTCTAAATTGTCTGATGCAATTGCAAATTCCTTCCTCCTATTCCCGATGTCTTTGGCCAGACAAAGCACAATAATTATCGTGTTGAGGTACTCTACTACCTCGACGTATATGTTAAAGTGTTTTGGAAGCCTTGTTGTCATAGAGAACCACCCAATATATAGTTGTGCTGTATTCCGGTGTGATAATTCAGGCCATCCTTATCGAAGGCATCCTATGATCTTACTTAGTCAGTAGGTATTCTATTTCTGGGTTCTTGAACCCAATAATCATTCTGCTCCCTCCTGTTGATAGTGCTGCTCGTTCCTTTAGGCTATTAGTAACCTTGCTTTAGTCTTCAGGGTTCATGGTTTGTCATTCTTCCAATACCATTACCCAACATGGTAGAAGTTCTTCATGAACTAAAGGTCACCAAAAGAGTGCTCTTGATGAGTTCTCCATTCCATAGTTGTGACTCTGCCAATTCTACCTTTTCGCATGGGTTATTCGAAAGAATTATGTCGAACTTGTTCGACGTGCCAACCTATGCATTTAGAACTCAGGAAAATCATGTGCTCTTGAGTTGCCCCTCTTCAATTGTATTCCAACCTTCATCTATCAGTGGATAGTCAAGAGTAGTTGTGCATTCTTATTCATCGATGCATATTATTCTTGTGGTCTGTCAAGCTATTCTATTTCAGAATGACTAGGAGAAACAAACTCCAGTACCTTATCCATTTCCAGGATGGGGTCGAACTGGTTGTATTCCGCAGATCAAAATGCCAATCCAGTTTTTGTTTTGTACTACCTTGAAGTATTACCCTCTTGATGTCAAGATTGTCGTGAGAATTGCGCCACCTCTCATGAATTATTGATACAGTAATACTTCTCGGCATGCTTATTCATTCCTTGGCCTTCGTGTTGTTGTAACCAGAACGTCGACAAGTGAACTGTGATGTGTGAAATCAATACTCCTAGCAATTCCATTGCTTGGAAGTTAATGGACAGTAATTTCATTCTTGGTGTCTTGGTTATTGAATCATCATGCTAAGATTCATTGTGCCATCTAGTCCATCTTTCATTGTGCACTGTTCGATCAACGAGTTAGAATTGTGTCAATCCTTTGCTCTTTTGATCATATCATCTTGCCTTGAAAAGCAAGATTTTTCCCGATCTTTATAACATATTGGTGGTCCGTGATTTCCCGAATATCTTCCTGGAAGTATCACCAGGTTGTCTCCTAACCGTTATGTTGAGTTTGTGATCAAGTTGGTTTCCTGTAAGCCACCCCTTCTCCAAGACTCTGTGTTGGATACCCCTGGGCTAGTTGGTTAAGCTAAACAACAACTTGGAGAGTTGAAAGATTAAAACATGATCTAACTTAGTTCATGTCAAAGGGATATCTTTCGTGTTGTGAGTGTGTTAAAGAATGATGATATCTTCACCGATTGATCTTCGTGATCAATTGTTGCATTTATTGTCTTGTTCAATATCTGATTTGAGCATGCGCTATCATCAAATCAAAATGAGAACCAATGATTATTGTAATGCTGTTTTACTCGTGGTTCTTTACTCGAGAATACACCATTATATCCTTTGGTTTGACCAATGCTACTATCTTGCTCACATAGTTGTGGAATTCCCATCTATATGGATATCTTGATGAATTGTTGTTGAGCCCATCGACAACATTTTTCATTTGATCCATGATTCATGTTGTACATTAAGCTGGTATTGGAAACTATTGTAGGCATTATCTTCGTGTTCCGCACATGAAGCATATGTTTGGTGTAAGAAGTGACTTACTCTTAGTTCACGTGCATATGGTGCACGTTGCCGCCGTGAACTTGAGAAAGTTCATTTTGTTTTCTTTGGAATCATCCCAAGCCAGTCATGCCCGTGAGAAGTATTCTATAGATTGATAGACTGATCATCTTCATTCCATATGTATCCCTAGCACACTAAGCCACTGATTGACTTGTTCAAGGAAAAAGGAGTTTGTAAGTGCTAATCCTAGGCTATGCACAAGACTTCGCTATCCTCCAAAGATGGTTCCAAACCCAAACCCGGTGGTGTTTTGTTGTAAGAATCCTATGTGGTCACAATTGTCTTGGACAGTGTGTTTACATGTATCTTGCAATCCAGCTCATGTTTTGGAGCTGGCTTCTGTAGTTCATTTCCTGACAATCATGTAACATCATCTAGTCGATTTATGTTGCAAACCTTCCCTTTCAGACACGCTGAGTCTCAAGGATTATGTCCCCAACCAGATCTGAGTCTCAGGAAAATATGATGTTTGGAGCGTTTTCTCCAGAGTTATAATATTGGTCTCACCGTAACCCAGTAAAGGGATGTTAACACACCTAGCCAGAAGAACAATTATTATAGTATCTTGTGTCTGCAACATTAGCCACCTCCCAATGAGGATTTTGTATGACTTATTCTAGAAGTTATCCCTTGTGGAACGTTTTCTGCTCCCGAAGTCCGACGTTTACTTGATGTTCTAGATACCAACCATTGTCTTTATTGGATTATGCTATTACATCAAGGAGAACATTAGAAGCAGAGTGCTAAATGTCTCTCAGTCGATCATCCAGATTTCGTTCCCTTGGCATAGCTAAGGTGAAATCTAAGAAAGTGTTGCCTTCCTTTGCATCTGGATCCTCCATCATTATCCATCATGGTAGTATGAGGTGTTGCCAGGATCCTTGGCACGAATGTTGGAAAAACCTTAAATAATATGGAATTGCTCAAGTTCTTGAGAGCACACTCAGATACTTGGTTATACCCTATGTATCAATTGGAATGTGCCTTCCGCTACTGAGTTGTTTATAACTCTAGTTCCCTTGCGATCTGAGTATGTCATCCTTCTGAATTCCTTCAAACGATCGTTGTGAATTTCCTTAGGCTGGTATGAAGAGTTTCAGTGAATCTCTGCATGAAAGGTAATTCTTTTTGCCACTTAAGGGATAATCCTACGAGCCACCTTCCCTAAGGTGCCCGTTATGGTATGAAGGTAAACTAACTCCTCGCTACTTTCAAACCCAGGCTCCACGTGCTTTAAGCGTGGAATTGTTGCTTACCAATTGAACTCCATAATCTACCTCATTCCATTGCCTCTGTTTTGTGTTTTCAGTCTCATCTCGAGAGATGTTCTGACATCTCATTCCATGAGTTGATCATGAGTTGCTCGGTCTTTGATAAGATCGATTCTTGTATAGTTTTCCATTTCCTGTTGGCCCTATGTTTGCATGAAGATCTTGAAAGAAAGGAAGACAAAACCAAGATGACACTAAGAATCAACATCTTCGAGAAGGCCATTTGGGTCATGAAGATTATGATCGTTTAGTATCTCCTCTGTCCTCTTACCCTACGACTGAATCTCGGGACGAGATTCTTGTTTGGTGGGGGTGAGTTGTCACAGACCTAGCTAGCCATTGCTTGTCATTGCATTTCATGCATGCATTTTTGAGTTCAAATGAATTTGAACTGAGGAATGATGACGCCTCAAAAAGAATTTTTGTAAAATAAGAAATATGAAAAATGCTTCAAATAACTCCAAGAAAATATTCTTGGCATTCTAAGAAAATATTAGCAAGAGGTAAAATTCAAACCAATATTTTTGGAATCACATAATTATTTATTTTGGGCATTCGCGTTAATTTAAATATTATTTTCATCAATCTCACATGACAATTTCCAGAATTTACCAAAATGGTTTGGTATTTGTTTCATACCAGAACAAATGTCAAAAAGTATAAAAGAAAGAGGCAAGCTTGGCCACTTACTTGGCCAGTCGGCGGCCCAGCCCACCAGGCCACTTGGGTCTATGACTAGTCATGTCGATCCAGGTTCTTTGACATGTTAATGCTAGCGACATGTTCATATCCATGAGCCAAAGGCACAAACGCTCCCAACCAGGGTAAGGTGCCAACCATGGGTTACCGTGCGTGAGGCCGCAAAGTGGTGTGATATGTTAGATGCTGGATTCATATGGCGTAGGACCGGGGTCCCGATAGCGTCCCACGTATTGACCCCTTCATCCTTCCATAATATGTCTAACTCCTCCTTAAATAGCTCAAGAGATGTGTTGATATCATTGCCTGGTTGGAGCGGTCATTGAATAAGCATTACCATGTGCATGTACTTTTGTTTCATGTAGAGCCAAGGCGGGAGGTTGATAACCCACAAGTGTAGGGGATCACAACAGTTTTCGAGGGTAGAGTATTCAACCCAAATTTATAGATTCGACACAAGAGGAGCCAAAGAATACTTGAGAGTATTAGCAGTTGAGTTGTCAATTCAACCACACCTAGATATAAATATCTGCAGTAGAGTGATCAATAGCACAGTAATATGATAGGTTTGATAGTAGTAGCAATAGTAACAGTACCGGTAACAGTATTAGCAATGGTTTTGTAGCAGTTGGAACAGCGGCAACAACAGTAGTAACTTAGCTAGTACAATAAATGGAAAGGTCGTAGGCACTGGTTCGGTAACTCGTTGGATGATATTCATCATGTCATAGTCATAACCTAGGGCGATACAGAACTAGCTCCAGTTCATCAATGTAATGTAGGCATGTATTTCGTAAATAGTCATACATGCTTATGGAAAAGAACTTGCACGACATCTTTTGTCCTACCCTCCCATCGAAGCGGGGGCCATAAGGAAACTAAGGGATATTAAGGCCTCCTTTTAATAGAGAACTGAAACAAAGCATTAACACATGGTGAATACATGAACTCCTCAAACTACGGTCATCACAGCGAAGTATCCCAAATACTGTCACTATGGGGTTGACGGATCATAACACGTAATAGGTGCATATGACAAGGCAAGATCGGATCAAGAACACATATATATGATGATAACATAAACGGTTCAGATCTGAAATCGTGGCACTCGGGCCCTAGTGACTAGCATTAAGGATGGCAAAGGCATAGCAACATCAATCTCAAAATATAATGGATACTTGGGATCAAGCCCTAACAAAACTAACTCAATTACATGATGAATCCCATCCAACTCCTCACCGACCAGCAAGCCTACGAAAGAATTACTCACTCGCCGTGGGGAGCATCATGGAGAAAGGTTGGTGATGACGAAGATCGAAGATCCCCCTCTTTGGAGCTCCAAACGGACTCCAGATATGGCCTCCCGATGGAGAACGGGAGGTGGCGGGGCTTCATCTCGTGAAACAGGATAATTCTTTCTCTCTGATTTTCTCTCTCCAAATTTAGGAATTTATAGTGTTAGAGGTAGGGCAAGTGGGGCCTCGAGGTGAGCATAACCCACCAGGGCGCGGCCAGGGGTGCCTGGCGCACCCTGGCGATTGCGCCCCGCCTGGGCCCCCTCTCTGGTAGTTTCTGGCTCCGGTATTTTTTATATTTTCCAAAATAAATCTCCAAAAAGTTTTGTTCTGTTTCACGAACTTTTATTTCTGCACAAAAACAACACCATGGTAATTCTGCAGAAAACAACGCCAATCTGGGTTAGTTCCATTCAAATCATGCAAATTAGAGTCCAAAACAAGGGAAAAAGAGTGAGGAAAAGTAGATACGTTGGAGACGTATCAACTCCCCCAAGCTTAAAACTTTGCTCGTCGTCAAGCAATTCAGTTGACAAACTGAAGTGATAAAGAAAAACATTTATGAACTCTTCTATTATTGTTTACATATATATGCTTAAGTAGCACCCAAGTTTTCAACAAAGATTATGACTAACCATGTCAAGAATACCTCTTAGGAATTATATTCATTCATAACAATAACATAAGCAACTAGCAAGCAATAATAATATATCTCAAGTGCCAACACTTTGTCAAAACAATCATGATACAACCTGACAATAATGGTATCTTGCTAGCCCTTTCTGAGACCGCAAAACATAAATGCAGATCACCTCCAAAGTTCAAGGAGCGACTAAACATTGTAATTCATGGTAGAAAAGATCCAGTCATACTGCACCCAACATCAACTATACACAATGCATGAGGCTGACAATAGTGCTCTCAGGTCTGGCGTTTATTTGAGAAGGTGATGACTCAACATAAAAGTAAATAGATAGTCCCTTCACACAGAGAAGCATGGATTTGCAGTGGTGCTAGAGCTCAGAGTTTAAAATAGGGATAGATATAATTTTGAGAGGTACACCCTTCCTGTCAACGTCATGACCAAGAGTTATCAACATATTCAATGCTAAACAAATTAGCGGCGGTTCCCAAGCGGTAAAAGTAAAATTTTACTCCCCCTTCACCAACAATCACACTCCATGGCGAGCAGTATCCACAAGTATCGTCCAAACCAACAACATTCCTGGGGGAGTTTTTGTTTAATTATTTTTGAGGTTTGATTTCGAGGCTGGGAATCCCTATTACCGCCCCTCTCGTGTAAGGACAAGTGAATAAACACTTGTCATGAGAATTTTTAGAGGTGGCACATGTAAGATACTGACCGCCCCCTATCGCTTCATGAGCGGTCCAGGCACACAAAAGAGATGTTCATTTGATTTTGTAGAGGTGGCACATACAAATTTACTTTGGAACGATAGGGTAATACCACATATAGGTAGATATGGTGGAGTCATCTGACATAACTTGGTTTAAGGGTTTTGATGCACAAGCAGTATTCTCGCTTAGCACAGGCGAAGACTAGCAATTAGATTGAGAAACGGCCAGCTAGAGAGCGAAGATGGTCATGAACATGCATTACATATAATCAACATTGAATACTAGCATGAGTAGGATATGGACACCGTGAACATAAATATCATGAAGTCTATGTTGGTTTTGATTCAACTACATGCGTGAACATGTGCCAAGTCAAGCCACTTTAATTATTTAGAGGAGGATACCATATCATCATACCGCATGACAACTATTTTAATGCATGTTGACACCCAAGATAAATCATTACCCACTCCTTGCTACTTAAAAAATGGCATGTACAACTATAATCTCTAATGGTCATTTCAAACATGTTTGATCATAATGAGTTGAATCAAGGGATACTAGGTTAAACCTATTTACAAAAACAAAAACAAGTTGAGTTCATACCCTCTTTTCTTTGCCACAGTCAATTCATCAAATGTCGTCATCATTTCCTTTCACTTGCACGAACGAATGATAATAATATAATAATAGTGCAAGAGTCTGTGGGCTAAGGTGGAATTTGCAAACATTTTATTCAAGAGGAGAAGACAAGGTAACATGGGCTCTTTGTTAGATAGACAATAATGCAGATGAGAACTACTCAACAATTTTATCGTGGTCCTCTCCTCGGTACGACACAAGTAAAGAGAAGAATTTCATAGAAACACACTGAAACATTATTAGAGTTTTTGATTTTTTTCATGAAACAAGCAATTTAAAGCAAACAAAAAAATGGGAAAAACCATTTACACGGGAAATCTCACAACAAGTAAAAGAAGAAACGAGAAATCTTTTTGGGTTTTCTTTTGATGCTACAATTAAACTAAGCTGGAAAGAAAAGATAAAAAGAAGTAGGAAATATTTGTGGTTTCTCAAAGTTTTTCAAACATGCAAGAAGAAAGCGAGAAAACAAATCAAGCATGGATAATACAATCAAAAAGTGTGAGCACCAACAAATGGAATGAAATGTGTGAACATGAATGTAATGTCGGTGGAAATATGTACTCCCACTAGCTTAAGCTTTTGGCCTAGCTTGGTAATCACCATCCGTAGTAATGGTAATCTGGGCGATGCTCATCGAAAACCTCGGAACAGACTCCGCGGCTCTCCTGGCAGCTTCAACCTTCGGGTTGTACTCATAGGCTTCGCTCTCAAGAACATAATAACTTCCCCTAGTGTGAAAATCAAAAAGAGCAGGAGCATGCAAAGCAACAGGTACAACAGGTTTCTTATAAATCTCAAGTTATAGGTATAGTTGGTGGTTGTGCCCTTAAGGAACTTATGACGCTTCATAGCTTCAAAGTCTAAATACTGAGTGGGTAGGATGGGGTCATTAGGCCAAGGTGAAACATTTAGTCTCTCAGCTAAACCGGAAGCATAGTTTCCTCCAACAAAATTACCAGTAGCAGCATTAAGCTGCAACCTCCGTGCAACAATTGCACCAAGATTATAATCCTTATTCCCAGTTATGGCAGTTTTTAGGAGACTCAGATGATGAGCATACAATGTACTACAATCGTGTTTGCCTACAACGAATTTACCGTTAAAGAGCGCAAAATATTGTAGTCATGGAAAATGGATACTGTTAATTCTCCCTTGCGTAACTCCTCTATATTCGCCAAAGCAAAGATTAACTAAACATGACTCGTGCTCAGATTTTGTGGGTTCATCGAGAGAACCCTCAAATGGAAGTTTGCATGCATCTCTAAACATTTCAAAAGGCATAGTAAAGGAGTGATCGTACAGGTTAAACGAAGCTCTAGACTCACGAGGAAAATATTTAAATTTCCTGTGAAAGTTTTCGTAAGCTCGAGGTGTTGGGGACACTTATCTGCGATGAAGGAAGCAAGCCCTATGTTGTGAATAAATTGATAAAACTCCTCCTTAATACCTGCACCTTCCATGAACTCGTCGCAAGGCCACAAGCATGATTTGGTAGCGGCATCTCGCATCGAGCTTTCGCTTGGTTCTACATAAGACTGTCGAAGAGAGCTTCCACTTGATGAGGCTCTCGAGAATCTCCTCCTCGAAGAACTCCTAAAGAATTGCATTTTTTATTTCTATAAATTGCTGAAAAAATTTAGTCCACAAAAATTTGTCAACAAAACTTTGTAAGATTGTTAGCAACTATTCCCAAGCATGCATAGATGCCATATTGAGCATTCAAACTACTAGAACTCTAAGAATTCAACATGAAATCCCACCTACAACAACACCAATAGTAGCTAATTACTCTAAAAATAACCCACCAAAACAAAAACTAATTGGAGCAATGGAGGAGTCACATACCAAGAAGCAATCCCTCCAAATAGTTTCAGAAACAGAGCTTCGAGCAAAGATATCGAAATCAATGGGTTTCAGAGCAAGAACACGAAAATGGTGGCTGTGGTGATTTTTGCTGGAGGTAGGTGGTGATGTGGGCTAAGGAGATAAGTGAGGGGGCCCCACATGGGGGCCACAACCCACCAGGGCGCAGCCTGGGGGTGCTGGCGTGCCCTGGTGTATTGTGGGCACCAGGGGCACCCCCTCAGGTGTTATTTGTATCAGAAAATCTTAAATAATCGAAAAATACGTGTTAAATTTTTGGGGCATTCTGAGATTTTTTATTTTGGGTCATTTTTTATTGCACGGAGAGAGCAGAAAATAGGACAAAACATTGCATTTTATTTTATTCTACTAACTAAAACAAAAAACTAAAACTAGATATAGAGAGTTGTGTCTACTAAATTCAACAACTTCATACCTCTCGAAAACGATTCATTAATAAGGTTGATCAAGTCTTATTAACAACCAATTCCGATTAGCATGAAACCGAAGAACTATCATAAAACACTAGGTTACCTCAATGGGGATAGTCATATCCTCAACCAAAATAATTTCATATTTTTTGACACTAGGTAGAGGTAATTTAAACCTTCCAATAGTGAGTGTCGGAGAATTTTCAATAACATTAACATCAGTCACATGGAATTGCTTCTTCGGAAAGTGCACCGTATGCTCATTACCATTGATATGAAAAGTGACTTTGCTTTTATTGCAATCAATAACAACCCCTGCAGTATTCAAAAAGGGTCTACCAAGGATAATCGACATGTTGTCATCCTCGGGCATCTCAAGAATAACAAAGTCCGTTAAGATAGTAACATTTGCAACAACAACGAGCACATCCTCACAAATACCAATAGGTATGGCTGTCGATTTATCGGCCATTTGCAATGATATCTCAATAGGTGTGAGTTTATTCAAATCAAGTCTTTTATATAAGGAGAAAGGCATAACACTAACATCGGCTCCCAAATCACACAAAGCAGTTTTGACATAGTTTCTCTTAATGGATCAAGGTTTAGTTGGTATTCCCAGATCTCCATGTTTTTTAGGTACTCCATCCTTAAAAGAATAATTAGCAAGCATGGTGGAGATTTCAGCTTCCGGTATCTTTATTTTATTAGTGATGATATCTTTCATATACTTAGCATAAGGGGCCATCTTCAAAATATTAGTTAAGCGGGTACACAAAAAGAGTGACCATGATTTTAGCAAAGCACTCAAATTCTTCATCATCTTTTTTCTTAGATGGCTTAGGTGGGAATGGCATGGGTTTCTGAAACCATGGCTCTCTTTCTTTACCATGATTCCTAGCCACAAAGTCTTTTTTAACATAACGTTTATTTTTAGGTCGTGGGTTATCAAGATTAGGAGCAGGCTCTATTTCAACATCATTATCTGGTTCTACATTTACTAGGTGGAGCATCATCATGAACATCATCATTATCACTAGGTGAATGTCCATTACCAGACTGAGTTTCAGCATCCGAAATAGATACATCATTACTATCAGGAGGTTTTTGTCTCTCAGGTTCACTAGAGGTATGCAAAGTTCTATCATTTTTGTTTTTATTTTTCTTCTTAGAAGGACTAGGTGCATCACTATTAATTTTCTGAGAATCTTGTTCAATTATTTTGGGATGGCCCTCAGGATAGAGTGGTTCTTGGGTCATCCTTCCTCCTTTAGTTACTACTCTAGCAACAAAATCATGCATATTATCATTCATTTCATCTAGCAATTCTTTTTGAGACTTAACAACTTGTTCTAACTGAGTCCGAACCATATAGGCATGCTTTCCTACACCTCTAACATCGTTATTCACTCTAAATAGCAAGTCACTCAAGCGAGCAATCATATCACTATTGTGTTTAAATTGTTTCAAAACATGGGCATTGAAATGATCTTGCTTCATAAGATGTTTATTTTTTTTACCTCTACCACCTATGGAGGTGGTGGTGTGTCAAGGCCATGTATTTATTCCATGGGTGGCATATTCTTAACATCCTCAGCTTTAATACCTTTTTCCTTCATGGATTTCTTTGCCTCTTGCATATCTTCAGGACTGAGAAATAAGATCCCTCTCTTCTTTGGAGTGGGTTTAGACGGTGGTTCAGGTAGAGTCCAATCATCATAGTTCTTCAATGTGTTATTCAATAATTCCTCATCTTGTTCAACTGTCTTTCCCTGAAAACACATCCAGCACAACTATCCAGGAAGTCCCTAGAAGTATCGGTTAGTCCATTATAAAAGATATCAAGTATTTCATTTTTCTTGAGAGGATGCTTAGGCAAAGAATTAAGCAATTGGAGAAGCCTCCCCCAAGATTGTGGGAGACTCTCTTCTTCAATTTGCACAAAGTTAAATATTTCCTGTAAGGCAGCTTGTTTCTTGTGAGCAGGAAAATATTTTTCAGCGAAGTAGGAGATCATATTCTGGGGACTACGCACACAACCATGACTAAGAGTATTGTACCATATCTTAGCATCACCCTTTAACGTGAATGGGAAATAATTTGAGAATTTAATACTAGCATATCTTCTCATCATAAGTAAATAGGGTGGCTATATCATTCAGCTTAGTAAGATGTGCTACCACAGTTTCAGTTTCATAGTCATGAAAAGGATCATATTCAACCAAAATAATTAACTCTGGGTCGATAGAGAATCCATAATCCTTATCGCTAACACAGATAGGTGATGTAGAAAACTTAGGATCACATTTCATTTTAGCATTGAAAGTCTTTTCTTTACACTTCCATAGTAGTTTCTTAACATCATTTCTATCCCGAAAAGAAAGAATCTCTCTTCATATTTCTTCATCCAAAGTATAACCTTCAGGTATTTCAGGCATTTCAAAACAAGGAGAGCGAGGAGTAGCAGGTGATTCAAAATCTTCATCAATATCAGCATTTTCAAGTCCTGTAGCTTTAGCAAGATGAGCATCAAGTAATTCATTCAGTGAAACAATTGCAACACTTGTAGCAATGGTATCATTATAAATCTCAGAAGTAGCATCATCAAGCATATCAGGATGATCACTCGGTGGTGGTGTACCAGTTTGATTCAAAACAGTAGGTGAATCAAAAGCAGAGCTAGATGGCAATTCCTTACCTCCTCTCGTACGAGAGGGGACGAGCATGGTTCTTGTATCCTTCAGATTCTTCATAGTGATAAGTTGATATAAATCCCAAGTGACTCAACAAATATTGCTATGCTCACTGCCAATGACACCAGAAAAAGGTCTTGATAAACCACAAGTGTAGGGGATCACAACAGTTTTTGAGGGTAGAGTATTCAACCCAAATTTATAGATTCGACACAAGCGGAGCCAAAGAATACTTGAGAGTATTAGCAGTTGAGTTGTCAATTCAACCACACCTGGAGATAAATATCTACAGTAGAGTGATCAGTAGCACAGTAATATGATAGGTTTGATAGTAGTAGCAATAGTAACAGTAGCGGTAACAACAGTAGCAATGGTTTTGTAGCAGTTGGAACAGCAGCAACAACAGTAGTAACTTAGCAAGAACAATAAATGGATAGGTCGTAGACACTAGATCGGTAGTTTGTTGGACGATATTCATCATGTAACAATCATAACCTAGGGTGATACAGAACTAGCTCCAGTTCATCAATGTAATGTAGGCATGTATTCCGTAAATAGTCATACGTGCTTATGGAAGATAACTTGCATGAAATCTTTTGTCCTACCCTCCCGTGGAAGCGGGGTCCATAAGGAAACTAAGGGATATTAAAGACTCCTTTTGATAGAGAACCGGAACAAAGCATTAACACATGGTGAATACATGAACTCCTCAAACTACAGTCATCACCGCAAAGTATCCCAAATATTTTCACTATGGGGTTGACGAATCATAACACGTAATAGGTGCATATGACTAGGCAAGATCAGATCAAGAACATAGATATAATGATGATAACATAAACGGTTGAGATATGAAATCATGGCACTCTAATACGTCTTCGTCGTATCTATAAGTTTTGATCGTTTCATGCCAATATTCTACAACTTTCATATACTTTTGGAAACTTTTTATACTATTTTTGGGACTAACATATTGATCCAATGCCTAGTGCCAGTTCCTGTTTGTTGCATGTTTTTTGTTTCATAGAAAATCCATATCAAACGAAGTCCAAACGAGATAAAAACTTACGGATTTTTTTTGGAATATTTGTGAATTTTGGGAAGTGGAATCAACAGAAGGCGGTGCCCGAGGGGGCCACAAGCCTGCCAGGCGCACCGTGGGGGTAGGGCGCGCCCTGAGGTCTCGTGGCCACCCCTTAGGTCGGTTGAAGCTATCCTTTGGCTGCAAGAAAGCTAATTTTTGGATAAAGATACCCTCAAAATTTCAGCCCGATCAGAGTTACGGATCTTCGGATATTTAAGAAATAGTGAAAGGCCAGAATCTGGGAGCACATAAACAGAAGGAAACAAAGAGAGAGAGGGAGAGAGAGAGAGAGAGAGAGAGAGAGAGAGAGATCCAATCTCGGAGGGGCTCTCGCCCCTCCGCCTCCATGGAGGCCATGGACCAGAGGGGAAACCCTTCTCCCATCTAGTGGTAAGTTCAAGGAAGAAGAAGGAGGGGGGCTCTCTCCCCCTCTCTTCTGGTGGCGCCAGAACACCGCCGGGGCCATCATTGTGACGGCGATCTTCTTCAACAACTCTATCATCTTCACCAACACCTCCATCATCTTCCCCCATCTATCTACATCGGTCCACTCTCCTGCAACCCGCTGTACCTCTACTTGAACATGGTGCTTTATGCTTCATATTATTATCCAATGATATGTTGCCATCCTATGATGTCTGAGTAGATTTTTGTTGTCCTATTGGTTGATTGATGATCATGATTGGTTTGAGTTGCATGTTTTATTATTGGTGCTGTCCTATGGTGCCCTTCGTGTCGCAGAAGCATGAGGGATCCTTGCTGCAGGGTGTTGCAGTGTGTTCATGATTTGCCTATGGTGGGTTGCTTGAGTGACAGAAGCATAAACCCGAGTAGGTGGGTTGTTGCATATGGGAGTAAAGAGGACTTGATAACTTATAATGATATGGTTGGTTTTTACCTTAATGATCTTTAGTAGTTGCAGATGCTTGCTAGAGTTCTAATCATAAGTGCATATGATCCAAGTAGAAAAAGTATGTTAGCTTATGCCTCCCCCTCATATAAAATTGCAAAAATGCTTACCGATCTAGTTATCAATTGCCTAGGAACAATTCCGCAACTCCTACCACCACTTTTCCACACTCGTTAAACTAACTTAGTTGTTTCTTTATCTAAGAAGCCCCTAGTTTTTATTTTCGTGCTCTTTATTATCTTCCAAACCTATCGTATCACACCTGCAAAGTACTTCTAGTTTCATACTTGTTCTAGGTAAAGCGAATGTTAAGCGTACGTAGAGTTGTATCGGTGGTCGATAGAACTTGAGGGAATATTTGTTCTACCTTTAGCTCCTCGTTGGGTTCGACACTTTTACTTATCGAGAAAGGCTACAATTGATCCCCTATACTTGTGGGTTATCACACTCGGGCCCTAGTGACAAGCATTAAGAATGGCAAAGTCATAGCAACATCAATCTCAGAATATAATGTTTACTAGGGTTCAAGACCTAACAAAACTAGCTCGATTACATGATGAATGCCATCCAAATACTCACGGACCAGCAAGCCTACAAAAGAATTACTCACTCCTGGTGGGGAGCATCATGGAATTGGCGAGAGAGAAAGGTTGGTGATGACGAAGATCGAAGATCCGCCTCTTTGGATCCCCAAACGGACTCCAGATCTGGCCTCCCGATGAAGAACGGGAGATGGCGTAGGCTCTGTCTCACGAAACACGATAATTCTTTCACTCTGATTTTCTCTCTCCAAATTTAGGAATTTATAGTGGCGGAGGTAGGGCAAGTGGGGCCCCGAGGTGAGCACAACCCACCAGGGCGCTGCCAGGGGGGCCTGGCACGTACTGGTGTATTGTGCCCAGCCTGGGCCCCCTCCAGTAGTTTTTGGCTCCGGTATTTTTTATATTTTCCATTATAAATCTCCAAAAAGTTTTGTTCCATTCCGCGAACTTTTATTTCTGCACAAAAACAACACCACGGTAATTCTGCCAGAAACAACGTCAGTCCGGGTTAGTTCCATTCAAATCATGCAAATTAGAGTCCAAAACAAGGGAAAAAGAGTGAGGAAAAGTAGATACGTTGGAGATGTATCAGTTGTACGTCCAAACAAACACGGGCCATGTACTATATGTGCTACTTTGCTTGCCAAATGGATTTCGTCCATCGGTACTGACACCCAACCTGGGGTTTCTTGGTTCTACTGTGAGTTCTGGTTCAATGCAGTCGAGGGCTTTCCACTTACAACCATCCGCAATATGTCTTAGAATGCCATCATTTTTGGATTTTCTGGTATTGTGCCAAGTCATGTTCTTTGCTTCCTTCACGTCAACGAAATAATGTTGCAGGCGTGGAATCAACGAAAGGTACCATACAACCTTTCGAGGATCCTTCTTTCCAGGCTTGTATCGCAGTTCCTTGCAAGTTGGACACTCTGTTTTGTGCTCATGCTCGTTAGGATATAATATGCAATCATTTATACATGCATGATATCTTATATGCGGCAAATCAAGAGGGCACACGATCTTTTTTGCCTCATCAACACTCTTAGGCAACAAATTCTCCTTGGGCAAAACTGTATGTAAATATTCCAATGTAGCGTCCAGAATTGCGTCTATGCTCTTTAATCTTGCCTTGATGTCTAGAAGTTTGAGTGTGACATGCAAGCGGGTGTGCTAGGATCACAACCTTCATATAGTGGAGCATTCGCTTCTAACTCCAATTGCGCCAACTTGAGAGCCTCCTGAATAGCAGTTCTCTCATTTATCGTCTTTTCTAAAGCAGTTATTTAACATGGGGATCCTGTAGCATTTCAGCCAATGACATATCCTGGGTGACATGAACCTCTTCATGTTCGGGTGGCATTTCATCATTTCCTCCTCCAGGAGCATGTTCATTATTGTTTCCTCCTTCTGGCGGCCCTACTAACTCATCATTGAAAGGGTTCTCCACTTCCATATTTGCCACTCCGTTGTCATCGTCACGTACATCATCATTCTCCTCATCATGCTTTGTCCATTGTGTATAACCTTCAACGAAACCACGACAAAGCAAGTGTGCGAGGACGCTATCATCGAACGGGTTATGGAAATTTCCATTTTTGTAGGACTTATATGGACATAATATCCATGTTTCACATTTTTGTATCATATTCGTCACCTAGAAATTGAGAAAGGCCTTCACACTTCGATCCATATTGAATATTTCGATAGATTAAAGTAGCCTGTAATGGGAAATAAAAAAATAATTACATTTATATCAAGCGGGGGCATACAAAATTTCGGCATGACCTTTGCTAAAGTTGGTACATATTGAGTACCCGAAATTTGACAAAACAAAGATGAATCAACGTTTCACCAAAACATTGGCAACTCTCTCTACAAATTTGCCATCCATGCACGTTTCGCCATTTAGCAATCATACACGTACGTAACATGCATAATTAAATGACGAGGAAGTGCTTTTTGTGTTAATTACCTCAAGCAGAAGAGAGAAGAGTCGAGCTAGTCCTCGATCTATCCCACGAGAAGTTGGTCGACCGAACGTAGGGTGGTGGGCGCCATTAATGGAGGTTGAAGGAAAATTTAATGCAAGTGAGTGGAGGAGAGAACTAGATATAACTAGCTTAATTAGAGAGTGGGTGGAGGAGGCTAGCAAACGTAACTAACGCATCACCTAGCTACATCTAACTACCTAATTAAGAATCATGATAAAATAAATGAGTTTCTCAAGATGAGGAGAGGGAAGAGAGAGGCGGAAGAGGAAGAGCAAGAGGAAGAAGAAAGGGGAATTATCCTCATGGCTTCCCGTAATTTGAGGATTATCCTCATGGCTTCCCAAAAGGCTTATGTCCTTGATGCACCGCTCGGTGAGCAACCCTCTCCGGTGTCATCTGCAGACGTTATGAACGCCAAACACTCGCATTCAGATGATTACTCAATAGTTCAGTGTGCTATGTTGTATGGCTTAGAACCAGGACTTCAAAGGAGTTTTGAACATCATGGAGCATATGAGCTGTTCCAAGAGTTGAAGTTTATTTTTGAGAAGAATGCCCGGATCGAGAGGTACGAGACCTCTGATAAGTTCTATGCTTCCAAGACAGAGGAGAACGGGTCTGTCAGTGAATACATACTCAGAATGTCTAGGTATTCTAACCATTTGGCTAAATTAGGGATGCCCCTCCCGCTAGAGGCAATCACTAACAGAGTTCTTCAATCACTGCCACCTAGCTACAAAAGCTTCATGTTGAACTATAACATGCAAGGGATGAACAAGTCAGTTGCCGAGCTATTTGCGATGCTAAAAGTCGTTGAGTCTGAAATCCAAAAGGAGCATCAAGTGTTGATGGTCAATAAAACCACTAGTTTCAAGAAGAATGACAAGGGCAAGAAGGGTAACTCCAAGAAGAGTGGTAAAGCAATTTTGGGGCGCGTTCTATGATGTCTCTTGGCGATTTGCCACTATCGTTTTGGGGTTATGCGTTAGAGACAGCTGCATTCACTTTAAATAGGGCACCATCGAAATCCGTTGAAATGACGCTGTATGAACTGTAGTATCTCAAGAAACCAAAGTTTTCGTTTCTTAAAGTTTGGGGATGCGATGCTTATGTAAAAAAGCTTCAGTCTGAAAAGCTGGATCCCAAAGCTGAGAAATGCGTCTTTGTAGGACGGGTTATTTCTCAAATCCGAAGGCAAAGTGTTTGTCGCAAAGAACGAGTCATTTCTCGAGAAATAGTTTCTCTCAAAAGAATTGAGTGGGAGGAAGATAGAACCTGATGAGGTTGTTGAACCTTTACTTCAACCAGAGAGTAGCGCATCACAGAAAGATGTTTCTATGGAGCCTACTTCGGTTGAAGAGGAAGCAGATGATGGTGATCATGAAGCTTCAGATCAAGTTGCTATCGAACCTCGTAGGTCAAAAAGGACATGTACTACTCCTGAGTGGTATGGTAAACCTGTCTTAGAAGTCATGTTGTTGGACAACGATGAACCTACGAGCTATGGAGAAGCGATGGTGGGCCTGGATTCCGACAAATCGTTTGAGGCCCTGAAATCTAAGATGGCATGCATGTATGAAAACAAAGTATGGACTTTGGAAGTATTACCTAAAGGGCGAAAGGCCATTCAGAATAAATGGATCTTTAAGAAGAATACAAACGCGAACGGTAATGTCACCGTCTATAAAGCTCGACTTGTGACAAAAGGTTTTTCACATGTTCAAGGAGTAACTACGATGAGACTTTCTCACCCGTAGCGATGCTTAAGTCCGTCAGAATCATGTTACAAATATCTGCATTTTTTGATTATGAAATTTGGCAGATGGATGTCAAAACAACGTTCCTTCATAGTTTCCTGAAGGAAGAGTTGTATGTGATGAAACCAGAAGGTTTTGTCGATCTATAGAGTGCTGACAAAGTTTGCAAACTCCAGCGATCCATTTATGGACTGGTGCAAGAATCTTGGAGTTGGAATTTTCTCTTTAATGAGGTGATCAAAGCGTTCAGGTTTATACAATCTTATAGAGAAGCTTGTATTTACAAGAAAGTGAGTGGGAGCTCTATAGCGTTTCCAATATTATATGTGGATGGCATATTGCTGATTGGAAACAATATAGATGATCTGGAAGGCGTGATGGAATATTTGAACAAGAGTTTTTCAATGAAGGACCTAGGAGAAGCTGCTTTCATATTAGGCATCAAGATATATAGAGATAGATCGAGACGCTTAATAGGACTTTTACAGAGCAGATACCCAGACAAAGTTTTGAAGAAGTTCAAGATGGATCAGTCCAAGAAAGGGTTCTTGCCTGTATTGCAAGGTGTGAAGTTTAGTAAGACTCAATGCGCAGTGACTGTAGAGGATAGAGAAAATATGAGTATCATCCCCTATGCTTCTGCCATAGGCTCTATCATGTATGCAATGCTGTGCAATAGACCGGAAGGTTTCAAAGTGATCCAGGAATGAAACACTGGACGACGGTCAAAAATATCCTTAAGTTCATGAAAAGGACTAAAGAAATGTTTCTCGTTTATGGAGGTGATCAAGAGCTCGTCAGAAAGGGTTACATCGATGCAAGCTTTGACATTGATCCGGATGATTTTAATTCTCAAACCAGATACATATATATTCTCAATGGGGGAGCGGTAAGCTGGGGCAGTTCCAAGCAAAGCGTGGTAGCTGATTCTACATGCGAGGCGGAGTACATTGCTACCTCGGAGGCGGGAAAGGAAGGTGTCTGGATGAAGCAGTTCATGACGGATCTTGGAGTAGTGCCCAGAGCACCGAATCCAATGACTCTGTTCTGTGACAAGACCAGTACCATTGCTCTGGCCAAGGAACCAGGGTTTCACAAGAGGACCAGACACATAAAGTGACGCTTCAATTCCATCCGTGATTACATCAAGGAGGAGTAAATAAATATTTTCAAAGTACACAAGGATCTAAATGTCGAACATCCGTTGACTAAACCTGTTCCACGGGCTAAACATGATCAACACCAGAACTGCATGGGTGTTAGATTCATCACAATGTAAATCACATGGTGATGTGAGCTAGATTATTGACTCTAGTGCAAGTGGGAGACTGTTGGAAATATGACCTAGAGGAAATAATAAATTGGTTATTATTATATTGCCTTGTTGATGATGATCGTTTATTATCCATGCTATAATTGTATTGATTAGAAACTCAAATACATGTGTGGGTACATAGACAACACTGTGTCCCTAGTATGCCTCTAATAGACTAGCTCGTTGATCAAAGATGGTCGAGGTTTCTTGTCCATAGACATGAGATGTCATTTGATAACGGGATCACATCACTAGGAGAATGATGTGATGGACAAGACCCAAAATATGAACGTAGCATATGATCATGTCAGTTTATTGCTATAGTTTTCTGCATGTCAAGTATCTGCTCATATGACCATGAGATCATGCAACTCACTAACACCAGAGGAGTACCTTGTGTGTATCAAATTTCGCAATGTAATTGGGTTACTATAAAGGTATCTACAGGTATCTACGAGGGTGTCTATTGAGTTGGCATGGATCAAGACTGGGATTGGTTACTCCATGTGATGGAGATGTATCTCAGGGCCCACTTGGTATCTTAGGATTTTTTACTCATAATGAGCTTGCAAGCAAAGTGACTAAAGAGTTAGCCACTTGATCTTGTATTACTGAATGAGTAAAGAGACTTGCCGGTAACGAGATTGAACTAGGTATGCAGATACCGACGATCGAATCTCAGGCAAGTAATATACCAATGAACAAAGGGAACTGCATATGGGATTAACTGAATCCTTGACATAGAGGTTGAACTGATAAAGATCTTTGTAGATATGTAGGAAACAATACGGGCATCCAGTTCCCCCTATTGGTTATTAACCGCAGAGGTGTCTTTGTCATGTCTACATAGTTCTCGAGCCCGCAGGGTCTGCACACTTAACGTTCGGTGATGGTTTGGTATAGTTGAGTTATGTATGTTGTTGACCGAAGGTTATTCGGAGTCCCGGATGAGATTCCGGACGTCACGAGGAGCTGCGATATGGTCTGAGGGTAAAGATTTATATATAGGAAAGTGGTATTCGGGTTCTGAAAAGGTTTCGGGCGTTATCGGTATTGTATCGAGAGTGCCGAAAGGGTTCTAGGGGTCCACCGGGAGGGCCCCAGCCATACCATAGGGCCACATGGGCCCAAGAGGTGGCGCACCAGCCCCTAGTGGGCAGGGCAGCCAGCCCCTAAAGCCCTATGCACGAACGGTGGTAGCTGGAAGGAATCCCAGAGGAGGAGGAGGAGGTAGGTGGTAGGTGGAAGGAATCCCCTAGGCGCCCCACCTCCCATGTTGGAGGTGGAATCCACCGCTTGTGCAGCGGCCAAGGCCCTAGGGGAAACCCTAGGGTGCCTCCACCTACCCCCCTCCTCCTATATATGTGTGAGAGGAGGGAGGGCTGCAACACCTTAAGCCACGGCACAGCCTCTCCCTCCCTCATAGATCATCTCTCCTCTAGATTGGTTCGGCAGTGCATGATGAAGCCTTGCTGGATCAGCTCCACCACCACCTCCACCGCGCCATCGTGCTGCTGGATAACTCATCTACCTCTCCGCCCTTGCTCGCTGGATCAAGAAGGCGGAGATCGTCATTGAACTGTACGTGTGCTGAGCGCGGAGGTGCCTTCCGTTCAGCACTAGATCGTGATTGGATCGCGGGACGGATTGCGATTTGGATCACAAAGACGTTCAAGTACATCAACCGCGTTTCTTAACGCTTCCCTCTTAAAGATCTAATAGGGTATGTGGATCCAATCTCTCCTCTCATAGATGCTCATCTCCTAGGTTGATCTTCGTGAAGTGTAGGGATTTTTTTTGTTTCCCATGCAACGTTCCCCTACAATTCTTCCTTAGAATTTTTTATTATTTTTATTTTCTTTCTTCTTAAAGGGTAATACCAATGCCACTAATTCATTCCTTCTTAGAAAACTTCATTATTTTGTTTTTGTTTCTTCTTTAAGGGTAATACCAATGCCACTAATTCGTTCCTTCTTAGAAAACTTCATTATTTTGTTTTTGTTTCTTCTTTAAGGGTAATACCAATTCCGCTAATATCATTCTATCTTAGGAAACCTTTGTTGCAAACATACACAATTTTTGTGTTTATTGTCACCATTGAGAGGTTTTTAGAGTTTACAAAATAGTGATTGTTACGAGGATTTTTTTGGGGGTGGGGTTGGGGGGGTTATCATAGGGGGACTGCAAGCAGATGATGGAGGTGGACTACAATATGTATGTCAAGTTCTGCACCACTTATATACATAGAGTAAGTGGCTTGGGTTTATGACACATGAGACCCACCTATATGATCATCAAGTCAGGTTTGGGCGTACCAAAAATACATAATTGTACCAATGCCCCACCCATGGGCACATAATTGTCCCATTCCTACATATGAAAATATGCCCATACATCATGTATAAGAGAAAAACTTCCATCCTTACCCGGAGGCATGCCAGAGTGCCTCCATCCTCTGATACAAGGTAGCACCACCCAGATGACCAACATGCTCGGAGAAGAGGCATTACCTAGACATTGCATGTAACAACCCGGGACCGATGCTCCAGAAGATTCCCCTTTTATCCAGTTGTCATCGTGTGATTTCTTTGTTCGTCAAATTCATCATTGCATCATTCGCATAATTTGCATAGCATCACCACTCGTTTTTGAAAACTTGCATCCGTTAGTAGTTGCCGGTTCTCTCCGTTCGCGTCATCGACTGTTTCGAGTCCAACCACACATGCACGCGCCCACAACATTGATTAAATATTGTTTTTTTAAAGTGCATATAAAATATTCTTGGATTGGGTCGAAATTTATCATGCGGTCTTGTTATATTGTAGGTAGACCGCCTGCCAAATTTCGCTGCAATCGGAGGTCCTTTGATACCCGAATGGTCAATCGTAGCAGTGCGATCATTGGTTTATTATCGAACGTGTTTCGGTGATTAAAACCTCTGTCACGGGCCGCAAACATTCTGTCTCATCCCCACCTAACCCACTCTACACATCCCTCTAAACCCACATCTTCGATCGGACCGTCCGATCGCGATCGGAGGGTCAAAAAACCGCATCTAAACCTAACCATATACCTCCCCTGGTATAAAAAGGAAGCCTCCCTGTACCCAAAATGGCCTTGTCTCTCTCTCCCACCTCGAGCTCCGCACCCTACCAGTCCCATCGCCGCCACTTGGCATGGAACCGCCGCCGCAGCTGCTGTCCACGGCCAACCGCACGCCGCCACGTGGCCTCCTTGAGCCCCCAACCGCCGTGGCCCGCTCAGCCCATCCGCGGCCTGCGGGTGCCCGAGCCGTCTGCCTCGCTCCCGTCCTTGGCTCCGCTCGAAGGGATGCTTGGCCTAGCCGCGCCGCCGGCGCCCCCACCACGCCAGAGCGCGCCCCTCGTCAGACCTCCGCGACCAGGTCACCCCCTAGCTCCTTCTCCCCTTTCGGTTACCTCCCTCACCTCTTTCTCCATGTTCCCATGCCCAGGTCCGAAGCCATGGCCGCCGCCCTCCCTAGGTTCGTTGTCGAGCACCTCCGTCACCTGGAATGGGCAGATCCGGTCGCCGCTGTCCGTTCCGAACGCCCGCTCGCCGCCGGAGCACAAGGCTGTCGCATGAGACGAACCCAGCGCCCGTCGCCTGCTCGCATTGACCCGCTCCACCTTCGCGTGGGCCCTCCCACGACCCAGCCATAGCCTCTCCCGTGGCCCAATGCCTCGGCCCACCCCGCCTCTCCACCGAACGACCAGAATTGGCCCAAGATGAGCCTCTGCCCGACCTTCTCTATGCAATACCACGTGCGTAGGATAGTTATCCTGCGATCCTGCATTGTTGGCCCAACTCACAGATTCGGCCCATGTGTATATTTTTCCTACGTTGCGAATTTATCTATTAACCAGGACATTGCATATTTTCAGAAAAAGCATGATTTTAAGATGCTCATAATTAACTAACCGTGCACCGGATCGAAATGTTTTATATATGTGAATTGTGTGAAATTTTGTGTAGATTAATTATGTCCCACTTTTATAAATATTAAAAAAAATGATTAACATGCTGTTTGTATTTAATTGCATAAATAACTTGCTAATAGATTTATGTCATGGCTTGCATAATTATTTGTGATATATTTTTCTTCATGAACACATGCATATTATATATGTTTTCGGGGTAGAAAAATCCATTGAATTTATCTGTGTAGTTAGTTTTGTCATTTGAGTAATTCATGCGCATGTTATTTTGCTATGATGCCCTTTTGTTATTTTCATGTGATTAAATGCATGCATCATATGAATTATGTTTGAATATGAGATATGTGTTGGGGAACCTTGCATGGGAAACAAAATTTTCCTACGCACGCGCAAGATCTGTCCATGGTGATGAGCATCTACGAGAGGAAGAGTGGATCTATGTAACCTTGAAGATCGCTAAGCCGGAAGCGGTAAGAAACGCGGTTGGTGTAGTCGAACGTCTTAGCGATCCAAATCGCCGAGCGTCCCGCGATCCAATCACGATCCATCCCGATCAAGCACTGAACGGACGGCACCTCCGCGTTCCACACACGTACAGCTTGATGACGATCTCCGCCTTCTTGATCCAGCAAGAGGGAGCGGATAGGTAGACGAGTTCTCTGGCAGAGTTACGGTGCCGCGGCGATGGCGATGGAGCAATTCCGGCAGGGCTTTGCCTAAGCAGTGCAGAAAACCGATCTACAGGAGAAACTATGCACTAGAGGAACGGGTAGCACGTGGCTGAAAATCATGTGCAAAAACCCTAAAACCTCTAGTATATATAACAGCAAGAGAGGAGGAGACTTGGCACAAGGGCCAAGCCCTCTAGGCTTCAGCCGAAGTTGTAGGAGAGGACGAATCCTCCTCAAAACCTAATAGGACTAGGAATCCTTATTTTTGCCTTTTTGCCTTTTTCCACCTTTTTCTCTTTGAGTTTTTCTTCCCAGTCGCATGAGCCTTGTGTGGGATGTCCACCAGCCAACTAAGGGCTCTTATTCACTCTCCCACAGCCCATGTAGCCTCTTGGGTCAAAATACCCCTCCCGATGGTCTCCCGGTACACTACCGGCACTCCCGGTACCCTACCGATGAGCCCGAAACTTTTCCGGCGACCAAAATAGGACTTCCTATATATAAATCTTTACCTACGGACCATTCCGAAGCTCCTCGTGATGTCCGGGATCTCATCTGGGACTCCGAACAACCTTCAGTCACCACCATGCATAACTCTATACTACCGAAACGTCACCAAACCTTAAGTGTGCAAACCCTGCGAGCTCGAGAACTATGTAGACATGACCGAGACACCTCTACGGTCAATAACCAATAGCGGGACCTGGATGACCATATTGGTTCCTACATATTCTATGAAGATCTTTACCGGTCGAACCTCTATGTCAAGGATTCAGTTAATCCCGTATGATGTTCCCTTTGTTCTTGGGTATGTTACTTGCCCGAGATTCGATCATCGGTATCTCCATACCTAGTTCAACCTCGTTACCGGCAAGTCTCTTTACTCATTCCGTAACACAAGATCCCGCGACTAACACTTAGTCACATTGCTTGCAAGGCTTATTGTGATGTTGTATTACCGAGTGGGCCCTGAGATACCTCTCCGTTAGACGAAGTAACAAATCCTAGTCTTGATCCATGCCAACCCAATAGACACCTCGGAGATACCTGTAGAGCACCTTTATTGTCACCCACTTACGTTGCGATGTTTGATACACACAAGGTACTCCTTCGGTGTCAGTGAGTTGCTTGATCTCATGGTCATAGGAACAAATATTTGACATGCAGAAAACAGTAGCAATAAATTGACACGATCATATGTTACGTTTGTAGTTTGGGTCTTGTTCATCACATCATTCTCCTAATGACGTGATCCCGTTATCAAATGACATCTCATGTCCATGACTAGGAAACCATAGCCATCTTTGATCAACGAGCAAGTCTATTAGAGGCATACTAGGGACATGGTGTTGTCTATGTATCCACACATGTATCTGAGTTTCCGATCAACACAATTATAGCATGGATAATAAACGATTATCATGAACAAGGAAATATGATAATAACCAATTTATTATTGCCTCTAGGGCATATTTCCAACAGTCTCCCACTTGCACTAGAGTCAATAATCTAGTTCACGTCACCATGTGATTCGCATTGTTATGATTCTAACACCCAATGAGTTCTGGGGCTCGATCATGCTTTGCATGTGAGAGAGGTCTTATAGTCAACGGGTGTGCGACATTTAGATCCGTGTGTAGTTTGCAAATCTCTATGTCAAACTGTAAACACTTCTACAACACTCCACTTAGAGCTATTCCAAATGGCTGCTCTACTATACGTATCCGGATTGCTACTAACAGTAATCCGGATTGGTGTCAAAGTTTGCATCGACGTAACTCTTACGACGAACTCTTTCTTACCTCTATAATCGAGAAACATTTCCTTAGTATTTTAGTTACTAAGGATGATCTTGACCGCTGTCCAGTGATCCACTCCTGGATCACTCTTGTACCCCTTGACAGACTCATGGCAAGGCACACATAGGTGCGATACACAGCATGTCACACTATACAGAGCCTATGGCTAAGGCATAGGGGATGATGAGAACATGACTACCTTGGATAAGACCAAAAATGTTACATACATGCATGTTTGTGAGGTGATTTCTTATAAGAAATATGCAATAATTAATTTATGTTATCCGGAACAAAAATACTTCACCTATTTTTATTTTATGCCTAAATGCAAAATGGTCGAACACTTGTATGAACCACGTGTGATGACAAAGAAAGAGGAAATGGTTGAGTGCTATTCAAGAGGTCCTCTAATGTCAAAGGAAACAATTAGGTGTTGTTCAAAAAATTCTCTCACGTCACTTTTAGCCCAAGAGAAGATAGAGTCCAAGTCTTTCACGTTCTACACTCAGATTCGGACTACACAGACACACCTGTCTCAAAACGCCAACAAATTTTTCATAAGGACTCGGAATTTGGTGATTCTTTTTTTGCTGGAAACTAGATTTCATATGCATGTCAGAACAGTTGGAATCACCTTAAAATTCGTCGGGATCGCGGAGATATCGATGAAACAATCTGAAGTTGCAGCAGAATCCGAGTCAAACTACAAGTCCAAAGGTGTTGCATCACCTCCACTTGGGCCCATGGGCCTTGTTCGACGTAGGGTTGGTTTTAGGGTGTTTTGGAACGTCCTCCCACCTCCTTGGCCGCCACCCCTTGCTCCTATATAAGTAGATCAATCTAGTAGCTTTTCCTTTGTGTTTTGTTTAGTTAAAAGTTAGCCATTGCAACTTCGTGTACTTCGTTTGTGTCCAACGACCAGACCAAGACCCCTTTCGGAACCCCACCATTATCAATACTTTATCTATTTTCGCAATATTCAGATTGCATTATCATATTCTTGCTTGTTCTTCGATTGTTTACAGGAATAGACCTTCGTGGTCAGGTTGATCGTGCTCCGGCGTGATCAATAACCTCTTGAAGATTGGTTTAGCGATTGCTAAGGCGCAACCTCGTGCACGTTCGTAGTCGGATCGTCGAAGTCGTCTCCATAGAAATCGATAGTTATCATCTCATCGAAAGATCGGGACCCTCGCCTCTATCAAGTGACCACTTGATAGAGGCGAGGGTCCCGATCTTTCGATGAGATGATAACTATCGATTTGATGGAGATGACTTCGACAATCCGACTACGAACGTGCATGACGTTGCGCCTTCGCAATCGCTAAACCAAGCTCCAAGAGGTTATTGACCACGTCGGAGCACGATCAACCTGACCACGAAGGTCTATTCCTGCAAGCAAACGAAGAAACAAGCAAGCATATGATAATGCAATCTGAATATTGCGAATATAGATGAAGTATTGATAATGATGGGGTTCCGAAAGCGGTCTTAGTCTGGTCGTTGAATACAAACGAAGTACACGAAGTTGCAATGGCTAACTTTTAACTAAACAAAACCCAAAGGAAGAAAGCTACTAGATCGATCTACTTATATAAAAGCAAGGGGTGGTGGCCAAGGAGGTGGTAGAATGTCTCAAAACACCCTAAAATAAACCCTAGGTCGTACAAGTCCCATGGGCCCAAGTGGAGGTGATGCAACACCTTTGGACTTGTAGTTTGACTCGGATTCTGCTACAGCGTCAGATTGATTCGATTATATCTTCGCGATCCGGACGAATTTGAAGGTGATTCCAACTGTGGTGGAAAGAATATGAAATCTAGTTTCCAGAAAAAAAAGAATCATCCAATTCCGAGTCTGTATGAAAAAGTTGTTGGCGTTTTGATACAGGTGTGTCTGTGCAGTCCGAATCTGAGTCCAGAACGTGAGAGACTTGAACTCCGTCTTCTCTTGGGCTAAAAGTGACGTGAGAGAACTTCTTGAACAACACCTAATTGTTTCCTTTGACATTAGAGGACCTCTTAAATATCACCCAACCATTTCATCTTTCTTTGTTATCACACGTGGTTCATACAAGTGTTCGACCATTCTGCATTTAGGCATAAAATAAAAATAGGTGAAGTATTTTTGTTTCGGATAACATAAATAAATTATTGCATAATTCTTATAAGAAATCACCTCACAAATATGCATGTATGCAACATTTTTAGTCGTATCCAAGGTAGTCATGTCCTCATCAATAGGGGACGACATTTATCCTTTCTCTTTCTTCTGCCGTGGTCGAGCTTTGAGTCTCACTCAACTTCACACCTTACAAAGCAGGCGAGAACACTTCTCTCTGACTAATCCATTTTGAACTCTTTCAAAATCTTGTCAAGGTATGTACTCATTCAAAGTCTCATCAAGCATCTTGATCTATCTCTATAGATCTTGACGCTCAACAATTAGGTCGCTTTATCCAGGTCTTCCTTTGAAAAACTCCTTTCAAACAACACTTTATGCTTTCCAGAAATTCTACATCATTTCTGATCAACAATATGTCAACCACATATGCTTATCAGAAACTCTATAGTGCTCCCACCCACTTTTTTGTAAATACAAGTTTCTCATAAACGTTGTATAGACTCAAAAACTTTGATCACCTCATCAAAGTGTATATTCCAACTCTGAGATGCTTGCTTCAGTCCATAGAAGGATCACTGAAGCTTGCTAACCTTTTAGCATCCTTATGACTGACAAAACCTTCTGGTTGTATCACATACAACTTTTCCTCAAGTAAACTGTTAAGGAAACAATATTTTGTCATCCATCTGTCAGATTTCATAATTGAAAAATGCAGCAACTGCTAACATAATTGCAACAGACTTTAGCATCGCTACGAGTGAGAAAGTCTGATCGTAGTCAACTCTTTGAACTTGTCGGAAACTTCTTTGTGACAAGTGGAGCTTTATAAATGGTGACATTTACCATCAGCGTCTGTCTTCATCTCAAAGTTCCATTTGTACTCGACGACCTGCCGTCCAACGAGCAAGTCTACCAAAGTCTATACTTGGTTTTCATACATGGATCCTTTCTCGGATTTCATGGTCTCTAACTATTTGTCGGAATCCGGGCCCATCATCGCTTCTTCATATCTCGTAGGTTCATCGTTGTCCAACAACATGACCTCCAAGACAGGGTTGTCGTACCACTCAGGAGCAGTACGCATCCTTGTCGACCTACAAGGTTTGATAGTAACTTGAGCCGAAGCTTCATGATCATCATCATTTACTTCCTCTTCAACTGACGTAGGTTTCATAGAAACATCTTTCTTCGCTGCGCTACTCTCTGGTTGAAACAAAGGTTCAACAACCTCATCAAGTTCTATCTTCCTCCCACTCAATTCTTTCGAGAGAAACTTTTTCTCGGGAAAGGACCCGTTTTAGCATCAAACACTTTATGCTTGGATCTGAGATTGAAGGTTCACTCAACTGTTGTTAGGGTAATCTATGAAGATGCATTTGTCCGCTTTGGGTTCGAGCTCATTAGGTGAAAACATTTTTCCACACAAGCGTCGCAGCCCCAAACATTAAGAAATGACAGCTTAGGTTGTAGTTGGTGCCCTATTCTATCAAACCATAATTCACACGGTGTCATCTCAACGGATTTAGTTGGTGCCCTATTTAAAGTAAATGTAGTTGTTTCTAATGCATAACCCCAAAATTATAGTAACAAAACGATAAGAGACATCATAGCACGCACGATATCCAATAGAGCACGACTATGACATTCGGACACACCATCACGCTATGGTGTTCCAGGTAGCGTGTGTTGTGAAACAACTTTCACATTGTCTAAAGTTGTATGCCAAACTCGTAACTCAGATATTCACCTCCACGATCATATCGCAGACATTTTTTATCTTCTTGTCACGATGATCTTAAACTTCACTCTGAATTTGCTTGAACCTTTCAAACGATTCGAACTTGTGTTTCATTAAGTAAATATACACTATATCTACTCAAATCATCAGTGAAGGTAAGAAAATAACGATATCCACCGCACGCTACAAGACTCATTGGATTGCATACATCGACATGTATCATTTCCAATAAATCACTTTACCGCTCCATCAATCCAGAAAATGGGGTCCTTAGTCATCTTGCCCAAGAGGCATGGTTCACATGTCTCAACCGATTTGAAATCGAATGAGTCCAAAGATCCATCAGCATGGAGCTTCTTCATGCGCTTTATACCAATATGACATTTAGTGGTAGTGCCACAAGTATGTGGTAATATCATTATTAACTTTGTATCTTTTGGCATCAATGTTATGAACATGTGTATTACTACAATCAAGATTTAACAAACCATTCTTACTGGGTGCATGACCATTGAAGGTATTATTCATGTAAACAGAATAACCATTATTCTCTAACTTAAATGAATAACCGGGTTGCAATAAACACAATCTAATCACGGTCATGCTCAACGCAAAACACCAAATAACATTTATTTAGGTTCGTCACTAATATCGAAGGTAGAGAGAGCGTGCGAAGTCGATCACATGAACCTTGGAAACATTTCCAACACACATCGTCACCTCACCCTAGCTAGTCTCCGTTTATTCCGTAGCTTTTACTTCGAGTTACTAACATTTAGCAACCGAACCGATATCCTATACATAGGTGCTATTAGGAGTACTAGCAAGGTACACATCAATAACACGTATATCAAATACACTTGTGTCGACGTTGCCAGCCTTCTTATCTACCAAGTATCTTGGGTTGTTCCGCTTTAGTGACCGCTCAGCTCATAATAGAAGCACTTAGTCTCGGGTTTGGGTTCAACTTTGGGTTGCATCACTGGAGCAGCAACTGACTTGCCATCCATGAAGTTTCCCTCCTTGCCCTTGCCCTTCTGGAAACTAGTGGTTTTACTAATCATCAACACTTGATGCTCCTTCTTGATTTCTACCTTCGCGGTGTCAAACATCACAAACATCTTAGGGATCATTATTTCTATCCCTGGCATTTTATAGTTCATCACCAAGTTCTAGTAGCTTAGTGACAGTGACTTGGAGAACTATATCAATCACTATCTTATCTGGAAGATCAACTCCCACTCGCTTCAAGCGATTGTAGCACCCAGACAATCTGAGCACATGCTTAACGATTGAGTTATTCTCCTTCATCTTGCAGGAAAAGAATGTTGTTGGAGATCTCATATCTCACAATATGGGCACGAGCCTGAGATCCCAATTTCAGCTCTTAGAACATCTCATATGTTCCGTGACGTTCAAAATGTTTTGGAGCCTCAATTCTAAGACGTAATGCATGACGCACTAAACTATCAAGCAGTCCTCGGAACGTGCCTGTCAGATGTTCACAATATCTATGGACGACGCTAGAGGGGGTGGCGCACCGAGCGGTGCATTAAATACATAAGCCTTCTGTGCAGCAATGAAGACAATCCTCAGATCACGGACCCAGTCCGCAATATTGCTACCATCATCTTTCAACTCTATTTCTTTAGGAACATATAGAAATTCAAGGGAGCTACAGCGTGAGCTAGTAATCTACAACATAATTTTGCAAAGACACTACTGACTATGTTCATGATAATTAGTTCAATTAATCATATTATTTAATAACTCCCACTCAAATTATAATCCCTCCTGTCATTCGAGTGATACATGATCCAAATTCACCAACTCAAGTCCGATCATCACGTTAATTAAGGTGGTTTCAATGGTGAACATCATCATGTTGATCATATCTACTATATAACTCATGTTCGACCTTTCAGTCTCTTGTGTTTCGAGGCCATGTCTGTACATGCTAGGCTCATCAAGTTTAACCCGAGTGTTCTGCATGTGCAACACTAGCTTGCACCCGTTGTATGTGAACGTAGAGTCTATCACACCCGATCATCACGTGGTGTCTCGACACGACAAACTTTCGCAACGGTGCACACTCGGGGAGAACACAATTCATCTTCAAATTTAAGTGAGGGATCACCTTCTAATTCTACCGTCGTCCTAAGCAAAACAAGGTGCATAAAAGGATTAACATTACATGCAGATCTTAAGTGACATGATATGGCCATGAACTTGTGCTTTTGATCTCCATCTTGAAAGCACCGACATGATCTCCATCGTCACCGGCACGACACCATGATCTCCATCATCTTGATCTCCATCAATGTGTCGCCAACGAGGTGGTCACGCCCGTCATGCTTCTACTATCTTGCTACCGTTTAGCGATAAAGTAAAGCATTACATAGCGCTTAATGATTGACACGCAGGTCATACAATAATTAAAGACAACCCTATGGCTCCTGCCGGTTGCCGTACTCAACGACATGCAAGTCGTGATATCTTATACAACACATGATCATCTCATACATCACATATATCACATCATGTAATTGGCCATATCACATCACAACATACCCTGCAAAACCAAGTTAGACGTCCTCTAATTGTTGTTGCATGTTTTACGTGGCTGCTATGGGTATTTAGCAAGAACAATTCTCACCTACGCATAAACCACAACGGTGGTACATTAGTTGCTTTTCAACCTTCTCAAGGACCGCCTTTGTTGAATCCGATCCAACTAAAATAGGAGAAACAGGCACCCGCCAGCCATCTTTGTGCAACGAGGTTACACGTCATTTGATGGAACCGGTGTCTCATAAGCGTACTCGTAAGGTTGGTCCGGGCCGCTTCATCCCACAATACCGCTAAATAAAAACACGACCAAGGAAGGAAGAAATCTAAGCATCAACGCCCACAAACTCTTTGTGTTCTACTCGAGATCTCATCTACACATAGACCTAGCTCATGATGCCACTATTGGGGAACGTTGCATGGGAAACAAAATTTTCCTACGCACATGCAAGATCTATCCATGGTGATGAAAATCTACGATAGAGAGAGTGGATCTACATACCCTTGTAGATCGCTAAGCGGGAAGCGTTAAGAAACGCGGTTGGTGTAGTCGAACGTCTTCGCGATCCAAATCGCCAAGCGTCCCGCGATCCAATCACGATCCGTCCTGATCAAGCACCGAACGGACGACACCTTCGTGTTCAGCACACGTACAGCTTGATGACGATCTCTGCCTTCTTGATCCATTAAGAGGGAGCGGATAGGTAGACGAGTTCTCCGGCAGCGTGACGGTACCACGGCGATGGTGGTGGAGCAATTCCGGCAGGGCTTCGTCTAAACACTGCAGAAAACCGATCTAGAGGAGAAACTATAAACTAGAGGAACGGGTAGCACGTGGCTGAAAATCAAGTGCAAAAACCCTAAAACCTCTAGTATATATAACAGCAAGAGAGGAGGAGACTTGGCACAAGGGCCAAGCCCTCTAGGCTTCGGCCGAAGTTGTAGGAGAGGACGAATCCTCCTCCAAACCTAGTAGGACTAGGAATCCTTATTTTTGCCTTTTTGCCTTTTTCCACCTTTTTCTCTTTGAGTTTTTCTTCCCAGTCGCATGGGCCTTGTGTGGGATGTCCACCAGCCAACTAAGGGCTCTTATTCACTCTCCCACAGCCCATGTAGCCTCTTGGGTCGAAATACCCCTCCCGATGGTCTCCCGGTACACTACCGTCACTCCTGGTACACTACCGATGAGTCCGAAACTTTTCCGGCGACCAAAATAGGACTTCCTATATATCAATCTTTACCTCCGAACCATTCCGGAGCTCCTCGTGATGTCCGAGATCTCATCCGGGGCTCCAAAAAACCTTTAGTCACCACCATGCATAACTTTATACTATCGAAACGTCACCAAACCTTAAGTGTGCAGACCCTGCGGGTTCGAGAACTATGTAGACATGACCGAGACACCTCTATGGTCAATAGCCAATAGCGGGACCTGGATGCCCATATTGGTTCCTACATATTCTACGAAGATCTTTATCGGTCGAACCTCTATGTTAAGGATTCAGTTAATCCCGTATGATGTTCCCTTTGTTCTTTGGTATGTTACTTGCCCGAGATTCGATTCTCGGTATCTCCATACCTAGTTCAAACTCGTTATCCGCAAGTCTCTTTACTCGTTCCGTAACACAAGATCCCGTGACTAACACTTAGTCACATTCCTTGCAAGGCTTATTGTGATGTTGTATTACCGAGTGGGTCCTGAGATACCTCTGTGTCACACGGAGTAACAAATCCTAGTCTTGATCCATGCCAACCCAACAGACACCCTCGGAGATACCTGTAGAGCACTTTATAGTCACCCAGTTACGTTGTGATGTTTGATACACACAAGGTACTCCTCCGGTGTCAGTGGGTTGCATGATCTCATGGTCATAGGAACAAATACTTCACATGTAGAAAACAGTAGCAATAAACTTACATGATCATATGCTACATTTGTAGTTTGGGTCTTGTCCGTCACATCATTCTCCTAATGACGGGATCCCGTTATCAAATGACATCTCATGTCCATGACTAGGAAACCATAGCCATCTTTGATCAACGAGCTAGTCTATTAGAGGCATACTAGGGAAATGGTGTTGTCTATGTATCCACACATGTATCTAAGTTTCCGATCAACACAATTATAGCATGGATAATAAACGATTATCATGAACAAGGAAATATGATAATAACCAATTTATTATTGCCTCTAGGGCATATTTCCAACAATATGCCCTTTGACATGTGCACTAGCCCCTGGTCATTTTTTTGCCATGATGATCTATGTTTAGGTGGTATTTTCTTGTTGCCAGCATGTCATAAAAATAGTGCTATTTTGAGGAGTCTAAATATTTCTAAGTCTGGAATCTATAATATTTTGTTGATGTCTTTTCATGTGTTTTTCTAGTGATCTAGAACCCCTTTGAGGTTGGTGCAATGGAGTTATTCGTAGTTTATAATGTCCACTAGCATGATGTTAAATTTCATTCCATAATATTCCCTGTAGCATATAGTTTTACTGCTGTCAATATGCCTTCGTGATAAAAACCGCTCTGTTATAAAAACTGAGATTCTCACTATCTGAAAACTGCTTAATTCAATATGTCTTCTTGTGAGCTCATTTCCTATTGATCCATACTTCTAATCAACATGCTATTCATAGATGAATTGTTGAGCATCATGCAGGCTTCACCACCATGTCCTTCTTGTGTATTTTAGGTGGCTTTAGCTTGTTGATTTGTGGGTTGCAATATGCGATGTTGCTGTTTTTGGGCATATTATACCCAAACTGGTGTTGGTTATTATGGTTGAATCGTAGCCCCTTTTTCGGCATGCCATATGTGAAACTTGCTTATAATTTCATGTAGTATCATAATATATTGCTGCATTCATGATTTGAAATGTTTGTGGTTGTCATTTTCATGCATCTTGCATTCATGGCATATTCATGTTGTGTTGGTCATATCTTTTAGACCGTAGCTCCGTTTTAAATGTTCCATATATGTGAATCGACTAGAATGATGTGTATAATTGCATGGAATACTTTATTCTGTTGTTTAACAAATATAAAATATGGTTAGTTAAGATCTGGAACAATTTCGAAATTAACATATGGGGTTATTTCAGAAATGCTATAAGTTGTTTCCAACCTCATTTAAGATGCCTAGGTAGTGTAGTTTACTTATGCTTCACGTCTTATCATGTTTAAAAACATTTAATATTGTCGTGTACCTAAACGAGAGTGAATTAAATAATCGATCATGGAGTTTCGTTAATATGCAACTCATTGCATATTAAGCTTCACTTTAATGTGTAGTAGTTGTTTGATTTGATTTGCCATGCCTTGCATATTTAAACTGGACATGCATCACATTGTTTGTGCATCATGTCGTGCATATGTTGTGGTGTACCATGTGTTGATTTTTGTTTTCAGATTGTTCCTTCTCGATAGAGTTCCAAAAGCGTTCGGAGTGTGAGGATTCGTTCGACTACGTTGGTTCATCTTCTTCATGGATTCATTCTTCTTCCAAGCGGGATCTCAGGCAAGATGATCATTTCCCTGGATACCACTACTATCATTGACATGCTAGTTGTCTCGTTTTATATCGCTTTGTATCTCTTCCTACCACTTGTTTGTCAAGCCTTCCAAATATGGCATGATAAGTCTCCAACGCTTCCACATCCCAGCAAACCTTTGTTTGGCTATGTTACCGCTTGCTCAGCCCTTCTTATAGCGTTTTTAGCTGCAGGTGCAATTGCTTCCATGTGACTACATGGACATTTTTTATATCACAATATTATTGCTGTTTAATTTAATGCACTTATATACTTGGTAAAAGGCGGAAGGCTTGGCCTTTTGCTCGGTGTTTTGTTCCACTTTTGCCACCCCTAGTTACTTGTGAACCGGTGTTATGTTCCATATTGAGCGCTCCTAACATTCTCGGGGTTGTTATGGGGACCCCCTTGATTTTCGTTTTAGGATAAAACTCGACTGACAAGGCCCAACACTTGTTTTACCATTTGCCTAGTAACTAAAATTGCATAGGGATCCGCTCGCATCCGTGGATCTTTAATCAACAACCCGGGCCGGTGCTCCTCATGAGTGTTGGTCCAACCAAGAGCAGCTTATTAACGCTACCCGGGGCAACTCGGTGATTGGCGTGGTAACCATCGCTCATCCGTTATGTCCTGAGAACGAGATACACGGCTCCAATCGGGATTGTCGACACGCCGGGTGGGATTGCTGGATTTGTTTTACCTTTCTCGAACGTCTTGTGCTAGGAATTCCGAAAATACTTTGGGCTATCTCGAGGATGCAGTTTCCAATGGAATTGCCCAAGAAATCATGGGATTCGTAGTCGAGGTTATTCCCGCTGATAGAGGTTAATTTGTGATGGATGAGTTGGAACACCCCTGCAGGGTTAAATCTTTCGAAAAGCCATGCATGTGGTTATGTGGCAACGTGGAAACTTTGTTTAACACCCGGTCATAGCAAACTTCAAGTAAACTCAAATAAAACACACCAACTATGTGCGTAACTGTGACTGTCTCTTCTCGTGTGTCCTTATCTGGGTGAGAACACGATGGGGTTATGTTTGACGTAAGTAGGTGTTCAGGATCACTTAGTGACCATTATTAGTTCACGTTCATTTTGCGTAGACCACCATAATTGTTTTTTGTACTCGTAAGTTAGCCACTCAAACAAAATGATTAGTTACTTGTTGTAGCCTCACCACTTAACCATACCTCACCCATTAAGCTTTGCTGGTCTTGATTCCCTTGAAAATGAGATTGTTGAGCCCCTGTGGCTCACAGATTACTTCAACAACAGTTGCAGGTACAGGTAATGCGATGCTTTGACGTGAGCGCGATGCTTGTTTGATTTGGACTTCTTCTTCTTCTTCATCAATCTAGGATGGGTTCCAAGCGGCAGCCTGGGATAGCAAGGATAGATGTCATTTTATCATTTGATTTCGTTCGTAGTCGGACCCTGCTCTTCTGTATGATGTTTGGATTTGTTGTTGTATTGATGTGATCTTGATGTAGTTTGTGGCGAGTGTAAGCCAATTTCATATACTCACCTCTTCTGTACATGCACTTGTAATGATATTCATTCTTGCAAAACGACGAGATGCGCTTCTATCCCTGTCAACGCCCTCGAGCCAAAATAAGGATAGGACCGCATCATGGGCGTTACATTGCATCCATCAACTGGCACATACATGTTGCCTTGCTGACAACGATGGAGGCTTAGAAAGACGGGCTTGGTGTAGACCTCATCGACACTTATGCTACCCAGATGCATTCATGGTGGTGTTGTGTCTACCGCACCAACCTGCATGGGTGGTGGACCCACTCAAGTTAGTCGGTTTGACACGTCAATTCCAACCTCCGCCACCATGCGGTAAGCATGGCATCGATGACGTCCTTTTCTGTCATTGATTTGGTAAGTATGGCCCGCTACCCCTCATTGGCTCCTTGTGATTTGTGGGTGGTGTCCCTTGTGCCGTGGATGATCATGTGTTGTGATTAGGTCACTGAGCCAAGGGCCTACGTAGGCTTTCTAGTGATATATACATTCAATCCTTACTTAGCACCATTCAGATTGTGTCAGTTCTTAATGTTAAACCCAACAAGAAGTTAGATACATGCAAGTGCACACCTAATATCTCTTCCATATTATCCTAAACCCTCTCACTATAGGTGGATCCAACAAGCTTAGAGGAAACCTCCTAGATTGGAGGCTTAATCTACTCCAAATGAAGTGTATGGTGGTATCTATGAGGAGACACGGTTTCAAGGTTGATAAAACTCAAAATATGGAAGATAAAATATATATCAAATTATCCCCATGGGGCAGTTATTTGTATGTAAGCATCATGGATAGATAGGTAAACATATAGTTTGGGTGTCAAGTTGGAAAATGGGACCCTTTCAATGACTTTGGTAGTTTAGAGGGGAAAAGGGGATGTTGTCTACTAGTTTCATGTCCCCTAGACGGGTAACAATCCTATGTGCTGCTTTGCTAGTGTACTATATCGAGGACCACCATTGAGGAGACGGTGGTAGTATGCACGGGAACTAGTCTAGGTTGATGAGGATGGTGCTCGATGAGAGGTTGTGCCTTGGATGAGATGCGATGTCTCATATGCAATTCCTCTGGAAGGCGTATTTTTTCCTTTATATAAAAGCCTGGTGCTAACGTCCAAGATTTGATCGTCTTTAATGTATTCTCATGATTAGCCTCAAGATAAGGGCTAATCTCCTCATTCGGTTGGAACACCAGATCATGTAATGTATGTACAATATGTGCTCTGAACCCTTCCCTAGTAAGTAAGGGTGCATGTTTTCTAAAGGAAGCCATAGTTATCATATACAATTATAGGTTCATATTCCATACTTATAACACACACACACATACACAGACACAGAGAGAGAGAGAGAGAAAGAGAGTTTTCTAGTAGTCATCATCACCAAACCTCCTAATGTACTAACTAAATAAATAACTGCATATAGGATAAAATGAAAATAAAAACCCTACTAAATAATTTGAGTTAGATTTTATTTAAAGTATTGGACATGGCTTTAATATGTCCTTTGCTATACAAAATGGGATTAGCCTAAATCCAACGTGTAGAAATTTATAGTCGTAAAAGAAAAACTAGTTGGATGAAGCTTTTATCATCCTCGTGATACCTTTGATAGTATCTTGTCCATTGGTTGAGGCAAATAATTGATTGGAAAATAAAGAGCTAATTCACTTGCTTATTGCAAGTAATCCATTGTTTCTAGACAAGTTAAGTGTGAGCTATGTTTCCTCTGCCTTCTATTATGTGTTGCTTCAATTGTTTTTAGCAATGGCAATCACTATGTTGAACTACTAAATCTATAGGTGAAGTAGATGAGCAACTGAGATTGCTGCAAGAACACGTTCCAAGTGAATATATGAAATGAAAACAAGAACTATAAACGTTCTCGACCGCTAACACTTTATATCCAACCCATAGATTATTGAACCACCAAGAAACTTACAACGATTACATTCCATGTTATTATTAGGCATAGCCTATCTACTATACAATCAAAGTAATTACGACAAATACGTTCTCTAGGGCTTTGATTGTTTATTGTTTCTCACAATTGATAGGCTCCAAGAACAATTCTCTGATTTGCCTTTTCTTCCAATAATCTTGTTCCCCCAAACCATCCCCACCTTGGTAAACGCAATGCGAAATTCGGGCCAAATTCACGCAAGTCTTGGCAAAATGTCTAGAAAATTTACAATTTTCGAAGGCTTCCACGTTAATTGACTTCCAAGCATCCACAATAAGGTCTTCCATGGCCTTGCGGGACTCGTTCTCACCAGAGTTATTCTCACACATGTGGATAGCTATGGAAGATGGTGCATCCCCTCTTTCGAGCTCGGCCTGTTATGCATATTTTCCGACAACACAAGTGGAGATAAATGTCATGAGACCTTAAAGAACGATTCAAATCTAGTGATGAAACATACAGAAAAGGTTGATGGATAGTCCTTACGAAGTGTGTTGCAGAGTCATTGCAAAGCCTAACTATTAATGATGCATACTGAACTAATCTTGGGTATCTTCCAATTTTATCAAGAGATTCTGAGGTGAGTTTTTCCTCCGTGGTAAGTAGGGGAAACACATGTTGAAGCAGTAGTGGCCCAGTGGACGAAACTGATCCATTGTCCAAGTACTCTTGAAGTGTTGGTCTATGGTTTCCATGGTGCCACTTTGCCTCCACTAGGTATGACTTGGTCAAATCACCCCACTGCAAAATTATGTAGAATTTATTACAGTTCTTTTGTGAAAATATCTTTAACCTATTAGGAAGTGAATTTAAGTATATATATAAACATACCGCTTTTTGAAGAACATGGCGAACGTCACAACCATGTTGTTTTAACACATTTTCGGCCACTTCACCTGATGTATTGTACATAATGGTGTAGAGTGCTTTCATGTATTCAGGGAGCCGTTCATCGGGACATTCTTCCCACCTAATAAACGTGCATGTCTTATATACGCATGCTACTGTATGATAAGAAACTTATTTCAACGATGATAAGAAACATATTTAAATCATTAATTTTGTTAAATTTTGTATCTTTCCTTTTTAGGGCATGAATTTGCCAAAAAAATTATAACCACATATAGTTTACCTCCTAATGGCATCAGTGAAGAGAAGGAGTTCATCAAGAGTTCCATACACATCATAAACATCATCCAACTGAACTGCTAGATAAACGACTCTAGCAAGAGCTTCCCGACATGCTCCTTGGTTTGGTTCCGACACTATTCCATTTGCGTAATGGTAGCACTCCATGAGACGACTCCTTGCAAAATCCAATTTGTCACCAAGGGCAATATCTTTCCTCCACCTACAATTAAGCCAATTTTACTATCTTAAAGAACTTTAAGTAAGTATATATGCAATGAGATGCAAGAAGTTCTATTAGACAATACAATGTAGACATAACTCCTAGACTCTGCATCATAGTATGCACACAATCCATCTACTTTCGGGAGTAATTAACGAGGATTAATTTAGTTGTAGGTTCCTCCAAGCTTAACTACCTCATGAATCTCACAAGTTCTTGCTGATGCACACTTTGCACATGGTTAAAGTCCATCGTTGCGAATTCAAGGAGTAGCGGGTCGGAATTGGCCATGTCACTAGCATACTGATATATGAACCATCTTGCTTCTAGTCTTCGAGACCTCCGGTGCAATGGAAGGTCCAAAGCATGAACCACACTTTGTTGTACCTGGGCATCCATGGACGGCAAGAGTTCTCTAAGAGCATCTATAGAAAATGCTTTTGCCTCATCTTTGTTTATTCCGTAGTTCCTGCTTTGAGTTGCAAATGTGAGCAACCGAACCGGATCAAATACCCAGACACTACTACGAGAGCTAGTAAGGTACACATCAATAACATGTATATCATATATACCTTGTTTGTCGTTGGCCGCCTTCTTGTCAGCCAGGTACTTGGGGCAGTTCCGCTTCAAGTGACCAGTTCCCTTGCAATCAAAGCACTCAATTTCTGGCTTGAGTCCATGCTTGGGCTTCTTTACAGGAGTAGCAACTGCTTTGCCATCCTTCTTGGTTTTACCCTTCTTGCCCTTGCCCTTGACTTTGCCATTTTTCTTGAAACTAGTGGTTTTATTGACCATCAACACTTGATGTTCGTTCTAGATATCAGACTCAGCGACATTTAGCATCGCGAACAGCTCGGCGACTGACTTCATCCCGTACATGTTATAGTTCATCACAAAGCTCTTGTAACTAGGTGGCAGTGATTGAAGAACTCTGTCACTGATCGCCTCTGGCGGAAGGGAAATTCCCAACTCCGCTAGACGAGTTGAATACCCAGACATTCTGAGTATATGTTCACTGATAGACCCGTTCTCCTCCATTTTGCAAGCATTGGACTTATCGGAGGTTTCATACCTCTCGATCCAGGCGTTCTTCTGAAAGATAAACTTCAACTCCTGGAACATCTCATATGCTCCATGGCGTTCAAAACGTCTTTGAAGTCCTGGTTCTAAGCCATACAATATTGCACACTGAACTATTGAGTAATCTCAATTACGTGCCTCCCAAACGTTCTTAACGTCCTCGGAGGTCATGTCTTCTGGTTGGTCACCAAGCGGTGCATCAAGGACATATGATTTCTGGGAAGCCGTGAGGATAATCCTCAGATTACGGGCCCAGTCAACAAAGTAATTCCATCATCTTTCAACTTAGCTTTCTCTAGGAACGCATTAAAATTCAGGGGTGCTACTGCGCGAGCCATTGATCTACAACATAAATATGCAAAGTTTACTTAGACTATTGTTCAAGATAATGAGTTTAGTTAATCAAATTACTAAAGCTCCCACTCAAATTGACATCCCTCGGGTCATCTGAGTGTCACATGATCCAAATCCACCAACTCAAGTCCGATCATCACGTGAGTTGAGGTGGCTTCAATGGTGAACATCATTATGTTGATCATATCTACTATATGACTCATGCTCGACCTTTGGGTCTCTTGTGTTCCAAGGCCATGTATGTACATGCTAGGCTCGTCATGTTTAACCCGAGTGTTCTGCGTGTCCAACAATGGCTTGCACCCGTTGTATGTGAACATAGAATCTATCACACCCGATCATCACGTGGTGTCTCGACACGACGAACTTTCGCAACCGTGCACACTCGGGGAGAACACAATTCATCTTGAAATTTAAGTGAGGGATTACCTTATAATGCTACCGTCGTACTAAGCAAAACAAGGTGCATAAAAAGATTAACATCACATGCAATTCATAAGTGACATGATATGACCATGAATTTGTGCTTTAGATCTCCATCTTGAAAGCACCGGCATGATCTCCATCGTCACCGGCACGACACCATGATCTTCATCATCTTGATCTCCATCAACGTGTCACCATCGGGGTTGTCGCACCCAACATGCTTCTACTACTATTGCTACCGTTTAGCGATAAAGGAAAGCATTACATATCACTTAATGATTGACACACAGGTCATATATACAATAATTAAAGATCACCCTATGGCTCCTGCCGGTTGCCGTACTCATCGACATGCAAGTCGTGAAATTCTATACATCACATGATCATCTCATACATCACATATATCACATCATGTAATTGGCCATATCACATCACAACATACCCTGCAAAAACAAGTTAGACGTCCTCTAATTGTTGTTGCATGTTTTATGTGGCTGCTACGGGTTTCTAGCAAGAACGATTCTCACCTACGCATAAACCACAACGGTGATACATAATTTGCTTTTCAACCTTCTCAAGGACCGCCTTTGTCGAATCCGATCCAACTAAAGTGAGAGAAACTGCCACCCGCAAGCCATCTAGGTAACAACTTGCGTCGAGGGAACCGGACTCTCGTAAGCGTACGAGTACTGTTGGTCCGGCCCGCTTCATCTCACAATACCGCTGAACCAAAATACGACCAAGGGAGGAAGCAATCTAAGCATCAACGCCCACAAACCTTTTGTGTTCTACTCGAGATCTCATCAACACATAGACCTAGCTCTGATACCACTGTTGGGGAACGTTGCATGGGAAACAAAATTTTTCCTAGATTTTTGTTAGTTGCATATTTCTGTAATACAAGCTACATATTCTACGAAGATCTTTATCGGTCGAACATTTATGTCAAGGATTCACTTAATCCCGTATGATGTTCCCTTTGTTCTTCGGTATGTTACTTGTCCGAGATTCGATCGTCGGTATCTCCATACCTAGTTCAACCTCGTTACTGGCAAGTCTCTTTACTCGTTACGTAATACAAGATCTCGTAACTAACACTTAGTCACATTGCTTGCAAGGCTCATTGTGATGTTGTATTATCGAGTGGGCCCTGAGATACCTCTCCATCACACGGAGTAACAAATCCCAGTCTTGATTCATGCCAACTCAACAGACACCCTCGGAGATACCTGTAGAGCACCTTTATAGTCACCCAGTTACGTTGCAACGTTTGATACACACAAGGCAGTCCTTCGATGTCCGTGAGTTGCATGATCTCATGATCATAGGAATATATACTTGACAAGCAGAAAATAGTAGCAATAAACTGACACGATCATATGCTATGTTTGTAGTTTGGGTCTTGTCCATCACATCATTCTTCTAATAATGTGACCTCATTATCAAATGACATCACATGTCAATGGCTAAGAAACCTTGACCATCTTTGATCAATGAGCTAGTTCACTAGAGGCATACTAGGGACATAGTGTTGTTTATTTACCCACACATGTAATGTGTTTCCAATTAATACAATTATAGCATGGATAATAAACGATTATCATGAACAAGGAAATACAATAATAAACACTTTATTTATTACCTCTAGGGCATATTTCCAACAAATAGCCACCTGGAGCTCGGCAAAATGGGCAAGCCATTTAGCTGCAGACGGACGGTGACCAATAAGAACTAAATCCATTACCGACTTGAGAGTTCTCATTCGATTGAGTTGGAAGCCAAAAAAATACCGTAGGCCGGTGAAGAGCGCCCTGATCTATTGTTTACGCGGGTAGGATAACAAAATGGGTGGTCGAGCAAAGAGAACAGCGAGGCGGTGGAAGCACCAGAGAGCAACAGGAGTGAGAGGTGGAGAGGGGCAGGCTACTGGTCGGGGGAGGATGAAACGAGTGGTGAGAGGAGGAAGAAAGAGGCCCCGGGCCTTATCTAGGGGCCCATCGGCCGCCCACAGGCCGACAGGTGGCTCTTCGGCCCCTCTCTGGCCGACCAGCCTGTCTCCGACTTCTGATTGGCCGACAGGGGGCTCTTCGGCCTGGTGCTGGCCGACGGGCCCCTCTTCGGCCTGGTGCTGGCCGACAGGCCCCTGTTCGGCCTGGTGCTGGCCAACGTGGTCCTATCTTTGAATTTTTTTGAACTGGTCATACTATTTTCAAATTTGATATAATTTCCGTACTAGTTTTGAAATTTTTTGGATAATCTGAACTCTTGCCAGTCTAAGGAGAGGAAAGGCAAAGGGAGTAGTATAGTCTTTCTCGAAAACATGTTGCATCATGGATAGTGGCGTGTCCATGCGCGCAAGTGCGCTTCACTTTCCTAGCTAGCATCTGTAAGAAACCAAAAACAGTGGACAGAGTACTGCCTACCGGCATGCTGAGTGGAAATAAACGTGTTCGTACCTGTTTGCCATCAAGGCAAGATGTTTCCTTATAGGCCATAGCATGTAGTAGCATCTTAAGAGTCTGCAGCCGACGGTGTTCTCTTCCACACCGTGTGATAACTGGTGACTTAAAAGACGCAGAGAAAAAATACAAAGGCGGAGGTGCTACTAGAGAGACGACCATTCAATAATCAAGATGCCGAAGACTTTTCTCTGGCTTCTGCCCTCTCTTCCGACCACGCACGTCGTCTGTCCTTGTGAAAAAAGAAACAGCATAGGGCGTATGTAGACGTAGGCAGTGACATATATAGGCAGAAAATATAAAGGTGTCCAGTGTAAACGTTGTGTTTAACAAGAAATAATGTACAATGGCCCAGAAAATTCAAATAAACAAGTTTAACTCCGCATGTAGCAGATATAGATGGCTTACTTGCTATATTCTGTAGACATATAGCAAGCGCAAGATTAGGAGGGGCCTCTGTCCATGTAGGATGGCGTGACCATATGTCCCCACGACTGAGCGATCGTATATACGTCATCCTGTTCAGCTCATGATACAAAAATCTTGATCTCTCAGTCTTAATTTCTACGCAAGGGATGATTACGTCGACATTCTTCATCTTGTATGCAGGGACATCAATGGGCCAACCAAACCCATGGGGATTTTATCTATTAGAAGATGGGGATGCACAAAAAACTCCCCAGTCAGAAAATCTATCGAGCTATTCCATTTCCTATAGGGTAATATATGGGTATATGGATTCGAATAATCACGAGTGGACATGCCGAAATCCGCACACATGCCCTCTCGTGATTCGTGCAAGCTGAATACGATCTAGTAGTATAATGATTCCAACCTCTTGTATAACAGTCTATCCTGCGTGCGTATTTTTCCAACTGACATGTGCAGTAGATGGCCTGCAAGGCAGTAGCGGGGCATGAACCAACCTGTGATTGGATAGTTTGGGGGACTGTGGTATTCCAGCCCACCAACATTTATTTCTGGATTTATTTCAGGATTTTCGACGATGCACATTCAGTGGGAGGAGACATTTTCGTCGATGACGAGGTGCCTACGGTTACTTCGTAAATTTCAAGATGATATGCCGGTTCAGTCTCTCGAAAGTCCTCATAGGGGTAGGGTGCGCGTGTGTGCGTTCATAGGGGTGAGTGTATGCGCGTGTATATGAGCGCTTGTGTCTCTGCTGTGTTAAAAAAAGGCATGACCGGCATTGAACCAAATTTTGGGCCTCTCGCATCTGAGTAACGCTCCTCGCGGTCCTTTTAAACCCTATGCTTGCTCGCTCAAGCCATACTCTTACTTCTCTTTCTTCATCTCTCTTAGCTTGTCACCCGCCCCGCTCACAACCATGTGTTCATCCTCCGCGTCGTGAACCGGCTGCTCATGGCCATTATCTGCATGCACAAGCTCTGAATCTCTCCCCTGTCTAGTGGATTTGCTCTATCCCCCATATGTATCCAGCGAGACGGATTTCATGTAGTTTCCATATGTATCCCGGGCGATGGATTTGCTCTACTCCCGTATGTAATTTTTCTCTTTGGTTTCTTTATGGATTTGCTAGTCCCCATTTGTAATCATGATAAAACACAGCAAAATGTAAGTAAATTACGCTCAGGAGAAGCGAACAACATTAAAACCATACCCGCCCCAATGACAATAATTCAACACACGGTCAGCCGACACGAGTAATGGCGAAGTTAAAACATGCCAGTGTGAATCAATCCCTCCACCTGGCCTGCAAATCATAAAGCCACCCAACAAGCGTTGAAACCACCATCCACAGGCATGCATGGCAGCTCTCCTTTCCCGAGAGAAATCACAGACAGGTTTTAGGTAAGCTCAAGCTGGTTGGATGTCCGGGAAAGAAACACTGTTACGACACACAAAACTTACCTCATAACCCATCCCACCTTATCATCAAGCGCTACTTATTTGTTCTCAGCCTTGTCAAACTTTTAATCGCCTGAAACCGTAATGCCTGGTCCTCGACGAACATCAACAGAATCTAACAAATCTACAAACATGTTTTCTTTTTGAAAAGGAGTGTTACCTCCAACCTCTACATCAGTGAGATGCATACGGCCCCTTTATTAATAAAAAGCGAACTCCAATAATTTGGTTTCTTTATGGATTTGCTAGTCCCCATTTGTAATCATGATAAAACACAACAAAATGTAAGTAAATTACGCTCAGGAGAAGCGAACAACATTAAAACCATACCTGCCCCAATGACAATAATGGCGTCAGTCTGGGGCCCCACGGGAAACTTCAGTCCCGGTGGGTGACACCAATGGCGACTATACGCTAACCTTTAGTCGCGGTTGGAGCCACCAACCGGGACTAAAGGTCCCCCTATATTGAAACCCTTCGGCGCCAGCCCGAGCAGAGTCCTCTGTTCTTCCCCCCATTCCTCTCCTCTCTGTTCTTCCTCTCTTCCTCGAGCTCATCCCCCATTTTTGCCAAAATTTGTCAAGATTTGGAGGCATCCAATCCTTCCAAGTGTTCACAAAGGTTAGCAACTTTGTCCTTTCATCTCTCATTGCTAGATTAGCTCTTGCAATGCTCTATAAGCATAGTAATTCGTGGGTTTTAGTTTGTATATGGTGGTTTACTTGATTTATGCAATTTGAGCTCAAATTAACTTCTTACTTTGCATTTGTAGGTGTGGTTTACTTAGTGCCTTCCCGTCCCCGTCCTAACCACCGTCGATCACCCGCATTGTCCCGTTGTCGGCACCATCTTGGTGAGCTTCTTGTTCTTATCCTTTTTATAAAAAAAACCATGTTTGTAAGATTTAGTTAGTTACTTGTATAGTTTTCTTACCTATATGGTTGTTTGTTATACATAGTGACATGGTTTAGAAATCCGTCCCCGTCGGCCCTCGTCCGGTTTATGATGCACATGTGGTATATACTCTCTTTTATAACTCTTTGGTGCATTTCGTGTTTATAACAATTATTCCAATTAAGTTGATATAGATATTTTTATCTAGAAGGTATGTGAACCGGAGATTCCAACCGACATAGATATTCTTGTCAAGAAGTTAAATTTAGTTGAAAAAGAAAATGAGTATTTGAAGAAAAATTGAAAAGAGTTGAAGAAGAGAAGATGAAACTGGAGTTGTATGTTGCCGATGTCGTCGATGATCACAAGATCAAGATGGCTGCAATGCGCTTGAAGATTAGAAAATTTAAAAGATATGCCATTGATAGTGAGGCCTGGTATCACTATGTTGTTGGATCAATTGTTACCTTAGTTGCGATGTTGATCGCATTTGTTGTTGCATTTAAATGCTTTAGCTAGAGAGTTTGTATGTTGTTTTATGAGAATAAGTGTGTATGAACTTTATGTACAAACTTGTATTAATTTGGTCTTTTCGGTGTTGTGTAATGAAGATGAGCCGGGAATGGATGTACGAGGACCGATGCTCTCCCCAGTTCATTAATAACGTGCATACTTTTCTGGTTGCGGCTGAGGCAAACAAGCGGCCGGATGGTTTTATGTATTGTCCATGTGCTTGTTGTAAGAATGATCAAAATTACTCTAACTCAAGAACCATTCACGTCCACCTGTTTGAGTCCGGTTTCATGTCCGGCTATAACTGTTGGACCAAGCACGAAGAAAGAGGGGTCCTAATGGAAGAGAATGAAGAAGAAGGGGTGACGACAGCTATCCTGGCCATGGGTTCCATGAATACGATGGTACAACAATGGGGGAAGAAGCTGAGCCGACAATAAGGGAAGGAGCTGAAGAAGAGGCATCAGATGAGCCCGATGATTATCTTGGTCGGACCATTGCCGATGCAAAGAGAAACTGCGCAAGTGAAAAGGAGAAGCTGAAGTTACAGCGCATGTTAGAGTATCACAAAAAAGGGTTGTACCCAAATTGCGAAGATGACAATAAAAAGCTGGGTACCACACTAGAATTGCTGCAATGGAAGGCAAAGAATGGTGTATCTGACAAGCCATTTCAAAAGTTGCTGATAATGTTAAAGAAGAAGCTATCAAAGGACAACGAATTGCGAGAGAGTACGTACAAAGCAAAGAAGGCTGTCTGCCCTCTAGGATTAGAGGTCGAGAAGATACATGCATGCCCTAATGACTGCATCCTCTATCGCGGTGAGTACGAGGATTTGAATGCATGCCCGGTATGTTGTGCATTGCGCTATAAGATCGGCCACGATGACCCTGGTGATGTTGAGGGCGAGCGCCCCAAGAAGAAGATTCCTGCCAATGTGATGTGGTATGCTCCTATAATACCATAGTTGGAAATGTTTGTTCCAAAACAAAGAGCATGCCAAGTTGATGCGATGGCACAACGAAGACCATAAGAAAGACGGGAAGTTGAGAGTGCCCGCTGACGAGTCGTAGTGGAAAAAAATCAAGAGAAAGTGGAAGGACTTTGCAAAGGATGCAAGGAATGTATGGTTTGGTTTAAGTGCAGATGGCATTAATCCTTTTGGGGAGCAGAACAACAATCATAGCACATGGCTTGTGACTCTATGTATCTATAACCTTCCTCCTTGGTTATGCATGAAGCGGAAGTTCATTATGACGCCAATGCTCATACAAGGACCCAAGCAACTTGTCAACGACATTGATGTGTACCTAAGGCCATTAGTTGAAGAACTTTTACAACTGTGGAATCGAAAAGGTGTATCTGCGTGGGATGCACAAGATCAGGAGGAATCTGACCAACATGCGTTGCTGTTTGTAACCATCAATGATTAGCCTGCTCTCTGTAACCTTTCAGGACATACAAACAAGGGATACCACACATGCACGCACTGTTTAGATGATACCGACAATATATATTTGGATAAATGCAAGAAGAATGTGTATCTGGGGCATCATCGATGTCTTCAGAGCAGGAATGCCGTAAGAAAGTAAGGCAAGCATTTCAAAGGTGAGTCAGATCATTGGAAGAAGCCTCGCCACCGTATGAGTGATGAAATACTTGATATGGTCAAGGATTTAAAAGTAATATTTGGCAAGGGTCCTGGTGCACGATCTATTCCGAATCACGCTGACAAACGCGCACCCATGTGGAAGAAGAAATCTATATTCTGGGACCTACCATATTGGAAAGACCTCGAGGTCCGCTCTGCAATCGATGTGATGCATGTGACAAAGAATCTTTGCGTGAACCTGCTAGGCTTCTTGGGCGTGTATGGGAAGACAAAAGATACGCCAGAGGCACATATATCTCATCATGTAATTGGCCATATCACATCACAACATACCCTGCAAAAACAAGTTAGACGTCCTCTAATTGTTGTTGCATGTTTTACGTGGCTGCTACGGGTATCTAGCAAGAACAATTCTTACCTACACATAAACCACAATGGTGATACATAAATTGCTTTTGAACCTTCTCAAGGACCGCCTTAGTCGAATCCGATCCAACTAAAGTAGGAGAAATAGACACCGACAACCATCTTTGTGCAACGAAGTTACACGTCAGTCAATGGAAACGGTCTCTCATAAGCTTACAAGTAAGGTTGGTCTGGGCCGCTTCATCTCACAATACCGTTGAACCAAAACACGACCAAGGGAGGAAGCAATCTAAGCATCAACGCCCACAAACTCTTTGTGTTCTACTCGAGATCTCATCTACAGATAGACCTAGCTCATGATGCCACTGTTGGGAACGTTGCATGGAAAACAAAAAATTTCCTACGAACACGCAAGATCTATCCATGGTGATGAGCATCTACGAGAGGGACAGTGGATCTACATACCCTTGTAGATCGCTAAGCGGGAAGCGTTAAGAAACGGGGTTGGTGTAGTCGAACGTCTTCGCAATCGAAATCGTCGAGCGTCCCGTGATCTCTTCACGATCTGTCCCGCGATTCAATCATGATCCGCCCCGCGAACTCATAACGATCCGTCCCGCGATCTCATCACGATCCATCTCGCGATATTGATCACGGTCCTTCCGATCTAGTGCCGAACGGATGACACCTCCGCGTTAAGCACACGTCCAACTCGATGACGATCTCCGACTTCTTGATCCAGCAATAGGGAGCGGAGAGGTAGAAGAGTTCTATGGCAGGGCTATGGCGTTGCGGAGATGGTGGTGGAGCTATTCCGGCAGGGCTTCACCTAAGCACAGCAAAAAACCAATCTAGAGGAGAAACTATGCACTAGAGGAGAGGATAGCACATGGCTGAAAAACTAGTGCAAAAACCCTAAAACCTCTAGTATATATAAGAGGAAGAGGGGAGGAGGCTTGGCGCAAGGGCCAAGCCCTCTAGGCTTTGGCTGAAGTGGGAGGAGAGGAGGAATCCTCCTCTAATCCTAGTAGGACTAGGACTCCGTCCCTTTTAGCCTTTTTTTTTCCTTTTTCCACCTTTTCTCTTTGGGCTTTTCTTTCCCAGCCACATGGGCCTTGTGTGGGACTTCCATAAGACCACCAAGGGCTGGTATTCACTCTCCCACAGCCCATCTAGCCTCTTGGGTCGAAATACCCCTCCCGATGGTCTCCCGGTACACTACCGACACTCCCGGTACACTACCGATGAGTCGGAAACTTTTCCGGCAACCCAAACAGGACTTCCTATATATCAATCTTTACTCCAGACCATTCTAGAGCTGCTCGTGACGTCCGAGATCTCATCCGGGACTCCGAACAACCTTCGGTCACCACCATGCATAACTCTATACTACCAAAACGTCACCAAACCTTAAGTGTGCAGACCGTGCGGGTTTGAGAACTATGTAGACATGAGCGAGACACCTCTATGGTCAATAAGCAATAGTAGGACCTGGATGCCCATATTGGTTCCTACATATTCTACAAAGATCTTTATCGGTCGAACCTCTATGTCAAGGATTCAGTTAATTTCGTATGATGTTCCCTTTGTTCTTCGGTATGTTACTTGCCCGAGATTCGATCGTCGGTATCTCCATACCTAGTTCAACCTCATTACCGGCAAGTCTCTTTACTCGTTCCGTAATACAAGATCCCGTGACTAACACTTAGTCACATTGCTTGCTAGGCTTGTTGTGATGTTGTATTACCGAGTGGGCCCTGAGATACCTCTCCGTCACACGGAGTAAGAAATCCCAGTCTTGATCCATGCCAATCCAACAGACACCCTCAGAGATACCTATAGAGTACCTTTATAGTCACCCAATTACGTTGCGATGTTTGTTACACACAAGGCACTCCTCCGATGTCAGTGAGTTGCATGATCTCATGGTCATAGGAACAAATACTTGACATGCAGAAAACAGTAGCAATAAACTGTCACGATCATATGCTACGTTTGTAGTTTGGGTCTTGTCCATCACACCATTCTCCTAATGATGTGATCCCGTTATCAAATGACATCTCCTGTCCATGGTTAGGAAACCTTAACCATTTTGATCAACGAGCTAGTCTATTAGAGGCATATTAGGGACATGGTTTTATCTATGTATCTACACATGCATCTAAGTTTCCGATCAATACAATTATAACATGGATAATTAACGATTATCACGAGCAAGGAAATATGATAATAACCAATTTATTATTGCCTCTAAGGCATATTTCCAACACTCAGACCTTCCTTTGCTTTGTTTTGTTTTGGTAGCACAGCCACTTGCGGTGTATGTGATCCATGTATCTTGGGATCGGCTTTGTAAGAGGATCACCTCATGAACTTGTATCGTTTCGCCATGTATTTGGTTAGGTTGTTGCTTTATAGATAAAGCGAGGTGAAAGGCTGTTCCGAGAAGAATATATCAATGGATTCACACTAAAATGGCATTACAATGGTATAATTTTTGTGACATATAATTTATGAACCATCGATCAACTTAACGATTAAAGTTTCCCCCAAAGTGCATGCGGGACTTTTTTCCAAAAAACCCCAACATCATATATTAAATAAAATTAGCTCTTACAAGAACTTGATAATAGGAAGTCATAGGCAAATCCTAAAAGGATTTATTGCCACGTTCCTTCCGCATCCATCCACGACGGACCATGAGTAGAGCTCGTTGTGGCCTCTGGCCTCCGTCTTACAGGAGCAACCTTTTTGAAACACAAAAGCTTGTAGAAAATGAGGCCGAGAAATCATCGATGTAGATCAGATGATGTTGAGGGCCGCGATCTTGAAAGATTGCCCCATGGAGAAGGTAGCACTAGGTAGGGCTAGATGATAATTTGGATTTTTTTCAACTCTAGTACGAAAATTATACCAATTTTGAAAAAAGTATAACCAGTTCAAAAAAATTCAAAAATAGTACCCCATCGGCCTTAGCTGGGCCGACCAGGGACGTGTCGGCTTAGCCCAGGCCGAATAGGACCCATCGGCCTACGCCAGGCCGAAGAGCGGGCCGTCGGCCCAAGCCAGGTCCGAAGAGGACTCGTCCGCCGCCAGGAAGCCAAAGGCCCGTGGATAAGTCCGATGCGGCCAGCTCTCTCTTCTTCCTCCAGCTCCCTCTTCTTCCTCTGTGTTCTTAGTTCTTGACCGAAAATCCCCCCTTGATCTCCCTTTACATCCAGCCATTTTCCGTTTCAATCCACTGAAACAATAGATCGTCTTCGTGTCCCCCGCCCTACGGTTTCATTTTTTGCAATGTGGTAGTGTGTTATTCGTTTGGAGAAGACATGATGTGGTGGTGGTGATGTGAATGGTGAGAAGGTGGAGTGGTGGAGAGGAAGAAGAAGGGCACTCATGCGTCGAAGGTATACATTTTTTCTGTTAGTTTAGGTTAGTTTTATGTTAGTTTTTTTAATGTACATAAAATTAGTTTAGATTACTTTTATTAGTGTAGTGATTTTAGTGTATGTTTCCCGAGTGTAGGTTTAGTTAGTGTAGTCATATTAGCGTCGGTTTATTTAGTGTACGTGAGCATATTTTAGTGTAGGTTTATTTTAGTGAAGTTCATTTTAGTGTAGGTTTATTTAGAATACGTAGGTATATTTTAGCGTATGTTTATTTTAGTGTAGCTTTGTTCGTTGCGAATAATAAGAAGCTGCCAATATCTGACGGGGGAAAACATGGCCGGGAAAATTTGGCGGGAGAAAATGACGGGAGAGAATGGCGGGAGAAAATGGCGGAAAGGAAAGTGGCGGGAGAGAATGGTGGGAAAAAGGTGGCGGCAGGGTATGAGAATAGTAGGGTTTACTGAAATTAAGATACAATTTGCTTAAATTAAGATACAGCTTGCTGAAATTAAGATACAACTTGCTGAAATTGAGTTACAAGAATATAAATCTAATGAGTCCAACGGGGATATTTTCCTTTTACATCTCCAGCTTCTTCTGCTGCCTGGGCTGCACGAGCGCTTTCTTTCTTTCTCACTGTGGCAGGTAGCTAAAAACAACAGCTAGCTCCTGTTCACGCTCTTTGAATGTTATGAGCACCAAATTGTTGACTTCAATAGACGATGCCAGCAGAAAATTATCGAAACCTTCCTTCTTCAACACCATGCGATCACCCAAGCCAATGAAGTAGGAACAAGGAATGCTCACAAATATATCATCATCTTCTGAATCCAAAGTAATTTCAAGAGTTAAAGAACCAGTCCTAGGAATAGGCACAAATTCCATCAAACTCCTCACAACCATGGTAGGAATAACCTGACAAAAACAAGCAAGTTATATGATCCATCCTATGAACTAGCAAAGAACAAACAAATAATAAAAACCTGAAACCAAAGCTTACCATATGTTGAGAAATAACATTCATGCGATCCATCCTATGAACAAAAGGAGTACACAATATGTAGTTGTCATCAAAGAGCTGCCATGACATGATATACATTTGATGATAATTCAGACTGATACCACGACTATAAAAACAGTTGTCAACAAGTCCCCTCTGAGTTTTACTCAGACCCTCAAGAGCTATAAAAAACGATTTCAATAACTGAGATGAACAACAAAATGTATAAGCTGAAACAAAACTGAAAATCAGTCAAACAAATAACTTACCAACATGGGGTAAAGGAAACAACATAACACCATCCCGATGAAATTCGACACTAATATAAGTTCCATAGTGCTCAAGCATAACATTCATCATGTCACTATGGCAGAGACCATAATCATTCACAAGTTCCTCCCACGAAGTACCATGGAATTTACTACTCATCCTACCATGTCTAATACAAGATGGTATAAGTTACCCTCACTATTGTGCAGAGCAAGATCAATATCTATGTCACCTCTCTGAATAGCTAAAGCTCTGCACTCCTCAATGTACCGAGCAAGATGTGATCTAACACTGCACGGAACATACTACAACAAGAATGGAAGCAAACATCATAATCATACAAACAAAGGCATTCGAATATGCCACAGTCAGATAAACAAGACATAGAATCTTACAACACGTCTTGAACATCGACGATCCAGCACCATAGTAAATAAAGAAGCACCGGAATCAACGGCAGCACAATGGTGTTGGGGAACGTTGCATGGGAAACAAAAAATTTCCTACGCACACACAAATCTATCCATGGTGATGAGCATCTACGAGAGGGAGAGTGGATCTACATACCCTTGTAGATCGCTAAGCGGGAAGCGTTAAGAAACGCGGTTGGTGTAGTCGAACGTCTTCGCAATCCAACTCGCCATGCGTCCCGTGATCCAATCACGATCCATCCCGCGATCCAATCACGATCCGTCCCGCGATCCTATCACGATCCGTCCCACGAACTTGATTCTTGCCAAACCACGGTTCATATGGCGTCGTCTCAACGGATTTTGATGGTGCCTTATTTAAAGTGAATGCAGTTGTCTCTAATGCATAACCCCAAAATGATAGTGGCAAATCAGCAAGAGACATCATAGAATGCACCATATCTAATAAGGTTCGATTACGACGTTCGGACACACCATTACGCTGTAGTGTTCCGGGGGGTGTCAACTGTGAAACAATTCCACACTGTCTTAAGTGACTGCCAAACTCATAACTGAGATATTCACCTCCTCGATCAGATCGCAGGAACTTAATCTTCTTGTTACAATGATTCTTAACTTCACTCTGAAATTGCTTGAACTTTTCAAACGTTTCAGACTTGTGTTTCATTAAGTAAATATACCCATATCTACTTAAGTCATCACTGAAGGTGAGAAAATAACGATATCCACCATGCGCTGTAACATTCATTGGACCGCACACATCAGTATGTATGATTTCCAATAAGTCACTCGCCCGTTCCATTGTTCCAGAGAACGACGTTTTAGTCATCTTGCCCATGAGGCATGGTTCACATGTGTCAAGTGATTCAAAATCAAGTGACTCCAAAAGTCCATCAACATGGAGCTTCCTCATGCGTTTTACACCAATATGACCTAAACGGCAGTGCCACAAGAAAGTGGTACTATCATTATCCACTCTACATCTTTTGGCATCAATGTTATGAACATGTGTGTCATCACTATCAAGATTCAATATGAATAAACCCCTAACATTGGGTGCATGACCATAAAAGATATTACTCATATAAATAGAACAACCTTTATTCTCTGATTTAAATGAGTAACCGTCTCGCAACAAACAAGATCCAGATATAATGTTCATGCTTAACGCAGGCACTAAATAACAATTATTCAGGTTCATCACTAATTCCGATGGTAATCGAAGAGAGAGCGTGCCGACGGCAATCACATCAACCTTGGAACCATTTCCCATGTGCATCGTCACTTCGTCCTTTGCCAGCCTTTGTTTATTCCGTAGTTCCTGCTTTGAGTTGCAAATGTGAGCAACCGAACCGGTATCAAATACCCAGACACTACTACGAGAGCTAGTAAGGTACACATCAATAACATGTATATCATATATACCTTGTTTGTCGTTGGCCGCCTTCTTGTCAGCCAGGTACTTGGGGCAGTTCCGCTTCAAGTGACCAGTTCCCTTGCAATCAAAGCACTCAATTTCTGGCTTGAGTCCATGCTTGGGCTTCTTTACAGGAGTAGCAACTGCTTTGCCATCCTTCTTGGTTTTACCCTTCTTGCCCTTGCCCTTGACTTTGCCATTTTTCTTGAAACTAGTGGTTTTATTGACCATCAACACTTGATGTTCGTTCTAGATATCAGACTCAGCGACATTTAGCATCGCGAACAGCTCGGCGACTGACTTCATCCCGTACATGTTATAGTTCATCACAAAGCTCTTGTAACTAGGTGGCAGTGATTGAAGAACTCTGTCACTGATCGCCTCTGGCGGAAGGGAAATTCCCAACTCCGCTAGACGAGTTGAATACCCAGACATTCTGAGTATATGTTCACTGATAGACCCGTTCTCCTCCATCTTGCAAGCATTGGACTTATCGGAGGTTTCATACCTCTCGATCCAGGCGTTCTTCTGAAAGATAAACTTCAACTCCTGGAACATCTCATATGCTCCATGGCGTTCAAAACGTCTTTGAAGTCCTGGTTCTAAGCCATACAATATTGCACACTGAACTATTGAGTAATCTCAAGTACGTGCCTCCCAAACGTTCTTAACGTCCTCGGAGGTCATGTCTTCTGGTTGGTCACCAAGCGGTGCATCAAGGACATATGATTTCTGGGAAGCCGTGAGGATAATCCTCAGATTACGGGCCCAGTCAACAAAGTAATTCCATCATCTTTCAACTTAGCTTTCTCTAGGAACGCATTAAAATTCAGGGGTGCTACTGCGCGAGCCATTGATCTACAACATAAATATGCAAAGTTTACTTAGACTATTGTTCAAGATAATGAGTTTAGTTAATCAAATTACTAAAGCTCCCACTCAAATTGACATCCCTCGGGTCATCTGAGTGTCACATGATCCAAATCCACCAACTCAAGTCCGATCATCACGTGAGTTGAGGTGGCTTCAATGGTGAACATCATTATGTTGATCATATCTACTATATGACTCATGCTCGACCTTTGGGTCTCTTGTGTTCCAAGGCCATGTATGTACATGCTAGGCTCGTCATGTTTAACCCGAGTGTTCTGCGTGTCCAACAATGGCTTGCACCCGTTGTATGTGAACATAGAATCTATCACACCCGATCATCACGTGGTGTCTCGACATGACGAACTTTCGCAACCGTGCACACTCGGGGAGAACACAATTCATCTTGAAATTTAAGTGAGGGATTACCTTATAATGCTACCGTCGTACTAAGCAAAACAAGGTGCATAAAAAGATTAACATCACATGCAATTCATAAGTGAAATGATATGACCATGAATTTGTGCTTTAGATCTCCATCTTGAAAGCACCGGCATGATCTCCATCGTCACCGGCACGACACCATGATCTTCATCATCTTGATCTCCATCAACGTGTCACCATCGGGGTTGTCGCACCCAACATGCTTCTACTACTATTGCTACCGTTTAGCGATAAAGGAAAGCATTACATATCACTTAATGATTGACACACAGGTCATATATACAATAATTAAAGATAACCCTATGGCTCCTGCCGGTTGCCGTACTCATCGACATGCAAGTCGTGAAATTCTATACATCACATGATCATCTCATACATCACATATATCACATCATGTAATTGGCCATATCACATCACAACATACCCTGCAAAAACAAGTTAGACGTCCTCTAATTGTTGTTGCATGTTTTATGTGGCTGCTACGGGTTTCTAGCAAGAACGATTCTCACCTACGCATAAACCACAACGGTGATACATAATTTGCTTTTCAACCTTCTCAAGGACCGCCTTTGTCGAATCCGATCCAACTAAAGTGAGAGAAACTGCCACCCGCAAGCCATCTAGGTAACAACTTGCGTCGAGGGAACCGGACTCTCGTAAGCGTACGAGTAATGTTGGTCCGGCCCGCTTCATCTCGCAATACCGCTGAACCAAAATACGACCAAGGGAGGAAGCAATCTAAGCATCAACGCCCACAAACCTTTTGTGTTCTACTCGAGATCTCATCAACACATAGACCTAGCTCTGATACCACTGTTGGGGAACGTTGCATGGGAAACAAAATTTTTCCTAGATTTTTGTTAGTTGCATATTTCTGTAATACAAGCTACATATTCTACGAAGATCTTTATCGGTCGAACATTTATGTCAAGGATTCACTTAATCCCGTATGATGTTCCCTTTGTTCTTCGGTATGTTACTTGTCCGAGATTCGATCGTCGGTATCTCCATACCTAGTTCAACCTCGTTACTGGCAAGTCTCTTTACTCGTTACGTAATACAAGATCTCGTAACTAACACTTAGTCACATTGCTTGCAAGGCTCATTGTGATGTTGTATTATCGAGTGGGCCCTGAGATACCTCTCCATCACACGGAGTAACAAATCCCAGTCTTGATTCATGCCAACTCAACAGACACCCTCGGAGATACCTGTAGAGCACCTTTATAGTCACCCAGTTACGTTGCAACGTTTGATACACACAAGGCAGTCCTTCGATGTCCGTGAGTTGCATGATCTCATGGTCATAGGAATATATACTTGACAAGCAGAAAATAGTAGCAATAAACTGACACGATCATATGCTATGTTTGTAGTTTGGGTCTTGTCCATCACATCATTCTTCTAATAATGTGACCTCATTATCAAATGACATCACATGTCAACGGCTAGGAAACCTTGACCATCTTTGATCAATGAGCTAGTTCACTAGAGGCATACTAGGGACATAGTGTTGTTTATTTACCCACACATGTAATGTGTTTCCAATTAATACAATTATAGCATGGATAATAAACGATTATCATGAACAAGGAAATACAATAATAAACACTTTATTTATTACCTCTAGGGCATATTTCCAACAAATAGCCACCTGGAGCTCGGCAAAATGGGCAAGCCATTTAGCTGCAGACGGACGGTGACCAATAAGAACTAAATCCATTACCGACTTGAGAGTTCTCATTCGATTGAGTTGGAAGCCAAAAAAATACCGTAGGCCGGTGAAGAGCGCCCTGATCTATTGTTTACGCGGGTAGGATAACAAAATGGGTGGTCGAGCAAAGAGAACAGCGAGGCGGTGGAAGCACCAGAGAGCAACAGGAGTGAGAGGTGGAGAGGGGCAGGCTACTGGTCGGGGGAGGATGAAACGAGTGGTGAGAGGAGGAAGAAAGAGGCCCCGGGCCTTATCTAGGGGCCCATCGGCCGCCCACAGGCCGACAGGTGGCTCTTCGTCCCCTCTCTGGCCGACCAGCCTGTCTCCGACTTCTGATTGGCCGACAAGGGGCTCTTCGGCCTGGTGCTGGCCGACGGGCCCCTCTTCGGCCTGGTGCTGGCCGACAGGCCCCTGTTCGGCCTGGTGCTGGCCAACGTGGTCCTATCTTTGAATTTTTTTGAACTGGTCATACTATTTTCAAATTTGATATAATTTCCGTACTAGTTTTGAAATTTTTTGGATAATCTGAACTCTTGCCAGTCTAAGGAGAGGAAAGGCAAAGGGAGTAGTATAGTCTTTCTCGAAAACATGTTGCATCATGGATAGTGGCGTGTCCATGCGCGCAAGTGCGCTTCACTTTCCTAGCTAGCATCTGTAAGAAACCAAAAACAGTGGACAGAGTACTGCCTACCGGCATGCTGAGTGGAAATAAACGACTTAGTACCTGTTTGCCATCAAGGCAAGATGTTTCCTTATAGGCCATAGCATGTAGTAGCATCTTAAGAGTCTGCAGCCGACGGTGTTCTCTTCCACACCGTGTGATAACTGGTGACCTAAAAGACGCAGAGAAAAAATACAAAGGCGGAGGTGCTACTAGAGAGACGACCATTCAATAATCAAGATGCCGAAGACTTTTCTCTGGCTTCTGCCCTCTCTTCCGACCACGCACGTCGTCTGTCCTTGTGAAAAAAGAAACAGCATAGGGCGTATGTAGACGTAGGCAGTGACATATATAGGCAGAAAATATAAAGGTGTCCAGTGTAAACGTTGTGTTTAACAAGAAATAATGTACAATGGCCCAGAAAATTCAAATAAACAAGTTTAACTCCGCATGTAGCAGATATAGATGGCTTACTTGCTATATTCTGTAGACATATAGCAAGCGCAAGATTAGGAGGGGCCTCTGTCCATGTAGGATGGCGTGACCATATGTCCCCACGACTGAGCGATCGTATATACGTCATCCTGTTCAGCTCATGATACAAAAATCTTGATCTCTCAGTCTTAATTTCTACGCAAGGGATGATTACGTCGACATTCTTCATCTTGTATGCAGGGACATCAATGGGCCAACCAAACCCATGGGGATTTTATCTATTAGAAGGTGGGGATGCACAAAAAACTCCCCAGTCAGAAAATCTATCGAGCTATTCCATTTCCTATAGGGTAATATATGGGTATATGGATTCGAATAATCGCGAGTGGACATGCCGAAATCCGCACACATGCCCTCTCGTGATTCGTGCAAGCTGAATACGATCTAGTAGTATAATGATTCCAACCTCTTGTATACGTCTTTTTCCAACTGACATGTGCAGTAGATGGCCTGCAAGGCAGTAGCGGGGCGCGAACCAACCTGTGATTGGATAGTTTGGGGGACTGTGGTATTCCAGCCCACCAACATTTATTTCTGGATTTATTTCAGGATTTTCGACGATGCACATTCAGTGGGAGGAGACATTTTCGTCGATGACGAGGTGTCTACGGTTACTTCGTAAATTTCAAGATGATATGCCGGTTCAGTCTCTCGAAAGTCCTCATAGGGGTAGGGTGCGCGTGTGTGCGTTCATAGGGGTGAGTGTATGCGCGTGTATATGAGCGCTTGTGTCTCTGCCGTGTTAAAAAAAGGCATGACCGGCATTGAACCAAATTTTGGGCCTCTCGCATCTGAGTAACGCTCCTCGCGGTCCTTTTAAACCCTATGCTTGCTCGCTCAAGCCATACTCTTACTTCTCTTTCTTCATCTCTCTTAGCTTGTCACCCGCCCCGCTCACAACCATGTGTTCATCCTCCGCGTCGTGAACCGGCTGCTCATGGCCATTATCTGCATGCACAAGCTCTGAATCTCTCCCCTGTCTAGTGGATTTGCTCTATCCCCCATATGTATCCAGCGAGACGGATTTCATGTAGTTTCCATATGTATCCCGGGCGATGGATTTGCTCTACTCCCGTATGTAATTTTTCTCTTTGGTTTCTTTATGGATTTGCTAGTCCCCATTTGTAATCATGATAAAACACAGCAAAATGTAAGTAAATTACGCTCAGGAGAAGCGAACAACATTAAAACCATACCCGCCCCAATGACAATAATTCAACACACGGTCAGCCGACACGAGTAATGGCGAAGTTAAAACATGCCAGTGTGAATCAATCCCTCCACCTGGCCTGCAAATCATAAAGCCACCCAACAAGCGTTGAAACCACCATCCACAGGCATGCATGGCAGCTCTCCTTTCCCGAGAGAAATCACAGACAGGTTTTAGGTAAGCTCAAGCTGGTTGGATGTCCGGGAAAGAAACACTGTTACGACACACAAAACTTACCTCATAACCCATCCCACCTTATCATCAAGCGCTACTTATTTGTTCTCAGCCTTGTCAAACTTTTAATCGCCTGAAACCGGAATGCCTGGTCCTCGACGAACATCAACAGAATCTAACAAATCTACAAACATGTTTTCTTTTTGAAAAGGAGTGTTACCTCCAACCTCTACATCAGTGAGATGCATACGGCCCCTTTATTAATAAAAAGCGAACTCCAATAATTTGGTTTCTTTATGGATTTGCTAGTCCCCATTTGTAATCATGATAAAACACAACAAAATGTAAGTAAATTACGCTCAGGAGAAGCGAACAACATTAAAACCATACCTGCCCCAATGACAATAATGGCGTCAGTCTGGGGCCCCACGGGAAACTTCAGTCCCGGTGGGTGACACCAATGGCGACTATACGCTAACCTTTAGTCGCGGTTGGAGCCACCAACCGGGACTAAAGGTCCCCCTATATTGAAACCCTTCGGCGCCAGCCCGAGCAGAGTCCTCTGTTCTTCCCCCCATTCCTCTCCTCTCTGTTCTTCCTCTCTTCCTCGAGCTCATCCCCCATTTTTGCCAAAATTTGTCAAGATTTGGAGGCATCCAATCCTTCCAAGTGTTCACAAAGGTTAGCAACTTTGTCCTTTCATCTCTCATTGCTAGATTAGCTCTTGCAATGCTCTATAAGCATAGTAATTCGTGGGTTTTAGTTTGTATATGGTGGTTTACTTGATTTATGCAATTTGAGCTCAAATTAACTTCTTACTTTGCATTTGTAGGTGTGGTTTACTTAGTGCCTTCCCGTCCCCGTCCTAACCACCGTCGATCACCCGCATTGTCCCGTTGTCGGCACCATCTTGGTGAGCTTCTTGTTCTTATCCTTTTTATAAAAAAAACCATGTTTGTAAGATTTAGTTAGTTACTTGTATAGTTTTCTTACCTATATGGTTGTTTGTTATACATAGTGACATGGTTTAGAAATCCGTCCCCGTCGGCCCTCGTCCGGTTTATGATGCACATGTGGTATATACTCTCTTTTATAACTCTTTGGTGCATTTCGTGTTTATAACAATTATTCCAATTAAGTTGATATAGATATTTTATCTAGAAGGTATGTGAACCGGAGATTCCAACCGACATAGATATTCTTGTCAAGAAGTTAAATTTAGTTGAAAAAGAAAATGAGTATTTGAAGAAAAATTGAAAAGAGTTGAAGAAGAGAAGATGAAACTGGAGTTGTATGTTGCCGATGTCGTCGATGATCACAAGATCAAGATGGCTGCAATGCGCTTGAAGATTAGAAAATTTAAAAGATATGCCATTGATAGTGAGGCCTGGTATCACTATGTTGTTGGATCAATTGTTACCTTAGTTGCGATGTTGATCGCATTTGTTGTTGCATTTAAATGCTTTAGCTAGAGAGTTTGTATGTTGTTTTATGAGAATAAGTGTGTATGAACTTTATGTACAAACTTGTATTAATTTGGTCTTTTCGGTGTTGTGTAATGAAGATGAGCCGGGAATGGATGTACGAGGACCGATGCTCTCCCCAGTTCATTAATAACGTGCATACTTTTCTGGTTGCGGCTGAGGCAAACAAGCGGCCGGATGGTTTTATGTATTGTCCATGTGCTTGTTGTAAGAATGATCAAAATTACTCTAACTCAAGAACCATTCACGTCCACCTGTTTGAGTCCGGTTTCATGTCCGGCTATAACTGTTGGACCAAGCACGAAGAAAGAGGGGTCCTAATGGAAGAGAATGAAGAAGAAGGGGTGACGACAGCTATCCTGGCCATGGGTTCCATGAATACGATGGTACAACAATGGGGGAAGAAGCTGAGCCGACAATAAGGGAAGGAGCTGAAGAAGAGGCATCAGATGAGCCCGATGATTATCTTGGTCGGACCATTGCCGATGCAAAGAGAAACTGCGCAAGTGAAAAGGAGAAGCTGAAGTTACAGCGCATGTTAGAGTATCACAAAAAAGGGTTGTACCCAAATTGCGAAGATGACAGTAAAAAGCTGGGTACCACACTAGAATTGCTGCAATGGAAGGCAAAGAATGGTGTATCTGACAAGCCATTTCAAAAGTTGCTGATAATGTTAAAGAAGAAGCTATCAAAGGACAACGAATTGCGAGAGAGTACATACAAAGCAAAGAAGGCTGTCTGCCCTCTAGGATTAGAGGTCGAGAAGATACATGCATGCCCTAATGACTGCATCCTCTATCGCGGTGAGTACGAGGATTTGAATGCATGCCCGGTATGTTGTGCATTGCGCTATAAGATCGGCCACGATGACCCTGGTGATGTTGAGGGCGAGCGCCCCAAGAAGAAGATTCCTGCGAATGAGATGTGGTATGCTCCTATAATACCACAGTTGGAAATGTTTGTTCCAAAACAAAGAGCATGCCAAGTTGATGCGATGGCACAACAAAGACCATAAGAAAGACGGGAAGTTGAGAGTGCCCGCTGACGAGTCGTAGTGGAGAAAAATCAAGAGAAAGTGGAAGGACTTTGCAAAGGATGCAAGGAATGTATGGTTTGGTTTAAGGGCAGATGGCATTAATCCTTTTGGGGAGCAGAACAACAATCATAGCACATGGCTTGTGACTCTATGTATCTATAACCTTCCTCCTTGGTTATGCATGAAGGGGAAGTTCATTATGACGCCAATGCTCATACAAGGACCCAAGCAACTTGTCAACGACATTGATGTGTACCTAAGGCCATTAGTTGAAGAACTTTTACAATTGTGGAATCGAAAAGGTGTATCTGCGTGGGATGCAAAAGATCAGGAGGAATCTGACCAACATGCGTTGCTGTTTGTAACCATCAATGATTAGCCTGCTCTCTGTAACCTTTCAGGACATACAAACAAGGGATACCACACATGCACGCACTGTTTAGATGATACCGACAATATATATTTGGATAAATGCAAGAAGAATGTGTATCTGGGGCATCATCGATGTCTTCAGAGCAGGAATGCCGTAAGAAAGTAAGGCAAGCATTTCAAAGGTGAGTCAGATCATTGGAAGAAGCCTCGCCACCGTACGAGTGATGAAATACTTGATATGGTCAAGGATTTAAAAGTAATATTTGGCAAGGGTCCTGGTGCACAATCTGTTCCGAATGACGCTGACAAACGCGCACCCATGCGGAAGAAGAAATCTATATTCTGGGACCTACCATATTGGAAAGACCTCGAGGTCCGCTCTGCAATCGATGTGATGCATGTGACGAAGAATCTTTGCGTGAACCTGCTAGGCTTCTTGGGCATGTATGGGAAGACAAAAGATACGCCAGAGGCACATATATCTCATCATGTAATTGGCCATATCACATCACAACATACCCTGCAAAAACAAGTTAGACGTCCTCTAATTGTTGTTGCATGTTTTACGTGGCTGCTACGGGTATCTAGCAAGAACAATTCTTATCTACACATAAACCACAATGGTGATACATAAGTTGCTTTTGAACCTTCTCAAGGACCGCCTTAGTCGAATCCGATCCAACTAAAGTAGGAGAAATAGACACCGACAACCATCTTTGTGCAACGAAGTTACACGTCAGTCAATGGAAACGGTCTCTCATAAACTTACAAGTAAGGTTGGTCTGGGCCGCTTCATCTCACAATACCGCTGAACCAAAACACGACCAAGGGAGGAAGCAATCTAAGCATCAACGCCCACAAACTCTTTGTGTTCTACTCGAGATCTCATCTACAGATAGACCTAGCTCATGATGCCACTGTTGGGAACGTTGCATGGAAAACAAAAAATTTCCTACGAACACGCAAGATCTATCCATGGTGATGAGCATCTACGAGAGGGACAGTGGATCTACATACCCTTGTAGATCGCTAAGCGGGAAGCGTTAAGAAACGGGGTTGGTGTAGTCGAACGTCTTCGCAATCGAAATCGTCGAGCGTCCCGCGATCTCTTCACGATCTGTCCCGCGATTCAATCATGATCCGCCCCGCGAACTCATAACGATCCGTCCCGCGATCTCATCACGATCCATCTCGCGATATTGATCACGGTCCTTCCGATCTAGTGCCGAACGGATGACACCTCCGCGTTAAGCACACGTACAACTCGATGACGATCTCCGACATCTTGATCCAGCAAGAGGGAGCGGAGAGGTAGAAGAGTTCTATGGCAGGGTTATGGCGTTGCGGAGATGGTGGTGGAGCTATTCCGGCAGGGCTTCACCTAAGCATAGCAAAAAACCAATCTAGAGGAGAAACTACGCACTAGCGGAGAGGATAGCACGTGGCTGAAAAACTAGTGCAAAAACCCTAAAACCTCTAGTATATATAAGAGGAAGAGGGGAGGAGGCTTTGCGCAAGGGCCAAGCCCTCTAGGCTTTGGCTGAAGTGGGAGGAGAGGAGGAATCCTCCTCTAATCCTAGTAGGACTAGGACTCCGTCCCTTTTTGCCTTTTTTTTCCTTTTTCCACCTTTTCTCTGTGGGCTTTTCTTTCCCAGCCACATGGGCCTTGTGTGGGACTTCCATAAGACCACCAAGGGCTGGTATTCACTCTCCCACAGCCCATCTAGCCTCTTGGGTCGAAATACCCCTCCCGATGGTCTCCCGGTACACTACCGACACTCCCAGTACACTACCGATGAGTCGGAAACTTTTCCGGCAACCCAAACAGGACTTCCTATATATCAATCTTTACTCCAGACCATTCTAGAGCTGCTCGTGACGTCCGAGATCTCATCCGGGACTCCGAACAACCTTCGGTCACCACCATGCATAACTCTATACTACCAAAACGTCACCAAACCTTAAGTGTGCAGACCGTGCGGGTTTGAGAACTATGTAGACATGAGCGAGACACCTCTATGGTCAATAAGCAATAGTAGGACCTGGATTCCCATATTGGTTCCTACATATTCTACAAAGATCTTTATCGGTCGAACCTCTATGTCAAGGATTCAGTTAATTTCGTATGATGTTCCCTTTGTTCTTCGGTATGTTACTTGCCCGAGATTCGATCGTCGGTATCTCCATACCTAGTTCAACCTCATTACCGGCAAGTCTCTTTACTCGTTCCGTAATACAAGATCCCGTGACTAACACTTAGTCACATTGCTTGCTAGGCTTGTTGTGATGTTGTATTACCGGGTGGGCCCTGAGATACCTCTCCGTCACACGGAGTAAGAAATCCCAGTCTTGATCCATGCCAATCCAACAGACACCCTCAGAGATACCTATAGAGTACCTTTATAGTCACCCAATTACGTTGCGATGTTTGTTACACACAAGGCACTCCTCCGATGTCAGTGAGTTGCATGATCTCATGGTCATAGGAACAAATACTTGACATGCAGAAAACAGTAGCAATAAACTGTCACGATCATATGCTACGTTTGTAGTTTGGGTCTTGTCCATCACACCATTCTCCTAATGATGTGATCCCGTTATCAAATGACATCTCCTGTCCATGGCTAGGAAACCTTAACCATTTTGATCAACGAGCTAGTCTATTAGAGGCATATTAGGGACATGGTTTTATCTATGTATCTACACATGCATCTAAGTTTCCGATCAATACAATTATAACATGGATAATTAACGATTATCACGAGCAAGGAAATATGATAATAACCAATTTATTATTGCCTCTAAGGCATATTTCCAACACTCAGACCTTCCTTTGCTTTGTTTTGTTTTGGTAGCACAGCCACTTGCGGTGTATGTGATCCATGTATCTTGGGATCGGCTTTGTAAGAGGATCACCTCATGAACTTGTATCGTTTCGCCATGTATTTGGTTAGGTTGTTGCTTTATAGATAAAGCGAGGTGAAAGGCTGTTCCGAGAAGAATATATCAATGGATTCACACTAAAATGGCATTACAATGGTATAATTTTTGTGACATATAATTTATGAACCATCGATCAACTTAACGATTAAAGTTTCCCCCAAAGTGCATGCGGGACTTTTTTCCAAAAAACCCCAACATCATATATTAAATAAAATTAGCTCTTACAAGAACTTGATAATAGGAAGTCATAGGCAAATCCTAAAAGGATTTATTGCCACGTTCCTTCCGCATCCATCCACGACGGACCATGAGTAGAGCTCGTTGTGGCCTCTGGCCTCCGTCTTACAGGAGCAACCTTTTTGAAACACAAAAGCTTGTAGAAAATGAGGCCGAGAAATCATCGGTGTAGATCAGATGATGTTGAGGACCGTGATCTTGAAAGATTGCCCCATGGAGAAGGTAGCACTGGGTAGGGCTAGATGATAATTTGGATTTTTTTCAACTCTAGTAGGAAAATTATACCAATTTTGAAAAAAGTATAACCAGTTCAAAAAAATTCAAAAATAGTACCCCATCGGCCTTAGCTGGGCCGACCAGGGACGTGTCGGCTTAGCCCAGGCCGAATAGGACCCATCGGCCTACGCCAGGCCGAAGAGCGGGCCGTCGGCCCAAGCCAGGTCCGAAGAGGACTCGTCCGCCGCCAGGAAGCCAAAGGCCCGTGGATAAGTCCGATGCGGCCAGCTCCCTCTTCTTCCTCCAGCTCCCTCTTCTTCCTCTGTGTTCTTAGTTCTTGACCGAAAATCCCCCCTTGATCTCCCTTTACATCCAGCCATTTTCCGTTTCAATCCACTGAAACAATAGATCGTCTTCGTGTCCCCCGCCCTACAGTTTCATTTTTTGCAATGTGGTAGTGTGTTATTCGTTTGGAGAAGACATGATGTGGTGGTGGTGATGTGAATGGTGAGAAGGTGGAGTGGTGGAGAGGAAGAAGAAGGGCACTCATGCGTCGAAGGTATACATTTTTTCTGTTAGTTTAGGTTAGTTTTATGTTAGTTTTTTTAATGTACATAAAATTAGTTTAGATTACTTTATTAGTGTAGTGATTTTAGTGTATGTTTCCCGAGTGTAGGTTTAGTTAGTGTAGTCATATTAGCGTCGGTTTATTTAGTGTACATGAGCATATTTTAGTGTAGGTTTATTTTAGTGAAGTTCATTTTAGTGTAGGTTTATTTAGAATACGTAGGTATATTTTAGCGTATGTTTATTTTAGTGTAGCTTTGTTCATTGCGAATAATAAGAAGCTGCCAATATCTGACGGGGGAAAACATGGCCGGGAAAATTTGGCGGGAGAAAATGATGGGAGAGAATGGCGGGAGAAAATGGCGGAAAGGAAAGTGGCGGGAGAGAATGGTGGGAAAAAGGTGGCGGCAGGGTATGAGAATAGTAGGGTTTACTGAAATTAAGATACAATTTGCTTAAATTAAGATACAGCTTGCTGAAATTAAGATACAACTTGCTGAAATTGAGTTACAAGAATATAAATCTAATGAGTCCAACGGGGATATTTTCCTTTTACATCTCCAGCTTCTTCTGCTGCCTGGGCTGCACGAGCGCTTTCTTTCTTTCTCACTGTGGCAGGTAGCTAAAAACAACAGCTAGCTCCTGTTCACGCTCTTTGAATGTTATGAGCACCAAATTGTTGACTTCAATAGACGATGCCAGCAGAAAATTATCGAAACCTTCCTTCTTCAACACCATGCGATCACCCAAGCCAATGAAGTAGGAACAAGGAATGCTCACAAATATATCATCATCTTCTGAATCCAAAGTAATTTCAAGAGTTAAAGAACCAGTCCTAGGAATAGGCACAAATTCCATCAAACTCCTCACAACCATGGTAGGAATAACCTGACAAAAACAAGCAAGTTATATGATCCATCCTATGAACTAGCAAAGAACAAACAAATAATAAAAACCTGAAACCAAAGCTTACCATATGTTGAGAAATAACATTCATGCGATCCATCCTATGAACAAAAGGAGTACACAATATGTAGTTGTCATCAAAGAGCTGCCATGACATGATATACATTTGATGATAATTCAGACTGATACCACGACTATAAAAACAGTTGTCAACAAGTCCCCTCTGAGTTTTACTCAGACCCTCAAGAGCTATAAAAAACGATTTCAATAACTGAGATGAACAACAAAATGTATAAGCTGAAACAAAACTGAAAATCAGTCAAACAAATAACTTACCAACATGGGGTAAAGGAAACAACATAACACCATCCCGATGAAATTCGACACTAATATAAGTTCCATAGTGCTCAAGCATAACATTCATCATGTCACTATGGCAGAGACCATAATCATTCACAAGTTCCTCCCATGAAGTACCATGGAATTTACTACTCATCCTACCATGTCTAATACAAGATGGTATAAGTTACCCTCACTATTGTGCAGAGCAAGATCAATATCTATGTCACCTCTCTGAATAGCTAAAGCTCTGCACTCCTCAATGTACCGAGCAAGATGTGATCTAACACTGCACGGAACATACTACAACAAGAATGGAAGCAAACATCATAATCATACAAACAAAGGCATTCGAATATGCCACAGTCAGATAAACAAGACATAGAATCTTACAACACGTCTTGAACATCGACGATCCAGCACCATAGTAAATAAAGAAGCACCGGAATCAACGGCAGCACAATGGTGTTGGGGAACGTTGCATGGGAAACAAAAAATTTCCTACGCACACACAAATCTATCCATGGTGATGAGCATCTACGAGAGGGAGAGTGGATCTACATACCCTTGTAGATCGCTAAGCGGGAAGCGTTAAGAAACGCGGTTGGTGTAGTCGAACGTCTTCGCAATCCAACTCGCCATGCGTCCCGTGATCCAATCACGATCCATCCCGCGATCCAATCACGATCCGTCCCGCGATCCTATCACGATCCGTCCCACGAACTTGATTCTTGCCAAACCACGGTTCATATGGCGTCGTCTCAACGGATTTTGATGGTGCCTTATTTAAAGTGAATGCAGTTGTCTCTAATGCATAACCCCAAAATGATAGTGGCAAATCAGCAAGAGACATCATAGAATGCACCATATCTAATAAGGTTCGATTACGACGTTCGGACACACCATTACGCTGTAGTGTTCCGGGGGGTGTCAACTGTGAAACAATTCCACACTGTCTTAAGTGACTGCCAAACTCATAACTGAGATATTCACCTCCTCGATCAGATCGCAGGAACTTAATCTTCTTGTTACAATGATTCTTAACTTCACTCTGAAATTGCTTGAACTTTTCAAACGTTTCAGACTTGTGTTTCATTAAGTAAATATACCCATATCTACTTAAGTCATCACTGAAGGTGAGAAAATAACGATATCCACCATGCGCTGTAACATTCATTGGACCGCACACATCAGTATGTATGATTTCCAATAAGTCACTCGCCCGTTCCATTGTTCCAGAGAACGACGTTTTAGTCATCTTGCCCATGAGGCATGGTTCACATGTGTCAAGTGATTCAAAATCAAGTGACTCCAAAAGTCCATCAACATGGAGCTTCCTCATGCGTTTTACACCAATATGACCTAAACGGCAGTGCCACAAGAAAGTGGTACTATCATTATCCACTCTACATCTTTTGGCATCAATGTTATGAACATGTGTGTCATCACTATCAAGATTCAATATGAATAAACCCCTAACATTGGGTGCATGACCATAAAAGATATTACTCATATAAATAGAACAACCTTTATTCTCTGATTTAAATGAGTAACCGTCTCGCAACAAACAAGATCCAGATATAATGTTCATGCTTAACGCAGGCACTAAATAACAATTATTCAGGTTCATCACTAATTCCGATGGTAATCGAAGAGAGAGCGTGCCGACGGCAATCACATCAACCTTGGAACCATTTCCCATGTGCATCGTCACTTCGTCCTTTGCCAGCCTTTGTTTATTCCGTAGTTCCTGCTTTGAGTTGCAAATGTGAGCAACCGAACCGGTATCAAATACCCAGACACTACTACGAGAGCTAGTAAGGTACACATCAATAACATGTATATCATATATACCTTGTTTGTCGTTGGCCGCCTTCTTGTCAGCCAGGTACTTGGGGCAGTTCCGCTTCAAGTGACCAGTTCCCTTGCAATCAAAGCACTCAATTTCTGGCTTGAGTCCATGCTTGGGCTTCTTTACAGGAGTAGCAACTGCTTTGCCATCCTTCTTGGTTTTACCCTTCTTGCCCTTGCCCTTGACTTTGCCATTTTTCTTGAAACTAGTGGTTTTATTGACCATCAACACTTGATGTTCGTTCTAGATATCAGACTCAGCGACATTTAGCATCGCGAACAACTCGGCGACTGACTTCATCCCGTACATGTTATAGTTCATCACAAAGCTCTTGTAACTAGGTGGCAGTGATTGAAGAACTCTGTCACTGATCGCCTCTGGCGGAAGGGAATGTTGGAAATATGCCCTAGAGGCAATAATAAAATGGTTATTATTGTATTTCCTAGTTCATGATAATTGTCTATTATTCATGCTACAATTGTGTTAACCAGAAACCGTAATACATGTGTGAATACATAGACCATCACATGTCCCTAGTGAGCCTCTAGTTGGCTAGCTCGTTGATCAATAGATGGTCACGGTTTCATGACCATGGACATTGGATGTCGTTGATAACGGGATCACATCATTAGGAGAATGATGTGATGGACAAGACCCAATCCTAAGCATAGCACAAGATCGTGTAGTTCGTTTGCTAAAGCTTTTCAATGTCAAGTATCATTTCCTTAGACCATGAGATTGTGTAACTCCCGGATACCGTAGGAATGCTTTGGGTGTGCCAAACGTCACAACGTAACTGGGTGGCTATAAAGGTACGCTACGGGTATCTCCGAAAGTGTCTGTTGGGTTGACACGAATCAAGACTGGGATTTGTCACTCCGTGTGACGGAGAGGTATCTCTGGGCCCACTCGGTAAGACATCATCATAATGAGCTCAATGTGACTAAGGAGTTAGCCACGGGATGATGTGTTACGGAACGAGTAAAGAGACTTGCCGGTAACGAGATTGAACAAGGTATGGCGATACCGACGATCGAATCTCGGGCAAGTACCATACCGATAGACAAAGGGAATTGTATACGGGATTGATTGAATCCCTGACATCGTGGTTCATCCGATGAGATCATCGTGGAGTACGTGGGAGCCAACATGGGTATCCAGATCCCGCTGTTGGTTATTGGCCGGAGAGGTGTCTTGGTCATGTCTACGTGTCTCCCGAACCCGTAGGGTCTACACACTTAAGGTTCGATGACGCTAGGGTTATAGGGAAAAGGTATACGTGATTACCGAAGGTTGTTCGGAGTCCCGGATGAGATCCCGGACGTCACGAGGAGCTCCGGAATGGTCCGGAGGTAAAGATTGATATATAGGAAGTCCAGTTTTGGTCACCGGAAAGTTTTCGGGCTCATCGGTAGTGTACCGGGAGTGCCGGGAGGGTGCCGGAGGACCCCCGGGAGGGGTGTGACGACCAAAGGACCACATGGGCTGTTAGATAAAGTGTGCCAGCCCTTATTGGGCTGGGCAAGACTTTTGCTAAAGGCCCATGCGGCTGGAGATAAGGAGATAAGGCAAAAAGGATTTAAAAGGAGGAGATCCACCTCCCTTGTGGGAGGTGGACTCTCCCTTTAATTCAGCCGGCCATCTCCTCTTTGGAGTAGAGGCCAAGCCAGCCCTCCACGTCCCTCCTCCTATATATACTTGAGGTTTTGGATGTTTTGAGACAGGATTTGATCTCTCTTTCTCACGGCGAAGCCCTACCTCTCTTCTTCCTCCTCCGCAGCGCTTAGGCGAAGCCCTGTCGGAATACCTTGCTACTCCACCACCACCACGCCGTCGTGCTGCTGTTGGAGCCCTTCCCCAACCTCTCCTTCCTCCTTGCTGGATCAAGGTGTTGGAGACGTCACCGGGCTGCACGTGTGTTGAACGCGGAGGTGTCGTCCGTTCGGCACTTGATCGGATCTACCGCGATCTGAATCGCTGCGAGTACGACTCCATCAACCGCGTTCTTGTAACGCTTCCGCTTAGCGATCTTCAAAGGTATGAAGATGCAATCTCTCCCCTCTCGTTGCTGGTTTCTCCATAGATAGATCTTGGTGAACGTAGGAAAATTTTGATTTACTACTACGTCTCCCAACAGTGGCATCATGAGCTAGGTCTATGCGTAGAATCTATGCACGAGTAGAACACAAAGCAGTTGTGGGCGTCGAGTTTGTTAATTTGCTTGCCGCTACTAGTCTTATCTTGATTCGGCGGTATTGTGGGATGAAGCGGCCCGGACCAACTTTACACGTACGCTTACGTGAGACCGGTTCCACCGCCTGACATGCACTAGATGCATAAGGTGGCTAGCGGGTGTCTGTCTCTCCTACCTTAGTCGGATCGGATTCAATGAAAAGGGTCCTTATGAAGGGTAAATAGCAATTGGCAAATCACGTTGTGGTGTTGACGGAGGTAAGAAACGTTCTTGCTAGTAACCTATAGCAGCCACGTAAAAACTTGCAACTACAAATTAGAGGACGTCTAACTTGTTTTTGCAGCATGTGCCTTGTGATGTGATATGTCCAAAGGATGTGATGTGATGCATTGTGATGTATGAATTGATCATGTTCTTGTAATAGGATTCACGACTTGCATGTCGATGATTATGACAACCGGCAGGAGCCATAGGAGTTGTCTTATTTATTGTATGACCTGCGTGTCAATCATAAACGCCATGTAATTACTTTACTTTATTGCTAAGCGTTAGCCATAGTAGTAGAAGTAATAGTTGGCGAGACAACTTCATGAAGACACAATGATGGAGATCATGATGATGGAGATCATGGTGTCGTGCCGGTGACAGTGATGATCATGGTGCCCCGAAGATGGAGATCATAGGAGCAAAATGATATTGGCCATATCATGTCACTATATTGATTGCATGTGATGTTTATCATGTTTACATCTTATTTGCTTAGAACGACGGTAGTAAATAAGATGATCTCTCAATAAAATTTCAAGAGAAGTGTTCACCCTAACTGTGCACCGTTGCTAAGGATCGTTGTTCCGAAGCACCACGTGATGATCGGGTGTGATAGGTTCTAACGTTCGCATACAACGGGTGTAAGCCAGATTTACACACGCGAAACACTTAGGTTGACTTGACGAGCCTAGCATGTACAGACATGGCCTCGGAACACGGAAGACCGAAAGGTCGAACATGAGTCGTATAGAAGATACGATCAACATGAAGATGTTCACCATGGATGACTAGTCCGTCTCACGTGATGATCGGACACGGGCTAGTTGACATGGATCATGTATCACTTGGAAGACTAGAGAGATGTCTGTCTAAGTGGGAGTTCATTAATTTGATTAAGTGAACTTAATTATCATGAACTTAGTCTAAAATTGTCTTTACAATCTATGATGTAGATCCAATGGCCAACACGAATGTCACCCTCAATTTCAACGCGTTCCTAGAGAAAACCAAGCTGAAAGATGATGGAAGCAACTATGCGGACTGGGTCCGTAGCTTGAGGATCATCCTCATAGCTTCCAAGAGATTGTATGTCCTAGATGCACCGCTAGGTGACGCACCCGTTCTCCCAGCGGAACAAGATGTTATGAACACTTGGCAATCACGCTGCGATGATTACTCCCTTGTTCAATGCGGCATGCTTTACAGTCTAGAACCGGGGCTCCAAAAGCGTTTTGAGCAACACGGAGCATATGAGATGTTCCAGGAGCTGAAACTGGTTTTTCAAGCTCATGCCCGGGTCGAGAGATATGATGTCTCCGACAAGTTCTTCAGCTGTAAGATGGAGGAGCATAGTTCTGTTAGTGAGCACATCCTCAAGATGTCTGGGCTACACAGCCGCTTGACTCAGCTGGGGGTTAATATCCCGGATGACTCGGTCATTGACAGAATCCTCCAGTCGCTTCCACCTAGCTTCAAGAGCTTTGTGATGAACTACAACATGCAAGGTATGGAGAAGTCCATTCCTGAGTTGTACTCGATGCTGAAATCAGCGGAGGTCGAGATCAAAAAGGAGCATCAAGTGTTGATGGTGAATAAGACCACTAGTTTCAAGAAAGGCAAGGGTAAGAAGAACTTCAAGAAGGACGGCAAAGCTGTTGCCGCGCCCGGTAAGCAAGTTGCCGGGAAGAAGAAGAAAGATGGACCCAAGCCTGAGACTGAGTGCTTTTATTGCAAGGGTACCGGTCACTGGAAGCGGAACTGCCCCAAGTATTTAGCGGATAAGAAGGACGGCAACATTAAAGGTATATGTGATATACTTGTTATTGATGTGTACTTGACCAGCGCTCGTAGTAGCTCCTGGGTATTTGATACCGGTGCAGTTGCTCACATTTGTAACTCCAAGCAGGAGCTGCGGAATAAGCGGAGGCTGGCCAAGGATGAGGTGACGATGCGTGTCGGGAATGGTTCCAAGGTCGATGTGATCGCCGTCGGCACGTTACCTCTACATCTACCTTCGGGATTAGTTTTAAACCTTAATAATTGTTATTTAGTACCAGCTTTGAGCATGAACATTGTATCTGGATCTCGCTTGATGCGAGATGGCTACTCATTTAAATCCGAGAATAATGGTTGTTCTATTTATATGAGAGAAATGTTTTATGCTCATGCCCCGCTGGTCAATGGTTTATTTTTGATGAATCTCGAACGTGATGTTACACATGTCCATAGTGTGAGTACCAAAAAGTGTAAAGTTGATAACGATAGTCCCACTTACATGTGGCACTGCCGTCTTGGCCATATTGGTGTCAAACGCATGAAGAAGCTCCATGCTGATGGAATTTTGGAGTCACTTGATTTCGAATCATTTGACACATGCGAACCATGCCTCATGGGCAAGATGACCAAGACTCCGTTCTCCGGAACAATGGAGCGAGCAACTGACTTGTTGGAAATAATACATACCGATGTATGCGGTCCAATGAGCGTCGAGGCTCGCGGTGGCTACCGTTATGTTCTCACCCTCACTGATGACTTGAGTAGATATGGTTATGTCTACTTAATGAAACACAAGTCTGAAACTTTTGAAAGGTTCAAGGAATTTCAGAGTGAGGTCGAGAATCAACGTGACAGGAAAATAAAATGCCTACGATCTGATCGTGGCGGAGAATATTTAAGTCACGAGTTTGGCACGCACCTTAGGAAATGTGGAATTGTTTCACAACTCACGCCGCCCGGCACACCCCAGCGAAATGGTGTGTCTGAACGTCGTAATCGCACTCTATTGGATATGGTGCGAGCTATGATGTCTCTTACCGACTTACCGCTATCATTTTGGGGATATGCATTAGAGACTGCCGCATTCACTTTAAATAGGGCACCGTCTAAATCCGTTGAGACGACACCGTATGAATTGTGGTTTGGAAAGAAACCTAAGCTGTCGTTTCTAAAAGTTTGGGGATGCGATGCTTATGTGAAGAAACTTCAACCTGAGAAGCTCGAACCCAAAGCGGAAAAGTGCGTCTTCATAGGATATCCCGAGGAGACTATTGGGTATACCTTCTACCTACGATCCGAAGGCAAAGTCTTTGTTGCCAAGAATGGATCCTTTCTCGAGAAAGAGTTTCTCTCGAAAGAAGTAAGTGGGAGGAAAATAGAACTTGATGAGGAAATTGTACCTCCACTCGAACCGGAGAGTAGCGCAGCACAGGAAGTTGTTTCTGTGGAGCCTACACCGGCTAGAGAGGAAGTTAATGATGATGATCATGAAACTTCAGATCAAGTTGCTATTCGAAGGTCCACCAGGACACGTTCCGCACCAGAGTGGTACGGCAATCCTGTCCTAGAGATCATGTTGTTGGACAACGGTGAACCTTCGAACTATGAAGAAGCGATGGCGGGCCCGGATTCCAACAAATGGCTTGAGGCCATGAAATCCGAGATAGGATCCATGTATGAGAACAAAGTATGGACTTTGGTGGACTTGCCTAATGATAAGCGAGCCATTGAAAACAAATGGATCTTTAAGAAGAAGACTGACGCGGACGGTAATGTCACCGCCTATAAAGCTCGGCTTGTCGCTAAGGGTTATCGACAAGTTCAAGGAGTTGACTACGATGAGACTTTCTCACCCGTAGCGATGCTAAAGTCAGTCCGAATCATGTTAGCAGTTGCCGCATTTTATGATTATGAGATTTGGCAAATGGACGTCAAAACGGCATTCCTTAATGGCTTCCTCAAGGAAGAACTGTATATGATGCAGCCGGAAGGTTTTGTCGATCCTAAAGATGCTAACAAGGTATGCAAGCTCCAGCGCTCCATCTATGGGCTGGTGCAAGCATCTCGGAGTTGGAACATTCGCTTTAATGAGGTGATTAAAGCGTTTGGGTTTGTACAGGTTTATGGAGAACCTTGTATTTACAAGAAAGTGCGTGGGAGATCTATAGCATTTCTTATACTGTATGTGGATGACATGCTGATAATGGGAAATAATATAGAACTCTTGGAAAGTATCAAGGCCTACTTGAATAAGTGTTTTTCAATGAAGGACCTTGGAGAAGCTGCTTACATATTAGGTATTAAGATCTATAGAGATAGATCGAAACGCCTCATTGGTCTTTCACAAAGCACATACCTTGAAAAGATATTGAAGAAGTTCAATATGCATCAGTCCAAGAAGGGGTTCTTGCCTGTGTTGCAAGGTGTGAGATTGAGTACCACTCAATGCCCGACCACAGTAAAGGATAGAGAAGAGATGAGTGTCATCCCCTATGCTTCAGCCATAGGCTCTATCATGTATGCCATGCTGTGTACCAGACCTGATGTGAACCTTGCCATAAGTGTGGTAGGGAGGTACCAAAGTGATCCCGGAGCGGAACACTGGACAGCGGTCAAGAATATCCTGAAGTACCTGAAAAGGACAAAGGACATGTTTCTCATATATGGAGGTGCCGAAGAGCTCGTCGTAAAGGGTTACGTCGACGCTAGCTTTGACACAGATCCGGACGACTCTAAGTCGCAAACCGGATACGTGTATATTTTGAATGGAGGGGCAGTCAGCTGGAGTAGCAGCAAGCAAAGCGTCGTGGCGGCATCTACATGTGAAGCGGAGTACATAGCTGCTTCGGAAGCAGCAAAGGAGGGAGTCTGGATGAAGGAGTTCATCACCGACCTAGGAGTGATTCCAAATGCGTCGGGCCCGATGACTCTACTCTGTGACAACACTGGAGCTATTGCCCTTGCGAAGGAGCCCAGGTTTCACAAGAAGACAAGACACATCAAGCGCCGCTTCAACTCCATCCGTGATTACATTCAGGAGGGAGACATAGATATTTGTAAAGTGCATACGGATCTGAATGTCGCAGATCCGTTGACTAAACCTCTCTCACGAGCAAAACATGATCAACACCAGAACGCTATGGGTGTTCGATTCATCACAATGTAACTAGATTATTGACTCTAGTGCAAGTGGGAGACTGTTGGAAATATGCCCTAGAGGCAATAATAAAATGGTTATTATTGTATTTCCTAGTTCATGATAATTGTCTATTATTCATGCTACAATTGTGTTAACCAGAAACCGTAATACATGTGTGAATACATAGACCATCACATGTCCCTAGTGAGCCTCTAGTTGGCTAGCTCGTTGATCAATAGATGGTCACGGTTTCATGACCATGGACATTGGATGTCGTTGATAACGGGATCACATCATTAGGAGAATGATGTGATGGACAAGACCCAATCCTAAGCATAGCACAAGATCGTGTAGTTCGTTTGCTAAAGCTTTTCAATGTCAAGTATCATTTCCTTAGACCATGAGATTGTGTAACTCCCGGATACCGTAGGAATGCTTTGGGTGTGCCAAACGTCACAACGTAACTGGGTGGCTATAAAGGTACGCTACGGGTATCTCCGAAAGTGTCTGTTGGGTTGACACGAATCAAGACTGGGATTTGTCACTCCGTGTGACGGAGAGGTATCTCTGGGCCCACTCGGTAAGACATCATCATAATGAGCTCAATGTGACTAAGGAGTTAGCCACGGGATGATGTGTTACGGAACGAGTAAAGAGACTTGCCGGTAACGAGATTGAACAAGGTATGGCGATACCGACGATCGAATCTCGGGCAAGTACCATACCGATAGACAAAGGGAATTGTATACGGGATTGATTGAATCCCTGACATCGTGGTTCATCCGATGAGATCATCGTGGAGTACGTGGGAGCCAACATGGGTATCCAGATCCCGCTGTTGGTTATTGGCCGGAGAGGTGTCTCGGTCATGTCTACGTGTCTCCCGAACCCGTAGGGTCTACACACTTAAGGTTCGATGACGCTAGGGTTATAGGGAAAAGGTATACGTGATTACCGAAGGTTGTTCGGAGTCCCGGATGAGATCCCGGACGTCACGAGGAGCTCCGGAATGGTCCGGAGGTAAAGATTGATATATAGGAAGTCCAGTTTTGGTCACCGGAAAGTTTTCGGGCTCATCGGTAGTGTACCGGGAGTGCCGGGAGGGTGCCGGAGGACCCCCGGGAGGGGTGTGACGACCAAAGGACCACATGGGCTGTTAGATAAAGTGTGCCAGCCCTTATTGGGCTGGGCAAGACTTTTGCTAAAGGCCCATGCGGCTGGAGATAAGGAGATAAGGCAAAAAGGATTTAAAAGGAGGAGATCCACCTCCCTTGTGGGAGGTGGACTCTCCCTTTAATTCAGCCGGCCATCTCCTCTTTGGAGTAGAGGCCAAGCCAGCCCTCCACGTCCCTCCTCCTATATATACTTGAGGTTTTGGATGTTTTGAGACAGGATTTGATCTCTCTTTCTCACGGCGAAGCCCTACCTCTCTTCTTCCTCCTCCGCAGCGCTTAGGCGAAGCCCTGTCGGAATACCTTGCTACTCCACCACCACCACGCCGTCGTGCTGCTGTTGGAGCCCTTCCCCAACCTCTCCTTCCTCCTTGCTGGATCAAGGTGTTGGAGATGTCACCGGGCTGCACGTGTGTTGAACGCGGAGGTGCCGTCCGTTCGGCACTTGATCGGATCTACCGCGATCTGAATCGCTGCGAGTACGACTCCATCAACCGCGTTCTTGTAACGCTTCCGCTTAGCGATCTTCAAAGGTATGAAGATGCAATCTCTCCCCTCTCGTTGCTGGTTTCTCCATAGATAGATCTTGGTGAACGTAGGAAAATTTTGATTTACTACTACGTCTCCCAACAGGGAAATTCCCAACTCCGCTAGACGAGTTGAATACCCAGACATTCTGAGTATATGTTCACTGATAGACCCGTTCTCCTCCATCTTGCAAGCATTGGACTTATCGGAGGTTTCATACCTCTCGATCCAGGCGTTCTTCTGAAAGATAAACTTCAACTCCTGGAACATCTCATATGCTCCATGGCGTTCAAAACGTCTTTGAAGTCCTGGTTCTAAGCCATACAATATTGCACACTGAACTATTGAGTAATCTCAAGTACGTGCCTCCCAAACGTTCTTAACGTCCTCGGAGGTCATGTCTTCTGGTTGGTCACCAAGCGGTGCATCAAGGACATATGATTTCTGGGAAGCCGTGAGGATAATCCTCAGATTACGGGCCCAGTCAACAAAGTAATTCCATCATCTTTCAACTTAGCTTTCTCTAGGAACGCATTAAAATTCAGGGGTGCTACTGCGCGAGCCATTGATCTACAACATAAATATGCAAAGTTTACTTAGACTATTGTTCAAGATAATGAGTTTAGTTAATCAAATTACTAAAGCTCCCACTCAAATTGACATCCCTCGGGTCATCTGAGTGTCACATGATCCAAATCCACCAACTCAAGTCCGATCATCACGTGAGTTGAGGTGGCTTCAATGGTGAACATCATTATGTTGATCATATCTACTATATGACTCATGCTCGACCTTTGGGTCTCTTGTGTTCCAAGGCCATGTATGTACATGCTAGGCTCGTCATGTTTAACCCGAGTGTTCTGCGTGTCCAACAATGGCTTGCACCCGTTGTATGTGAACATAGAATCTATCACACCCGATCATCACGTGGTGTCTCGACACGACGAACTTTCGCAACCGTGCACACTCGGGGAGAACACAATTCATCTTTAAATTTAAGTGAGGGATTACCTTATAATGCTACCGTCGTACTAAGCAAAACAAGGTGCATAAAAAGATTAACATCACATGCAATTCATAAGTGACATGATATGACCATGAATTTGTGCTTTAGATCTCCATCTTGAAAGCACCGGCATGATCTCCATCGTCACCGGCACGACACCATGATCTTCATCATCTTGATCTCCATCAACGTGTCACCATCGGGGTTGTCGCACCCAACATGCTTCTACTACTATTGCTACCGTTTAGCGATAAAGTAAAGCATTACATATCACTTAATGATTGACACACAGGTCATATATACAATAATTAAAGATAACCCTATGGCTCCTGCCGGTTGCCGTACTCATCGACATGCAAGTCGTGAAATTCTATACATCACATGATCATCTCATACATCACATATATCACATCATGTAATTGGCCATATCACATCACAACATACCCTGCAAAAACAAGTTAGACGTCCTCTAATTGTTGTTGCATGTTTTATGTGGCTGCTACGGGTTTCTAGCAAGAACGATTCTCACCTACGCATAAACCACAACGGTGATACATAATTTGCTTTTCAACCTTCTCAAGGACCGCCTTTGTCGAATCCGATCCAACTAAAGTGAGAGAAACTGCCACCCGCAAGCCATCTAGGTAACAACTTGCGTCGAGGGAACCGGACTCTCGTAAGCGTACGAGTACTGTTGGTCCGGCCCGCTTCATCTCACAATACCGCTGAACCAAAATACGACCAAGGAGGAAGCAATCTAAGCATCAACGCCCACAAACCTTTTGTGTTCTACTCGAGATCTCATCACCACATAGACCTAGCTCTGATACCACTGTTGGGGAACGTTGCATGGGAAACAAAAATTTTCCTAGATTTTTGTTAGTTGCATATTTCTGTAATACAAGCTACATATTCTACGAAGATCTTTATCGGTCGAACATTTATGTCAAGGATTCACTTAATCCCGTATGATGTTCCCTTTGTTCTTCGGTATGTTACTTGTCCGAGATTCGATCGTCGGTATCTCCATACCTAGTTCAACCTCGTTACTGGCAAGTCTCTTTACTCGTTACGTAATACAAGATCTCGTAACTAACACTTAGTCACATTGCTTGCAAGGCTCATTGTGATGTTGTATTATCGAGTGGGCCCTGAGATACCTCTCCATCACACGGAGTAACAAATCCCAGTCTTGATTCATGCCAACTCAACAGACACCCTCGGAGATACCTGTAGAGCACCTTTATAGTCACCCAGTTACGTTGCAACGTTTGATACACACAAGGCAGTCCTTCGATGTCCGTGAGTTGCATGATCTCATGGTCATAGGAATATATACTTGACAAGCAGAAAATAGTAGCAATAAACTGACACGATCATATGCTATGTTTGTAGTTTGGGTCTTGTCCATCACATCATTCTTCTAATAATGTGACCTCATTATCAATGGCTAGGAAACCTTGACCATCTTTGATCAATGAGCTAGTTCGCTAGAGGCATACTAGGGACATAGTGTTGTTTATTTACCCACACATGTAATGTGTTTCCAATTAATACAATTATAGCATGGATAATAAACGATTATCATGAACAAGGAAATACAATAATAAACACTTTATTTATTACCTCTAGGGCATATTTCCAACAAATAGCCACCTGGAGCTCGGCAAAATGGGCAAGCCATTTAGCTGCAGACGGACGGTGACCAATAAGAACTAAATCCATTACCGAATTGAGAGTTCTCATTCGATTGAGTTGGAAGCCAAAAAAATAACGTAGGCCGGTGAAGAGCGCCCTGATCTATTGTTTACGCGGGTAGGATAACAAAATGGGTAGTCGAGCAAAGAGAACAGCGAGGCGGTGGAAGCACCAGAGAGCAACAGGAGTGAGAGGTGGAAAGGGGCAGGCTACTGGTCGGGGGAGGATGAAACGAGTGGTGAGAGGAGGAAGAAAGAGGCCCCGGGCCTTATCTAGGGGCCCATCGGCCGCCCACAGGCCGACAGGTGGCTCTTCGGCCCCTCTCTGGCCGACCAGCCTGTCTCCGACTTCTGATTGGCCGACAGGGGGCTCTTCGGCCTGGTGCTGGCCGACGGGCCCCTCTTCGGCCTGGTGCTGGCCGACAGGCCCCTGTTCGGCCTGGTGCTGGCCAACGTGGTCCTATTTTTGAATTTTTTTGAACTGGTCATACTATTTTCAAATTTGATATAATTTCCGTACTAGTTTTGAATTTTTTTGGATAATCTGAACTCTTGCCAGTCTAAGGAGAGGAAAGGCAAAGGGAGTAGTATAGTCTTTCTCGAAAACATGTTGCATCATGGATAGTGGCGTGTCCATGCGCGCAAGTGCGCTTCACTTTCGTAGCTAGCATCTGTAAGAAACCAAAAACAGTGGACAGAGTACTGCCTACCGGCATGCTGAGTGGAAATAAACGTGTTAGTACCTGTTTGCCATCAAGGCAAGATGTTTCCTTATAGGCCATAGCATGTAGTAGCATCTTAAGAGTCTGCAGCCGACGGTGTTCTCTTCCACACCGTGTGATAACTGGTGACCTAAAAGACGCAGAGAAAAAACACAAAGGCGGAGGTGCTACTAGAGAGACGACCATTCAATAATCAAGATGCCGAAGACTTTTCTCTGGCTTCTGCCCTCTCTTCCGACCACGCACGTCGTCTGTCCTTGTGAAAAAAGAAACAGCATAGGGCGTATGTAGACGTAGGCAGTGACATATATAGGCAGAAAATATAAAGGTGTCCAGTGTAAACGTTGTGTTTAACAAGAAATAATGTACAATGGCCCAGAAAATTCAAATAAACAAGTTTAACTCCGCATGTAGCAGATATAGATGGCTTACTTGCTATATTCTGTAGACATATAGCAAGCGCAAGATTAGGAGGGGCCTCTGTCCATGTAGGATGGCGTGACCATATGTCCCCACGACTGATCGATCGTATATACGTCATCCTGTTCAGCTCATGATACAAAAATCTTGATCTCTCAGTCTTAATTTCTACGCAAGGGATGATTACGTCGACATTCTTCATCTTGTATGCAGGGACATCAATGGGCCAACCAAACCCATGGGGATTTTATCTATTAGAAGGTGGGGATGCACAAAAAACTCCCCAGTCAGAAAATCTATCGAGCTATTCCATTTCCTATAGGGTAATATATGGGTATATGGATTCGAATAATCGCGAGTGGACATGCCGAAATCCGCACACATGCCCTCTCGTGATTCGTGCAAGCTGAATACGATCTAGTAGTATAATGATTCCAACCTCTTGTATAACAGTCTATCCTGCGTGCGTATTTTTCCAACTGACATGTGCAGTAGATGGCCTGCAAGGCAGTAGCGGGGCGCGAACAAACCTGTGATTGGATAGTTTGGGGGACTGTGGTATTCCAGCCCACCAACATTTATTTCTGGATTTATTTCAGGATTTTCGACGATGCACATTCAGTGGGAGGAGACATTTTCGTCGATGACGAGGTGCCTACGGTTACTTCGTAAATTTCAAGATGATATGCCGGTTCAGTCTCTCGAAAGTCCTCATAGAGGTAGGGTGCGCGTGTGTGTGTTCATAGGGGTGAGTGTATGCGCGTGTATATGAGCGCTTGTGTCTCTGCTGTGTTAAAAAAAGGCATGACTGGCATTGAACCAAATTTTGGGCCTCTCGCATCTGAGTAACGCTCCTCGCGGTCTTTTTAAACCCTATGCTTGCTCGCTCAAGCCATACTCTTACTTCTCTTTCTTCATCTCTCTTAGCTTGTCACCCGCCCCGCTCACAACCATGTGTTCATCCTCCGCGTCGTGAACCGGCTGCTCATGGCCATTATCTGCATGCACAAGCTCTGAATCTCTCCCCTGTCTAGTGGATTTGCTCTATCCCCCATATGTATCCAGCGAGACGGATTTGATGTAGTTTCCATATGTATCCCCGGCGATGGATTTGCTCTACTCCCGTATGTAATTTTTCTCTTTGGTTTCTTTATGGATTTGCTAGTCCCCATTTGTAATCATGATAAAACACAGCAAAATGTAAGTAAATTACGCTCAGGAGAAGCGAACAACATTAAAACCATACCCGCCCCAATGACAATAATTCAACACACGGTCAGCCGACACGAGTAATGGCGAAGTTAAAACATGCCAGTGTGAATCAATCCCTCCACCTGGCCTGCAAATCATAAAGCCACCCAACAAGCGTTGAAACCACCATCCACAGGCATGCATGGCAGCTCTCCTTTCCCGAGAGAAATCACAGACAGGTTTTAGGTAAGCTCAAGCTGGTTGGATGTCCGGGAAAGAAACACTGTTACGACACACAAAACTTACCTCATAACCCATCCCACCTTATCATCAAGCGCTACTTATTTGTTCTCAGCCTTGTCAAACTTTTAATCGCCTGAAACCGTAATGCCTGGTCCTCGACGAACATCAACAGAATCTAACAAATCTACAAACATGTTTTCTTTTTGAAAAGGAGTGTTACCTCCAACCTCTACATCAGTGAGATGCATACGGCCCCTTTATTAATAAAAAGCGAACTCCAATAATTTGGTTTCTTTATGGATTTGCTAGTCCCCATTTGTAATCATGATAAAACACAACAAAATGTAAGTAAATTACGCTCAGGAGAAGCGAACAACATTAAAACCATACCTGCCCCAATGACAATAATGGCGTCAGTCTGGGGCCCCACGGGAAACTTCAGTCCCGGTGGGTGACACCAATGGCGACTATACGCTAACCTTTAGTCGCGGTTGGAGCCACCAACCGGGACTAAAGGTCCCCCTATATTGAAACCCTTCGGCGCCAGCCCGAGCAGAGTCCTCTGTTCTTCCCCCCATTCCTCTCCTCTCTGTTCTTCCTCTCTTCCTCGAGCTCATCCCCCATTTTTGCCAAAATTTGTCAAGATTTGGAGGCATCCAATCCTTCCAAGTGTTCACAAAGGTTAGCAACTTTGTCCTTTCATCTCTCATTGCTAGATTAGCTCTTGCAATGCTCTATAAGCATAGTAATTCGTGGGTTTTAGTTTGTATATGGTGGTTTACTTGATTTATGCAATTTGAGCTCAAATTAACTTCTTACTTTGCATTTGTAGGTGTGGTTTACTTAGTGCCTTCCCGTCCCCGTCCTAACCACCGTCGATCACCCGCATTGTCCCGTTGTCGGCACCATCTTGGTGAGCTTCTTGTTCTTATCCTTTTTATAAAAAAAACCATGTTTGTAAGATTTAGTTAGTTACTTGTATAGTTTTCTTACCTATATGGTTGTTTGTTATACATAGTGACATGGTTTAGAAATCCGTCCCCGTCGGCCCTCGTCCGGTTTATGATGCACATGTGGTATATACTCTCTTTTATAACTCTTTGGTGCATTTCGTGTTTATAACAATTATTCCAATTAAGTTGATATAGATATTTTTATCTAGAAGGTATGTGAACCGGAGATTCCAACCGACATAGATATTCTTGTCAAGAAGTTAAATTTAGTTGAAAAAGAAAATGAGTATTTGAAGAAAAATTGAAAAGAGTTGAAGAAGAGAAGATGAAACTGGAGTTGTATGTTGCCGATGTCGTCGATGATCACAAGATCAAGATGGCTGCAATGCGCTTGAAGATTAGAAAATTTAAAAGATATGCCATTGATAGTGAGGCCTGGTATCACTATGTTGTTGGATCAATTGTTACCTTAGTTGCGATGTTGATCGCATTTGTTGTTGCATTTAAATGCTTTAGCTAGAGAGTTTGTATGTTGTTTTATGAGAATAAGTGTGTATGAACTTTATGTACAAACTTGTATTAATTTGGTCTTTTCGGTGTTGTGTAATGAAGATGAGCCGGGAATGGATGTACGAGGACCGATGCTCTCCCTAGTTCATTAATAACGTGCATACTTTTCTGGTTGCGGCTGAGGCAAACAAGCGGCCGGATGGTTTTATGTATTGTCCATGTGCTTGTTGTAAGAATGATCAAAATTACTCTAACTCAAGAACCATTCACGTCCACCTGTTTGAGTCCGGTTTCATGTCCGGCTATAACTGTTGGACCAAGCACGAAGAAAGAGGGGTCCTAATGGAAGAGAATGAAGAAGAAGGGGTGACGACAGCTATCCTGGCCATGGGTTCCATGAATACGATGGTACAACAATGGGGGAAGAAGCTGAGCCGACAATAAGGGAAGGAGCTGAAGAAGAGGCATCAGATGAGCCCGATGATTATCTTGGTCGGACCATTGCCGATGCAAAGAGAAACTGCACAAGTGAAAAGGAGAAGCTGAAGTTACAGCGCATGTTAGAGTATCACAAAAAAGGGTTGTACCCAAATTGCGAAGATGACAATAAAAAGCTGGGTACCACACTAGAATTGCTGCAATGGAAGGCAAAGAATGGTGTATCTGACAAGCCATTTCAAAAGTTGCTGATAATGTTAAAGAAGAAGCTATCAAAGGACAACGAATTGCGAGAGAGTACGTACAAAGCAAAGAAGGCTGTCTGCCCTCTAGGATTAGAGGTCGAGAAGATACATGCATGCCCTAATGACTGCATCCTCTATCGCGGTGAGTACGAGGATTTGAATGCATGCCCGGTATGTTGTGCATTGCGCTATAAGATCGGCCACGATGACCCTGGTGATGTTGAGGGCGAGCGCCCCAAGAAGAAGATTCCTGCCAATGTGATGTGGTATGCTCCTATAATACCATAGTTGGAAATGTTTGTTCCAAAACAAAGAGCATGCCAAGTTGATGCGATGGCACAACGAAGACCATAAGAAAGACGGGAAGTTGAGAGTGCCCGCTGACAAGTCGTAGTGGAAAAAAATCAAGAGAAAGTGGAAGGACTTTGCAAAGGATGCAAGGAATGTATGGTTTGGTTTAAGTGCAGATGGCATTAATCCTTTTGGGGAGCAGAACAACAATCATAGCACATGGCTTGTGACTCTATGTATCTATAACCTTCCTCCTTGGTTATGCATGAAGCGGAAGTTCATTATGACGCCAATGCTCATACAAGGACCCAAGCAACTTGTCAACGACATTGATGTGTACCTAAGGCCATTAGTTGAAGAACTTTTACAACTGTGGAATCGAAAAGGTGTATCTGCGTGGGATGCACAAGATCAGGAGGAATCTGACCAACATGCGTTGCTGTTTGTAACCATCAATGATTAGCCTGCTCTCTGTAACCTTTCAGGACATACAAACAAGGGATACCACACATGCACGCACTGTTTAGATGATACCGACAATATATATTTGGATAAATGCAAGAAGAATGTGTATCTGGGGCATCATCGATGTCTTCAGAGCAGGAATGCCGTAAGAAAGTAAGGCAAGCATTTCAAAGGTGAGTCAGATCATTGGAAGAAGCCTCGCCACCGTATGAGTGATGAAATACTTGATATGGTCAAGGATTTAAAAGTAATATTTGGCAAGGGTCCTGGTGCACGATCTATTCCGAATCACGCTGACAAACGCGCACCCATGTGGAAGAAGAAATCTATATTCTGGGACCTACCATATTGGAAAGACCTCGAGGTCCGCTCTGCAATCGATGTGATGCATGTGACAAAGAATCTTTGCGTGAACCTGCTAGGCTTCTTGGGCGTGTATGGGAAGACAAAAGATACGCCAGAGGCACATATATCTCATCATGTAATTGGCCATATCACATCACAACATACCCTGCAAAAACAAGTTAGACGTCCTCTAATTGTTGTTGCATGTTTTACGTGGCTGCTACGGGTATCTAGCAAGAACAATTCTTACCTACACATAAACCACAATGGTGATACATAAATTGCTTTTGAACCTTCTCAAGGACCGCCTTAGTCGAATCCGATCCAACTAAAGTAGGAGAAATAGACACCGACAACCATCTTTGTGCAACGAAGTTACACGTCAGTCAATGGAAACGGTCTCTCATAAGCTTACAAGTAAGGTTGGTCTGGGCCGCTTCATCTCACAATACCGTTGAACCAAAACACGACCAAGGGAGGAAGCAATCTAAGCATCAACGCCCACAAACTCTTTGTGTTCTACTCGAGATCTCATCTACAGATAGACCTAGCTCATGATGCCACTGTTGGGAACGTTGCATGGAAAACAAAAAATTTCCTACGAACACGCAAGATCTATCCATGGTGATGAGCATCTACGAGAGGGACAGTGGATCTACATACCCTTGTAGATCGCTAAGCGGGAAGCGTTAAGAAACGGGGTTGGTGTAGTCGAACGTCTTCGCAATCGAAATCGTCGAGCGTCCCGTGATCTCTTCACGATCTGTCCCGCGATTCAATCATGATCCGCCCCGCGAACTCATAACGATCCGTCCCGCGATCTCATCACGATCCATCTCGCGATATTGATCACGGTCCTTCCGATCTAGTGCCGAACGGATGACACCTCCGCGTTAAGCACACGTCCAACTCGATGACGATCTCCGACTTCTTGATCCAGCAATAGGGAGCGGAGAGGTAGAAGAGTTCTATGGCAGGGCTATGGCGTTGCGGAGATGGTGGTGGAGCTATTCCGGCAGGGCTTCACCTAAGCACAGCAAAAAACCAATCTAGAGGAGAAACTATGCACTAGAGGAGAGGATAGCACATGGCTGAAAAACTAGTGCAAAAACCCTAAAACCTCTAGTATATATAAGAGGAAGAGGGGAGGAGGCTTGGCGCAAGGGCCAAGCCCTCTAGGCTTTGGCTGAAGTGGGAGGAGAGGAGGAATCCTCCTCTAATCCTAGTAGGACTAGGACTCCGTCCCTTTTAGCCTTTTTTTTTCCTTTTTCCACCTTTTCTCTTTGGGCTTTTCTTTCCCAGCCACATGGGCCTTGTGTGGGACTTCCATAAGACCACCAAGGGCTGGTATTCACTCTCCCACAGCCCATCTAGCCTCTTGGGTCGAAATACCCCTCCCGATGGTCTCCCGGTACACTACCGACACTCCCGGTACACTACCGATGAGTCGGAAACTTTTCCGGCAACCCAAACAGGACTTCCTATATATCAATCTTTACTCCAGACCATTCTAGAGCTGCTCGTGACGTCCGAGATCTCATCCGGGACTCCGAACAACCTTCGGTCACCACCATGCATAACTCTATACTACCAAAACGTCACCAAACCTTAAGTGTGCAGACCGTGCGGGTTTGAGAACTATGTAGACATGAGCGAGACACCTCTATGGTCAATAAGCAATAGTAGGACCTGGATGCCCATATTGGTTCCTACATATTCTACAAAGATCTTTATCGGTCGAACCTCTATGTCAAGGATTCAGTTAATTTCGTATGATGTTCCCTTTGTTCTTCGGTATGTTACTTGCCCGAGATTCGATCGTCGGTATCTCCATACCTAGTTCAACCTCATTACCGGCAAGTCTCTTTACTCGTTCCGTAATACAAGATCCCGTGACTAACACTTAGTCACATTGCTTGCTAGGCTTGTTGTGATGTTGTATTACCGAGTGGGCCCTGAGATACCTCTCCGTCACACGGAGTAAGAAATCCCAGTCTTGATCCATGCCAATCCAACAGACACCCTCAGAGATACCTATAGAGTACCTTTATAGTCACCCAATTACGTTGCGATGTTTGTTACACACAAGGCACTCCTCCGATGTCAGTGAGTTGCATGATCTCATGGTCATAGGAACAAATACTTGACATGCAGAAAACAGTAGCAATAAACTGTCACGATCATATGCTACGTTTGTAGTTTGGGTCTTGTCCATCACACCATTCTCCTAATGATGTGATCCCGTTATCAAATGACATCTCCTGTCCATGGTTAGGAAACCTTAACCATTTTGATCAACGAGCTAGTCTATTAGAGGCATATTAGGGACATGGTTTTATCTATGTATCTACACATGCATCTAAGTTTCCGATCAATACAATTATAACATGGATAATTAACGATTATCACGAGCAAGGAAATATGATAATAACCAATTTATTATTGCCTCTAAGGCATATTTCCAACACTCAGACCTTCCTTTGCTTTGTTTTGTTTTGGTAGCACAGCCACTTGCGGTGTATGTGATCCATGTATCTTGGGATCGGCTTTGTAAGAGGATCACCTCATGAACTTGTATCGTTTCGCCATGTATTTGGTTAGGTTGTTGCTTTATAGATAAAGCGAGGTGAAAGGCTGTTCCGAGAAGAATATATCAATGGATTCACACTAAAATGGCATTACAATGGTATAATTTTTGTGACATATAATTTATGAACCATCGATCAACTTAACGATTAAAGTTTCCCCCAAAGTGCATGCGGGACTTTTTTCCAAAAAACCCCAACATCATATATTAAATAAAATTAGCTCTTACAAGAACTTGATAATAGGAAGTCATAGGCAAATCCTAAAAGGATTTATTGCCACGTTCCTTCCGCATCCATCCACGACGGACCATGAGTAGAGCTCGTTGTGGCCTCTGGCCTCCGTCTTACAGGAGCAACCTTTTTGAAACACAAAAGCTTGTAGAAAATGAGGCCGAGAAATCATCGATGTAGATCAGATGATGTTGAGGGCCGCGATCTTGAAAGATTGCCCCATGGAGAAGGTAGCACTAGGTAGGGCTAGATGATAATTTGGATTTTTTTCAACTCTAGTACGAAAATTATACCAATTTTGAAAAAAGTATAACCAGTTCAAAAAAATTCAAAAATAGTACCCCATCGGCCTTAGCTGGGCCGACCAGGGACGTGTCGGCTTAGCCCAGGCCGAATAGGACCCATCGGCCTACGCCAGGCCGAAGAGCGGGCCGTCGGCCCAAGCCAGGTCCGAAGAGGACTCGTCCGCCGCCAGGAAGCCAAAGGCCCGTGGATAAGTCCGATGCGGCCAGCTCTCTCTTCTTCCTCCAGCTCCCTCTTCTTCCTCTGTGTTCTTAGTTCTTGACCGAAAATCCCCCCTTGATCTCCCTTTACATCCAGCCATTTTCCGTTTCAATCCACTGAAACAATAGATCGTCTTCGTGTCCCCCGCCCTACGGTTTCATTTTTTGCAATGTGGTAGTGTGTTATTCGTTTGGAGAAGACATGATGTGGTGGTGGTGATGTGAATGGTGAGAAGGTGGAGTGGTGGAGAGGAAGAAGAAGGGCACTCATGCGTCGAAGGTATACATTTTTTCTGTTAGTTTAGGTTAGTTTTATGTTAGTTTTTTTAATGTACATAAAATTAGTTTAGATTACTTTTATTAGTGTAGTGATTTTAGTGTATGTTTCCCGAGTGTAGGTTTAGTTAGTGTAGTCATATTAGCGTCGGTTTATTTAGTGTACGTGAGCATATTTTAGTGTAGGTTTATTTTAGTGAAGTTCATTTTAGTGTAGGTTTATTTAGAATACGTAGGTATATTTTAGCGTATGTTTATTTTAGTGTAGCTTTGTTCGTTGCGAATAATAAGAAGCTGCCAATATCTGACGGGGGAAAACATGGCCGGGAAAATTTGGCGGGAGAAAATGACGGGAGAGAATGGCGGGAGAAAATGGCGGAAAGGAAAGTGGCGGGAGAGAATGGTGGGAAAAAGGTGGCGGCAGGGTATGAGAATAGTAGGGTTTACTGAAATTAAGATACAATTTGCTTAAATTAAGATACAGCTTGCTGAAATTAAGATACAACTTGCTGAAATTGAGTTACAAGAATATAAATCTAATGAGTCCAACGGGGATATTTTCCTTTTACATCTCCAGCTTCTTCTGCTGCCTGGGCTGCACGAGCGCTTTCTTTCTTTCTCACTGTGGCAGGTAGCTAAAAACAACAGCTAGCTCCTGTTCACGCTCTTTGAATGTTATGAGCACCAAATTGTTGACTTCAATAGACGATGCCAGCAGAAAATTATCGAAACCTTCCTTCTTCAACACCATGCGATCACCCAAGCCAATGAAGTAGGAACAAGGAATGCTCACAAATATATCATCATCTTCTGAATCCAAAGTAATTTCAAGAGTTAAAGAACCAGTCCTAGGAATAGGCACAAATTCCATCAAACTCCTCACAACCATGGTAGGAATAACCTGACAAAAACAAGCAAGTTATATGATCCATCCTATGAACTAGCAAAGAACAAACAAATAATAAAAACCTGAAACCAAAGCTTACCATATGTTGAGAAATAACATTCATGCGATCCATCCTATGAACAAAAGGAGTACACAATATGTAGTTGTCATCAAAGAGCTGCCATGACATGATATACATTTGATGATAATTCAGACTGATACCACGACTATAAAAACAGTTGTCAACAAGTCCCCTCTGAGTTTTACTCAGACCCTCAAGAGCTATAAAAAACGATTTCAATAACTGAGATGAACAACAAAATGTATAAGCTGAAACAAAACTGAAAATCAGTCAAACAAATAACTTACCAACATGGGGTAAAGGAAACAACATAACACCATCCCGATGAAATTCGACACTAATATAAGTTCCATAGTGCTCAAGCATAACATTCATCATGTCACTATGGCAGAGACCATAATCATTCACAAGTTCCTCCCACGAAGTACCATGGAATTTACTACTCATCCTACCATGTCTAATACAAGATGGTATAAGTTACCCTCACTATTGTGCAGAGCAAGATCAATATCTATGTCACCTCTCTGAATAGCTAAAGCTCTGCACTCCTCAATGTACCGAGCAAGATGTGATCTAACACTGCACGGAACATACTACAACAAGAATGGAAGCAAACATCATAATCATACAAACAAAGGCATTCGAATATGCCACAGTCAGATAAACAAGACATAGAATCTTACAACACGTCTTGAACATCGACGATCCAGCACCATAGTAAATAAAGAAGCACCGGAATCAACGGCAGCACAATGGTGTTGGGGAACGTTGCATGGGAAACAAAAAATTTCCTACGCACACACAAATCTATCCATGGTGATGAGCATCTACGAGAGGGAGAGTGGATCTACATACCCTTGTAGATCGCTAAGCGGGAAGCGTTAAGAAACGCGGTTGGTGTAGTCGAACGTCTTCGCAATCCAACTCGCCATGCGTCCCGTGATCCAATCACGATCCATCCCGCGATCCAATCACGATCCGTCCCGCGATCCTATCACGATCCGTCCCACGAACTTGATTCTTGCCAAACCACGGTTCATATGGCGTCGTCTCAACGGATTTTGATGGTGCCTTATTTAAAGTGAATGCAGTTGTCTCTAATGCATAACCCCAAAATGATAGTGGCAAATCAGCAAGAGACATCATAGAATGCACCATATCTAATAAGGTTCGATTACGACGTTCGGACACACCATTACGCTGTAGTGTTCCGGGGGGTGTCAACTGTGAAACAATTCCACACTGTCTTAAGTGACTGCCAAACTCATAACTGAGATATTCACCTCCTCGATCAGATCGCAGGAACTTAATCTTCTTGTTACAATGATTCTTAACTTCACTCTGAAATTGCTTGAACTTTTCAAACGTTTCAGACTTGTGTTTCATTAAGTAAATATACCCATATCTACTTAAGTCATCACTGAAGGTGAGAAAATAACGATATCCACCATGCGCTGTAACATTCATTGGACCGCACACATCAGTATGTATGATTTCCAATAAGTCACTCGCCCGTTCCATTGTTCCAGAGAACGACGTTTTAGTCATCTTGCCCATGAGGCATGGTTCACATGTGTCAAGTGATTCAAAATCAAGTGACTCCAAAAGTCCATCAACATGGAGCTTCCTCATGCGTTTTACACCAATATGACCTAAACGGCAGTGCCACAAGAAAGTGGTACTATCATTATCCACTCTACATCTTTTGGCATCAATGTTATGAACATGTGTGTCATCACTATCAAGATTCAATATGAATAAACCCCTAACATTGGGTGCATGACCATAAAAGATATTACTCATATAAATAGAACAACCTTTATTCTCTGATTTAAATGAGTAACCGTCTCGCAACAAACAAGATCCAGATATAATGTTCATGCTTAACGCAGGCACTAAATAACAATTATTCAGGTTCATCACTAATTCCGATGGTAATCGAAGAGAGAGCGTGCCGACGGCAATCACATCAACCTTGGAACCATTTCCCATGTGCATCGTCACTTCGTCCTTTGCCAGCCTTTGTTTATTCCGTAGTTCCTGCTTTGAGTTGCAAATGTGAGCAACCGAACCGGTATCAAATACCCAGACACTACTACGAGAGCTAGTAAGGTACACATCAATAACATGTATATCATATATACCTTGTTTGTCGTTGGCCGCCTTCTTGTCAGCCAGGTACTTGGGGCAGTTCCGCTTCAAGTGACCAGTTCCCTTGCAATCAAAGCACTCAATTTCTGGCTTGAGTCCATGCTTGGGCTTCTTTACAGGAGTAGCAACTGCTTTGCCATCCTTCTTGGTTTTACCCTTCTTGCCCTTGCCCTTGACTTTGCCATTTTTCTTGAAACTAGTGGTTTTATTGACCATCAACACTTGATGTTCGTTCTAGATATCAGACTCAGCGACATTTAGCATCGCGAACAGCTCGGCGACTGACTTCATCCCGTACATGTTATAGTTCATCACAAAGCTCTTGTAACTAGGTGGCAGTGATTGAAGAACTCTGTCACTGATCGCCTCTGGCGGAAGGGAAATTCCCAACTCCGCTAGACGAGTTGAATACCCAGACATTCTGAGTATATGTTCACTGATAGACCCGTTCTCCTCCATCTTGCAAGCATTGGACTTATCGGAGGTTTCATACCTCTCGATCCAGGCGTTCTTCTGAAAGATAAACTTCAACTCCTGGAACATCTCATATGCTCCATGGCGTTCAAAACGTCTTTGAAGTCCTGGTTCTAAGCCATACAATATTGCACACTGAACTATTGAGTAATCTCAAGTACGTGCCTCCCAAACGTTCTTAACGTCCTCGGAGGTCATGTCTTCTGGTTGGTCACCAAGCGGTGCATCAAGGACATATGATTTCTGGGAAGCCGTGAGGATAATCCTCAGATTACGGGCCCAGTCAACAAAGTAATTCCATCATCTTTCAACTTAGCTTTCTCTAGGAACGCATTAAAATTCAGGGGTGCTACTGCGCGAGCCATTGATCTACAACATAAATATGCAAAGTTTACTTAGACTATTGTTCAAGATAATGAGTTTAGTTAATCAAATTACTAAAGCTCCCACTCAAATTGACATCCCTCGGGTCATCTGAGTGTCACATGATCCAAATCCACCAACTCAAGTCCGATCATCACGTGAGTTGAGGTGGCTTCAATGGTGAACATCATTATGTTGATCATATCTACTATATGACTCATGCTCGACCTTTGGGTCTCTTGTGTTCCAAGGCCATGTATGTACATGCTAGGCTCGTCATGTTTAACCCGAGTGTTCTGCGTGTCCAACAATGGCTTGCACCCGTTGTATGTGAACATAGAATCTATCACACCCGATCATCACGTGGTGTCTCGACATGACGAACTTTCGCAACCGTGCACACTCGGGGAGAACACAATTCATCTTGAAATTTAAGTGAGGGATTACCTTATAATGCTACCGTCGTACTAAGCAAAACAAGGTGCATAAAAAGATTAACATCACATGCAATTCATAAGTGAAATGATATGACCATGAATTTGTGCTTTAGATCTCCATCTTGAAAGCACCGGCATGATCTCCATCGTCACCGGCACGACACCATGATCTTCATCATCTTGATCTCCATCAACGTGTCACCATCGGGGTTGTCGCACCCAACATGCTTCTACTACTATTGCTACCGTTTAGCGATAAAGGAAAGCATTACATATCACTTAATGATTGACACACAGGTCATATATACAATAATTAAAGATAACCCTATGGCTCCTGCCGGTTGCCGTACTCATCGACATGCAAGTCGTGAAATTCTATACATCACATGATCATCTCATACATCACATATATCACATCATGTAATTGGCCATATCACATCACAACATACCCTGCAAAAACAAGTTAGACGTCCTCTAATTGTTGTTGCATGTTTTATGTGGCTGCTACGGGTTTCTAGCAAGAACGATTCTCACCTACGCATAAACCACAACGGTGATACATAATTTGCTTTTCAACCTTCTCAAGGACCGCCTTTGTCGAATCCGATCCAACTAAAGTGAGAGAAACTGCCACCCGCAAGCCATCTAGGTAACAACTTGCGTCGAGGGAACCGGACTCTCGTAAGCGTACGAGTAATGTTGGTCCGGCCCGCTTCATCTCGCAATACCGCTGAACCAAAATACGACCAAGGGAGGAAGCAATCTAAGCATCAACGCCCACAAACCTTTTGTGTTCTACTCGAGATCTCATCAACACATAGACCTAGCTCTGATACCACTGTTGGGGAACGTTGCATGGGAAACAAAATTTTTCCTAGATTTTTGTTAGTTGCATATTTCTGTAATACAAGCTACATATTCTACGAAGATCTTTATCGGTCGAACATTTATGTCAAGGATTCACTTAATCCCGTATGATGTTCCCTTTGTTCTTCGGTATGTTACTTGTCCGAGATTCGATCGTCGGTATCTCCATACCTAGTTCAACCTCGTTACTGGCAAGTCTCTTTACTCGTTACGTAATACAAGATCTCGTAACTAACACTTAGTCACATTGCTTGCAAGGCTCATTGTGATGTTGTATTATCGAGTGGGCCCTGAGATACCTCTCCATCACACGGAGTAACAAATCCCAGTCTTGATTCATGCCAACTCAACAGACACCCTCGGAGATACCTGTAGAGCACCTTTATAGTCACCCAGTTACGTTGCAACGTTTGATACACACAAGGCAGTCCTTCGATGTCCGTGAGTTGCATGATCTCATGGTCATAGGAATATATACTTGACAAGCAGAAAATAGTAGCAATAAACTGACACGATCATATGCTATGTTTGTAGTTTGGGTCTTGTCCATCACATCATTCTTCTAATAATGTGACCTCATTATCAAATGACATCACATGTCAACGGCTAGGAAACCTTGACCATCTTTGATCAATGAGCTAGTTCACTAGAGGCATACTAGGGACATAGTGTTGTTTATTTACCCACACATGTAATGTGTTTCCAATTAATACAATTATAGCATGGATAATAAACGATTATCATGAACAAGGAAATACAATAATAAACACTTTATTTATTACCTCTAGGGCATATTTCCAACAAATAGCCACCTGGAGCTCGGCAAAATGGGCAAGCCATTTAGCTGCAGACGGACGGTGACCAATAAGAACTAAATCCATTACCGACTTGAGAGTTCTCATTCGATTGAGTTGGAAGCCAAAAAAATACCGTAGGCCGGTGAAGAGCGCCCTGATCTATTGTTTACGCGGGTAGGATAACAAAATGGGTGGTCGAGCAAAGAGAACAGCGAGGCGGTGGAAGCACCAGAGAGCAACAGGAGTGAGAGGTGGAGAGGGGCAGGCTACTGGTCGGGGGAGGATGAAACGAGTGGTGAGAGGAGGAAGAAAGAGGCCCCGGGCCTTATCTAGGGGCCCATCGGCCGCCCACAGGCCGACAGGTGGCTCTTCGTCCCCTCTCTGGCCGACCAGCCTGTCTCCGACTTCTGATTGGCCGACAAGGGGCTCTTCGGCCTGGTGCTGGCCGACGGGCCCCTCTTCGGCCTGGTGCTGGCCGACAGGCCCCTGTTCGGCCTGGTGCTGGCCAACGTGGTCCTATCTTTGAATTTTTTTGAACTGGTCATACTATTTTCAAATTTGATATAATTTCCGTACTAGTTTTGAAATTTTTTGGATAATCTGAACTCTTGCCAGTCTAAGGAGAGGAAAGGCAAAGGGAGTAGTATAGTCTTTCTCGAAAACATGTTGCATCATGGATAGTGGCGTGTCCATGCGCGCAAGTGCGCTTCACTTTCCTAGCTAGCATCTGTAAGAAACCAAAAACAGTGGACAGAGTACTGCCTACCGGCATGCTGAGTGGAAATAAACGACTTAGTACCTGTTTGCCATCAAGGCAAGATGTTTCCTTATAGGCCATAGCATGTAGTAGCATCTTAAGAGTCTGCAGCCGACGGTGTTCTCTTCCACACCGTGTGATAACTGGTGACCTAAAAGACGCAGAGAAAAAATACAAAGGCGGAGGTGCTACTAGAGAGACGACCATTCAATAATCAAGATGCCGAAGACTTTTCTCTGGCTTCTGCCCTCTCTTCCGACCACGCACGTCGTCTGTCCTTGTGAAAAAAGAAACAGCATAGGGCGTATGTAGACGTAGGCAGTGACATATATAGGCAGAAAATATAAAGGTGTCCAGTGTAAACGTTGTGTTTAACAAGAAATAATGTACAATGGCCCAGAAAATTCAAATAAACAAGTTTAACTCCGCATGTAGCAGATATAGATGGCTTACTTGCTATATTCTGTAGACATATAGCAAGCGCAAGATTAGGAGGGGCCTCTGTCCATGTAGGATGGCGTGACCATATGTCCCCACGACTGAGCGATCGTATATACGTCATCCTGTTCAGCTCATGATACAAAAATCTTGATCTCTCAGTCTTAATTTCTACGCAAGGGATGATTACGTCGACATTCTTCATCTTGTATGCAGGGACATCAATGGGCCAACCAAACCCATGGGGATTTTATCTATTAGAAGGTGGGGATGCACAAAAAACTCCCCAGTCAGAAAATCTATCGAGCTATTCCGTTTCCTATAGGGTAATATATGGGTATATGGATTCGAATAATCGCGAGTGGACATGCCGAAATCCGCACACATGCCCTCTCGTGATTCGTGCAAGCTGAATACGATCTAGTAGTATAATGATTCCAACCTCTTGTATACGTCTTTTTCCAACTGACATGTGCAGTAGATGGCCTGCAAGGCAGTAGCGGGGCGCGAACCAACCTGTGATTGGATAGTTTGGGGGACTGTGGTATTCCAGCCCACCAACATTTATTTCTGGATTTATTTCAGGATTTTCGACGATGCACATTCAGTGGGAGGAGACATTTTCGTCGATGACGAGGTGCCTACGGTTACTTCGTAAATTTCAAGATGATATGCCGGTTCAGTCTCTCGAAAGTCCTCATAGGGGTAGGGTGCGCGTGTGTGCGTTCATAGGGGTGAGTGTATGCGCGTGTATATGAGCGCTTGTGTCTCTGCTGTGTTAAAAAAAGGCATGACCGGCATTGAACCAAATTTTGGGCCTCTCGCATCTGAGTAACGCTCCTCGCGGTCCTTTTAAACCCTATGCTTGCTCGCTCAAGCCATACTCTTACTTCTCTTTCTTCATCTCTCTTAGCTTGTCACCCGCCCCGCTCACAACCATGTGTTCATCCTCCGCGTCGTGAACCGGCTGCTCATGGCCATTATCTGCATGCACAAGCTCTGAATCTCTCCCCTGTCTAGTGGATTTGCTCTATCCCCCATATGTATCCAGCGAGACGGATTTCATGTAGTTTCCATATGTATCCCGGGCGATGGATTTGCTCTACTCCCGTATGTAATTTTTCTCTTTGGTTTCTTTATGGATTTGCTAGTCCCCATTTGTAATCATGATAAAACACAGCAAAATGTAAGTAAATTACGCTCAGGAGAAGCGAACAACATTAAAACCATACCCGCCCCAATGACAATAATTCAACACACGGTCAGCCGACACGAGTAATGGCGAAGTTAAAACATGCCAGTGTGAATCAATCCCTCCACCTGGCCTGCAAATCATAAAGCCACCCAACAAGCGTTGAAACCACCATCCACAGGCATGCATGGCAGCTCTCCTTTCCCGAGAGAAATCACAGACAGGTTTTAGGTAAGCTCAAGCTGGTTGGATGTCCGGGAAAGAAACACTGTTACGACACACAAAACTTACCTCATAACCCATCCCACCTTATCATCAAGCGCTACTTATTTGTTCTCAGCCTTGTCAAACTTTTAATCGCCTGAAACCGTAATGCCTGGTCCTCGACGAACATCAACAGAATCTAACAAATCTACAAACATGTTTTCTTTTTGAAAAGGAGTGTTACCTCCAACCTCTACATCAGTGAGATGCATACGGCCCCTTTATTAATAAAAAGCGAACTCCAATAATTTGGTTTCTTTATGGATTTGCTAGTCCCCATTTGTAATCATGATAAAACACAACAAAATGTAAGTAAATTACGCTCAGGAGAAGCGAACAACATTAAAACCATACCTGCCCCAATGACAATAATGGCGTCAGTCTGGGGCCCCACGGGAAACTTCAGTCCCGGTGGGTGACACCAATGGCGACTATACGCTAACCTTTAGTCGCGGTTGGAGCCACCAACCGGGACTAAAGGTCCCCCTATATTGAAACCCTTCGGCGCCAGCCCGAGCAGAGTCCTCTGTTCTTCCCCCCATTCCTCTCCTCTCTGTTCTTCCTCTCTTCCTCGAGCTCATCCCCCATTTTTGCCAAAATTTGTCAAGATTTGGAGGCATCCAATCCTTCCAAGTGTTCACAAAGGTTAGCAACTTTGTCCTTTCATCTCTCATTGCTAGATTAGCTCTTGCAATGCTCTATAAGCATAGTAATTCGTGGGTTTTAGTTTGTATATGGTGGTTTACTTGATTTATGCAATTTGAGCTCAAATTAACTTCTTACTTTGCATTTGTAGGTGTGGTTTACTTAGTGCCTTCCCGTCCCCGTCCTAACCACCGTCGATCACCCGCATTGTCCCGTTGTCGGCACCATCTTGGTGAGCTTCTTGTTCTTATCCTTTTTATAAAAAAAACCATGTTTGTAAGATTTAGTTAGTTACTTGTATAGTTTTCTTACCTATATGGTTGTTTGTTATACATAGTGACATGGTTTAGAAATCCGTCCCCGTCGGCCCTCGTCCGGTTTATGATGCACATGTGGTATATACTCTCTTTTATAACTCTTTGGTGCATTTCGTGTTTATAACAATTATTCCAATTAAGTTGATATAGATATTTTTATCTAGAAGGTATGTGAACCGGAGATTCCAACCGACATAGATATTCTTGTCAAGAAGTTAAATTTAGTTGAAAAAGAAAATGAGTATTTGAAGAAAAATTGAAAAGAGTTGAAGAAGAGAAGATGAAACTGGAGTTGTATGTTGCCGATGTCGTCGATGATCACAAGATCAAGATGGCTGCAATGCGCTTGAAGATTAGAAAATTTAAAAGATATGCCATTGATAGTGAGGCCTGGTATCACTATGTTGTTGGATCAATTGTTACCTTAGTTGCGATGTTGATCGCATTTGTTGTTGCATTTAAATGCTTTAGCTAGAGAGTTTGTATGTTGTTTTATGAGAATAAGTGTGTATGAACTTTATGTACAAACTTGTATTAATTTGGTCTTTTCGGTGTTGTGTAATGAAGATGAGCCGGGAATGGATGTACGAGGACCGATGCTCTCCCCAGTTCATTAATAACGTGCATACTTTTCTGGTTGCGGCTGAGGCAAACAAGCGGCCGGATGGTTTTATGTATTGTCCATGTGCTTGTTGTAAGAATGATCAAAATTACTCTAACTCAAGAACCATTCACGTCCACCTGTTTGAGTCCGGTTTCATGTCCGGCTATAACTGTTGGACCAAGCACGAAGAAAGAGGGGTCCTAATGGAAGAGAATGAAGAAGAAGGGGTGACGACAGCTATCCTGGCCATGGGTTCCATGAATACGATGGTACAACAATGGGGGAAGAAGCTGAGCCGACAATAAGGGAAGGAGCTGAAGAAGAGGCATCAGATGAGCCCGATGATTATCTTGGTCGGACCATTGCCGATGCAAAGAGAAACTGCGCAAGTGAAAAGGAGAAGCTGAAGTTACAGCGCATGTTAGAGTATCACAAAAAAGGGTTGTACCCAAATTGCGAAGATGACAATAAAAAGCTGGGTACCACACTAGAATTGCTGCAATGGAAGGCAAAGAATGGTGTATCTGACAAGCCATTTCAAAAGTTGCTGATAATGTTAAAGAAGAAGCTATCAAAGGACAACGAATTGCGAGAGAGTACATACAAAGCAAAGAAGGCTGTCTGCCCTCTAGGATTAGAGGTCGAGAAGATACATGCATGCCCTAATGACTGCATCCTCTATCGCGGTGAGTACGAGGATTTGAATGCATGCCCGGTATGTTGTGCATTGCGCTATAAGATCGGCCACGATGACCCTGGTGATGTTGAGGGCGAGCGCCCCAAGAAGAAGATTCCTGCCAATGTGATGTGGTATGCTCCTATAATACCACAGTTGGAAATGTTTGTTCCAAAACAAAGAGCATGCCAAGTTGATGCGATGGCACAACAAAGACCATAAGAAAGACGGGAAGTTGAGAGTGCCCGCTGACGAGTCGTAGTGGAGAAAAATCAAGAGAAAGTGGAAGGACTTTGCAAAGGATGCAAGGAATGTATGGTTTGGTTTAAGGGCAGATGGCATTAATCCTTTTGGGGAGCAGAACAACAATCATAGCACATGGCTTGTGACTCTATGTATCTATAACCTTCCTCCTTGGTTATGCATGAAGGGGAAGTTCATTATGACGCCAATGCTCATACAAGGACCCAAGCAACTTGTCAACGACATTGATGTGTACCTAAGGCCATTAGTTGAAGAACTTTTACAATTGTGGAATCGAAAAGGTGTATCTGCGTGGGATGCAAAAGATCAGGAGGAATCTGACCAACATGCGTTGCTGTTTGTAACCATCAATGATTAGCCTGCTCTCTGTAACCTTTCAGGACATACAAACAAGGGATACCACACATGCACGCACTGTTTAGATGATACCGACAATATATATTTGGATAAATGCAAGAAGAATGTGTATCTGGGGCATCATCGATGTCTTCAGAGCAGGAATGCCATAAGAAAGTAAGGCAAGCATTTCAAAGGTGAGTCAGATCATTGGAAGAAGCCTCGCCACCGTACGAGTGATGAAATACTTGATATGGTCAAGGATTTAAAAGTAATATTTGGCAAGGGTCCTGGTGCACAATCTGTTCCGAATGACGCTGACAAACGCGCACCCATGCGGAAGAAGAAATCTATATTCTGGGACCTACCATATTGGAAAGACCTCGAGGTCCGCTCTGCAATCGATGTGATGCATGTGACGAAGAATCTTTGCGTGAACCTGCTAGGCTTCTTGGGCGTGTATGGGAAGACAAAAGATACGCCAGAGGCACATATATCTCATCATGTAATTGGCCATATCACATCACAACATACCCTGCAAAAACAAGTTAGACGTCCTCTAATTGTTGTTGCATGTTTTACGTGGCTGCTACGGGTATCTAGCAAGAACAATTCTTATCTACACATAAACCACAATGGTGATACATAAGTTGCTTTTGAACCTTCTCAAGGACCGCCTTAGTCGAATCCGATCCAACTAAAGTAGGAGAAATAGACACCGACAACCATCTTTGTGCAACGAAGTTACACGTCAGTCAATGGAAACGGTCTCTCATAAACTTACAAGTAAGGTTGGTCTGGGCCGCTTCATCTCACAATACCGCTGAACCAAAACACGACCAAGGGAGGAAGCAATCTAAGCATCAACGCCCACAAACTCTTTGTGTTCTACTCGAGATCTCATCTACAGATAGACCTAGCTCATGATGCCACTGTTGGGAACGTTGCATGGAAAACAAAAAATTTCCTACGAACACGCAAGATCTATCCATGGTGATGAGCATCTACGAGAGGGACAGTGGATCTACATACCCTTGTAGATCGCTAAGCGGGAAGCGTTAAGAAACGGGGTTGGTGTAGTCGAACGTCTTCGCAATCGAAATCGTCGAGCGTCCCGCGATCTCTTCACGATCTGTCCCGCGATTCAATCATGATCCGCCCCGCGAACTCATAACGATCCGTCCCGCGATCTCATCACGATCCATCTCGCGATATTGATCACGGTCCTTCCGATCTAGTGCCGAACGGATGACACCTCCGCGTTAAGCACACGTACAACTCGATGACGATCTCCGACTTCTTGATCCAGCAAGAGGGAGCGGAGAGGTAGAAGAGTTCTATGGCAGGGTTATGGCGTTGCGGAGATGGTGGTGGAGCTATTCCGGCAGGGCTTCACCTAAGCATAGCAAAAAACCAATCTAGAGGAGAAACTACGCACTAGCGGAGAGGATAGCACGTGGCTGAAAAACTAGTGCAAAAACCCTAAAACCTCTAGTATATATAAGAGGAAGAGGGGAGGAGGCTTTGCGCAAGGGCCAAGCCCTCTAGGCTTTGGCTGAAGTGGGAGGAGAGGAGGAATCCTCCTCTAATCCTAGTAGGACTAGGACTCCGTCCCTTTTTGCCTTTTTTTTCCTTTTTCCACCTTTTCTCTTTGGGCTTTTCTTTCCCAGCCACATGGGCCTTGTGTGGGACTTCCATAAGACCACCAAGGGCTGGTATTCACTCTCCCACAGCCCATCTAGCCTCTTGGGTCGAAATACCCCTCCCGATGGTCTCCCGGTACACTACCGACACTCCCAGTACACTACCGATGAGTCGGAAACTTTTCCGGCAACCCAAACAGGACTTCCTATATATCAATCTTTACTCCAGACCATTCTAGAGCTGCTCGTGACGTCCGAGATCTCATCCGGGACTCCGAACAACCTTCGGTCACCACCATGCATAACTCTATACTACCAAAACGTCACCAAACCTTAAGTGTGCAGACCGTGCGGGTTTGAGAACTATGTAGACATGAGCGAGACACCTCTATGGTCAATAAGCAATAGTAGGACCTGGATTCCCATATTGGTTCCTACATATTCTACAAAGATCTTTATCGGTCGAACCTCTATGTCAAGGATTCAGTTAATTTCGTATGATGTTCCCTTTGTTCTTCGGTATGTTACTTGCCCGAGATTCGATCGTCGGTATCTCCATACCTAGTTCAACCTCATTACCGGCAAGTCTCTTTACTCGTTCCGTAATACAAGATCCCGTGACTAACACTTAGTCACATTGCTTGCTAGGCTTGTTGTGATGTTGTATTACCGGGTGGGCCCTGAGATACCTCTCCGTCACACGGAGTAAGAAATCCCAGTCTTGATCCATGCCAATCCAACAGACACCCTCAGAGATACCTATAGAGTACCTTTATAGTCACCCAATTACGTTGCGATGTTTGTTACACACAAGGCACTCCTCCGATGTCAGTGAGTTGCATGATCTCATGGTCATAGGAACAAATACTTGACATGCAGAAAACAGTAGCAATAAACTGTCACGATCATATGCTACGTTTGTAGTTTGGGTCTTGTCCATCACACCATTCTCCTAATGATGTGATCCCGTTATCAAATGACATCTCCTGTCCATGGCTAGGAAACCTTAACCATTTTGATCAACGAGCTAGTCTATTAGAGGCATATTAGGGACATGGTTTTATCTATGTATCTACACATGCATCTAAGTTTCCGATCAATACAATTATAACATGGATAATTAACGATTATCACGAGCAAGGAAATATGATAATAACCAATTTATTATTGCCTCTAAGGCATATTTCCAACACTCAGACCTTCCTTTGCTTTGTTTTGTTTTGGTAGCACAGCCACTTGCGGTGTATGTGATCCATGTATCTTGGGATCGGCTTTGTAAGAGGATCACCTCATGAACTTGTATCGTTTCGCCATGTATTTGGTTAGGTTGTTGCTTTATAGATAAAGCGAGGTGAAAGGCTGTTCCGAGAAGAATATATCAATGGATTCACACTAAAATGGCATTACAATGGTATAATTTTTGTGACATATAATTTATGAACCATCGATCAACTTAACGATTAAAGTTTCCCCCAAAGTGCATGCGGGACTTTTTTCCAAAAAACCCCAACATCATATATTAAATAAAATTAGCTCTTACAAGAACTTGATAATAGGAAGTCATAGGCAAATCCTAAAAGGATTTATTGCCACGTTCCTTCCGCATCCATCCACGACGGACCATGAGTAGAGCTCGTTGTGGCCTCTGGCCTCCGTCTTACAGGAGCAACCTTTTTGAAACACAAAAGCTTGTAGAAAATGAGGCCGAGAAATCATCGGTGTAGATCAGATGATGTTGAGGACCGCGATCTTGAAAGATTGCCCCATGGAGAAGGTAGCACTGGGTAGGGCTAGATGATAATTTGGATTTTTTTCAACTCTAGTACGAAAATTATACCAATTTTGAAAAAAGTATAACCAGTTCAAAAAAATTCAAAAATAGTACCCCATCGGCCTTAGCTGGGCCGACCAGGGACGTGTCGGCTTAGCCCAGGCCGAATAGGACCCATCGGCCTACGCCAGGCCGAAGAGCGGGCCGTCGGCCCAAGCCAGGTCCGAAGAGGACTCGTCCGCCGCCAGGAAGCCAAAGGCCCGTGGATAAGTCCGATGCGGCCAGCTCCCTCTTCTTCCTCCAGCTCCCTCTTCTTCCTCTGTGTTCTTAGTTCTTGACCGAAAATCCCCCCTTGATCTCCCTTTACATCCAGCCATTTTCCGTTTCAATCCACTGAAACAATAGATCGTCTTCGTGTCCCCCGCCCTACAGTTTCATTTTTTGCAATGTGGTAGTGTGTTATTCGTTTGGAGAAGACATGATGTGGTGGTGGTGATGTGAATGGTGAGAAGGTGGAGTGGTGGAGAGGAAGAAGAAGGGCACTCATGCGTCGAAGGTATACATTTTTTCTGTTAGTTTAGGTTAGTTTTATGTTAGTTTTTTTAATGTACATAAAATTAGTTTAGATTACTTTTATTAGTGTAGTGATTTTAGTGTATGTTTCCCGAGTGTAGGTTTAGTTAGTGTAGTCATATTAGCGTCGGTTTATTTAGTGTACATGAGCATATTTTAGTGTAGGTTTATTTTAGTGAAGTTCATTTTAGTGTAGGTTTATTTAGAATACGTAGGTATATTTTAGCGTATGTTTATTTTAGTGTAGCTTTGTTCATTGCGAATAATAAGAAGCTGCCAATATCTGACGGGGGAAAACATGGCCGGGAAAATTTGGCGGGAGAAAATGACGGGAGAGAATGGCGGGAGAAAATGGCGGAAAGGAAAGTGGCGGGAGAGAATGGTGGGAAAAAGGTGGCGGCAGGGTATGAGAATAGTAGGGTTTACTGAAATTAAGATACAATTTGCTTAAATTAAGATACAGCTTGCTGAAATTAAGATACAACTTGCTGAAATTGAGTTACAAGAATATAAATCTAATGAGTCCAACGGGGATATTTTCCTTTTACATCTCCAGCTTCTTCTGCTGCCTGGGCTGCACGAGCGCTTTCTTTCTTTCTCACTGTGGCAGGTAGCTAAAAACAACAGCTAGCTCCTGTTCACGCTCTTTGAATGTTATGAGCACCAAATTGTTGACTTCAATAGACGATGCCAGCAGAAAATTATCGAAACCTTCCTTCTTCAACACCATGCGATCACCCAAGCCAATGAAGTAGGAACAAGGAATGCTCACAAATATATCATCATCTTCTGAATCCAAAGTAATTTCAAGAGTTAAAGAACCAGTCCTAGGAATAGGCACAAATTCCATCAAACTCCTCACAACCATGGTAGGAATAACCTGACAAAAACAAGCAAGTTATATGATCCATCCTATGAACTAGCAAAGAACAAACAAATAATAAAAACCTGAAACCAAAGCTTACCATATGTTGAGAAATAACATTCATGCGATCCATCCTATGAACAAAAGGAGTACACAATATGTAGTTGTCATCAAAGAGCTGCCATGACATGATATACATTTGATGATAATTCAGACTGATACCACGACTATAAAAACAGTTGTCAACAAGTCCCCTCTGAGTTTTACTCAGACCCTCAAGAGCTATAAAAAACGATTTCAATAACTGAGATGAACAACAAAATGTATAAGCTGAAACAAAACTGAAAATCAGTCAAACAAATAACTTACCAACATGGGGTAAAGGAAACAACATAACACCATCCCGATGAAATTCGACACTAATATAAGTTCCATAGTGCTCAAGCATAACATTCATCATGTCACTATGGCAGAGACCATAATCATTCACAAGTTCCTCCCACGAAGTACCATGGAATTTACTACTCATCCTACCATGTCTAATACAAGATGGTATAAGTTACCCTCACTATTGTGCAGAGCAAGATCAATATCTATGTCACCTCTCTGAATAGCTAAAGCTCTGCACTCCTCAATGTACCGAGCAAGATGTGATCTAACACTGCACGGAACATACTACAACAAGAATGGAAGCAAACATCATAATCATACAAACAAAGGCATTCGAATATGCCACAGTCAGATAAACAAGACATAGAATCTTACAACACGTCTTGAACATCGACGATCCAGCACCATAGTAAATAAAGAAGCACCGGAATCAACGGCAGCACAATGGTGTTGGGGAACGTTGCATGGGAAACAAAAAATTTCCTACGCACACACAAATCTATCCATGGTGATGAGCATCTACGAGAGGGAGAGTGGATCTACATACCCTTGTAGATCGCTAAGCGGGAAGCGTTAAGAAACGCGGTTGGTGTAGTCGAACGTCTTCGCAATCCAACTCGCCATGCGTCCCGTGATCCAATCACGATCCATCCCGCGATCCAATCACGATCCGTCCCGCGATCCTATCACGATCCGTCCCACGAACTTGATTCTTGCCAAACCACGGTTCATATGGCGTCGTCTCAACGGATTTTGATGGTGCCTTATTTAAAGTGAATGCAGTTGTCTCTAATGCATAACCCCAAAATGATAGTGGCAAATCAGCAAGAGACATCATAGAATGCACCATATCTAATAAGGTTCGATTACGACGTTCGGACACACCATTACGCTGTAGTGTTCCGGGGGGTGTCAACTGTGAAACAATTCCACACTGTCTTAAGTGACTGCCAAACTCATAACTGAGATATTCACCTCCTCGATCAGATCGCAGGAACTTAATCTTCTTGTTACAATGATTCTTAACTTCACTCTGAAATTGCTTGAACTTTTCAAACGTTTCAGACTTGTGTTTCATTAAGTAAATATACCCATATCTACTTAAGTCATCACTGAAGGTGAGAAAATAACGATATCCACCATGCGCTGTAACATTCATTGGACCGCACACATCAGTATGTATGATTTCCAATAAGTCACTCGCCCGTTCCATTGTTCCAGAGAACGACGTTTTAGTCATCTTGCCCATGAGGCATGGTTCACATGTGTCAAGTGATTCAAAATCAAGTGACTCCAAAAGTCCATCAACATGGAGCTTCCTCATGCGTTTTACACCAATATGACCTAAACGGCAGTGCCACAAGAAAGTGGTACTATCATTATCCACTCTACATCTTTTGGCATCAATGTTATGAACATGTGTGTCATCACTATCAAGATTCAATATGAATAAACCCCTAACATTGGGTGCATGACCATAAAAGATATTACTCATATAAATAGAACAACCTTTATTCTCTGATTTAAATGAGTAACCGTCTCGCAACAAACAAGATCCAGATATAATGTTCATGCTTAACGCAGGCACTAAATAACAATTATTCAGGTTCATCACTAATTCCGATGGTAATCGAAGAGAGAGCGTGCCGACGGCAATCACATCAACCTTGGAACCATTTCCCATGTGCATCGTCACTTCGTCCTTTGCCAGCCTTTGTTTATTCCGTAGTTCCTGCTTTGAGTTGCAAATGTGAGCAACCGAACCGGTATCAAATACCCAGACACTACTACGAGAGCTAGTAAGGTACACATCAATAACATGTATATCATATATACCTTGTTTGTCGTTGGCCGCCTTCTTGTCAGCCAGGTACTTGGGGCAGTTCCGCTTCAAGTGACCAGTTCCCTTGCAATCAAAGCACTCAATTTCTGGCTTGAGTCCATGCTTGGGCTTCTTTACAGGAGTAGCAACTGCTTTGCCATCCTTCTTGGTTTTACCCTTCTTGCCCTTGCCCTTGACTTTGCCATTTTTCTTGAAACTAGTGGTTTTATTGACCATCAACACTTGATGTTCGTTCTAGATATCAGACTCAGCGACATTTAGCATCGCGAACAACTCGGCGACTGACTTCATCCCGTACATGTTATAGTTCATCACAAAGCTCTTGTAACTAGGTGGCAGTGATTGAAGAACTCTGTCACTGATCGCCTCTGGCGGAAGGGAATGTTGGAAATATGCCCTAGAGGCAATAATAAAATGGTTATTATTGTATTTCCTAGTTCATGATAATTGTCTATTATTCATGCTACAATTGTGTTAACCAGAAACCGTAATACATGTGTGAATACATAGACCATCACATGTCCCTAGTGAGCCTCTAGTTGGCTAGCTCGTTGATCAATAGATGGTCACGGTTTCATGACCATGGACATTGGATGTCGTTGATAACGGGATCACATCATTAGGAGAATGATGTGATGGACAAGACCCAATCCTAAGCATAGCACAAGATCGTGTAGTTCGTTTGCTAAAGCTTTTCAATGTCAAGTATCATTTCCTTAGACCATGAGATTGTGTAACTCCCGGATACCGTAGGAATGCTTTGGGTGTGCCAAACGTCACAACGTAACTGGGTGGCTATAAAGGTACGCTACGGGTATCTCCGAAAGTGTCTGTTGGGTTGACACGAATCAAGACTGGGATTTGTCACACCGTGTGACGGAGAGGTATCTCTGGGCCCACTCGGTAAGACATCATCATAATGAGCTCAATGTGACTAAGGAGTTAGCCACGGGATGATGTGTTACGGAACGAGTAAAGAGACTTGCCGGTAACGAGATTGAACAAGGTATGGCGATACCGACGATCGAATCTCGGGCAAGTACCATACCGATAGACAAAGGGAATTGTATACGGGATTGATTGAATCCCTGACATCGTGGTTCATCCGATGAGATCATCGTGGAGTACGTGGGAGCCAACATGGGTATCCAGATCCCGCTGTTGGTTATTGGCCGGAGAGGTGTCTTGGTCATGTCTACGTGTCTCCCGAACCCGTAGGGTCTACACACTTAAGGTTCGATGACGCTAGGGTTATAGGGAAAAGGTATACGTGATTACCGAAGGTTGTTCGGAGTCCCGGATGAGATCCCGGACGTCACGAGGAGCTCCGGAATGGTCCGGAGGTAAAGATTGATATATAGGAAGTCCAGTTTTGGTCACCGGAAAGTTTTCGGGCTCATCGGTAGTGTACCGGGAGTGCCGGGAGGGTGCCGGAGGACCCCCGGGAGGGGTGTGACGACCAAAGGACCACATGGGCTGTTAGATAAAGTGTGCCAGCCCTTATTGGGCTGGGCAAGACTTTTGCTAAAGGCCCATGCGGCTGGAGATAAGGAGATAAGGCAAAAAGGATTTAAAAGGAGGAGATCCACCTCCCTTGTGGGAGGTGGACTCTCCCTTTAATTCAGCCGGCCATCTCCTCTTTGGAGTAGAGGCCAAGCCAGCCCTCCACGTCCCTCCTCCTATATATACTTGAGGTTTTGGATGTTTTGAGACAGGATTTGATCTCTCTTTCTCACGGCGAAGCCCTACCTCTCTTCTTCCTCCTCCGCAGCGCTTAGGCGAAGCCCTGTCGGAATACCTTGCTACTCCACCACCACCACGCCGTCGTGCTGCTGTTGGAGCCCTTCCCCAACCTCTCCTTCCTCCTTGCTGGATCAAGGTGTTGGAGACGTCACCGGGCTGCACGTGTGTTGAACGCGGAGGTGTCGTCCGTTCGGCACTTGATCGGATCTACCGCGATCTGAATCGCTGCGAGTACGACTCCATCAACCGCGTTCTTGTAACGCTTCCGCTTAGCGATCTTCAAAGGTATGAAGATGCAATCTCTCCCCTCTCGTTGCTGGTTTCTCCATAGATAGATCTTGGTGAACGTAGGAAAATTTTGATTTACTACTACGTCTCCCAACAGTGGCATCATGAGCTAGGTCTATGCGTAGAATCTATGCACGAGTAGAACACAAAGCAGTTGTGGGCGTCGAGTTTGTTAATTTGCTTGCCGCTACTAGTCTTATCTTGATTCGGCGGTATTGTGGGATGAAGCGGCCCGGACCAACTTTACACGTACGCTTACGTGAGACCGGTTCCACCGCCTGACATGCACTAGATGCATAAGGTGGCTAGCGGGTGTCTGTCTCTCCTACCTTAGTCGGATCGGATTCGATGAAAAGGGTCCTTATGAAGGGTAAATAGCAATTGGCAAATCACGTTGTGGTGTTGACGTAGGTAAGAAACGTTCTTGCTAGTAACCTATAGCAGCCACGTAAAAACTTGCAACTACAAATTAGAGGACGTCTAACTTGTTTTTGCAGCATGTGCCTTGTGATGTGATATGTCCAAAGGATGTGATGTGATGCATTGTGATGTATGAATTGATCATGTTCTTGTAATAGGATTCACGACTTGCATGTCGATGATTATGACAACCGGCAGGAGCCATAGGAGTTGTCTTATTTATTGTATGACCTGCGTGTCAATCATAAACGCCATGTAATTACTTTACTTTATTGCTAAGCGTTAGCCATAGTAGTAGAAGTAATAGTTGGCGAGACAACTTCATGAAGACACAATGATGGAGATCATGATGATGGAGATCATGGTGTCGTGCCGGTGACAGTGATGATCATGGTGCCCCGAAGATGGAGATCATAGGAGCAAAATGATATTGGCCATATCATGTCACTATATTGATTGCATGTGATGTTTATCATGTTTACATCTTATTTGCTTAGAACGACGGTAGTAAATAAGATGATCTCTCAATAAAATTTCAAGAGAAGTGTTCACCCTAACTGTGCACCGTTGCTAAGGATCGTTGTTCCGAAGCACCACGTGATGATCGGGTGTGATAGGTTCTAACGTTTGCATACAACGGGTGTAAGCCAGATTTACACACGCGAAACACTTAGGTTGACTTGACGAGCCTAGCATGTACAGACATGGCCTCGGAACACGGAAGACCGAAAGGTCGAACATGAGTCGTATAGAAGATACGATCAACATGAAGATGTTCACCATGGATGACTAGTCCGTCTCACGTGATGATCGGACACGGGCTAGTTGACATGGATCATGTATCACTTGGAAGACTAGAGAGATGTCTGTCTAAGTGGGAGTTCATTAATTTGATTAAGTGAACTTAATTATCATGAACTTAGTCTAAAATTGTCTTTACAATCTATGATGTAGATCCAATGGCCAACACGAATGTCACCCTCAATTTCAACGCGTTCCTAGAGAAAACCAAGCTGAAAGATGATGGAAGCAACTATGCGGACTGGGTCCGTAGCTTGAGGATCATCCTCATAGCTTCCAAGAGATTGTATGTCCTAGATGCACCGCTAGGTGACGCACCCGTTCTCCCAGCGGAACAAGATGTTATGAACACTTGGCAATCACGCTGCGATGATTACTCCCTTGTTCAATGCGGCATGCTTTACAGTCTAGAACCGGGGCTCCAAAAGCGTTTTGAGCAACACGGAGCATATGAGATGTTCCAGGAGCTGAAACTGGTTTTTCAAGCTCATGCCCGGGTCGAGAGATATGATGTCTCCGACAAGTTCTTCAGCTGTAAGATGGAGGAGCATAGTTCTGTTAGTGAGCACATCCTCAAGATGTCTGGGCTACACAGCCGCTTGACTCAGCTGGGGGTTAATATCCCGGATGACTCGGTCATTGACAGAATCCTCCAGTCGCTTCCACCTAGCTTCAAGAGCTTTGTGATGAACTACAACATGCAAGGTATGGAGAAGTCCATTCCTGAGTTGTACTCGATGCTGAAATCAGCGGAGGTCGAGATCAAAAAGGAGCATCAAGTGTTGATGGTGAATAAGACCACTAGTTTCAAGAAAGGCAAGGGTAAGAAGAACTTCAAGAAGGACGGCAAAGCTGTTGCCGCGCCCGGTAAGCAAGTTGCCGGGAAGAAGAAGAAAGATGGACCCAAGCCTGAGACTGAGTGCTTTTATTGCAAGGGTACCGGTCACTGGAAGCGGAACTGCCCCAAGTATTTAGCGGATAAGAAGGACGGCAACATTAAAGGTATATGTGATATACTTGTTATTGATGTGTACTTGACCAGCGCTCGTAGTAGCTCCTGGGTATTTGATACCGGTGCAGTTGCTCACATTTGTAACTCCAAGCAGGAGCTGCGGAATAAGCGGAGGCTGGCCAAGGATGAGGTGACGATGCGTGTCGGGAATGGTTCCAAGGTCGATGTGATCGCCGTCGGCACGTTACCTCTACATCTACCTTCGGGATTAGTTTTAAACCTTAATAATTGTTATTTAGTACCAGCTTTGAGCATGAACATTGTATCTGGATCTCGCTTGATGCGAGATGGCTACTCATTTAAATCCGAGAATAATGGTTGTTCTATTTATATGAGAGAAATGTTTTATGCTCATGCCCCGCTGGTCAATGGTTTATTTTTGATGAATCTCGAACGTGATGTTACACATGTCCATAGTGTGAGTACCAAAAAGTGTAAAGTTGATAACGATAGTCCCACTTACATGTGGCACTGCCGTCTTGGCCATATTGGTGTCAAACGCATGAAGAAGCTCCATGCTGATGGAATTTTGGAGTCACTTGATTTCGAATCATTTGACACATGCGAACCATGCCTCATGGGCAAGATGACCAAGACTCCGTTCTCCGGAACAATGGAGCGAGCAACTGACTTGTTGGAAATAATACATACCGATGTATGCGGTCCAATGAGCGTCGAGGCTCGCGGTGGCTACCGTTATGTTCTCACCCTCACTGATGACTTGAGTAGATATGGTTATGTCTACTTAATGAAACACAAGTCTGAAACTTTTGAAAGGTTCAAGGAATTTCAGAGTGAGGTCGAGAATCAACGTGACAGGAAAATAAAATGCCTACGATCTGATCGTGGCGGAGAATATTTAAGTCACGAGTTTGGCACGCACCTTAGGAAATGTGGAATTGTTTCACAACTCACGCCGCCCGGCACACCCCAGCGAAATGGTGTGTCTGAACGTCGTAATCGCACTCTATTGGATATGGTGCGAGCTATGATGTCTCTTACCGACTTACCGCTATCATTTTGGGGATATGCATTAGAGACTGCCGCATTCACTTTAAATAGGGCACCGTCTAAATCCGTTGAGACGACACCGTATGAATTGTGGTTTGGAAAGAAACCTAAGCTGTCATTTCTAAAAGTTTGGGGATGCGATGCTTATGTGAAGAAACTTCAACCTGAGAAGCTCGAACCCAAAGCGGAAAAGTGCGTCTTCATAGGATATCCCGAGGAGACTATTGGGTATACCTTCTACCTACGATCCGAAGGCAAAGTCTTTGTTGCCAAGAATGGATCCTTTCTCGAGAAAGAGTTTCTCTCGAAAGAAGTAAGTGGGAGGAAAATAGAACTTGATGAGGAAATTGTACCTCCACTCGAACCGGAGAGTAGCGCAGCACAGGAAGTTGTTTCTGTGGAGCCTACACCGGCTAGAGAGGAAGTTAATGATGATGATCATGAAACTTCAGATCAAGTTGCTATTCGAAGGTCCACCAGGACACGTTCCGCACCAGAGTGGTACGGCAATCCTGTCCTAGAGATCATGTTGTTGGACAACGGTGAACCTTCGAACTATGAAGAAGCGATGGCGGGCCCGGATTCCAACAAATGGCTTGAGGCCATGAAATCCGAGATAGGATCCATGTATGAGAACAAAGTATGGACTTTGGTGGACTTGCCTAATGATAAGCGAGCCATTGAAAACAAATGGATCTTTAAGAAGAAGACTGACGCGGACGGTAATGTCACCGCCTATAAAGCTCGGCTTGTCGCTAAGGGTTATCGACAAGTTCAAGGAGTTGACTACGATGAGACTTTCTCACCCGTAGCGATGCTAAAGTCAGTCCGAATCATGTTAGCAGTTGCCGCATTTTATGATTATGAGATTTGGCAAATGGACGTCAAAACGGCATTCCTTAATGGCTTCCTCAAGGAAGAACTGTATATGATGCAGCCGGAAGGTTTTGTCGATCCTAAAGATGCTAACAAGGTATGCAAGCTCCAGCGCTCCATCTATGGGCTGGTGCAAGCATCTCGGAGTTGGAACATTCGCTTTAATGAGGTGATTAAAGCGTTTGGGTTTGTACAGGTTTATGGAGAACCTTGTATTTACAAGAAAGTGCGTGGGAGATCTATAGCATTTCTTATACTGTATGTGGATGACATGCTGATAATGGGAAATAATATAGAACTCTTGGAAAGTATCAAGGCCTACTTGAATAAGTGTTTTTCAATGAAGGACCTTGGAGAAGCTGCTTACATATTAGGTATTAAGATCTATAGAGATAGATCGAAACGCCTCATTGGTCTTTCACAAAGCACATACCTTGAAAAGATATTGAAGAAGTTCAATATGCATCAGTCCAAGAAGGGGTTCTTGCCTGTGTTGCAAGGTGTGAGATTGAGTACGACTCAATGCCCGACCACAGTAAAGGATAGAGAAGAGATGAGTGTCATCCCCTATGCTTCAGCCATAGGCTCTATCATGTATGCCATGCTGTGTACCAGACCTGATGTGAACCTTGCCATAAGTGTGGTAGGGAGGTACCAAAGTGATCCCGGAGCGGAACACTGGACAGCGGTCAAGAATATCCTGAAGTACCTGAAAAGGACAAAGGACATGTTTCTCATATATGGAGGTGCCGAAGAGCTCGTCGTAAAGGGTTACGTCGACGCTAGCTTTGACACAGATCCGGACGACTCTAAGTCGCAAACCGGATACGTGTATATTTTGAATGGAGGGGCAGTCAGCTGGAGTAGCAGCAAGCAAAGCGTCGTGGCGGCATCTACATGTGAAGCGGAGTACATAGCTGCTTCGGAAGCAGCAAAGGAGGGAGTCTGGATGAAGGAGTTCATCACCGACCTAGGAGTGATTCCAAATGCGTCGGGCCCGATGACTCTACTCTGTGACAACACTGGAGCTATTGCCCTTGCGAAGGAGCCCAGGTTTCACAAGAAGACAAGACACATCAAGCGCCGCTTCAACTCCATCCGTGATTACATTCAGGAGGGAGACATAGATATTTGTAAAGTGCATACGGATCTGAATGTCGCAGATCCGTTGACTAAACCTCTCTCACGAGCAAAACATGATCAACACCAGAACGCTATGGGTGTTCGATTCATCACAATGTAACTAGATTATTGACTCTAGTGCAAGTGGGAGACTGTTGGAAATATGCCCTAGAGGCAATAATAAAATGGTTATTATTGTATTTCCTAGTTCATGATAATTGTCTATTATTCATGCTACAATTGTGTTAACCAGAAACCGTAATACATGTGTGAATACATAGACCATCACATGTCCCTAGTGAGCCTCTAGTTGGCTAGCTCGTTGATCAATAGATGGTCACGGTTTCATGACCATGGACATTGGATGTCGTTGATAACGGGATCACATCATTAGGAGAATGATGTGATGGACAAGACCCAATCCTAAGCATAGCACAAGATCGTGTAGTTCGTTTGCTAAAGCTTTTCAATGTCAAGTATCATTTCCTTAGACCATGAGATTGTGTAACTCCCGGATACCGTAGGAATGCTTTGGGTGTGCCAAACGTCACAACGTAACTGGGTGGCTATAAAGGTACGCTACGGGTATCTCCGAAAGTGTCTGTTGGGTTGACACGAATCAAGACTGGGATTTGTCACTCCGTGTGACGGAGAGGTATCTCTGGGCCCACTCGGTAAGACATCATCATAATGAGCTCAATGTGACTAAGGAGTTAGCCACGGGATGATGTGTTACGGAACGAGTAAAGAGACTTGCCGGTAACGAGATTGAACAAGGTATGGCGATACCGACGATCGAATCTCGGGCAAGTACCATACCGATAGACAAAGGGAATTGTATACGGGATTGATTGAATCCCTGACATCGTGGTTCATCCGATGAGATCATCGTGGAGTACGTGGGAGCCAACATGGGTATCCAGATCCCGCTGTTGGTTATTGGCCGGAGAGGTGTCTCGGTCATGTCTACGTGTCTCCCGAACCCGTAGGGTCTACACACTTAAGGTTCGATGACGCTAGGGTTATAGGGAAAAGGTATACGTGATTACCGAAGGTTGTTCGGAGTCCCGGATGAGATCCCGGACGTCACGAGGAGCTCCGGAATGGTCCGGAGGTAAAGATTGATATATAGGAAGTCCAGTTTTGGTCACCGGAAAGTTTTCGGGCTCATCGGTAGTGTACCGGGAGTGCCGGGAGGGTGCCGGAGGACCCCCGGGAGGGGTGTGACGACCAAAGGACCACATGGGCTGTTAGATAAAGTGTGCCAGCCCTTATTGGGCTGGGCAAGACTTTTGCTAAAGGCCCATGCGGCTGGAGATAAGGAGATAAGGCAAAAAGGATTTAAAAGGAGGAGATCCACCTCCCTTGTGGGAGGTGGACTCTCCCTTTAATTCAGCCGGCCATCTCCTCTTTGGAGTAGAGGCCAAGCCAGCCCTCCACGTCCCTCCTCCTATATATACTTGAGGTTTTGGATGTTTTGAGACAGGATTTGATCTCTCTTTCTCACGGCGAAGCCCTACCTCTCTTCTTCCTCCTCCGCAGCGCTTAGGCGAAGCCCTGTCGGAATACCTTGCTACTCCACCACCACCACGCCGTCGTGCTGCTGTTGGAGCCCTTCCCCAACCTCTCCTTCCTCCTTGCTGGATCAAGGTGTTGGAGACGTCACCGGGCTGCACGTGTGTTGAACGCGGAGGTGCCGTCCGTTCGGCACTTGATCGGATCTACCGCGATCTGAATCGCTGCGAGTACGACTCCATCAACCGCGTTCTTGTAACGCTTCCGCTTAGCGATCTTCAAAGGTATGAAGATGCAATCTCTCCCCTCTCGTTGCTGGTTTCTCCATAGATAGATCTTGGTGAACGTAGGAAAATTTTGAGTTACTACTACGTCTCCCAACAGGGAAATTCCCAACTCCGCTAGACGAGTTGAATACCCAGACATTCTGAGTATATGTTCACTGATAGACCCGTTCTCCTCCATCTTGCAAGCATTGGACTTATCGGAGGTTTCATACCTCTCGATCCAGGCATTCTTCTGAAAGATAAACTTCAACTCCTGGAACATCTCATATGCTCCATGGCGTTCAAAACGTCTTTGAAGTCCTGGTTCTAAGCCATACAATATTGCACACTGAACTATTGAGTAATCTCAAGTACGTGCCTCCCAAACGTTCTTAACGTCCTCGGAGGTCATGTCTTCTGGTTGGTCACCAAGCGGTGCATCAAGGACATATGATTTCTGGGAAGCCGTGAGGATAATCCTCAGATTACGGGCCCAGTCAACAAAGTAATTCCATCATCTTTCAACTTAGCTTTCTCTAGGAACGCATTAAAATTCAGGGGTGCTACTGCGCGAGCCATTGATCTACAACATAAATATGCAAAGTTTACTTAGACTATTGTTCAAGATAATGAGTTTAGTTAATCAAATTACTAAAGCTCCCACTCAAATTGACATCCCTCGGGTCATCTGAGTGTCACATGATCCAAATCCACCAACTCAAGTCCGATCATCACGTGAGTTGAGGTGGCTTCAATGGTGAACATCATTATGTTGATCATATCTACTATATGACTCATGCTCGACCTTTGGGTCTCTTGTGTTCCAAGGCCATGTATGTACATGCTAGGCTCGTCATGTTTAACCCGAGTGTTCTGCGTGTCCAACAATGGCTTGCACCCGTTGTATGTGAACATAGAATCTATCACACCCGATCATCACGTGGTGTCTCGACACGACGAACTTTCGCAACCGTGCACACTCGGGGAGAACACAATTCATCTTTAAATTTAAGTGAGGGATTACCTTATAATGCTACCGTCGTACTAAGCAAAACAAGGTGCATAAAAAGATTAACATCACATGCAATTCATAAGTGACATGATATGACCATGAATTTGTGCTTTAGATCTCCATCTTGAAAGCACCGGCATGATCTCCATCGTCACCGGCACGACACCATGATCTTCATCATCTTGATCTCCATCAACGTGTCACCATCGGGGTTGTCGCACCCAACATGCTTCTACTACTATTGCTACCGTTTAGCGATAAAGTAAAGCATTACATATCACTTAATGATTGACACACAGGTCATATATACAATAATTAAAGATAACCCTATGGCTCCTGCCGGTTGCCGTACTCATCGACATGCAAGTCGTGAAATTCTATACATCACATGATCATCTCATACATCACATATATCACATCATGTAATTGGCCATATCACATCACAACATACCCTGCAAAAACAAGTTAGACGTCCTCTAATTGTTGTTGCATGTTTTATGTGGCTGCTACGGGTTTCTAGCAAGAACGATTCTCACCTACGCATAAACCACAACGGTGATACATAATTTGCTTTTCAACCTTCTCAAGGACCGCCTTTGTCGAATCCGATCCAACTAAAGTGAGAGAAACTGCCACCCGCAAGCCATCTAGGTAACAACTTGCGTCGAGGGAACCGGACTCTCGTAAGCGTACGAGTACTGTTGGTCCGGCCCGCTTCATCTCACAATACCGCTGAACCAAAATACGACCAAGGAGGAAGCAATCTAAGCATCAACGCCCACAAACCTTTTGTGTTCTACTCGAGATCTCATCACCACATAGACCTAGCTCTGATACCACTGTTGGGGAACGTTGCATGGGAAACAAAAATTTTCCTAGATTTTTGTTAGTTGCATATTTCTGTAATACAAGCTACATATTCTACGAAGATCTTTATCGGTCGAACATTTATGTCAAGGATTCACTTAATCCCGTATGATGTTCCCTTTGTTCTTCGGTATGTTACTTGTCCGAGATTCGATCGTCGGTATCTCCATACCTAGTTCAACCTCGTTACTGGCAAGTCTCTTTACTCGTTACGTAATACAAGATCTCGTAACTAACACTTAGTCACATTGCTTGCAAGGCTCATTGTGATGTTGTATTATCGAGTGGGCCCTGAGATACCTCTCCATCACACGGAGTAACAAATCCCAGTCTTGATTCATGCCAACTCAACAGACACCCTCGGAGATACCTGTAGAGCACCTTTATAGTCACCCAGTTACGTTGCAACGTTTGATACACACAAGGCAGTCCTTCGATGTCCGTGAGTTGCATGATCTCATGGTCATAGGAATATATACTTGACAAGCAGAAAATAGTAGCAATAAACTGACACGATCATATGCTATGTTTGTAGTTTGGGTCTTGTCCATCACATCATTCTTCTAATAATGTGACCTCATTATCAATGGCTAGGAAACCTTGACCATCTTTGATCAATGAGCTAGTTCGCTAGAGGCATACTAGGGACATAGTGTTGTTTATTTACCCACACATGTAATGTGTTTCCAATTAATACAATTATAGCATGGATAATAAACGATTATCATGAACAAGGAAATACAATAATAAACACTTTATTTATTACCTCTAGGGCATATTTCCAACAAATAGCCACCTGGAGCTCGGCAAAATGGGCAAGCCATTTAGCTGCAGACGGACGGTGACCAATAAGAACTAAATCCATTACCGAATTGAGAGTTCTCATTCGATTGAGTTGGAAGCCAAAAAAATAACGTAGGCCGGTGAAGAGCGCCCTGATCTATTGTTTACGCGGGTAGGATAACAAAATGGGTGGTCGAGCAAAGAGAACAGCGAGGCGGTGGAAGCACCAGAGAGCAACAGGAGTGAGAGGTGGAAAGGGGCAGGCTACTGGTCGGGGGAGGATGAAACGAGTGGTGAGAGGAGGAAGAAAGAGGCCCCGGGCCTTATCTAGGGGCCCATCGGCCGCCCACAGGCCGACAGGTGGCTCTTCGGCCCCTCTCTGGCCGACCAGCCTGTCTCCGACTTCTGATTGGCCGACAGGGGGCTCTTCGGCCTGGTGCTGGCCGACGGGCCCCTCTTCGGCCTGGTGCTGGCCGACAGGCCCCTGTTCGGCCTGGTGCTGGCCAACGTGGTCCTATTTTTGAATTTTTTTGAACTGGTCATACTATTTTCAAATTTGATATAATTTCCGTACTAGTTTTGAATTTTTTTGGATAATCTGAACTCTTGCCAGTCTAAGGAGAGGAAAGGCAAAGGGAGTAGTATAGTCTTTCTCGAAAACATGTTGCATCATGGATAGTGGCGTGTCCATGCGCGCAAGTGCGCTTCACTTTCGTAGCTAGCATCTGTAAGAAACCAAAAACAGTGGACAGAGTACTGCCTACCGGCATGCTGAGTGGAAATAAACGTGTTAGTACCTGTTTGCCATCAAGGCAAGATGTTTCCTTATAGGCCATCTTAAGAGTCTGCAGCCGACGGTGTTCTCTTCCACACCGTGTGATAACTGGTGACCTAAAAGACGCAGAGAAAAAACACAAAGGCGGAGGTGCTACTAGAGAGACGACCATTCAATAATCAAGATGCCGAAGACTTTTCTCTGGCTTCTGCCCTCTCTTCCGACCACGCACGTCGTCTGTCCTTGTGAAAAAAGAAACAGCATAGGGCGTATGTAGACGTAGGCAGTGACATATATAGGCAGAAAATATAAAGGTGTCCAGTGTAAACGTTGTGTTTAACAAGAAATAATGTACAATGGCCCAGAAAATTCAAATAAACAAGTTTAACTCCGCATGTAGCAGATATAGATGGCTTACTTGCTATATTCTGTAGACATATAGCAAGCGCAAGATTAGGAGGGGCCTCTGTCCATGTAGGATGGCGTGACCATATGTCCCCACGACTGATCGATCGTATATACGTCATCCTGTTCAGCTCATGATACAAAAATCTTGATCTCTCAGTCTTAATTTCTACGCAAGGGATGATTACGTCGACATTCTTCATCTTGTATGCAGGGACATCAATGGGCCAACCAAACCCATGGGGATTTTATCTATTAGAAGGTGGGGATGCACAAAAAACTCCCCAGTCAGAAAATCTATCGAGCTATTCCATTTCCTATAGGGTAATATATGGGTATATGGATTCGAATAATCGCGAGTGGACATGCCGAAATCCGCACACATGCCCTCTCGTGATTCGTGCAAGCTGAATACGATCTAGTAGTATAATGATTCCAACCTCTTGTATAACAGTCTATCCTGCGTGCGTATTTTTCCAACTGACATGTGCAGTAGATGGCCTGCAAGGCAGTAGCGGGGCGCGAACAAACCTGTGATTGGATAGTTTGGGGGACTGTGGTATTCCAGCCCACCAACATTTATTTCTGGATTTATTTCAGGATTTTCGACGATGCACATTCAGTGGGAGGAGACATTTTCGTCGATGACGAGGTGCCTACGGTTACTTCGTAAATTTCAAGATGATATGCCGGTTCAGTCTCTCGAAAGTCCTCATAGAGGTAGGGTGCGCGTGTGTGTGTTCATAGGGGTGAGTGTATGCGCGTGTATATGAGCGCTTGTGTCTCTGCTGTGTTAAAAAAAGGCATGACTGGCATTGAACCAAATTTTGGGCCTCTCGCATCTGAGTAACGCTCCTCGCGGTCTTTTTAAACCCTATGCTTGCTCGCTCAAGCCATACTCTTACTTCTCTTTCTTCATCTCTCTTAGCTTGTCACCCGCCCCGCTCACAACCATGTGTTCATCCTCCGCGTCGTGAACCGGCTGCTCATGGCCATTATCTGCATGCACAAGCTCTGAATCTCTCCCCTGTCTAGTGGATTTGCTCTATCCCCCATATGTATCCAGCGAGACGGATTTGATGTAGTTTCCATATGTATCCCCGGCGATGGATTTGCTCTACTCCCGTATGTAATTTTTCTCTTTGGTTTCTTTATGGATTTGCTAGTCCCCATTTGTAATCATGATAAAACACAGCAAAATGTAAGTAAATTACGCTCAGGAGAAGCGAACAACATTAAAACCATACCCGCCCCAATGACAATAATTCAACACACGGTCAGCCGACACGAGTAATGGCGAAGTTAAAACATGCCAGTGTGAATCAATCCCTCCACCTGGCCTGCAAATCATAAAGCCACCCAACAAGCGTTGAAACCACCATCCACAGGCATGCATGGCAGCTCTCCTTTCCCGAGAGAAATCACAGACAGGCTTTAGGTAAGCTCAAGCTGGTTGGATGTCCGGGAAAGAAACACTGTTACGACACACAAAACTTACCTCATAACCCATCCCACCTTATCATCAAGCGCTACTTATTTGTTCTCAGCCTTGTCAAACTTTTAATCGCCTGAAACCGTAATGCCTGGTCCTCGACGAACATCAACAGAATCTAACAAATCTACAAACATGTTTTCTTTTTGAAAAGGAGTGTTACCTCCAACCTCTACATCAGTGAGATGCATACGGCCCCTTTATTAATAAAAAGCGAACTCCAATAATTTGGTTTCTTTATGGATTTGCTAGTCCCCATTTGTAATCATGATAAAACACAACAAAATGTAAGTAAATTACGCTCAGGAGAAGCGAACAACATTAAAACCATACCTGCCCCAATGACAATAATGGCGTCAGTCTGGGGCCCCACGGGAAACTTCAGTCCCGGTGGGTGACACCAATGGCGACTATACGCTAACCTTTAGTCGCGGTTGGAGCCACCAACCGGGACTAAAGGTCCCCCTATATTGAAACCCTTCGGCGCCAGCCCGAGCAGAGTCCTCTGTTCTTCCCCCCATTCCTCTCCTCTCTGTTCTTCCTCTCTTCCTCGAGCTCATCCCCCATTTTTGCCAAAATTTGTCAAGATTTGGAGGCATCCAATCCTTCCAAGTGTTCACAAAGGTTAGCAACTTTGTCCTTTCATCTCTCATTGCTAGATTAGCTCTTGCAATGCTCTATAAGCATAGTAATTCGTGGGTTTTAGTTTGTATATGGTGGTTTACTTGATTTATGCAATTTTAGCTCAAATTCACTTCTTACTTTGCATTTGTAGGTGTGGTTTACTTAGTGCCTTCCCGTCCCCGTCCTAACCACCGTCGATCACCCGCATTGTCCCGTTGTCGGCACCATCTTGGTGAGCTTCTTGTTCTTATCCTTTTTATAAAAAAAACCATGTTTGTAAGATTTAGTTAGTTACTTGTATAGTTTTCTTACCTATATGGTTGTTTGTTATACATAGTGACATGGTTTAGAAATTCGTCCCCGTCGGCCCTCGTCCGGTTTATGATGCACATGTGGTATATACTCTCTTTTATAACTCTTTGGTGCATTTCGTGTTTATAACAATTATTCCAATTAAGTTGATATAGATATTTTTATCTAGAAGGTATGTGAACCGGAGATTCCAACCGACATAGATATTCTTGTCAAGAAGTTAAATTTAGTTGAAAAAGAAAATGAGTATTTGAAGAAAAATTGAAAAGAGTTGAAGAAGAGAAGATGAAACTGGAGTTGTATGTTGCCGATGTCGTCGATGATCACAAGATCAAGATGGCTGCAATGCGCTTGAAGATTAGAAAATTTAAAAGATATGACATTGATAGTGAGGCCTGGTATCACTATGTTGTTGGATCAATTGTTACCTTAGTTGCGATGTTGATCGCATTTGTTGTTGCATTTAAATGCTTTAGCTAGAGAGTTTGTATGTTGTTTTATGAGAATAAGTGTGTATGAACTTTATGTACAAACTTGTATTAATTTGGTCTTTTCGGTGTTGTGTAATGAAGATGAGCCGGGAATGGATGTACGAGGACCGATGCTCTCCCCAGTTCATTAATAACGTGCATACTTTTCTGGTTGCGGCTGAGGCAAACAAGCGGCCGGATGGTTTTATGTATTGTCCATGTGCTTGTTGTAAGAATGATCAAAATTACTCTAACTCAAGAACCATTCACGTCCACCTGTTTGAGTCCGGTTTCATGTCCGGCTATAACTGCTGGACCAAGCACGAAGAAAGAGGGGTCCTAATGGAAGAGAATGAAGAAGAAGGGGTGACGACAGCTATCCTGGCCATGGGTTCCATGAATACGATGGTACAACAATGGGGGAAGAAGCTGAGCCGACAATAAGGGAAGGAGCTGAAGAAGAGGCATCAGATGAGCCCGATGATTATCTTGGTCGGGCCATTGCCGATGCAAAGAGAAACTGCGCAAGTGAAAAGGAGAAGCTGAAGTTACAGCGCATGTTAGAGTATCACAAAAAAGGGTTGTACCCTAATTGCGAAGATGGCAATAAAAAGCTGGGTACCACACTAGAATTGCTGCAATGGAAGGCAGAGAATGGTGTATCTGACAAGCCATTTCAAAAGTTGCTGATAATGTTAAAGAAGAAGCTATCAAAGGACAACGAATTGCCAGAGAGTACGTACAAAGCAAAGAAGGCTGTCTGCCCTCTAGGATTAGAGGTCGAGAAGATACATGCATGCCCTAATGACTGCATCCTCTATCGCGGTGAGTACGAGGATTTGAATGCATGCCCGGTATGCTGTGCATTGCGCTATGAAATCGGCCACGATGACCCTGGTGATGTTGAGGGCGAGCGCCCCAAGAAGAAGATTCCTGCCAATGTGATGTGGTATGCTCCTATAATACCACGGTTGGAAATGTTTGTTCCAAAACAAAGAGCAGGCCAAGTTGGTGCGATGGCACAACGAAGACCATAAGAAAGACGGGAAGTTGAGAGTGCCCGCTGACGGGTCGTAGTGGAGAAAAATCAAGAGAAAGTGGAAGGACTTTGCAAAGGATGCAAGGAATGTATGGTTTGGTTTAAGTGCAGATGGCATTAATCCTTTTGGGGAGCAGAACAACAATCATAGCACATGGCTTGTGACTCTATGTATCTATAACCTTCCTCCTTGGTTGTGCATGAAGCGGAAGTTCATTATGATGCCAATGCTCATACAAGGCCCCAAGCAACTTGTCAACGACATTGATGTGTACCTAAGGCCATTGGTTGAAGAACTTTTACAACTGTGGAATCGAAAAGGTGTATCTGCGTGGGATGCAAAAGATCAGGAGGAATTTGACCAACATGCGTTGCTGTTTGTAACCATCAATGATTAGCCTGCTCTCTATAATCTTTGAGGACAGACAAACAAGGGATACCACACATCCACGCACTGTTTAGATGATACCGACAATATATATTTGGATAAATGCAAGAAGAATGTGTATCTGGGGCATCATTGATGTCTTCAGAGCAGGAATGCCATAAGAAAGTAAGGCAAGCATTTCAAAGGTGAGTCAGATCATTGGAAGAAGCCTCGGCACCGTACGAGTGATGAAATACTTGATATGGTCAAGGATTTAAGAGTAATCTTTGGCAAGGGTCCTGGTGCACAATCTGTTCCGAATGACGCTGACAAACGCGCACCCATGCGGAAGAAGAAATCTATATTTTGGGACCTACCATATTGGAAAGACCTCGAGGTCCGCTCTGCAATCGATGTGATGCATGTGACGAAGAATCTTTGCGTGAACCTGCTAGGCTTCTTGGGCGTGTATGGGAAGACAAAAGATACGCCAGAGGCACATATATCTCATCATGTAATTGGCCATATCACATCACAACATACCCTGCAAAAACAAGTTAGACGTCCTCTAATTGTTGTTGCATGTTTTACGTGGCTGCTACGGGTATCTAGCAAGAACAATTCTTACCTACACATAAACCACAATGGTGATACATAAGTTGCTTTTGAACCTTCTCAAGGACCGCCTTAGTCGAATCCGATCCAACTCAAGTAGGAGAAACAGACACCCGCCAGCCATCTTTGTGCAACGAAGTTACACGTCAGTCAATGGAAATGGTCTCTTATAAGCGTACAAGTAAGGTTGGTCTGGGCCGCTTCATCTCACAATACCGCTGAACCAAAACACGACCGAGGGAGGAAGCAATCTAAGCATCAACGCCCACAAACTCTTTGTGATCTACTCGAGATCTGATCTACAGATAGACCTAGCTCATGATGCCACTGTTGGGGAACGTTGCATGGGAAACAAAAAAATTCCTACGAACACGCAAGATGTATCCATGGTGATGAGCATCTACGAGAGGGACAGTGGATCTACATACCCTTGTAGATCGCTAAGCGGGAAGCGTTAAGAAACGCGGTGGGTGTAGTCGAACGTCTTCGCAATCCAAATCGTCGAGCGTCCCGCCATCACTTCACGATCTGTCCCGCGATTCAATCACGATCTGCGCCGCGAACTCATAACGATCCGTCCCGTGATCTCATCACGATCCGTCTCGTGATATTGATCACGGTCCTTCCGATCTAGTGCCGAACGGATGACACATCCGCGTTAAGCACACGTACAACTCGATGACGATCTCCGACTTCTTGATCTAGCAAGAGGGAGCGGAGAGGTAGAAGAGTTCTATGGCAGTGCAATGGCGTTGCGGCAATGGTGGTGGAGCTATTCCGGTAGGGCTTCACCTAAGCACAGCAAAAAACCGATCTAGAGGAGAAACTATGCACTAGAGGAGAGGATAGCACGTAGCTGAAAAACTAGTGCAAAACCCCTAAAACCTCTAGTATATATAAGAGGAAGAGAGGAGGAGGCTTGGGACAAGGGCCAAGCCCTCTAGGCTTCGGCTGAAGTGGGAGGAGAGGAGGAATCCTCCTCTAATCCTAGTAGGACTAGGACTCCGTCCCTTTTTGCCTTTTTTGCCTTTTTCCACCTTTTCTCTTTGGGCTTTTCTTTCCCAGCCACATGGGCCTTGTGTAGGACTTCCATAAGACCACCAAGGGCTGGTATTCACTCTCCCACAGCCCATCTAGCCTCTTGGGTCGAAATACCCCTCCCGATGGTCTCCCGGTACACTACCGGCACTCCCGGTACACTACCGATGAGCCCGAAACTTTTCCGGCAACCCAAACAGGACTTCCTATATATTAATCTTTACTCCAGACCATTCCAGAGCTGCTCGTGACGTCCGAGATCTCATCCGGGACTCCGAACAACCTTCAGTCACCACCATGCATAACTCTATGCTACCAAAACGTCACCAAACCTTAAGTGTGCAGACCCTGCGGGTTTGAGAACTATGTAGACATGACCGAGACACCTCTATGGTCAATAAGAAATAGTAGGACCTGGATGCCCATATTGGTTCCTACATATTCTACAAAGATCTTTATCGATCGAACCTCTATGTCAAGGATTCAGTTAATTTCGTATGATGTTCCCTTTGTTCTTCGGTATGTTACTTGCCCGAGATTCGATCGTCGGTATCTCCATACCTAGTTCAACCTCATTACCGGCAAGTCTCTTTACTTGTTCCGTAATAGAAGATCCCGTGACTAACACTTAGTCACATTGCTTGCTAGGCTTGTTGTGATGTTGTATTACCGAGTGGGCCCTGAGATACCTCTCCGTCACACGGAGTAAGAAATCCCAGTCTTGATCCATGCCAATCCAACAGACACCCTCAGAGATACCTGTAGAGTACCTTTATAGTCACCCAGTTACGTTGCGATGTTTGTTACACACAAGGCACTCCTCCGATGTTAGTGAGTTGCATGATCTCATGGTCATAGGAACAAATACTTGACATGCAGAAAACAGTAGCAATAAACTGACACGATCATATGCTACGTTTGTAGTTTGGGTCTTGTCCATCGCACCATTCTCCTAATGATGTGATCCCGTTATCAAATGACATCTCCTGTCCATGGCTAGGAAACCTTAACCATTTTGATCAACGAGCTAGTCTATTAGAGGCATACTAGGGACATGGTTTTGTCTATGTATCTACACATGCATCTAAGTTTCCGATCAATACAATTAGAACATGGATAATAAACGATTATCAGGAGCAAGGAAATATGATAATAACCAATTTATTATTGCCTCTAAGGCATATTTCCAACACTCAGACCTTCCTTTGCTTTGTTTTGTTTTGGTAGCACAGCCACTTGCGGTGTATGTGATCCATGTATCTTGGGATCGGCTTTGTAAGAGGGTCACCTCATGAACTTGTATCGTTTCACCATGTATTTGGTTAGGTTGTTGCTTTATAGATAAAGCGAGGTCAAAGGCTGTTCCGAGAAGAATATATCACTGGATTCACACTAAAATGGCATTACAATGGTATAATTTTTGTGACATATAATTTATGTCCCATCGATCAACTTAACGATTAAAGTTTCCCCCAAAGTGCATGCGGGACTTTTTCCGAAAAACCCTAACATCATATATTAAATAAAATTAGCTCTTACAAGAACTTGATAATAGGAAGTCATAGGCAAATCCTAAAAGGATTTATTGCCACGTTCCTTCCGCATCCATCCACGACGGGCCATGAGTAGAGCTCGTTGCGGCCTCTGGCCTCCGTCTTACAGGAGCAACCTTTTTGAAACACAAAAGCTTGTAGAAAATGAGGCCGAGAAATGGTCGATGTAGATCAGATGATGTCGAGGACCGTGATCTTGAAAGATTGCCCCATGGAGAAGGTAGCACTAGGTAGGGCTAGATGATAATTTGGATTTTTTTCAAAACTCGTACGAAAATTATACCAAATTTGAAAAAAGTATAACCAGTTCAAAAAAATTCAAAAATAGTACCCCATCGGCCTTAGCTGGGCCGACCAGGGACGTGTCGGCTTAGCCCAGGCCGAATAGGACCCATCGGCCTATGCCAGGCCGAAGAGCGGGCCGTCGGCCCAAGCCAGGCCCGAAGAGGACTCGTCCGCCGCCAGGAGGCCGAAGGCCCGTGGATAAGGCCGACGCGGCCAGCTCCCTCTTCTTCCTCTGTGTTCTTAGTTGTTGGCCGAATATCCCCCCTTGATCTCCCTTTACATCCAGCCATTTTCCGTTTCAATCCACTGAAACAATAGATCGTCTTCGTGTCCCCCGCCCTACGGTTTCATTTTTTGCAATGTGGTAGTGTGTTGTTTGTTTGGAGAAGACATGATGTGGTGGTGGTGATGTGAATGGTGAGAAGGTGGAGTGGTGGAGAGGAAGAAGAAGGGCACTCATGCGTCGAAGGTATACATTTTTTCTGTTAGTTTAGGTTAGTTTTCTGTTAGTTTTTTTAATGTACATAAAATTAGTTTAGATTACTTTTATTAGTGTAGTGATTTTAGTGTATGTTTCCCGAGTGTAGGTTTAGTTAGTGTATTCATATTAGCGTCGGTTTATTTAGTGTACGTGAGCATATTTTAGTGTAGGTTTATTTTAGTGAAGTTCATTTTAGTGTAGGTTTATTTAGAATACGTAGGTATATTTTAGCGTATGTTTATTTTAGTGTAGCTTTGTTCGTTGCGAATAATAAGAAGCTGCCAATATCTGACGGGGGGAAACATGGCCGGGAAAATTTGGCATGAGAAAATGACAGGAGAGAATGGCGGGAGAAAATGGCGGAAAGGAAAGTAGCGGGAGAGAATGGTGGGAAAAAGGTGGCGGCAGAGTATGAGAATAGTAGGGTTTGCTGAAATTAAGATACAATTTGCTTAAATTAAGATACAACTTGCTAAAATTAAGATATAACTTGCTGAAATTGAGTTACAGGAATATAAATCTAATGAGTCCAACATGGATATTTTTTCCTTTTACATCTCCAGCTTCTTCTACTGCCTGGGCTGCACGAGCGCTTTCTTTCTTTCTCACTGTGGCAGGTAGCTGAAAACAACAGCTAGCTCCTGTTCACGCTCTTTGAGTCCATGCTTGGGCTTCTTTACAGGAGTAGCAACTGCTTTGCCATCCTTCTTGGTTTTACCCTTCTTGCCCTTGCCCTTGACTTTGCCATTTTTGTTGAAACTAGTGGTTTTATTGACCATCAACACTTGATGTTCTTTCTAGATTTCAGACTCAGCGACTTTTAGCATCGCGAATAGCTCGGCGACTGACTTCATCCCGTGCATGTTATAGTTCATCACAAAGCTCTTGTAACTAGGTGGCAGTGATTGAAGAACTCTGTCAGTGATCGCCTCTGGCGGAAGGAAAATTCCTAACTCCGCTAGACGAGTTGAATACCCAGACATTCTGACTATATGTTCACTGATAGACCCATTCTCCTCCATCTTGCAAGCATTGAACTTATCGGAGGTTTCATACCTCTCGATCCAGGCGTTCTTCTGAAAGATAAACTTCAACTCCTGGAACATCTCATATGCTCCATGGCGTTCAAAACGTCTTTGAAGTCCCGATTCTAAGCCATACAATATTGCACACTGAACTATTGAGTAATCTCAAGTACGTGCCTCCCAAACGTTCTTAACGTCTTCGGAGGTCATGTCTTCTGGTTGGTCACCAAGCGGTGCATCAAGGACATATGATTTCTGGGAAGCCGTGAGGATAATCCTCAGATTACGGGCCCAGTCAACAAAGTTACTTCCATCATCTTTCAACTTAGCTTTCTCTAGGAACGCATTAAAATTCAGGGGTGCTACTGCGCGAGCCATTGATCTACAACATAAATATGCAAATTTTACTTAGACTATTGTTCAAGATAATGAGTTTAGTTAATCAAATTACTAAATCTCCCACTCAAATTGACATCCCTCAGGTCATCTGAGTGTCACATGATCCAAATCCACCAACTCAAGTCCGATCATCACGTGAGTTGAGGTGGCTTCAATGGTGAACATCATTATGTTGATCATATCTATTATATGACTCATGCTCGACCTTTCGGTCTCTTGTGTTCCAAGGCCATGTATGTACATGCTAGGCTCGTCATGTTTAACCCGAGTGTTCTGCGTGTCCAACAATGGCTTGCACCCGTTGTATGTGAACATAGAATCTATCACACCCAATCATCATGTGGTGTCTCAACACAACGAACTTTCGCAACGGTGCACACTCGGGGAGAACACAATTTATCTTGAAATTTAAGTGGGGGATTACCTTATAATGCTACCGTCGTACTAAGCAAAACAAGGTGCATAAAAGGATTAACATCACATGCAATTCATAAGTGACATGATATGACCATGAATTTGTGCTTTAGATCTCCATCTTGAAAGCACCGGCATGATCTCCATCGTCACCGGCACGACACCATGATCTTCATCAACTTGATCTCCATCAACGTGTCGCCATCGGGGTTGTCGCACCAAACATGCTTCTACTACTATTGCTACCGTTTAGCGATAAAGTAAAGCATTACATAGCACTTAATGATTGACACACAGGTCATATATACAATAATTAAAGACAACCCTATGGCTCCTGCCGGTTGCCGTACTCATCGACATGCAAGTCGTGAAATTCTATACATCACATGATCATCTCATACATCACATATATCACATCATGTAATTGGCCATATCACATCACAACATACCCTGCAAAAACAAGTTAGACGTCCTCTAATTGTTGTTGCATGTTTTATGTGGCTGCTACGGGTTTCTAGCAAGAACGATTCTCACCTACGCATAAAACACAACGGTGATACATAATTTGCTTTTCAACCTTCTCAAGGACCGCCTTTGTCGAATCCGATCCAACTAAAGTGACAGAAACTGCCACCCGCAAGCCATCTAGGCAACAACTTGCGTCGAGGGAACCAGACTCTCGTAAGCGTACGAGTAATGTTGGTCCGGCCCGCTTCATCTCACAATACCGCTGAACCAAAATACGACCAAGGGAGGAAGCAATCTAAGCATCAACGCCCACAAACCTTTTGTGTTCTACTCGAGATCTCATCAACACATAGACCTAGCTCTGATACCACTGTTGGGGAACGTTGCATGGGAAACAAAAATTTTCCTAGATTTTTGTTAGTTGCATATTTCCGTAATACAAGCTACATATTCTACGAAGATCTTTATCGGTCGAACCTTTATGTCAAGGATTCAGTTAATCCCGTATGATGTTCCCTTTGTTCTTCGGTATGTTACTTGTCCGAGATTCGATCGTCGGTATCTCCATACGTAGTTCAACCTCGTTACTGGCAAGTCTCTTTACTCGTTACGTAATACAAGATCTCGTAACTAACACTTAGTCACATTGCTTGCAAGGCTCATTGTGATGTTGTATTACCGAGTGGGCCCTGAGATACCTCTCCATCACACGGAGTAACAAATCCCAGTCTTGATCCATGCCAACTCAACAGACACCCTCGGAGATACCTGTAGAGCACCTTTATAGTCACCCAGTTACGTTGCAACGTTTGATACACACAAGGCAGTCCTTCGATGTCCGTGAGTTGCATGATCTCATGGTCATAGGAATATATACTTGAAAAGCAGAAAACAGTAGCAATAAACTGACACGATCATATGCTATGTTTGTAGTTTGGGTCTTGTCCATCACATCATTCTTCTAATAATGTGACCTTATTATCAAATGACATCACATGTCAATGGCTAGGAAACCTTGACCATCTTTGATCAACGAGCTAGTTCACTAGAGGCATACTAGGGACATAGTGTTGTTTATTTACCCACACATGTAATGTGTTTCCAATTAATACAATTATAGCATGGATAATAAACGATTATCATGAACAAGGAAATACAATAATAAACACTTTATTTATTACCTCTAGGGCATATTTCCAACAAATAGCCACCTGGAGCTCGGCAAAATGGGCAAGCCATTTAGCTGCAGACGGACGGTGACCAATAAGAACTAAATCCATTACCGACTTGAGAGTTCTCATTCGATTGAGTTGGAAGCCAAAAAAATACCGTAGGCCGGTGGAGAGCGCCCTGATCTATTGTTTACGCGGGTAGGATAACAAAATGGGTGGTCGAGCGAAGAGAACAGCGAGGCTGTGGAAGCACCGGAGAGCAACAGGAGTGAGAGGTGGAGAGGGGCAGGCTACTGGTCGGGGGAGGATGAAACGAGTGGTGAGAGGAGGAAGAAAGAGGCCCCGGGCCTTATCTAGGGGCCCATCGGCCGCCCACAGGCCGACAGGTGGCTCTTCGGCCCCCCTCTGGCCGACCAGCTTGTCTCCGACTTCTGATTGGTCGACAGGGGGCTCTTCGGCCTGGTGCTGGCGGACGGGCCCCTCTTCGGCCTGGTGCTGGCCGACAGGCCCCTGTTCGGCCTGGTGCTGGCCAACGTGGTCCTATCTTTGAATTTTTTTGAACTGGTCATACTATTTTCAAATTTGATATAATTTCCGTACTAGTTTTGAAATTTTTTGGATAATCTGAACTCTTGCCAGTCTAAGGAGAGGAAAGGCAAAGGGAGTAGTATAGTCTTTCTCGAAAACATGTTGCATCATGGATAGTGGCGTGTCCATGCGCGCAAGTGCGCTTCACTTTCGTAGCTAGCATCTGTAAGAAACCAAAAACAGTGGACAGAGTACTGCCTACCGGCATGCTGAGTGGAAATAAACGTGTTCGTACCTGTTTGCCATCAAGGCAAGATGTTTCCTTATAGGCCATAGCATGTAGTAGCATCTTAAGAGTCTGCAGCCGACGGTGTTCTCTTCCACACCGTGTGATAACTGGTGACTTAAAAGACGCAGAGAAAAAATACAAAGGCGGAGGTGCTACTAGAGAGACGACCATTCAATAATCAAGATGCCGAAGACTTTTCTCTGGCTTCTGCCCTCTCTTCCGACCACGCACGTCGTCTGTCCTTGTGAAAAAAGAAACAGCATAGGGCGTATGTAGACGTAGGCAGTGACATATATAGGCAGAAAATATAAAGGTGTCCAGTGTAAACGTTGTGTTTAACAAGAAATAATGTACAATGGCCCAGAAAATTCAAATAAACAAGTTTAACTCCGCATGTAGCAGATATAGATGGCTTACTTGCTATATTCTGTAGACATATAGCAAGCGCAAGATTAGGAGGGGCCTCTGTCCATGTAGGATGGCGTGACCATATGTCCCCACGACTGATCGATCGTATATACGTCATCCTGTTCAGCTCATGATACAAAAATCTTGATCTCTCAGTCTTAATTTCTACGCAAGGGATGATTACGTCGACATTCTTCATCTTGTATGCAGGGACATCAATGGGCCAACCAAACCCATGGGGATTTTATCTATTAGAAGGTGGGGATGCACAAAAAACTCCCCAGTCAGAAAATCTATCGAGCTATTCCATTTCCTATAGGGTAATATATGGGTATATGGATTCGAATAATCGCGAGTGGACATGCCGAAATCCGCACACATGCCCTCTCGTGATTCGTGCAAGCTGAATACGATCTAGTAGTATAATGATTCCAACCTCTTGTATAACAGTCTATCGTGCGTGCGTATTTTTCCAACTGACATGTGCAGTAGATGGCCTGCAAGGCAGTAGCGGGGCGCGAACCAACCTGTGATTGGATAGTTTGGGGGACTGTGGTATTCCAGCCCACCAACATTTATTTCTGGATTTATTTCAGGATTTTCGACGATGCACATTCAGTGGGAGGAGACATTTTCGTCGATGACGAGGTGCCTACGGTTACTTCGTAAATTTCAAGATGATATGCCGGTTCAGTCTCTCGAAAGTGCTCATAGGGGTAGGGTGCGCGTGTGTGCGTTCATAGGGGTGAGTGTATGCGCGTGTATATGAGCGCTTGTGTCTCTGCTGTGTTAAAAAAAGGCATGACCGGCATTGAACCAAATTTTGGGCCTCTCGCATCTGAGTAACGCTCCTCGCGGTCCTTTTAAACCCTATGCTTGCTCGCTCAAACCATACTCTTACTTCTCTTTCTTCATCTCTCTTAGCTTGTCACCCGCCCCACTCACAACCATGTGTTCATCCTCCGCGTCGTGAACCGGCTGCTCATGGCCATTATCTGCATGCACAAGCTCTGAATCTCTCCCCTGTCTAGTGGATTTGCTCTATCCCCCATATGTATCCAGCGAGATGGATTTGATGTAGTTTCCATATGTATCCCGGGCGATGGATTTGCTCTACTCCCGTATGTAATTTTTCTCTTTGGTTTCTTTATGGATTTGCTAGTCCTCATTTGTAATCATGATAAAACACAGCAAAATGTAAGTAAATTACGCTCAGGAGAAGCGAACAACATTAAAACCATACCCGCCCCAATGACAATAATTCAACACACGGTCAGCCGACACGAGTAATGGCGAAGTTAAAACATGCCAGTGTGAATCAATCCCTCCTCCTGGCCTGCAAATCATAAAGCCACCCAACAAGCGTTGAATCCACCATCCACAGGCATGCATGGCAGCTCTCCTTTTCCGAGAGAAATCACAGACATGTTTTAGGTAAGCTCAAGCTGGTTGGATGTCCGGGAAAGAAACACTGTTACGACACACAAAACTTACCTCATAACCCATCCCACCTTATCATCAAGCGCTACTTATTTGTTCTGAACCTTGTCAAACTTTTAATCGCCTGAAACCGTAATGCCTGGTCCTCGACGAACATCAACAGAATCTAACAAATCTACAAACATGTTTTTTTTAAAAGGAGTGTTACCTCCAACCTCTACATAAGTGAGATGCATACGGCCCCTTTATTAATAAAAAGCGAACTCCAATAATCTGGTGTTACAACCAAGCTCTCAAGGAGCAATCACAAATTGTAGAAAATAGCAAGGAAAGCCACAACCGGCAAAATAAGGCATACATGCCTACTCATCTATCCTATTAGTGGACCGCCATCCAAACCGGCTGTAGATATCCCGCGCTACCATCTCCCACCGGGCAGACCCAGTAACCAAAGGCTCCCTGGCTTTCGCAGGAGTGAGTAACGACCATGTACGGATCCAAACCGACGCCCTGAATATTACCTGCAAGAAATGAATATGTGTCTTTCTATTAAATGTCAAGTCATTCCTACAGTTCCATATCGCCCAAAACAGTGCACACACTCCTATGCTTATATGTTTTGCTACGTTAACATCCACTCCATTTTGCCACGTCCCAAATAACGTGTCAATACTATCAGGAGGTTTAATATTGAAAGTAATTGTGACTGTTTGCCATAGAAGTTTCGCTAGTGGGCAGTCGAAAAACAGGTGTTCGATTGTCTCGTGATGATCACAGAGGCTACATCTTGTGCATCCCGACCAATTGCACTTTGTGAGGTTATCCTTCGTAAGAATCACTTTCTTGTGAACAAACCACATAAATATTTTGATTCTCAAAGGGACTTTGACTTTCCAGATATCTACAAACATGTTGGTTGGGTCATCTTCGGTCACCTCCCGTAGGAGGGCGAGCAGCCCCGAATGGCTTCCCAAAACCATGGAATCTGGCTGAATCCAACTCCAACGTCTCGTTCGAAGTCCCAGATCCAGAACCAGCCCCCAAGAACTTCATCATCCTGCAGGTGGTGAGGCAAACGAGAGATTTTTTTCAGAACTAGTACTATTTTTGTAGCAATTTTGAAAACAGGTGTCTGAGTTGAAAAAATATCAAAACTACTACCCTGTCGGCCAATATCAGGCCGAGCAGGGACCTGTCGGCCACAAGTAGGCGGAAGAGACCCTGTCGGCCAATCAGAGGCCATGGGAGGACGCCTGTCGGCCATAGGGTGGCCAAAGTGCCACCTGTCGGCCAGTGGGAGGCCGATGGGCCCCTGGATAAGGCCCATCCCTCCTTTCTTCCTCCTTTGACCAGTTTCTATCTCTAAAGGTCCTATGACAGCACCGGCGAGAGGTAATCCTAACAAGTAAGACACGTCCTGTAAAGTAGGAGCCATCTCTCCCTAGGGAAAGTGGAACGTATGTGTCTCTGGTCTTTATCTATCTAGTAAGCAGCTAAGGAGTGACCTGTCGTAAGAGAAGCGTGATACTGGCCTCTTGCGTAGCTGCATTGGTTCACAAGCGTCATCCAAGTCCGGGTGATCAACCCACTCATCCAATGTACCCTCAACCAGTCGTGCCAAGGGTAGAAGTCTAGCCCAATTCAGCCTACAAAATGAACAGCATGTAGCTTACAATTAGATTCTATCAAAACGATGTCGAACGTACTAAGTGATTGTACCAACACATACCTATCAACCCATGCAGGGTGTATCATCCAGTTAGACTTTGGGGTGCGAGTGATCAACACGTCTAAGTTCGTACCCGATTCTATAAGTGCGCCTCGGTGCCCTCTATCGATATTAGCATTAAGCATCGGATACGAAGCCATATCTGCAATGAAAACATTGTACAAACATATTAGAAAATAAAACATAGATGCTTGCGTACTAAAAATAAAAACTGAGTATCCGAGAGGCATTAAAACGTAGTCTCACATATTACAAATAAAAACATAGTGCTTGCTGCTTACACAAAAAACATAGTGCACACATATTACAAATAAAAAAGTAGTCCGACTTATTACAAATAGAAACATAGTCCGACATATTATGCAGCTTCAGAGTTATTTATTCCTCGTCCGCCCCTTCGGCCTCGAGAGCCTCGTCCACCACGACTACCAGGACCACCTCTTGCAACTGTTGCTGCAGCCGTCGATGTGAAAGAGCTCGTCGATGTCGAATCATCGTCTTTCTTAAGGTCAGGGCAATATTTCATCCTATGCCCATAAGCCGCGCAGAGCAAACATTGTCTGGTTGCTCACCAGCTTTAGATTGGTCCATATCGTTTCGTATGCGCTTTACGTTACGTCTGCCCTTGCTAGTGCGTCGTAGTGCAGGATCCGGGATGTATACTCTATCACCATCGTTTACCTTGTTGAAATTGCCGACGACTCTACACCCTGTCATCTCACCTGTCCAGACATTGAATACTACCTCCTTTGAATAGTACGAAGACACGAAGGAGATAGCGTCCAATTGAATCTGGTCACAGGCAGCCAAGACATGTGAGCAAGGCAGGTGCAACAACTGAGGCTTGTTGCATGTACACTCACAAGTTGGATGAAATTCTGCCCCGATTGTAACCTCATGCGTCTTCACCTCATTTGCAGAACCAAAACCATCAGTAGGAAGCTGAACCTCATACCTCCTTTCCTGATTACCTATGAGTGTGACGGTGTGCTTTTTTGCTTTTTTTATCTTCTCAGCCATGTACTCCATAACACGGCTGCAGTAAGGAGTGTTCTGATTATCTGCAATATGCTTCCTTGCTAACTCATGCATTTCTATGAAATACCTCACAGTGCCATGGAATACACCCTCCACAATAGCTGTCAGTGGCAATGCTCTATTCCCTTTGAGAACAAAGTTATAGATCTCTGCAAGATTGGTTGTCATGTGGCCATACCTAGCTACATGGGTGTCATGCAGCAAAGACCAATTCACTGGAGGCTCTTTCTCTATCCACTCAGAAAAATTCTTTATTGCCATGTCCTTCTTTCTGTTCGTATTAGGAGGGTCAATTGCAGGCAAGTCACAAAGACCAACTGGCCCCTACATCTCCGCAATGAGTGCTGTTAATTTAACCTGGTCTTTTTCCATTTTCTTCCTAGCAATGACCTGCTTCTTAGTGAACTCATCTAGTTTCGACCAAATAAAATCGTATTTGCGCCGCTGGTTCTGCTTGCATAACTTCTTGAACAGGGTCATCAACCGTTTGTTCTTGAACTGTGAGAAATAGCACCCAGATGGCACATGCACCACCGGCTTTGCAAGTCCTTCGAAGGTGTTGGCTCGTCAGCAGTTGGATTAGTCAGTGTATTCATGACCTTCAATATACCGAGATGTCTGTCATGAATGAGACACACATTTGATCGGTCCTTCACGATCGCAATTTTAATTTGACGGAAGAACCATACTCAGCTCGGAAAGTTCTCACCCTCCACAAATGCCATGGCTAGTGGGATGATTTGGTTGTTCCCATCCACACCAATAGCAGTCAGGATTTGCCAGATTATTCTAAAAAAACCTACACTAAAACGTACCGGCGTATTCTAAAAAAACCTACACTAAAATCAACTTCACCAAAAAGAAACGATAGTAATATGACTACACTAACTAAACCTACACTAATATGACTACAGTACAATCACTACATTAACACAAGTAACCTTAAATAACTACACTACTAAAAATAAAATAAACTAATTATACGTACATTACAAAAAAAACAAAAAAAAAACCTACAATAACAACAAAAATTTATACCTTCGACGCATGAATGCACTCCTTCTTCCTCTTCACCTTCTTCTTCCTTTTCAACCACTCCACCTTCTCACCATTGAAACCTCCACCACCACACCTTTTTCTACTACACACGAACAAAGGAATACCTCGTTGCGAAAAATAAAACCGTAGGGCGGGGGAGAAACACAGGATCTACCGTTTCATCGGATTGAAACGGGAAATGAGTGGAGGGAAAGGGAGATCTAGGAGGGGTAAATTTCGGCCGAATATGAGCTAGAGAGAGAGCTGGAGGAGGAAGAAGGAGAGCTTGGCCGAGTCGGCCTTATCGAGGGACCTTTCGGCCTCCTGGCAGTCGACAGGTGCCTCTCGGCCAGGTGTGGGCCGATTGGCTGGCGGTTCGGCCTGCCTATGGCCAACAGGCAGGTTTCGGCCCCGTTTAGGCCGACGGGCATCCGGTCGGCCCACTAACGACCGACAGGGTACCGTTTTTGCTATTTTTTGAACTCGTAACACTGTTTTCAAATTTGATATAAAATTTGTACTAATTCTGATTTTTTTTCCAAACGAGAGATGATTATAGACAGGTGTGTGCGCTCGTACGGCAGGGGAACCACGCATCAGAATGGATTTCGATGTGCTAACCTGATCGCCGATTGTGGTGAACCCATTCCGCACAGTTATTCCATCGCCTGGACGGACACGTGGGCGTTGTATTCATACAATCAATTGAATGACGTCTGCTCCACTAGAGTGGCGAATACCATGGCGTATTCGAAAAAGCTGGTAATTAAGGCGTTGCGTATTGCAAAAGGCCTATAAAAGGTAGCAATTACGGGCTAGCGGACTACCAGGATTTCAGCAGTGCGTGGCCTGCATGTCCCAAAAATTCACGTCCTATACAAATTGTACTAGATTTCCGAGCCTCATACACATTTCTCAGAAACACAATACGGTAGCAGGTAGTCACAACACGCAGCACACTGGCTTATATGAATGCACGCGATACTACTGAAAGAATAGCGCCAAAGAGACTGAAATAAATCTAGAAAACTATGCCAGCGCGAATGCCAAGTCTAAGAGTTGAACTGGTTGGGCTGATTCGACCACAAAAAACCTAACCACCTTAGTTCCATTTGGGGACCACCTTAGTTCATGGCATGCAATACCACATATGTGTTACCAATAAATCCACAAAATTAATATATATATTTTGCAAAAAGCAAAATCCCTAAAATAACGCAAGGACGTTATTGTAGCACCTTGGGATCACTAGTAGAAAACAGACATTTCGTCCGCGTCATTAGTCGTGGTTGGATTTTGAACCGGCACTAATGTGATCATTACTGCCGGTTCGTGACAGGGATCAATAGTGCCGGTTCGTTACGTACCTTTAGTCCCGGTTCGTTTCACGAATCGGCACTAAAGGCGTGGTGGCAGGCTGGCGTCAGCCTGGGGCCCCACGGGAACCTTTAGTCCCGGTTGGTGACACCAACTGCGATTATAAGCTAACTTTTAGTCACGGTTGGAGCCAACAAGCGGAACTAAAGGTCCCCCTATATTGAAACCCTTCGGCGCCAGCCCGACCAGAGTTCTCTGTTCTTCCCCCCATTCCTCTCCTCTCTGTTCTTCTTCTCTTCCTCGAGCTCATCCTCTATTTTTGCCAAAATTTGTCAAGACTTGGAGGCATCCAATCCTTCCAAGTGTTCACAAAGGTTAGCAACTTTGTCCTTTCATCTCTCATTGCTAGATTAGCTCTTGCAATGCTCTATAAGTATAGTAATTTGTCGGTTTTAGTTTGTATGTGGTGGTTTATGTGATATATGCAATTTGAGCTCAAATTAACTTCTTACTTTGCATTTATAGGTGTGGTTTACTTAGTGCCTTCCCGTCCCCATCCTAACCACCGTCGACCGCCCGCACCGTCCCGTTGTCGGCACCACCTTGGTGAGCTTCTTGTTCTTATCCTTGTTATAAAAAAAATCATGTTTGTAAGATTTAGTTAGTTACTTGTATAGTTTTCTTACCTATATGGTTGTTTGTTATACATAGTGGCATGGTTTTAAAATCCGTCCCCGTCGGCCCTTGTCCGGTTTTTTATACGGATGTGGTATATACTCCCTTTATAAATCTTTGTTGCATTTCTTGTTTATGATAATTATGCCAATTAAGTTGACATAAATATTTTTATGTAGGAGGTATGTGAACCGAAGATTCCAACCGACATAGATATTCTTGTCAAGAAGTTAAATTTAGTTGAAAAAGAAAACGAGTATTTGAAAGAAAAATTGAAAAGAGTTGAAGAAGAGAAGATGAAACTGGAGTTGTATGTTGCCAATGTCGTCGATGATCACAAGATCAAGATGGGTGCAATGCGCTTGAAGATTAGAAAATTTAAAAGATATGCCATTGATAGTGAGGCTTGGTATCACTATGCTGTTGGATCAATTGTTACCTTAGTTGCGATGTTGATTGCATTTGTTGTTGCATTTAAATGCTTTAGCTAGAGAGTTTGTATGTTGTTTTATGAGAACAAGTGTGTATAAACTTTATGTATGAACTTGTATTAATTTGGTCTTTTCGATGTTGTGTAATGAAGATGAGCCGGCAGTGGATGTACGAGGACCGATGCTCTCCCCAGTTCATTAATGGCATGCATACTTTTCTGGTTGCGGCTATGGCAAACAAGCGGCCGGATGGTTTTATGTATTGTCCATGTGCTTGCTGTAAGAATGATCGAAATTACTCTAACTCAAGAACTATTCACGTCCACCTGTTTTAGTCCAGTTTCATGTCCGGCTATAACTGTTGGATCAAGCATGTAGAAAGAGGGGTCCTAATGGAAGAGAAGGAAGAACAAGAGGATGACGACAGCTATCTTGGCCATGGGTTCCATGAATATGACGGTACAACAATGGGGGAAGAAGTTGAGCCGACAATGAGGGAAGGAGCTGAAGAAGAGGCATCAGATGAGCCCGATGACGATCTTGGTCGGGCCATTGCCGATGCAGAGAGAAACTGCGCAAGTAAAAAGGAGAAGCCGAAGTTGCAACGCATGTTAGTGGATCACAAAACAGGGTTGTACCCAAATTGCGAAGATGACAATAAAAAGCTGGGTACCACACTGGAATTGCGATAATGGAAGGCAGAGAATGGTGTATCTGACAAGACATTTCAGAAGTTCTTTATAATGTTAAAGAAGAAGCTACCAAAGGACAACCAATTGCCAGAGAGTACGTACGAAGCAAAGAAGGCTATCTACCCTCTTGGATTAGAGGTCGAGAAGATACATGCATGCCCTAATGACTGCATCCCCTACCGCGGTGAGTACGAGGATTTGAATGCATGCCTGGTATGCTATGCATTGCGCTATAAGATCGGCCACGATGAACCTGCTGATGTTAAGGGCGAGCACCCCAAGAAGAAGATTCCTGCCAAGGTGATGTGGTATGCTCCTATAATAGCACGGTTGAAACGTTTGTTCCAAAACAAAGAGCATGCCAAGTTGATGTGATGGAACAACGAAGACCGTAAGAAAGACGGGAAGTTGAGAGTGCCCGCTGACGGGTCGCAGTGGAGAAAAATCAAGATAAAGTGGAAGGACTTTGCAAAGGATGCAAGGACCGTATGGTTTGGTTTAAGTGCAGATGGCATTAATCCTTTTGGGGAGCAGAACAACAATCATAGCACAAGGCCTGTGACTCTATGTATCTATAACCATCCTCCTTGGTTGTGCATGAAGCGGAAGTTCATTACGATGCCAGTGCTCATACAAGGCCCCAAGCAACCTGGCAACGACATTGATGTGTACCTCAGGCCATTGTGAAGAACTTTTACAACCGTGGAATCGAAAAGGTGTACCTACCTGGGATGCGAAAGATCAGGAGAAATTTGACTTACATGCGTTGCTGTTTGTAACCATCAATGATTGGCTTGCTCTGTTTGTAACCTTTCAGGACAGACAAACAAGGGATACCACGCATGCACGCACTGTTTAGATGATACCGACATTATATATTTGGATAAATGTAAGAAGAATGTGTATCTGGGGCATCGTCGATTTCTTCAGAGCAGGCATGCCGTAAGAAAGAAAGGCAAGCATTTCAAAGGTGAGGCAGATCACCGGAAGAAGCCTTGCCACCGTACGGGTGATGAAATACTTGATATGGTCAAGGATTTAAAAGTAATCTTTGGAAAGGGTCCTGGTGCACAATCTGTTCCGAATGACGCTGACAAACGCGCACCCATGTGAAAGAAGAAATCTATATTTTGGGACCTACCGTATTGGAAAGACCTCGAGGTGCGCTCTGCAATCAATGTGATGCACGTGATGAAGAATCTTTGCGAGAACCTGCTAGGCTTCTTGGGTGTGTATGGGAAGACAAAAGATATGCCGAAGACAAGGGACGACCAGCAACGTATGCATGGAAAAGAAGGCATGGATCCAAAGCAGTTTCAGGGTCATGCCAGCTACGCTCTTACCAAATAAGAGAAGGAAATCTTCTGCGAATGCCTTCTCAGTATGAAGGTCCCGTCTGGCTTCTCGTCAAATATAAAGGGAATAATAAATATGGCAGAGAAAAAGTTCCAGAACCTAAAGTCTCATGACTGCCACGTGATTATGACACAACTGCTTCCGGTTGCATCGAGGGGGCTTCTACCGGAAAACGTTCGATTACCCATTGTGAAGCTATGTGCATTCCTGAATGCAATCTCTGAGAAGGTAATCGATTCATAAATCCTACCAAGGGTAGAGAATGCTTTGGTGCAATGTCTTGTTAGTTTCGAGTTGGTGTTCCCACCATCCTTCTTTAATATCATGACACATGTCCTAGTTCACCTAGTCAAGGAGATTTCTATTCTGGGTCCTGTATTTCTACACAATATGTTCCCCTTTGAGAGGTTCATGGGAGTCTTAAAGAAACATGTTCATAATCATGCTAGGCCAGAAGGAAGCATCTCCAAGGGACATGAAACAAAGGAGGTCACTGAGTTTTGTGTTGACTTTATTCCTAACATTAAGCAGATAGGTGTTCCTGAATCGCGGCATGAGGGCAGACTGGGTGGAAAAGGCACGCTAGGAAAGAAATCACTAATATGCCGGGACAGACATTCTTTGGCACAAGCACACTACACAGTTCTAGAAAGTTTCGCCTTGGTGGCTCCGTATATCGAGCAACACAAGAATATTCTATGCTCCAAACACCCGGAGAAGTCCGACGACTGGATTACACATGAACAAACGATGACTTTTGCCGGTTGGTTGCAGACACGTCTCGTGCATGACGACACTGTTGAAGATGAACTGTACTTGCTGTCCAAGTTACCATCTTTGACTATATTGACTTTCAAAGGGTACGAGATAAATGGGAATACATTTTACACGACCGCCCAAGATAAAAAGAGTGCCAACCGAAACAGTGATGTCCGCTTGGATGCAGCAAACAACAATGGGCCAAAGGACACATACTATGGTTACATAGAGGAGATATGGGAACTTGGCTATGGACTTGATTTGAAGGTCCCTTTGTTTAGGTGGAAATGGGTCAATCAGGAGGCGTGGTAAAGGAAGACCCGCAGTACGGAATGACAACAGCGGATCTCAACAATCTTGGGTACGCAGACGAACCGTTCGTCCTAGCCAATGATGTGGCACATGTTTTCTATGTGAAGGACATGTCTACCAAGCCGAGAAAAAGAAAAGATAAGGAAGAAAATACATCATGCGATGAGCCAAAGCGCCACATAGTTCTTTCTGGGAAAAGAAACATTGTGCGAGTGGAGGACAAGACAGACATGTCAGAAGATTATGAAAAGTTTTATGAAATTGCTCCCTTCACAGTGAATGTTGACCCAAGGATCAAGTTAAACGATGGAGATTTCCCATGGTTATGACGCAAAGGGACACACGCGAAGAAAAAGTTTTACACCCAAAGATCTCACTCTAGGATGTGACCGGCTTCTCTAGTTAGTGTCCCGACTTATATATATCTAGAAAGTCCCACTTCGGACAAACCGAAGGGAATCTTCGTAATAGTAGTGTATTTATGTGTTTTGTGCATTAAGTATGGACCATATGGAGGCCATCAATTTTCAACCCTTTCCGACTTCATTTGCTATTTTCCATGCATTTACTTATTTTTTGAGCTAAATGACCCTGAAATTGATAAGCACTACAAATGAACTCCGAAAAGGTTGAAAGTTGGCATGGTGTCATAATTTCACCCACATAGCATGTGCTAAAAAGTTGAGAGCGTTACGGCAAAAACTGGATGCACTTCATGTACAAAATGGACAATCCCATTCGAAGTATCAAGGTTTGACACGAAAACTCGCCTGTTACAAAGGCATTTCATTTTTTAAATAACCTAATAATTACCAAATTGGATATAATGATAAAACTCGATAATATTAAACAGTAGAAAAAAGAATCACTGAAAAATCAATTTTTGAATTAAAGTTATTCACAAACTAGTGATTCACACAAATTTCAAATAATTCAAATTTGAAAACCACTAGCACTAAGAGAAAGTTTATAATTTTCTTTACCTAAAGAAAAAAGATTCACAAAGAAACTCTAAATAAAGCAAAAAACAACTCAAAAACAAAATAAAATAAATAAAGCAGAAAAAAATAAATATTAAAAAAAGCCCGCCTACTAGGCCGCCACGGCCTGCATACGACTACAAACCCAACCTCTTGTTGGGCCAAGACGCAGGCCCATGCGGCCTAGTAGCCCCACAATGCGCAGAGGTGCGGTAGGTCCAGAAGGCCTGCTTAAGAGAGGAGCTCGACACGGTAGCCGCGATGGGGCTTATAAACCGGTGTGAGCTCCTCTCGACAAGCAAGGTCGGACTAAACTTCCTCCCCGCCACTCGCCTGACACAACACCCTTTAGTCACAGTTGGTTGCTCCAACCGCGACTACAGACCCCCTTTAGTCACGGTTGGAGCCACTAACCGCAACTAAAGGTCGTCCTATATATGCAGGAGTTGAATTTTTTTAGTTTTCCTCTGTTTTCTTCGTCTCTTCGACCACATGAGATCGCCGCCCGCATGCCCCCGACGTCGTCGCCACTCACGTCGTCGCCGCCCATGTCATCGCCGCCCTGACGCCGTCGCCGCCACTGACGCGCCGCCCCCCCCCCCCCCCCCCGTCGCCGCCACCGTCATGCGCCGCCCCCTCCTCGTGCTCGCGCTCCGTCGTCGTCGCCGTCGCCTCGCCGCCTGTCGCCCCGTTGTGAGCCCCTGCCGCCATGGCTGTCCTCCCATCGATCGAGCCCCCCCCCACACACATATGCATGAACACACACACACGCACACACACGCACAAACCCATTTCTTATTTTCTGTTTTTTAGTTTTTTAGTTTTTTATACTTTTAGTTATAGAAATGTTAGATGAATTAGATATATAAATTTTAGATGAATGTTTTTTAGTTTTTATACTTTTAGTTATAGAAATGTTAGATGAATTTTAGATATATAAATGTTAATTAGATGATTTTTTATTTTTTTATATAACGTAGTTTTTCTATAGTTAGTGTTTAATTAATATATATGTTTAATTAGTATATATGCTTAATTAGATTTGTTTGCTTAATTGGAAGTATATAATGTTGCTAACCTATTAAAATGTTGCTTAGAAGTATATAACATTTCTTCATTAGATTTTTATTGAGAATGGAATATTATTAGGGTAGTTATAACCTAGGAATTTATATATTTTGATCCAATATATGTATAGAAAAAAGTTGATGAATTTTGACATTTGATCCAATGTATAGCAATTAGTATTTGCAAAAGTTGCATATTTTAATGTTGCGTTTTTTCTATATCATTGCTCTATATATGGAACGGGTTGACTTTACGTCTGTTTCGGCTCCTTGTGTGTTTTTCAGTGAGGGAGAGTGTCCACCATATATATATATGAGAGAGGGATTATCCCGACTGTTGTCGTGGGGTCGCTTCTCCTTCGTTCCAGTGTGCTAGACATTTTGATGTAATGTACTCTGCGACGAATGGAGGAGCCACCATCACCGATGGTCACAATATCGGAAGGAGTGCCAACTATATAGAGTTTAGGAAGGAAAGACTCGACAGATCTAAAGTCAACCTGTTGCATATTGAGTAATAGTGATCTGTGTGTTGATCAGTTTTGTCGTAGTTTCCTTTGATCGATTTTAAATGTTTCAACTATGAACATAGGAAATGTCTGACGACAAAAGAGAATTCGCTATGTGCGAATACTACGAAGACGAGCGCGACCTGTGTGATAAGCCTTTCCTAGTTGATGATAGGCGCTTCAGCATCATGCTGGATGAGACCTTTGAAGTGGACACAGTAAGTCACAATGACAAGTCTTTTTTCGTAATTCAGCATGACTTCTGCTTCTTTTGCTTCAACTTATAATTTTAATTTTTTACTATTCTACTAGCGTATCCCCTGCCATGCAAGAATTGCTATCTTGGATAAGATTGGTTTCAATCCTAAAAAAAGTATGAAGGTAAAGATAGTTCACTTGATGACCGAACATGGTTATACTTTTACTATAAAATTGTACCATGCAGACACCTACTGCTATTTTGAATGCAAAGGTTGGAGAGCACTATGCAAGGCTTATGCATTTGAACCTAATATGCTTATCACCTTTGATATTCGCCCGGAAGATGAAATTGAAGGTAATATCGACATCTGGGTCGATGTGCAGACGCCTCCAGTTCTATCATTATGTGAGTTTCTCAACCATATTTATTAAGTAATTTATATTATTTATTTAAAAATAGTTGACAACTTATTTCCATTGACAGCTTATTTTCATTTTCAAAAAATGTACAGAAGATGGTAGACATAACCTACTACTACAATGATGAAGAAGAATTAACTTGTAAGGAGAAAGATCATCTTACCACATTTCTTAATCATCTTGAGAATTACTATAGCTATTATTAAACTCCTCCACATTATGGTCAATACGTGTCACTAGTGCACGTGATGAACTACGGTAACATCCATAGAGATTGCATGGTAAGATTTTCTACTGTTACGACATCCGTGCATCTTTGCATAAATTCTTCTAAAACTAAACTACATTGCAAACTAAAAAGTTATTACTATGTTTTTGAATAGAAAATCCCGAAGGATTGTGTCTCATCTGATGTTTCTGAGAGGTCGCGTTGTTGTTATGAGCTTAGGGCCACCATGGCCAGGTCAGCCTACGCATCACTATTGTCCATACTGGATTCCTAAAACCGATGAAGACATGACAATCAAGGATTGGAAAAAATGCATGGTCAATCGTAGAGAGCTACTTGGAAGCAACATTGTGCGTAGGCCAAGAATTAAAGATAGGATGATCTCCGTTCTCCATAATGGAGAGTTAGGACCTATCTTGTTTTATGATATTATACCTAAGAGAGGGTAGAGTAGGTCCTATGAGAGATGAGTAGGTCCTAGGTACAATGTGTTATTATGTGCTACAATGTGCTAGCGTTGATGATGATGAGGAGGAGGAGTTGGTGGTAACGAGTATGATGATTATTAGCTATAGTGTTGTTGGTGATGATATGATGCAAGAGTTTTTATATTAATATGATGATGGTGTTGATCATGATTATCATGATGATTTGTTATATCATTGGGGGAAGGAAAGCAGATTAGATTCATGTGGATGGATCAAAAGTGACCAAGAGTTTAATTAGTAGGATCGTCGTCCTACTAATTCAACTTTTGATCATTTTTTATTCATTTGGATGAATAAAATCCATATTTCTTCTTCACAATGATATAATAATTCATCATGAACATAATGATATAACAACCTCTTAATTGATACTGTATCAAAATTTGTATAACGGCGTATAACCATAATTAATTCATAAACCCCTAAAGAATTAAAAGGAAAAATAAAACAAAACTAAAAAACTCAATACTTTTAGTCCCGGTTGGTGTTACCAACTGGGACTAGAGGTCCCCCAAGCCCACGGTGCCGTCGGATGGCATGTGGAGGGCCTTTGGTGCCGGGCCGTGTTGAACCGGCACTAAAGGGGGATAGGCTTTAGTACCCACCCTTTAGTGCCGGTTCTAGAACCAGCACTAAAGGCCCTTACGAACCGCGACTATAGGTCGGTTCTGCACTAGTGGATTGACACTATGCATATTTAGCCTTCCTCCGCTAGCCTCACACAACGCACATATTGGAAAAATGCATACCGTGTGGCAGGATGGTGGGCATGGAAACAAAGATAACAAAATAATCCGCAACAACTCATACAATAAGGGTCTTTCGATAAGGATCCAACTCATATAACAGAAGCGAATAAAACTTAGACATGTAAGAATACAAATTTCCTTAAGAATCCTTAAACAAAATCACTACTAGAGAAATGACTAGCCACAACTTTAATTGATGGCGCCTCATTTTCTATCCATGCCATCCCTTTTTTTAAATAGTGGTGGCTTTTGTATATTTGGTACGTCGCCAGTAATTCATTACAACTAGCATGCTGCCTAAAATACATGCCACCAGTATTTGGGATCCAATAGTGTGACCCGGCGCAAGTTATTGGTGGCATGTGAAGATTTGCCACGCCACCAGTAATCAGACTGGTCTGTTTAAATTTTGAATTTCTTTAACCAACACACCACTAATAATAAAATCATGCAATTTCTGTCCATGCCACTAATAAAATTATAAATTTTCTCTCTCTCTCTCTCTCATTTGCTCTCATCTCTCTATCTCGATTGAACTCTCTGTCGCTAACTCCCAAAATCACTGCCACCACCTCGATCTCTACCCACATCGCATTCCTCTCCCAACTCGCTGTCGGCCGGCCCTCTTTCCTCCCCTACCACACAACAAGCCGCCCAAGCCATCCACACCAAGCACCTCACCCAACCATCTCCTTGTGAGCCTTGTTTATCTCTTCTACAACACCTCGTTGTAGCCAACAAGGCCGGTCGATTCCGACGAGCCTTGACGGATATGCCCAGTTTGCAGCTCGGCGCAGACCTCGCCTGCCTTGATGTGTCCTTGCCTATGATCAGATCCACAGCACACGGCCTCCGGTGCTCGTGCCTAACCCCTCCATTTAGCTAGGATTTCAGGCACGACATCTTCTTTGTCATTGGCTTGGCTTCGCTGTCCCTGGCGGCTCCTCTCCGACGGCGGCTATGCACGACACCTATTAGAAAATTGCCATGGTGAGCTCCTCTCCTTCCTTTCTTCTCCGACAGTGTGCGTATACCATCTAGATCTGCTCATTACCATGTTGATGTTCATGTAGGTGTAGATGTGTGTACTGTTCGAAATATGCCCTAGAGGCAATAATAAATAGGTTATTATCATATTTCCTAGTTCATGATAATCGTTTATTATCCATGCTATAATTATATTGATCGGAAACTTAGATTCATGTGTGGATACATAGACAACACCATGCCCCTAGTATGCCTCTAATAGACTTGCTCGTTGATCAAAGATGGTCAAGGTTTCCTAGCCATTGACATGAGATATCAGGTGATAACGGCATCACATCATTAGGAGAATGATGTGATGGACAAGATCCAAACTATAAATGTAGCATATGATCATGCCAGTTTATTGCTACAGTTTCTGCATTTCAAGTATGTGTTCATGTGACCTTGAGATCATGCAACCCACTAACTGTTGGAAATATGCCCTAGAGGCAATAATAAATTGGTTATTATCATATTTCCTTGCTCATGATAATCGTGTATTATCCATGCTATAATTGTATTGATTAGAAACTTAGATACATGTGTGGATACATAAACAACACCGTGTCCCTAGTATGCCTCTAATAGACTAGTTCGTTGATCAAAGATAGTTAAGGTTTCCTAGCCATAGACATGAGATGTCATTTGATAATGGGATCACATCATTAGGAGAATGATGTGATGGACAAGACCCAAACTACAAACGTAGCATATGATCATGTCAGTTTATTGCTACTGTTTTCTGCATGTCAAGTATTTGTTCCTATGACCATGAGATCATGCAACTCATTGACACTGGAGGAGTGCCTTGTGTGTATCAAACGTTGCAACATAACTGGGTGACTATAAAGGAACTCTACAGGTATCTCCGAGGGTGTCTGTTGGGTTGGCATGGATCAAGACTGGGATTTGTTACTCTGTGTGATGGAGAGGTATCTCAGGGCCCACTCGATAATACAACATCACAATAAACCTTGCAAGCAATGTGACTAAGTGTTAGCCACGGGATCTTGTATTATGGAAACGAGTAAAGAGACTTGCTGGTAACGAGGTTGAACTAGGTATGGAGATACCGATTATCGAATCTCGGGCAAGCAACATACCGAAGAACAAAGGAAACATCATATGGGATTAACTGAATCCTTGACACAGAGGTTTGACCGATAAAGATCTTCATAGAATATGTAGGAACCAATATGGGCATCCAGGTCTCGCTATTGTTTCTTGACCGTAGAGGTGTCTCGGTCATGTCTACATAGTTTTCGAACCCGCAGGGTCTGCACACGTAAGGTTCGGTGACGTTTCGGTAGTATAGATTTATATATGGTGGTGACCGAAGGTTGGTCAGAGTCCCGGATGAGATCATGGACGTCACGAGGATCTCCGAAATGGTCTGGAGGTGAAGATTAATATATAGGAAGTCCTATTTTGGTCGCCGGAAAAGTTTCGGGCTCATCGGTAGTGTATCGGGAGTGCCGGTAGTGTACCGGGAGACCATCGGGAGGGGTATTTCAACCCAAGAGGCTACATGGGCTGTGGGAGGTTGAATACCAGCCCTAAGTGGGCTGGTGGAAGTCCCACATCAGGCCCATGCGGCTGGAAAGAAAAGCCCAAAGAGAAAAAGGTGGAAAAGGCAAAAAGACCAAAATAAGGAGGAGTCCTAGTCCTACTAGGATTGGAGGAGGATTCCTCCTCTCCTCCCACTTCGGCCGAAGCCTAGAGGGCTTGGCCTTTGCGCCAAGCCTCCTCATCTCTTCCTCTTATATATACTAGAGGTTTTAGGGTTTTTGCACTTCATTTTCTGCCACGTGCTACCCTCTCCTGTAGTGCATAGTTTCTCCTCTAGATCGGTTTTCTGCAGTGCTTAGGCGAAGCCCTGCCGGAATAGATCCACCACCATCGCCGTAGGACCGTCGTGCTGCAGGATAACTCTTCTACCTCTCCGCCTAGCGATCTACAAGGGTATGTAGATTCACTCTCCCTCTCATAGATGCTCATCACCATGGATAGATCTTGTGTGTGCATATGAATTTTTTTGTTTCCCATGCAACGTTACCCAACAATGGCATCATGAGCTAGGTCTATGTGTAGATGAGATCTCGAGTAGAACACAAAGAGCTTGTGGGCATTGATGCTTAGATTGCTTGCTCCCTTGGTCGTGTTTTGGTTCAGCAGTATTGTGGGATGAAGCGTCCTGGACCAACCTTACTCGTACGCTTAAGAGAGACCGGTTCCATCGACTGACGTGTAACTTCGTTGCACAAAGATGGCTGGCGGGTGTCTGTTTCTCCTACTTTAGTTGGATCGGATTTGACAAAGGCGGTCCTTGAGAAGGTTGAAAAGCAATTTATGTATCACCGTTGTTGTTTTGCATAGGTGAGAATTGTTCTCGTTAGATACCCGTAGCAGCCACGTAAAACATGCAACAACAATTAGAGGACGTCTAACTTGTTTTTACAGGGTATGTTGTGATGTGATATGGCCAATTACATGATGAGATATATGTGATGTATGAGATGATCATGTGTTTTATAGAATATCATGACTTGCACGTCGATGAGTACGGCAAGCGGCAGGAGCCATAGGGTTGTCTTTAATTGTTGTATGACCTGCGTGTCAATCATTAAGCACTATGTAATTCTCTAATTTATCGCTAAACAGTAGCAATAGTAGTAGAAGCATGGTGGGCGCGACAACCCCAATGGCGACACGTTGATGGAGATCAAGTTGATGGAGATCATGGTGTCATGCCGGTGACGATGGAGATCATGCCGGTGCTTTCAAGATGGAGATCAAAAGCACAAGTTCATGGCCATATCATGTCACTTATGATTTGCATGTAATGTTAATCCTTTTATGCACCTTGTTTTTCTTAGGACGACGGTAGCATTATTAGATCCCTCACTTAATTTCAAGATAAATTGTGTTCTCCCCGAGTGTGCACCATTGCGAAAGTTCGTCGCGTCGAGACACCACGTGATGATCGGGTGTGATAGACTCTACGTTCACATACAAGGGGTGCAAGCCAGTGTTGCACATGCAGAACACTCGGCTTAAACTTGACGAGCCTAGCATGTACAGACATGGCCTCGGAACACAAGAGACCTAAAGGTCGAACATGATTCATATAGTAGATATGATCAACATGATGATGTTCACCATTGAAACCACCTCAACTCACGTGATGATCGGACTTGAGTTGGTGAATTTGGATCACGTATCACTCGAATGACTGGACGGATGTCAATTTGAGTGGGAGTTCTTAAGTAATATGATTAAATTGAACTCATTATCATGAACTTAGTCAGTAGTGTCTTTGCAAATTATCTTATAGATTACTAGCTCACGGTGTAGCTCCATAGAATTTTTATATGTTCCTAGAGAAATAGAGTTGAAAGATGGTGGTAGCAATATTGCGGACTGGGTCCGTGACCTGAGGATTGTCCTCATTGCTGCACAGAAGGCTTATGTCCTTAATGCACCACTCGGTGCGCCAACCCCTCTAGCATCGTCTGTAGATGTTGTGAACATCTGATAGGCACGTTTTGATGACTACTTGATAGTTTAGTGCGTCATGCATTATGACTTAGAATTGAGGCTCGAAAACGTTTTGAACGTCACGAAACATATGTGATGTTCTAAGAGCTGAAATTGGGATCTCAGGCTCGTGCCCGTGTTGTGAGATATGAGATCTCCAACAAGATTCTTTGCTTGCAAGATAAAGGAGAATAGCTCAATCGTTTAGCATGTGCTCAGATTGTCTGGGTGCTACAATCGCTTGAATCGAGTGGGAGTTGATCTTCTAGATGAGATAGTGATTTATATAGTTCTCCAAGTCACTGTGACTAAGCTACTAGAACTTGGTGATTAACTATAAATTGCCAGGGATGGAAATAATGATCCCTGAGCTGTTCGCGATGTTTGACACCGCGAAGGTAGAAATCAAGAAAGAGCGTCAAGTGTTGATGGTTAGTAAAACCACTAGTTTCGAGAAGGGCAAGGGCAACGAGGGAAACTTCATTGATGGCAAGTCAGTTGCTGCTCTAGTGAAGCAACCCAAAGATGAACCCAAACCCGAGACTAAGTGCTTCTATTATGAGGAGAGTAGTGCTGAAGTGGAACAACCCTAGATACTTGGTAGATAAGAAGGCTGGCAACGTTGACAAAAGTATATTTGATATACATGTTATTGATGTGTACCTTGCTAGTACTCCTAGTAGCACCTGGGTATAGGATACCGGTTCGGATGCTAAATGTTAGTAACTCGAAATAAAAGCTACGGAATAAATGGAGACTAGCTAAGGGTGAGGTGACGATGTATGTTGGAAATGTTTGCAAGGTTGATGTGATCAACATCGCACGCTCTCTCTACCTTCGGGATTAGTGACGAACCTAAATAAATGTTATTTGGTGTTTTGCGTTGAGCATGAACGTGATTAGATCGTGTTTATTGCGACACAGCTATTCATTTAAGTTAGAGAATAATTGTTATTCTGTTTACATGAATAATACCTTCAATGGTCATGGATATCGTTATTTTCCTACCTTCACTCATTATTTGAGTAGATATAGTGTGTATCTACTTAATGAAACACAAGTCCGAATCGTTTGACATGTTCAAGAAAATTCAGAGTGAAGTTTAAGATCATCGTGAAAGAAGATAAAAATGTCTGCGACATGATCGTGGAGGTGAATATCTGAGTTACGAGTTTCGCAGACAACTTTAGACAATGTGAAAGTTGTTTCACAACTCACGCCACCTGGAACACCATAGTGTGATGGTGTACCTGAACGTCATAGTCATTCTCTATTGGATATGGTGCGTGCTATGATGTCTCTTATCGTTTTGCCACTATCGTTTTTGGGGTTATGCATGAGAGACAACTACATTCACTTTAAAAGGGGCGTCGTCTAAATCCGTTGAGATGATACCATATGGTTTGGCAGAAACCTAAATGTGTCATTTCTTAGAGTTTGGGAATGCGACACTTATGTCTAATAAGCTCGAACCCAAAGCGGACAAATGCATCTTCATAGAATACCCTAAGAACAGTTGGGTGAACCTTCTATCTCAGGTCCAAGCATAAAGTGTTTGTTGCTAAAACTGGGTCCTTTCCTCAGAAAAAGTTTCTCTCGAAAGAATTGAGTGGGAGGAAAATGGAACTTGATGAGGTTTTGAACCTTTGTTTCAACCAGAGAGTAGCGCAACGCAGAAAGTTGTTTCTATGGAACCTACGTCAGTTGAAGAGGAAGTAAATGATGATGATCATGAAGCTTCAGATCAAGTTACTATCAAACCTCATAGGTCGACAAGGATACGTACTACTCCTGGGCGGTACGACAAACCTGTCTTGGAGGTCATGTTGTTGGACAACGATGAACCTACGAGATATGGGGAAGCGATGATGGGCCTAGATTCTGACAAATGGTTAGAGGCCATGAAATCCGAGAAAGGATCGATGTATGAAAACCAAGTGTAGGCTTTGGTAGACTTGCTCGTTGGACGGCAGGTCATCAAGTACAAATGGACCTTTAAGATGAAGACAAACGCTAAGTAATGTTGACACACGAACACGTCACTGTGTACCCTCGACGCCAGGGGTGATGCACCGCAGCTTACGTCGAATGAGGTCCGTCCGGCAGCGCGATACGCAAGACCTTTTCGTTTGAGTCCATCTTTATTGCATTTTGCACCGTGCCTAAATCAGTTGTCAACACATGCCCCCCTATTTTTCGGCAAAGCTAGCATGCCAAAAAATAATTTGCACTATGTTCGTTCTAAGGATGATGTCAACACTCCATCGGCCATCTATATTCCTCAGGGCGATAATTATGTATCAGCCATTTTTATTCTAAGGGTGATAATCAAATATCGGCCATTGCCTAATTAGGCTTCTTGCCACACACTCGGGTGGTACTTCTTCAGATATCTGCCATTGAGAGCTCGAGGTAATAATACTCCTTGTATAGATTCCACTAAATACGAATTTCCAGGAATTATTCTTGCAATCCTGAAAGGACCTTCCCAGTTTGGAGACCACTTCCCGAATTTTCTATCTCTAGAACCAATCGGCAGAATTACCTTCCACACAAGATCGCTAACTTGAAAAATTCTTCAACTTGACATTTTTATTTGAAGATCTTGCTACCCTCAATTTGTCCTTCTCTATGGCTTTTAATGCAGCCAAACGCTTATCAGCAACCTCATCAATATTGTACATCATCAAATCATAAAAGTCCACTGCCGATAAATCATTTTGTTTGGCTATTCTCAAAGCACTCAAATTTACGTCCATAGGTAAAACAACCTCTTGACCGTATACTAGCTCATATGGAGTTACCTTCGTAGCACCATGCCTTGAGATTCTATGTGCCCATAAAGCCTTAGACAACAACTCATGCCATTTTCTTGGATTATCCCTAATTTTCTTCTTGATGAGCTTAATCAATATCTTGTTGCTAGACTCGGCTTGTCCATTAGCTTGGGCATAATACGGAGATGAATTGAGCAACTTTATGTTGTATGATTCGGCAAATTATCTAACTTGATGTGACATGAAAGATGAACCTTGATCTGTAGTTAACGTCCGAGGAATGCTGAATCTATGAATAATGTGTTCGGTTATGAATTGAATTACCTCCGTATGTGTCATGTTCTTGAGAGGTACTGCTTCAGACCATTTAGTGAAATAATCGGTTGCCACCAACATGAATCGATGCCCCTTTGAAGAAGATGGATGAATTTTTCCAATGAAGTCTAAACCCCATCCTCTAAAAGGACACGACTTGATAATAGTATGTAACATAGCAGCAGGAGCCAACTGAATATCACCAAAATTTTGACAAACTTCACACCCTTTATAATACCTGAAGCAATCATTGATCATAGTCGGCCAATAAAATCCAGCACATCATAAGAGCCATTTCATTTTGGGTGCCGACTAATGAGTACCACAAATGCCTTCATGTACCTCTCCCATAGCAACTCTTGGTTGGTCTTCGTCCAAACACTTCAAAAGAACATCTTCAACCGTTCGGCGATAAAGACCATCATCTCTCATTGTATATTTGAAAGCCGTACGCCAAACAGCCCTGTCCACCCTTTCACTCGGATTGGACAAGTAATCAATTATGGGCTTCCTCTAGTCATTATTTTCACCTGTACTAGATTTATTGTTAGTGGCCAAATCAGTGGGCTCTAGTTCGGCCTCTCCCATATTAGCAAGACAAGACATCGGCTTCTGAGAAATATTAAACATGCCATGATTAATATGTTAGCCGGATGCTTGTTGTGCTAACTCATTTGCTGTCCAATTGTCATGTCTAGATATATGAGCAATGCTAAAATAATCCAAAGTAGAAATCGCATCTAGACACTTATCAAGATAAACCTTAAGTGATTCGTCTAAACATTGAAAGACTTTGGACACTTGTTGTACTACTAATAACGAATCACCAAAAGCCTCAACATGTGTAGCACCTATAGCGAGCAACATCTCTAAACCGAATAACAATGCTCCATATTCGGCTTGATTATTTGTGCAAAAATATTCCAGTCGGCATGAGGCTTCAAAAACAGCACTATGAGGAGATATATAAACAATAATACCAACACCATGGCCATTGCTGCAAACTGAACCATCAAAATATAACCTCCATGGCACTAATGAGACAAGGTTCATATCAACATCATGCTTGTCATTAATCCGATGCTCAACAATAAAATTAGCAACAATTTGGCCTTTCATGGATTTTAGAGATTCATAAGCCAAATCATATTCAATTAAAGCGTAAGCCCACTTGCCAATTCTACCACTAAGAATTGGCCTATGCAAAATGTACTTAATGACATCGGTTTGACAAGCTACTATGAAAGCACTCGGCACTAGGTAATGTCTTAGTTTTGTGCAAGCATAATATAAACAGAGGCATAATTTTTCAATAAATTTATACCTTGTCTCGGCGGCCAATAAGCGTCGGCTCAGATATGTAATAGTATGCTCTCTTCCTTCGGTTTCTTGAGTCAATACAACACCAATAACACCTTCCTCTGCTGCAATGTAAAGAATAAAGGGTTCTTTATGTTTGGGTGCTTTCATCACCGGAGGAGTGCTCAAATAAGTCTTAATCATGTCGAATGCCTCTTGTTGTTTTGCCCCCCCCAAGTGAAATCAGCGTCATTTTTAACCGAAGGATAGGAGTGAATGAATCAACCTTACCTGAAAAATTAGCTATGAACCTTCTAAAATAATTGACCTTGCCAAGGACTTTTTGCATATCCCTCTTGCATGTTGGAGCCTCCACTTTTTGTATAGCTTCTATCTTTTTGGGATCAATTTCTACGCCATTCTCATGAATAATGAAACCCAAAAACTTTTGAGCCGACACGCCGAATGCACACTTCAAAGGATTCATCTTTAGTCCATATTTTTTCATCCTTTCAAAGGCCAAATGCAAATCAGCTATATGAGATTCAAAAGCATCCAATTTGACAACAATATCATCAATATAAACCTCAAGTATAACACCGAGTAAATCATGAAAGATTAAATTCATAGCCCTCTGATACGTGGCGCCAGCATTCTTTAAACCAAATGTCATCCCGGTCCACTCAAATAAACCAAGGAATCCGGGGCACCGAAAAGCCGTTTTGGACATGTCCTCTTCGGCCATGAAAATATGGTTATACCCTGCATTGCCATCAAGAAAGCTAATGACCTTATGTCCAGAAGCATCATTAATAAGCATATCAGCTATGGGCGTGGGATACTAATCTTTGGGCGTAGCTCTATTCAAATCTCTAAAATCAATGCACACTCTTATCTTGCCAGAGCCCTTCTTCTCTACTGGCACAATGTTAGAGATCCACTCAGCATACCTGCAAGGCCGAATGAAATTAGCTTTGAGCAACCGACCGATCTCCTCCTTGATCCGGTCATATGTTTTGGATTAAATTTTCTGGCCGATTGTTTGTCAGGTCTAAAACTAGCCTTTATAGGTAACCGGTGCTCCACTAGCTCTCGGCTTAAACCTGGCATCTCATGATATTTCCATGCAAAGCAACAAACATATTCTTTCAATAGCCCGATCAACTCAGCTTCATGATCGTCTTTCAAATTCTTGTTTACAAACGTCGGCGTAGGAACTGAACCATCCCCTATATCTATTTCTTCTAATGGATCTGCCGATTGAAAACCCTGTCCTAATTTATCCATGTCATCCAACTCCTCTACAGATTCATACATATCGTTCTCACTAGACCGATATTCTGCAAGACGTTTCTGCAACCACTCAGAATTAGAATACATTTAAACATATCATACCTTGGAGCCGATTGCCACTAATCGACTTTAAAGAGACGGGCACAAAGCCATTCTTTGTTGCGCTAAGGAAATCAAACTCTGACAAGTTGCGTCCCGTCAAGCAAGTAGCATTGGGGTGTTGCGAATCCACCGATGCATCGGCCAAAGCAACACAAGCCGAATTATCCGCATGAATTACTTCCACCTCATCATCAACCCACTGGATCAAAAACTGGTGCATGGTAGATGGTACACACTAGTTTGCATGAACCCAAGCACGGCCTAGTATGACGCTGTATTTACCTTGCACCTCAACAACAAAGAATGCAGTAGCCAAAGTTTTTCTCCGGACTGTAAGATCCACATACATCACACCTTTGGCTTCAATTTTCTCTTTGCCTTCAAACCCATTAAGCACCATATTGGTCTTTATTAATTCATTATCGGGCAAACCCAATTTCTTGAATACCGAATAGGGCATGAGATTCACCACAGCACGACCATCAACAAGCATCCGAGTGAGTGGTGATCCATTGATATGACCTCTGAGGTACAATGGTTTCAAGTGCGTCACTGGTTCTTTTGGCTTCTCGAATATTGCATTTCTGGGGCCAAAATCCAGCTGAGCCACTTCCCCTTCTTCATCTACAGCACGGAATTCAGCGGGTAAGTAATACACCATATTGATATCCATACCTTCATGAAACGGTGTAGACTCATAGTCCAACAGATCGTCTTCCTCTTCGCGTGCATCTACTAAAACTGAATTATGTCCGAGTGAAGGATAAGTAATAGGCGACTGAGACGATGTCACAACTACATCTTCCTCTTTTGGTGGTGTAATTGTTACTGTGATAGATGTAGAAGCATCTATGTCTTGAATTGGTTTAGGCTTCCACACCTGGTTCGCTGGTATCATGGGACGAGTGACGTTGAACAACTCGTCCCTTTGCTCCTCAGCCTCTTGTTCTGTCATCTCTTGATTCCTCAACCTCTGTAATTTCCTCTTTTGTGTCTTTGTTAGACCTGGAGGACACCACCTAGGTCGAGTGTATTTAGGATCAACTGGCTTCACTTGGTTGGTACTTGCTTCATGATCGTTGGTCGAGTGTTTCGACGTGATAACAAGTATCGGCTCAGTTGGGTTGCTACGCACAGTCGACTGTTGCGTGGTGAACGTCTCACTACCCAAGATAAGTGAGTCAGCATTGATATTTTCTTTGCCTTTCCCTGACTCCACTGCTGCAACACTCGTCGGCTTGACGCGCCACTCTTGTCGACTTTTCTGGCTTACAAAGTTTTCACTCGGGCGCACCTTTTTACTCGGATGAAATCCATTCGGATGCTCGACTGAATAGAACCCACTCGAACGTATTCTTTCATTTAGATACCTTCCACCCGGGTGCATTCTTACACTCGGATAGTTTTCACTCGGAGGCATATTTTGACCACCTGAGTACTGGACACCAATGTTCAGTCGGTTTTCATACGAGCATCCAAGTCGGTCCCAAACAGGTTGTCGTTGTTCTTGTGGAAATGCACCCTTGATCCAGTCGGTTTTGCATACCAACTGAACATATCAGTTGATGGTGACCTTGGTCGCTTCAGGTACGAAGACCGATTAGAGCTAGAACCGGCCGGCGGATTTGCATATTTGGACAGTAGCATATCAAAAGTTGTCTTGATTCGCTTACTTTGTACCTTGATTTCATTCCTCTTTCACTTGCCAAATTCTAGACTCTTGGGTTTACCAAATTTAACACGAGTGTCTTGTTGCACCTATGGTTGCCCCCCGAGTGCAGGATTCTTGATGGTGATCTTGATTACTTCCTTGCCATTGGGTTGCTTGTCAAGCACAACCTGCCTTCCCAAGACTTTGCTGTCTTCCTTGCTTTTCCTAGTCTCACCAATGATGACATTAGTTTTATTAGCCGATTCGGCTACCTCTGGCCGAATGAGCAACTTTTTCCCCTCCAAATCCAGAGTGTTCATTGGGAAGGGCTTGTTATCAATTTGCATCTCAGAAAAGTTCAATCGTTCGTCATTAATGGCCGATTGTATTTGTCACCGGAAAACATTGCAATCATTAGTAGCATGAGAAAAAGAATTATGATATTTGTAATAAGCATGCCGTTTCAACTCTTCAATCAACAGTGAAATGTGAGATATCCTAATGATCTTAGCTTGCAGCAAAGCATCAAATATTTTGTCACACTTAGCAATGTTAAAAGCAAACTTCATCTCTTCATCACGATTCCTATGAATCGGTTTATGTCGTGGATTTGTCATGGCAGATGTCCGGGTGAACGGACTTAGGTTCGGGGTGAAGCGCAACTATGTGGCGGCTTGAAGAGCTTGGTCGGAATTGAGAGACGCGGAGTTTACCCAGGTTCGGCCCCTCCGATGGAGGTAAAAGCCTATGACATGCTTCTCTGGTATTGATGTTGAATGAGATCTCTCGGTTACAAGGGTGTTGTTTGCTACCTCTAATCACGAGAGCCTCTAATCTGTCTATCTCTAATCTCTTGTATTGTCTAAACTTGTGGACTTGTGAATCTATCCCTCTAGGGGTGCTCTACCCCTCCTTATATAGGTGGAGAGGGTAGGTTTACAAATAGAGTCCTACTAGGAGTAGGACTAGTACTAGCCTTTCACGAATCCTACTCCGGGTCTTGTTTCCTTTATAAGGGAATCCTTTCTCTCCTTTGGGCCTTCTCTTGTGAGTTGCCTGGCGCCGGCTTACACGCCGGGTCTTGGGCCTGGTCGTCCTACGACCCGCCTGTCGGGTCATTAATAAAATGTCATGTCTTGACCGGGTCTCTTGTGAGTCGGCAGGCCGGGTCATACTTCCGCCCGGGTCATACCACGGGGTATATCCCCGATATTAGCCCCTAGGTTAGCTTGAATTTATTCATGGTAACCTCCTGAAATAGGAATAATAAATCTGTTAAGTGGACTGCTTGCTCCTTTGGCCGGCTTATGAAATGGCTCCTCAGAAATCCAGGTCTTTTCTGCCTATGAATGAGTCGTCTTGAAAATCATCTTGCTTGTCAATGTCCTCTGAAAAATATTGAGAATAGAACACCCATATGCCATTGAGTCGGCTTCCAATGCTCTTGGTGGGTCATCTCTGCCGGGTCATAATCATTGATGATGCTGGGTCATTATTGTTGGTGACGCCGGGTCAAATAACTAGAATCCAGCTGACATTGATAAAAATATTGGGATGAAAATCCATCTGATGTAAAACCGGGCTTCCATTGTTGTGAAGCAGGGCGGCTTATATAAAATTTGGTGGGTATGATCTTTTGATAACGCCGGGTCATAAATGTTGGTGACGCCGGGTCTAACAACTGAACTCCATAATTAACATCTTGAAAATTCTCCTCCAAGTTTTTGATATGTCCATATTACCTGTAGCCCCCAAGATCCGAGATTATCTATGATAACTTGTCGCTTTGTAATAATATTTTGGACTGTGTAGCCCCCAAGTGTCAGGTTGTCCTACTTGCAGCAACCTGGGACTTATAACTGTCTTATACCTTATGAAACTTCAGCAGGTGTAGCCCCCAAGGGCCAGCTCATCAGTAAGTAATGTGTCGGGTCTTCAATTTGAACCTCACAATTTATTTAAAAAGCTGAATACTGTAGCCTCCAAGTGTCGGGTCGCACGCCTGCAGCGACTTGGGACTTTAGAAAATTTTGATCTGGGCGGTGTAGCCCCCAAGTGCTGAGTCAGTAAGAATTACTGGGCTGGGACTTAGAAAAATAGAGAAAGGCCAGCTCATCTCCTTGAGATAATATGGTCTTGCTGACAATATAATAATTTGAAAACCGGCTTGCATTAGATCCTAAGTGTCGTGGTGCATGCTTGCAGCGACAAGGGACTTGCATACTTGATATAAACTATATTTGAATAGTGTAGCCCCCAAGTGTCGGGTCGTCTGCCTGCGGCGACTTGGGACTATGTGAGAATAATATCACCATGATATTTTGAAGGAATCTTTGGCCGTGGTTGTAATATAACCTGGAATGAATATCCTGGAATAATTCCTTTGTCTTTGACATGAAATCCCTACTCGTGGTTGCGATGTAACCCGACAAATATATATTGGAGAAATCCATGAGTGTCGTAGATTACTACAGAGCACAATTGAAGAAATCCGAGAACCGGTCAATTAGATGACACTGCATTATATCTGATAGGGCGGCTCTTGAAATATTAATGAATTCTCCGAGATGGCTTGAAAACCCCAATAATTTAGTATTGGTTATGATAAATCATGAAGATCCAGCCATGTTGGCTATTAAAGATCCATTTGCTCTTTGTCGAAGTTTTTCATCATACTTAACGGTGACTCATCTTAAGAGAGAAGACCTGCAAAAATAAACAAGACATAATATATTCTGCGTTGTTGTAAGTGCGGCTCGAAAAAGGACAACCCGGAGATGTTATAACATTGCTCCTTCTTTCATAATCTTGTTCTGACCCGGCTTGATAAGCCGACATGTCATGTGAATATGATGCGATGTATGATGCAATGTTGATGCAATGTATGATGCAATGTTGATGCAATATATGATGCGATGTATAATGCGATGTGGACTTGTCCACATTTTTGGCGCGAACGCTGGTTGTTAGTGATAGATAAGTTACACCCGGAGGTGGGAAGCCCCCTTCGACAACCGTAGATGACATGTCAACTTGATTTTTGGCGAGAATGCCGGTTGTCAGTGACAGATAAGCAATACCCGAAGGTACGAAGCCCCCTTTGACTACAATGTTGACTTGTCAACATTTTTGGCGTGAATGCCGGTTGTTAGGGTGAGATAAGTGATACCCGAAGATAAGAAGCCCCCTTCAACAATCGCGGCTAACATGTTAACCGGAATGGCATAAAGCCGGCTTTTAGGGTGAGATAAGCGATACCCGAAGTTAAGAAGCCCCCTTTGACAGCCGCAGCTAACATGTCAACTGGAATGGCATAAAGCCGGTTGTTAGGGTGAGGTAAGCGATACCCGAAGGTAAGAAGCCCCCTTCGACAACCGTGGCTAACATGTTAACCGAAATGGCATAAAGCTGGCTGTGAGGGTGAGATAAGCGATACCCGAAGGTAAGAAGCCCCCTTCGACAGCCGCAGCTGACATGTCAACTGGAATGGCATAAAGCCGGTTGTTAGGGTGAGATAAGCGGTACCCGAAGGTAAGAAGCCCCCTTCGACAACCGCGGCTAACATGTTAACCGAAATGGCATAAAGCCGGCTGTTAGGGTGAGATAAGCGATACCCAAAGGTAAGAAGCCCCCTTCGACAGCCGCAGCTGACATGTCAACTGGAATGGCATAAAGCTAGTTGTTAGGGTGATATAAGCGATACCCGTCAGTAAGAAGCCCCCTTCAACAACCGTGACTAACATGTTAATCGGAATGGCATAAAGCCGACTGTTAGGGTGAGATAAGTGATACCCGAAGGTAAGAAGCCCCCTTCGACAGCCGCAGCTGACATGTCAACTGGAATGTCATAAAGCCGGTTGTTAGGGTGAGATAAGCGATACCCGAAGGTAAGAAGCCCCCTTCGACAACCGCGGCTAACATGTTAACTGGATTGGCATAATGCCGGCTGTTAGGGTGAGATAAGCGATACCCGAAGGTAAGAAGCCCCCTGCAACAGCCAATGTTTTGTGCACCATCTTGTAAGTCGCCATCTTGTAAGCCGCCATCTTGTATGAAGAAACGGCAGAAGCTCCAAGTGATGATCCAATAAATCCGGGCACCTATGTTTGAATGGTGCATCACGGCGGTTCGTCCTCTTGGGCAACTTTTAATCTGCCACCAAAAATATAGTTGCCCCCAGGATCGGGTTAACTTTGCCATGACCCAGGGGTCTCGTTGAAAACGACCAAATGTGTCTTGCCATGTCTGTAGCCCCCGAGTCTTAATTTGACTCAAAGAGGCGGCTTGAGAATCTCCATTGAAAGTTGAGGTTGGCCATAGCGGGTTATAGATTATCCCGCATGATTTGTTTCAATGATCCGGTCGAGGGTTCGTTTCGGCTGGTTGTTGAAGTGAACCAAACTGTAGGGGTGGTGACTTGTGCGCCTGTTCGTCGGGCGGCTCATACCGGCGAGCACTGCATTGATATGTCAATGTTGATTGGACTACGGGGCAGCGATTCAGAACGGTCAGTTGGGCGACTTGTACTATTTTATGCAGCCACTGTTGGGTTGATGTAGACGTAGCAAACACACACGGCATTGTAAGCCGGTGCTGTTGTCAAAGACGCCACGGTGTTGTAAGCCGGCGCGGATGGCAAGAGACGACCACGGCGTTGTAAGCCGAAGAGGTGGCAAGAGACGGGCACGGTGTTGTAACCCGGTGCTGTGGCGAGAGAAGGCCACGATGTTGTAAGCCGGCGCAACAGTGATAGACGGCCACGACGTTATAAGCCGACGCAGTGGCAAGGGAAGGCCACGACGTTTGTTGGTGAAGACCATAAGGCGGGTACGGCGGCTTGCCGCACTCATTCAGCTCATACTAGCGGGTGAACGCACGCGGTACCGGCAAATTGAAGTAGACCGTTTGTGGAGACGGCAACTCACGTGCGTCCATCGAGCAATGCAACACGCCGGTGTACGCTCTAACTCCGCGGTATCATGCCACATTAACTATTGTCCTTCATAAAAATATTGCAAGAGATGGAGTAATTATTTTCAGAAAAATAAAAATATACTGATAAATAAACAGGGTGGATAGCACCTTATATTTTTTCAAATGACAAATGATCCGTGTATAATTGTACGCCGGATTTCATTCGACAGATGATTTGTCTGGAGACTATGGTACCATTTTCAACTAGACCTTGAAATTTTGTATCGATGTGTTGCATAGCCGTGGTAGAACAATGAATTTTTCGTGGGAGTCCGCTGAGCCGCCCGGCGCGTTGATGTTAGACCGGGGTCTTGGCGATTGCAGTGATCAATTTGTTCCGGTAGTTTCCTTGCGTGCATGAGGCAACCCGCAGAACGATAAAACAAATAATTTGAACTATAGATGAGACTTGACCTCCACTGTGAGAACTAGTACTAGTAGTACTAGTTAATGCAAAGTAGGAGTAGTGGCGTTTGATTCCTCGAGACTTTCAGCCGATATATGCAGCAGCGGCGACTCAGTGGTTTTGACTGGTGTGGCAGAGTAGTTGCGGCGGTGGCTTGTTGCGGCCTGGCGCAGGCGTCTAGCGAGGGTGGCCAGGTCACCGGACGAGGCGTGAACGAGGCGAGGCGAGAGAGCCTGTGCAGCGGCGTGACGAGTTGGCGGACGGAGCGGAACAATGGTCAAGGCGAAACTAACCAGGGTGGGGGCGCGTGAGGGCGAAGTAAAGCGTGTCGGATCCGGAGACCAAGTCCGTAATCGATGCGGAGGCGACCCGAGGCTGTGGATTGTGGCAGAGGCTAGGCTACATTGGTGAGGTGTGCGGCTGGGCCGGCCGGGGCGCTACGCGGCGAGTGGAGCGGCTCAGCGTAGTTCCGGCGCGTAGGCACGGCGACGCAGCACGGCGGCTTGCAGTAGGCGGTGCAGCATGGCGGCAACGCGAATGCGGGTGAATGAAGGCTGTGTGCAGAGGAAGAACAGCTTGGCGAAACAGCATGAATCCGGGCCAAAGGCGGAGCGAGGCCACGACGTTTGAGAAGCATGGCGGCGGCTCGACGGGTTGTGGCGCGGACTGCCGGTGGGTGAGGCAGCTGGCACGCAGGTCGAGTAAAGCCGGAGCCACCGTGATACAGGGGACACGGTAGAGACCCGGCCCGAGGTGAGGCAAAACAGGCGCGGCGTGGTCTGGCGGGGACGCTGGGATTGGCTTGGAGGCGCTTCATGTCGACTGGTGCAGCGAGGTGAAGTAAGCCGGGAGCAGAGATAAACGTGGCAGACTGACAAAGGAGCAACGAGGCGGCACACCGGCGGGCTATAACGGTGGCTTGCGATAGAGGCAGCTTGGATCTGTAGCTCTGGCAGAGACAGGGTCAAAAGCTGGGGCAGCTCGACGCAGCGGATGTCGGCGGTTAGCTACGGTGGAAACAAGCCACGTAGGGGGAGGTGAAGATGAGCCATAGCGCCGCGTCTAGTGTGGCGAGATGTGATGAGGCGATGCCGCGACTGATCGGTGGCTCATGGCGAACCCTTCGGGAGCCAGTCCTAAGGGGAGTATGTAGAGGCGAGAACCGGCAGGAGCCATGGGTGGTTCGGCCATGCGGCGATGCGGCGAAGGCGGAGTCATGTCAGCATTAGCTCAGACGCGTGGTGGTTATTGTGGTGACAATGGGGCCGGCGAGCGCAACTCGGACTCGATACTGAGACGAACCGGTCCGAAAGCAAAAACACGACTGGCAGGCAGGCGACGACAGGAGCGGCAACCTGCGGTGACGACGTGGATGTAATCTGCTTTTCGTGTCCCGCCTCTCGTAATAGAAAATGACAATTGGACAATGATGCATTCCGAGTCAACCTCGATCTCGTCGTATTCCACCGGCTGTTTCGATGAAAATCAGTCTCACTCGGACGGGCGGATCAACAGGTCACGTGTGACGCATCTAATCCTAGCTTCTTCCACTCTCAAACTTTCTCATATCGACGGATGCATTAGTAGCTGATGTGAACCCTTCAATGCCATCTCTTCTTCATCCAGAAAATTGTGACCTTCCCGATCCCTGAAGAAATCCCTCCAAGAGCACAATACCACCGTGTGCGGCCCCACGGTTGGCGTCAACTGTCGTGGATTTGTCACGGCAGATGTCGGGGTGAACGGACTTAGGTTCAGGGCGAAGCGCAACTATGTGGCGGCTTGAAGCAGTTGGTTGGAATTGAGAGACGCGGAGTTTACCCAGGTTCGGCCCCTCCGATGGAGGTAAAACCCTATGTCCTGCTTGTCTGGTATTGATGATGAAGGATATCTCGGTTACAAGGGTGTTGTCTGCTACCTCTAATCACAAGAGCCTCTAATCTGTCTATCTCTAATCTTTTATATTGTCTAAACTTGTGGACTTGTGAATCAGTCCCTCTAGGGGTGCTCTACCCCTCCTTATATAGGTGGAGAGGGTAGGTTTACAAATAGAGGGTCCTACTAGGAGTAGGACTAGTACTAACCTTTCACGAATCCTACTCCGGGTCTTGTTTCCTTTGTACGGGAATCCTTTTTCTCCTTTGGGCCTTCTCTTGTGAGTTGCCTGGCGCCGGCTTATACGCCGGGTCTTGGGCTTGGTCGTCCTGCGACCCGCCTGTCGGCTCATTAATAAAATGTCATGTCTTGACCGGGTCTCTTGTGAGTCGCCAGGCCGGGTCATACCGCGGGGTATATCCCTGATAGTTTCAGATCATTGCAAGTAAACGGTTTGGCCTTAGACGGCCAAACAAATTCAGCAGCATACATATCACCTTCATCCTCTGAGTGATCACTACCATACTCAACCATATTCATCTTTGGACGATCAGTTTTATATCTATGCATCTCCTTGAGATCTTTGCTCCGGCTCTCCTGAGCCAAAGCTTTTTGCAAGACTTGATTGACACTTAAGAACTCATAGCCTTCCATCTTTTCCCTAATGTGAGTTTTCAAACCACTAAGCACAAGGTTAGCCAAGTCCCTCTTAGTTATCACCAACCTATAGCACCGGTTCTTTGTATCTCTAAATCTCTTGACGTAATTGGAGACCGATTCATCATTTTTCTGCTTAACCGATGTAAGATGTGATAATTTAAGTTCGTTGTCGCTGCTATAAAAGTGATCATGAAATTTCTGTTCCAACTACGACCACACACGGATAGAACCATGTGGTAGAGAAGAAAACCATGAAAACGCAGTACCAGTTCATGATAAAGGAAACAAGTGCACTTTCAATTCATTCAGCGAGCCTGCTTCACCCAGTTGTGCTAAGTATTGACTAATATGTTCCCATGTAGTTTTTGTGCCTTCTCCATTGAACTTAACAAAATCTGGAATTTTATATCCTGAAGGGCACTGGATAGCGTCAAAGTACTTGGGGTACGGTTTTTGGTAAATCTGATTCGGAGGTAACTCAACTCCAAAATTCGGTCTAAGCATCATAGCCATCTCCTCTCTAAAACTAGCTAAAGTATCGTCTGCAGTAGATGGTGAACCTTGATGTTGTGGGATGGGAGGAGTAGAATTACTAGCAGTAGGCAGGAACTATGGCACAAATGCCCAACCATAGTTCAGCTGTGGCCGAGTGCTTGCACCTACAGGTATAGCTTGGTTCGGCATAGGTACCAAACTTGGCATGCTCATGATGGAATTAGCAGGTGCAGCCACAATCTGGTTGGTGTGGGTAGGATAGTAATTCATCGGCATGGGAGGTGTCGATGAATGAGGTAAAGACAGATTAGGGTTTCCTACACTAGCAACCACACCAATATTATCACTAGACGATTGAGGCATATTTTTCTGGGCATTGGTATTTTCTATGAAAGTTTCATAGACCAAATTATTACCATCGGCAATACGACTCTCAATCTCGGCCCACTGCTCGGGAGAAAAGGTAGTACTTACAGGAGGTTTAACCTGCTCGGCTTGAAGAGGAGGGAACTTGATTTCTCCAATCAGAGTGATATTGCCTTGGCGATCATTCTTGAAGTTTCCAAGGAACTCCTGCAACTCCTTCTCTTCACGTGCCTTCTTGTACTCCTCATAAGCTTGGCGATGATCAGGCGATAGTTCATCAAGCTTGGGCTTAATGATGTTATCGGCATCTATCTCAGATGGCTTGGGAAGATCAAAGATGATGGTTGATGAGGATGATTGATCTTTGGTCCCCAGAGGAGTCGCCAAAAAGTGTGTTGACACACGGAGACGTCACTGTGTACCCTCGATGCCGGGGGTGATGCACCACAGCTCACATCGAAGTAGGTCCGTCCGGTAGCGCGATACGCAAGATAGTCGGCAGACGCTTTTGTAGACCCTAAACCCCGCACGCCCATGAGGGACCCCGTCAGGGAGTGCAGCGGATATGGGCTTCCCTAGGCCGATTCGCTCACCCCTAGAGCCTCAGGATTCGCATCTCTCAAACACGAAGAACAGTGAAGAACGAGAGAAAAAACGAAGAACGTAGATGAAAAAGTAGTATAGATTGATTTGTTCGATTGTGTCTTGTTCAATCAGCCGTCACCCCCAACATATATAAGATGCGTCTAGACTTCCCGTACAAGCAATGGATTCATCTAGGCTTTCCTTACAAGAAAATTACATCAATTTACGTCCTAGAGTCCTAGTTCTAGTTCCACTCGGATTCAGCCCAAATCTGGCCCAATCTTCTGTCTTGCTTCTTGCATGGGCCATGAAATCTGCATATGACCTCCGATGGAGATTGTCCAAACATTAATTTTGTGTGCCTCGGTGAGGCCAACAATCCATATGTTGATCACTTTCCCAAAAAAAGTCGTCTTGAATACTCCACGAGGTCATCTTTAACTTTGAATCGGACTCGATCATGTAGCAGATTGGACCGTCTGAGTATTGTAGCATCTCTCCAGGCCGTATACTATCTCAGATGATAATGACCTTAAAAGCAAAGTTAACCATTTCGACGTTTTGAACAACTTTCATGTTGAACACCTTTCCATCCAAGGCAATTTTAAACTTTCACTTGACCGAAACTTTCACTCGACCGAAACTTTCACTCGACCGATATTTTTCACTCGGACGGTGATTTTCACTCGGACGGCAATTGCACTCGGCTAGTACTTTGACTCGACCGGTACTTTTCACTCGGACGGCGATTTTCACACGGACGGCAATTTCCCTCGGTTGGAAATTTTCGCTCGGATGGTAATTTCACTCGGCCGGACAGAAAACTTTTCACTCCACCGGACGGCAAACGTTTCCCTCGGTCGGCAAACTTTCACTCGGAAATCCCGAGTGAACCTCCGGGCTGATTTTGTTTTGCCTCTCCAGGTTGCATATGACCTCGGATTGAGAATATTTATATATCAAAACCGATCAGCTCGACGAGACAAAGTTGTCTTGGAGGCATAATAGACCAAAAAGCACTCAGAACATGTACATGACAATCCAAGTGTGATTTGACCCTTGAAATGATGCTGAATGGTGATGGCCTAAACATAAAGGTTGTTTCACTCGGCAATATGAACTTTCTCGTAGAAAAAACCTTTTTGTTTGAGTCCATCTTTATTGCATTTTGCACCGTGCCAAAATCAGGTGTCAACAGGTAACTTTCACCATTTATAAAGGTCGACTTGTTGCAAAGTAGTTTACGACAAGTTCAAGGAGTTGACTGCGATGAGACTTTCTCACTCGTAGTGATGCTAAAGTCTGTTGGAATTATGTTAGAAGTTGCTGCATTTTTCAATTATGAAATCTGGCAGATGGATGTCAAAATATCGTTTCCTTAACGGTTTGCTTGAGGAAAGGTTGTATGTGATACAACCAGAAGGTTTTGTCAGTCCTAAGTATGCTAAAAGGTGAGAAATCTTCAGTGCTCCTTCTATGGACTGAAGCAAGCATCTCGGAGTTGGAATATACACTTTGATGAGGTGATCAAAGTTTTTGAGTCTATACAAAGTTTACAAGAAACTTGTATTGACAATAAAGTGAATGGCAGCACTATAGAGTTTCCGATAAGCATATGTGGTTGACATATTGTTGATTTGAAATGATGTAGAATTTCTGGAAAGCATAAAGGGTTGTTTGAAAGGAGGTTTTCAAAGGAAGACCTAGATAAAGCTACCTAATTGTTGAGCATCAAGATCTATAGAGATAGATCAAGATGCTTGATGAGACTATGAATGAGTACATAACATGACAAGATTTTGAAAGAGTTCAAAATGGATCGGTCAGAGAGAAGTGTTCTCGCCTACTTTGTAAGGTGTGAAGATGAGTGAGACTCAAAGCTCGACCATGATAGAAGAAAGAGAAAGGACGAATGTCGTCCCCTATGCCTTAGCCATAGGCTCTTTATAGTATGCCATGCTGTGTAGCGCACCTGTGTGTGCCTTGCCATGAGTCCGTCAAGGGGTACAAGAGTGATCCACTCGTGGATCACTGGACAGCGGTCAAGATCATCCTTAGTAACTAAAATACTAAGGAAATGTTTCTTGATTATGGAGGTGATAAATAGTTCGTCGTAAAGAGTTACGTTGATGCAAGCTTTAACACCAATCCGGATGACTCTTAGTAGCAATCTGAATACGTATAGTGGAGCAGCCATTTGGAATAGCCCCAAGTGGAGTGTGGTAGCAGTATTTACAGTTTGACATAGAGATTTGCAAAGTACACATGGATCTGAATGTCGCGGACCCATTCCCCCGGATGGTGTCGGGGACAGCCCTTTGGGAGGACCTCCGAAACATGGATTGTCACTCGGACAGCTCTTCGGGAGGACCTCCAAAACTCGAACGGTCACCCGGACAGCCCTTCGGGAGGCACTCTCGAACTAACACCGAAACTACGATCTCTCTACAGAGTTGCACACATACGGTATCATCTATCCGACAGGGCTTTGCGATCCAGAACTAGTTCCCACCGGAACCCAGACAGCCTTTCGGCTCTATGAAACTATTTCGCTGGGAGGGAGAGAGAATGCCAGATCATGCATGGCTTGTGTGAGAGAGTTTGAGTGAGGATGGAGAGATCCTCTCCACCTCCTTATATAGTGGTGGAAGGGGTGAAGGGGGGGGGGCTGAAATTCAGCCCACAAAACATGCACCCACCAAACAAGGAAACATGTTCCCACCAAACATGGAGAAAACATGTTCCCTTGTCCATGGTGTTCCCCCATGGGGCCCCGCCTTCCTCCCAACACACTCCATCATTTGTGGATGCTGCCCCCCACCATGGCCCCCCCAACACCTTTGTCCAGCCACAAGGGGCTGCCCCCTAAAGGGGGGCGCACCCAAAACAGCCCCACGCATCGTGGGATCATGTCCCCTCATGCTGGGACAAGATGTTTTCCGCGTCTATTACTTCTGCAAAATTCCGGAAGGTCCCAGAACATTTCTGGCACCCTCTAAAATTATCTATACACACTCTAGAACATTTCCTGTATGGTGGCTTAATTTAAAACCATCTTCGTTAACCGGTAAACAATTCCGGCAGCTCTGAAAACCTTTTTCGGTTTATTCTCCAGAAAAAATCCAGAAATTACCAGACCAATCTGGCAACCTCCAAAACATTCCCAGTGCTTGCCGAAACCTTTTTGGATCAATGGTTTCATCCGAAACAACTTTTTGATTTTACCGAAACTTTTTCGGTGTTCTCTCCGGAACCTTTCCGTTGTCTTCGAAACTTTTCCAGTGACTTTCTCTCGGACTCCTTGTCTAGTATTCAGCAGATAGATGACCCTTAAGCGTGTGACCCTATAGGTTTGGTGAAGTATAGACATGACCCGGAATCCCTTCCGATGAATGATCAACATTGAAGCCGTGGACACCCATATTGACCGCTATACCCATACGAATGAATATTCGAGTGAACCTCCTGTTGCCATGTGCTATTCCTGTTGCTTCACGATATGTTACAAATACCTGAGGTGAGACATGTTGGCATCCTCGTGGAACAACAACTTGTCCACTATGCCAGTTACCTCGTTACCGGTATTGTTCTCTTTTCTCGTTCCCGTGTTCCGGCATCCCCGTGATCAAATCACAAAGTGTCTGGCCAGACGATGATGGATACAGTAACACCGAGAGGGCCTAGAGATATCTCTCCATCGTTAGAGGAGAAAATCCCAATCTTGAGCTATCAAGTTACTTGACATACTTTTCCATGAACCCGTAAGCCACCGTAATAGCCACCCATTTACGGATGGCGTTTAAGAAACCCCAAAGTTCATGAAGCAAGCATGAAGAAACTTGATACTCTCATGGTCTAAGGAATTATGCAAACATTAACTTCTCTGTGTTATTAACAATTAACTTATGATGAATGTATCTCATAGCATAACATCAATTCAGGTCGATTCAACACAACTGTTCTTCTAATATTGTGCCCTCAAAATTGCCGGCATATCCATGCCCATGATCAGGAAAACAGGATCATGATGCAATACTTGAGCCAGTCTTAGAGGCTAGACTATGAATACATTTTATAGTTTATTATTCCACACGTGCATATGAGTCTTCCTTCAAGCCTCGTTTTATTTGCAGACTCGAGAATCATTGCAGTTATAGCATGGAACATAAACATAATTATGAATAGGGAGATAATCAATAACATTTATTATTGCCTCTAGGGCATATCCCCTACAACCGTGTCCCTCGTATGCCTCTAATAGACTAGTTCGTTGATCAAACATGGTCAAGGTTTCCTAGCCATGGACATGAGATGTCATTTCATAACGGTATCACATCATTAGGAGAATGATGTGATGGACAAGACCCAAACTACAAACGTAGCATATGATCCTGTCAGTTTTTTGCTACTGTTTTCTGCATGTCAAGTATTTGTTCCTATGACCATGAGATCATGCAACTCACTAACACTGGAGGAGTGCCTTGTGTGTATCAAACGTCGCAACGTAACTGGGTGACTATAAAGGTACTCAACAGGTATCTCCGAGGGTGTCTGTTGGGTTGGCATGGATCAAGACTGGGATTTGTTACTCCGTGTTATGGAGAGGTATCTTAGGGCTCACTCGGTAATGCAACATCACAATAAGCCTTGAAAGCAATGCGACTAAGTGTTAGCCACGTGATCTTGTATTACGGAAACGAGTAAAGAGACTTGTCGGTAATGAGGTTGAACTAGGTACGGAGATACCGACGATCGAATCTCGAGCAAGTAACATACCGAAGAACAAAGGGAACATCATACGGGATTAACTGAATCCTTGACACAGAGGTTCGACCGATAAAGATCTTAGTAGAATATGTAGGAACCAATATGGTCATCCAGGTCCCGCTATTGGTTATTTACCATAGAGGTGTCTCGGTCATGTCTACATAGTTTTCGAACCCGCAGGGTCTGCACACTTAAGGTTCGGTGACGTTTCGATAGTATAGAGTTATGTATGATGGTGACTGAAGGTTGTTCAGAGTCCCGGATGAGATCCCGAATGTCATGAGGAGCTCCATAATGGTCCGTAGGTAAAGATTGATATATAGGAAGTCCTATTTTGGTCGCCGGAAAAGTTTTGGGCTCATCGGTAGTGTACCAGGAGTGTCGGTAGTGTACCGGGAGACCATCGGGAGGGGTATTTCGACCCAAGAGGCTACATGGGCTGTGGGAGGGTGAATACCAGCGCTTAGTGGGCTGGTGGAAGTCCCACATAGCGCCCATGTAACTGGGAAGAAAAGTCCAAAGAGAAAAAGGTGGAAAAAGGCAGAAAGACCAAAATAAGGAGTCCTAGTCCTACTAGGTTTGGAGGAGGATTCCTCCTCTCCTCCCAATTCGACCGAAGTCTAGAGGGCTTGACCCTTGCGCCAAGCCTCGTCCTCTCTTCCTCTTATATATACTAGAGGTTTTAGGGTTTTTGCACTAGAGTTTCTGCCACGTGCTACCCTCTCCTCTAGTGCATAGTTTCTCCTCTAGATCGGTTTTCTGCAGTGCTTAGGCGAAGCCCTGCTGGAATAGCTCCACCACCATCGCTGTAATGCTGTTGCGCTGCCGGAGAACTCTTCTACCTCTCTGCTCCCTCTTGCTGGATCAAGAATGCGGAGATCGTCATCGAGCTGTACATGTGCTGAACGCGGAGGTGCCATCCGTTCGGTGCTAGATCGGAAGGACCGTGATCAAGATCGCGGGCCGGATCGTGATGAGATCGCGGGACGGATCGTGATGAGTTTGCAGGACGGATCGTGATTGGATTACGGGACAGATCGTGATGAGATTGCGGGATTCTCGGCGACTTGGATCGTGAAGACGTTCGACTACACCAACCGCGTTTCTTAACGCTTCCCGCTTAGCGATCTACAAGGGTATGTAGATTCACTCTCCCTCTCGTAGATGCTCATCGCCATGGATAGATCTTGCGTGTGGGTAGGAATTTTTTTATTTCTCATGCAACGTTACCCAACACTAACACCGGAGGAGTACCTTGTGTGTATCAAACGTCGCAACGTAACTATGTAACTATGAAGGTGCTCTACAGGTATCTCTGTGGGTGTCTGTTGGGTTGGTATGGATCAAGACTGGGATTTGTTACTCCATGTGATGGAGAGGTATCTCAGGGCCCACTTGGTAATACAACATCACAATAAGCCTTGCAAGTAATCTGACTAAGTGTTAGCCACAGAATCTTGTATTACAGAACGAGCAAAGAGACTTGCCGGTAACGAGATTGAACTTCGTATAGAGATACCGATGATCGAATCTTAGGCAAGTAACATACCGAAGAACAAAGGGAACATCATATGGGATTATCTGAATCCTTGACATAGAGGGTCGACCGATAAAGATCTTTGTAGAATATGTAGGAGCCAATATGGGCATCCAGGTCCCGCTATTGGTTATTGACCGTAGAGGTGTCTAGGTCATGTCTGCATAGTTCTCGAACCCGCAGGGTCTGCACACTTAAGGTCCGGTGACGTTTCGGTAGTATTGAGTTGTTGATATCGGTAATCTAAGTTTATTCGGAGTCCCGAATGAGATCCCGTACATGAAGAGGAGTTTCGGAATGGTCCGGAGACAAAGATTGACATATAGTAAAGTGGAGTTTGAACTTCGGAAAAGTTTCGGGCGTCACCGGTAATGTACCGAGGGTGCCAAGAGGGTTTCGGGGGTCCACCGAGAGGGGACCACTCACCCCAAAGGCCACATGGGCCTAGGGGGTGGCTCACGAGCCCCTGGTGGGTTGGTCGGCCAGCCCCTAAGAAGGCCCATGCGAAATTGGAAGGATGAGGACAAAGGGTAAAGGAATCCTCCCAAGACTCCACCTCCCTTGTGGGGGAGGGAGTCATAGTTGGGAGAGGACTCTTCCCCCTTTACTTCAGCCGAAGCCTTCCTTGGAGGAGGGGCCAAGGAAGCCTCCCCTCTCCCTCCTCCTATATATACTAGAGTATTTTGAGGGCATACCTAACATTAATTGCCACGTGCTTCCCTATTCTTCCTCCAGATCTGTTTCTCCTCTAGATTGATTTCGTAGTGCTTGGCGAAGCCCTACCGTATCAGCTCCACCGCCGCCGACGCCGTGTTGTTGTGCTACTGGAGAACTCATAAAGCTCTCCACCCTCTATTGCTAGATCAAGAAGGTGGAGATCGCCATCGAGCTGCACGTGCGGAACGCGTAGTTCCCGTCCGTTCGGCACTAGATCGGAAGGACCATGATGAGATCGCGGGACGGATCGTGATTGGATCGCGAAGACGTTCGACTACATCAACCGCGTTTCTTAACGCTTCCCGCTTAGAAATCTACAAGCATATGTAGGTCCACTCTCCCTCTCATAGATGCTCATCACCATGGATAGATCTTGCGTGTGTGTAGGAAATTTTTTCTTTCCCATGCAACGTTCCCCAACAGTGGCATCATGAGCTAGGTCTATGTGTAGACGAGATCTCGAGTAGAACACCAAGGAGTTTGTGGGCGTTGATGCTTAGATTGATTCCTCCCTTGGTCGTGTTTTGGTTCAATAGTATTGTGGGATGAAGCGGCCCGGACCAACCTTACTCGTACGCTTACCAGAGACCGGTTCCATCGACTGACGTGTAACTTCGTTGCACAAAGATGGCTGGCAGGTGTCTGTTTCTCCTACTTTAGTTGGATCGGATTCAACAAAGGCGGTCCTTGAGAAGGTTGAAAAGCAAATTATATATCACCGTTGTGGTTTTGCGTAGGTGATAATTGTTCTTGCTAGATACCCGTACCAGCCACATAAAACTTGCAACAACAATTAGAGGACGTCTAACTTGTTTTTGCAGGGTATGTTGTGATGTGACATGGCCAATTACATGACGAGATATATGTGATGTATGAGATGATCATGTGTTGTATAGAATATCACGACTTGCATGTCGATGAGTAAGTCAACCGGCAGGAGCCATAGGGTTGTCTTTAATTATTGTATGACCTGTGTGTCCATCATTAAGCTCTATGTAATGATTTACTTTATCGCTAAGTTTTAGCAATAGTAGTATGAGCATGGTGGGCGCGACAACCCCGATGGTGTCACAATGATAGATATCATGATGACAGAGACCATGGTGTTATTGTAGGAGATATGCCCTAGAGGCAATAATAACAGTTATTTTGTATCTCCAAAGTTTGTAATGAAAGTTTATGTTCCATTCTATAACTGCAATGATTCTCGAGTCTACAATAATCACGAGGCTTGGAGGGAAACTCATGTGCACGTGTGGTATAATAAACGGTAAATTGAATTCCTAGTCTAGCCTCTTAGACTAGCTCAAGTATTGCATGATGATCATGTTTTCCTGATCATGGGCATGGCTATGCCGGCAATTTTCAGGACACGATGTTGGTAGAACACTCGTGTTGAATCGATCCGAATTGATGTTATGCTACGAGATACATTCGTCACAAGTTAATGGTTAATAACACAAAGATGGTTAATGTTTGCATAATTCCTTAGACCATGAGAGTATCGAGTTTCTTCATGCTTGCTTCATGAACTTTGGGGTTTGTTAAACGTCATCCGTAAATGGGTGGCTATTACGGCGGCTTACGGGTTCATGGAAAAGTATGTCAAGTAACTTGATAGCTCAAGATTGGGATTTGCTCCTTCGACGATGGAGAGATATCTCTTGGCCCTCTCGGTGTTACGGTATCCATCATCGTATGGCTAGACACTTTGTGATTTGATCACGGGCATGCCGGAACACGGGAACGAGAAAAGAGAACAATACCGGCAACGAGGTAACTGGCATATAGTGGAAAAGTTGTTGATCCACGAGGATGCCTACATGTCTCACCTCAGGTAATTGTAACATATCGCGAAGCAACAGGAATAGCTCGCGGCAACTGGAGGTTCACTCGAATATTCATTCGTGTGGGTATAGGGGTCAATATGGGTGTCCACGGCTCCAATGTTGATCATTGATCGGAAGGGGTTCCGGGTCATGTCTATGCTTCACCGAACCTATAGGGTCACACGCTTAAGGGTCATCTATCTGTTGAATACTAGACAGGGAGTTTGAGAGAAAATCACAAAAAAGTTTCGGACACCGGAAAATTTCGGACAGCGGAAAAGTTCCGCAGACAGAACACCGGAACAGTTTCGGTAAAACTAAAAAGTTGCTTCAGCAGATACCATTAAGTCAAATTGGTTTCGGAAGATGCCTGATAATTCTTGGAGGGTGCCAGAATCATTTTGGAAACTTCTGGGAATTTTCCGGAAGAAAAACCGGAAATGTTCCGGAGCTGCCGGAACCGCTTCAAATGCTTTTCGCAGGTGAAAATCACTATTCTGGAATTGTTCTGGATCACATTAAAAATTATTTTAGTGGGTTACTATAATTGTTCTAAGCCCACATAAATATTTTTAGTACGAGCGGACGCTGAAAAATGTCGTCGTGAATAGTGAAAGTGCTTTTTGGATATTTATGGAAAAGCACCTTTTTGGATATTTCCAAAAAGGCTTCTAGAAGGGATTGGGGAGCAAGGTAGCTCCTCATGGGGGCCCACCCAAGGATTGGCCGGCCAAGGGTGTAGCTCCTCCATGGAGCTACACATGGCACCCCTTTTCCTTCTTATGATTTTTTATGTGTGACATAAAGTGGGGGTAGTTTGGTATTTTCAAGTCCCAACCCTACCCCTTGGTTTTCCTATAAATAGAGGATATGTGGGCTGCCATTTCTTCATCGTTGTGCTCTCATACACATGCTTTTCTTTGCAAGCTCTCTCTATCCCTCCCACGAAAAGAGTCTTTCGTAGAGCCGAAAGGCTGTTTGGGTTCCGGCAGGAACTAGTTCTGGACGGTGAAGCCCTGCCGGATTGATGACACCGTATGTGTGCAACCCCATAGAGAGGTTGTAGTTTCGATATTTTGCCCTAGGGGCTGTTCGTGTGTCCCCCCGTAGGGCTGTCCGAGTCTCCGTTCGAGTTTCGAGGGTCCTCCCGAAGGGCTGTCCGAGACATCGTCCGGGGGACTGTCCGACCCCCTCCCGAAGGGCCGTCCGACGAGGGAGTACATCCTCGCGGTTGGGAAATTGTAAAATCCTAGCTTAGGGGATCTGCACTAACGATCTCCACCGACTCTTCTTCCGCTGCGCTTCGAGTCGGTACGGATCAGATCAAACCTTGTATGCAGTCTCCATAGTGGTCCTGGGCGTGCTCACTATACCGGAAATTTTTATTTTCTGTCGCATTCCCCAACAGTGGCATCAAGAGCCAGGCTATGAGTAGATGCATGTTATGATCTAGAATACATGAGATGTATGGGTATTGCATAGTATAATTTTCTAATAGATGATATCTATTGCTGAAAATTATTTGTGCGGGTAGCAGATGAAATCTGTTACCCGATGTTCCTGTTGCTTCCCGTGAATTTGCGTAGTCCTGATCTTGACGGAATGGTGGAATCTTACAAAGTTCTGGCAATCCGCAATCCTTCCATGCTGCTCCTGAGTATGCTGATTGACAGATCAATGAAGTGCTAAGAGTTAAAGAAAGATGGATGTTTCGCAGACAAAAGGGCAATGCAGATATGATCTGCACGGGGGCCACGTGTATGACGAAGTTTAGTATGGGTCTCGAGATTTTATTATCTCGTGTTTCATACACCCTGGAAAGTTAATCTAGCAACTTGAATTATCATACTTGATGATAAACGTTGGTAGCTGCAGTTTGAGTTAAAACCTTAGAAGCCACGTAAAATAAAATTTTGTATAAACCGGTTAGAGGCGTCTAACTTGGTTTTGTAGGATGGTTTGCATATGATGTGGTATAGCAATGCTCATATTCAATTTAATTATGTATGAGATGGCTATATGATGTAATTAACATGAACTGCGTGTCATGATTCGGCATGATGGGTGGAGCCATATGATTGCACTTAATGACCTGCATGTCAACCTTATGTAATGCACTTATTTTATTAGCTATAGAGATAGCAATATTATCTGGTGCATCGACAAGGTGGTGTCAATCTTCGCAAAGGTGAATACCGACATGAATGCTGAAGACAAAGAAATACTTGACTTCTCCGTCAGAAAGGGCTATACCATATCATGCTACTATGAATTGCCTGAGATGTTTATCAATCTTGATGCACCCTTCTTAATTGCACGGTAGTCGCTTTTTATTAGGGTGATCTCTCACTAAAAATATCAAGTAGTTAGTGTTCTCCCAAGTGTAGCACCGTCATGGCACCTATCTCTTTGGGGTATCACATGGTTACATGGGTACGAACGATTAGAGAAGTGTGAGGCGGGTGAGTTGAGACCTCGCAGCGAGATCACTTGGTTGTCTTGACGTTCAGGCATGAAAGTCATGAGCTCGAAACACACGCATCGAAAGATGAACAAGAGTCACATAGAGATGTGATTGGCAAGTTGGCCTACCAATTGAAATTCTCGTCACTTGAGATGGTTACATCCTGGACGCTGAATTGAAAGTTGGGTCTTGCATCACTCACAATCAATTATGAGAGATATTGATTTGAGTGGGAGTACACCTTAGAATAAAAATTGTTTATTCACTAGTGCCAAAAGTCATTATGAACAAAGTCTAAGTGAACTTGTGTTTTCCATTGTAGATCAAATGGCTCGCAACAACGCGTTCAACTTAGACCCTATGTTAGCGAAAGAGAAGTTAGCTGCGAATGGAAACAACTATGCGGACTGGGTCCGTACTCTGAGGATTGTCCTCCGGGGTGCTAAGAAAGTGTACGTGCTTGACGGACCTCTTCCTCCTAAACCGGCGGCAACAGCCGCGACAGACATACAAAATGTTTGGGCCACTAAGGATGATAATTACAACTTAGTTAAGTGCCTCATGCTGTCTTGCATGAGTTCAGAGCTCCAAAAACGTTTTGAATTCCATAACTCCTTTGATATGATCAAGGATCTAGATGCTCTTTACAAGTTTAATACATGGTCTGAACGTTTTGACATCATGAAAATGATGGCAGAGACCAAGATGGCTGAGGGCAGTTCAGTTGGCGAGCACGTAGTCAATATGATTGGCTACGCCGAAAGGCTTAAAATCCTGGAATTCCCACTTCCAGAAGAGCATGTTATGGACTTGTTGCTAGGTTCACTCCCCCCGTCTTATGGCGGTTTTATCATGAACTACAACATGAATGGGATGGACAAAATAGCAAATGAGGTGCTTGCCATGTTGAAAACTGCTAAAGGAGGACTGCAAAAAAATTGCAAGCAAATGTTGCTTGTGAATAAAACTGCCAGTTTCAAAAAGAAAGGCAAGCCAAAGAAAGGCAAGGGCGCCGGTAAGACCGACTTCCAAAGCAAATCTAAGGGCGGAGCCAAGAATGAAACTGAGTGCTTCTACTGCAACGGCACAGGACACTGGAAGAGAAACTGCAAGAAGTATCTGGAAGATAAGAAGTCCGGGAAAACCGGAAAAGGTATAATTGTTATACAAGTTAATGTTATTGACGTTTTGCTTGCTAGCAAAAATTCTAAGTCTTGGATATTTGATACCGGATCGGTAGCTCACATTTGCAACTCGATATAGGGGCTTCAGAAGGTGCGCAAACTGGGAAAGAATGAAGTCGTGATGCGTGTCGGGAACGGCGCCGGGATCACCGCTCAAGCCGTCGGCATTATGCCTCTACGTCTCCCTTCAGGATTTATTTGGGAACTTAGTAACTTTTATTTTGTTCTGTTGTTGTGTAGAAACATTATCTCTGGATCATGTTTAGTACACGATGGGTACTCCTACAAGTCTGAGAACAATGGTTGTTCACTTTATTGTAAGGATATGTTTTATGGATTTGCACCCATTGTTGGGGGCCTTTTCATACTAAACTTGATTGTGGAAATGATGTCTTTAACATGAATGCTAAACGCCTTCAGAGGCTGATACCACCACCACTTACTTGTGGCACTGTCGGCTTGGCCACGTCAGAAAGAAACGCATGCAAAGACTCCATAAAGATGGAGTTTTACCGTCCCTTGATTTTGAAACATTTGACACATGTGAAGCTTGCTTGATGGGAAAACTGTCCAAGATGATGTTCACGGGTCATCCTGAATGGGCAGGTGAATTATTGGAAATAATACATAGTGATGTATGTGGTCCAATGAACATGGCCGCACGAGGTGGGTATTTTTACTTTGTGACTTTTAGTGATGATTTAAGTCGGTATGGATATATCTACTTGATGAAGCATAAGTCGGAAACCTTTGAAAAGTTCAAAGATTTTCAGAATGAGGTAGAAAATCATCGTGACAAAAAGATTAAGTTTCTGCGGTCTGATCGCGGAGGCGAATATCTTAGTCATGTGTTTGGCCAACATCTGAGTGACCATGGAATCGTTTCACAGCTTATGCCTCTCGGAACTCCACAGCAAAATGGAGTGTCGGAACGACATAACCGAACCCTGTTAGACATGGTAAGGTCGATGATGTCTCTTACAGATCTACCGATATCTTTTTGGGGTCACGCACTACTCACTGCTGCTTATACACTAAACAGAGCGTCGTCTAAGTCTGTTGAGACGACACCACATGAGATGTGGTATGGGAAGATACCTAGTGTGTTGCATCTCAAGGTTTGGGGTTGTGAGGCATACGTAAAACGTTTATAGCCAACCAAACTAGAACCTAGATCAGACAAATGTTACTTTGTAGGTTATCCAAATAACACCATTGGATATTCCTTCTACCACCAGTCCGAAGGAAAAATGTTTGTCGCAAAGGTTGCACACTTTCTCGAGAAAGAAATTCTTGATAAAGAATTGAGTGGGAGGACAGTACAACTTAATGAGATTAGTGAATCTTCGGCAACCCTTGACATGGCTAAAGAACCGGAAGAAATTCCGCTAATTATCCCTACAACCGAGCCGGAAGTTGTCGCATGTGATGCGGAGACTTCAGACAATGTTGTTACTGAACCGCGCAGATCAGGTAGGGCTATCCAGCCACCTGAGTGGTTTCATAACGAAATCTTCATTCTTGAAGCGATGGCGGGGCCTAGCTCAACGGAATGGCACAAAACCATGAGATCCGAAATGGAATCCATGTATGAAAACCAAGTTTGGAACTTGGAGGAAGTTCCAGATGGCGTAAAACCCATTGGCTGTAAATGGATTTTCGATAGAAAGACGGACACGGATGGTAACATTACTATCCATAAAGCTAGACTTGTTGCGAAAGGGTTCACGCAAGTTCCAGGAGTGGACTACGACGAGACTTTCTCGCCCGTAGCTATGCTTATGTCTGTTCGGATATTACTAGCAATTGCTTCTTATTTTGATTATGAAATATGGCAGATGGATGTCAAAACGGCTTTCCTAAATGGAAACCTTGAACAGGATGTATACATGATATAGCCAGAAGGTTTTGTCGATCCTAAGAATGCTAGAAAGGTATGTAGGCTTCAGAAAGCCATGTATGGTCTGAAGCAAGCATCAAGGAGCTGGAACATTCGTTTTGATGAAGTAATCAAAGAGTTTGGCTTCATCGGGAACGATGAAGAATCTTGTGTTTACAAGAAGTTTAGTGGGAGCGCAAAAGCTTTTCTAATCTTGTATGTGGATGACATATTGTTGATTGGAAATTATGTGAATTTTCTTGGCGAAACAAAAGACTCCTTGAAGAAGAGTTTTTCAATGAAAGACTTAGGTGAAGCGGCATATGTATTGGGCATCAGGATCTATAGAGATAGATCAAGACGCCTAATAGTGCTTAGCCAAAGCACGTACATTGACAAGGTGTGGAAAAGGTTCAAAATGGAGAACTCCAAGAAAGGCCTACTCCCCATGTCACCTGGCACAGTGCTTTGCAAGAATCAGAGTCCTCGGACCCTCGATGAGCGAGTACAAATGAATGATATTCCATATGCTTCGGCAATTGGTTCTATTATGTATGCCATGCTATGTACAAGACCGGATGTTTCCTATGCGCTAAGTGTTAGCAGCCGATACCAAGGTGATCCAGGATTGGAACACTGGGCCGCAGTCAAGGGTATTCTTAAGTACCTCAGAAGGACCAAGGATTTACTCCTTGTGTACGGAGGTGATGAAGAGCTCATTGTAAGTTGTTACACTGATGCAGGCTTCATGACTGACCCAGATGACTTCAAATCTCAATCTGGATATGTTTTCATATTGAATGGCGGCGTAGTTGATTGGAAAAGTTCCAAACAAAAGACTGTGGCGGATTCTACGACGGAGGCGGAATATGTTACTGCTTCTGAAGTCTCCAAGCAAGCTGTCAGTATCAAGCAATTTCTTGAAGACCTTGGTGTGGTTCCAAGTGCTCTGGACCCGGTGGAGATCTATTATGATAATAGTGGCGCCGTGGCTCAGGCAAGGGAGCCATGTTCGCACCATAAGATAATGCATATTCAACGCAAGGGAGCCGTGGCGGAATATGTTGTTGCCTCTACCACGAGCAAAGCATGAGAAACACCGGATAGCCATTGGTGTTAGGGAAGCCATGTAACTGGATTATGACTCTAGTGCAAGTGGGAGTCTGTAGGAAATATGCCCTAGAGGCAGTAATAATAGTTATTTTGTATCTCCAAAGTTTGTAATGAAAGTTTATGTTCCATGCTATAACTGCAATGATTCTCGAGTCTACAATAACCACGAGGCTTGGAGGGAAACTCATGTGCACGTGTGGTATAATAAACAGTAAATCGAATTCCTAGTCTAGCCTCTTAGACTAGCTCAAGTATTGCATGATGATCCTGTTTTCCTGATCATGGGCATGGCTATGCCGACAATTTTCAGGACGCGATGTTGGTAGAACACTCATGTTGAATCGATCCGAATTGATGTTATGCTATGAGATACATTCGTCACAAGTTAATGGTTAATAACATAGAGATGGTTAACGTTTGCATAATTCCTTAGACCATGAGAGTATCGAGTTTCTTCATGCTTGCTTCATGAACTTTGGGGTTTGTTAAACGTCATCCGTAAATGGGTGGCTATTACGGCGGCTTACGGGTTCATGGAAAAGTATGTCAAGTAACTTGATAGCTCAATATTGGGATTTGCTCCTCCAACGATGGAGACATATCTCTAGGACCTCTCGGTGTTACGGTATCCATCATCGTCTGGACAGACACTTTGTGATTTGATCACGGGGATGCCGGAACACGGGAACGAGAAAATAGAACAATACCGGCAACGAGGTAACTAGCATAGTGGACAAGTTGTTGATCCACGAGGATGCCTACATGTCTCACCTCGGGTAATTGTAACATATCGCGAAGCAACATGAATAGCTCACGACAACTCGAGGTTCACTCAAATATTCATTCGTGTGGGTATAGGGGTCAATATGGGTGTCCATGGCTCCGATGTTGATCATTGATCGGAAGGGGTTCCGGGTCATGTCTATGCTTCACCGAACCTATAGGTTCACACGCTTAAGGGTCATCTATCTGTTGAATACTAGACAGGGAGTTTGAGAGAAAATCATCAAAAAGTTTCGGACACCGGAAAAGTTTCGGACAACGGAAAAGTTCCGCAGACAAAACACAGGAACAGTTTCGGTAAAACTAAAAAGTAGTTTCAGGGGATACCAGTAAGTCAAATTGGTTTCGGCACATGCCTGATAATTCTTGGAGAGTGCCAGAATCATTCTGGAAACGTCTAGGAATTTTTCGGAAGAAAAACCGGAAATGTTCTAGAGCTGTCGGAACCGCTTCAGATGCTTTTCGTAGATGAAAATCACTATTCCAGAATTGTTCCGTATCGCATTAAAAATTATTTTAGTGGGGTACTAGAATTGTTCTAAGCCCACATAAATATTTTCAGTTCGATCGGACGCTGAAAAATGTCGTCGTGAATAGTGAAAGTGCTTTTTCGATATTTATGGAAAAGCACCTTTTTGGATATTTCCAAAAAGGCTTCTAGAAGGGATTGGGGAGGAAGGTATCTCCTCATGCCCCCCCCAAGGATTGTCCGGCCAAGGGTGGAGCTTCTCCATGGAGCTCCACATGGCACCCCTTTTCCTTCTTATGATTTTTTATGTGTGACATAAAGTGGGGGTAGTTTGGTATTTTCAAGTGCCAACCCTACCCCTTGGCTGTCCTATAAATAGAGGAGATGTGGGCTGCCATCTCTTCATCCTTGTGCTATCGTACACATGCTTTGCTTTGCAAGCTCTCTCTCTCTCCCTCCCACGAAAAGAGTCTTTCGTAGAGCTGAAAGGCTATCTGGGTTCCGGCAGGAACTAGTTCTGGACGGTGAAGCCCTGCCGGATTGATGACACCGTATGTGTGCAACCCCGTAGAGAGGTTGTAGTTTCGATCTTTTGCCCAAGGGGCTGTTCGTGTGTCCTCCCGTAGGGCTGTCCGAGTCTCCGTTCGAGTTTCGAGGGTCCTCCCGAAGGGCTGCCCGCGACATCGTCCGGTGGACTGTCCGACCGCCTCCCGAATGGGCTGCCCGCGACATCGTCCGGTGGACTGTCCGACCGCCTCCCGAATGGGCTGTCCGACGAGGGAGTACATCCTCGCGGTTGGCAGGTTGTAAAATCCTAGCTGCGGGGATCTGCACCAACGATCTCCACCAACTCTTCTTCCGCTGCGCTTCGAGTCGGTACGGATCAGATCAAACCTTGTATGCAGTCTCCATAGTGGTCGTGGGTGTGCTCGTTATACCGGAAATTTTTATTTTCTGTCGCGTTCCCCAACAGTTATGCCGGTGACGATGAAGATCATGTCGGTGCTTTCTAGATGGAGATCAAAAGCACAAGTTCATAGCCATATCACGTCACTGATGATTTGCATGTGATGTTAAGCCTTTTATGCACCTTGTTTTGCTTAGGATGATGGTAGCATTATAAGGTGATACCTCACTTAAATTTCAAGATAAATTGTGTTCTCCCCGAGTGTGCATCATTGCGGAAGTTCGTCGTGTCGAGACACCACGTGATGATCGGGTGTGATAGACTCTACGTTCACATACAACGGGTGCAAGCCAGTGTTGCACATGCAGAACACTCGGGTTAAACTTTACAAGCCTAGTATGTACAAACATGGCCTCGGAACACAGGAGACGGAAAGGTCAAACATGAGTCATATAGTAGATATGATCAACCTTTTTGATGTTCACCATTGAAACAACCTCAACTCACGTGATGATCGGACTTGATTTGGTGAATTTGGATCATGTATCACTCGAATGACGGGAGGGATGTCAATTTGAGTGGGAGTTCTTAAGTAATATGATTAATTGAACTCATTATCATGAACATGGTCAATAGTGTCTTTGCAAATTATGTTGTAGATTACTAGCTCACGCTATAGCTCTCTTGAATTTTTATATGTTCCTAGAGAAATAGAGTTGAAAGATGATGGTAGCAATAATGCGGACTGGGTCCGTGATCCGAGGATTGTCCTCATTGCTACATAGAAGGCTTATGTTCTTAATGCACCGCTCGGTGCGCCACCCCCTCTAGCATCGTCTGTAGATGTTGTGAACGTCTGGCATGCATGTTCCGATGACTACTTAATAGTTTAGTGCGTCATGCATTACGAATTACAATTGAGGCTCCAAAAACGTTTCGAATGTCACGGAACATATGAGATGTTCTAAGAGCTGAAATTGGGATCTCAGGCTCGTGACCGTGTTGTGAAATATGAGATTTCCAACAAGATTCTTTGCCTACAAGATGAAGGAGAATAGCTCAATCGTTGAGAATATGCTCAGATTTTCTGGGTGCTACAATCGCTTGAATCGAGTGGGAGTTGATCTTCTAGATAATAAAGTGATTGATACAGTTTTCAAAATCACTGTCACTAAGCTACTAAAGCTTCATGATGAACTATAAAATGCCAAGGATGGAAAGAATGTTCCCTGAGCTCTTCGCAGCGTTTGACACTGCGAAGGTAGAAATCAAGAAAGAGCATCAAGTGTTGATGGTTAGTAAAACCACTAGTTTTGAGAAGGGCAAGGGCAAGGAGGGAATCTTCATGGATGGCAAGTCAGTTGCTGCTCCAGTGAAGCAACCCAAATATGAACCCAAACCCGAGACTAAGTGCTTCTATTATGAGGAGAGCGGTCGTTGAAGCGGAACAACCCTAGATACTTGGTAGATAAGAAGGCTAACAACGTCGACAGAAGTATATTTGATATACGCGTTATTAATGTGTACCTTGCTAGTATTCCTAGTAGCACATGGGTATTGGATACCGGTTCGATTGCTAAATGTTAGTAACTCGAAATAAAAGGTACGGAATAAACGGAGACGAGCTAAGGGTGAGGTGACGATGTGTGTTGGAAATATTTCCAAGGTCGATGTGATCAACATCGCACACTCTCTCTACCTTTGAGATCAGTGACGAACCTAAATAAATGTTATTTTGTGTTTGCGTTGAGCATGAATGTGAGTAGATCTTGTTTATTGCAATACAGTTATTCATTTAAGTCAGAGAATAATGGTTATTTTATTTACATGAATAATACCTTCTATGGTTATGCACCCAATGAATGGTTTGTTGAATCTTGGTCGTAGTAGTACACATGTTCATAATATAGATACCAAAAGATACAAAGTTAATAATGATAGTACCACATACTTGTGGCACTGCCGCTAAATGTCATATTGGTGTAGAGCGCATGAAGAAACTTCATGTTGATGGATCTTTGGAATCATTCGATTTTGAATTAGTTGAGACATGCAGACCATGCCTCTTGGACAAGATGACTAAAACCCCGTTTTCCGGCTTGATGGAACGGGCAAGTGACTTATTGGAAATGATACATGTTGATGTATACGGTCCAATGAGTGTTGTAGCTTGCGGTGGATATCTTTATTTTCTTACCTTCACTGATGATTTGAGTAGATATAGTGTATATTTACTTAATGAAACACAAGTTTGAATTGTTTGAAAAGTTCAAGCAGAATCAGAGTGAAGTTTGAGAATATCGTAACGAGAAGATAAAATGTCTATGATATGATCGTGGAGGTGAATATCCGAGTTACGAGTTTGGTATAAAACTTAAGACAATGTGAAAGTTGTTTCACAACTCACGCCACCTGGAACACCATAGTGTGATGGTGTGTCCGAACGTCTAGTCGTGCTCTATTGGATATGGTGCAAATTATGATGTCTCTTATCGTTTTACCACTATCGTTTTGGGTAATGCATTAGAGACAACTACATTCACTTTAAATAGGGCACCATCTATGTCCGTTGAGATGACACCATATGGTTTGGCACAAACCTAAGCTGTCATTTCTTAATGTTTGGGGTTGCGATGCTTATGTGAAAAGGTTTTCACCTAAAGCCCCGAACCCAAAGCAGACAAATGCATCTTCATAGAATACCCTAAGAACAGTTGGATATACCCTCTATCTCAGGTCAGAGTACAAAGTGTTTGTTGCTAAAACTGGTTCCTTTCTCGAGAAAGAGTTCCTCTCGAAAGAATTGAGTGGGAGGAAGATAGAACTTGATGAGGTTGTCGAACCTTTGTTCAATCAGAGAGTAACGCGGCGCAGAAAGATGTTTCTATGGAGCCTATGTCGGTTGAAGAGGAAGTTAATGATGATGATCATGGAGCTTCGGATCAAGTTACTATCGAACCTCGTAGGTCGACAAGGACGCGTACTACTCCTGAGTGGTACGGCAACCATGTCTTGGAGGTCATGTTGTTGGACAATGATGAACCTATGAGCTATGGAGAAGCGATGATGGGCCCGGAATCCGGCAAATGGCTAGAGGCCATGAAATCCGAGAAAGGATCCATATATGAAAACCAAGTATAGACTTTGGTAGACTTGCTCATTGGACGGCAGGTCGTCGAGTACAAATGGACCTTTAAAATGAAGATAAACGCTGATGGTAAATGTTGATGATTGCTGCTGTGTTTGATTTACACAATCCAGTCTCTAATTTACACAATCCAGTCTCTAATTTACACAATTCTGTCCGCAGGAGGTTTACCTATGGCCATCTCGCACAGCTCAAGTACATAATGCCTGAGGCTATTGTTATTAACAAGATCCTTTTGCGTGATGACAAGACTTGCTGCATGAAGCCTGATCTTCAGGTGAACCTATTGGTTGATTCAGTTGAGGACACTGTGCGACGTAGAAGGGGAAACCGCTACTCTGCTTCTAGAAGGATGTTCAGCTGGAGGCTTGTCGACTTGTGCAGGGAACATGCAGCCCTCTGCATGCACTACATGCACACGCTGTGGAATCAGTCGCCCTTCTTATGCAGTCCCATCTTTAGAATCAATCAATGCACTGATCTTGTCAGACCCTTCTGTTCCTGACGCCACCATGGCACCAAACAGTGTCAGCCTCCTGCGCATGTGCATCAACCCATATCCAGCGTCAAGACCTTGCCACAACTTGCCACCGACACTTGCCATTGTCGACATTGTAGATGGCATGCCGCTCCACCTTGGTCACCATACGAGAAGCACAGGGAGACCTGCGTCCAGCCATCAAGATAAATACTTGTCTCTTCAGCTGATGAACAACCCCAAAGATGATGCCCCCATGTGGGTAACGATGCAGGAACCTCGTGATCATCCGATTCGGGAAGCCTGAATATGGGGTTTCCCTTGGAACACACAGGAAACGAATCACCCCACAACGCCTCCAACAAGGTAACGATGCACACGGTTGTCGGTTTTGATGGTTCTGGCCAAGGCTCAACTAAGCTTTTACTGACAAATACGTGCCCATCATCCCCAGTTGGACCACCAGATCGACCTCCTTTATCTAGCACGCCCCTGGGTTATGTCTGCATCCGGAAAACCACACGACCGGAGCCGCACCACTGCCTGAAACCACAACCCCACCTGGGTGAGCCATTGATAGCGGAGGGCCCCTCACTGCTACGAGGCTGATGCCGAATGACGCACACGTCCATGACACCAGCGCAGATCTCAACCGCAGCCACAACAGATGTGTAATACACGACGAAATAGAATGCTTGCATGCATCTGGTGAGCATTTTACTAGGACTTCGTTCCCATATGAAATTATTTATTAAATTTAGATAATGGAAAAACTTCATTTTACTGCGAAACTAATGTGTCATATATATCTTACACATGCTACTGTACGACAAGAATATTACTTGAATTATGAGAACTGCGCGGCTGCATGTAGTTACCATCCAATGGTGCCGGTGAAGAGAACAAGTTCATCTAGAGTTTCATACACATCCTAATTATCATCTATGTGAACTATTAGATTGGTGACTTTGGCAAGGACTTCTCGACATGCTCCATTGTTAGGCTCCCACACAATTCCATTTGCGTAATGGAAGCACTCCATGAGACGATCCCTGAGGAACCCCCGTTTTTCATCAAGCCGGTACCCTTCCACCACCTATTTTAAATGGATGTTTCTTCACGCTCAATTACCTTGCTAGCTTCGTGAGTTCTTCCTGATGCACACTTTGCACATTGTTGAAGTCCATCGTTGCAAATCTATGGAGCAACGGGTCGGAATTGCTTTCATCTCTAGCATAGTGATCTATGAACCATCCTGCTTCTAGTCTAGGAGACCTCCGGTGCAATGGATGGCCCAAAGAACGAATGACGGAATGAGAGCTTTCTTAGAAAATGCTCTTGCCTCGTCCAATGTTTCCTCGCCTCCGAATGCAAGGTATGACACCTCGTAGAGTGAGAGCAGCCCCTTGGCATCATCTGATTCATGCTTGCGAGTACCGAATGCAGAGGCGTGCTGGTCTGCTCTTCTCGTAGACTGGTCTGGATTGGGCATAGTATTCAGGCGATACTGCGTTTGATATATCGATCGAGCAATCGATTCAGAAAATTAGCTTATGATGTGGAGGGTCGACCATATGGCTTTAGAAAATAATCAATGCCATATTAAACATATCTATGTTTTTTTCTTCAAAAAATAATCATTGCGAACATACATAGGTGCAACCAGAAGGAACAGTCTGTCATAAGTATGACTGAGAGATATTGGACGGTGTCAAGTAGCGTGGAGTATAAAGTGTTTCATCTTGTTTAGAAATATAGCAGTGCAAGGTTGTGTCTAGTTGTTGAGGTTGATGTTCAATTTTCAAACACTGTCAGTTTAAGTTCAGTCACGGATACTTCTGTTCAAGTTGAGACGCAAGACACGACCACCTGATGATGTAAAATCCGATGCTCCGACATGTTTCTGGATGAAATGGTGTTTTTTATCCTTTATTTAGGCCTCAACTCTGAATACTTTTTATTTCTCTCACTTGCTGAAGCATTTTGTGTTCTCCAACACCAAAGCATAAAAATGAATAAGGCTCGTATAGACCAGGAGGACGTACAGGACACATTACACACCGCCTTGTCTTTTACTGGTCACAGTACTTTCTTTTTGAAGCAAGGCACATAAGGGTTAAGTACGTCACTTTTAAACTCTATGATTCCTGTAAATTCCTAGCCGATCACATCTTGTTACGGAGCAAATTAAACTCGGTAGACCCTCCATTTTTATATACAAGGTCACATAATTTACAGCTATACAAAGACACTAACACCAATGGAGGTAAAATTGATGAGGTTTGTCTCATACTAGCAACTGGGGACATTAATACCTTATGCATGCATGCGGGGGTGAGAATCAAAATAAAAATCAATATCTATACATAGTTAATCCTATATAACATCTTTTAAAGATAGGTGTCCAATTCCTTCCTCATAGAAATTAGACACTTAGCAATGCTTTAGGACTCCCACTGTTTAGTGTTTCTCACTCATGAGAGGGTCCAAGAACAACTCTCTGATTTGCGTTTTCATCTGACCATCCGGCGCACCAAAACCATCCCCACCTTGGTAAACACAATGCGAGATTCGAGCCAAATTTATGCAAGTCGTGGCAAAACATCTAGAAAATTGGCAGTGTTTGAATGCATCTTCATTAATCGACTTCCAAGCTTCCATGGTAAGATATTCCATGGCTTCGCGAGATTCTAGCTCACTGAAGTTGTTCTCTGACATGTGAATAGCTATCGATGATGGTGCATCCCCTCGCTCCAGCTCTGCCTGTTATACATATTTTGAAATAATACACATGCAAATAAATATTGTAAGACACCTCACATAGAGATGAAATTTTGACGATGGAACATAAAAGGACAAAAAATCTGGACAAATTGCCCTTACAGAGTGGGTTGCAGAGTCGTTGCAGAGGCGAAGAACTAACGACGCGGACTGCACTAATTTTGGGTAGCTTCCAACTTTAGCGAGAGACACTGCAGTCAAATTTTCTTCCACATTGAGCAGGGGAAACGCATGTTGTAGTAGCAGTGGTGCAGAGGATGAAATTGATCCATTTTCCAGATATTCACTTAATGTTGGTTTGCGGTTTCCATGGTGCCACTTTGCTTCCACCAGGAAAGACTCCGCCATGTCTCGCCACTGCAAAATCATGTAAAATTTATTACGGCTCCTTGTTCACAGAATCTATATCCTATTAGGAACTGAATTGTGTATATGAAGTTATGAACTTACCGCATTCTGAAGAACATAACGGGTGTCACAACCATGTAGTTCCAACACACTTTCACCCACCTCAGCGGATGTGTTATACATGACAGAATAGAGTGCTTGCATGTACTCGGGGAGCATTTCACTTGGAGTTTCTTCCCATCTGACATTATTTATTTGAGAAATATTTAGATAATGGAAATGTTTCATTTAATGTAAAACTAATGTGTCCTATATATGTTACATATGTGCTACTCTATCAAAAGAATATTACTTGAATTATGAGAATGGCAATACTGCATATAGTTACCTTCCAATGGCATCAGTGAAGAGAACAAGTTCATCAAGAGTTCCGTACACATCATAAACATCATCTATATAAACTATTAGATTGGCGACTTTAGCAAGCACTTCTCGACATTCTCCATCGTTTGGCTCCCACACAACTCCATTTGCGTAATGGAAGCACTCCATGAGACGATCCCTAGCGAACCCCAATTTTTCACTAAGGGCAGTCCCCTTCCACCACCTACAATTAAGTAGGTCAATATTAGTATCTTAGAAAACCATCAACTGTGTGAAGTAATTAGCGGGCTAATTTAAATGTACACATCTTCACGTGCATTTACCGTGCCAGTCTCGCGAGTTCTTCCTGATGCCCACTTTGCACATTGTTGAAGTCCATTGTTGCAAACTTAACGAGCAACGCGTCAGAATTTGTCTCATCTTTAACATACTGATCTATGAACCATCTAGCTTCCAGTCTAGGAGACCTCCAGTGCAACGGAAGGTCCAAAGAACGAACTACACTGCGCCATAAGTGGTGATCCATGGATGGTAAAAGCTTTATGAGAGCTTTCTTGGAAAATGCTCTTGCCTCATCCAGTGTTTCCTCGCCGCGGAACGCAAGGTGTGAAGCCTCGTAGAGTGAGAGGAGTCCATTAACATCGCCGGATCCACACTTGAGAGCTTTCAGATATTCTATATATATTGTTACCATGAAATAATGTCAGTTAAGTACTTAACTATATCAAAACCGTGCCTGCTTTTCATATTTCATATTTAAGGAGTTACCTGGAGGGAAGTAGACTGGGAAACCACTGTCCCTGAGCAACCTGAACTTCAAGGCCACGGAAGCAACATCACCATCATCCCAGCTGCACCGGTGAGGCTTGTGGTGGACGGAGCTGAGGATATCGGTGATCTCCTCCTTGAAATGGTAGGCGATACCAAGCCGTTGCACCGTGTCGACAAGCCCGAGCTTCGCAGGTTGGTGGTCGCCTCGGCTCGCTGCGATCAGCCGCTCCCTCACGCAGGCCTTCAACTTATCGACCTGTGACATCATCCATGTATGCACGGAATAATTTCCATAAGTATTTCATCTACTTTATCTACTACTTGCCGGTAGAAAATATGATAGGTTCAACTGATTAATGTACTTGATCTGCCTGTTCGCCATTGTTGGGCGAGAGCTGGAGGAGGGAGTCGTATTCCCAGGAGCTGGGAGCGTAGTTGGCAGACCGCCGAGCTGCCGCCGAGCAGCGCACCGTTGCCGGCGACGACGTCCGGAAGCAGTTGCTCGTGGTGGCCATTGTTTGCTGTAATTGCCACGCCATGGTGCTGCCCGCTGCAATCTAGCTAGCTTTTGCTTGGTGCGTACTAGTGGAGCACTACGCGTCACTTGTAGCGAGAGCTAGGCAACGAGGTAAGTACTTCCAAGCTGTAGTAGCTAATAAACTTACTGATGTTTGTTGTTTGAGAGTAGCCAGAATAGGTGCCAATTTATAGGCGATTACCTAGGCACCCAGCAGAATACCTGGCTCAGTCCGCATGAAAATCGTGGGACATAACGCATAGCGAAATGGTAGTAGTACTATTTCTTTTCAGCCACATATTTTGCGGTGACTATGATGAGAGTATTTTTTTTAAGACAGTACAGATGCAGGCTCCCATACATATGCATATACTCATTTTTATGAACGTTTTTCGCTGAACGCACAACATCGAAAGGCCTGAAATAAATTCAGGAAATGCAACCACCAATTCAAAGTTTAGAACTTGAGCCATATAGCATCAGAGATACGCTCAGTTCGTGGATAGAAATATCTGAACCTACACTTCTTATGGAAGCAACTTTTTTTCCGAGCAAAATTCCATACAAACCACAAAAAAGTACTCATATTCCTGAACCATGGTGGTAATGAAATCACAGTAAAAAATACATAAAGGGGCCGCCTAAAGAACCATATTAGGAATTGAAACCAACGGGCTGGTGTGCTCCATCTTCAACTTCATGATGAATTGTTACTCTTCAACCTTCAACATGAACAATTCATCCTCCTTTCCTCGTCCCACTGGCCAATCGTTTACCATTGCAATCCGTGACCCTGTTGCGCACAGCTAGTCGCCCCTCCTTGCTCGACCACAACCTCCTATACACCCCTCACGATTTCGTCACCCACAACATCCTCGCAAGCCCCGTACCCTAACCCGTCAAAACTTCGATTTTGCCTCCGCCTATGAAACCGCGGGTAGACGCGTCATCCCAGATTTTGGCATGCTCCTGACTAGGCCCAGTTAGGATGCCAATGCAATGTCAACGGTCCGCGTCTCGTCAATGGGCGCGGCCACTTCTATGTGGAAAAATTGGTTGAACCAACATATTCAGTTGGTTTTAGGGCATCTTCTATTGGGACCTTTAAAATGAGCAATGGTATTTGTATGTAGATCGGTCCTGAACATAAATACGAGAGACGGTTATCCAATCATGCCCTTAAACGTCTATTTCTATCAACTTGAAAAGAATAATTAACTGTAAAATACAAGCCGTCCAACCGCCAAACGAAATTCACTTAAGCCATCTTCGGCCGAATGAAAGCCAGTATCCATCAAATACAAGTCACTACTCCACTTTCCACCAAATACCATCGGCGTTCAGCCATATCGTGCCGCGCCGTAGGATACACACCAATTTTCTGTTGGCTCACAAACTCCCCATAGGTTTGCTTATGGTTTGTTGAATTTCGGACAACAAACGCGTTCACGGACCTAAACGTGTCCGCCTAAGATGACAAAATGCATCCGAATAGATCGGTCCGAATGCTTACCTACGGTTCGAGGGTCGTTGGCGTTGGAGATGTCCTTGAGGAATCTTCTTGTAAGCAAGCGGTTCATAGACTCCAGGCCCACATGCATCCGTCTCAGACAAACAACGAACGTTCCGTTGTCGGTTAGACTCGTACTATGCATAGACGATCGTCTTTTACTCGTTATAAGTTGTCCGTTCTCTCTTTAATTATTTTTTGAAGAAATTGGCCGTTCTCTTGTAAACACGCAAGCCACAGCTAGCACATGGTACACAATTAACTCCTTTTCCGTTGATTCCAAGTATGTGGACGCAGCAGGGGAGAGGCGTGCATCTCTGCGGACGGGACAACCTCGCACGTACATACGCGTGTACTCTCGGCGACTATTCAACTCAGCGTGATGCATGCCATGCACGTGCGATCCTCGTTGCCTAGACTCTTCTCTTCACTGTCCGGCGGGAGACATGCGTGTGTCTGATAAGCACATTTTTTTTTTACGGTGCTATGGCGGCTTGAACCATTTTCATTATATATAAGAGTAAAATACAAGATAGTATGTATATCGGATAGCATCGAACACACACAAGAAGGCACAAGAAACAACAAAAGAACTAGAAAAGAGCTATGGCAAGCAGCCAACACCGAGAGCTTATCTAGTCCCGGTTCCAGAGGGCCTTTAGTCCCGGTTCTGGAACCGGGACTAAAGGGTCGGGACTAAAGCCTCCACCCTTTAGTCCCGGTTGTGTTACGAACCGGGATTAAAGGTCCTCCACGTGGCAGCTTTCTGGAGCGGGACCTTTAGTTCCGGTTGGTGTTACAAACCGGGACTAAAGATATTTTTTTAAATAATTTTTTTTATTTTATTTTTTTTCTGATTTTCGAATCTGTGAATTATCTCACAATATAATCTCTAATCACCCCTTCTCACTGTTTTTGAATTATTTGACAATTTAATCTCTAATCACCACTCATTCCAAATCATCTAACTTTCCAATCGGTCACCCATCCTCTCACTGCTCTAACCCGAGCATGCTTAACTTTTGAGTTCTATCACCCTTTGTTTCCAAGTCTGCACTTATTGTTTTCTTGACAATAGTAAGCTATCAATCATATTAACCCTTAGGTCTTGATGTCACATTATTTAATTTTTTGAATTCCAAAAAATTATTTCAATAAAAAAATAAGTAATAGTAATATTAAATTGTATGAAAATAAAATAAGTAATATTATTATTTTATTCATTTTTTGCCATATATTCAATTCATATGGCATCATTAATATCTTTAAATCTGTAAATCGAAATTCAACAAATAATAGATCCATTATTATCAGAAAAATGTGAGGAATCCAAATAGGACATCATTTATTTATTTTTAAATAAAATTATTTTTTTAAATTATTATTTTTGATTTTGTAGGAAAAAATCTTCTTTTTGAAATAACTTTTTTTACTTTTGGAATTTCGAGAATCTGAGAAAACTTCACCGGGTAAACCCGGGTGAAATCGAGTCCCAATTTTTCTCTAGTTTTTTTTGATATATTAATTTTTTTTCTCTAGTTTCGACGTCGTATGCAAAAGTTATGGCCGTTTTACATTTTTTTTCTTTTTTTTGCAGAAACGGTCAAAATTCATATTTCAAAATTTCTATACCAAGTAGACACTAAAACCTAACTACATCTCAAAGGATTTTATTTTTTGAAGATTTTATCATTTTTGTTTATTTTCTGGAAAACTCAAAAAGGCGGTCCAGGGGGTAGAGTTTGAAAATTTCAGAACCCCTTTAGTCTGGGTTGGTGTCCATCCAATCATACCGTCGACTACATATGCTAGCATCATCCCAGGCGGAGTCACAACTAAGGTTAACCAAGCCAGAGTTAACCCATTTCTAACTTCATTTGCTATTTTTCATGCATTTAATGATTTTTTTGAGCTAAATGACTCTGAAATTGAAAAGCACTAGAAATGAACTCTGAAAAGGTTGAAACTTGGCATGGTATTATTATTTCACCCACTAGATGCACTTTGAGTACAAACTGGACAATCCCTTTCGAAGTATCAGGGTTTTAGACGAAAACTCATCTGTTACAAAGGCATTTCATTTTTTTAAATTTATTTCAACTCCATACTTTTTGTGTTTTCAACATGCACCATCTAACATGTGCCTAGGAGCAAAAAGAATTAAATTAAAAACTATTTTTAAACTCAAGTTATTCACAATCTAGGGTTTGAAGCAAATTTGAACAAATTCAAATTTAAACCATTAAAATTTGAAAACTAATTGCATAAACACAAACTAGACAAAATTTTGAATCTAATGACAAAAGAATCACTCAAAAACATCAAATATCCTAAAAGATATAAGCAATTTAAAACAGAAACTAAAAATAGAAAACAAATAGAAAAATCAAAAAAAAAATCAAAACCCTTTAGTACCGGTTGGTATCTCTAACCGGGACTAAAGGTCTAGCCTTTTGTCCTGGTTGGAGATACGAACCGGGACCAAAGCCCCAACCCCTTTACTCCCGGTTCGTGTCTCCAATCGGAACTAAAGGCTTCACCTTTAGTCCCGATTGGAGACACGAACCGGGACTAAAGGGTATCGGCCCCTTTAGTCCCGGTTGGTACCCTTTAGTCCCGGTTGGTGTCTCCAACCGGGACTAAAGGCCCTGCTCGAACCGGGACTAATGCCCGACCGGCGCCCTAGCCGCTCGAACCGGGACTAATGCTCACATTAGTCCCGGTTCATAAGGCAACTGGGACTAATGTGTCGATCGAGTTGTGACGAATGCCCTGTTTTCTACTAGTGACCCAACACCACTAGCTGGACCGAGAAGAGCGGAAGCAAGCTTTGTTAAATCAGTCGGAAGGAGATCCATCACCGAGAATACGTAGAGAAGAAGTTCCCAGCTGCCCTGCGATCACTCTGCATCTTGAAGAGCTAGGAAGTCGCAACCATTGTCAAAGGGCATCCCACTGCCTAGCCACGTCGCGGCAAAGAGAGCCACAGACCGTGCCGAAGGGTAATGTTCCGCCGAGACAACCCTGCACCTTCTCTAGGCCACACCACGGCTACCATCACAAATAAACAGAACCAAAGCACTATGCAAGGCAACAAAACCTCACATGCCGTCGAAGGGCTAAGAACACCGAGACCTCATCGCCGCCACGAGCCCCCATGTGATAGGTCAACCATCAGCACCGAGGGGACCAAGGGATTAGTCGCCGCCACAGATCACTTCCACCGCAACCACCTTGCACACCAACAACCCAACAAACACTCCAACCCAGACTTCAAGCTGCCAACCGCGGATCCGTGGCACCCAAAAACAACGCCCCCAAGGGGGAGAAATGACATCAAGATGCTGTCATCGTCCAATCCATAGATGGATCTGAGGCTTTTGCCCGGGGCACACGATTAAGAGGGCAACAGTACGATCCCGATGATGCCTTCATTAAGGGAAACGACACCCGAAGGCGTCGCCATCATCGGTGCCGACAAGAACGACACAAGGCTTTCGCCTGAAGCATCTGTCCCCAGTCATCTCCGTTGGAGCTAGCCGTTGTGCCCAGCAACCCGAGACTTCCCCGCCCTCATACCAGTCCACGGCGAGCATCCCCACTAGGACTAGCACGAGGCTCTGTTGACCCATAAGCTCACCTCGAGCACCTGCACAGACGGAGTCAGGTCGTTGTCGGCTGCCACCGGCGTCCAAGCCGTCTCCTCCTCACAAAGACCTACCCGCCACCACCATCACCATAGACTGGCCTTGCCAGGCCGGTGTCAGGAGGTGTTGGGAACCTGATCTATGAGTGGAGTTCTTAATAATAGTAGTGTTTTTATTAGATTGGTTTAGTGTTTTGATAGTCTTCTTCTTTAGAAATGGCATCGTCATAATAAATAATCTTTGTCCCTTCGTTCATCGACAAGATCTTCTTCCCGACGTCAATGATGGTGTTGGAAGATTAAATTTGTCTAGTATGGTCCTTCGGATCTTGCTTCGCCAAATCGGTTTTGGATTTTTTTTCTCATGGTTGCCGTGAGGAGGATTGTCCTTGCAATATCTGGCCCGGCTGCTACGGTCTTGACAAAGGTGATTTGTACTCTCAACTTCCAGCGACGTCAATCTGGTTGTTCGGTTTTTTGTCCCTGAAATACCCGTGTTGGTACTCTTGCTGATGTTGGTTGAATACTTTAATGTCGGCGTGCGTGAATCGCAGCGTTGGCATTGCGGCTCAAATTAAAACAATTGGAGAACCCTCGTTGGTATTTATAGGTTTGTGGTTTGATACTTCTGTTATGTTTAGAGGTTGCCTTCGGAAAAATACAAGATTTTGTCATGGAAGAAAAAAGAGTTTGAAGATCTCAAAGATTTACTCGTTTCTTTTAGACTTTATGTTGTAATCGCTGTAGTCAGCTCATGTATCTTTGCCATGTACAATTTGCTATTATAATATATCATGGTATTGATTGTCAAAAAAAAAAGTCACACTAACAAGGAAAGTAGTCCATCCAAACCGCGGAAATATTTTGATTAACAAGATTACATAGGCGCCAATAACACGTCCACAACTAAGGCATGCGAATAGCATGCCCTCCCCATAGTCGAGTAGACCAACAAGCACGTGTGAAGTTCCGGGTGAAACACCTAATGGTCTGGCTTTATCCTATGGTTTTTATGTCATATCGTCCGACCAATCGACGCAAGATAAACACTAAACTGAAGGTCGTGTTACCTCTAAACCTATGATACCAACTGATAAGGTGTCTTCCGCACAAAACATACCATGCAGCAGGAAAACCAGATATGCTGCAGATTCTCGGATGTTCAACCATTTAAAAGCGAGGTGTTTCGTGTAGTCGCGCGCGCGCACACACACCACCGCTAACAACAGCAACAAAAACAACAACATGACAAGATTTGCACAACTTATGATACATCTGATGAAATAAATGAAGAAAGAAAAGAAAGACATAAAACAATACTATGAAATAAATGAAGCAGAGTGCCATGAACCTGCAGTTTCAGATAGCCAACGAGATTATTCTTCGCTTGGACACTGCCGGGCAGGAGGCAAGGCCCCTATCTGCTGAAGAGAGAAAGCTGAGGGCCTTTTTGAAAGGCAAATGCCTGGCTTTGGCGTCCTTGGAAAGGGTTCGGCTAAGGCAGAGAGCCAAGATCAGAGATCTACGGGAGGGGGACGCAAACTCAAAATACTTCCACCTCAAAGCTAATGGGCGCAGAAGGAAACATCTCATCCCCTGCCTGCAGAACGGCGAGCGCGCGGCATTCTCCATGGAAGAGAAGCTAAACCTGGCGCATGATTTTTTCCGGGATTTGCTCGGTGTCCCAAGAGCTAGGCATATGGTTATCAACCTAGGGATGTTGGGACTTGGTAAGATCTCTACTGCCACTTCCTAGGCCCTGGAAGCCCCCTTCTCTAGAGAGGAGGTCAAGAAGGTGGTGAACTACATGCCTTCCGATCGCGCCCCAGGGCCCGATGGGTTTTCGGGGCTTTTTTACAAGATATGCTGGGAGATTATTACGGACGATTTCATGGCTGTGATGGAAGCCCTTCATGATGGCCGTTTTTCTTCCTTCAGCGGACTGAACAACTCCATTCTCATGCTTTTGCCTAAGAAAGAGAGATCGCTGCAGCTGGCTGATTTCAGGCCCATCAATTTAATCCACGGAGTGGCCAAGATTTTTTCCAAGGTGTTGGCGGCTCGCTTGTCCCCACTGCTGCCAGGAGTCATTTCCAGAGCAGAGAGTGCTTTTGTCACTGAGAGAAGCATTCATGAGAATTTCAAATTTGTTCGGAATGCTGTCAGAACTCTGCACCAGAAGAAACTCCCATCAGTGTTGATGAAAATTGATATATCTAAGGCGTTTGACTCACTGTCCTGGGATTTTCTTTTGGAGATCTTGAGGGCCAGAGGCTTTGGCACTAGATGGTGCTCGTGGATCTGTGGTCTTCTGAGCTCGGCGTCCTCCTCGGTCCTCATTAACGGGGAAACCAGTACGCCGTTCGCCCTGGGGAAGGGAGTCAGGCAGGGTGATCCCCTGTCGCCGGCACTCTTCATCTTGGCTATCGACGCGCTACAAGCAATGCTTAATTGGGCCACGAGCCAGAATCTGCTAGCTAAGCTTGGTTCGGACAGCAGGATGTTGAGGGATTCATTTTTCGCTGATGATGCAGTTCTTTTTTTCACACCGACGGCATTTGATCTGCAGGTTATCTCAGGCATTCTGGAGCTGTTTGGGAAGGCTTCGGGGCTACAAATCAATTTTCAAAAGAGCTCCATTACGTGCATCCGATGTGGGGAGGACCGGGCTATGGCGGCCGCTGATTTCTTCAACTGTCAGCACATCAAGTTTCCCCTCAAATACTTGGGGCTGCCACTCTCGATCTACAAATTGAAGAGGCAGGACATACTTCCGCTGATTGATAGGTACTCCAGCAAGATGAAAGGGTGGAAGCCCAAGCTGTTGGCTCCGGCCGGCAGACTGACCCTGACGAGCTGTGTTCTGATGGCCCTGCCGATCCACTTTTTGTCTGTTCTCTCTTTGCCGGCTTGGGCTCAAGATCATTGACAGAAGATGTAGAGGATTTGTGTGGAAAGGTGAGGACGAAATCAACGGAGGCCACTGCTTGGTCCCATGGGCCCGGGTTTGCAGACCAAAAGAATGGGGAGGTCTTGGCCTTTTGAACTTGAAAAACTTTGGGATCGCTCTTCGTTGCCGCTGGCCTTCGCTGAGCTGGGATTCAGCGCAATGACCATGGAAATTTCTACCAGATCAGCAGGACAAGGATGCTTCTGCTATGTTCGCCGCGGTAGGCCGGATGGCCTTGGGGAACAGGGAGATAGCCAGATTCTGGACGGATTGCTGGACGCCTGAAGGCCGTAGCCTGGCTTCTTTGGCCCCCGCTTTATTTTCCTTCGTCAAGGATTCTAAATTGCCGGTTAAGGATGCTCTACACAATCGCAGGTGGATCAAGGACATCCAAGGTGCCCTGACGGTCCAAGCTTTGGCGTAGTATCTCTCGGTCTGGGACATCGCCCAGGACACCACCCTCTCTGCGGATACCAATGATTGACTCGAATGGAGGCTGACTGAGCATCACCACTTCACCGTAAGCAGTGCTTACAGGATGTTCTTCATGGCCGGAATTAAGTTCGCCTGTAACAAGCCAATATGGAAGTCCAAAGCCCCCCCTCGCTGCAAGTTCTTCATGTGGTTGGTTATTCATAAGAAGTGTCTTACAGCGGACAATCTTCAGAGACGCGGATGGCCGTCCAATGAATACTGCCCACTCTTCTTAGTCCATCTTGAGGACTGCACGCACCTCTTTGTGCACTGCAGGTTCACGCAGCAGCTCTGGAGGGCGTTCCAGCAATGGATTGGCGTCATTTTCTCCACCCCGGACGGCAATTACAACAGCACAGAGGATTGGAGGCTGCAGGCGAGGAGGGCAATCCCGAAGCACGCACGACGGAATTTCGACACCATTGCCATCCTTATTCACTGGAGGGTCTGGAAGGAGCGGAACTCTAGAGTATTTCAGCACACAGCTTGTAGCATTGATCAAGTCCTTGACCAAATCAGAGAGGATATGGGAGTATGGAGATCCACCGGTTGTGTGGCTGACCTGGGGAGTTAGTCACCACAGCGTCGCGCGGGTTCCCTTGAACTTCTATTCCAGCGGCTCTTCCATGTACTAACAGTTCCAGACCTTCTGAACTGTTGGTTGTTGTTGTACTGTTCTTATTCTCTATCTAATAAAGATCGGCCAATGGCCCTTCGAATACTATGTGGTGGCTCGGTGTTGACTCCGGTTTTAGATGGTGGGGCCATTGTGTTTGCATCTCTTCATTGTTGGGTCTGTAGGTCTGAAGTGATGACTTCGGATTGTTTGATGTATGTTTCTGCTAGATCTATATTAAACAACTTAATAATGATGGTTGTGTGCATTTTTAAATGTACAGGCAGGACGATCAGCCTCCTTTTCATGAAAAAAAGAAATTTCGTTTGTCGACTGCTCGGATGTGAACGGCCTCGTACTATCGTCGCTGTCGTCTGTCGCCTCACTGTCGTTAACGCCCTGAACTAAAGCAATCAATTGGTAAAGAAAAAAAAGAGGTGTGTTTTTGGCCCCCCCCCTCTTCCCTCCTCTTTTTATTTTTATGGCTCTTGCCATCCCCTTGTTTGCTTCTCCTATATTAATATAAGGCAAAATCTTTTTTGCCCGTTTCAAAAAAAGAAAAAGAAAAAAGAGAGATAGAGTCATTCTCTTCAACAGAAGCACGCCATAGTACATGAATGCGCGGTGAGAAGCTACCGAGGTCACACAAGCCAGAGCAAGGTCATTGTGGCCACACAAGCTAGAGAAGGTTCATTGTGGTTACACAAACCACAAAACCATGCGCCATTGGCCATGGCTTTTCTCTTCACTGTCCGGATGCGTTCTCTCCACACACGCTGTCTGCAGCACCTCATACTCCTACGAAACACATGATGAACTTGATAGGTACGACGGACAACGAATAATATTTTTAAAACATTATGATCCACGAAGGCACATCCACTTGACAAGACACATGATTAACTTGCTCGTTTTTCAACCGTATATACTCATGTGTCACATATAATACTTTTGTTTCGTAATGTAGTGTATATAGATTTCTAAAAAAATCAAACCGAACAAACTTTGATGAAGTTTGTGAAGGAAAACATTTACATTTAGACTATCATATCTATATCATTAGATTCATGTCGTAGGATTTTCTATCATAGCTTGCCACAAAACTAGTTAAGGTTTTCGATGCTGTAAAAGTTATTAAATATTCTGAAAAAAAATACTGAAACAGCACACCTACAATCCAACATTATCCAACAAAGTGTTTGAAAACATATGATTATGTGTGTCCTAAACAAAAAGAAACAAATGGTTCAGTATATATTTATGGTTGTGTGTCCTGTTTTATTTTTTATTTTTTTTGCCGAGGACACATAAATGCATATTTTCACAATCCATTTGTTGGATCGTCTTATTACATTTGAATGATGCTCCACTATTTATTTCATATTTTTGATAACTTTTAAATTGTTAAAAGTTTAATGAGGTTAAACTAGTTTTCTGGTAAGCTATGATAGACACAATTTTACCTTAAAATGTAGTCTTATATTATAGAATATATTATGTATTGTAGATATAAACAATTTTCTTTGTAAAATGGATCAAATTTTGTAATGTTAGACTTTTCAAAAAACATACACATACTACATTATAAAATGGAGGGTACATACATCAAATGTGACAATCTCGTACATACGTTCTCGACGAAAATTCAACGAGCACCGATTGGCTCGTGCAATCGTGCAGGTGTGGCTGCTTTCACTCCGTATACCTAGTTCAACCTCGTTACCGGCAAGTCTCTTTACTCGTTCTGTAATACAAGATCCCGTGGCTAACACTTAGTCACATTGCTTGCAAGGCTTATTATGATGTTGTATTACCGAGTGAGCCCTGAGATAACTCTCCGTCACACGGAGTAACAAATCCCAGTTTTGATCCATGCCAACCCAACAGACACCTTCGGAGATACCTGTAATGCACCTTTATAGTCACCCAGTTACGTTGCGACGTTTGGTACACACAAGGCACTCATCCGGTGTCCATGAGTTGCATGATCTCATGGTCAAAGGAACATATACTTGACATGCAAAAAACAGTAGCAATAAACTGACACGATCATATGCTATGTTTGTAGTTTGGGTCTTGTCCATCACACAATCTCCTAATGATGTGATCCCGTTATCAAATGACATCTCATGTCCATGGCTAGGAAACCTTAACCATCTTTGATCAACGAGCTAGTCTATTAGAGGCATACTAGGGACATGGTTTTGTCTATGTATCCACACATGCATCTAAGTCTCCGATCAATACAATTATAGCATGCATAATAAACGATTATGATGAATAAGGAAATATGATAATAACTAATTTATTATTGCCTCTAGGGTCAATAATCTAGTTCACATCACCATATGATTCGCATTGTTATGAATCTAACACCCAATGAGTTCTGGAGCTTGATCATGCTTTGCATGTGAGAGAGGTCTTATAGTCAACAGGTCTGCGACATTCAGATCCGTGTGTACGCAAATTTCTATGTCAAACCTTGAACACTGCTACCACACTCCACTTGGTACTATTCCAAATGGCTGCTCCACTATACGTATCCAGATTGCTACTACGAGTCATCCGGATTGGTGTTAAAGCTTGCATCGACGTAACTCTTTACGACGAACTCTTTATCACCTTTATAATCGAGAAACATCTCCTTAGTCTTTTAGTTACTAAGGATAATCTTGACTGCTGTCCAGTGCTCCATTCCAGGATCACTTTGAAACCTTTCGGCCATACTTATGGCAAGGCTGACATCGGGTCTTGTGCATAGCATTGCATACATGATAGAGCCTATGACTTAAGCATAGGGGATGACACTCGTCTTTTCTCTATATTCTGTAGTCACTAGGCATTGAGTCTTACTCAACTTCACACCTTACAAATCAGGCGAGAACTCTTTCTCTGACTGATCCATTTTGAATTCTTTCAAAAACTTTGTCAAGGTATGTACTTATTTGAAAAGTCTCATCAAGCTTCTTGATCTATCTCTATAGATCTTGATGCTCAATAATTAGGTAGCTTTATCCAGGTCTTCCTTTGAAAAACTCTTTTTCAAACAACCGTTTATGCTTTCCAGAAATTCTACATCATTTCCGATCAACAATATGTCAACCACATGTGCTTACCAGAAACATGCACACCTTTTAGCATCCTTAGGACTGACAAAACCTTCTGGTTGTATCTCATACAACCTTTCCTTGAGGAAGGAAACGATGTTTTGACATCCATCTGCCAGATTTCATAATTGAAAAATGCAGCAACTGCTAACATAATTCCAACAGACTTTAGCATCGCTACGAGTGAGAAAGTCTCATCGCAGTCAAGTCCTTGAACTTGCCGAAACTTCTTTGCGACAAGTCGAGCTTTATAAATGGTGACATTCACCATCAGTGTCTGTCTTCATCTTAAAGATCCATTTGTACTCGACGACCTGCCGTCCAACAAGCAAGTCTACCAAAGTCTATACTTGGTTTTCATACATGGATCCTTTCTTCGATTTTATGGCCTCTAACCATTTGTCGGAATCCGGGCCCATCATCGCTTCTCCATAGCTCGCAGGTTCATCATTGTCCAACAACATGACCTCCAAGACAGGGTTGTCGTACCGCTCAGGAGCAGTACACATCCTAGTCGACCTACGAGGTTCGATAGTAACTTGATCCGAAGCTTCATGATCATCATCATTAACTTCCTCTTCAACTAAAGTAGGTTTCACAGAAAACAACTTCCTGCGCTGCGCTACTCTCTAGTTGAACAAAGCTTCAACAACCTCATCAAGTTCTATCTTCCTCCCACTCAATTCTTTCGAGAGAAACTTTTTCTCGAGAAAGGACCCAGTTTTAGCAACAAACACTTTATGCTTGGATCTGATATAGAAGGTTTACCCAACTGTTCTTAGGGTATTCTATGAAGATGCATTTGTCCGCTTTGGGTTCGAGCTCATTAGGTGAAAACATTTTCCACACAAGTGTCGCAGCCCCAAACATTAAGAAATGACAGCTTGGGTTTCTATCAAACCCTAATTCACACGGTGTCATCTCAACGGATTTAGATGGTGCCCTATTTAAAGTGAATGTAGTTGTCTCTAATGCATAACCCCAAAATTATAGTAGCAAAACGATAAGAAGCATCATAGCACGCACCATATCCAATAGAGTACGACCATGACATTCGGACACACCATCACACTATGGTGTTCCAGGTGGCGTGAGTTGTGAAACAACTTTCACATTGTCTAAAGTTGTATGCCAAACTCGTAACTCAGATATTTACCTCCACGATCATATCGCAGACATTTTTATCTTCTTGTCACGATGATCTTAAAATTCACTCTGAATTTGCTTGAACCTTTTAAATGATTCAGACTTGTGTTTCATTAAGTAAATATACACTATATCTACTCAAATCATTAGTGAAGGTAAGAAAATAACGATATCCCCCGCACGCTACCAGACTCATTGGATTGCATACATCAACATGTATCGTTTCCAATAAATCACTTGCCCGCTCCATCAAACTAGAAAACGGGGTCCTTAGTCATCTTGCCCAAGAGGCATGGTTCGCATGTCTCAACCGATTTGAAATCGAATGAGTCCAAAGATCCATCAGCATGGAGTTTCTTCATGCGCTTTATACCAATATGACATTTAGCGGGAGTGCCACAAGTATGTAGTACTATCATTATTAACTTTGTATCTTTTGGCATCAATGTTATGAACATGTGTATTACTATGATCAAGATTCAACAAACCATTCTCACTGGGTGCATGACCATTGAAGGTATTATTCATGTAAACAGAATAACCATTATTCTTTAACTTAAATGAATAACCGTGTTGCAATAAACACGATCTAATCACGTTCATGCTCAACGCAAAACACCAAATAACATTTATTTAGGTTCATCACTAATCCCGAAGGTAGAGAGAGCGTGCGATGTTGATCACATCAACATTGGAAACATTTCCAACACACATCGTCACCTCACCCTTAGCTAGTCCTCCGTTTATTCCGTTTCTTTTATTTCCAGTTACTAACATTAAGCAACCGAACCGGTATCTAATACCCAGGTGCTACTAGGAGTACTAGTAAGGTACACATAAATAACACGTATATCAAATATACTTTTGTCGACGTTGCCAGCCTTCTTATCTACCAAGTATCTAGGGTTGTTCTGCTTCAGCGACCGCTCTCCTCATAATCGAAGCACTTAGTCTCGAGTTTGGGTTCAACTTTGGGTTGCTTCACTGGAGCAGCAATTGACTTGCTATCCATGAAGTTTTCCCTCCTTGCTCCTGCCCTTCTCGAAACTAGTGGTTTGACTAACCATCAACACTTGACGCTCCTTCTTGATTTCTACCTTCGTGGTGTCAAACATCGCGAACAGCTCAGGGATCATTATTTCTATACCTCGCATTTTATAGTTCATCACCAAGTTCTAGTAGCTTTAGTGACAGTGACTTGGAGAACTATATCAATCACTATCTTATCTGGAAGATCAACTCCCACTCGATTCAAGCAATTGTAGCACCCAGACAATCTGAACACATGCTCAACAATTGAGCTATTGTCTTTCATCTTGTAGGCAAAGAATCTTGTTGGAGATCTCATATCTCGCAACACGGGCACGAGCCTGAGATCCTAATTTCAGCACTTAGAACATCTCATATGTTCCATGACGTTCAAAACATTTCGGAGCCTCAATTCTAAGCCATAATGCATGATGCACTAAACTATCAAGTAGTCATCAGAACATGCCTGTCAGATGTTCACAACATCAACAGACGACACTAGAGGAGTTGGCGCACCGAGCGGTGCATTAAGGACATAAGCCTTCTGTGCAGCAACGAGGACAATCCTCAGATCACGGAGCCAGTCCGCAATATTGCTACCATCATCTTTCAACTCTATTTCTCTAGGAACGTATAAAAATTCAAGGGAGCTACAGCGTGAGCTAGTAATCAGCAACACAGTTTGCAAAGACACTACTGACTATGTTCATGATAATGAGTTCAATTTAATCATATTACTTAAGAACGCCCACTCAAATTGACATCCCTCCGGTCATCCGAGTGATACATGATCCAAATTCACCTACTCAAGTCCGATCATCATGTGAGTTGAGGTGGTTACAATGGTGAACATCATCATGTTGATCATATCTACTATATGACTCATGTTCGACCTTTCGGTCTCTTGTGTTCCGATGGCATGTCTGTACAAGCTAGGCTCGTCAAGTTTAACCCGTGTGTTCTGCATGTGCAACACTGGCTTGCACCCGTTGTATGTGAACGTAGAGTCTATCACACCCGATCATCACGTGGTGTCTCGACACGACGAACTTTCGCAACGGTGCACACTCGGGGAGAACACAATTTATCTTGAAATTAAGTGAGGGATCACCTTATAATGCTACCATCGTCCTAAGCAAAACAATGTGCATAAAAGGATTAACATCACAAGCAAATCATAAGTGACATGATATGGCCATGAACTTGTGGTTTTGATCTCCATCTTGAAAGCACCAGCATGATCTCCATCGTCACCGGCACGACACCATGATCTCCATCATCTTGATCTCCATCAACATGTCGCCATCGGGGTTGTTGCACCCAGCATGCTTCTACTACTATTACTACCGTTTAGTGATAAAGTAAAGCATTACATAGCGCTTAATGATTGACATGCAGGTCATACAATAATTAAAGACAACCCTGTGGCTCCTACCGATTGCCGTACTCATCGACATGCAAGTCTTGATATTCTATACAACACATGATCATCTCATACATCACATATATCACATCGTGTAATTGGCCATATCACATCACAACATACCCTGCAAAAACGAGTTAGACGTCCTCTAATTGTTGTTGCATGTTTTACGTGGCTGCTATGGGTATCTAGCAAGAAAAATTCTCATCTACGCAGAAACCACAACGGTGATACACTAGTTGCTTTTCAACCTTCTCAAGGACCGCCTTTGTCGAATCCGATCCAACTAAAGTAGGAGAAACAGACACCCGCCAGCCATCTTTGTGCAACAAGGTTACACGTCAATCGATGGAACCGGTCTCTCGTAAGCGTACGAGTAAGGTTGGTCCGGGCCGCTTCATCCTACAATACCGCTGAACCAAAACACTACCAAGGGAGGAAGCAATCTAAGCATCAACGCCCACAAACTCTTTGTGTTCTACTCAAGATCTCATCTACAGATAGACCTAGCTCATGATGCCACTGTTGGGGAACGTTGCATGGGAAACAAAAAATTTCCTACGCACACGCAAGATCTATCCATGGTGATGAGCATCTACGAGAGGGAGAGTGGATCTACATACCCTTGTAGATTGCTAAGCGGGAAGCGTTAAGAAACGCGGTTCGTGTAGTCAAACATCTTCGCGATCCAAATCGCGAGTGTGCCGTAATCTCATCACGATCCGTCCCGCGATCCAATCACGATCCGTCCCACGAACTCATCACGATCCGTTCCGCGATCTCATCACGATCTGTCCCGCGAACTCATCACGATCCGTCCCGCGAACTCATCACGATCCGTCCCGCGAACTCATCACGGTCCTTCCGATCTAGCGCCGAACGGACGGCACCTCCGTGTTCAGCACACGTATAGCTTGATGACGATCTCTTCCTTCTTGATCCAGGAAGAGGGAGTGGAGAGGTAGAAGAGTTCTCCGGCAGCGTGACGGCGCTGCAGCGATGGTTGTGGAGCTATTCCGGCAGGGCTTCGCCTAAGCACTGCAGAAAACCGATCTAGAGGAGAAGCTATGCACTAGAGGAACGGGTGGCACGTGGCTGAAAATCTTGTGCCAAAACCCTAAAATCCTCTAGTATATATAGGAGGAGAGGAGGAGGAGGCTTGGCTGCCAAAGAGGCAGCCCTTGGGTCGGCCAAACCAAGGAGGAGGAGTCCTCCTCCTCCACTCCTAGTAGGATTTGGACTCCTTCCTTATTTGGCCCTTTTTTGCCTTTTTCCACCTTTTTACTTTTGGGCTATTCTTCCCAGCCGCATGGCCTTGTGTGGGACTTCCACCAGCCCACAAAGGGCTGATATTTACTCTCCCACAGCCCATGTAGCCTCTTGGGTCAAAATACCCCTCCCGATGGTCCCCCGGTACACTACCGGCACTCCCGGTACACTATCGATGAGCCCGAAACTTTTTCGGTGACCAAAATAGGAGTTCCTATATATCAATCTTTACCTCCGGACCATTCTGGAGCTCCTCGTGATGTCCGGGACTCCGAACAACCTTCGGTCACCACCATGCATAACTCTATACTACCAAAATGTCACCAAACCTTAAGTGTGCAGACCCTGCGGGTTTGAGAACTATGTAGACATGACCGAGACACCTCTATGGTCAATAACCAATAGTGGGACCTGGATGCCCATATTGGTTCCTACATATTCTACGAAGATATTTATCTGTCAAACCTCTATGTCAAGGATTTAGTTAATCTTGTATGATGTTTCCCTTTGTTCTTCGGTATGTTACTTGCCCGAGATTTGATCGTCGGTATCTGTATACCTAGTTCAACTCGTTACCGGCAAGTCTCTTTACTCGTTCCGTAATACAAGATCCCGTGGCTAACACTTAGTCACATTGTTTGCAAGGCTTATTGTGATGTTGTATTACAGAGTGGGCCTTGAGATACCTCTTCGTCACACGGAGTAAGAAATCCTAGTTTTGATCCATGCCAACGCAACAGACACCTTCAGAGATACCTGTAATGCACCTTTATAGTCACCCAGTTACGTTGCGACGTTTGATACACACAAGGCACTCCTCCGGTGTCCGTGAGTTGCATGATCTCATGGTCAAAGGAACATATACTTGACATGCAGAAAACAGTAGCAATAAACTGACATGATCATATGCTACATTTGTAGTTTGGGTCTTGTCCATCACACCAATCTCCTAATGATGTGATCCCATTATCAAATGACATCTCATGTCCATGGCTAGGAAACCTTAACCATCTTTGATCAACGAGCTAGTCTATTAGAGGCATGCTAGGGACATGGTTTTGTCTATGTATCCACACATGCATCTAAGTCTCTGATCAATACAATTATAGCATGGATAATAAACGATTATCATGAATAAGGAAATATGATAATAACTAATTTATTATTGCCTCTAGGGCATATTTCCAACACGCCGGAGGAGGGCCAAGTGATCCCCACCCCAAGCCGGGCGAAAGGATGGTCTTCATCCCCCACTTCATACAGGGGCTGAGCTTTCCACTCCACCCCTTTGTCAGGGGGTTGATGTTCTTCTACGGTCTTGACTTCCACGACCTCCTGCCGAATTACTTTATGCATATATCGGCTTTCATCCTCGTCTGTGAGGTGTTTCTCCGGGTCGAGCCACACTTTGGGCTCTGGCTCAGGGTGTTCAACGTCAAGCCGAAGTGCGTTAGAGGGAAGCACGCAGACTGCAGCGGAGTAGTCATTGGCAAGCTCACGCGCATTGTGTGGCCATCGGTCACCTTTATCGACACCATCAAGGTGTGGGAGAAGGAGTGGTTCTACATCACCGAACCACGGGAAGAAGGTCATCTTCCCCTGCCGAATTCAGATCCGGTCCCCCCACCAGGCTAGCTTCATGGCTCAAAAAAGGCCTCAGCTAGGGACCGAGAAATGAGGTGAGTGACCTGCAGAAGTGCATCAACACCAAGGTCGAGAAGGGCATCACACTGACCAACGTGATCCAGGTCATGCTCCGAAGAGGCATCCACCCCTTCCAACGCCAGGATATTCCCTTGTGGGCTCGTCAGGTTGACGACGCGCCCATGATCCGGAATCTCTTTCGCACTACACGGGAGAAGCTATGGAAGACGCCCTTCAAATCATAGAGGAGCTGGCCATCCGAAGAAGAAGACAAAGGTCTGCACACCGACAAGCCCGCCTCTAAGGTACGGTACTAACTTTGTTTGTTTAGCTTCATTTTCCATAGAGAAGACTTTTAACACTCCTTCCGATCACCCTCTACAGTCATGGCTGAAAATGGCTGTGACTATCAATAGTTTGGCACCCCAGCCCGAAGACGCTAGGTCCGGGCTGTTAGCGGCGATGCTCGTGGTGAAGCCGTACAAGGCCCCCACGAAGAAGGAGGAGAAGAAGAAGCCAGGTCGGGGCGACCTTTGCTGTTGGGGAATGTTGCATGGGAAACAAAAAAATTCCTACGCGCACGCAAGATCTATCCATGGTGATGAGCATCTACGAGAGGGAGAGTGGATCTACATACCCTTGTAGATCGCTAAGTGGGAAGCGTTAAGAAACACGATTGATGTAGGCGAACGTCTTCGCGATCCAAATCACCGAGCGTCCCGTGATCCCATCACGATCTGCCCCGTGATCCAATCACGATCCGTCCCGCGATCTCATCGGGAACCATCCCGCGATCTCACCACGAATTGTCTCGCGATCTTGATCACGGTCCTTCTGATCTAGCACCGAACGGACGGCACCTCTGAGTTTAGCACACGTATAGCTCAATGGCGATCTCCTTCTTGATCCAGCAAGAGGGAGCAGAGATGTAGATGAGTTCTCTGGCAGTGCGACAGTGTTGCGGTGATGGTGGTGGAGCTATTGCAGCAGGGCTTCGCCTAAGCACTACTGAAACCGATCTAGAGGAGAAACTACGATCTAGAGAAGAGGGCAGCACGTGGCTTTTTTTCTATGTCTCAAAACCCTCAAAACCTCTAGTATATATAGGAGGATAGAGGGAGGAGGCTGGCGCACAAGGGCCAGCCCTTTGTCCTTTGGCGCAAGGAGGAAAGGAGTCCTCCTCCTCCACTCCTAGTTGGATTAGGACTCCTTTCTTATTTAGCCTTTTTGCCTTTTTCCACCTTTTTCTCCTCGGGCTTTTCTTCCCAGCCGCATGGGTCGTTTGTGGGACTTCCACCAGCCCACTAAGGTCTAGTATTCATCCTCCCACAGCCCATGTAGCCTCTTGGCTCGAAATAGCCCTCCCGATGGTCCCCCGGCACCCTCCCGGCACCCTCGGTACACTACCAATGAGCCCGAAACTTTTCTGGTGAGCAAACCAAGCCTTCCTATATATCAATCTTTACCTACAGACCATTCCGGAGCTCCTCGTGATGTCCGGGATCTCATCCGGGACTCTGAACAACCTTCGGTCACCACCATACATAACTCTATACAACTAAAACATCACCGAACCTTAAGTGTGCAGACCTTGCGGGTTCGAGAACTATGTAGACATGACCGAGACACCTCTACGGTCAATAACCAATAGCGGGAACTGGATGCCCATATTGGTTCCCACATATTCTATGAAGATCTTTATCGGTTGAACCTCTATGTCAAGGATTCAGTTAATCTCGTATGTTGTTCCCTTTGTTCTTTGGTATGTTACTTGCCCGAGATTCGATCGTTGGCATCTCCATACCTAGTTCAATCTCACTACTGGCAAGTCTCTTTAGTCGTTCCGTAATACAAGATCTCGTGGCTAACACTTAGTCACATTGCTTGCAAGGCTTATTGTGATGTTGTATTACCGAGTTGGCCTTGAGATACCTCTCCGTCACACGGAGTTACAAATGCCAGTCTCGATCCATGCCAACCCAAAAGACACCCTCAGAGATACCTATAGAGCACCTTTATAGTCACCCAGTTATATTGCGACATTTGATACACACAAGGCACTCCTCCAGTGTCAGCGAGTTGCATGATCTCATGGTCATAGGAACAGATACTTGACATGCAGAAAACAATAGCAATAAACTGACACGATCATATGCTACGTTTATAATTTAGGTCTTGCCCATCACATCATTCTCCTAATGATGCGATCCCGTTATCAAATGACATCTCATCTCCATGTCTAGGAAACCTTAACCATCTTTGATCAACGAGCTAGTCTATTAGAGGCATACTAGGGACATGATGTTGTCTATTTATCCACACATGTATCTGAGTTTTCGATCAATACAATTCTAGCATGGATAATAAACGATTATAATGAACAAGGAAATATGATAATAACTAATTTATTATTGCCTCTAGGGCATATTTCCAACAGTCTCCCACTAGCACTAGAGTCAATAATCTAGCTCACATCACCATGCATTTCGCATTGTTATGAATCTAACACCCAATGAGTTCTGGGGCTTGATCATGCTTTGCATGTGAGAGAGGTCTTTTAGTCAATGGGTCTGTGACATACAAATCCGTGTGTACTTTGCAAATCTCTATGTCTTACTATAGACACTGCTACCACACTCTACTTGGAGCTATTCCAAATGGCCGCTCCACTATACGTATCCGGATTGCTACTAAGAGTCATCCGGTTTGGCGTTAAAGCTTGCATCGACATAACTCTTTACGTCGAACTTTTTATCACCTCCATAATCGAGAAACATCTCCTTAGTCCTTTGATTACTAAGGATAACTTTGACCGCTGTCTAGTGATCCACTCCTGGATCAATCTTGTACCCCTTGACAGACTCATGGCAAGGCACACACCAGGTGCGGTACACAACATGGCATAATATAGATCCTATGGCTAAGGCATAGGGGACGACCTTCGTCCTTTCTCTTTCTTCTGCCGTGGCCGAGCTTTGAGTCTCACTCAACTTCACACCTTACAAATCAAGCAAAAACTCTTTATTTGGATGATCCATTTTGAACTCTTTCAAAATCTTGTAAAGGTATGTACTCATTGAAAGTCTTATCAGACATCTTGATCTACCTCTATCGATCTCGATGCCTAATGATTAAGTAACATTATCCAGGTCTTCCTTTGAAAAATTCTTTTCAAACAACCCTTTATGCTTTCCAGAAATTCTACATCATTTCCGATCAACAATATGTCATCCACATATGCTTACCAGAAACTCTATAGTGCTCCCACTCACTTTATTGTAAATACAAGTTTCTCATAAACTTTGCATAGACTTAAAAACTTTGATCACCTCATCAAAGCAGACGTTCCAACTCCGAGATGCTTGCTTCAGTCCATAGAAGGATCACTGAAGCTTGCAAACCTTTTAGCATCCTTAGGACTGACAAAACCTTCTGGTTGTATCTCATACAACCTTTCCTCAAGGAAGAAAATGATGTTTTGATATCCATCTGCCAAATTTCATAATTGAAAAACGCAGCAACTGCTAACATAATTTCAACAGACTTTAGCTTCGCTACGAGTGAGAAAGTCTCATCATAGTCAAATCCTTGAACTTGTCTGAAACTTCTTTGCGACAAGTCGTGCTTTATAAATGATGACATTCACCATCAGCGTCTGTCTTTATTTTAGAGATCCATTTGTACTCAACGACCTGCCGTCCAACGAGCAAGTCTACCAAAGTCTATACTTGGCTTTCATACATGGATCTTTCTCGGATTTCATGGCCTGTAACCATTTGTCGGAATTCGGGCCCATCATCGCTTCTCCACAGTTGGTAGGTTCATCATTGTCCAACAACTTGACCTGTAAGACAGGGTTGCTGTACCACTTAGGAGTAGTACACGTCCTTGTCGACCTACGAGGTTTCATAGTAACTTGATCCAAAGTTTCATGATCATCATCATTAAATTCCTCTTCAACTAACATAGTCTCCACACAAACAATTTTCTGTGCTGCGCTACTCTCTGGTTGAAACAAAGGTTCAACAACCTCATCAAGTTCTATCTTCCTCCCACTCAATTCTTTCGAGAGAAACTCTTTCTCGAGAAAGAACTCGTTTTAACAACAAACACTTTGTGCTCGGATCTGAGATAGAAGGTATACCCAACTGTTCTTACGGTATTCTATGAAGATGCATTTGTCCACTTTGGGTTCGAGGTCATTAGGTCAAAACCTTTTTCACATAAGCGTCGCAGCCCCAAACATTAAGAAATGACAGCTTAGGTTTCTATCAAACCATAATTCATACGGTGTCATCTCAACGGATTTATATGGTGCCCTATTTAAAGTGAATGTAGTTATCTCTAATGCATAACCCCAAAACGATAGTGGCAAAACGATAAGAGACATCATACTACGCACCATATCCGATAGAGCACGACTATGATGTTCCGACACACCATCACACTATGGTGTTCCAGGTGGCATGAGTTGTGAAACAACTTTCACATTGTCTAAAGTTGTATGCCAAACTCGTCATCAGACATTCACCTCCACGATCATATCATAGACATTTTATCTTCTCATCACGATGATCTCAAACTTCACTCTTATTCTGCTTGAACTTTTCAAACGATTCAAACTTGTGTTTCATTAAAAAAATATACACTATATCTACTCAAATCATTAGTGAAAATAAGAAAATAACGATATCCACCGCACGATACAACACTTATTGGACCGTATACATCAACATGTATCACTTCCAATAAGTCACTTGCCCGTTCCATCAAGCCGGAAAACGGGGTTTTAGTCATCTTGACCAAGAGGCATGGTTCGCATGTCTCAATCGATTCAAAATCGAATGAGTCCAAAGATCCATCAGCATGGAGTTTTCATCATGCGCTTTACACCAATATGACATTTAGCGGTAGTGCCATAGGTATGTGGTACTATCATTATTAACTTTGCATCTTTTGGCATCAATGTTATGAACATGTGTATTACTACGATCAAGATTCAACAAACCATTCTCTCTGATTATTCTGTAGCTTTCATTTCGAGTTACTAACATTTAGCAACCGAACCGGTATCTTAATACCCAGGTGCTACTAGGAGTACTAGCAAGGTACACATCAATAACACGTATATCAAATATACTTCTGTCGACGTTGCCATCCTTCTTATCTACCAAGTATCTAGGGTTGTTTCGCTGCAGCGACCGCTCTCCTCATAATAGAAGCACTTAGTCTCGGGTTTGGGTTCAACTTTGGGTTGTTTCACTGGAGCAGCAACTGACTTGCCATCCATGAAGTTTCCCTTCTTGCCTTTGCCCTTCTCGAAACTAGTGGTTTTACTAACCATCAACACTTGATGCTCCTTCTTGATTTCTACCTTTGCGGTGTCAAACATCGCGAATAGCTCAGGGGTCATCATTTCTATCCCTAGCATTTAAAAGTTCATCGCGAAGCTCTAGTAGCCTAGTGACAGTGACTTGGAGAACTATATCAATCACTATCTTATCTTGAAGATCAACTCCCACTCGATTCAAGCGATTGTAGTATCCAGACAATCTGAGCACATGCTCAACGATTGAGCTATTCTCCTTCATCTTGCAGGCAAAGAATCTTGTTCGAGATCTCATATCTCACAACACGGGCACGAGCCTGAGATCACAATTTTAGCTCTTAGAACATATCATATGTTTAGTGATGTTCAAAATGTTTTGGAGCCTCAATTCTGGTGTAATGCATGACGCACTGAACTATCAAGTAGTCATCGGAACGCGCCCGTTAGATGTTCACAACATCTACAGATGAAGCTAAGGGGGTTGGCACACCGAGCGGTGCATTAAGGACACAAGCCTTCTTTGAACCAATGAGGACAATCCTCAGATCACGAACCCAATCCGCAATATTGCTACAATCATCTTTCAACTCTATTTCTCTAGGAACATATAAAAATTCAAGGGAGCTACAACGTGAGCTAGTAATCTACAACATAATTTGCAAAGACACTATTGACTATGTTCGTGATAATGAGTTCAATTAATCATAGTACTTAAGAACTCCCACTCAAATTGACATCCCTCCGGTCATTCAAGTGACACATGATCCAAATTCACCAACTCAAGTCCGATCATCACGTGAGTTGAGGTGGTTGCAATGGTGAACATCAACATGTTGATCATATCTACTATATGACTCATGTTCGACCTTTTGGTCTCTTGTGATCCGAGGCCATGCCTATAACTGCTAGCCTCGTCATGTTTAACCCGAGTGTTTTGCATGTGCAACACTGGCTTGCACCCGTTGTATGTGAACGTAGAGTCCATCACACCCGATCATCACGTGGTGTCTCGACATGACGAACTTCCGCAACGGTGCACATTCGGGGAGAACACAATTTATCTTGAAATTTAAATGAGGGATCACCTTATAATGCTACCATCCTCCTAAGCAAAACAAGGTGCATAAAAGGATTAACATAACATGCAAATCATAAGTGACATGATATGTCCATGAACTTGTGCTTTTGATCTCCATCTTGAAAGCACCGAGATGATCTCCATCGTCACCGGCATGACGCCATGATCTCCATCATCTTGATCTCCATCAACGTGTCGCCATCGGGGTTGTCGTGCCCGCCATGCTCATACTACTATACCTACCGTTTAGTGATAAAGTAAAGCATTGCATAGCGCTTAATGATTGACACGTAGGTCATACAATAATTAAAGACAACCCTATGGCTCCTGCCGGTTGCCGTACTCATCGACATGCAAGCCATGATATTCTATACAACACATGATCATCTCATACATCACATATATCTCATCATGTAATTGGCCATATCACATCACAACATACCCTGCAAAAACAAGTTAGACGTCCACTAATTGTTGTTGCAAGTTTTACGTAGCTGCTACGGGTATCTAGCAAGAACAATTCTCACCTACCTAAAACCACAACGGTGATACATAAGTTGATTTTCAACCTTCTCAAGGATCGCGTTTGTTGAATCCGATCCAACTAAAGTAGGAGAGACAGACACCCGCCAGCCATCTTTGTGCAACGGAGTTACACGTCAGTCGATGGAACCGGTCTCTCGTAAGCGTACGAGTAATGTTTGTCCGGGCCGCTTCATCCCACAACTTCTTTGTGTTCTACTCGAGATCTCATCTACACATCGACCTAGCTCATGATGCCACTGTTGGGGAACGTTGCATGGGAAACAAAAAATTTCCTACGTGCATGCAAGATCTATCCATGGTGATGAGCATTTACGAGAGGGAGAGTGGATCTACATACCCTTGTAGATCGCTAAGCGGGAAGCATTAAGAAACGAGGTTGATGTAGTCGAACGCCTTCGCGATCCAAATCGCCGAGCGTTCCGCGATCCCATCACGATCCGTCCCACAATCCAATCACGACCCGTCCCGCGATCTCATTACGAAACGTCCCGTGATCTCATCACGAATCGTCTAGTGATCTTGATCACGGTCCTTCCGATCTAGCACCGAACAGATGACACCTCTGCGTTCAGCACACGTACAGCTCGATGACGATCTCCGCCTTCTTGATCCAGCAAGACAGAGCAGAGCGGTAGATGAGTTCTCCGGCAGCGCGACGGCGTTGCGGTGATGGTGGTGGAGCTATTCCAGCAGGGCTTCGCCTAAGCACCGCTGAAACCGATCTAGAGGAGAAACTACGATCTAGAGAAAAGGGCAGCACGTGGCTGTTTTTTGTGTCTCAAAACCCCCAAAACTCTAGTATATATAGGGGGAGAGAGGGAGGAGGCTGGCACATAAGGGCCAGCCCTTTGGTCTTTGGCGCAAGGAGGAGACGAGTCCTCCTCCTCTACTCCTAGTTGGATTAGGACTCCTTCCTTATTTAGCCTTTTTGCCTTTTTCCACCTTTTTTCTCCTTGGGCTTTACTTCCTAGCCGCATGGGCCCTCTGTGGGAATTCCACCAGCCCACTAAGGGCTGGTATTCATCCTCCCACAGACCATGTACCCTCTTGGGTCGAAGTACCCCTCCCGATGGTCCCCCGGCACCCTCCTGGCACTCCCGGTACACTACCTATGAGCCCGAAACTTTTCCGGTGACCAAAACAGGACTTCCTATATATCAATCTGTACCTCCGGACCATTCCAGAGCTCCTCGTGACATCCGGGATCTCATCCGGGACTCTGAACAACCTTCGGTCACCACCATACATAACTCTATACTACCGAAATGTCATTGAACCTTAAGTGTGCAGACCCTGCGGGTTCGAAAACTATGTAGACATGACCGAGACACCTCTACGGTTAATAACCAATAGCAGGACCTAGATGCCCATATGGGTTCCTACATATTCTAAGAAGATCTTTATCGGTTGAACCTCTATGTCAAGGATTCAGTTAATCCCGTATGTTGTTCCATTTGTTCTTCGGTATGTTACTTGCCTGAGATTCGATAGTCGGCATCTCCATACCTAGTTCAATTTCACTAACAAGTCTCTTTACTCGTGACGTAATGCAAGATCCCGTGGCTAACACTTAGTCACATTGCTTGCAAGGCTTATTGTGATGTTGTATTACCGAGTGGGCCCTGAGATACCTGTCCGTCACACGTAGTAACAAATCCCAATCTTGATCCATGCCAACCCAACAGACACCCTCGGAGATACCTGTAGAGCACCTTTATAGTCACCCAGTTACGTTGCGACATTTGATACACACAAGGCACTCCTACGGTGTCAGCGAGTTGCATGATCTCATGGTCATAGGAATAGATACTTGACATGTAGAAAATAGTAGCAATAAACTGACACAATCATATGCTATGTTTATAGTTTGGGTCTTGCCCATCACATCATTCTCTGAATGATGTGATCCCGTTATCAAATGACCTCTCATGTCCATGGCTAGGAAACTTAACCATCTTTGATCAATGACCTAGTCTATTAGAGGCATACTAGGGACATGGTGTTGTCTATGTATCCACACATGTGTCTGAGTTTTCGATCAATACAATTCTAGCATGGATAATAAACGATTATCATGAACAAGGAAATATGATAATAAATAATTTATTATTGCCTGTAGATCATATTTCCAACATTCGCATCAGGGACCAGTCAGAGACTATGTCCGGGGAGACGAACGCCTCCTCAAATCAAGAGGAGCACGATGAAGAGGACGAAGAGGAGGAGGAAGAAGAGAAGGATGAAGTCGAGGGGGAAGGCTGTTCCCCCTCGCAAGAAAGAAGGCAGCATCATCGGATGCCCCAAAGGAGGTACCTTCTCCTGCCCAGAAGAGAGCGCGCCGGTGTAGGTGATCGTGTCCGACGACAGCTCCGACTCAGACACCGAGTCCGATAACCTCGAGGCGGCTCCACGAAGTAGCCTTAGGGTCAAGCCCCACGCCCGAAGGTTAGGATCTGAAGACCCCTTGTTCATCCTTCAACAGGTTTAATGTTTATTAAGACGCAGGTGCTTATCAATTTTGCAGCCCCCCGCGCGTCCTTCCCCCCAATCAAATATCGGACTGGGAGACCCCGCCCATTGAGCTAGCGGAGAGCGAAAATGCCTCACATCCCGTCACCCCTGGTGCCGCGAAGGAGACCATGGAGGTGTCAACCCAACATGCTCCTATGGAGCTGGGCACCAACGGCGGTGGCCGGGAGGGGGACGACATAATGGCCGAGGCTAATGCCTCAGTCACAGAAAACCGGGGGGAGGTAGCCCGCCCGGACATTGAGGAGGCTGGACGAGCAGCTGCTCAGTCCCCTCCAAGGGCATCTCCGGAGCGCGCCACGCCTCTGGAGGTACTGGTTCAAACCCCGGTCGGTGATCAGGTTATCTGATCACCTCCGGCGCCACCGGCCAATGGGTGGCCGGTCATGAAGGAGGCTCTATTGAGCGCCTCCGTCTCCGAGGAGCACCGCACCCTTATGGGTGCGGTATTATAGAGCATTCGGTCCGTCGACAATGGACTGAAGGAGGCCTTCAAAGGTCTCCTAACAGGTTTTCAAGTAAGTCACATGGAACCCTTATTTGCAAAGTTTTTTTATTTATTTCTATTATATACATGGAAGCCCCGAGCCCTAGGTAATTTACAAAAAAACCCTACCTAGGGGCCAATCATGTATCCGATACTAGACTAGATACAGATCATGTGTCTGGCATGTTAGGATAGTCCCTAAGAAGGTCCAACGCATGATGAGATTCACTATAATTCGGGAGTTGAGAACCCATGTAACATGTCAACTGTATGTGTCATGCAAGCTTCGTCATCGGTGCTGGCAATAAATGGCGCTGAGATGGATGAGCTAAATCGGAAGCTTAAACGCCCCGAGGATGAGGTTGAGGACCTCAACCGAAGATTCGATGAGGCACAAGGTAGGTCAAAACAAAATCCGAATACCTTTGCCCGAACTCCTTTGTCCGAACACCTTTACCCGAACGCTCTTCATGCAGTTTTTCATAATGTCTTAATTTTTAAATAGGTTCAGCGAAAGAGATGGAGCGGCTCAAGGCTGAGCTGCAGCAACCAAAAGACCACACGGCCGTCGAGAGGGCGGCGGCCAAAGAGGCAGCTACTGCCCTATCCGCCCTGCGAGCCACCAGCCAAAAGCATGAGGCTCGTGTGGCGAAGGTTCAGAAGGAGCTCAAGGTCACCAGCCAGAAGTGCGAGGCCCTTGAGCAGAAGCGCAAAGCGAGCGCGGGCGAACTGTCCACCCTGAAGAACGATCTTCAGAAGGAGCGGGTGGACAGGCAGTTCTATGAGGAATAGGTCCGCCAAGCGAATGACATAATGGATGTTAAGCCATACTTACTACATTGCGTCATCGGGGATAGAAAATTCAAATTGCTTACCCAGGTGTGGCGTTCTTCAGGCGCCTCCTCCGATCTCCAGAACAGCATGGCAGACGCTAATAGGTCGTTCGCCTAGAGGGAAGAAGGAGACGAAGCTCGGCTGTTCTGGGCATAGTTCGGAGCCACCGAGCGCTCGCCTCTTCTCATGACGTAGATGAAGCAGCTGATGGAGCTGCACCAGATGGATGAGCCGGCCATGAAGGACCTCTGCATCCGCTTATGGCCCGGCGAGCTGCTGCCAGGCAGCTACCTCGACCTGGTGCAGAAGTTGATTGCCGCATCGCCCCGCTTCGACACCTTGAAGCGCTCTTCTTGCATCGAGGAAGTCTAGATGGCCCTTGCCAAGGTCAAGGTGCACTGGCCGGGGCTAGATCTGATGAAGGTAGCCACTACCCCGCCACCTCATGGGAAGGAGCATAGACGCCCCGAGCTATACTTCACCGTAGTGATGGAAGGTTCTCAGGCGATAGCTTCTCAGTGTATGGGCGATAATGTATTCAAATGATTAGTAATGCATCCAAAGACTTGTCAAAGTTTTTAGTGTCATAAGTTATTTATTCACCTTTGATGTTTTTACATTCCTTTATAACTCTTGTGTGGCCGTTTAAAACTAAAAGATGTGAGTCGTCGGCTTCAGACCCCTTGTAGATACTACACGGGGTGTCTATGCCAATGCACCATATTCCTTAGCCAAGAGATCGGAACACGAAGGCGGTATAGTGAGGCGGACTAGGCAATCAGACTATAGTGTCTTGTTTCTTTCACTTAGCCGTAGGGGCGCGAAAAGGACTGCGAGGGACAAAGCACTAGCCCCCTGAGTTTTGTGATGTTTGGATGAACCGTGGCTAAGGCCAGCATCACATGGTTTGTATGGAGAGCAAAACCCTTCGCACAACGCAGAATATCCTCTAACGAGGATGGAAGTATAATACTTCAAGCTCGAATTCACAGACCGGCTCTGGCATACCATGACAGTAAGTTTTCGGCTTTCTCCCCTGAGGTGCTTGACCAGACTATCCGAAAACAGAATTGTAGGGGTTCTCCCTTTGCCCTTTTAGCTGAACAAGCGGAATGTAAGGGGGCAAGCACAGGAGCCGGGCAACCCAACTATTGACCCAAGACATAGTTCGGAACCAATGCATATAAAGTGAACTCCAAGATGCCAAACACATAATGAAAAATACGTAGGGCGATTTGTTTGTAAGTTCGAGCCCCAGGTATATTATCTGGTTGCGTCGTAATATATTGAATTATCTCGCGAGGATAGGGAGAAAAGGAAGTTATGTGCCGAGAAGGACAAACAGAAAAACATGTAAAATGATGTTGTATTTTTTCTCAACAACTCTTATTACTTGGAGTGCCGAAGCAACTGCTTACAGGTATGTGAAGAAAAGGGATTACATGAGTGGTTGTACCAGGGGACTTCGATTGATGGCCTTACGTCCTCGATATGCCCTATTGCTAGTTTACTCCTGCTCTTTGGTGTACCTCGACGGGTGGCATTGTTTGGCGAGCGGATCCTGCACACAAGGTCTTGAGAAGTCGCCAAACTATCAATTAGCTTTACACACTTGGTGGGCCCTTCAATGGTCCCTGCATCATGTCCGAAGACAGATTTAGTGGTAGTAGTCAGGTCCAGCCGGACTCCCACCTTTGTTTCCCCACCGCTGCCCATGGAATTTTAAGCACGAAGTTGTGCCTTCTTGGCACGTGCTTCGATGCTCCAAGGAGCGTGCGATGGGGTGCGAGTCCCTATTTGGGGGTAGAGGAGGGCTCTGAGAGTTCAGCCTGCAGTCGAGCTCGCTTCCCAACCTTGAGTGCGTTTACGGTAGATACCGGAACCTGCCGATCATCTTTGTAACTAAATTCGGCCGCCCGGGCCAGCGCATGCTCCTCAGTTCGTAGAGATCGCTCCATATTGTCGTTGACACTGATGACCCCTTTGGGGCCTGCCATCTTGAGCTTGAGGTATGCATAGTATGGGACAGCTTTGAAACAAGCGAACGCTATCCCGCCAAGCAGGGCATGCTAGCCGCTACGGAAGGGTACGATGTCGAAGATCAAGTCTTCGCTGCGAAAGTTATCAGGCGAGCCGAACACAACTTCTAGGGTTACGGAGCCCGTGCACCGGGCTTTGACACCTAGAATCACCCCTTTAAAGGTGGTGTTATCGATCTGTGACTGGTCTATGCCCATCTTTTTCACCGTGTCTGAGTAAATCAGATTAAGGATACTTCCTCCGTCCATTAGGACTTTTGTTAGGTGATACCCATCGATAATGGGGTCAAGGACGAGTGTGGCCGAACCCCTGTGGCGGATACTGGTCGGGTGATCACGCTGATGGAAAGTGATCGGACATGCGGACCATGGGTTATACTTCGGGGACATAGGCTCTACAACATAGACCTCTCGAAGGGCGTGCTTCCTCTCCTTCTTGGGTATATGGGTGGCGTATATCATGTTTACTGTCTTGACTTCCGGAGGAAATTTCTTTTGGTTGCCACCAATCGGACCCCGGGGCACATCCTCATCCTTGCTATGAGGGCTCTTGCTTTGGTCCTCAGGTGGGAGCTTGCCGACGTCCTTAAAGACCCAACAATTGCGGTGTGTGTGGTTGGCAAGCTTCTCTTGAGTCTCGTGGATTTGGCAATTGCACTCCATTATTTTTTCTAGCGGAGTGGGTCCTTCACGATTGCCTTTAGGAGGCTTCTTCTGCTGCCCATGACGGGAGTTGCAGAAGCCAGCGTCAGTGGCCGTATCATTGGCATCACTACTATTGTGTCGGTGCTTGTTCTTGTCCTCGGAGGCATAGTCCAGCATGTCAGTTAAATCTTCGACAGTGGCTATGAAGTGGGTGGTGGGTGGGTCGAAAAACTAGTCCTGACCCGCACCGTAACCGTTCTGAGCATAGATTGGGGTTGGGTCGTCGTTGATCTTCATCGACGAGATCTGATCTAGGGCCTCGTCAACCGCTAAGAGCCAGATCAGATCAAACTGTTTGGAACTTACGGAGTTTACCTCCGAAGCGCCCGGACATGGGGAGTGTTTGGCAAGAACACATGTTCGGTCTTTTGGCACAACAGTCAGACCAAGACAAGAGATTGGCCCATCGCCGTGGATAACCCTATCGGCGTGTCCGAAGAAGGAACTCGAGGTTAAAGCCTCAGAGTCTTCGGGTGCTACAGGCGAAGCTGTGAGCCCGGTTAGCGACAAGTCACCCCGAGAATCAACGGAGAACTCTAGGTTTCTGAATCTGGCCTCTAGATTAGGGATCAGTGTGCAGCACAACGCTACTGAAGGTGAACATCTGTCCGAGGACGAAAGTGTCCATGTTGCGGGCATCTTCGTTGATGACAAGGCGAGACATTGATTCCTTCATGCTCATAGAGGACCTCTCAATGAAAGCACCAATGTCGGTGTCAAAACTGACGGATCTTGGGTAGGGGGTCCCAAACTATGAGACTAGAGCAGATGGTAACAGGAGACGAAGGGGACACAGATTTAGCCAGGTTCGGACCCTCCTATGGAGGTAATTCCCTACGAACTTCTTGGTTGTATTGATGATATGGGGGGTTACAGAGTTGATCTACCTCGAGATCGAACAACTAACCCTAGACGAGTTGTTCTGTCCCTCGACCCTAAAACCCTCCGGCTTATATAGACGCCAAGGGTATTAGGGTTTACACATGGTCGATTACTCGCCGAAGAGATAAACATGCCTATTCCCTATATCAAACGTGGAGCACAAGCCATACTTCCCGAAGCTTCCATCTTGGAGATAAGGTCTTCAATGAATCATGTGTTCGGTAAGCGGCCCATATAGTCCAGCCCATAAAGATAGGTCGGCCTCCCGAGGACCCCTTAATCCAGGACTCCCTTAGTTGTCCTAACTAAACAAATGATTCGAAGAAGAAATACGAGGCTATAAGTAATCATGCAAATAAGAGATCAAAGAATACTCAAATCATATTCATGCATAGAAACTGATCATGAACTCAAAATTCATCGGATCCCAACAAACACACCGCAAAAGTCATTACATCAAATAGATCTCCAAGAGACCATTGTATTGAGAATCAAAAGAGACATAGGAAGCCATCTAGCTACTGCCTATGGACCCGTAGGTCTATGATGGACTACTCACACATCATCGGAGAGGCACCTATGATGAAGATGAATCCCTTTGTGATGGTGTTAGATTTGATCTCGAGGTTCTCGAACTTGCGGCGTCTGGAATTGTGTTTTGTCAACTCCCCTAGGGTTTTCTGATTTTCTGGAAATTTATAGGCTCGATAGTCGGTTGGGGGGAGTCCCGAGGTACCCACCCTCTACCAAGCCGCGCTAGAGGCCTCTGGCGTGCCCTGGTGGAGGGTTGCCACCCTTCCCCCCCCCCTCCCCTCTCTGGTGATTGTTTGGCCCATCTTGGCTCTTTTGGTCCATAAAAATTCTCAAAAAAATTCCCTTAGCGGTTGGGATCCATTTGGTACTGATTTTCTGCGAAGTAAAAAACATGCAAAAACAGCAACTGTCACTTTGGCACAGTGTCAAAAGGTTAGTCCCCGAGCAATGATATAAAGTTGCTATAAAATGATTGTAAAATATCCAAGCTTGATAATATAACAACATGAAACAAGCAAAAAATTTAGATACGTTGGAGACGTATCAACATCCCCAAGCTTAATTCCTACTCGTCCTCGAGTAGCTAAATGATAAAAATAGAATTTTTGATGTGGAATGCTGCCTAACATGTTCATCATATATTCTTTTCTTTGTAGCATGGACATTTGGACTTTTAAATGGTTCAAAGCAATAGTCTAGTTTTGACATGAAAACTTTAATACTCAAGCATATCAACAAGCAACCATGTCTTTCAAAATATCGACGCTAAAGCAAGTTATCCCTAGCCCATCGTGCTCAATCGTTGATCCATTCACAATACACACTCAAATATTAGCTACACCTAATGCTCAAGTACGATCATAGTGCCTCCTAGTTGGTGCTTTATAAGAGAAGATGGAGACTCAAATTGAAAAATAAAAATTGCATAAAGTAAATAGATAGGCCCTTCACAGAGGGAAGTAGGGATTTGTAAATGTGCCAGAGCTCAAGTGTTTAAATTGATAGATAAAAATATATTTTGGGTGACACGCCTTTCCTGTCAAAAAAACGACTGAGAGATTTCAATATCTTTCCACGCTACATACATCATAGGCAGTTCTCAAACAGAACATAAAGTTAATTCCTTTTTCCATCATACTTTCACTTTTCATGGCTAGCCGAATCCACGATCGCCTTCCATACCAACACTTTCCAATGAATTTATTATTAGACAACATAAAGTAAATAGTTTTTTTGGACATCGGTGCTCTTATGGCTAGCGTGCGCCGTCTCTCCTCTCTGCAGGGTCAACGAGCCTACTACCACCAGTCGGCAATTTGCTTAATCCTTTTATGTTTTCTTTGGGCGTGATTATGTTATTGCCCAACCGTATTAGCCGCTTTATTAGTCTAGATCTGGTTGTATAGATGTTTGCTTTATTTATAAAGTAGGATGAAAGCCTATTTCGAGATCTCGAGATGCTCTCTTCCACACAAAGAACTGAAACAACAGATCATGCTAGATACATCATAGGCAGTTCACAAACAGAGAATAAAGTTTATTCCTTTTTTCACCATACTTTCACTTTTCATGGCTAGCCGAATCCACGATTGCCTTCCATACCAACACTTTCCAATGAAATTATTAGACAACATAAAGTAAATAGTTTTTTGGACATCAGTGCTCTTATGGCTAGCGTGCGCCGTCTCTCCTCTCCGCAGGGTCAACGAGCTTACTACCACCAGTCGGCTTTTTGCTTAATCCTTTTATGTTTTCTTTGGGTGTGATTATGTTATTGCCTAACCGTATTAGCCGTTTTATTAGTCTAGATCTGGTTTTATAGATGTTTGCTTTATTTATAAAGTAGGACAAAAGCCTATTTCGACATCTCGAGATACTCTCTTCCACACAAAGAATCGAAACAACAGATCATGCCTCATTGCTTTCTTTATATGTGTCCGTCTCTGCACGGTGTTGACACCATATTTTGACATACAAGAAAACATAATTCAGATGTCGTCATATATTAAAGTCTTCAACACAAGGAATATCAGTGTCGTCGAAATAAACAACTTTGATGTTTGGGCCATCTTCATCTGAGGTCCTATGCAACTTCGAGAGCCAAAACAATGTGGTGCTTAAGTTTGCCCTAGGATATTTTTTACCATTTGCAGGTCGATTTTGCCCACCTCCAACGGTGAAGTGTAGAACAAGAGTTATTTTTTTCTCTTCTTCGAGCTTAACAATTTATCTTTTGGAGTCATCGCGATCCGATGTCATATGTGACTTGCACGGAGCGTCCAATAGACATACTATGATATATTTTGAACCTGGAAGTTCCAGGTTAACTTCCGGGGAGGTTCCGCGCTAAACGAAGAGTCTGCACGCAGTGCGTCCCGAAAACTGGAATTTCAGTGTTATTTTCCAATCTGTGGGCCGAGAAACAACATCAATATGACCTCGGATGAAGAAGTCTTCAACATATGATTTTTTGTTTGTTTCAAGATGGAAAACTTAACTTTTTGAACCATCGCGATTCAAAGTCATATGCGACATGCAGGTTCAGCGCAAGAGGGCTACTTGATATAGTTTGAGCCCGGAAGTTCTGACACTTGGAGTTCGAATCTCTACTCCTAAAGGGGCAGTATGCGGTCGTGATGGTAGGTTTGTCAGGTACGCGGGTTTTTTTCCCGGTTTTATTTTGTTCGATCTTATTTTATCCCACCTCCCACCATTCCCTCCCACTGGTTTTTCTCTCCACTCTTTTCTTTCAAATCAACACTTTCCTAACGTACAAAAGATCACAAATCTAACTTGGCTAACTTATCCAAATCAACTAATCTCCCTAATTAATTCAATTTATTTTTGGAATTTTTTAATAGTTTTTTCAGGAAAGAAATAAACGGAATTTAAGAAAATTAACCTTTCTAAAAAAATTAGATTGTCTCATATCCCTCCGCCCTCCCTTCATGTTAGTTTTTTACCCTCTTAAGAAAACTTTCCTAAGCTTTCTTATCTTTCCTAACCAGCCATGTTACAAACGGGAATGTTACCAAGCAATGAAATCCAATTTCGTAGCAACTGATTTTCAAATCCTAACTTTCCTATTTATTTTTCACTCAGGTGTTGTCCCATCAGAGATTGATTATCATATAGTAAAAAATAAATCACAATCAATCAAGCATTGATGAGATATTTCCTTTCTTATTACCATCCACTGCCTTATACAATCATCAATCATACATGGCAGCCAACCTCAAATACATCACGCGGGGATCATACGTATATGCCTCAGAAATCATGTGTACATTGTCCCCACGCTTGTTACGCGAACCCGTTCAGCATCAGGTCATGCTGGTGGGTAGGTGCGCCTTAGCCATGGAGGTATGATGGTGGAAGGGACAATGGAGGCCTCGCCAAGGTCACCAGTATGCTCCTCTGCACCCTCTCCTCTCCCTCCGCCCTCACTCTACTTTCTTAGTTTCTTATTATCTCCCTCTCCCCCTCTCTCTCCATGTCTTTGTGTGTGTTGCAGCAGATCGACAACCGACGCCGCAATCCCTGCCCGCTCGCCACCGGTGAACTCAACTCGCCATTCGGTCCCACCGCCGGATCTGCACGACTCTACCACCCTGTGCTGCCCTTGCTGGGTATATATCATGGCGCCACGGACATTGGATGCAGCGACTACAATCGACGGTCAATTTGGAAGAATGATGAGCACTGATGACCTAACAGTCATGCTGGCCACTGTCTGCTACGGCGTATACCAGGCAATGAACATCTATCTATGAAGGTGCAACGGCTCGGGCATGTATCCAGAGCTCATCATGACACTCCGCGTAGCTTCCTTCGTGTAGGCTGACTCATGCATGCATCCACAATCTAGCGACTCATGCATGCATCCGCAATCTAGATACCTAATTCGTCCCTTGACTGCTAATTTTTTTGGTTGTACCGTTCCATAAATTAACTAGGGATCATCTACACAATTCATCGTCTCGTGCATGCACAATCTAACTAATTTTTCTATTGACTACAGTTTATGAATTGTTCCACAGATCAATTGTGGAGATGATTTCGGACCTAGAAGTTTTGAAGAATAGTTTTGTCCAACCACCGACTGATTTTCTTATCCACCGATTTATTTTACTCTCCACTCTTTTCTTTCAAATCAACACTTCCCTAACGTACAAAAAATCACAAATCTAACTTTCCTAACTTATCCAAATCAACTGATCTCTCTAATTAATGCAATTTATTTTAGGAAAGAAATTGTAGATTTTGAGGAAACAAATAATGTTATTTAAGAAAATTAACAAGTAAACCATGACACAGAAATCCTATTGTATATACCTATATTTGTACTCCGAAAGGGGGATTTGGTAGCCTCCCCTCCACAGTTTTATTTCGTCTCGTATCCCACCACCACCCCTTCATGTTGGTTTTTCACCCTCTCAAAAAGAAGTTCCCTAAACTTTCTAAACTTTCCTAACCAATCATGTTACAAATAGGAACATTACCAAACAATGTAATCCAGTTTCATAGCAATTGATTTCAAATCCTAACTTTCTTATTAATTCTTCACTCAAGCGTTGTCTCATCAGAGATTGATTACCATATAGTAAAAATAAATCACAATCAATCAAGCATTGATGAAATATTTCCTTTCTTATTACCATTCACTGCCATATAAAATCATCAATTATACAACTGACAACAACAGACATCATATTCTTTTGTTTCATGGTAATGTACGACATTCTTGTACATTTTCTGGTTAGGATAGAAGGGAAAATTCATTGTTGGTTGTTTCAAGAGTTAATAACGGTAACAGTGGCGTCTTAGTTCCACGCCCAACAATGCCCATCACATTTGTTTTCATGTTAATGAGTAACATTCAACTATATCTTACAACATGTGAATGGCTTAGGAGATATCGGATATGCAATCTTTGCTCGAGGGGCATCATGGGTGGCTCACGCCTCCTATCCCATGATGGTGGTGGAGGATAGACACAAACACGGGTGATTGGCAGGGGATTCCTCATTGGCGGTTTTATGGGTAAGTATGGTGTAAAGAAGGTAAGGTGCCATGGCGAATGCGAGGTGGGCGTTATCCAGTTTTGAAAGAAAGGGCTCGAGCGAGAAATGTCCCGCTACGACATGAACCGGGCGGGAAGGGGAAGGTCCGGTAGAAAAAAGGTAAGGTTGCATCGTGGGGTGGCGAGCTTGATGGGCATCCATTTGATATCCTAGCACGCTCGAGCGTATGAGGAAGAAGTGAGTTTAAAAAATTATTTGTTTGACTCATTTATGAGACATGAGTTTCAACACTCGGGTGCCCTGCATCCTCTAGGAAGAGTAAATTCTAATAAATAAAATCTGAAACTTTGGAACATCACCTAAAAATAGCAGTGGTTAAAGTTTATGTGCACTTTTAAGTAGCAATTTTGTTTGGTGAGGGCTCCTTAGGTGTTATTTGTGGCTGGAAATTTTCAAGAACATCAAAAGTTTGCTCATCTTTGATCCCCTAAAGTTTTTGATTTTTTTTATTTTATTTTAAATTTACTGCTCATGAGGGTGTAGGGGCCTCCCAGATATGTCATGCCATTCTCTTCATTTATTTTTAGTTTAGCCTGTAACAATGCAGGGCCGTTCTACTAGTTAGGTTAACTTTTGACATTTTGGGCGAAATTTGAGTCCTTATACGGAAAGACCAGTCGGCTGAAATATATGTTAGAGGTTACGGCCTATTGAATAACAACACAATCAAAATCCATTTAGCATTCTTTTACCATAATTTTTACGTTTCTTCCTTGTTATTGCTTTCTCCTTCATGTTGAAGCACAAAGATCAGGCTCTAGGGGCGAGCATATCGACTAAGAGCAGCCCATACCCGCCGCGGTTCCAATTGAGATCTCTCCCAAATATGTGGGGTTTCGGATCCTCAAAAACACTCATCGAATTGCTTGCATATCGGACTGCCGGATGGGTCTCCTTTAACATGAGTTACGATGTATCACCCGTGACACCAAAGATACACGATGGTGTGTTTGCGTGCGAACACACCGCCTAGAGTCATAGATGGTCTCATCCACGAACACAAGCCGGCCACTTACGTACGTGCTCTCGATGACAATTCAAGGGTGCGATGGTTGTTAGCTATACGGTTGTTAGCTTGACTCTTCTCACCACTTCCAGACGATGTCTGCCTATAGTGCGGCATCGTACGTAGTCATGGAGGACAACACGCACCGACCTGTGTCTGTGACGGTGATAGTCACAGCTAGCTAGAGACGGGCTGAGGTTGGTCACGCGTCTCAGTCTCGTTTGTCGACGAAAATCCAACATCCGAGCTATGCCACTCTTGTTGCTTTCAGTATTCTCCTCTTTTCTGTTCCACACGGAGACATGCTATGTGTGTCTGTGTCGGCAGCACATTGTCATCATAAGAGTACGGTTAATAATATAACCAACAATCGGTTATAAAAGGTTGTCATGTTATTTATAGTCAACATAATAGTCGGCCTGTATAATACTTCCTTCATATCATAATATAGTGCGTTCGTGCTTTTTTTTTATGTCTAAGTTTGATATTAATTTTAACCAACGTAGGTGATTATGGCAGAAAAAAATTATATCATTGAAAATTTCATTCAAATGCGAATTCAATGGTATAGTTTTTGCTCCTGCCGCAGTCATTTATGCTGGTTAAATTTATGATCAAACTTAGAGTTCGAAAATCGAGAATGCACTACATTATGGAATAAAGGAAGTGATAAGTTTTAAATATGTACTATTTTATTATTAGTTGGCTCTTCTTAGAATCTCAAACATATCTTGAGTCTCGTGATATAGTTGGCTCTTATTCTAGATCCCTCTTTTCTTATTTCTCCTTTTCTCTCTCGTCCAACTAAATAAAAACTTAATATTTTACTTCTTATAGCATGTTTATGTCATCTTCTTGTTTTTGCTCTAAGTAGCCATAGAGAACACACCGGTCAGTGTCATGTTCGTTTCGGTGACTGTAATAATTAACAATAGTTATACATAGTTAATGCTATGTTGGAACTATTTATTGGAATTACAATAACTTAGACCAAATTATATCATTTTAACTTATGTTTCCACAAATTTTGAACCAATATATAAGGATTATAATGCTTGCTCCAATGATTGTAATTGTTGCTAGGAGATCTAAGGCCTGAATGTATTTTTTGTTTCTTCAGGTGTTCTTTGCACCGCCGCCACAGTTGATGAATAGATTGAACGTTCTTTTCGCCAAAAAAGAATATACGATAAAATGAGGCACCTCAGAGCTAAGATTCTAGATCAGCCACTGGCCGTGCATCAACTACCTATGGGCCTAACAAGAGACTTATTGCATACCGCTCATTAGAGCCTATATGCCACATGTCCTGCAAGGAACAGTGTTTTTCACAATATAATTGTCACATCCCAAGTTAGTATTGCTATGGTTAACATGTGTGTGCATCATGTTTTCTTTTTGCATCAATTTGAAATTGGGATTAACATAAACCCTAGCACCTCACCTGAATAAAATCAATTCAACTATGATGAAAAATCAACAAATCCAAAATGCCCATCAAAAACGTCCCACATGTCTGATAAATGCTGACATTAGTATATATACCAGGGGACATTCTAAATTTCTGAACATATGTGACATTTTAAAATAAATAATAAAGCCTCTGAAAATGTCAAATAAATCATTATAATTATTATAGCCATTCAAAATATTCTGAAACTTTTTGTGGAAGTTTGGAAATATTGAGACTAAGTTAGAAAAATGTTTCAACATATTTTGAATTAGTTTTTGAGGGCTAGAAAATAATAAAACAAATGTCAGAAAAGAAAACAGAAACAAAAATGAAAAAAAATGGAAAGAGGAAGCTTACCTTAGGCCCAGGCCAGGCCGGTCCACCTGGCCCGGTCATCGTCCTCCTGGCGGCCAGGGGGACGAGCGCATGGTCGCCGTGCGCCGTGCCGGAGCTGCCACGCAGCTCTCTGCGTGCCTGCCTCCTCCATCGCGCTGGAGGGCGGGATAAGGATGCCGCTGCCGTCCCGATCCGTCCCTCCTCCCAGTCGCCCTCTGGCCCTGCCTCTCCTCTCCCTCCGTCGCCATGGTTGTCGCCTCCACTCGCTCGCCGACGTAGCCATAGTCGCTCCCCCTCGCTTCCGAGCCCCCTAGCCGCTCCGCCTCGACGCCCTCTTCCTCCTCACCGAGCCACACGTCACCGAGAACCCACCATCTCCGCATCGCCGTCATCTTCTACCTTCGGCCGCCGGCGAAGATTCGAAGCTTGCCGCCGCTCCAGACCTCCCGCGAGCCCGCTCTCGATGCCGCTGCAACCGCTGTGAGCTCCTGGTCCGTTCTCCCCTGTTCTCCCCGTCGCTAGCGCGCTCTAGCGTCGTTTTGCCTTGGGCCCGAGAGCTTCTCGCCGCCGATGAGGACGTTGTCGTCGCTGCGGTGGCCTAAGCTCGCACCTGAGCACGTAGGCGTGCTCAGGAGGGTCCCATGAAGCCCTAACAACCAATAGCTGGCCCGCTCGAGCTCCAGCTCGACGAGCCGTGCTCGCCCGAGCTCCGGCAGCCGCCACGCTGAACGCCCGAGCTCCGTGCTCGACTCCGGCCGTCCCACCTCCTGGGGAGGTCGGGTTCGACGCGCGCGAGCACGCAGACCCGTCTGGTGCCCTCCGCCGTCCATTTGGTCATGGGAGGAGGGTTTCCGACCCCCTCCGCCGTCCCTGACGTCGCCGGCGGCTCAATGCCGGCGAGTCAACCCATTTGACCACGGGGTTGACACCCCTGGGTCACTGGCAAGTGGGCCCGGCCCTATCAGGTTTAAAATTAGCTTAGGAAATTAATTAATTAATTTAATTAACATAAACACCCACTGACATGTGGGCCCATCCTAAATAATTAGGAATTAGGAATTAAATTAAACCTAATTAGGGTATGGGTCACTGACCAGAGAACCCCACTCGTCAGGTTTGACCTGGCACGATCAGTTGACCTGCTGACGTCATGGCGATGCAATAATGGAATTTCTAATTTAAATTAATTCCAGAAATTGCCAAAAACTTAGAAAAATCATAGAAATTAATCTTTAACTTAGATGAAATTAAATTATATATGAAAATTTATTAGAAAAATCCAATGAACCCAATCGTGCGGTTGTCATGCATGTTAGAGAAACCGATGTAGATGAACATTGACATTTAGCAATAGGTCAATATTTAGAATATCAAATGGAGAACGATTTTGAACCTATATTCAAAACCACTTCATCTAACCCGGATAATAGTTGCATTGGCTCATCCATTTAGGTTGCCATGTCATGATCATGCATTATATTGCTACACTTGTTGTGTATTGATTGTTACTTATTTGCATTGCGGTAGACCCTGCTTCCAAGGATACCCCCAAGTATCCTAACGAATGAGAGTACCTTCCCGCTTCCCAGCAAGGCAAGCAACCCCATTGATCATTCCGATATCATCTCATTCTCTCGCTCCTGCTCTTGTTTATTACATTAGGACAAACATTCAATTTTCTGTCATTGCGGTAGCTGAACCCATTCCTCTACATGACCTGTCATTATCGCAGTAAATAGCTAAACCTTGCAACCTAGCATACCAGGTAGATGCTTGAGCCATGATGTGCCTTAACCGCTTTACTTGCTATGCCTGCTATGCTTAGAGTTGTGTCAGGTTTGATTCATCTGGGTGATGAACTGGAGTGAAACAGTATTGTTCTGATGTGATAAGCTTAATGATGAACCCGATTTGGTAAAGGTAGCGATGAGAGGCTATGTAGGAGTACATAGCGGGTTGTCTCATTGGGACCGATCTTAGGGACTGGGTTATGTATTTGTGATCCAAGGCTAGTTACTACCACACATTGGGTTCCAGTAACTCGACCCCTCTCGACTTATCAATCGCTTAGTCCTTGGTTCAGGTGTTGTAAGTAGTTTCTGGTGTTTATAGTATGCTGGAGGCCGTGCGTAGTGCTGACCCTAGGGGTGGGTTATGATGCGGTAGGTAGTGACACGGTGTACCAAGGGTCACCCGAATGGTGGGCTTGGGAACCCTGCGCACATCGTTTGGGGCCGTGGCGGAAACTTCGGCCGGACTTCCGTGCGGGTTCAGTCTCAAATAGGCGATAGCCTGGACTAGAGGTCTTGAGTGATTGACGGTCGTGGCCGACTCCCTCGCTAGGCTTCCGCTTGAAGGTTGCCGAGGTGCATGGTTTTATGAGCACATAACGATAAGTGGCGAGAGAGTGTGTGAAGGAGTACACCCCTGCAGGGTATGAATCTGTTCGAATAGCGACGTCCTTGGATATGGACTACTTGGAAAACTTATGTTGTTCATAGATAACTTGATGGATACTCATAAAACTATCAAGACAAGTGTGAGTATCGTGGATGGCACTCCCGTAGATGATGGAAGTGAATCCATGATGGTGTATTGATGTGGAGTTAGTGGACTCGTGTGCGATATCTAAAACTTGAACAAAGAGTTAATATGTATAGTTTAGGTTAGCCAAGAGTCACAGCTGTCATTGCCACATAAACTCCACCACTCCCCTTGTTGATACATGAGCATGAATAGACTAGGTCTGCTTTAAAGACTTGCTGAGTACGTTTATACTTACGTTTTCTTAATCAATGTTGCAGATGAGACTCAGGACCCATCAGGTGGGTTCTACCTAGATGTCGACAATACCGAATAGTTGGTGTCCCAGCTACGACCTTATGCCCTATGACGGGCTGTAGATAGTCAGGCCATGTGCCTTTTATCCTTTCCATCTGTGTGTATCCAGACAGCTTTATGCTTCCGCTTGGTTTGTATGAACTTGCTTGTATGACTTGAGTGTCGGGTCATGTGACCCCTATCTGTAAGAACATATTATGCAAGGCTCCTCTAAGCCTCTTAAATAAAAGTTATGTTGTTGTATGGTTATGTTGTGATGCCATAGTTGTATATATGCATACCGGACACTTCGGGCGTACGTGGGATGTGCAACGGTATGTATGGGATCCAACACATAGTTATGTGTCTTTAGTAGTACTCTATACGGGAAACTGCCTCTTTGTGCTTCCACCGAGCCTTGATAGCTTGCTACTGCTCCGGACATATTCATTGACCGGCATGTATCCTTCTTTGCTGATGTGTCTGTCCCTTCAGGGAAATGTCTCGCAATGTAATGGAGTCCTTGTAGCTTGCTATGACTCGTTTACACACGCTTGAGGCCGACACCTGCATTGCTGGGTTACGTATGTCCGTTTCCGTACATATGTGCCACTTGGGTTTTATGACTAGTCATGTCGGCTCAGGTTCTCTGTCGTTTGAATGCTAGCAACATATTCACATACATGAGCCAAAAGACGCAAATGATCCCGGCTAAGCTAAGGCTGCAACCGTGAAGTTACCGTGCGTGAGGCCTCAAAGTGATGTGTTGTGTTACAAGCTGAATTTCTATGACTTAAGATCGGGGTCCCGACAATAATTGAGCTAACGTTGTCAACTCCTGGCGACGCCGGCCCGCGTCATCCGCTTCGAGGCGTCAACCATCTCATGGAGTGTGGGAAATCATCTCACTATGTCTCACGATCATTCACAGAAGCGGGGTACAAGGCTTTAGCAATTGTTCTAATCTCAATCTTACGCTGGTTATAATTGCGGGGAAATGTTAATGTGCTAAATACTTACTGAGTTAGTAGTTAGGATCTGATAGTTAACCGTGTCCTGTAATGACACTGTTGCTAAACCCTAACAATTTTTGTGCTAGTATTTTAATTATTATTGGTCGTATATATGAGTCGAAGTTAGGTGAATTAACCATGGAAAATCATTGCTCCTTTCTCATTCGTGACCGTTAATGTTGTTATCTAGATGATGATGTAGTCCTAAAATGAACAGTGCATTGAGCGTTCTATTGTACCATCAACGATGGAGAGGTTTCCTTTGACAAGCACAAGCCACCACACATGATACATGATTAACTTGCTTGTTTTCAGAGATCGTACAGATCTCTCTCTCTCTCTCACACACACGCACACATATTTTCGAAGATTCCATATATGTGGCCATAGGGGAGAGGCATCTCGTGTGATGTGACAACCTCATACAAACAATCTAGAACCAAAAATGAAGGGTGATCGTGCTGCTATGGTTGCTTATACTCTTCGCTTCTCTTCTTCACGCACGCTTTCTTTCTGTACCACATAATCATACTTAGCCATAAATGATATGCCAGTGTCCATGATAGATAATTAATCACAACGACAAGACGAGATAAGGTTGGCCATCAGGCCAAGTCTCAGAATAACCCTACCTCCAGAGGCTTGGACAATTTCATATTTGGTGTCAAATGTTCATTGTTACATTAATTAATTAATTACTTATTCTTGTTATGCAGCCATGGAGAATGTTGTCATTTTGAATATTAAGACTTCTCCCCATAAGTACATGAAGGTTTACTTTGAAAACATCGGAACTATTCGTGTGGTAGTCATGAATGTTAATAATGGAACCGATAAGCACAATCTTAATTTGTGTTCCATCTGTTACATGTGATGGCTATACATATAGGCTTTATTGAATAGACTTAATTTATAAACGCGGTCTCCGTAGTGTCGAACGACACCACAAAGATGATGTCTGATTGTGATCGTAGGTGCACGCCATCAATACAATGAGTAAGAATCAAAATTGAATTGAAATGATAGCGGCTCGGGTAAAAATTCCTGGACGAATCCCAACAGATTGTCCATGCATCCATGGTAGGGATGGCCGGAATGCTATTTGATGGCCTCTCAGTCGGTTTGTTGTCGACTGTAGTCATGCCTTATTGGGATGTAGCCATGTTGGTGAATATTGTTAATAAATCTAGGTGTCACGCTTGTATCTAATAAGATTTCTTATCCTCCATGGATCAACAATGCCCTTGGATAATTCTAATAGTGTGTGTGCGCGCAAAGTGTGTGTGTGTATGTGTATGCGTGTGCGTCTGTGTTAGTAACAAGTGGTTGGAGATTCAGTTCATTCACTAAGAGAGATCAAGTTGTGGGAGGCTTCATTGAAGCATTACCGATCAATACCTTTCGTCAGAGTTTGATTTTAACCAACATCATGTTCTCTTGATGGGGTTAGGGTATTAGCTGCACCCGGGCTAGTTTTCCACGACTTGTAGGGACTTGTATGGTTGTCATCTACAATTTGTCTGCATTGCATGCTTAAGCCAATTGGACCTGGTTGATAAAAAATAGAGCAAAAGTTATCACTACACATCGTTTGGTTGCCCGCATCTAGGGGATCAATTTTGGCATGGCGTTTGTTGTCCTGCATTTGTTTGGTTGATGCAACTATAGTGTGTTTGATTACATACATAGGGTATGATTAAGAGTTAACAACTAAACATAACACATAGAATTAGATAGTACCATGGCGACTGCGGTGGACGCAAGCTACTAGTTCATCCCGCCATCAGAATTTAAATATAGGCAAATCATTCCTTGCGGCCGACTGGCCCAAGTTCTGGCCGGTCTGGTGCGCGCCCCTAGATGTGACCAGATTGGGCTTTCTTGTTTTTCTCACATCTGTGCTCGTTGCCTCCGTGTGCCACACGTACTGAAGGGGTCTACACACCGCTCAAATCTCCTGCCTTATCCTTTCACTGACATCCTCCTCCTCCTCCACTCGCCTTCGTCACCACGCCTTTTTCCTTCATCATCGCCTCCGCTGCCTACTGCGGCATGGCTAGGCACCGCGGGCGGCGCGACAATATGCGGTGACAAGCGATTTTTGCTGCAACGAGCGACAGGGTGTTGCGACCAACATCATCGTCGAGCTACGGCGTGGAAACACCCAGAATACAAGAAACAGAGTGATGCTAGAACGGTGGTGGCCACAAATGATGTAGGCACCGATGATTCCTACCACCGCGGTCACTTGTTGGAGCCGGCTTCGGCGATTGCTACAACCCGGCCTACACTTGCTGGAACAGGTGCCCGCATTTTCTGCAACGGGCTAGACGGTGTGCTGGAACCAGTGTCCACTGGTGCTGAAACAGGACGTGCCATCACCTATGTATTCTTATGCTGGAACCAACGTTATATTTTGCTACAATCAAACTATTTTGTAATTTGATGCTGTGTTTTTTTTCTGCAGGAACCAGTGTTAATTTTATCTGGATTCAACTAATTGTTTTGCTTCAACTGACTACTGGGAGGTTTTGTTGCTATGCTTTTTTGCTGAAACACTTCAACTTACTACCATGAAGGGGGGAGTGCTTCATTTATAGATCTCCGCTTTAAGGACAGTCGTATCAGCGTTTGAATCGCTGGTGTTTATTACCCAGGTTTTGCCTGCAAAAACACCAGGAATAACAACCTGCGCGTTGGCTATTGTGTGGAGAAAAAAGTCCCGTCGGGTCTACCAGAGACTGCGTTGCTGTTGTCTTGCCAATAATGTTGGCAATTTTCACATTTTTTGTGAAGGGGTACTAAGAGTCAAAGACTGCCTTGTCTGCTTCTTAGGAATGAAAGCTACGTTGCGCCTAACTAATTTGCTCCAAGTTAAATGCACCACAGAGCTTAATTTTGTCGTTTTTACTCTTCCTGGCTGGCTTATAAGCGACTGATCGAGCTTGTGATAATAAGCTAAGATGGTTTAGAAGAACCACCTCCGACAGAGCTCCACAAAGCGCTGTGCTAGACAATAATTTTCCCATGGCAGATCTCGTCGTGCTAGGGATGCTTCGGCCGGCATGGTTTGTGCTACTCTTCGCGCTCTTCCTCTTCTTTCTGCATTATTATTGGTTCACTGTGAACGGGAAGACGGGACAAAGGCAGCAACGAGAAAGCCGACGCCTCCCGCCTTCTCCACCGGCACTGCCCATCATCGGGCACCTGCACCTCGTCGGCTCTCTCCCGCACGTCTCCCTCCGCGCCCTTGCTGCCAGGCATGGCCGCGACGACCTCATGCTCCTCCGGCTCGGTGCAGTGCCGACGCTCATCGTGTCGTCGCCGAGTGCCGCCGAGGCGGTGCTGCGCACGCACGACCACGTCTTTGCATCGCGGCCCTACTCTGTGGCATCCGATATCATCTTGTATGGCTCATCCGAAGTCGCCTTTGGGCCATACGGCGAGCAGTGGCGGAAGGCAAAGAAGCTCCTCACCAACCACGTATTGAGTGTTAGAAAGGTGCAGTCTTTCCGCAGCGTCGTCATGGAGGAGGTAAGCATTTATCAGCGTCGTCATTAAGCACGTATTGAATGTTCACGTCTTGAGATTGACAACGTTACCACAAGAATAGCTGAAATAAATAAGAAATAATTTCAGAAAATAAGCGAGCACCCGTGTCAAGTCTAGAGTTTGATCCTTGTCTAATAAACTTTGTTACTCCCTTCGATGCCGGTGTATAAGTCATCTTACGAAAACCAAATAATTTTGAAAACACTTAGGCGTGGTTCATTAACTCCCATCTCGTTTCTTGTTTTTCGACAAGAATAAAAGTATCAACCAATAAAAAATATGAGACGTGTATGTTTTTAATGACTTGAGACTACCTAGCATAGCATGCAGTGGTCAGTTCATTGCGTGCGATAGTATTAATTAGCAAATGAATATTAAATTCTCTCGTTTTTCTCTTCGTATTGATTGTGATGCGCAACGTAAGATGACTTATGCACCGGGACGGAGGGAGTATGATTTTCTTTATTGTCGTGATCCTTGTCAGTAAAGAGAATATGAACCCCAATGTCACAATGTCGTTTATAAGTACCAAAGGGGGGAGATGCATATGTGTTCAACAGAACTGCCACATTTTGAGCACAAAGCGTGAGAGCTGTCGCATATGGTGAATTGTTACAACCACACAGAGATTACAGGAAGGTTCTAGCAATAGCTAGAGGAAATTAGATATACATGGAGACCTGCATCCTACTCAACACCGGCAACAATCTACGAAAGAGAGGCGAGGCCTAGAAGATGGTCTTCTACATAAAATGGTTAATTGTTGAACAAACAACATCCACTAATTAGGATATTCAACATTTCTTACATTTTTACTGGGAGCCAGATATTATTTTTAAATCAATATGTTACATAGATGCATCCCTTTTAGTCCGTGATCTCCTACTGTCGGGTGTTGTTCGCAATTTTCTTATCATGATAACTTACCACATCACAAACGAAATGAAGAAAATTGACTTACATTTTGCCCTCTGCTAACAATTCCATATATGTTAGCTATTCCCATAATTTATGATACATGTCATTTTAGGTGAACATGGTGTTGGCCAAAATTAATGAGGCCACCACAATAGGTGGTGCGGTGGACATGAGCGAGCTGCTCAACTCATTCACATATGACTTGGCATGCCGCATTGTGTCAGGAGAATTTTTCCTTCAAGGAAGCCACAAGTGGTTCCAGGACCTCACTAAAGAAACCTCACGTCTGCTAGGAGGGTTCAACATGCAGGAGTTCTTCCCCATATTAAGTAGGGTAGGACTGCTTAAGAGGACAGTTCGTGCAAAGTCCGAGAGAGTGAGGAATAGATGGGATGATCTGCTAGACAAGGTGATCGATGATCATGAGAGCAAGTATGGGTCAAAGTTTGACCATAAGGGTGTCAATTTCGTAGATATTCTATTGTCTGTTCAGATGGAGTATGGTCTCACGAGAGAGCACATCAAAGCTCTCCTAATTGTAAGTAAAAAATAGTACCTTCAAAACTACAAGTGTTGTTTAAAAATAAATAAATATGTATATACCGTGGTATCCTAATTAGTTTATATCCGCAGGATGTATTTTTCGGTTCAACAGACACGTCATCTAACTCCCTCGATTTCACCTTGGCTGAACTCATGAGGAAGCCCACCTTGATTGCGAAACTACAAGATGAGGTAAGGAGTATCGTACCCATGGGACAGACAATTGTCAGTGAAGCCGACATGAATAAGATGACATATCTAAGAGCAGTCATAAAGGAGTCACTTCGACTTCATCCTATTGCGCCTTTACTTGCTCCACACTTTGCCATGGATGACTGCATCATTGATGGGCAAATGGTTCCTGCTGGGACGCATGTCTTCGTCAATGTATGGGCCATTGGTAGAGATTCTAGCTACTGGGAGGATGCTGAGGAGTTCATACCTGAAAGGTTTATACACGACGGCAGTGATGTGAATGTCAACTACAAGGGGAATGATTTCAAGCTCTTGCCGTTCGGGGCAGGACGCAGGATATGCCCTGGTATAAACCTTGGGATCGTGACCGTCGAGCTTATGTTGGCAAACTTGATGTACCATTTTGACTGGGAACTACCGCTAGGTGTAGCGAGGAAAGACATTGATATGACAGAGGTGTTTGGCCTAACCGTGCGCCGGAAGAAGAATCTATTGTTAGTACCAAAATCACGCATGTAACTGGATGGATAAATTCTTCAAATCTAAGTCTTTTATAATACCGGTATATTGTAGCGAAATAATTATGGAAAAAAATCATTCCATTGGTGGAGCGAAGATTTGATCATAGGGGAGGTGAAGAAATTAATAACCAATGAAGTATACCATATGTTGTACTTTTTGTTTGAACTTAACATGAAATTCTCTACTTATGTAACAACATTTTATTATTGTTAGAATATACAAGTACAGACAGTATATACGTCAATTGGTATCGCGTTGTTTGTGGGTGGGTGGCACACGTTCTCTCGGCTGAGGTCTCTGAGAACGTTGCATATGCCCCTTGCCGATAAGCTAATCAGATGTGTGTTGAATCTCATACGCTATCTCCTTCCTTCATGGTATCAAATACCCACGACCTGATGATTCCTTTTGCTTCGATCTTCGATCCCACTTCCGCCGCTAGAGATGACACCTCCAACTTTCCTCGTGCCCCTGTGGATGGCAGCGCCGCTACTCCCGTCGTAGGTGCACCACCACCTGCCATTCTTCCTGCTGGTGCAACTACCACTCCGCCGTCTGCTTCTCCTCTCACCGCGTTAGTTCTCCAGACGACCGACATCTGCCGGCATGTGCTGATCACTCTCGACCTCCTCGTCGAAACATACGCACAGCGGCATCGCCACTTTGGCACGACGATAGGCATGTTCGGTTCTCGTGATCACATCGACACCGAGGTGGTGCAGCGTTCCAACGACTCCCAAGTGGGTGATGATGGTCCACCGGCTCAACACCATCGTCGCGCGTGAGCTTTGGACACCGTGATGCAACACGAGGACATACGCTCACCGTTTGAGTGGTGATCGACAATATTTTCTGGGACAACCAGATCGCTCGGGCGGTTTATATGGATGTGTAGTACCACACCGTTGTGCAAGGCGACGTAACGATTATGCAATATTGCACCAAACTAAAGACATATCGCGATCAACTACGCAACATCAGGTAGCCCGTTACAGAAACCGAACAGGTCTTCCATCTCCTGCGTGGGATAGGGCATCAGTACCCTTGTGTGCCCCCCCCCCCCCCCCACATCACCTCACGCACGCCTGTTCACTCGTTCCTGCAAGCTCGCTCGTTCTTTTTTCTCGGGGAACATCGTGTAGTGCTGCCCATCTACAGCACGCCTCTGCCCGACGTGTACAACAGCAACAACAGCCCCTGGACATAGCGTCGATCCAGGCTGCACTCAATAGTGCCACTATCGGGCCTTCCTCATCGGGCAGTACCTCTGATTGGTAGTTGGACTCGGGGCCGGCCTCACACATGTCAAAAAACCCTAGCAGCCTCCATTCCTTTCATCCCTTCACTTCTCCCTCTCACATCATCATTGGTAGAGGTGAACACCTTCCAATCACCTATACATGCTCTAGGTCTCTCATTTCTGGCACTTCTCATATTCAGCTTCGTACCATGTTTGTTGCTCCTTCCCTAATCAAAAACCTACTCTCTGTTCGTCAACTTTGCTGTGACAATGTTGTCTCTGTCGAGTTTGACATCTTCTGTTTTTCTATTAAGGACATACTGACCAGAACGGTGATGATCCCATGTGATTCTACCGGCGATCCGTATCGTGTGGCGTCTGCCCCTCTTGTGTGGTCACTTCAAATCTATTACATCGGCGTCTTGGACATCTTGGGGCGCGTCGCTGAAGCAGATTATGCCCGAGCTTTTTTTAGTTTCAGCATATCTGCTCCCCCTCACTGCCATGCATGTAGATTAGGCAAGCATGCACGTTTACCTTTTCAGAATTCAGTTAGCTGTATTTATTTCCCCTTTCAATTACTATGATCTCAAAGTCTCGATGATGATGATTCGTACGAGCAGATCGAGTGCTCGCACCGCCATGTGGAGGATGAAAGAAAGATGGGTTATGTTTGATTACATTAATATAATGGTTATGCTTGATTCGTGTCATGAGAGTCCACCACATGGAGGGTTGATATTTTCTGATTAACTTGAGAATTTCTAGCATTGTCCCTTATTTTTGCCCCATATTATCCTTTTAGTAGATAAATAGATAAGAGGAAATTTTTTAAGATAAACCGGATGAAAACAACCAAACACAAGCCTCCTCATGCAATCGACACGCGTCCTTTGCTCGACCCCACTCACCGCTTTACTACCAGCCTTATCCCCTTGCAAAATCCCACAACCACGCTTTTTCTACTGCATCGTCGTCTCCCTTGCGACTCACAATCTCATCCTGCAGATTCCCCCCCCCCCTCTCTCCTGCTAACCACATGCTGCCCACTGACATGGAGACACGCTCTGCTGCTGCCCGCTGCCATAGCCGTGCTCGTCCTTCTCTTTCACGTCCGAGTTTTTGTTAGAGTTGTGTCGAATATTATGTATAAGGTAGGTTACAGTTAGACTCTGAGTTGTATTGTGTTTATATAGGATATGGAGTCATGTCCAAGTAGAACACTTGTATCCTAGACCTCTCATATGTAGTGGGGCTAGACACACGATGTAACATATGTTAATATAATAGCACAGGAGCGCAGGGGAGCCGACGGCGTGTGCCGAATCCCAGCACGGTCCTGAATGTGGTATTGTGACGGTGTCACGGGGAGGAACGCCTGTAGTCCGGCCCCGGGATATAGTCATATTGATGAACCTCGTTAACAAATCTTGATGTCGGGCTCGTATTATTGCTTGGTCCTTGAATGATCAATGAAGTGCTATGAATTTATTCTAACAAGTGGTATCATGAGCAAGGTTGTCTCGAGGTTGCTGGTTTATTGATCTAGAGGAAGAAGATTCGATGCCGTGATCATCGTTGGTGAGCAGCGAAGAGAAGTGATCCGGGATGTCGTCAAATCCTAAAAGCAAGATCAGAGACAGACGTGTGTGCGTGTGGCGACAGGCGAAAGTACCGGCAGCAGCGCGAGACGTGGAGCGATCGATCGGGCTGATTGATCGGGCGAGCGTATATACGTGAAATTCCTGGCGAGGTCGGATCAAGTCGTGGAAGCGGCCGAGTCCGAGGCGCGCACGGGTGGCAGGAGCAGCTAATGGGCTGCCGCGTGTGCACTAAAGCCCACGAGGTGGCAGGTGTGCGCTTCACACGCAGCGTCGTTGGAAGCCATGGAGCTGTACTGTGTGGTTGTCGTGTATCAATCGTGTGTATAGGCTGCCGGTTGCTTGAAGCTGAGTCACGGAAAAAACAAACGAAGTAGCGAAGGCACCTGATGAGATTTGTTTGAAAAAAAAGTTAGCTACCAGGACCATGTTTGTGCATGAGAGCAGTTTGGTTGGATCAGGTTTGATTCTTTTCTCATAAGGTGCATGGAGAAGCAACAACAAATAGTGACGGGAAAGAAGAAGATTTGTGCAGTTTGCATGGAAGTTTTTTTTCTGGGTCGGCTTGCTGAGATGGCTTGGAACATGTGGACAGGTGGTGGCAGAGGCGCGCAGACAAGCGTGTCATGCAGTCGGATGCGTTCGGTTAGGTCGGACTAGACAGTCTGACGGATCGACGCAAGTCGGATGGTACATAAGACGGTTATGGGATCGGCATCGACGACATAGGAGTGTGATGCTGATCGTGGCCGACTTCTGGGCATGGAAACACACGGCACATGTCCGAGGCGTGTGTGGCTTCGACAAGTCTATGGCGCGGGGTTGATTCGAGGTGATATACACACGGAGCTTGAAGTCAACGGGGCAAGGGGGTGCACTGATCATCTACCATGGAGTCATGTTGAAGGTGGAGCTGGAGTCTGAAGGACTTCGCTCGGGAAAAAGCGAGTGACACGCAATTCGGACTGGAGCCCAGTGGTCTGATGGAAGTGTGAAACTCGTCATGGGTCGGTGATGATCGGTGGTACTCTGCAGTGGGGGTTGAGTGGTGTGGGTTCACGACCCTTGAGACTAGACCGAGACAGTGGAGGATTGACGCAGTAATAGCGGCGATGCGTGCGGTACGCACGGGACATGGAGACGGGCTAGGGGTTCTGGTGGTCATACATGTGGTGAGACAACTGCGAATTTGACTCGGGATGACTACAAGTAATGGTGAAATTCCTTTAAGTTTCAGACAGGCGGTCAAGGAAGAATGGTAATGTTGAGTTCAGGTAACTCTTATGTGTGACACCCAATATGAGAGTTGTTTACTTTCACGCAGGTCAGTGATCAGTGTGTGATGGTGTTGGACACTCTGGAAGTTGGGAGCGCAAACTAGACTAATATGGAACTTAATTTTGCTCGAGTTGCCTGTGGTCAAGAAAAGATGGGGCTACAAGTTGCAGGTGGAGTCACATCGAGTCTTTGGAGTAGCAGGTTCTCATGGATAAGCTCAAGTCCAATGTACATGGAAGTTTGACACATGGACAAATTCAAGGTGGTGAAGAATATCCGCCAAGGTGGAGATTGGAAGGGTTGTGTCGAATATTGTGTACAAGGTAGGTTACAGTTGGACTCTGAGTTGTATTGTGTTTAGATAGGATATGGAGTCGTGTCCAAGTAGGACACTTGTATTCGAGGCCTCTCATATGTAGCAGGGCTAGACACACGATATAACCTATGCCAACATAATAGCACAGGAGCGCAGTGGGAACCGACGACGTGTGCCGGAGCTCAGGGCAGCCAGAATGCGGTATTGCGACGTGTCATGGGGAGGAGCGCCCGTAGTCAGGCCCTGGGGATGTAGCCATATCTATGAACCTCGTTAATAAATCTCGGTGTCGGGCTCGTGTGATTGCTTGGTCCTCGGATGATCAACGGAGTGCCTCAGATTTATTCTAACAGTTGTCGCTGCTACAAGGGGCACTGCTACGCTGCAGCAAATTGGCAGAAGCTTCAACGCCGACCACCGCTTGTCATGGCCGTCGGAGCTGTTGTTGCTACTGTGTCGCGGATTTGTCATGGCAGATGTCCGGGTGAACGGACTTAGGTTCGGGGCGAGACGCAACTACATGGCGGCTTGAAGGGGTTGATCGGAATCGGGAAGACACGGAGTTTTACCCAGGTTCGGCCCCTCCGATGAAGGTAAAAGCCTACGTCCTGCATGTCTGGTATTGATGATGATGAAGATCTCTCGGTTACAAGGGTGCTAATTGCTACCTCTAATCTCTTGTGCCTCTAATCTCTTGTGTTGTCTAAACTTGTAGACTTGTGTCTCTTGAGAACTTCTCCATCTAGGGGTGCTCTACCCCTCCTTATATAAGTGGAGAGGGTAGGTTTACAAATAGAGTCCTACTAGGAGTAGGATTAGGACTAGTCTCTCACGAATCATACTCCGGGTCTTATTTCCTTTAAGGGAATCCTCCTCTCTTGTGGGCCTTCTCCTGTGGGCCTTCTCTTGTGAGCCGCCTGGCACCGGCTCACCCGCCGGGTCTTGGGCCCGCTTGCCGGGTCTTTAATAAGAATGCCATATCTTTGGTCGGGTCTCCTGTGAGTCGCCAGGCCGGGTCATACCATGGGGTATATCCCCGTCATTAGCCCCCAGGTTAGCTTGAATTTATTCATGGTAAGCTTCTGAAACAAGAGGAACAAATATGTTAAGTGGCCGGCTTGCTCCTTTGGCCGGCTTATAAAATGGTTTCTTAGAAATCCGGGTCTTTTCTCCATATGAATGAGTCGTCTTGATAATCATCTTGCTTGTCAATGTCTTTTGAAAAATATTGAGAATAGAACACCCATATGCCATTGAGTCGGCTTCCGATGCTCTTGGCGGGTCATCTCCGCCGGGTCATAATCATTGATGATGCCAGGTCATTATCGTTGGTGACTCCGGGTTAAATAACTAGAATCCTGCTGACTTGATAAATATTGGGATGAAAATCCATCTGATGTAGAACCGGACTTCCATTGTTGTGAAGCAGGGCAGCTTATATAAACTCTGGCGGGTTATGATCTTTTGATAACACCGGGCCATAAGTGTTGGTGACGTCGGGTCTAACAACTGAACTCTATATTTAATATCTTGAAAATTATCCTCAAAATTTTTAATATGTCCATATTACCTCTAGCCCCCAAGCTCTGAGATTATCCATGATAACTTGGTGCTTTTGCAAATAACATTTTGGACTGTGTAGCCCCCAAGTGCCGGGTTGTCCTGCCTGCAGCAACCTGGGACTTATAATTGCCTTATATCTTATAATTCTTCGGCGGGTGTAGCCCCCAAGGGTCGGCTCATCAGAAAGCTTCGGCGGGTGTAGCTCCCAAGGGCCGGCTCATCAGAACGCTTCGACGGTTGTAGCCCCCAAGTGCCGGGTCAGTAAGAATTACTGGGCTGGGACTTTAGAAAAATATAGAAGGGCCGGATCATCTCCTTGAGATAATATGGTCTTGCTGTCAATGTAATGGTTTGCAAACCGGCTTGCATTAGCCCCCAAGTGCCGTGGTGCATACTTGCAGCGACATGGGACTTGCATAATTGATATAAACTTGGACTTGGATAATGTAGCCCCCAAGTGTCGGGTCGTCTGCCTGCGGCGACTCGGGACTATGTGAGAATAATACGTCTCACCATAATTTGTTGAATGAATCTTTGACCGTGGTCGTAGTATAACCCGGAATGAATATCCTGGAATAGTTCCTTTGTCTTTGACATGAAATTCATGCTCGTGGTTGTGGTGCAACCCGACAAATATAAATTTGAGAAATCCGTGAGTGTTGTAGATTACTACAGAGCACAATTAAAGAAATCTGAGAACCGGCCAATTTAGATGACACGACATTATATCTGACAGGGCGGCTCTTTGCAAAATAATAATTTCTCCGAGCTGGTTTGAAAAAACCTCAATCATTTATTATTGGTTATGATAAACCATGAAGATCCAGCCATGTTGTCTATTAAAAGATCCACTTGCTCTTGCAGAATATTTAACGACGGCTCATCTTAAGAGATAAAACCCGCAAAAATGAACAAGACAGAATATATTCCGTATTGTTGTAAGGGCGGATTTGACAAAGCACAATCCGGAGATGTTATAACATTGCTCCTTCTTTCATAACCTTGCTCTGACCCGGCTTGATAAGCCGGCATGACATGTGAATATGATGAAATGTATGATGCAATGCAAGGTATGATGCAATATATGATGTAATGCATGATGATCTTGCTTTTCCTCAAAAACTCATATGATGGTTCTTCTGGGTGGACTTGATGCTTGAACTCACACCAGTTCAGGGTCCCTATCGAGATTGGTTGTCAATTTCTTGAACCGTCTCATGGTCTCTAGGCGAGATTGACTGGTAAGAGTACAGCGAACGTCGGCTGTCAATGGGAGATGTAAGCTATACCCCAAGGCAAGAAGCCTCCATCGACAGCCGCGGCTAATAATTAGCCTAAAACAGCATAAAGCCGACTGTTTGAAAGGAGAAGTAAGCTATACCCGAAGGCAAGAAGCCTCTTTCAACAGCTACAGTTGATAAGCAACTGAATTTTGGTGTAAACGCTGGTTGTTAGGGTGAGATAAGCGAACCCGTCGGTAAGAAGCCCCCTTCGACAACCGCGGTTAATAAGTAACCGGAAGTGGCATAAAGTCGGACATTAGGGTGAGATAAGCGATACCCGTCGGTAAGAAGCCCCCTTCGATGGCCGCAGTTGATAAGCAACTGGAATTTGGTGTACACGTTGTTGTCTTAGGGTCTTGTAAGCTATACCAAAGGTAAGAAGCCTCCATCAACAACAGCGCTTAATGTAACCAAACTAGGCATAAAGCCAACTGTGCAAGGGAGAAGTAAGCTATACCCGGAGGCAAGAAGCCTCCTTGCAATAGTTTACTAACAGCTAGTTGTGCAAAGGAGAAGTAAGCTATATCCGAAGGCAAGAAGCCTCTTTGCAACAGTGCTTAATTGGGCATATCACCGGCTGTGCAAGGGAGAAGTGAGCTATACCCAAAGGCAAGAAGCCTCCTTGTAACAGCGTAAAAGCAGACTGTGCAGGGGAGATGTAAGCTATACCCGAAGGCAAGAAGCCTCCCTGCAACAGCGCTTGATAGGGCATAAAGCCTGATGATAGATCAGCCGTCTTGACGGCAAACAGACCACTTCAACTCAAATTTCTGAGCCAAAAAATTTCATCTTGCAAAGACCCGGGCTTCTCATTGAAAACGACCAAATGTGTCTTGCTATGTCTGTAGCCCCCGAGCCTCAAGTTGACTCGAAGAGGCGGCTTTGAGGATCTTCATCGAAATTTCAGGTTGGCCGTGGCGGGTTATAGATGATCCCATATAAATTGTTTCAATGATCCGGTTGATGGTTCGTGCTGGATGATTTGCTTGAAGTGAACCCAACTGTAGTGGCGGCGGCTTATGCGCTTGTCCGTTGGGCGGCTCGTATCGACTAGCACCGCACCGATATGTTGATGTAGATCACAGTGTGGGTGGCGTCTTGCACGTGTCCATTGGGCGGCTCGTACAGGCGAGCACTGCACCGATATGTTGATGTAGACGTAGAAACCAACCGCGGCATTGTAAGCCGGCCCTGTTTGTGAAATATGCCACGGCGTTATAAGCCAGCGTGGATGATGAGAGACGGCCATGGCATATGTAAGCCAGCGCGGGTGGCGAGAGTCGGCCTCGGCGTTGTAAGCTAGTGTGGTCGCGAGAGACAGTTGCTGCATCGTAGGTCAGAGCGGTGGCGAGAGAGGGCCACGATTTTGTAAGTCAGAGCGGTGGCGAGAGATGGCCACGGCATTGTAAGCCGGCACTACGGTGAGAGACGGCCACGACGTTGTAAGCCGGGACGGTGGAGAGAGACAGCTACGGCGTTGTAAGCCGGTGCAGCAGCGATAGACGGCCACGACGTTAACTGACGATTTTGGCATGAACTCTTATAAACTCCACCTTTGAAATGAATAATTCTCATGCGCAAGAAATATTACAGACAGAGTGATTGTTCTCAAGGAATTTAATATGAGCTAAATAAACAGACTAGAAGGATATCACCTGAAGATTTTTGCAGAAACCACCAACGATCTGTGCACGGATGTAATCTGACAAAACGGACGTCCTTTGTCCGACCAGGCCCTTCCTCCGATATGTTTTTTTAGCCCTCACTTCTATCCTTTCCCTTATCCGCACGACCTGGTGAGGTAAAGCAACGGCAGCCGGCTCAAATTGAGCCTTGCGGGCGGGAGCGGGGCCACTGGGCGAGGCCGGGAGGTGCCATGGCACAGCGGGCGTGGTGAGGCCGAGGCAAGGAGGCGGCCACGACGCAGTAGAAATGGCGAGTTGAGTCTGCAGAGACCCGGGCGCACGGATGGTGCGGACAAGGCCATGGCTTCCGAGGCGAGGCGGGGGGAATCAGCTCCGGCGCAGCGGGCGAGGTGAGGAAGACGGCATCCCCGGGGACGGAGCCCCTGGCGGCGACGGCGATACTGCAGCAGCTGAGGCGCGCGTTTTGGGCTGGGGCAGCTCGGCGGTGAGTGGCGCCGAAGGCAGGCGAGGCCTCACCGGTGCGGCTCGTGTGGCGCGGTGATGACCGGGCAGGCCGGCGCGAAGCGGCGGCGGAGGAGGACAACGGCGAGTCGTGGTCGGCGGCTCGCGGCGTGCGGCGGCACGAAGTTGACTCCGTCTCCAGCAGAGGCGACGTGAGGCTGACGGCCTGTGACCACGGCAAGGGCGGCTCATTTGGGCGGCGACCCGGTGTTGGCGGAGCCCGGCGGCTCAGCTGGCTAATGCAAAAGCACCGCCATGGCGTGGGCGGCTCAGCGCGAGCCCGGCTCGGACACGGCAGTGGCGGCAGGCAAGGCAAGGTGGAGCTATGGTGGAGGGTCCGCTCGGGCGAAGTGCGAAATCGGCCAGGGTTGCCCGCGAGGCCGTAGACGAGGCGGAGCTCACGTCGGCGGATCGGCGGCGGCGGCTTCAGGCGTGGCGCGGTGGCAGAGGCAAAGCAGAACCGGTAGGCTCGCGTCGGGTGGGGCGAGTTGATGACGGAGAGCAAACTTAACAGGGAGAGGCGCCTGCAACTTGCGGCGCGGCCGGTGATGCAAGTAGAGACGGAAGTGAGCCCGATGGTGGCTTGATGTGAGGGCTACGGCATGCGGGTCCCTGGGCACGCCGGGCCGGCCATCTTGAGCTTGAGGTATGCATAGTATGGGACAGCTTTGAAACAAGCGAACGCTATCCCGCCAAGCAGGGCATGCTAGCCGCTACGGAAGGGTACGATGTCGAAGATCAAGTCTTCGCTGCGAAAGTTATCAGGCGAGCCGAACACAACTTCTAGGGTTACGGAGCCCGTGCACCGGGCTTTGACACCTAGAATCACCCCTTTAAAGGTGGTGTTATCGATCTGTGACTGGTCTATGCCCATCTTTTTCACCGTGTCTGAGTAAATCAGATTAAGGATACTTCCTCCGTCCATTAGGACTTTTGTTAGGTGATACCCATCGATAATGGGGTCAAGGACGAGTGTGGCCGAACCCCTGTGGCGGATACTGGTCGGGTGATCACGCTGATGGAAAGTGATCGGACATGCGGACCATGGGTTATACTTCGGGGACATAGGCTCTACAACATAGACCTCTCGAAGGGCGTGCTTCCTCTCCTTCTTGGGTATATGGGTGGCGTATATCATGTTTACTGTCTTGACTTCCGGAGGAAATTTCTTTTGGTTGCCACCAATCGGACCCCGGGGCACATCCTCATCCTTGCTATGAGGGCTCTTGCTTTGGTCCTCAGGTGGGAGCTTGCCGACGTCCTTAAAGACCCAACAATTGCGGTGTGTGTGGTTGGCAAGCTTCTCTTGAGTCTCGTGGATTTGGCAATTGCACTCCATTATTTTTTCTAGCGGAGTGGGTCCTTCACGATTGCCTTTAGGAGGCTTCTTCTGCTGCCCATGACGGGAGTTGCAGAAGCCAGCGTCAGTGGCCGTATCATTGGCATCACTACTATTGTGTCGGTGCTTGTTCTTGTCCTCGGAGGCATAGTCCAGCATGTCAGTTAAATCTTCGACAGTGGCTATGAAGTGGGTGGTGGGTGGGTCGAAAAACTAGTCCTGACCCGCACCGTAACCGTTCTGAGCATAGATTGGGGTTGGGTCGTCGTTGATCTTCATCGACGAGATCTGATCTAGGGCCTCGTCAACCGCTAAGAGCCAGATCAGATCAAACTGTTTGGAACTTACGGAGTTTACCTCCGAAGCGCCCGGACATGGGGAGTGTTTGGCAAGAACACATGTTCGGTCTTTTGGCACAACAGTCAGACCAAGACAAGAGATTGGCCCATCGCCGTGGATAACCCTATCGGCGTGTCCGAAGAAGGAACTCGAGGTTAAAGCCTCAGAGTCTTCGGGTGCTACAGGCGAAGCTGTGAGCCCGGTTAGCGACAAGTCACCCCGAGAATCAACGGAGAACTCTAGGTTTCTGAATCTGGCCTCTAGATTAGGGATCAGTGTGCAGCACAACGCTACTGAAGGTGAACATCTGTCCGAGGACGAAAGTGTCCATGTTGCGGGCATCTTCGTTGATGACAAGGCGAGACATTGATTCCTTCATGCTCATAGAGGACCTCTCAATGAAAGCACCAATGTCGGTGTCAAAACTGACGGATCTTGGGTAGGGGGTCCCAAACTATGAGACTAGAGCAGATGGTAACAGGAGACGAAGGGGACACAGATTTAGCCAGGTTCGGACCCTCCTATGGAGGTAATTCCCTACGAACTTCTTGGTTGTATTGATGATATGGGGGGTTACAGAGTTGATCTACCTCGAGATCGAACAACTAACCCTAGACGAGTTGTTCTGTCCCTCGACCCTAAAACCCTCCGGCTTATATAGACGCCAAGGGTATTAGGGTTTACACATGGTCGATTACTCGCCGAAGAGATAAACATGCCTATTCCCTATATCAAACGTGGAGCACAAGCCATACTTCCCGAAGCTTCCATCTTGGAGATAAGGTCTTCAATGAATCATGTGTTCGGTAAGCGGCCCATATAGTCCAGCCCATAAAGATAGGTCGGCCTCCCGAGGACCCCTTAATCCAGGACTCCCTTAGTTGTCCTAACTAAACAAATGATTCGAAGAAGAAATACGAGGCTATAAGTAATCATGCAAATAAGAGATCAAAGAATACTCAAATCATATTCATGCATAGAAACTGATCATGAACTCAAAATTCATCGGATCCCAACAAACACACCGCAAAAGTCATTACATCAAATAGATCTCCAAGAGACCATTGTATTGAGAATCAAAAGAGACATAGGAAGCCATCTAGCTACTGCCTATGGACCCGTAGGTCTATGATGGACTACTCACACATCATCGGAGAGGCACCTATGATGAAGATGAATCCCTTTGTGATGGTGTTAGATTTGATCTCGAGGTTCTCGAACTTGCGGCGTCTGGAATTGTGTTTTGTCAACTCCCCTAGGGTTTTCTGATTTTCTGGAAATTTATAGGCTCGATAGTCGGTTGGGGGGAGTCCCGAGGTACCCACCCTCTACCAAGCCGCGCTAGAGGCCTCTGGCGTGCCCTGGTGGAGGGTTGCCACCCTTCCCCCCCCCCCCCCTCCCCTCTCTGGTGATTGTTTGGCCCATCTTGGCTCTTTTGGTCCATAAAAATTCTCAAAAAAATTCCCTTAGCGGTTGGGATCCATTTGGTACTGATTTTCTGCGAAGTAAAAAACATGCAAAAACAGCAACTGTCACTTTGGCATAGTGTCAAAAGGTTAGTCCCCAAGCAATGATATAAAGTTGCTATAAAATGATTGTAAAATATCCAAGCTTGATAATATAACAACATGAAACAAGCAAAAAATTTAGATACGTTGGAGACGTATCAACATCCCCAAGCTTAATTCCTACTCGTCCTCGAGTAGCTAAATGATAAAAATAGAATTTTTGATGTGGAATGCTGCCTAACATGTTCATCATATATTCTTTTCTTTGTAGCATGGACATTTGGACTTTTAAATGGTTCAAAGCAATAGTCTAGTTTTGACATGAAAACTTTAATACTCAAGCATATCAACAAGCAACCATGTCTTTCAAAATATCGACGCTAAAGCAAGTTATCCCTAGCCCATCGTGCTCAATCGTTGATCCATTCACAATACACACTCAAATATTAGCTACACCTAATGCTCAAGTACGATCATAGTGCCTCCTAGTTGGTGCTTTATAAGAGAAGATGGAGACTCAAATTGAAAAATAAAAATTGCATAAAGTAAATAGATAGGCCCTTCACAGAGGGAAGTAGGGATTTGTAAATGTGCCAGAGCTCAAGTGTTTAAATTGATAGATAAAAATATATTTTGGGTGACACGCCTTTCCTGTCAAAAAAACGACTGAGAGATTTCAATATCTTTCCACGCTACATACATCATAGGCAGTTCTCAAACAGAACATAAAGTTAATTCCTTTTTCCATCATACTTTCACTTTTCATGGCTAGCCGAATCCACGATCGCCTTCCATACCAACACTTTCCAATGAATTTATTATTAGACAACATAAAGTAAATAGTTTTTTTGGACATCGGTGCTCTTATGGCTAGCGTGCGCCGTCTCTCCTCTCTGCAGGGTCAACGAGCCTACTACCACCAGTCGGCAATTTGCTTAATCCTTTTATGTTTTCTTTGGGCGTGATTATGTTATTGCCCAACCGTATTAGCCGCTTTATTAGTCTAGATCTGGTTGTATAGATGTTTGCTTTATTTATAAAGTAGGATGAAAGCCTATTTCGAGATCTCGAGATGCTCTCTTCCACACAAAGAACTGAAACAACAGATCATGCTAGATACATCATAGGCAGTTCACAAACAGAGAATAAAGTTTATTCCTTTTTTCACCATACTTTCACTTTTCATGGCTAGCCGAATCCACGATTGCCTTCCATACCAACACTTTCCAATGAAATTATTAGACAACATAAAGTAAATAGTTTTTTGGACATCAGTGCTCTTATGGCTAGCGTGCGCCGTCTCTCCTCTCCGCAGGGTCAACGAGCTTACTACCACCAGTCGGCTTTTTGCTTAATCCTTTTATGTTTTCTTTGGGTGTGATTATGTTATTGCCTAACCGTATTAGCCGTTTTATTAGTCTAGATCTGGTTTTATAGATGTTTGCTTTATTTATAAAGTAGGACAAAAGCCTATTTCGACATCTCGAGATACTCTCTTCCACACAAAGAATCGAAACAACAGATCATGCCTCATTGCTTTCTTTATATGTGTCCGTCTCTGCACGGTGTTGACACCATATTTTGACATACAAGAAAACATAATTCAGATGTCGTCATATATTAAAGTCTTCAACACAAGGAATATCAGTGTCGTCGAAATAAACAACTTTGATGTTTGGGCCATCTTCATCTGAGGTCCTATGCAACTTCGAGAGCCAAAACAATGTGGTGCTTAAGTTTGCCCTAGGATATTTTTTACCATTTGCAGGTCGATTTTGCCCACCTCCAACGGTGAAGTGTAGAACAAGAGTTATTTTTTTCTCTTCTTCGAGCTTAACAATTTATCTTTTGGAGTCATCGCGATCCGATGTCATATGTGACTTGCACGGAGCGTCCAATAGACATACTATGATATATTTTGAACCTGGAAGTTCCAGGTTAACTTCCGGGGAGGTTCCGCGCTAAACGAAGAGTCTGCACGCAGTGCGTCCCGAAAACTGGAATTTCAGTGTTATTTTCCAATCTGTGGGCCGAGAAACAACATCAATATGACCTCGGATGAAGAAGTCTTCAACATATGATTTTTTGTTTGTTTCAAGATGGAAAACTTAACTTTTTGAACCATCGCGATTCAAAGTCATATGCGACATGCAGGTTCAGCGCAAGAGGGCTACTTGATATAGTTTGAGCCCGGAAGTTCTGACACTTGGAGTTCGAATCTCTACTCCTAAAGGGGCAGTATGCGGTCGTGATGGTAGGTTTGTCAGGTACGCGGGTTTTTTTCCCGGTTTTATTTTGTTCGATCTTATTTTATCCCACCTCCCACCATTCCCTCCCACTGGTTTTTCTCTCCACTCTTTTCTTTCAAATCAACACTTTCCTAACGTACAAAAGATCACAAATCTAACTTGGCTAACTTATCCAAATCAACTAATCTCCCTAATTAATTCAATTTATTTTTGGAATTTTTTAATAGTTTTTTCAGGAAAGAAATAAACGGAATTTAAGAAAATTAACCTTTCTAAAAAAATTAGATTGTCTCATATCCCTCCGCCCTCCCTTCATGTTAGTTTTTTACCCTCTTAAGAAAACTTTCCTAAGCTTTCTTATCTTTCCTAACCAGCCATGTTACAAACGGGAATGTTACCAAGCAATGAAATCCAATTTCGTAGCAACTGATTTTCAAATCCTAACTTTCCTATTTATTTTTCACTCAGGTGTTGTCCCATCAGAGATTGATTATCATATAGTAAAAAATAAATCACAATCAATCAAGCATTGATGAGATATTTCCTTTCTTATTACCATCCACTGCCTTATACAATCATCAATCATACATGGCAGCCAACCTCAAATACATCACGCGGGGATCATACGTATATGCCTCAGAAATCATGTGTACATTGTCCCCACGCTTGTTACGCGAACCCGTTCAGCATCAGGTCATGCTGGTGGGTAGGTGCGCCTTAGCCATGGAGGTATGATGGTGGAAGGGACAATGGAGGCCTCGCCAAGGTCACCAGTATGCTCCTCTGCACCCTCTCCTCTCCCTCCGCCCTCACTCTACTTTCTTAGTTTCTTATTATCTCCCTCTCCCCCTCTCTCTCCATGTCTTTGTGTGTGTTGCAGCAGATCGACAACCGACGCCGCAATCCCTGCCCGCTCGCCACCGGTGAACTCAACTCGCCATTCGGTCCCACCGCCGGATCTGCACGACTCTACCACCCTGTGCTGCCCTTGCTGGGTATATATCATGGCGCCACGGACATTGGATGCAGCGACTACAATCGACGGTCAATTTGGAAGAATGATGAGCACTGATGACCTAACAGTCATGCTGGCCACTGTCTGCTACGGCGTATACCAGGCAATGAACATCTATCTATGAAGGTGCAACGGCTCGGGCATGTATCCAGAGCTCATCATGACACTCCGCGTAGCTTCCTTCGTGTAGGCTGACTCATGCATGCATCCACAATCTAGCGACTCATGCATGCATCCGCAATCTAGATACCTAATTCGTCCCTTGACTGCTAATTTTTTTGGTTGTACCGTTCCATAAATTAACTAGGGATCATCTACACAATTCATCGTCTCGTGCATGCACAATCTAACTAATTTTTCTATTGACTACAGTTTATGAATTGTTCCACAGATCAATTGTGGAGATGATTTCGGACCTAGAAGTTTTGAAGAATAGTTTTGTCCAACCACCGACTGATTTTCTTATCCACCGATTTATTTTACTCTCCACTCTTTTCTTTCAAATCAACACTTCCCTAACGTACAAAAAATCACAAATCTAACTTTCCTAACTTATCCAAATCAACTGATCTCTCTAATTAATGCAATTTATTTTAGGAAAGAAATTGTAGATTTTGAGGAAACAAATAATGTTATTTAAGAAAATTAACAAGTAAACCATGACACAGAAATCCTATTGTATATACCTATATTTGTACTCCGAAAGGGGGATTTGGTAGCCTCCCCTCCACAGTTTTATTTCGTCTCGTATCCCACCACCACCCCTTCATGTTGGTTTTTCACCCTCTCAAAAAGAAGTTCCCTAAACTTTCTAAACTTTCCTAACCAATCATGTTACAAATAGGAACATTACCAAACAATGTAATCCAGTTTCATAGCAATTGATTTCAAATCCTAACTTTCTTATTAATTCTTCACTCAAGCGTTGTCTCATCAGAGATTGATTACCATATAGTAAAAATAAATCACAATCAATCAAGCATTGATGAAATATTTCCTTTCTTATTACCATTCACTGCCATATAAAATCATCAATTATACAACTGACAACAACAGACATCATATTCTTTTGTTTCATGGTAATGTACGACATTCTTGTACATTTTCTGGTTAGGATAGAAGGGAAAATTCATTGTTGGTTGTTTCAAGAGTTAATAACGGTAACAGTGGCGTCTTAGTTCCACGCCCAACAATGCCCATCACATTTGTTTTCATGTTAATGAGTAACATTCAACTATATCTTACAACATGTGAATGGCTTAGGAGATATCGGATATGCAATCTTTGCTCGAGGGGCATCATGGGTGGCTCACGCCTCCTATCCCATGATGGTGGTGGAGGATAGACACAAACACGGGTGATTGGCAGGGGATTCCTCATTGGCGGTTTTATGGGTAAGTATGGTGTAAAGAAGGTAAGGTGCCATGGCGAATGCGAGGTGGGCGTTATCCAGTTTTGAAAGAAAGGGCTCGAGCGAGAAATGTCCCGCTACGACATGAACCGGGCGGGAAGGGGAAGGTCCGGTAGAAAAAAGGTAAGGTTGCATCGTGGGGTGGCGAGCTTGATGGGCATCCATTTGATATCCTAGCACGCTCGAGCGTATGAGGAAGAAGTGAGTTTAAAAAATTATTTGTTTGACTCATTTATGAGACATGAGTTTCAACACTCGGGTGCCCTGCATCCTCTAGGAAGAGTAAATTCTAATAAATAAAATCTGAAACTTTGGAACATCACCTAAAAATAGCAGTGGTTAAAGTTTATGTGCACTTTTAAGTAGCAATTTTGTTTGGTGAGGGCTCCTTAGGTGTTATTTGTGGCTGGAAATTTTCAAGAACATCAAAAGTTTGCTCATCTTTGATCCCCTAAAGTTTTTGATTTTTTTTATTTTATTTTAAATTTACTGCTCATGAGGGTGTAGGGGCCTCCCAGATATGTCATGCCATTCTCTTCATTTATTTTTAGTTTAGCCTGTAACAATGCAGGGCCGTTCTACTAGTTAGGTTAACTTTTGACATTTTGGGCGAAATTTGAGTCCTTATACGGAAAGACCAGTCGGCTGAAATATATGTTAGAGGTTACGGCCTATTGAATAACAACACAATCAAAATCCATTTAGCATTCTTTTACCATAATTTTTACGTTTCTTCCTTGTTATTGCTTTCTCCTTCATGTTGAAGCACAAAGATCAGGCTCTAGGGGCGAGCATATCGACTAAGAGCAGCCCATACCCGCCGCGGTTCCAATTGAGATCTCTCCCAAATATGTGGGGTTTCGGATCCTCAAAAACACTCATCGAATTGCTTGCATATCGGACTGCCGGATGGGTCTCCTTTAACATGAGTTACGATGTATCACCCGTGACACCAAAGATACACGATGGTGTGTTTGCGTGCGAACACACCGCCTAGAGTCATAGATGGTCTCATCCACGAACACAAGCCGGCCACTTACGTACGTGCTCTCGATGACAATTCAAGGGTGCGATGGTTGTTAGCTATACGGTTGTTAGCTTGACTCTTCTCACCACTTCCAGACGATGTCTGCCTATAGTGCGGCATCGTACGTAGTCATGGAGGACAACACGCACCGACCTGTGTCTGTGACGGTGATAGTCACAGCTAGCTAGAGACGGGCTGAGGTTGGTCACGCGTCTCAGTCTCGTTTGTCGACGAAAATCCAACATCCGAGCTATGCCACTCTTGTTGCTTTCAGTATTCTCCTCTTTTCTGTTCCACACGGAGACATGCTATGTGTGTCTGTGTCGGCAGCACATTGTCATCATAAGAGTACGGTTAATAATATAACCAACAATCGGTTATAAAAGGTTGTCATGTTATTTATAGTCAACATAATAGTCGGCCTGTATAATACTTCCTTCATATCATAATATAGTGCGTTCGTGCTTTTTTTTTATGTCTAAGTTTGATATTAATTTTAACCAACGTAGGTGATTATGGCAGAAAAAAATTATATCATTGAAAATTTCATTCAAATGCGAATTCAATGGTATAGTTTTTGCTCCTGCCGCAGTCATTTATGCTGGTTAAATTTATGATCAAACTTAGAGTTCGAAAATCGAGAATGCACTACATTATGGAATAAAGGAAGTGATAAGTTTTAAATATGTACTATTTTATTATTAGTTGGCTCTTCTTAGAATCTCAAACATATCTTGAGTCTCGTGATATAGTTGGCTCTTATTCTAGATCCCTCTTTTCTTATTTCTCCTTTTCTCTCTCGTCCAACTAAATAAAAACTTAATATTTTACTTCTTATAGCATGTTTATGTCATCTTCTTGTTTTTGCTCTAAGTAGCCATAGAGAACACACCGGTCAGTGTCATGTTCGTTTCGGTGACTGTAATAATTAACAATAGTTATACATAGTTAATGCTATGTTGGAACTATTTATTGGAATTACAATAACTTAGACCAAATTATATCATTTTAACTTATGTTTCCACAAATTTTGAACCAATATATAAGGATTATAATGCTTGCTCCAATGATTGTAATTGTTGCTAGGAGATCTAAGGCCTGAATGTATTTTTTGTTTCTTCAGGTGTTCTTTGCACCGCCGCCACAGTTGATGAATAGATTGAACGTTCTTTTCGCCAAAAAAGAATATACGATAAAATGAGGCACCTCAGAGCTAAGATTCTAGATCAGCCACTGGCCGTGCATCAACTACCTATGGGCCTAACAAGAGACTTATTGCATACCGCTCATTAGAGCCTATATGCCACATGTCCTGCAAGGAACAGTGTTTTTCACAATATAATTGTCACATCCCAAGTTAGTATTGCTATGGTTAACATGTGTGTGCATCATGTTTTCTTTTTGCATCAATTTGAAATTGGGATTAACATAAACCCTAGCACCTCACCTGAATAAAATCAATTCAACTATGATGAAAAATCAACAAATCCAAAATGCCCATCAAAAACGTCCCACATGTCTGATAAATGCTGACATTAGTATATATACCAGGGGACATTCTAAATTTCTGAACATATGTGACATTTTAAAATAAATAATAAAGCCTCTGAAAATGTCAAATAAATCATTATAATTATTATAGCCATTCAAAATATTCTGAAACTTTTTGTGGAAGTTTGGAAATATTGAGACTAAGTTAGAAAAATGTTTCAACATATTTTGAATTAGTTTTTGAGGGCTAGAAAATAATAAAACAAATGTCAGAAAAGAAAACAGAAACAAAAATGAAAAAAAATGGAAAGAGGAAGCTTACCTTAGGCCCAGGCCAGGCCGGTCCACCTGGCCCGGTCATCGTCCTCCTGGCGGCCAGGGGGACGAGCGCATGGTCGCCGTGCGCCGTGCCGGAGCTGCCACGCAGCTCTCTGCGTGCCTGCCTCCTCCATCGCGCTGGAGGGCGGGATAAGGATGCCGCTGCCGTCCCGATCCGTCCCTCCTCCCAGTCGCCCTCTGGCCCTGCCTCTCCTCTCCCTCCGTCGCCATGGTTGTCGCCTCCACTCGCTCGCCGACGTAGCCATAGTCGCTCCCCCTCGCTTCCGAGCCCCCTAGCCGCTCCGCCTCGACGCCCTCTTCCTCCTCACCGAGCCACACGTCACCGAGAACCCACCATCTCCGCATCGCCGTCATCTTCTACCTTCGGCCGCCGGCGAAGATTCGAAGCTTGCCGCCGCTCCAGACCTCCCGCGAGCCCGCTCTCGACGCCGCTGCAACCGCTGTGAGCTCCTGGTCCGTTCTCCCCTGTTCTCCCCGTCGCTAGCGCGCTCTAGCGTCGTTTTGCCTTGGGCCCGAGAGCTTCTCGCCGCCGATGAGGACGTTGTCGTCGCTGCGGTGGCCTAAGCTCGCACCTGAGCACGTAGGCGTGCTCAGGAGGGTCCCATGAAGCCCTAACAACCAATAGCTGGCCCGCTCGAGCTCCAGCTCGACGAGCCGTGCTCGCCCGAGCTCCGGCAGCCGCCACGCTGAACGCCCGAGCTCCGTGCTCGACTCCGGCCGTCCCACCTCCTGGGGAGGTCGGGTTCGACGCGCGCGAGCACGCAGACCCGTCTGGTGCCCTCCGCCGTCCATTTGGTCATGGGAGGAGGGTTTCCGACCCCCTCCGCCGTCCCTGACGTCGCCGGCGGCTCAATGCCGGCGAGTCAACCCATTTGACCACGGGGTTGACACCCCTGGGTCACTGGCAAGTGGGCCCGGCCCTATCAGGTTTAAAATTAGCTTAGGAAATTAATTAATTAATTTAATTAACATAAACACCCACTGACATGTGGGCCCATCCTAAATAATTAGGAATTAGGAATTAAATTAAACCTAATTAGGGTATGGGTCACTGACCAGAGAACCCCACTCGTCAGGTTTGACCTGGCACGATCAGTTGACCTGCTGACGTCATGGCGATGCAATAATGGAATTTCTAATTTAAATTAATTCCAGAAATTGCCAAAAACTTAGAAAAATCATAGAAATTAATCTTTAACTTAGATGAAATTAAATTATATATGAAAATTTATTAGAAAAATCCAATGAACCCAATCGTGCGGTTGTCATGCATGTTAGAGAAACCGATGTAGATGAACATTGACATTTAGCAATAGGTCAATATTTAGAATATCAAATGGAGAACGATTTTGAACCTATATTCAAAACCACTTCATCTAACCCGGATAATAGTTGCATTGGCTCATCCATTTAGGTTGCCATGTCATGATCATGCATTATATTGCTACACTTGTTGTGTATTGATTGTTACTTATTTGCATTGCGGTAGACCCTGCTTCCAAGGATACCCCCAAGTATCCTAACGAATGAGAGTACCTTCCCGCTTCCCAGCAAGGCAAGCAACCCCATTGATCATTCCGATATCATCTCATTCTCTCGCTCCTGCTCTTGTTTATTACATTAGGACAAACATTCAATTTTCTGTCATTGCGGTAGCTGAACCCATTCCTCTACATGACCTGTCATTATCGCAGTAAATAGCTAAACCTTGCAACCTAGCATACCAGGTAGATGCTTGAGCCATGATGTGCCTTAACCGCTTTACTTGCTATGCCTGCTATGCTTAGAGTTGTGTCAGGTTTGATTCATCTGGGTGATGAACTGGAGTGAAACAGTATTGTTCTGATGTGATAAGCTTAATGATGAACCCGATTTGGTAAAGGTAGCGATGAGAGGCTATGTAGGAGTACATAGCGGGTTGTCTCATTGGGACCGATCTTAGGGACTGGGTTATGTATTTGTGATCCAAGGCTAGTTACTACCACACATTGGGTTCCAGTAACTCGACCCCTCTCGACTTATCAATCGCTTAGTCCTTGGTTCAGGTGTTGTAAGTAGTTTCTGGTGTTTATAGTATGCTGGAGGCCGTGCGTAGTGCTGACCCTAGGGGTGGGTTATGATGCGGTAGGTAGTGACACGGTGTACCAAGGGTCACCCGAATGGTGGGCTTGGGAACCCTGCGCACATCGTTTGGGGCCGTGGCGGAAACTTCGGCCGGACTTCCGTGCGGGTTCAGTCTCAAATAGGCGATAGCCTGGACTAGAGGTCTTGAGTGATTGACGGTCGTGGCCGACTCCCTCGCTAGGCTTCCGCTTGAAGGTTGCCGAGGTGCATGGTTTTATGAGCACATAACGATAAGTGGCGAGAGAGTGTGTGAAGGAGTACACCCCTGCAGGGTATGAATCTGTTCGAATAGCGACGTCCTTGGATATGGACTACTTGGAAAACTTATGTTGTTCATAGATAACTTGATGGATACTCATAAAACTATCAAGACAAGTGTGAGTATCGTGGATGGCACTCCCGTAGATGATGGAAGTGAATCCATGATGGTGTATTGATGTGGAGTTAGTGGACTCGTGTGCGATATCTAAAACTTGAACAAAGAGTTAATATGTATAGTTTAGGTTAGCCAAGAGTCACAGCTGTCATTGCCACATAAACTCCACCACTCCCCTTGTTGATACATGAGCATGAATAGACTAGGTCTGCTTTAAAGACTTGCTGAGTACGTTTATACTTACGTTTTCTTAATCAATGTTGCAGATGAGACTCAGGACCCATCAGGTGGGTTCTACCTAGATGTCGACAATACCGAATAGTTGGTGTCCCAGCTACGACCTTATGCCCTATGACGGGCTGTAGATAGTCAGGCCATGTGCCTTTTATCCTTTCCATCTGTGTGTATCCAGACAGCTTTATGCTTCCGCTTGGTTTGTATGAACTTGCTTGTATGACTTGAGTGTCGGGTCATGTGACCCCTATCTGTAAGAACATATTATGCAAGGCTCCTCTAAGCCTCTTAAATAAAAGTTATGTTGTTGTATGGTTATGTTGTGATGCCATAGTTGTATATATGCATACCGGACACTTCGGGCGTACGTGGGATGTGCAACGGTATGTATGGGATCCAACACATAGTTATGTGTCTTTAGTAGTACTCTATACGGGAAACTGCCTCTTTGTGCTTCCACCGAGCCTTGATAGCTTGCTACTGCTCCGGACATATTCATTGACCGGCATGTATCCTTCTTTGCTGATGTGTCTGTCCCTTCAGGGAAATGTCTCGCAATGTAATGGAGTCCTTGTAGCTTGCTATGACTCGTTTACACACGCTTGAGGCCGACACCTGCATTGCTGGGTTACGTATGTCCGTTTCCGTACATATGTGCCACTTGGGTTTTATGACTAGTCATGTCGGCTCAGGTTCTCTGTCGTTTGAATGCTAGCAACATATTCACATACATGAGCCAAAAGACGCAAATGATCCCGGCTAAGCTAAGGCTGCAACCGTGAAGTTACCGTGCGTGAGGCCTCAAAGTGATGTGTTGTGTTACAAGCTGAATTTCTATGACTTAAGATCGGGGGTCCCGACAATAATTGAGCTAACGTTGTCAACTCCTGGCGACGCCGGCCCGCGTCATCCGCTTCGAGGCGTCAACCATCTCATGGAGTGTGGGAAATCATCTCACTATGTCTCACGATCATTCACAGAAGCGGGGGTACAAGGCTTTAGCAATTGTTCTAATCTCAATCTTACGCTGGTTATAATTGCGGGGAAATGTTAATGTGCTAAATACTTACTGAGTTAGTAGTTAGGATCTGATAGTTAACCGTGTCCTGTAATGACACTGTTGCTAAACCCTAACAATTTTTGTGCTAGTATTTTAATTATTATTGGTCGTATATATGAGTCGAAGTTAGGTGAATTAACCATGGAAAATCATTGCTCCTTTCTCATTCGTGACCGTTAATGTTGTTATCTAGATGATGATGTAGTCCTAAAATGAACAGTGCATTGAGCGTTCTATTGTACCATCAACGATGGAGAGGTTTCCTTTGACAAGCACAAGCCACCACACATGATACATGATTAACTTGCTTGTTTTCAGAGATCGTACAGATCTCTCTCTCTCTCTCACACACACGCACACATATTTTCGAAGATTCCATATATGTGGCCATAGGGGAGAGGCATCTCGTGTGATGTGACAACCTCATACAAACAATCTAGAACCAAAAATGAAGGGTGATCGTGCTGCTATGGTTGCTTATACTCTTCGCTTCTCTTCTTCACGCACGCTTTCTTTCTGTACCACATAATCATACTTAGCCATAAATGATATGCCAGTGTCCATGATAGATAATTAATCACAACGACAAGACGAGATAAGGTTGGCCATCAGGCCAAGTCTCAGAATAACCCTACCTCCAGAGGCTTGGACAATTTCATATTTGGTGTCAAATGTTCATTGTTACATTAATTAATTAATTACTTATTCTTGTTATGCAGCCATGGAGAATGTTGTCATTTTGAATATTAAGACTTCTCCCCATAAGTACATGAAGGTTTACTTTGAAAACATCGGAACTATTCGTGTGGTAGTCATGAATGTTAATAATGGAACCGATAAGCACAATCTTAATTTGTGTTCCATCTGTTACATGTGATGGCTATACATATAGGCTTTATTGAATAGACTTAATTTATAAACGCGGTCTCCGTAGTGTCGAACGACACCACAAAGATGATGTCTGATTGTGATCGTAGGTGCACGCCATCAATACAATGAGTAAGAATCAAAATTGAATTGAAATGATAGCGGCTCGGGTAAAAATTCCTGGACGAATCCCAACAGATTGTCCATGCATCCATGGTAGGGATGGCCGGAATGCTATTTGATGGCCTCTCAGTCGGTTTGTTGTCGACTGTAGTCATGCCTTATTGGGATGTAGCCATGTTGGTGAATATTGTTAATAAATCTAGGTGTCACGCTTGTATCTAATAAGATTTCTTATCCTCCATGGATCAACAATGCCCTTGGATAATTCTAATAGTGTGTGTGCGCGCAAAGTGTGTGTGTGTATGTGTATGCGTGTGCGTCTGTGTTAGTAACAAGTGGTTGGAGATTCAGTTCATTCACTAAGAGAGATCAAGTTGTGGGAGGCTTCATTGAAGCATTACCGATCAATACCTTTCGTCAGAGTTTGATTTTAACCAACATCATGTTCTCTTGATGGGGTTAGGGTATTAGCTGCACCCGGGCTAGTTTTCCACGACTTGTAGGGACTTGTATGGTTGTCATCTACAATTTGTCTGCATTGCATGCTTAAGCCAATTGGACCTGGTTGATAAAAAATAGAGCAAAAGTTATCACTACACATCGTTTGGTTGCCCGCATCTAGGGGATCAATTTTGGCATGGCGTTTGTTGTCCTGCATTTGTTTGGTTGATGCAACTATAGTGTGTTTGATTACATACATAGGGTATGATTAAGAGTTAACAACTAAACATAACACATAGAATTAGATAGTACCATGGCGACTGCGGTGGACGCAAGCTACTAGTTCATCCCGCCATCAGAATTTAAATATAGGCAAATCATTCCTTGCGGCCGACTGGCCCAAGTTCTGGCCGGTCTGGTGCGCGCCCCTAGATGTGACCAGATTGGGCTTTCTTGTTTTTCTCACATCTGTGCTCGTTGCCTCCGTGTGCCACACGTACTGAAGGGGTCTACACACCGCTCAAATCTCCTGCCTTATCCTTTCACTGACATCCTCCTCCTCCTCCACTCGCCTTCGTCACCACGCCTTTTTCCTTCATCATCGCCTCCGCTGCCTACTGCGGCATGGCTAGGCACCGCGGGCGGCGCGACAATATGCGGTGACAAGCGATTTTTGCTGCAACGAGCGACAGGGTGTTGCGACCAACATCATCGTCGAGCTACGGCGTGGAAACACCCAGAATACAAGAAACAGAGTGATGCTAGAACGGTGGTGGCCACAAATGATGTAGGCACCGATGATTCCTACCACCGCGGTCACTTGTTGGAGCCGGCTTCGGCGATTGCTACAACCCGGCCTACACTTGCTGGAACAGGTGCCCGCATTTTCTGCAACGGGCTAGACGGTGTGCTGGAACCAGTGTCCACTGGTGCTGAAACAGGACGTGCCATCACCTATGTATTCTTATGCTGGAACCAACGTTATATTTTGCTACAATCAAACTATTTTGTAATTTGATGCTGTGTTTTTTTTCTGCAGGAACCAGTGTTAATTTTATCTGGATTCAACTAATTGTTTTGCTTCAACTGACTACTGGGAGGTTTTGTTGCTATGCTTTTTTGCTGAAACACTTCAACTTACTACCATGAAGGGGGGAGTGCTTCATTTATAGATCTCCGCTTTAAGGACAGTCGTATCAGCGTTTGAATCGCTGGTGTTTATTACCCAGGTTTTGCCTGCAAAAACACCAGGAATAACAACCTGCGCGTTGGCTATTGTGTGGAGAAAAAAGTCCCGTCGGGTCTACCAGAGACTGCGTTGCTGTTGTCTTGCCAATAATGTTGGCAATTTTCACATTTTTTGTGAAGGGGTACTAAGAGTCAAAGACTGCCTTGTCTGCTTCTTAGGAATGAAAGCTACGTTGCGCCTAACTAATTTGCTCCAAGTTAAATGCACCACAGAGCTTAATTTTGTCGTTTTTACTCTTCCTGGCTGGCTTATAAGCGACTGATCGAGCTTGTGATAATAAGCTAAGATGGTTTAGAAGAACCACCTCCGACAGAGCTCCACAAAGCGCTGTGCTAGACAATAATTTTCCCATGGCAGATCTCGTCGTGCTAGGGATGCTTCGGCCGGCATGGTTTGTGCTACTCTTCGCGCTCTTCCTCTTCTTTCTGCATTATTATTGGTTCACTGTGAACGGGAAGACGGGACAAAGGCAGCAACGAGAAAGCCGACGCCTCCCGCCTTCTCCACCGGCACTGCCCATCATCGGGCACCTGCACCTCGTCGGCTCTCTCCCGCACGTCTCCCTCCGCGCCCTTGCTGCCAGGCATGGCCGCGACGACCTCATGCTCCTCCGGCTCGGTGCAGTGCCGACGCTCATCGTGTCGTCGCCGAGTGCCGCCGAGGCGGTGCTGCGCACGCACGACCACGTCTTTGCATCGCGGCCCTACTCTGTGGCATCCGATATCATCTTGTATGGCTCATCCGAAGTCGCCTTTGGGCCATACGGCGAGCAGTGGCGGAAGGCAAAGAAGCTCCTCACCAACCACGTATTGAGTGTTAGAAAGGTGCAGTCTTTCCGCAGCGTCGTCATGGAGGAGGTAAGCATTTATCAGCGTCGTCATTAAGCACGTATTGAATGTTCACGTCTTGAGATTGACAACGTTACCACAAGAATAGCTGAAATAAATAAGAAATAATTTCAGAAAATAAGCGAGCACCCGTGTCAAGTCTAGAGTTTGATCCTTGTCTAATAAACTTTGTTACTCCCTTCGATGCCGGTGTATAAGTCATCTTACGAAAACCAAATAATTTTGAAAACACTTAGGCGTGGTTCATTAACTCCCATCTCGTTTCTTGTTTTTCGACAAGAATAAAAGAATCAACCAATAAAAAATATGAGACGTGTATGTTTTTAATGACTTGAGACTACCTAGCATAGCATGCAGTGGTCAGTTCATTGCGTGCGATAGTATTAATTAGCAAATGAATATTAAATTCTCTCGTTTTTCTCTTCGTATTGATTGTGATGCGCAACGTAAGATGACTTATGCACCGGGACGGAGGGAGTATGATTTTCTTTATTGTCGTGATCCTTGTCAGTAAAGAGAATATGAACCCCAATGTCACAATGTCGTTTATAAGTACCAAAGGGGGGAGATGCATATGTGTTCAACAGAACTGCCACATTTTGAGCACAAAGCGTGAGAGCTGTCGCATATGGTGAATTGTTACAACCACACAGAGATTACAGGAAGGTTCTAGCAATAGCTAGAGGAAATTAGATATACATGGAGACCTGCATCCTACTCAACACCGGCAACAATCTACGAAAGAGAGGCGAGGCCTAGAAGATGGTCTTCTACATAAAATGGTTAATTGTTGAACAAACAACATCCACTAATTAGGATATTCAACATTTCTTACATTTTTACTGGGAGCCAGATATTATTTTTAAATCAATATGTTACATAGATGCATCCCTTTTAGTCCGTGATCTCCTACTGTCGGGTGTTGTTCGCAATTTTCTTATCATGATAACTTACCACATCACAAACGAAATGAAGAAAATTGACTTACATTTTGCCCTCTGCTAACAATTCCATATATGTTAGCTATTCCCATAATTTATGATACATGTCATTTTAGGTGAACATGGTGTTGGCCAAAATTAATGAGGCCACCACAATAGGTGGTGCGGTGGACATGAGCGAGCTGCTCAACTCATTCACATATGACTTGGCATGCCGCATTGTGTCAGGAGAATTTTTCCTTCAAGGAAGCCACAAGTGGTTCCAGGACCTCACTAAAGAAACCTCACGTCTGCTAGGAGGGTTCAACATGCAGGAGTTCTTCCCCATATTAAGTAGGGTAGGACTGCTTAAGAGGACAGTTCGTGCAAAGTCCGAGAGAGTGAGGAATAGATGGGATGATCTGCTAGACAAGGTGATCGATGATCATGAGAGCAAGTATGGGTCAAAGTTTGACCATAAGGGTGTCAATTTCGTAGATATTCTATTGTCTGTTCAGATGGAGTATGGTCTCACGAGAGAGCACATCAAAGCTCTCCTAATTGTAAGTAAAAAATAGTACCTTCAAAACTACAAGTGTTGTTTAAAAATAAATAAATATGTATATACCGTGGTATCCTAATTAGTTTATATCCGCAGGATGTATTTTTCGGTTCAACAGACACGTCATCTAACTCCCTCGATTTCACCTTGGCTGAACTCATGAGGAAGCCCACCTTGATTGCGAAACTACAAGATGAGGTAAGGAGTATCGTACCCATGGGACAGACAATTGTCAGTGAAGCCGACATGAATAAGATGACATATCTAAGAGCAGTCATAAAGGAGTCACTTCGACTTCATCCTATTGCGCCTTTACTTGCTCCACACTTTGCCATGGATGACTGCATCATTGATGGGCAAATGGTTCCTGCTGGGACGCATGTCTTCGTCAATGTATGGGCCATTGGTAGAGATTCTAGCTACTGGGAGGATGCTGAGGAGTTCATACCTGAAAGGTTTATACACGACGGCAGTGATGTGAATGTCAACTACAAGGGGAATGATTTCAAGCTCTTGCCGTTCGGGGCAGGACGCAGGATATGCCCTGGTATAAACCTTGGGATCGTGACCGTCGAGCTTATGTTGGCAAACTTGATGTACCATTTTGACTGGGAACTACCGCTAGGTGTAGCGAGGAAAGACATTGATATGACAGAGGTGTTTGGCCTAACCGTGCGCCGGAAGAAGAATCTATTGTTAGTACCAAAATCACGCATGTAACTGGATGGATAAATTCTTCAAATCTAAGTCTTTTATAATACCGGTATATTGTAGCGAAATAATTATGGAAAAAAATCATTCCATTGGTGGAGCGAAGATTTGATCATAGGGGAGGTGAAGAAATTAATAACCAATGAAGTATACCATATGTTGTACTTTTTGTTTGAACTTAACATGAAATTCTCTACTTATGTAACAACATTTTATTATTGTTAGAATATACAAGTACAGACAGTATATACGTCAATTGGTATCGCGTTGTTTGTGGGTGGGTGGCACACGTTCTCTCGGCTGAGGTCTCTGAGAACGTTGCATATGCCCCTTGCCGATAAGCTAATCAGATGTGTGTTGAATCTCATACGCTATCTCCTTCCTTCATGGTATCAAATACCCACGACCTGATGATTCCTTTTGCTTCGATCTTCGATCCCACTTCCGCCGCTAGAGATGACACCTCCAACTTTCCTCGTGCCCCTGTGGATGGCAGCGCCGCTACTCCCGTCGTAGGTGCACCACCACCTGCCATTCTTCCTGCTGGTGCAACTACCACTCCGCCGTCTGCTTCTCCTCTCACCGCGTTAGTTCTCCAGACGACCGACATCTGCCGGCATGTGCTGATCACTCTCGACCTCCTCGTCGAAACATACGCACAGCGGCATCGCCACTTTGGCACGACGATAGGCATGTTCGGTTCTCGTGATCACATCGACACCGAGGTGGTGCAGCGTTCCAACGACTCCCAAGTGGGTGATGATGGTCCACCGGCTCAACACCATCGTCGCGCGTGAGCTTTGGACACCGTGATGCAACACGAGGACATACGCTCACCGTTTGAGTGGTGATCGACAATATTTTCTGGGACAACCAGATCGCTCGGGCGGTTTATATGGATGTGTAGTACCACACCGTTGTGCAAGGCGACGTAACGATTATGCAATATTGCACCAAACTAAAGACATATCGCGATCAACTACGCAACATCAGGTAGCCCGTTACAGAAACCGAACAGGTCTTCCATCTCCTGCGTGGGATAGGGCATCAGTACCCTTGTGTGCCCCCCCCCCCCCCCCCACATCACCTCACGCACGCCTGTTCACTCGTTCCTGCAAGCTCGCTCGTTCTTTTTTCTCGGGGAACATCGTGTAGTGCTGCCCATCTACAGCACGCCTCTGCCCGACGTGTACAACAGCAACAACAGCCCCTGGACATAGCGTCGATCCAGGCTGCACTCAATAGTGCCACTATCGGGCCTTCCTCATCGGGCAGTACCTCTGATTGGTAGTTGGACTCGGGGCCGGCCTCACACATGTCAAAAAACCCTAGCAGCCTCCATTCCTTTCATCCCTTCACTTCTCCCTCTCACATCATCATTGGTAGAGGTGAACACCTTCCAATCACCTATACATGCTCTAGGTCTCTCATTTCTGGCACTTCTCATATTCAGCTTCGTACCATGTTTGTTGCTCCTTCCCTAATCAAAAACCTACTCTCTGTTCGTCAACTTTGCTGTGACAATGTTGTCTCTGTCGAGTTTGACATCTTCTGTTTTTCTATTAAGGACATACTGACCAGAACGGTGATGATCCCATGTGATTCTACCGGCGATCCGTATCGTGTGGCGTCTGCCCCTCTTGTGTGGTCACTTCAAATCTATTACATCGGCGTCTTGGACATCTTGGGGCGCGTCGCTGAAGCAGATTATGCCCGAGCTTTTTTTAGTTTCAGCATATCTGCTCCCCCTCACTGCCATGCATGTAGATTAGGCAAGCATGCACGTTTACCTTTTCAGAATTCAGTTAGCTGTATTTATTTCCCCTTTCAATTACTATGATCTCAAAGTCTCGATGATGATGATTCGTACGAGCAGATCGAGTGCTCGCACCGCCATGTGGAGGATGAAAGAAAGATGGGTTATGTTTGATTACATTAATATAATGGTTATGCTTGATTCGTGTCATGAGAGTCCACCACATGGAGGGTTGATATTTTCTGATTAACTTGAGAATTTCTAGCATTGTCCCTTATTTTTGCCCCATATTATCCTTTTAGTAGATAAATAGATAAGAGGAAATTTTTTAAGATAAACCGGATGAAAACAACCAAACACAAGCCTCCTCATGCAATCGACACGCGTCCTTTGCTCGACCCCACTCACCGCTTTACTACCAGCCTTATCCCCTTGCAAAATCCCACAACCACGCTTTTTCTACTGCATCGTCGTCTCCCTTGCGACTCACAATCTCATCCTGCAGATTCCCCCCCCCCTCTCTCCTGCTAACCACATGCTGCCCACTGACATGGAGACACGCTCTGCTGCTGCCCGCTGCCATAGCCGTGCTCGTCCTTCTCTTTCACGTCCGAGTTTTTGTTAGAGTTGTGTCGAATATTATGTATAAGGTAGGTTACAGTTAGACTCTGAGTTGTATTGTGTTTATATAGGATATGGAGTCATGTCCAAGTAGAACACTTGTATCCTAGACCTCTCATATGTAGTGGGGCTAGACACACGATGTAACATATGTTAATATAATAGCACAGGAGCGCAGGGGAGCCGACGGCGTGTGCCGAATCCCAGCACGGTCCTGAATGTGGTATTGTGACGGTGTCACGGGGAGGAACGCCTGTAGTCCGGCCCCGGGATATAGTCATATTGATGAACCTCGTTAACAAATCTTGATGTCGGGCTCGTATTATTGCTTGGTCCTTGAATGATCAATGAAGTGCTATGAATTTATTCTAACAAGTGGTATCATGAGCAAGGTTGTCTCGAGGTTGCTGGTTTATTGATCTAGAGGAAGAAGATTCGATGCCGTGATCATCGTTGGTGAGCAGCGAAGAGAAGTGATCCGGGATGTCGTCAAATCCTAAAAGCAAGATCAGAGACAGACGTGTGTGCGTGTGGCGACAGGCGAAAGTACCGGCAGCAGCGCGAGACGTGGAGCGATCGATCGGGCTGATTGATCGGGCGAGCGTATATACGTGAAATTCCTGGCGAGGTCGGATCAAGTCGTGGAAGCGGCCGAGTCCGAGGCGCGCACGGGTGGCAGGAGCAGCTAATGGGCTGCCGCGTGTGCACTAAAGCCCACGAGGTGGCAGGTGTGCGCTTCACACGCAGCGTCGTTGGAAGCCATGGAGCTGTACTGTGTGGTTGTCGTGTATCAATCGTGTGTATAGGCTGCCGGTTGCTTGAAGCTGAGTCACGGAAAAAACAAACGAAGTAGCGAAGGCACCTGATGAGATTTGTTTGAAAAAAAAGTTAGCTACCAGGACCATGTTTGTGCATGAGAGCAGTTTGGTTGGATCAGGTTTGATTCTTTTCTCATAAGGTGCATGGAGAAGCAACAACAAATAGTGACGGGAAAGAAGAAGATTTGTGCAGTTTGCATGGAAGTTTTTTTTCTGGGTCGGCTTGCTGAGATGGCTTGGAACATGTGGACAGGTGGTGGCAGAGGCGCGCAGACAAGCGTGTCATGCAGTCGGATGCGTTCGGTTAGGTCGGACTAGACAGTCTGACGGATCGACGCAAGTCGGATGGTACATAAGACGGTTATGGGATCGGCATCGACGACATAGGAGTGTGATGCTGATCGTGGCCGACTTCTGGGCATGGAAACACACGGCACATGTCCGAGGCGTGTGTGGCTTCGACAAGTCTATGGCGCGGGGTTGATTCGAGGTGATATACACACGGAGCTTGAAGTCAACGGGGCAAGGGGGTGCACTGATCATCTACCATGGAGTCATGTTGAAGGTGGAGCTGGAGTCTGAAGGACTTCGCTCGGGAAAAAGCGAGTGACACGCAATTCGGACTGGAGCCCAGTGGTCTGATGGAAGTGTGAAACTCGTCATGGGTCGGTGATGATCGGTGGTACTCTGCAGTGGGGGTTGAGTGGTGTGGGTTCACGACCCTTGAGACTAGACCGAGACAGTGGAGGATTGACGCAGTAATAGCGGCGATGCGTGCGGTACGCACGGGACATGGAGACGGGCTAGGGGTTCTGGTGGTCATACATGTGGTGAGACAACTGCGAATTTGACTCGGGATGACTACAAGTAATGGTGAAATTCCTTTAAGTTTCAGACAGGCGGTCAAGGAAGAATGGTAATGTTGAGTTCAGGTAACTCTTATGTGTGACACCCAATATGAGAGTTGTTTACTTTCACGCAGGTCAGTGATCAGTGTGTGATGGTGTTGGACACTCTGGAAGTTGGGAGCGCAAACTAGACTAATATGGAACTTAATTTTGCTCGAGTTGCCTGTGGTCAAGAAAAGATGGGGCTACAAGTTGCAGGTGGAGTCACATCGAGTCTTTGGAGTAGCAGGTTCTCATGGATAAGCTCAAGTCCAATGTACATGGAAGTTTGACACATGGACAAATTCAAGGTGGTGAAGAATATCCGCCAAGGTGGAGATTGGAAGGGTTGTGTCGAATATTGTGTACAAGGTAGGTTACAGTTGGACTCTGAGTTGTATTGTGTTTAGATAGGATATGGAGTCGTGTCCAAGTAGGACACTTGTATTCGAGGCCTCTCATATGTAGCAGGGCTAGACACACGATATAACCTATGCCAACATAATAGCACAGGAGCGCAGTGGGAACCGACGACGTGTGCCGGAGCTCAGGGCAGCCAGAATGCGGTATTGCGACGTGTCATGGGGAGGAGCGCCCGTAGTCAGGCCCTGGGGATGTAGCCATATCTATGAACCTCGTTAATAAATCTCGGTGTCGGGCTCGTGTGATTGCTTGGTCCTCGGATGATCAACGGAGTGCCTCAGATTTATTCTAACAGTTGTCGCTGCTACAAGGGGCACTGCTACGCTGCAGCAAATTGGCAGAAGCTTCAACGCCGACCACCGCTTGTCATGGCCGTCGGAGCTGTTGTTGCTACTGTGTCGCGGATTTGTCATGGCAGATGTCCGGGTGAACGGACTTAGGTTCGGGGCGAGACGCAACTACATGGCGGCTTGAAGGGGTTGATCGGAATCGGGAAGACACGGAGTTTTACCCAGGTTCGGCCCCTCCGATGAAGGTAAAAGCCTACGTCCTGCATGTCTGGTATTGATGATGATGAAGATCTCTCGGTTACAAGGGTGCTAATTGCTACCTCTAATCTCTTGTGCCTCTAATCTCTTGTGTTGTCTAAACTTGTAGACTTGTGTCTCTTGAGAACTTCTCCATCTAGGGGTGCTCTACCCCTCCTTATATAAGTGGAGAGGGTAGGTTTACAAATAGAGTCCTACTAGGAGTAGGATTAGGACTAGTCTCTCACGAATCATACTCCGGGTCTTATTTCCTTTAAGGGAATCCTCCTCTCTTGTGGGCCTTCTCCTGTGGGCCTTCTCTTGTGAGCCGCCTGGCACCGGCTCACCCGCCGGGTCTTGGGCCCGCTTGCCGGGTCTTTAATAAGAATGCCATATCTTTGGTCGGGTCTCCTGTGAGTCGCCAGGCCGGGTCATACCATGGGGTATATCCCCGTCATTAGCCCCCAGGTTAGCTTGAATTTATTCATGGTAAGCTTCTGAAACAAGAGGAACAAATATGTTAAGTGGCCGGCTTGCTCCTTTGGCCGGCTTATAAAATGGTTTCTTAGAAATCCGGGTCTTTTCTCCATATGAATGAGTCGTCTTGATAATCATCTTGCTTGTCAATGTCTTTTGAAAAATATTGAGAATAGAACACCCATATGCCATTGAGTCGGCTTCCGATGCTCTTGGCGGGTCATCTCCGCCGGGTCATAATCATTGATGATGCCAGGTCATTATCGTTGGTGACTCCGGGTTAAATAACTAGAATCCTGCTGACTTGATAAATATTGGGATGAAAATCCATCTGATGTAGAACCGGACTTCCATTGTTGTGAAGCAGGGCAGCTTATATAAACTCTGGCGGGTTATGATCTTTTGATAACACCGGGCCATAAGTGTTGGTGACGTCGGGTCTAACAACTGAACTCTATATTTAATATCTTGAAAATTATCCTCAAAATTTTTAATATGTCCATATTACCTCTAGCCCCCAAGCTCTGAGATTATCCATGATAACTTGGTGCTTTTGCAAATAACATTTTGGACTGTGTAGCCCCCAAGTGCCGGGTTGTCCTGCCTGCAGCAACCTGGGACTTATAATTGCCTTATATCTTATAATTCTTCGGCGGGTGTAGCCCCCAAGGGTCGGCTCATCAGAAAGCTTCGGCGGGTGTAGCTCCCAAGGGCCGGCTCATCAGAACGCTTCGACGGTTGTAGCCCCCAAGTGCCGGGTCAGTAAGAATTACTGGGCTGGGACTTTAGAAAAATATAGAAGGGCCGGATCATCTCCTTGAGATAATATGGTCTTGCTGTCAATGTAATGGTTTGCAAACCGGCTTGCATTAGCCCCCAAGTGCCGTGGTGCATACTTGCAGCGACATGGGACTTGCATAATTGATATAAACTTGGACTTGGATAATGTAGCCCCCAAGTGTCGGGTCGTCTGCCTGCGGCGACTCGGGACTATGTGAGAATAATACGTCTCACCATAATTTGTTGAATGAATCTTTGACCGTGGTCGTAGTATAACCCGGAATGAATATCCTGGAATAGTTCCTTTGTCTTTGACATGAAATTCATGCTCGTGGTTGTGGTGCAACCCGACAAATATAAATTTGAGAAATCCGTGAGTGTTGTAGATTACTACAGAGCACAATTAAAGAAATCCGAGAACCGGCCAATTTAGATGACACGACATTATATCTGACAGGGCGGCTCTTTGCAAAATAATAATTTCTCCGAGCTGGTTTGAAAAAACCTCAATCATTTATTATTGGTTATGATAAACCATGAAGATCCAGCCATGTTGTCTATTAAAAGATCCACTTGCTCTTGCAGAATATTTAACGACGGCTCATCTTAAGAGATAAAACCCGCAAAAATGAACAAGACAGAATATATTCCGTATTGTTGTAAGGGCGGATTTGACAAAGCACAATCCGGAGATGTTATAACATTGCTCCTTCTTTCATAACCTTGCTCTGACCCGGCTTGATAAGCCGGCATGACATGTGAATATGATGAAATGTATGATGCAATGCAAGGTATGATGCAATATATGATGTAATGCATGATGATCTTGCTTTTCCTCAAAAACTCATATGATGGTTCTTCTGGGTGGACTTGATGCTTGAACTCACACCAGTTCAGGGTCCCTATCGAGATTGGTTGTCAATTTCTTGAACCGTCTCATGGTCTCTAGGCGAGATTGACTGGTAAGAGTACAGCGAACGTCGGCTGTCAATGGGAGATGTAAGCTATACCCCAAGGCAAGAAGCCTCCATCGACAGCCGCGGCTAATAATTAGCCTAAAACAGCATAAAGCCGACTGTTTGAAAGGAGAAGTAAGCTATACCCGAAGGCAAGAAGCCTCTTTCAACAGCTACAGTTGATAAGCAACTGAATTTTGGTGTAAACGCTGGTTGTTAGGGTGAGATAAGCGAACCCGTCGGTAAGAAGCCCCCTTCGACAACCGCGGTTAATAAGTAACCGGAAGTGGCATAAAGTCGGACATTAGGGTGAGATAAGCGATACCCGTCGGTAAGAAGCCCCCTTCGATGGCCGCAGTTGATAAGCAACTGGAATTTGGTGTACACGTTGTTGTCTTAGGGTCTTGTAAGCTATACCAAAGGTAAGAAGCCTCCATCAACAACAGCGCTTAATGTAACCAAACTAGGCATAAAGCCAACTGTGCAAGGGAGAAGTAAGCTATACCCGGAGGCAAGAAGCCTCCTTGCAATAGTTTACTAACAGCTAGTTGTGCAAAGGAGAAGTAAGCTATATCCGAAGGCAAGAAGCCTCTTTGCAACAGTGCTTAATTGGGCATATCACCGGCTGTGCAAGGGAGAAGTGAGCTATACCCAAAGGCAAGAAGCCTCCTTGTAACAGCGTAAAAGCAGACTGTGCAGGGGAGATGTAAGCTATACCCGAAGGCAAGAAGCCTCCCTGCAACAGCGCTTGATAGGGCATAAAGCCTGATGATAGATCAGCCGTCTTGACGGCAAACAGACCACTTCAACTCAAATTTCTGAGCCAAAAAATTTCATCTTGCAAAGACCCGGGCTTCTCATTGAAAACGACCAAATGTGTCTTGCTATGTCTGTAGCCCCCGAGCCTCAAGTTGACTCGAAGAGGCGGCTTTGAGGATCTTCATCGAAATTTCAGGTTGGCCGTGGCGGGTTATAGATGATCCCATATAAATTGTTTCAATGATCCGGTTGATGGTTCGTGCTGGATGATTTGCTTGAAGTGAACCCAACTGTAGTGGCGGCGGCTTATGCGCTTGTCCGTTGGGCGGCTCGTATCGACTAGCACCGCACCGATATGTTGATGTAGATCACAGTGTGGGTGGCGTCTTGCACGTGTCCATTGGGCGGCTCGTACAGGCGAGCACTGCACCGATATGTTGATGTAGACGTAGAAACCAACCGCGGCATTGTAAGCCGGCCCTGTTTGTGAAATATGCCACGGCGTTATAAGCCAGCGTGGATGATGAGAGACGGCCATGGCATATGTAAGCCAGCGCGGGTGGCGAGAGTCGGCCTCGGCGTTGTAAGCTAGTGTGGTCGCGAGAGACAGTTGCTGCATCGTAGGTCAGAGCGGTGGCGAGAGAGGGCCACGATTTTGTAAGTCAGAGCGGTGGCGAGAGATGGCCACGGCATTGTAAGCCGGCACTACGGTGAGAGACGGCCACGACGTTGTAAGCCGGGACGGTGGAGAGAGACAGCTACGGCGTTGTAAGCCGGTGCAGCAGCGATAGACGGCCACGACGTTAACTGACGATTTTGGCATGAACTCTTATAAACTCCACCTTTGAAATGAATAATTCTCATGCGCAAGAAATATTACAGACAGAGTGATTGTTCTCAAGGAATTTAATATGAGCTAAATAAACAGACTAGAAGGATATCACCTGAAGATTTTTGCAGAAACCACCAACGATCTGTGCACGGATGTAATCTGACAAAACGGACGTCCTTTGTCCGACCAGGCCCTTCCTCCGATATGTTTTTTTAGCCCTCACTTCTATCCTTTCCCTTATCCGCACGACCTGGTGAGGTAAAGCAACGGCAGCCGGCTCAAATTGAGCCTTGCGGGCGGGAGCGGGGCCACTGGGCGAGGCCGGGAGGTGCCATGGCACAGCGGGCGTGGTGAGGCCGAGGCAAGGAGGCGGCCACGACGCAGTAGAAATGGCGAGTTGAGTCTGCAGAGACCCGGGCGCACGGATGGTGCGGACAAGGCCATGGCTTCCGAGGCGAGGCGGGGGGAATCAGCTCCGGCGCAGCGGGCGAGGTGAGGAAGACGGCATCCCCGGGGACGGAGCCCCTGGCGGCGACGGCGATACTGCAGCAGCTGAGGCGCGCGTTTTGGGCTGGGGCAGCTCGGCGGTGAGTGGCGCCGAAGGCAGGCGAGGCCTCACCGGTGCGGCTCGTGTGGCGCGGTGATGACCGGGCAGGCCGGCGCGAAGCGGCGGCGGAGGAGGACAACGGCGAGTCGTGGTCGGCGGCTCGCGGCGTGCGGCGGCACGAAGTTGACTCCGTCTCCAGCAGAGGCGACGTGAGGCTGACGGCCTGTGACCACGGCAAGGGCGGCTCATTTGGGCGGCGACCCGGTGTTGGCGGAGCCCGGCGGCTCAGCTGGCTAATGCAAAAGCACCGCCATGGCGTGGGCGGCTCAGCGCGAGCCCGGCTCGGACACGGCAGTGGCGGCAGGCAAGGCAAGGTGGAGCTATGGTGGAGGGTCCGCTCGGGCGAAGTGCGAAATCGGCCAGGGTTGCCCGCGAGGCCGTAGACGAGGCGGAGCTCACGTCGGCGGATCGGCGGCGGCGGCTTCAGGCGTGGCGCGGTGGCAGAGGCAAAGCAGAACCGGTAGGCTCGCGTCGGGTGGGGCGAGTTGATGACGGAGAGCAAACTTAACAGGGAGAGGCGCCTGCAACTTGCGGCGCGGCCGGTGATGCAAGTAGAGACGGAAGTGAGCCCGATGGTGGCTTGATGTGAGGGCTACGGCATGCGGGTCCCTGGGCACGCCGGGCCGGCGACGCATCGAGCCATGGTGGTGGCGGGACAATTCGAGGGCGGCTCGGAGGCACTCACAAACCGTGTCCGAATCCTTCTTCGCGTGATGATGGATAATTGGATGGATCATCTTTTCCTTTACGTGTGGAATTAGTAGTACTGGCTAGTTGATGGACCATTGATGGATCGGTGGAGACGCAGCATAGGGGATCTCTGCAGATTTGCAGGTCGACGGGTGGCGGCTTGCAGACTTGCGATGCTACAAGGATTTTTTTTTTCAAACTGCAGGATTCGATCCCCACATGTAGATAAGAAAACGTGGTCGCGTTGGAATTCCTCTTGATCCCATGTTGTGTTTCAACCACTCGTCGTTGACGTGATCCCTTTGCGCCGGCTCTTCTTCCTCCGGCACATTGATCTTGAAGTGGAAAGTCTGGACAATCTTGACTTGGCGACTTGCGATGCCGCACAGACGTGAACACACGAACTCACCCCAATCGAATCTCGTCGTTCGGACTATTCATCAATGACATACATCCTCTCGGGCTAATTTCTTTTTCCATCCAGCAAGTTGTAAGCTTCTCGATCCCAGGAAAAATTCCCTTCAAGAATCCAACACCACCGTGCGGGCCCCACGGTGGGCGCCAACTGTCGTGGATTTGTCACGGCAGATGTCCGGGTGAACAGACTTAGGTTCGGGGCGAGACACAACTACGTGGCGGCTTCAAGGGGTTGATCGGTATCGAGAAGAAACGGAGTTTTACCCAGGTTCGGCCCCTCCGATGGAGGTAAAAGCCTACGTCCTGCATGTCTGGTATTGATGATGATGAAGATCTCTCGGTTACAAGGGTGCTAATTGCTACCTCTAATCTCTTGTGCCTCTAATCTCTTGTGGTGTCTAAACTTGTAGACTTGCGTCTCTTGAGAACTTCTCCCTCTAGGGGTGCTCTACCCCTCCTTATATAAGTGGAGAAGGTAGGTTTACAAATAGAGTCCTACTAGGAGTAGGATTAGGACTAATCTCTCACGAATCCTACTCCGGGTCTTATTTCCTTTAAGGGAATCCTCCTCTCTTGTGGGCCTTCTCCTGTGGGCCTTCTCTTGTGAGCCGCCTGGCGCGGGTCTTGGGCCCGCTTGCCGGGTCTTTAATAAGAATGTCATATCTTTGGCCAGGTCTCCTGTGAGTCGCCAGGCCGGGTCATACCATGGGGTATATCCCCGTCATACTGTGATGAGGAGCATCTGCGTATGTCGTTGGATCTATGATTTGAGCATCATGCATCGGCTGCTTGAGTGGCAATGGAGCGGCACGAAGGTTCCCGTGGCGAGTGGCCGATGAGGTGACGCCACAACTCCGGTGAAGTTGCCTTGAAGCTATTGTGGAGCATCGTCAGTGTTGCAATGGGGCAACCTTGGGCCGCCAAAAGCAAAGCGGGCACTGCAATGGAGCTTCACCGGAGTTGTAAAGGAGCTTCGTCGGACGACGTCGGTGCTGCATTTGGAGCTCTATCGGAGCTGCTTGGAGCTTCCCCGGAGCTCCCAGTGCTATGTTGCAGCTCTCTCGGAGTTGCATTGGAGCTTCGCCGGATGTCGTGGGTGCTGCGTTGGAGCTGCGTTGGAGGTTCGTTGGATGTTGATGGTGTGCCATGACAGATGCGGTGGAGTTTTTTTCCTGGGTGGAGCAGCGCCGCATCGAAGCAGTCAAGCGCTTACTGTTGTTGTTTGGCATCGCTATGATCCATCTAGCGGCCACAGCGGGCTAATCGGACGGCTAGGCAGTCGGATGATTTCTCCAGCTAATTCATAGCAGTCGTCGTCGCCATGCATAGAAGATAGATATAATAGAATAAAATAGATAGATTTTCCGTTCTCTTGTAAATGTTAGTTTGGGATTGCATGCATCGATAATTCTCATTGATGGTGCGCCAGGCACATATATAGGTACAAGGGGTGCAACTCATATCTTGTCTCCCAAGTTACATACAGAATAGAAAGAGAGGGAGACTTGTCAGGTGCAATATACAACCAAGACCTATAGACATGTTACGTAGAGTCTACATGTTCAACACCCCCCCACCCCACCCCCTCGCAGTCGAAGCGTCAGCAGAGACGCAGAGACTGGACCGAAAGCCCTCAAACATGGAGATTGGTAGTCCCTTTGTCATGACATCGGCGAACTGCTGATCGATGGGCACGTGTAAGACTCGACTAGGACCAAGCGCTACCTACTCGCGAATGAAGTGAATGTCGAGCTCAATGTGTTTGGTGCGTCGATGATGAATTGGGTTGGCCGAGAGGTAGACGGCAGACACATTGTCACAGAAGACAAGTGTGGCCATAGGAACCTCGACCCACAACTCCTGCAGCAGCTGTCGTAGCCAAGATCACTCTGCAACAGCATTTGCCACAGCACGGTACTCCACCTCGGCACTCGAGTGGTACAACATGGGTTGACATTTAGATGACCACGATATCAAGGAGGGCCCGAGGTAAATACAGTAGCCAGAGGTGGAGCGGCGTGTGTCCGAGCAGCCGGCCCACACTACAAGAAATATGTCAACTTGTGACCTTTTGTCAGTGACCCTGGAGGAAATGGTCGTAATTCTACGACCATTTGAGACGAATTGGTCGTAAGCTGTTCGGAGGTCTCCAAACCCTCAACCATAACGACCATTTTGGTTAGAAAGGTCATAATTTACTTACATGAAATGGTCGTAAAGTAGACAACACTGGTCCGCTGCCTTATTTCTAGCTGATCACGACCAATATAGATGGTCATAACCTTGTAAATTGTGGTGGGTTGTGATGACTAGGCGCCACCTCATTAGTTTTGCCTATGTGTCATGTCCATGTGTCAATTTTTGCCCTAGGTTGTGAAGCAACCTATATTTCTATTATTCCCAAAAATGCCAAACAATTTTCATAAATTCTTTGGATTATATCTTCGTCAATATGTCAAAAAACCTTCCTTGCCTAGTTCAAAAATAATTCAACAATACTCATTTTCCTATTCTGTTCAGAACAAGACTTTGTGAAGGAAGTGGTATTTATATATTCTTGATTGCCCTCAAAAAATTTGGGCTTTCTTTCCTATCCAAATCATTGCCTCATGAGAAAATTCAGCTCCATTTTCCTAGTAAATCTTCCTCGGCAAATTTCCAAAGTTTTTGTTCAGCTAGAAGCTTTGTGAGGGAAGTACTAGCTATGCATATCCTAATGAGTTGAATTTTTTCCACATCTTCTGTGTGCCCATATCATAGATCCCCAAAAAACATTTAGCCCCATCTAACAATACATGAGAGCTCACCATCCAATCTTTGTTTCTGGTAATATTTTCAGTTTGTGAAGCATTTCTATTATATATTGCTTTATAATTGATGCAAATTTACCAGGAGATGACCCTGCCTATAGAACCTCCCTCCACCAAATTTTTGTTCATTTAATTTAACCACCTTCCCTCGATGTTTTCCCAAATTTTTGTTTAGTGGAGAGCACTGTGAAGGAAGTACCATTTTTATATATCCAAATGGTATGAAATTTATACAGAGACTTCATATGCCAAAATTATCACCCTACTCCAAATGAAAGCTCAATCAAATCAACTATGTGAGCCAAGGTTCAATTTATATTTTATGGCGAGATTGGCACATTGCAAAGCAAATGCTATGTAGACCCCTCTTATTACCCTCAAACTTTTTGGGCACTCTTCTATACCCAAATCATCGCCACATGATAATATTCAGCTCCATTTTCCTACTAAATCTTCCTCGGGAAATTTCGAAAGTTTGTATCCAAAGAGAAGCTTTGTGAAGGAAGTACTAGATAGGCTTATCCAAATGATCTTATATTTTTCCAAATCTTACATATGCTCAAATAATCACTCTTCACAAAATTTGACCTCTATTAAACACACGATGTGAGCTCATCCTCCAATCTTTTATTCTTGTCAGATTTTCAGTTTGTGAAGCAATTATATTATATATTCCTTCATTATAACTGAAACTTTACTAGGGCATGACCGTACCTATGTAACTTACCTACACCAAATTTGATCTCATTTCATTTATCCAGTTTCTCTCACTAATTTTCCCAAGTTTCTGTCAAGAGAAGAGCATTGTGAAGGAAGTACCACTTTGGCATGTACAAATGGTATCAATTTTCTAGAGTGATTTCCTATGCCCAAATAACCATCCTCCACCAAATTTCAGCTCAATCCGTTCATTATTTTGATCCCAGCTTCAACATTCATATTTCTGTCCAATGTGGTACTTTGCAAAGCAAGTATCACCTAGGCTCCTCCATTTGAGCTGAAAATTTGTGAAGGCGGTCTTATTAGTAGATGATCATCCTCAGCCAAACTCACGCCCAGTGGCCATGTGCATTTCCCGTACCACTAATCAAACACTTGGCTGCTAATTCATGTTTGAGCATAGTTCGGTCTCCTTGTGAGATTCTTCTGTTGTCATTTTCTTCCCAACACATACCTGGGGAGTTCCCAACCCACTAGACATGCCTATGCCGCCCAGAACACATGGCAACACCATGGTCACGCGGTGACCACGCGGCGTGCATGCGAGTTTACGCGCTCCGGAGTTGGAGCCCTCGTACACGGACCACACCTCGAGGTATCACCACCAAACCATGTATTTATGATTAAATATATACTTATGTAACTAGAAATGATTTTTTTAATAAAGAGCAAACTATAAGGCAGTTGAAGTTCAAATTTGACCTGTTTCCTACATAATCGGCGGAAATTTGTCTTTTTCATGAGAGGAGAATAAAAGCTTTGCACACCCAAACATTTGGTAAATTATAAATTAAATATGTCCTAGTAATATAGAAAAATTATTTGGTACAATTTTGCAACAAATATATGGTAGGTCCTTCACAAAAAAACTAATTTCGGGCACTCAAAAAATGGAAAATGATTTTTTCGTCCAAATAAAATGAAAACTTTCTCAGGAAACATTGTTTGACATTCCAATATGCACCCTTGTGCATAATATGATATCATTTGAACAAATTATTCCATGAATGTGGCCATAAGTTTGACCATTTGCTTGAAAGCCATGAATCTTCATACATGATAGCTCACTTCTGAGAACACTTTTTTTAAATAATTACCATATTACAAGTTTATTATTTTTCCTAGTAAATTGGTCACATATAATGACACAATGCGAGGGGTATCCAATTTTTTGATTTATTTTGAATTTTTCATGCCTATTTCAAAATGCGGTCAAAACGGCGGGCATGACTGTTCTGAGCTAGTTGTTGAATCTTGGAAAACGTTTGGTGTTTCTCTGATTAAATAGATACTTATGTACCAAAAATTATTTTTGGAAAAAATAAAGATCAAACTGTAAGGCAGCTGCAGTTCAAACTTGACCCGTTTCCTACTAAATCAGCAGAAATTTGTCTTTTTCACGAGAGGTGGATAAAAGCTTTGGACACCCAAAAATTTGGTCAATTGTGCATCAAAAATGTCCCAGTATTGTAGAAAATTGATTTGGTACAATTTTGCAACAAATATATGGTAGGTCCTTCACAAAAAACTAATTTTGGGCAGTCGAAAAAGGGAAAATTGTTTTTTCATCCAAAGAAAATGAAAACTTCCATAGGCAACATTGTTTGCCATTCCAATATGCACCCTTGTGCATAATATGATATCATTTGACCAAACTATGCCATGAATGTGGCCACTAGATTGACTATTTGGCTTGAAAGCCATGAATCTTCATGCATGATAACTAATTTCTAAGAATAATTCTTTAAAATAATTACCATATTAGAAGTTTATTATTTTTCCTGGTAACTTGGTTACATGTAATGACACAATGCGAAGGATTTCCAATTTTTTGAGTTTTATTTGAATTTTTCATGCCCATTTCAAAATGCGGTCAAAACGGCGGGTATGACCGTTCTCAGCTATTGGTTGAATCTTGGAAAAAATTGTTGTTTCTCTGATTAAATAGATACTTATGTACCTAAAAATGATTTTTGGAAAAATAAAGAACAAACTGTAAGACAGCTGCAGTTTAAACTTGACCCGTTTCCTACTGAATCAACGACAATTTGTCCTTTTCACGAGAGGTGGATTAAATATTTTGACACCCAAATATTTGGTCAATTATGCATGAAATATATTGTAGGATTTTATAAAATTAATTTGGTTCAAATTTGCAACAAATATATGGTAGGTCCTTCACAAAAAAAACTTATTTTGGGCGCTCGAAAAATGGAAAATGATTTTTTCGTCAAAAGAAAATGAAAGCTTCCTTAGGAAACATTGTTTGCCATTACAATATGCACCCTTGTGTATAATATGATATCATCTGAACAAACTATGGCATGAATGTGGCCATAAGATTGACCAGTTGGCTTGAAAGCCATCAATCTTCATACATGATAGCACATTTGTTAGAACACTTTTTTTAAATAATTACCGTATTACAAGTTTATTATTTTTATTGGTAAATTGGTCATATGTAATGACACAATGCGAAGGATTTACAATTTTTTAATTTATTTTTAATTTTCCATGCCCATTTCAAAATGCGGTCAAATTGGCGGGCATGACCGTTCCTAGGTAGTGGTTGAATCTTGGAAAACTTTTGGTGTTTCTCTCATTAAATAGATACTTCTGTAACTAAAAATTATTTTTGGAAATAATAAAAGCAAACTATGAGGCAGTCGCAGTTCAAATTTGACCCGCTGCCAATTGAATCGGCGGAAATTTGTCTTTTTCACGAGAGGTGGATCAAATCTTTTGACACCCAACCATTTTGTCAATTTTACATTAAATATGACCTAATATTTTACGAAATGTATTTGGTCCAATTTTGCAACAAATATATTGTAGGTCCTTCACAGAAAAACTCATTTTGGGCATTCGAAAAATGGAAAATTGATTTTTCGTTATTCAAGGGAATAACACTACTACTTATTAGAAAACTTAACAAACATTTTCATAAAAAGAGAAGGAAACATTGTCATATTGATGTGATCATACGAACACCAATGCGCATATCGGGCGGCTGCTAGGTGGATGATTTCTAGACCAAATCATCACATATTAAAACCAACTCAGATGGTCATAACGTCATCAAAGCGTGTACTTCGTTCGGATTGGTCTATGGCCATGTCACGCAGATCAAGCATTAGAGCCCGTCGGATACTGCCAGATCCAATGGCCCACACCCCCTCACCTTCTCACCCACCCACAGCGAGCTACCCCAAAAAATCACCGCGAGCTCCTCTCTCTCCCCCCGCACAGCGAACCCTAGCCCATCTCTCCCCCGCACACCACTCCTCCCTTCCAGATCGCCGCTGCCACCTCCTCCCTTCTAGATCGCCGCCGCTACCTCCGTCTGGCGGAGCTCCCCGCCGTCCATGGCCTCCCCTATGCCCTCCTCCTCTCTCCCATCCCCTTCCCTCACCGCGAGCCCTTCTCCACCGCGAGCCCTTCTCCCCCGCCCCCCTCCCAGTTCCCTCCAACCAGATCACACCAACCTCCCGATGGTCGCCGCCGCACCGCCGCATGTCATGGCGCTCCTGGCCGCCCTCGCCCTGCTCATGCTCGCGCCCCCGGCGGCGGCCGAGATCCGGTCGACAGCGGTCCGGGCCGACCCACGCACCATCATCCCGCTCAATGAGTTCGGCTTCTCGAACCAGGGCATGCTGGAGCTCAACGTTACCGACATCGATTTCGACCCCCCGCCTCCTGGGACCTGGACCTCTCCCAGTTCGGCGCGTACATCCTCCAGCGCCACCCACGACCGTCTCCCGTCAATAGGGTTCCGCCTGGCGTGGTTTGGTGACTCAGGTGCGTCCCTCCACTCCATCTCCTCCTCCTCACAGCCCTCCACCACTTCCTCACCTTGTGTTCTCTCCCTCTCAAATCTAGGATGCCATCCTCGCTCAAGCGATGCTCTTCGACTAGGCCACCTACGACTCCGAGGTACCCAAGTAGAAGCAGACCACGCCCTCCGTCCTCTCCGAACGACTCAGGGTAACATGTGTCGTCCATCCTCCCTCCCTTCAGATCTATTCCTGGTGAAGTCTTTTGCTGTGATGCTCTGTTTTTGGGTCAGTCAGTAGTACTCTGATGCTTTGGTTCTCCTAGCAGGGGGCATATATGATTGTGCTATGAATTGTTTTCATGCCCTCTTGGATGCTGGTTTCGGCTACTACATCTGTGCTAATAGTTTTTGTGTAGTGTGATGCTCAGTTTGGTGCATAAGCCTTGCATCCTCAAATTTTCATTGGTGTGCCAACTGCAACAAGGCTATAACTAGTATGGTGTGGATTTTATGCCCATCTGGTGACTATTTATGTCTAGTGTAAATCGATGTTGCATAATCTGATTTGGACACTTGCCTAGATGTAACATTCGCTTGTCGTGATACCGGATGTAACCTGATGCTACTTTTGTGCTGATAGGAAAACTTATGCCACTATGAAATTTTAGTGATGACGTGTGTTCTGATTACGGCATGTTCCACTCCATTGTGTGCAGACCGTAGAGATAATGACTCAGGCCAGATTTGCATGGTTTTGCAGCAAAATGCAATCAACCCTGCGCCATTCAAATAGACTCTGGTGTTCTGTTTTACTCTATTGAATGTAATTTAATAGTAAAAATTCTTGAAAGCTTTGTTCAAATTTGACACTCCTTGGTATCTCTAGCTTGAGATATCATTGAAAAGTTTCCTTTTGCTTGATAGAACCATTGGTGTAAGTGCTTCTAATAACGTTTGTTGCCAATGGCTTAGGTAATGCTGGTTTTGCTTGCAGGGCAAGGAGCTAGTTCAGCTTAAGTGTGAGGCCTGGATGAAGAGTGGGTTCTATGTCAGCCCTGAGGCTAAGCTGTTGTTTGTTGTCTGAAACACAGGGTAAGCCACTGCATGTCACGATATGTATGTTGTGGTCATTTCTGGCTTAAGTTGATGCTAATTTTGTCAAATGTTTGGCTGCAATATCAATGCCATGCACCCAAAGATAATTTCTTATGACCGAGTAGCTCAAACCACAGGAATGAATAGTCTTGCTCTTGCATACATGTTTTGTTGGACTAAAAATGTACAATGATCTGCTGTAGTCGTAGCTCAAATTGTTTTAGTTATTTTCTACCTATAGATATTTGATTCCAACCAATGTTTTATTGCAATCAAACTCATAGGATAGAGTAGATATTTTCTACCTGTAGCATCATGGAAGTATTAACTACCTGATGTAGTCGTAGAACATCATCTTGTTTGAATATGCCAAATGTGTGGGCCCAATGATGTTCTGTATTAGCGCAGCAGGTTTATTACTTTTTTCTAGGTGTGTGTGCAATGTTGTGTTAATGATTGAAGTGCATTAGCAGTTTATCTTCTTCTTTATAAGTCTGTTTGCAATGGATGTACATAACTATCATTTTTACCTCTTGCATATTTAACATACATGACAGTAGCAGTAGCTATTAAAATATATGTGAAGGTAAAAGCTATTGTTGCTTCTTGTGTCTTCAATAAATAAATAAAATCTGTAATGATGATCTGAAATGTCATGCAGGTGATCATTGGTGTCGCATTCACTGTGTCGGTCGGAGGTATTGCTGCTGCATTTGGCGTTGCTTCCGCTGCCGCCCCAAAGAGCAACCTTCATCACACACTACCCCATAATAGTGCCTCAAGGTTTTGTGCCCCATCTCCTCTCTTTCTAAATTACTGAAATGAAAATGGCTAGGCCTGATGTGCCTCTTGTATCTATTGCTTGATTTGTTATGATTTGATTCACCAAGAATGATTCTTCTACTATCTTGTAGTAAGGTTCAATGGAACAATCACAAATGTTTCTAATATGGTTATTGCTAGAATAATTCATCAACTTGAGATATGGTGGGATGTTACTCAAGGTGTCAAAATGACAGTAAAACCTAGGTTCTTGCATGGTTCTTAGATTAATTGTTAAAATTTTGTTGTTAGCAAATATTGCCTATATTGAGACTATAAACGTGTGACTATTCCTCTCATTTACAAGAGTTCTAGGCTGAAGACATTCGAAGAAGATCGAAACCCCAGTCGACAACTTGCTTTATATGTTACTGAATTTTAATGCTAATTTTCATGATAAATTTGATGTACTGCTGAACATGCTGGGAATTGGATGTATATTTGCTCACTGAATTTCATGTATACTTGATCGCTGAACTCACAATATTTTTTTTGTTTACTTGAAATACATTCCTCGACTAAAAGTGGCTAGAAAAATAAATATATAGCCCAAATGAAAAATGGCCGAAGTGTCTATTGGACCAAATCTATTTGGGCTTTGAAAACAGGCCTAAAACATATTGGTTGGAACAAAGGCTGAAAATTAAAAAGAAATGGACTGTTAAAAGGCCGGGGACTAGAAAATATGGTCTAGGCCCAAAAAAGAAATTTACAGCAAAAGACATCAGCCTAGAAAATCGAATTGTTGGGCCACGCCTATGTGGGTGACCATAATTGACAGGAAAAATACACTAAATGGGCTGAATTATTGGGCTTCGCCCATGTAGAAAGCCGAAATGTACCGGGCTGATTCTAATTTACGACCTTCTCATTTGGTCATAATTTTGCCACGTTGGTTTGCCACGGTGGATCTGGCGTGGCATGGCGTGTGCGTTTTGGTCATAAATGTCTACAACCTTTCCAGAAGAAAGGTCCTTAATTTCCATTAACGACGGTCAGCTTTTGACCATCAGTTTTGCTCACAAAAAGGTCACAAATGGAAAAAGGTTACCATTCAATGATCAATAGTGATGGTTGCAGGTTGACATATTTCTTGTAGTGCCAATCTACGTCAGAGTAGGCGACAAGGTCGGTGGCGGAGGAGGCTGTCGAGGTGAGACCCATGGCTAGAGTGCCACGGAATGTATCGAAGAATACGTCTCACCAATGCCCAATGAGTGTCGCGGGGAGAGTGCATATGAAGACACACCTGGCCAATAGCATACTGAAGATCCGGACGCGTGAGTGTGAGATACTGTAGAGCACTAACGATGGATCTGTAGAAGGCGGCATCAGACGCTGGAGTTCCCTCAATAGCGGACATCTTGGCCTTTTGTGTCAATAGGTGTGGTAGCAGCCTTGTAGTTAAGCATGCCCGTGCGCTCTAGAATCTCATGCACGTACTTCTACTGATGCAGAAATAAGCCGGTGGGGTGGCGAATGACCTGAACACCAAGGAAGTTGTGCAAAGCCCCCAAATCCTTGAGAGCAAAGTCAGTGCTGAGATGAGTAGTGGCCTGCTGGAGGAGCGCAGAGGATGATGTTGTCAAGATGATGTCGTCGACATAGAGGAGGAGGTATGCAGTGTTGGCGCCTTGATGATAAATGAAGAGGGAGGCATCAGAGCATGTGGACCAAAACCCCATCTGCTAAAGAAAGGCCACCATGCGTTGGTACCATGCCCGAGGTGCCTGCTACAAGCCATAGAGTGACCGGGAGAGCAAACACACGTGATCTGGGTGTGCGCCGTCAATGAACCCAGTTGGCTGCTGGCAGAAGACCAGCTCCTGAAGATGATGGTGGAGAAAGGCGTTCGACACGTTCAACTGGTGAACAGACCACGCACGAGTGACTGCCAGCTAGAGGATGGTGTGTATGGTGCCCGGTTTGACAACCGGGGCGAAAGTGTTGGTTAAGTGAACGCCAGCGCGCTGTCGAAAGCCACGTACCACCCACCGCGCCTTATGGCGCTCAAGAGATCCATCTGGGTGAGTCTTGTGACAAAAGACCCACTTGACGGTGATGACGTTGGCATGTGGTAGCCGTTGAACAAGTTGTCAGGTGTCGTTGCACTTAAGAGCGTCAAACTCATCTTGCATCGCCGCAAGCCAGTTTGGATCCCGAAGGGCTGCGCGAACAGAGGACAGGAGTGGTGATGATGAGGACATCGAGGCAGCACATGCATACTCGCTGGGGGGTAGCATGTACGAGGCCGGAGTGTCCCCATGCGAGCCTGGGTGATGACCCCGGATAGAGGCCCGGCAGGCCCAGCCTTCGGCATAGCGACTGAAGAGCCGGTGGTGGCGGCATGGGAGGAGGTGGCGGAGCCCGCGACATCCGAAGGGACAGTCGGTGGCGGAGGTGTCGCAGCAGATCCTAAGACATCCGAAGGAACCGTCGAGGCGGGGGATGCCCCACGAGATGCCGGGGTGCGACCCGGTGACGGCTGCCGGCCAGAGGACGATGTAGAGGCGGGCTGCAACAAGTCCTAGTGCCATGATAGGGCGGCCTGAGAGGCCGTGTGTGGCTCGACTGGAGAAGGTACCTGCTGAAAAGGGAAGACCATCTCGTCAAAGTACACGTGCTGCGAGGTGTAGACGTGGTGGGACACGGGATCATAGCACCGGTAACCTTTGGTGTTAGAAGGATAGCCAAGGAAAATGCATGGAACAAACCTAGGCGCGAGCTTATGAGGAGTGGTGGACGTGGTACTAGGATAACAGAGACAGCCGAAGATGCGAAGACCATCGTAAGACCATTGGTCCCGGTTCGTCGCTGGATCCAGGACCAAAGGGGGTCCTTTAGTCTCGGTTCCAGCCACTAAACGGGACCAATGAGATGCCTATATATACCCCTCTCGCCAGCGAGTAGAGCACTCCACATTGCTCTGTTTTTCAGGCCGGCGAGGGGAGAACTTTGTGGTGCTCTAGCTCACTTCCTATGCACATGAGGTGTTTGATGAAATACCCAAGCCAAACTTAAGCTTTCTCCTCTCGAAGCTCCTTGTCCAAACTCCATTTTCGTCAAGATTTGTCTAGGTTTGGCGGTCCGTCATGTCCCGTCCCCATCCTGAAACCGTCGATCGCCCGCCCATGGTGAGCCTCTTGATCTTATCTTCTTGCTAAAAGAAAATATACTTACTCGTATGATTTTCTTACTTTTATTATTGTTTGTTATTATATAGTGCCAGGGTTATGGTATCCTCCCACGTCGGCCCTCATCCAGTCTATGATTCAGATGTGGTATATTATCTTTTATATCAGTATTTCACATATCTAATGTCTATGATAATTAATTATGCCACCAACTTGACGTAGATGTTTTTATCTATAGGAAGTAGTTGAACCAGAAATTACAACCGACTATGCAATTCTGCTTGAGAAGTTAACAGAAGCTGAAAAACAAATCCATCATTTGAAAGAAAAATTGAAAACAACTGAAGATGACAAGATGGGATTGGAGTTGCATGTTGTCGATATCGTCGACGATCACAAGACCAAGATGGATGCAATGCGCTTGAAGCTTAGAAAGATTAGAAAATATGCCATTCATACTAAGGCTTGGTATCATTATGCCTTGGATCAATTGATACCTTAGTAGTGGTTATGACTGCGTTTGTTGTTGCATTTAAATTTTTTACGTAGTTTCGTTGTATGTTTTAATTAGATGCTCTAGAGAGCTATATGTTGTTCAATAATGACAACTATGTATGAACTGTACGCATTCATTTTGGTCATTATTGTACTTTGGCTTTAATGTGATGATGAATTTCTATTAATTTGGTCACTTCTCTATTCATGATACGTTTTAATGGTTTTTAATACACTTTATTATATAACGCACACAGATGAACCGGCAATGGATGTACGGTGACCAACGCACCTCCGAGTATATTAAGGGCCTGCATAATTTTGAACACACAAAAAATCTGGAGTTCAAATAAGTTCAAGAAAATGAAATGTCTTTTGTAACACATGAGTTTCCGTCTGAAACCTTGATACTTCGAAAGAGACTGTCCGTTTTGTACACGAAGTGCATCTAGCTTTTGTCGTAACCCTCTCAACTTTTTAGCACATGCTATGTGGGTGCAATGATGATACCATGCCAACTTTCAACCTTTTCAAAGTTCATTTGTATTGCTTTTCAATTTCAGGGTCGTTTAGCTCAAAAAAATCAAAAACTTCATGAAAAATACCAAATGAAGTCGGAAAGGGTTGAAAATTGATGATGTGTCTTTGAATGGTGCATTTTGAACACACACAAAGCCTCGAGTTCAAATAAGTTCAAGAAAATGAAATGCCTTTTGTAACCGATGAGTTTCCGTCCGAAACCCTGATACTTCGAAAGAGACTGTTCGTTTTGTACACAAAGTGCATCCAGCTTTTGCCGTAACCCTCTCAACTTTTTAGCACATGCTATGTGGGTGAAATGAGGATACCATGCCAACTTTCAACCTTTTCAGAGTTCATTTGTAGTGCTTTTCAATTTAAGGGTCATTTCGCTCAACAAAATCAATAATTGCATGAAAAATACCAAATGATGTCGGTAAGGGTTGAAAATTGATGATGTGGCTTTGAATGGTGCATTTTGAACACATAAAAAGCCTTTAGTTCAAATAAGTTCAAGAAAATGAAATGTCTTTTGTAACATATGAGTTTCCGTCTGAAACCTTGATACTTCGAAAGAGACTGTCCGTTTTGTACACGAAGTGCATCTAGCTTTTTCTGTAACCCTCTCAACTTTTTAACACATGCTATGTGAGTGAAATGATGAAACCATGCCAACTTTCAACCTTTTCAGAGTTCATTTGTAGTGCTTTTCAATTTCAGGGTCATTTACCTCAAAAAAAATCAATAACTGCATGAAAAATACCAAATGAAGTCAAAAAGGGTTGAAAATTGATGATGTGGCTTTGAATGGTGCATTTTGAACACACAAAAATCCTAGAGTTCAAATAAGTTCAAGAAAATGGAATGCCTTTTCAAACCGATGAGTTTCCATCCGAAACCCTCATACTTCGAAAGAGACTGTCTGTTTTGTACACGAAGTGCATCCATCATTTGCCATAACCCTCTCAACTTTTTAGCACATGCTATGTGGGTGAAATGATGCTACCATGCCAACTTTCAACCTTTTCAGAGATCATTTGTAGTGCTTTTCAATTTCTGGGTCCATTAGCTCAAAAAAATCAATAACTGCATGAAAAATACCAAATGAAGTCGAAAATGGTTGAAAATTGATGATGCGTCTTTGAATGGTGCATTTTGAACACACAAAAAGCCTGGAGTTCAAATAAGTTCAAGAAAATGAAATGTCTTTTGTAACCGATGAGTTTCCGTCCGAAACCCTCATACTTCGAAAGAGACTGTCTGTTTTGTACATGAAGTGCATCCATCTTTTGCCATAACCCTCTCAACATTTTAGAACATGCTATGTGGGTGAAATCATGATACCATGCCAACTTTCAACCTTTTCGGAGTTAATTTGTAGTGCTTTTCAACTTCAGGGTCATCTAGTTCAAAAAAATCAATAACTCCATGAAAAATAGCAAATGATGTCGGGAAGGGTTGAAAATTTATTATGTGGCTTTGAATGGTGCATTTTGAACACACAAAAAGCCTGGACATCAAATAAGTTCAAGAAAATAAAATGCCTTTTGTAACACATGAGTTTCCGTCCGAAACCCGCATACTTCGAAAGAGATTGTCCGTTTTGTACACGAAGTGCATCCAGCTTTTGCCGTAACCCTCTCAACTTTTTAGCATATGCTATGTGGGTGAAATGATGATACCATGCCAACTTTCAACCTTTTCGGAGTTCATTTGTAGTGCTTTTCAATTTCAGGGTCAATTAGCTAAAAAAATCAATAACTGCATGAAAAATACCAAATGAAGTCGAAAAGGATTGAAAATTGATGATGTGGCTTTGAATGGTGCATTTTGAACACACAAAAAGCCTGAACTTCAAATAAGTTCAAGAAAATGAAACGCCTTTTGTAACCGATTAGTTTCCGTCCGAAACCGTGATACTGCGAAATAGACTGTCCGTTTTGTACACGAAGTGCATCCAGCTTTTGCCGTAACCCTCTCAACTTTTTAGAACATGCTATGTGGGTGAAATGATGATACCATGCCAACTTTCAACCTTTTCAGAGTTCATTTGTAGTGCTTTTCTATTTCAGCGTCATTTAGCTCAAAAAAAGCAATAACTGCATGAAAAATACCAAATGAAGTCGGAAATGGTTGAAAATTGATGATGTGGCTTTGAATGGTGCATTTTGAATACACAAAAAGCCTGGAGTTAAATAAGTTCAAAAAAATGAAATGTCTTTTGTAACCGATGAGTTTCCATCCGAAACTCTAATACTTCGAAAGAGACTGTCTGTTTTGTACACGAAGTGCATCCATCATTTGCCATAACCCTCTCAACTTTTTATCACATGCTATGTGGGTGAAATGATGATACCATGCCAACTTTCAACCTTTTCAGAGTTCATTTGTAGTGCTTTTCAATTTCAGGGTCATTTAGCTCAAAAAAAACAGTAACTGCATGAAAAATACCAAATGAAGTCAGAAAGGGTTGAAAATTGATGATGTGGCTTTGAATGGTGCATTTTGAACACACAAAAAGCCTGGAGTTCAAATCAGTTCAAGAAAATGAAATGCCTTTCGTAACCAATGAGTTTTCATCCGAAACCCTGATACTTCGAAAGAGACTGTCCGTTTTGTACATGAAGTGCTTCCAGATTTTGCCGTAACCCTCTCAACTTTTTAGCACAGGCTATGTGGGTGAAATGATCATACCATGCCAACTTTCAACCTTTTCAGAGTTCCTTTGTACTGCTTTTCAATTTGAGGGTCATTTAGTTCAAAAAAATCAATAACTGCATGAAAAATACCAAATCATGTCGAGAAGGGCTGAAAATTGATGATGCGGCTTTGAATGGTGGATTTTGAACACACAAAAATCCTGGAGTTCAAGTAAGTTCAAGAAAATGAAATGCCTTTTGTAACACATGAGTTTCCGTCTGAAACCCTGATACTTCGAAAGAGACTGTACGTTTTGTACACGAAGTACATCCAGCTTTTGTCGTAACCCTCTCAACTTTTTAGCATATGCTATGTGGGTGAAATGATGATATCATGCCAACTTTCAACATCTTCGGAGTTCATTTGTAGTGCTTTTCAATTTCAGGGTCATTTAGCTCAAAAAGATCAATAACTGCATCAAAAATACCAAATGAAGTCGGAAAGGGTTGAAAATTGATGATGTGGCTTTCAATGGTGCATTTTGAACACACAAAAAGCCAGAAGTTCAAATAAGTTCAAGAAAATGAAATGCCTTTGGTAACCGATGAGTTTCCGTCCAAAACCCTGATACTTCGAAAGAGACTGTCCATTTTTTACACGAAGTGCATCCAGCTTTTGACGTAACCCTCTCAACTTTTTATCACATGCTATGTGGGTGAAATGATGATACCATGCCAACTTTCAACCTTTTTAGAGTTCATTTGTAGTGCTTTCCAATTTCAGGGTCATTTAATTCAAAAAAATCAATAACTGCATGAAAAATACCAAATGATGTCGGGAAGGGCTGAAAATTGATGATGTGGCTTTGAATGGTGCATTTTGAATACACAAATAGCCTGGAGTTCAAATAAGTTCAACAAAATAAAATGCCTTTTGTAACACATGAGTTTCCGTCCGAAACCTTCATACTTCGAAAGAGACTGTCCGTTTTGTACACGAAGTGCATCCAGCTTTTGCCGTAACCCTTTCAACTTTTTAGCACATGCTATGTGAGTGAAATGATGATACCATGCCAACTTTCAACCTTTTCATAGTTCATTTGTAGTGCTTTTCAATTTCAGGGTCATTTACCTCAAAAAATCAATAACTGCATGAAAAATACCAAATGAAGTCAGAAAGGGTTGAAAATTAATGATGTGGCTTTAAATGGTGCATTTTGAACACACAAAAAGCCTGGAGTTTAAATAAGTTCAAGAAAATGAAGTGCCTTTTGTAACCGATGAGTTTCTGTCCGAAACCCTCATACTTCGAAAGAGACTGTCCATTTTGTACACGAAGTGCATCCAGATTTTGCCGTAACCCTCTCAAGTTTTTAGCACATGCTATGTGGGTGAAATGATGATACCATGCCAACTTTCAACCTTTTCAGAGTTCATTTGTAGTGCTTTTCAATTTCAGGGTCATTTAGCTCAAAAAAATCAATAACTGCATGAAAAATACCAATTGATGTCGGGAAGGGTTGGAAATTGATGATGTGGGACCAACGAAAAGGGACCAGTGGTCCCGGTTGGTGGCACCAACCGGGACCAATGCCCCCCTTTCGTCCCGGTTGGTGCCACCAACTGGGACCAAAGGTCCCTGTTTCCCGCCCTTTGGGCTGCTGAAAACAGGGCTTTGGTCCCGGTTGGTGGCACCAACCGGGACTAAAGGTGGGCATTGGTCCCGGTTGGTTCCACCAATCGGGACCAATGCTTTTTCTATATAAGAAGCACTTAGGAAATTTCGTAGTTTCCATTGCCACCTCGCCGAGCCCGTCGTCCTCGTCCCCATCGTCGCTTGCCGCCCCGAGCCCGCCATCGCCGTCCCCGTCCCCGTCGCCGCCCCCACCGTCGTCATCCCCCACCTCGTTGCCGTCCCATCCCCGTCGCCTCCCCTGTCGCCCCCGTCGCCGCCCCGCCCTCGTCGCCGCCCCCGTCGCCCCCATCGCCGCCCTCCCCCGTCGCCCCCGTCGCCGCCCCGCTCCCGTTGCCGCCCCTCCCCCATCGCCTCCCCCGTCGCCCCGTCGCCGCCATTTGTGAGCCGCCGTCGCCCCGGCTTTGTGCAATTTCTTTTTAAAATATATGTCGATTTTTTATATGATGAATGTTTATGTTAGATTACAGAAATTTTTTATGATGAATGTTATGTTAGATTAGTATGTTTATGATGAATGTTTATGTTAGATTAGTATGTTTATGATGAATGTTTATGTTAGATTAGTATGTTGTTTTATGTTTTATTTAATTATTAGGAGCCCTAGGAAAAATTAGTATGTGTATGTTAGATTACAGAAAAAAATTAGGTTTTATGAAAAATTAGTGATTAAACGATAAGAAAACGTTGTTATAGGAATTTGTCGACGATGCTCGGCCCGCATCCTCGTCGTCGAGTAGTCCGCGAGAGCCTGCTTGATAGGCGCCATGTCCGGCACTGGGAGGTGCTACCTTCCCGGGCTCGGAGGTTGGTGAGGAATGCAGGTATCGTCGTCGACCCGGACCTTCTGTGGTGGCGGTCACGCGGGCCACTTTCGGTGCGGAGGGAGCGGGCACCCACGGAGGTGGTACCTCGCCGTGTCAGGGAGGAGGACGAGCACGTCCATCGCTACATGGAAGCGTTGGACGCCCGGTTCGACAATACATGACAGATCCTTCAGGGATCTCACTTGAGTTATGATCTCGTGATGGTTCCTTATCTTTGGGTGTCCACCGCCGACGACTCAAAGACCGCTAGTGAACCGAGTTCACCGTCCTCCACTTTGGATTCTAGGATATTTGATCTGTATTAGTGATCTTATATGATAATATTCGAGATGTATTAGTTAATATTTGATGATGCATTAACTGGATTATTCGGGATGATGTATTAGTGATATTATATTTGAGGTCATTATAAATATTAATGTATTTGTGATATTTTATCAGTATAATGCGTGTGTGACTTTCGGTCTGTCATTGCTCCTTGTGTGACTTTCATATGTGTTCTTGATGGAGGAATCCCGACTGTTGTTGTGGGGGACGCCTCCTCTTTTTTCTCTTCTTTGCGATATACTCGTCGATATATTGCGCAAGAAGAGAAGAGGGGAGGCGTCCATCACCGGCGGTCGAACTATTACTATGAGAGAGTGCCCACCAACATATATACACCACCATATCAGTGTGAGAGAGAGCGCACCAACACACCATGAGATATGAGAGTTACTTAAGGAAAGCCTCGACGGACCAAAAGTCACACACGCATTAGGATCCAAAGCGTGCCGTAATTCTTGAACTGGCTTATTCGGGATAATGTATTAGTGATATTATATTCGAGTTCATTATAAATGTATTTGTGATTTGCAAGTGCACTAGTAGAAAACAGGTTCAAAGTTGGCGTGGTATCATCATTTCACCCACATAGAATGTGCTAAAAAGTTGAGAGGGTTACGGCAAAATCTGGATGCACTTCGTGTACAAAACTGACAGTCTCCTTCGAAGTATTAGGGTTTCGGACGGAAACTCATCGGTTACAAAAGACATTTCATTTTCTTGAAATTATTTGAACTCTAGGTTTTTTGTGTGTTCAATATGCACCATTAAAAGCCACATCATCAAATTTCAACCATTTCTGACTTCATTTGTTATTTTTCATGCAGTTATTGATTTTTTTGAGCTAAATGACCCTGAAATTGAAAAGCACTACAAATGAACTCTGAAAAGGTTGAAAGTTGGCATGGTATCATCATTTCACCCACATAATATGTGCTAAAAATTTGAGATGGTTACGAAAAAACCTGGATCCACTTCATGTCCAAAACGGACAGTCTCTTTCGAAGTATCCAGGTTTCGGATGGAAACTCATCTATTACAAAAGGCATTTCATTTTCTTGAACTTATTTGAACTCCAGGCTTTTTATGTGTTCAAAATGCACCATTCAAAGCCACATCATCAATTTTCAACCCTTTCTGACTTCAATTGTTATTTTTCATGCAGTTATTGATTTTTTGAGCTAAATGACCCTGAAATTGAAAAGCACTACAAATGAACTCTGAAAAGGTTGAAAGTTGGCATGGTATCATAATTGCACCCACATACCATGTGCTAAAAACTTGAGAGGGTTACGGCAAAATCTGGATGCACTTCGTGTACAAAACGGACAGTCTATTTCGACGTATCAAGGTTTCGCACGAAACTCATCTCTTACAAAAGACATTTCATTTTCTTGAACTTATTTGAACTCCAAGCTTTTTGTGTGTTCAAAATGCACCATTCAAAGCCACATCATCAATTTTCAACCCTTTCTGACTTCATTTGTTATTTTTCATGCAGTTATTGATTTTTTTGAGCTAAATGATCCTGAAATTGAAAAGCACTACAAATGAACTCTGAAAAGGTTGAAAGTTGGCGTGGTATCATCATTTCACCCAAATAGCATGTGCTAAAAAGTTGAGAGGGTTACGGCAAAATCTAGATGCACTTCGTGTACAAAACTGACAGTCTCCTTCGAAGTATCAGGGTTTCGAACGAAAACTCATCGGTTACAAAAGACATTTCATTTCCTTGAAATTATTTGAACTCCAGGTTTTTTGTGTGTTCAAAATGCACCATTCAAAGCCACATCATCAATTTTCAACCCTTTCTGACTTCATTTGTTATTTTTCATGCAGTTATTGATTTTTTTGAGCTAAATGACCCTGAAATTGAAAAGCACTACAAATGAACTCTGAAAAGGTTGAAAGTTGGCATGGTATCATCATTTCACCCACATAATATGTGCTAAAAATTTAGGATGGTTATGAAAAAACCTGGATCCACTTCGTGTACAAAACGGACAGTCTCTTTCGAAGTATCCAGGTTTCAGACGGAAACTCATCTATTACAAAAGGCATTTCATTTTCTTGAACTTATTTGAACTCCAGGCTTTTTGTGTGTTCAAAATGCACCATTCAAAGCCACATCATCAATTTTCAACCCTTTCTGACTTCATTTGTTATTTTTCATGCAGTTATTGATTTTTTTGAGCTAAATGATCCTGAAATTGAAAAGCAATACAAATGAACTCTGAAAAGGTTGAAAGTTGGCATGGTATCATCATTTCACCCACATAGCATGTGCTAAAAATTTGAGAGGGTTACGGCAAAATCTGGATGCACTTCGTTTACAAAACTGACAGTCTCCTTCGAAGTATCAGGGTTTCGGACGGAAACTCATCGGTTACAAAAGACATTTCATTTTCTTGAAATTATTTGAACTTCAGGTTTTTTGTGTGTTCAAAATGCACCATTCAAAGCCACATCATCAAATTTCAACCCTTTCTAACTTCATTTGTTATTTTTCATGCAGTTATTGATTTTTTTGAGCTAAATGACCCTGAAATTGAAAAGCACTACAAATGAACTCTGAAAAGGTAGAAAGTTGGCATGGTATCATCATTTCACCCACATAATATGTGCTAAAAAGTTGAGATGGTTACGAAAAAAGCGGGATCCACTTCGTGTACAAAACGGACAGTCTCTTTCGAAGTATCAGGGTTTCGGACGGAAACTCATCTATTACAAAAGGCATTTCATTTTCTTGAACTTATTTGAACTCCAGGCTTTTTGTGTCTTCAAAATGCACCATTCAAAGGTACATCATAAATTTTAAACCCTTTCTGACTTCATTTGTTATTTCTCATGCAGTTATTGATTTTTTTGAGCTAAATGACCCTGAAATTGAAAAGCACTACAAATGAACTCTCAACAGGTTCAAAGTTGGCATGGTATCATAATTGCACCCACATAGAATGTGCTAAAAAGTTGAGAGGGTTACGGCAAAAGCTGGATGCACTTCGTGTACAAAACGGACAGTCTCTTTCGAAGTATCAGGGTTTCGGACGGAAACTCATCGGTTACAAAAGATATTTCATTTTCTAGAATTTATTTGAAATCCAGGTTTTTTGTGTGTTCAGAATGCACCATTCAAAGCCACATCATCAATTTTCAAACCTTTCTGACTTCATTTCTTATTTTTCATGCAGTTATTGATTTTTTAGCTAAATGACCCTGAAATTGAAAAGCACTACAAATGAACTCTGAAAAGGTTGAAAGTTGGCATGGTATCATCATTTCACCCACATAGTATGTGTTAAAAAGTTGAGAGGGTTACAACAAAAGCTGGATGCACTTCATGTACAAATCGTATAGTCTATTTCTAAGTATCAGGGTTCCGCACAAAACTCATCTGTTACAAAAGACATTTCATTTTCTTGAACTTATTTGAACTCCAGGCTTTTTGCGTGTTTAAAATGCACCATTCAAAGCCACATCATCAATTTTCAACCCTTTCTGACTTCATTTGTTATTTTTCATGCAGTTATTGATTTTTTTGAGCTAAATGATCCTGAAATTGAAAAGCACTACAAATGAACTCTGAAAAGGTTGAAAGTTGGCATGGTATCATCATTTCACCCACATAGCATGTGCTAAAAAGTTGAGAGGGTTACGGCAAAATCTGGATGCACTTCGTGTACAAAACTGACAGTCTCCTTCGAAGTATGAGGGTTTCGGACGGAAACTCATCGGTTACAAAAGACATTTCATTTTCTTGAATTTATTTGAACTCCAGGTTTTTTGTGTGTTCAAAATGCACCATTCAAAGCCACATCATCAAATTTCAACCCTTTCTGACTTCATTTGTGATTTTTCCTGCGGTTATTGACTTTTTTGAGCTAAATGACCCTGAAATTGAAAAGCACTACAAATGAACTTTGAAAAGGTTGAAAGTTGGCATGGTATCATCATTTCACCCACATAATATGTGCTAAAAAGTTGAGATGGTTACGAAAAAAGCGGGATCCACTTCGTGTACAAAACGGACAGTCTGTTTCGAAGTATTAGGGTTTCGGACGGAAACTCATCTATTACAAAAGGCATTTCATTTTCTTGAACTTATTTGAACTCCAGGCTTTTTGTGTGTTCAAAATGCACCATTCAAAGCCACATCATCAATTTTCAACCCTTTCTGACTTCATTTGTTATTTCTCATGCAGTTATTGATTTTTTTGAGCTAAATGACCCTGAAATTGAAAAGCACTACAAATGAACTCTCAACAGGTAGAAAGTTGGCATGGTATCATAATTGCACCCACATAGAATGTGCTAAAAAGTTGAGATGGTTACGAAAAAAGCGGGATGCACTTCGTGTACAAAACGGACAGTCTCTTTCGAAGTATCAGGGTTTCGGACGGAAACTCATCTATTACAAAAGGCATTTCATTTTCTTGAACTTATTTGAACTCCAGGCTTTTTGTGTCTTCAAAATGCACCATTCAAAGCCACATCATAAATTTTAAACCCTTTCTGACTTCATTTGTTATTTCTCATGCAGTTATTGATTTTTTTGAGCTAAATGACCCTGAAATTGAAAAGCACTACAAATGAACTCTCAACAGGTTCAAAGTTGGCATGGTATCATAATTGCACCCACATAGAATGTGCTAAAAAGTTGAGAGGGTTACGGCAAAAGCTGGATGCACTTCGTGTACAAAACGGACAGTCTCTTTCGAAGTATCAGGGTTTCGGACGGAAACTCATCGGTTACAAAAGATATTTCATTTTCTAGAATTTATTTGAAATCCAGGTTTTTTGTGTGTTCAGAATGCACCATTCAAAGCCACATCATCAATTTTCAAACCTTTCTGACTTCATTTCTTATTTTTCATGCAGTTATTGATTTTTTAGCTAAATGACCCTGAAATTGAAAAGCACTACAAATGAACTCTGAAAAGGTTGAAAGTTGGCATGGTATCATCATTTCACCCACATAGTATGTGTTAAAAAGTTGAGAGGGTTACAACAAAAGCTGGATGCACTTCATGTACAAATCGTATAGTCTATTTCTAAGTATCAGGGTTCCACACAAAACTCATCTGTTACAAAAGACATTTCATTTTCTTGAACTTATTTGAACTCCAGGCTTTTTGCGTGTTTAAAATGCACCATTCAAAGCCACATCATCAATTTTCAACCCTTTCTGACTTCATTTGTTATTTTTCATGCAGTTATTGATTTTTTTGAGCTAAATGATCCTGAAATTGAAAAGCACTACAAATGAACTCTGAAAAGGTTGAAAGTTGGCATGGTATCATCATTTCACCCACATAGCATGTGCTAAAAAGTTGAGAGGGTTACGGCAAAATCTGGATGCACTTCGTGTACAAAACTGACAGTCTCCTTCGAAGTATGAGGGTTTCGGACGGAAACTCATCGGTTACAAAAGACATTTCATTTTCTTGAATTTATTTGAACTCCAGGTTTTTTGTGTGTTCAAAATGCACCATTCAAAGCCACATCATCAAATTTCAACCCTTTCTGACTTCATTTGTGATTTTTCCTGCGGTTATTGACTTTTTTGAGCTAAATGACCCTGAAATTGAAAAGCACTACAAATGAACTTTGAAAAGGTTGAAAGTTGGCATGGTATCATCATTTCACCCACATAATATGTGCTAAAAAGTTGAGATGGTTACGAAAAAAGCGGGATCCACTTCGTGTACAAAACGGACAGTCTGTTTCGAAGTATTAGGGTTTCGGACGGAAACTCATCTATTACAAAAGGCATTTCATTTTCTTGAACTTATTTGAACTCCAGGCTTTTTGTGTGTTCAAAATGCACCATTCAAAGCCACATCATCAATTTTCAACCCTTTCTGACTTCATTTGTTATTTCTCATGCAGTTATTGATTTTTTTGAGCTAAATGACCCTGAAATTGAAAAGCACTACAAATGAACTCTCAACAGGTTCAAAGTTGGCATGGTATCATAATTGCACCCACATAGAATGTGCTAAAAAGTTGAGAGGGTTACGGCAAAAGTTGGATGCACTTCGTGTACAAAACGGACAGTCTCTTTCGAAGTATCAGGGTTTCGGACGGAAACTCATCGGCTACAAAAGATATTTCATTTTCTTGAATTTATTTGAACTCCAGGTTTTTTGTGTGTTCAGAATGCACCATTCAAAGCCACATCATCAATTTTCAAACCTTTCTGACTTCATTTGTTATTTTTCATGCAGTTATTGATTTTTTTGAGCTAAATGACCCTGAAATTGAAAAGCACTACAAATGAACTCTGAAAAGGTTGAAAGTTGGCATGGTATCATAATTGCACCACATAGCATGTGCTAAAAAGTTTAGAGGGTTACGGCAAAAGCTGGATGCACTTCGTGTACAAAACAGACAGTCTCTTTCGAAGTATCAGGGTTTCAGACGGAAACTCATCGGTTACAAAAGACATTTCATTTTCTTGAATTTATTTGAAATCCAGGTTTTTTGTGTGTTCAGAATGCACCATTCAAAGCCACATCATCAATTTACAAACCTTTCTGACTTCATTTATTATTTTTCATGCAGTTATTGAGTTTTTTTAGCTAAATGACCCTGAAATTGAAAAGCACTACAAATGAACTCTCAAAAGGTTGAAAGTTGGCATGGTATCATAATTGCACCCACATAGCATGTGCTAAAAGGTTTAGAGGGTTACGGCAAAAGCTGGATGCACTTCGTGTACAAAACGGACAGTCTCTTTCGAAGTATCAGGGTTTCACACGGAAACTCATCGGTTACAAAAGACATTTCATTTTCTTGAATTTATTTGAAATCCAGGTTTTTTGTGTGTTCAGAATGCACCATTCAAGGCCACATCATCAATTTTCAAACCTTTCTCACTTCATTTGTTATTTTTCATGCAGTTATTGATTTTTTTTAGCTAAATGACCCTGAAATTGAAAAGCACTACAAATGAACTCTCAAAAGGTTCAAAGTTGGCATGGTATCATCATTTCACCCACATATTATATGTTAAAAAGGTGAGAGGGTTACGACAAAAGCTGGATGCACTTCGTGCACAAAACGGACAGTCTCTTTCGAAGTATCCTGGTTTCGGACGGAAACTCATCTATTACAAAAGGCATTTCATTTTCTTGAACTTATTTGAAATCCAGGATTTTTGTGTGTTCAAAATGCACCATTCAAAGCCACATCATGACTTTTCAACCCTTTCTGACTTCATTTGTTATTTTTCATGGAGTTATTGATTTTTTTGAGCTAAATGACCTTGAATGCAAAAGTTGGCAAGCACTATGCAAGGCTTATGCATTTGAGGCTAATATGCTTATCACCTTTGATATTCGTCCGGAAGATGAAATTGAAGGTAATATCTACATCTGGGTCGATGTGCAGACACCTCCAGTTCTACCATTATGTGAGTTTCTCAACCATATTTATTAAGTAATTTATATTTTTTATTTAAAAATAGTTGACAACTTATTTGCATTAACAACTTATTTTCATTCTTCAAAAAATGTACGGAAGATGGTAGACAGAACCTACTACTACAGTGATGAAGCAGAATTAACTTATAAGGAGAAAGATCATCTTACCACATTTCTTAGTCATCTTGAGAATTACAATAGCTATTATCAAACTCCTGCATATTATGGTCAATACGTGCCACTAGTACACGTGGTTAACTACGGTAACATCCATGGAGATTGCATGGTAAGATTTTAATTCTACTATTACGACAGTCGTGCATCTTTTGCATAAATTCTTCTAAAATTAAACTACATTGCTAACTACAAAGTTATTACTATGTTTTTCAACAGAAAATCCCGGAGGATTGTGTGCCTCATCTGATGTTTCCGAGAGGTCGCGTTGTTGTTACGAGCTTAGGGCCACCACGGCCAGGTCAGCCTACGCATCACTCCTGTCCATGACGGATTTCTAAAACCGATGGAGTCATGACAATCAAAGATTGGAAAAATTGAATGTTCAATCGTAGAGAGCTATTTGGAAGCAACATTGTTCTAGGCCAAGAATGGGAGACAGGATGATCTCCGTTCTCCATAATGGAGAGTCAGGGCCTATCTTGTTTTATGATATTGTACCTAAGAGAGGGTAGAGTAGGTCCTATGAGATAGGAGTACGTAGGTCCTAGGTACAATGTGTTATTATGTGCTACAATGTGTTATAGTTGATGATGAGGAGGAGGAGGAGGAGTTGTGATTATGACTAGTGACCAACTTGTTATATGATGTCTCATTGACGAAAATTGTGTTATATGTTATATCTATAAGTATAGTACGTAGCGTCGTGACCAAGCACGGAGATAAGAGAGATCACTTCTCTCTATTAGCTATCTAACAAAATATATGAAACCCCTAAATTAACCCTCCAAAACCCTCAACCCCCCCCCCCCCCTCTTTCAAACAAAAACAGCTCCTCAGCTGCTGACGCGTGGACGCTCTTTGGTCCCGGTTGGTGTTACCAACCGGGACCAAAGGTCCTCCTACCTAGGCCCGGCGGAGTGGCCACGTGTAGCACCATCTGTCCCGGTTCGACTAAAGGTCGTGGGCTTTAGTCCCGACACATTAGTTCCGGTTCCAGAACCAGGACAAATGGGCCTTTTTCCACTAGTGGTGGCTAATGCGTCGGACTTGCGATGAAGAGGAAACGTCCACACATAGTGAGAAAAATTGTCTAAAATCACCAAGTAATATAGATAGCCCGTATTGCTTGCAACCGGGGATGTCCAGACATCACTATGTATTAACTGAAACGGAAAAGTAGGAATAGTGGTAGAAGCACTAAAGGGTTTACGAACATGTTTGCCAAGACGGCAAGCCTCACAAGTGTGGTCATCAACCTTATTACATGAAAAGGATAAACTCTCAAGAATATGACGCAAAACGGTGGACTTTGGGTGGCCTAGACGAGCATGCCAAAGGTCGACGCCAACGGCGAGGGAGACGAGTCTGGTGGAGGAGGTGGTGGTGGGATGCACCGGGTAGTGATCCTTAAGGCTATCACATCGGTGCAGCACCATCCGGATACGGGCGTCCTTCACAGAAAAACCGATAGCGTCAAATTCAATAGTGAGGGGATTCTCATGAGCAAGACAACGAAGAGAACAAAGATTCGTGACTAAGTCCGGAGAAACAAGAACATTAGACATGTTGATAGGTGTAGATGAAGAGGGGAACGATGTGTGACCTATATAGATGATGGGTAGGGATGAACCGTTTCCAACGATGATACGAGTAGGAGTATGAACAGGAGTGGAGGAGATGAGGTTACCGGGATGAGATGTCATATGTGAAGTGGCACCCGAGTCCATGTACCAGTCACCACCGCCCCCATAGGTGTTGGGAGAGGGGGCGGAGTTAAGTGCCGCCAGTAGGACGGGATCCCACGGCGTAGCCGCCTGCATTGGGAGGTTCCTTCATAGGGGGTCCCTCCGTAGGAAGGCGTCGGGGCAGCGGGGTAGCTGTCGGGCATCGGCAGGGCAGGCAGGGCCAAGAGACCGGCAGGTCCGGTGGTGCCGAAGTAGGCCTGGTGGCGCGACGGAGGATGCCCGTGGAGACTCGGCGCAGGGGCCCAAGGCACCGGCATCGAGTATGCGTGGACGACGCCAGTCCACGGATTCGTGACATAGGTCCACGGCGAGGTAGGCTGCTGTGGACGAGGCCCCCCATACGGCGGCAGCTGCTGCTGCTGCTTCAGATGGCCGCCGCCGTGGCAGTTGTTGTGCCAGCCATCGCCGCCATCGCCACCATCTTGTTGTTGTTGCGGCTGCTGCTGCGACCGTGGGAGAGGGAAGAACCCCGGTGGAACGGCTGGAGCTGAAGGCCGAGGCACGGGAGGCGGAGCACCGCGTGAGAGATCCATGGCAAGGGCGGTGTACTGGACCCGCCGCTTAACCTGCTTCATCCAGCGTTCCACCAAGCGAAGGTAGGCGACGAACTTGGGGAACGAGGGATCCGGCATCAAGGTAAGGTTGGAGGCGACGTTGCCGAAGTCCTCGTTGAGGCCGGCGGTGAGCGTGTTGAGGAGGGTGTCATCATCGATCTTGGCGCCGATGTCGTGGAGTTCATCGGGCAACGTCTTGAGGCGGCGGCAGTAGTCGTCGATGGACTGGTCATCTTAATGACAACCAAAAAATTCTTGCTGCAGAAGGACACGACGCTAAAGCTTGTTGTCGGTGAATAGGCCATTGAGTTTGACACAAACGGCGTGCGCATCATCGCCCTCGCTGATGACGGTGTGGAAGAGACCCTTTGAGATGGTGAGGAAGAACTACCGGATTAGGGTGGCATCGATGGCGGTCCACTCGGAGTCATCCTTCATGTTGATGGAGAGGACGAGCGAGAAGTAAGTCTTCCACGCGTAGTACGAGGAGTCATGGGGGTCAAGAGTGACGGGGACGCGCCCATGGATGTCGAGGGTGGATGTCGGCGGGATCGGGGCCGGCGAAGGGTTTTATGTTGCCGGATTGGGAGGAGTGGACCGACATGATGACGGCGGCAAGAGGTGGCGGCAAAATGCGGTGGCAGCAAGAGGCGGCGGCAAGATGGTGCAGCAAGATGGTGCAGCGGCAAGATGCTCCGGGAAGATGGTGTGGCAGCAAGGTGGTGCGGCGGCAAGATACTGCGGCAAGAGGCTGCGACAAGGGGCGGCGGCGACAAGATACTGCGGCAAGATGTGGCGGCGGCGGCTTGGGTAGCAGCGGCGGCTGCACGAGGCGGCGGCGGCGGCTAGGGCAGCGGAGGAGGAAGGATCGGTGTGCTATTTGATACCATGTAAGTTAGGGATTGCATGCATCGATGATTCTCATTGATGGTGCGCCAGACACATATATAGGTACAAGGGGTGCAACCCATGTCTTGTCTCCCAAGTTACGTACAGAATACAAAAAGAGGGGGACATGATAGGTGCAATATACAACCAAGACCTATAGACATGTTACGCAGAGTATACATGTTCAACGGTAAACACTCAAGTCACAGCTAGCAAATAATAGTTGGGAAAAAAATCACAAATTATCCGTAAATAAAGAAGCTATTTATGGATTCGAATAATGTTCATGAATTTTAAAATCACAGTTTCAGAAATTGTTTGCAAATTCAGCAAAAACTCAATTAAGTTTTTGTTTTGTTTTGAGTAGATAAACTTATTTAAGTAACGTACACAATTTCAACCCAGAATAGGCGGCCCAGGATGCTACTGGCACGGCTACGTGCCGCTTGCTGTGTGGCAGATGGCGTCACCTACAGGGCGGCATTGTGAGTCTGCCTAGTAGGACGTGGCTCATCAAGAATTTAAAAAAATCTTAACATAGTACAAAAATATTAGTTTCGTTTGAAAAAAATGTTCATAGCTTTCAAAAAATATGTCCATAACAATGAAAAAATATTCCCGCATTTCAAAAAATATATGCAAGATTTTCAAAAAATGTGTATACACTGTATTAAATATTTTTAATGTAAAATAAAAATTTGTACCAGTAAAAATTAGATCTAACATTTAAAAGTTTCCCGTGTTTGAAAAATGCCAAGAAACATTCAAAAATATTATACACAATGTAAGTAAAATATAATAGGTTAAAAAATGTTGATGCCCATTAAAAATGTGTGCCACATTTTAAGTAAATAATCATGTGCTGAAAAAAAATACCTATATTTTTAGAAAACAATACACATTTTGTAAAGTTTCAAGAAATTATCATTGCCAATAAAATAATATAAAATGAGTTTTAGAAGAAAAATACATCATGTACTTGAAAATTGTCCAATGTGTATCTGAAAAATATTTCACCTGTTCTCTAAAAATTTCCATTGTTTACTGACAAAAAGTATACATGCTTTTAAAAATGAGAAAAAGGTTTCAAACTCGCTAAGATACAAAAATAAAGGCTAAAAACTAAAGAAAATGGAGGTGAAAAAGGAAAGTAGAGCGAAAAAAGTAATAAACATGTAGCAATCAGAAAACATAGAAAACAAAAGTAATATGAAGAGATAAAGAATCAGTAAAAAACCAAATAAACCATAAAAGAAAACGGAAGAGAAAAAAACCAGGAGCAGATCAAACCTAGAGTGCGCAGCGAGCAATCTCGCTAATGGGCCTGCCCGCTAGTTGTCACGAGATATAGCCCTGATTTCATGCTGACCCTGGTAAATGAACAAATAGGTGGTCTTTCCAGAAATGTGAAACATATGTTTTTCATCTGCATCTCCGTCACATCTCAAAAGTTGGCCGACCCAACACTAGATTTTTTAATTGGTTTTTTCGGAATCATCGCAGTGGGTATTCACGTCATATGTTTTTCGGAACAATTGGTTTTCACGTCATATGTTTTTCCAGAAACTGATTTCGTGCCTACAGGACACACTAAGTTGGCCAACCCAACACTAGATTTTCAATTGTTTTTCCAGAGCAGCAGTTTTCCGCGTAGCTTTTCTCGTGAATTAGTACAAACTAGGTTTCATGCGGTTTTCTAGGTTTTATTTTCCTGTTCTATTTTCAATTTTTGTTTATATTTTATTTCTTCTCTTTATGATTTTATTTTCAATTATTCCTGTACTTAGACTATTTTTATGATTATTATCCTGTAATTAGGCTAATTCTTGGTCTCTTTTGAAAATTATATTACTTCAGTAAAAATAATATGTGACTTTTGAAAATTGCATGAACTATTCTTTAAAATATGTGAGAAGTTTAAATGTTATTGAATACTAATTGATTTTCTTTAAAATTGGCTGGTTGCCCGGTTGTTTTATTGAGTAGTCGGACCAGCCAATTTGTGGATAATATACATATTGTTAGCCGAAATGGTCCTACTCCACTTGCCTCTCTCTCTCTCTCTCTCTTTTTGTGAACGTACTCTACTTCTCTTCAGACACAGTAATTTGCTTCCATCCGTGTGGGACTCTATACTTCTATAGAGACCCCATCGAGGGTGGTTGCAGGGGCTTAACAATTTTATTCCATCAACTTTCGCCACCTCATAAACATGGTTTAGTTTTTGTGCCGTTTAATTAGACATGAGAAAGGTTCAACATAAAATTCAAAGACGAACTGAAAAAAGGTTTTTGCTTCCTGGTCTTACGCAAAATGGTATGATGGATGACGTGACAACTGGCTTCCACAAATTGTAGCTCACTCAGCACAAGAAATAAATAAAGACAGAAAACTATAAAGATCATAGCCTAGGGGAAAATAATGGCAAACGTGACTACTCTTGAAGCAGCAAGAAATCAAGAAACGGGACTATCAGGCCAAACTAGGACAAGTCCATGGAGCACCTATCCAGCAGACGTGGCGCAACAAGCTCCTACCGTAGGCAGTACGGCGGATCTATGCAGAAAATCAATAGAGATATAGCCTGTTGAAAACGTGGTGTTTAGCAAATAATTGGAATTTTGGTCCAGAGAGGTCCAAATAAACGAGTTTAGCTCACTAGTAGGAGATATAGATGGCTTACTAGCTATTCTATAGGGAGATAGTGAGTGCCATGTAAGATATCAAGACTAGATGTGTACCTCTGATACTGACGGATTGTAGTTACCTACCGTCAGCGATAATTCCAAGTGAGATTGTGTGTTTGTGGCTCCCATTCGAGCATGCCTTTTCTTATCTTGTACAGACGCCATCGGTTGCAGCACATCATACTAAACAAAACTCTTAATTGCTCTCTGGTGTGGTTTTAATTTCCACATATGGAGATGATGGAGACATGACGTGTTACCGACTGTGAATTGTGTCCAGATTATCCATCTAGTATGGGGCCGATCCACACCTAGCATTCGGTGCCACATTTCAAAGATATGATGTATAGACTACATAACTTCAATATATACTAGTTTACAATTTGTCGCAATTCAGAAATCTAATTCGACTCTCAGGAGCACATGCTCCTGCGCCAAAAATGTTTTTCTAATTCTCGCCAAAAATGCTTTTCTAATTCTAAAAAAAAGTTCTGAAACTTTAGTTGTGTTTAGAGTTAGATCCAAATTCTACCTACAAATTTTTTAGGCAGAAAGCTTTCACATTTTTACTCATGCAAAAAAGACAAGTTGAACATCAAATGTTACATTAATTTTTGTTTTCACTGATGAAGTACTGATATCCCATTGCACATGGAAATTACCAAGCACGCATATTACACTAACATGAGCATCTACGGAAAAATTCAGAATTTTCAACAAATATTGTACTACATGTTTTGAATTTACTGTTCCCTTCGAAGCATATGCTCCCTAGAGGGAAAACGGCCCTCCCATTACAATTACACTACAAATACTATAGTTTTATTTGAACATTATAATAATTTACAAAAATGTGTGAAAATACCATTAAACTATTAGAAAAATTAGTGTGCAAGTTACACTACAAATACTATAGTTTTATGAACATTATAATAATTTACAAAACATGTGTGAAAATACCATTAAACTATTAGAAAAATTAGTGTGCAGATTATTTTCATTTATAGGGTGTGCCATTGTCAATGGTGCCCCATGTATCCGCCCAGTGGGCCAGCGGTGCTACCATACATATACTTCCTCCGTTACTAAATATTTGTCTTTATAAAGATTTCATTACGGACTACATGTAGATGTATATAGACATAATTTAGAGTATAGATTCACTCAGTTTGCTCTGTATATAGTCCGTAGTTGAATCTTTAAAAAGACAAATATTTAGGAACGGATGGAGTACATTTTTATTTATTTATTTTCTTAGCCTGTCTCTTGTTGTATGAAAGCTATTTCCAAATCTGGCCACCCTCTACCTCCGTCACTGTATCCGTCACAGATATCATTCATATCTGCCATAGGCATCATTGGTTGTACGTCCGTGCTATCAGGGATAATTCCAAGTATGCACTGTTAGGGATAAGTGGCTCCCATGCATGTATGGATTTTATCTTCTTCTACAGGCATCGTCTGTTGCAGCACAAGATACAAAATACTTCTTTCGTTCCTAAATAATTTTTTTTAATATTTTACTATAAATATAAATGAATGTATATAGACATAATTTAGAGTGTAGATTCATTCATTTCGCTTTGTATGTAGTTAAATCTCTACAAAAACAGTTATTTAGGAACAGAGGGAGTATAACGCATAGTTGATCACTTGTGTGCTCTTAATTTCCACATGGGAGATGATGGAGAAATGATGTGTGTCCAACGTGTGTCCGACTGCAAATCCTGTTGAGCTCATCTGTCTATTCTGGTCGATACATACCTAAGATATTACCATTCGGTACCACATTTACAGATATAATGTATAGACTACGTAAATTATGTATACTAGTCTAAAAGTTGTTAAAATCACACTGCAAATACTACAATTTAATCTTATAACACTATCATAATTTCACATATAGTCTGATTCTATTTTTGCATCTTTAGATTGAATGCCGTGGTCAATGGCTCCAATGGCACCCCATGCATCCGCCCAAGTATCACTGATAATAACTAGCTGCTAATGAATCAACCTAAATATGTGAAAAGTGAATCACGGAGATGATGGAGTTGGCTTGTGATGGCAACAACAGCGGCAAACCCTAGGCGGCGACAATATCGATTCAGTTTGCGGTGTGTGACTAGTGCGTGATGTCAGGGCAAATGAATTTTACTTTTCTTTTCCAATTCTTTTAAATATGAAACCAAATTAATCTTGATGTCTCGAAGTAAATCATCATTCCAGTAATATGTTTGATCAAAAAGGCTCTACAAATCCGTACATGATGATTTCAAAATTGGCATTTTGAAAGTAGTAAATTAGTTAAATAAACATTATTTATGTTCGATATTTAGTCAGATTGACATCATTTACATATGAAATTGAATAATTCTATCGTAAACCGAAACCTGAAATATATATCACATTCAAATAAGGGATTTTCTTTCCACTAGAGAATATGCAATAAAACTTCAATGTAACACCCCTCACATGCATCGATGCATGAATTGCTTCTGCTCATGAGTAAATATTCATTCGATATAAGAAATATGCATCTTAAACCAGGCTTTGTCAAGCCAGGCCCAGCCCGGGGAAAATCGTTTTTAGTTTCCGACAATAATTGGGAGACCAAAAGTCATTTCTCATTTCATTTTTACCATATGCAATTACTGCATGTCCATTCCGTAGAGAACATACCTTCCTGATTATAAGTGGAGAATGTCGAATTTATGCTCCAACCAATTTATTCAAAAGTCCAAACTGATAGAGAGACCCCGACAATATATTTCAACACCCCCTCATGTTTATTATTTAGTTCTTAGAGTGGGATTAATGTAGGCCGGCGATTTTTTTTAATACTCTAACCATTCAAGACCTTTTAACTAGGATGCCATATTGAATTCATGTTCTAACCAACTCATCCAAAAATCAAATCTGATGAAGAGAGACGGACAATATGTTTGAACTGAGAAAATAGAAGTATCTCATTTGGCTTTCAAACATGTTTTCCTTTTCTGCAACAACAACAACAACAACAACAACACCAGGCCTAAGGGGAGACACCAAACAGTTAGAATTAGCTTCATAACTCTGAAATCTGATCAGACACTTCTCAGCGATGATTAAGAAAGTCCTCTTTCAGTCGCTTAGAAATAGCAAAAAACAAAAACAAAAAAATGTAACAGGACCACAGGGTATAGGAGCCTCCGCCAACTGCTCTTGGGTTTCTCGAGAGTCCACATGTTTAAAATGATGTGCCATTTCGATCAGTGTCATGGCACAGGTTAATGTCCCATAGTTTTTGGCCAAACACAAAATAGGCTTTCACGCCACTCTATATATATATATCAACCAAACAATTGAAGCTACGTAGCTCATGCTAGCTTTACCTATAGATTGGCACGTATTCTGGTTACCTTGAAACAACAATCAGTATTGGCTTGGTAGCTAGAGGTAGCCCGCTCCCTCTAGTACTAACTAATTAAGCGAAGAGCAAGATTGCCGCAGTACCATGGCCTGGCAGCCAACGATCGCCACAGCATATAGAAGCTTTCGGCCATTGACGTCGCCAGCAGCAAATCAGCTCAGCCGGGCGACTTGCTGCTCGTCGGCGCCCCATCGTCGGTCGGCCAACTACCCTCCCAATTCCTGGGATTACGACTCTCTCCTATTGTCTCTCAACAACCCCCGCCATGATCTGGTAATCCCTTCAAACAGATGCAATGTTTTGCAGAGATATATCCTATGAAGATTGCACTAAAAAGGTTACTGCGTATGCGCATGCATGGACGGTACAGGTCGGCGGTTCAGGGAGCTTTGACAAGTTAATGGCCGGCGTGAGGGAACAGCTGGTGACGGCGGGAAGAGGTGACGACCAGCCTGCAATGCTCAGACTCATCGACACAATGCAACGGCTCGGTATAGCCTACCACTTCGATGAAGAGATCGTCGGTATCCTCACCACCATCCATGGTACCAAACCTGATGATGGTGATGTGGCTTCCGCGGCCTTGAGGTTCAGATTACTCAGGGAAAATTTTATCCCCGTGTCCGCTCCAGGTACCTAGCTAGTTAAATATTGTTGCAAAACCCACCGCTTTTAAGAAAAAACGGTGTAAAACATACTCCCTCCGTCTCAAAATAAGTGATTCAAAAGTGACAGAGGGAGTAGATAGCAACGAAATTAACTGTACTTAACTGACCATGTTACATGCATGGTACCCATGTAGAATCTCTGAAAACTCTCACAAAGAATTACCTCACACGCCCACTCCAAAGGGATGATATCAAGGGACTACTCTCACTCTATGAGGCATCATACCTTGCATTCAGAGATGACGAAACATTGGATGAAGCAAGAACATTTTCTGCCAGTGGTCTCAAAGAGTTCCTGCCAACCTTGGATCCCCACTTGCAGTGTAGAGTGGTTCATACATTGGACATTCCCTTGCATCGGAGGTCTCCTAGACTAGAAGCAAGATGGTTTATAGATCACTATGCAAGTGATGTAAGTAATTCCGACCTGTTGCTTCTCCGATTTGCTATGAGAGACTTCGAGAGGGTGCAAACAGTGCATCAACAAGAACTTCAGAGACTTCTAATGTAAGTATAATATTAGTAAGCTTCCAGAAAGATAGCACGCACTAATCCTAACTGATTAATTTCTTGTAGACTATCGATACATGGTAGTTAAATTAATTGCCATGTTATGATTGATCATACATGTTTAATGTAGATGGAGGACGGAGATTGGACTTGGTGAGAAGTTCGGGTTTGCAAGAGATCGTCTCATAGAGTGCTTCCATTGTGCGAATGGAATTGTCTGGGATCCAAACCTTGGAGCATGCCGCGAGGTGCTTGCCAAAGTTATTCATTTAGCCGCACACTTGGATGACGTATATGATGTGTATGGAACCATGGATGAACTGGTCCACTTCACTGACGCGATTGGAAGGTAGAATTTAAAATATAAAACACCCAATAATTTCAAATTGACTTGTGCTGAAACAAATACATTTCAGGTGGGAACAAAGTCCTAGGCAAATTCTTCCTGAATATATGCGATCACTTTACTCAGTTATGTATGACACATCCAATGAGGTGTCTGAAAATGTGTTGAAAACACATGGCTTCAATGTGATTTCTTTTCTTCGGGATGCGGTAAGGCACTAACTCCTATGATTTATCACTAAAAACAGAATGAACTTCCTAATAATGTATGAATTTTTTTCACTAAAAGTTCGAACAAAATTTACGTACTATTATAGTGGCATGGCATGGCGAAATCCTTCTTGGTGGAGGCAAAATGGCACCATGGAAATCACATACCAACCCTAACAGACTACTTGGACAATGGGTCGGTTTCATCTACTGCACCATTACTGTTGCAACATGCATTTCCCATGCTCAACACGGAGTTCACACCAAAGTTTATTGACTTAGCCCGAAGCTACCCAAGATTAATTCAATCTACATCGCTACTTTTGCGGCTATGCAACGACTCTGCGACACACTCCGTACGTAAAATTCTTATTTATATTTGTTCATTCATGTTTCATTATCATAATTTATCATTTCATGAGTCATCTCATGTGATATATTTTTATTTTTATATTTTGATAATTGTTTATAACAGGCTGAGCTCGAGAGAGGGGACACACCATCTTCCATAGCTATCCACATGTTGGAGAACAACACTAGTGAGAAAGAGTCTCGAAAAGCATTGGAAGACCTTACGATGGATGCTTGGAAGTCAATTAACGAACATGCATTCTTACATTGCCGATTTTCTAGATCTCTCACCATGGCTTGCGTGAATTTGGCTCGAATCTCACATTGTGTTTACCAAGGTGGGGACGGTTTTGGGGCACCAGATGGTAAAATAAAGGAGCAAATCACAAAGTTGTTTTTGGAGAATTTTAGTGCCTACAAAACATAATGAGTGGAAGCCCTCAAATATTGATACGAATTGTTCCTTTAAAGTCATAAATATGGCATTTCACCTAAGAAAGATGTTATGAATGTCTAGTTGTTATATGTCCTGGTCTTCCTTTCTAATGAATTGTTGAAACGACGATGTCTTTGCTGAAATCATGTTGAGCATGGGCCCATGTAAGTACTTAGGTAAGAGGAATGTCCATGGAGAAAATGAAATTCAATGTTTCAAAACCATTTGGGAGTAGATATGTGCAGCGATCCGAGCCAGACTCTGATGAAGGTACTACGGGTGGAAAAGATAATTAATAAGAGAATGTAAATTAGTAAAGACTTTGGAATTTTTGTATGGCCTTTTCATTGAATAGAGGGTGAAAATCCTTTATTTCTGCGTCGAATGATGCACACAACCATCTACTATTTTGAAGTTTTATTATCTAAACACCTCACATGGGTACAAAAGGCTAATATGCAAAAAAAAAGGACAATGCCTTCAAAAATAAGAGAATGTAAATGAATATCTCAGCTTTTTACCCTGGATAAAATCTGCGCTCTCAGAAACAATGCCCTCAACAAGGCCACTGTCAGGCACAAGCAATTAAGGTCAGGCCTTGGGTTTTCGCCATGAAAGCTAGGACTCGGTCCTCCATTACTAGGCGTCAGACCTTAGTCACCATGACCTTTTCTGCCACTGTCTTCACCATGGAAATCAAAATAGAGACATGTCCCATAATGTCAACAGTCAACGAAGCTCAATGCACGCCCTTCTGAAACAACACGGGCTGAAATAGGAGCTCACACGAAACCAATTTCATTCGATCCAGCAATCTACATGCATCAAGCACCCAAAGGAGATACCTGGCGGGGCCTTTCGGAACTCGTCAACGGCTAGATCAATGAGGGTCGTCATGAAGAAGAACGTCATCTTGGTGCTAGAAGGACCCTAGGACTGCCTTCATTATTGAAGCAAAACCAACAGCCCCTCACGCCACCGGTTAGAACAACAGAGCAGAAGGTAACCACGGCGCCGCCTGTGCGGATGATCCACTCTCGCCCCTGCCTCGCCGCTCCGACTCACACCAGGACACGACCAGAGGGGCCATGCAACGAGGGACACGTTCTCCCTGTTGTAACCGAAGAGCAACCATGAGGCCATGTCCTACGGTTTCCAAAAGATCCCACAAACTGACACCCCTCTGCCGCCAAATCGTCACCACAGGGTCCTCCGGTGATGAACCAGGGCTCAGGATCCCGTGATCCACCGCTACTAGGCACCGCCAGAAGGATTCGCATCTAGACCTATCATCCCCGATGGAGGGGACGCCATGAACGCCATGTCTGCAGCCACTGCTCCGGAATCCTTGTGCCACATATCGGACAACGCCCCCTGCCGAAGCCACCCTCCACGACGCGCTACTGAGCAATGCTGCCCCGCTAGGAGGAGCACTCGAAGGAAGAGAGAGTGCAGCCGATCCGATCCGCCGACATGCGCTGGCCCTCCCAACTGTGTCATGGCCGCGAGGCTCTAGGGCTCCGTCGTCCCCTTCACTGGTGGCGCATGGGATTTTTAGGGAGGCTCCTCTGGGGGCGACAAGGGGAGAGAGAGGATGGACGAGGTGGTGGAGGTTGGCGGCTAGGGTTTCTCCCTCGGTTGCCCCGGGGGAGGCGATGAGGTGACGCTATTCATGAAGGAGGGGTAACTCAGTATATAATTATTATTTTATTAGTTAGAGACTAATTTCTTTATCCCACCTGGCCCCATATATCATTCATATTATAAGTTAGAGACTAATTTAGTTATCCCACATGGCCCCATATGTCATTCCTACTATAAAGATCATGCCTCATGTTCAATGCAATATGAAGAATTCACCTTTGTTTTCGTTAGAATAATGGAACAAGATCAAATTAAATGAACCTATACCAAAAGGAGCACCTCTCAGTTAGAGATATTCTTGAGTTTGATCACCTTCATGATCTTTTCCATTTGCCAGTATCAGAGAAGGCCTTTGCGAGATAGCTCATATGGAGTCATTTGTTGAGACTGATGACAGTTTTATAGAAATTCTCCTGCTAGAAGGTATCATTTTTTTACTTTCACTAAACAAAATGCCAGAATAGCAGAGAGTTTTTTTAGAGAATATTTTTACCCAAATGATAAGTACCACATGTGTAACACGAAATTTTTCTACACTAAAGTTGCCATTCAGAAAAAATAATCAAAAAAAAGAAACTTATCATCCAAACAGAAATATATCATGCTTCACAACTAAAGTTGTCATACTCTTGTAACTGAAGTTGCCATAAAAACGTCAAGACGAAATTGTTTCGTGCTACATATGTGACACTTATGAAGGTCTTATTTTGATTTATCTCCGAATTACACTTGTTGGATACCAAACGACATTTCTTCTTCTACCGTGGATACCAAACGACATATCTCCGAACTCATGGCAAAGAACCAGAATCCAATTTTCTCCCTTTTTAGGTGAATTCCAAAAGACATGGTTGAAGGGAAAAAGTTTGTTAGAGAGTCTACAGCCGGACCCTTCATATCCGTCTCAAACGTCCAAGCAGGCCGTCCGATCGTCGACCCGTCACAAAAAATTGACCTAATCGGACACCTCATATCCATCTCAAACCCTCGAACTGATCAACAACCCTCATATCCATCTTAAATATGAGGACGATATGACAGACGCGCCCAGGTACGCCCGGTCAGTCCGTCACCTAGGACGCGACCCCACCCCGAACCACCTTTTCTCTTTCTTTATTCATTCTTATCTTTCTCTCTTCATCTTCATCAATCACGTGCAACTGACCGGACATATGAGGAAAAAATAAGAAGCACGGCTGTACAGATGAAAAAGTAGGGGCTTAAAACGGACACGCCCGGTCACTGACCGGACGCGTCCGCGGGCGTTTGAGGGGCCGGATTTGCAAGTTTCGGTTGTATATGCTCTTACTCTCTTCGTTCCAAAGTACGTGCTACCTCCATCTTGGTTTTATCAGTCTCCATGGTCTTTGTCAGTCAAAATTTAACCACATATTTGACTAGTAAAATGTCAATGCATGCCATAAAATATTGTATTGTTGGATTCACCTCCCCATATTTGACAAGTAAATGTCTTTCAACATGATCGTGTTCCAAACATGCCAAGTGCAACATGGATTTTGTTGCAGACATGTCGACTAGTGGGAGTGGCGGTGAATGGATCAGCAACATGGCTCATGTTGCAATGGTAGAGATTGTTATGTATGGAGCGCAACATGGCTCATGTTGCAAACCCCTCAACTCAACACAAGTCCTGTTGTAGGGGTTTTGTCGCGTTTGGCAATATCTTGATGGGGAGGGGGCTTGTTGGGATAGTAACGCGGGCCATGTTGCAATGGTAGAAAACACATCAGAACATAGCTCAACACGCTCGTGTTATGAACCCTCAAGCACAACACGAGCCATGTTGCAAATGGCTGGGGGCCACAGATTGCTGATACGGTAAGTATCGGACGATTGTTGTCCGTCCCATCCAACGGCTACAAAGGCGATCGATCCGATTAGTCATCACTCGTCCGACGCAAACCACCCCTACCCCCTAACAAACCCACCTTAGGATTTTTTGACACATACTTCAAGCTTTGTGGAGTATTTCAGCGCGAGAGGTGTGAGGGGTGCCCCATGTCTTGTTTCTAGCAAGCATAAATACTTGCTCGCTTGCATTGGATATGGGATGGCTTAGTGAGGCCCATTAAACACACTAGCTCATTACCCGCGTCTTGCAATGAGGGACTAATTTATTCTAGTGCTCCAACATATGAAATATTTTATTGGGTTGAGATAGATATATAATGTGGGAAATGAATCCATGGGCAAAGTAAGGAAATAAATTATGTGATAAATATTGTGTACGAACAACTACGAGATCCCCCCCCCCCTCCCCCCAGAAATAAGGGCCTGGGTATCGATTTGGAAAAATAATAATGGCTTTTTTCACATGGTTTAAAAATAAAATCAGTTGGAGGGGGCAGGTATCAATGGGAGGAGCGAAAGAGGAAGAAACAAACTCACCTTTAGTAGTATAGAATATGTTTATTTATAAAGTTTGAAATATACTAAATAACTGCACGCGTGTTGCAATGGGTGTAAATATTCTATAGTATGTTAGCTCGTGATTACCTTTCATATTAGTGTGATTTGATAAAGGATTGTTTATCAAATCATGCTCGTGATTTATAACTATCTAAATAATTTTTAAGATTTTATTTGGTATAGTCAGTTATTGTCCAAGAAAACATAATTTTATTTGGCAAGTTAATAAAAAACGAGAAGGAAGGGGGAGTGTTGGACGAAGGACGAGGTGCACGACAGAACTTTACCTCCGTTTAAGTAGTACAGATTTATTCTTCAATTTTAAAAGGTTAATTTCACAATAAACATGTTGATATATGCTACAAAGATTTTTTTCAAGTATCAAAGATAAACAAATAGTCGTGAAAAGAAATAGGTATATGTTTTAAAATTTTGCTATATGTGAAAACTACGTGTTAAAATAAATTGGTCATGTATTCCAAAAAATAGTCCATGTAGAAACAGTGCAAAAATGATAACTGATTTATGTACCTTTTCAAAGATGCTCTTTTGTAAAACAAGTGTTCACATGTTGTAAAAGAATTTTTATGTAGTATAGTTTTATAGAAATATTATTATTTTTCAAGAAATGTCAATTCTTTTAAAAGATGGCCAAGGAGAAACAATCACATATACCAAAACATTCCTGAACCAAAAATGATCATGTTTTTTTAAAAAAATGCCCATGTATGTGAAAATATTGCCCATATATCTTTCTAAAGAAATATTCACGTTTTTCTAAAAAAAATGTTTGCACGGATCATTAAAAATGTTGCAATAAAAATAAATAAATAACAGAAATGCTAAATAATAAATGAAAGTCTTTTTTAAAAATGTGCTATTGGTCCCACGGTCCATGCAGGACTATGCACGTGAGCGCTCCCCTACGAAAAAAGGAAAATTAAATGTTTGCGCGTTTTTTTTCAGGAAAATGAACCTGCGGATTGCGAGGAGGGGGGGATGCCAAGCTCGGGATCGGGGTCAAGGCAAGTCGTGTTTCGAGGGTGAACATGCAACTGAGTCGAGCGAGTTGTGTGTCCAAGGTCGACATGCAACTGGGTTAGTTAGATCCAAGTTGCATGTGTACGACGAACATGTGACTGGAAAGGCGTCGAGGATTGAGATGCAACTCGGTCGGGGACGAGTTAAATGGTGAGAGCGGACCTGCACCTAGGCCCGTTAGGGCTAGGTAACCGAGTCAAGCAAGTTGTATCATGTGGATGGACATGTAAGGGCTCACGATCAAACAAATTGTGTATCAAAGGTGGGCATGCATCTGAGTTAGGGTTGGAGAAGTTTGCGAATCTAGGATCGACATGAAATTAAATTCAGAGACAGGATAAATATGTGTGTCGAAAATAGACATACAGCTAGACCATTTATGTGTCAAAGTTACACGTACAGCTCTAGTGCACGAAATGGTTGAAGGGCGCATCACAAAAATGGCGTTGGAGAAAAAGTAATGGCACGAATGGACAACTGACGAGTCAGGCTTTCTCATCTCCTTTTTACACTCTTGACCTAAAAAGAAAATACAAATTCGGGAAGATGGGTAATGTAATACTCCCTTCGTTCCATAATGTAGTGCATATAGATTTTCTGAAAAGTCAACTTTACAAACTTTGACCAAATTTATAGAGAAAACTATCTATAGTTATAATACCAAATATATACAATATGAAAATCCATCTTGCGCTGAATCTAGTGATATGTATTTGGTATTCTAGATGTATATATGCTTTTCTATAAACTTGGTCAAAGTTTGTAAAGTTTGATTTTTCAGAAAATCTATATGCACTACATTGTGGAACGAAGGAAGTACAAATCTCTCTAAGATGAGTAATTCAGGACAAATGTAATACAAATGTGGCAACGGCCCAGCCAAGGTAAAACGATACAAGCACAACGGAACATAGAGCTGGGCCATCGCGGCCGCACGCCCAGTCGATACACAAAGAAAAATAACGAACCTTGACGTTATAAATTGAACAATGAAGAAATTAGATGAGATAACTAATTCTCATGTATCTAGATGAGAATTAGCAAAACTGTTACTTAAAACTATTTAAGAAAGACTCACAAAGTCCCCGCTCTAAGATTAAAAGCAATACATTATATAAGCGTTTCGACAAAACAGCATGCGTGACTTGGATAATATGATGAAGCTCTGGATACATAATCTTATTTTCACTGTTCCCTGAGAAAGAAATGTTGACATCTAGGTATCTGTCTATATTAGTTGGCATACAGGGTCCGATATCGGTCAAATTGGTCGATATTTCGGTCTATATGGGATGATATGTGTAAAAATGATATTTACAAAATGATAGGTTATATCTATGTCGGTAAACACCCAAACTGATACATGGGTTGCATCGGCCTTGATTTGGAAGCATGGAAGTAGCCATTTCCATCTTTAACAACGAGCGCCTGTATCTGGATATGCAGAGGTACCTACAAACTAAGTGGCAAAAAAAGAACCCTTTTTTTCAGCAGCCACCACTTGCAGGTTCAATTGAGCTTCGGAGGCCATTGCCCCTCAGCGCCGTGCAGTGCTCCTCCGCTTCCGGCTGCGAGCAGACAATAACTACTGCCATCCCATTCACGTGTGCCTCTTGCATGATATTGACAGCATTGTCGACGGTCATCCCAGGGATAACCTTCATCAGGACTTGGACAACGTACTCCCGCCTGTTTTCATTGTCATTATGCAGGACGACACGGAATGGAGGTGACATCTTCCGGGATTTCCTGCAAGTGAAAAGGATGCAAGAATATCCAGGTGTTATAAGATTATAAGCAATGCAAGTGAACATGCCAAAAAATTTACCCAAAAAAAAGGGTAGATGACTCAAAATTAGTTTATCATATCTCAAAGTTGAACCCGGTAATACAGCAGATCTATCAGTTTTATGAAGCTATTTATTTTATTGCCTAATACGGAGTATTGTGTTAGGTCAAGAGTGTGGCTTATTTTTAGACCTTATGCATCTCTTTTTTCTGCCATTATTTGTGATTTATTATAAATAGTACTCCCTTCATCCCAAAATAAGTGTTTGTACTAAGTTTAGTACAAAGTTAGTACAAAGTTGATTCACTTATTTTGGGACGGAGGGAGTAATATATTTTATAATCCCACCAAATAAGATAACAACTGAACGTTAATTATTTCAATTTCGAAAAAATAAAGGAAAATCCAACAATCATATGATGTAAGATTCAACACATATTATTTTTGTTCAAGCTATAATGCCTTGCAAAATAAACCACGAGATAATCCTCCTTATGCCTTATAATACCCTAATGGCCATTGATGTTTCATGAAAAGTCGAGCTAGACCCATTGACTTGGCATTGTTCCTTATGTCCTATACCACATGACATCAAATATGAATATGCAACCCTGAAACTGAAATATGCAGATTTTTCTTAAAAACGAGACAATGCTTACATGCCTATATTTGGTACTAGAACGACATGCCTACATCTGGCACTAAAACAGCACTCCTAAACGTACAACCCACACCACACAAGAAGAAACTTCATACTGACAGTTCTGATTGTAAACAGGACGGGAAATATGTCATTCACACCACACAAGAAGACATACCCAGTTCTTGGAATTTGCACTCATAAAGGAAAAGGAAATATACAGAGGCCAGGGGGAAACCATCCTTTTCGAAAAAAGAAGGAAAAAGATTCACAGGTAACAGAAATAGACTTACTTCTTATCGAATTCAGATTTACGGGCAGGAGAAACTTTCTCTGCTGGTCGATCAAGCACGCCACCACCTTTGCCTGGCGCAGCTGCTGTGATTACAATGGGGATGGCAACATTTGTCTGTAGAAAGAACATGTATTTCCTGCGAACATGGACAACCAAAACGAAAGATGAAAAAAAATCCCACAAGGGCAATCACGGATAAAGAGTGCATAACAAACAAATCTTTCACCAATGCATTTCTTTTCCAAGAATGAATCTTCCATCTAAACTGAAAGTGTCACAACTCTTGCTCACAGTTCAAGCTCAGCTTTGCGCCCAATCGTCTTGACTAAAAACTAAAGGCGTTTTCAATACCATACAGCTGAAAGGATGAAAACCACCGTTTTGATTGGACACATTCTTGAAGGAGGCTGGAAGGGTACCAAACGTACAGCACATAAAAAAGAATAAAACAAGGGTTATGTTTAATTTCAAGTATTCAGTTTCACCAATAAGAGGGAGACTTGCTTCACATTCGGAATCACACATACACAAAGAAAAAAAAACTTCATTGCGGGAAGAGGGCAGCAATTTAAATGTTCAACCATTTTTTCGATTTCTTTAGTAATATTAAATCGGTCTTAGATTTTGTATTTTGATGAAGCTCAACTGAAGTAAGCGGTACAAAACAACAGCCATCAGAACAGAGTGAACCCTCCCTTCCGCCTGACAGTACAGCGTCGGCAGTTCCTTATAAAGAAATTACAAGAATTACGTTGTCGCAAGCTTAATTTGCCCAAATCTCACCTAAAATCAATGGCGGCAGCGGTTACTCTCGGAAAAGCTTTCAAAGCTGGGTGCCTTGGCAATCACTAAATTGGAATCAGGGAATCTAATCTATTCACCTGCTGTTCTGCAACAGAGACCCCATTTACTAACCTCGTCGGGTAAGTGTGAGGGACGCGGTATCATCCAAGATAATCCCACAAACAGAAAACATCCAGGAAAAAAAAAAGAGGGGCGCGTTTGTACCTGCCACAGCGTGGTGGTTGGGGGAGCGGTTCGTGGAGAGGGCGATTCAGGGCGGAGGGGAGGCCGGCAGGGGAGCATCTCGGCAGCATGGCGGCCAGGGCGGATGCCGGAGGTGAGCAGCGGAGGCTGAGCCGGCTGCCGGAGCCCGGGGCGCGGAAGAACGACGAGGTCGGGAGAACGGCGGCCAGCGGTGGAGAAGATAATGCAGGCGAAAGTGCGTTTTTTTTTTCTGAGGGAGGAGATAATGCAGGAGAATGTACGGCTGTTGTGACCTTTTTTTTCTGAGAGTTTTTTTTTTGAGAGGTGGCTGTTGTGACCTGTGAGGTGGGAGGAGCGCTCGCCAATGAGCCGGCCCAGCGCGCAAGGGGGCCTTAATCATCCATTCGAAAATTATTAAAAGTTTACAAGTTTTTCTTTCCTAACGAATGCGAAATATGTACAACGTTTATGAAAAAAAATAGGCATCAAAACAAAAATATGTCAAAAGGCGAATCACGTTTTCAGGAAATGTTAAACATCTATAAACAAATGTTCCTGGTGTATAAAAGAAAGTACAAGGTGTTTGTGAAAATATAGTACGATTTGTATTAAAAAATAGTAAAATACGCTGGAGGGCCTAAAAGTATTCCAAGTGTGTCAAATATGTCCTAAATGACTAACGACTTGCACACATTTAGGACCTGCAGTGAATGTTTCAAACTAAAAGGACTTACTTAACACACTTGGAATAGTTTTAGGAACTTCGGTTTATTTTACTTATTTAAAAATTAGACATCAAAACATAACATAAAGATAAAATTATGTATGTAAAAAAATAATTACTTATAAAAGTTTATAATATACACGAGAAATGTACAACGTGTATTAAAAAGACATTAAAACATAAGTATGAAAAAATGTAATCATATTTTTAGAAAAAAATATGTGTTTACAAATTGTCCATATTTACGCTAAAAATGTGCAATGTGTGTGAAAACGGAAAGAGACATAAATTTTTTATTTAAAAAATATGTTAATCATGTATTTGAAAACAGTTAAAAGTGTATTAATAATGTACCTGACATATACAAGAGATGTAGACTTGTGTTGAAAAGTCCCTGAAGAAAACAAAGAAAGAAACAAAGGTAGATCAAGAAAGAAATAATAAAACCAGAAAAGAAAACAAAAGAACCAGTGTAAAAGGAAAAAAAATAAACAAAAGAGAACAACAAAACCAGAGAAATCGAGAATGAAACAAAAACAAACTGTAACAAAGGGAAACCCCAAGAAAACCGGTAAAGAATTAAAAAGTAGAAGAAAAACTAAAGAAAAAGAAAAGCAAAGCAAGCAACAAACAAAACGACCAGGATCACGACCGAGAAAACACGCTACTGGGTCGGCCCAATTGTCGGGCACTTCAGGCGAGAGGAGCTACCATATCGCAATAAGCGAGATATAGCTCCCGCGTACCCAGACAACCACATTCGAGCCTTTTTTGTGTCTATGGGATGAAACCCGCACCCGATCTAAAAATTACAGCTGGTGACTCTGAAAAGTTTGGGGGCGAGGAGAAAAGCTATCTACGAGGATATCTTCTAAAGTCCACTTTCGACTCAACTTGTTATTGCCTCTTTTACGTCAGAGCTACAACAACTACAAAATCCAGGTGGTCAGTCCAGTTGATTGCTCTGCCGGTAGGTTTGGCCAAGTTTAATGTAGTCGTTGCAGTCGCAAAGAACTTGTGTGTTGGAACAATGCCAATGGCTAGTCCTGATCATAATGATGTTTACATGGGTGTGTTGGCGATTGTCTTCAAGGGGATTAGGGATCCTGCAAAACTTGAGGCTCTGATGCCCTCGCTCTAGCTGATGATCTAAACTCTAGCATCATACATGTTGCTTTACACTGCAAAGTGGTGGAAGAAGGCATCAAGCATCGCAGCGTGTCAAATTACGGCACAACCATACACAAAATCATATAACACTCTGGTAATTTCTCTTTGTGTAATTTCATTCACGAGTTAGCATCTCAAATTTTTGAGAATCTAGCAAAGCATGCTTTATATTTGGGGTGGTCGTCATGTCTGGTTAGGCTAACCCTATGATATTCTTTTCATCCATGTAAATATTGTAAAACCATAACAAAACTCGGCGTGATTGTCTAGAAACACTCTTGCAAAGGCCACTCTCCACTCTCGTGCTGACAAGTGGCACAATGCATGCATGTGGATCACTTTTTGCCATGCAAGAGTTTTCCCTTTTTCGTGGATTCGTTTATTCCAAACAGTTTATCTTTTAAATCCCGCGTTCAAATCATGAACCGTTTTCACCCTTGGAATTATCGCGCCGAGATCTTCCAATCTAGATCACATATTAATAGGTATCAACGAACCTTTTTTCAAGAAAATTAAAAAATGGAATTTGAGAAAAAATTCCAAAAACATGAAACCAGAAAGTTCGAAACCGAAAAGCAAAGTTGTGCTTTTTCGTGGAAGCATAGGTTGTGCTTTTCCATTTTCAGGAAGCATAGGTTATGCTTTCCCATTTTTCGGGAAAGCACAACTTTAATTTTCCTTTTTTGGGAAGAACATATGTGCTTCTCATGGAAACACATGTTGTGCTTTTCTCGTGGTGGCAATGTTATGCTTCTTGGAAAAGTAAAGGCTATGTTTTTCATTTTTAGGAAGATAGGTTATGCCTTATCGCCACAGGATATGTTGTGTTTATCATGGATAAGCACTGTTGTTCTTAGCAAAACCTCGGAAAAACCAAGGAAAAACAGAAATGCCAAAAAAACACATGAAAAACACATGATTTTTTTTAGCGAGACTCTAGCTCATCAAAGCTATTCTGTGAAATGTGGATAGCTATGGAAGATGGTGCATCCCCTCTCTCTTGTTTGGCTCGTTGTATATATCTTCACACAATACACATGGAGATAAATATCATGAGATATCACAGAAAGTTCCACGATCGGACAGGTTGGCGGAGGGGTTCGGCGGTCGTGGGCATGGTAAAGGATGGAGGAGTCGCAATCGCTAGTAGAAAACATGGCTTTCCTCATAGCTCGATCTACGCATTAGTCCCGGTTGCATTACAAACCGTGACTAATATGAGCATTAGTTCCGATTCGAGCGGCTAGGGCGCCGGGCAAGCATCAGTCCAGGTTCAACTGGGACCTTTAGTCCCGGTTCCAGCCACCAACCGGGACTAAAGGGGTTGCTGCCCTTTAGTCCCGATTGGTGCCTCGAACCGGGACCAAAGGGTAGGCCATTAGTCCCGGTTTTAGGCACAAACCGGGACTAAAGGGGTTGAGGCTTTAGTCCCGGTTGGTGTCTCCAACCGGGACTAAAGGCTAGACCTTTAGTCCCGGTTGGAGATACCAACCCGGACTAAAGGGTCTTGAAAGTTTCTTTTTTGTTTTTCTATTTGTTTTTTGTTTTTAGTTTCTAATTTAAATTGCTTATATCTTTTAGTATATTTGATGTTTTTGAGTGATTCTTTTTGCATTATATTCAAAATTTTGTCTATATTGTGTTTGTGCAATTAGTTTTCAAATTTGAATTTGTTCAAATTTGCTTCAAACCCTAGATTATGAATAACTTGAGTTTAAAAACTGTTTTTAATTTATTTATTTTGTTCCTGGGCACATGTTAGATGGTGCATGTTGAACGCTCGAAAAGCCTGAAGTTGAAATAAGTTTTCGTCCGGAACCCAGATACTTCGAAAGAGATTGTCCAATTTATACACAAAGTGCATCTAGCTTTTGCCATAACCATCTCAAGGTTTTAGCACATGCTATGTGGATGAAATGATGTTACCATGCCAGGTTTCAACCTTTTCAATGTTCATTTGTATGTTTTTCAATTTCCGCGTTATTTAGCTAAAAAATCAATAAATGCATGAAAAATAGCGAATGAAGTGGGAAAGGGTCGAAAGTTGATGATGTGGCTTTAAATGGTGCATGTTGAACGCACAAAAAGTCTGGAGTTTATATAAGTCTTATAAAAATTAAATATCTTTGTAACAGATGATTTTTCGTCATACTTCTAAAGGGACTGTTCAGTTTGTACACGAAGTGCATCTAGTTTTCACCGTAACCTTCTCAACTTTTTAACACATGCTATGTGGATGAAATAATGATGTCATGTCAAGTTTCAACCTTTTCAGAGTTCATTTGTAGTGATTTTCAATTTCAAGGTCATTTAGCTCACAAAAAATAAAAAATGCATGATAAATAGTGAATGAAGTGGGAAAGGGTTGAAAATTAATGATGTGGCTTTGGATGGTGCATGTTGAACGCACAAAAAGTCTAGAGTTAAAACAAGTTTAGAAAAAGTGTTATGAAAAAGTAAAAACAGCTATAACTTTTGTATACGATGTCGAAAAAAATTGTTATGAAAAAATAATTTTATTTAAAAAAAATGATGTCATATTTGGATTCCTCATATTTTTCTGATAATAATGGATATATTATTGTCGAATTTCGATTTACAGATTTAAAGATATTAATTATGCCATATTAAATGAATAAATAGCAAAAAAATGAATAAAATAATATTATTACTTATTTTATTTTCATTGAAATTAAATATTATTGTTACTTATTTTATTTTAAACTTTTATTTTTTTTATTTTTTGAGAATTTGAGAATTTTTGATATTTTTCGAATTTTTTTCTTTTTTGAAGTTGTTTTGGAGTTTTTGAATTAATCATTGTTGTTTGTTAATCATTGTTGTTTATTTTAATAATTGTTTGGAATTCAAAAAATTAAATCATGTGACAGCAGTGAGAGATTGGGTGACCGACCGGGAAGTTAGACGATTTGGAATTAGGGTGATTAGAGATTAAATTGTCAAATAATTCAAGAGCAATGAGGAGGGATAATTAGAGATTAATTTGTCAAATAATGCAAAGATTTGAAAATCAGAAAGAAAAATTAGAAAAAAATAATAATGCAAAAAAAATATTTAAAAAATATCTTTACCAACCGAGACTAAAGGTCCCGCTCCAGAAAGCTGCCACGCGGAGCACCTTTAGTCCCGGTTCGTAAGCGAAGCGGGACTAAAGGTTTTAGGCTTTAGTCTCGACCCTTTAATCCTGGTTCCAGAACCGGGGCTAATGGGCCTATGGAACCGGGACAAATGGGTTGTTTTCTATTAGTGAATGGCCTTGGCGAGGAGTTTTGGAGAGGAGGCTGTGATTTGGACCGCAAGTATAATTATTTTTCACCTAAATGTTTTTATCAAGATCCGATGAATTGTGGGTTTATGTAAGTCCGGCTCCACAAAGCTGCCACGCGGAGCACCTTTAGTACCGGTTCATAAGCGAACCGGGACTAAAGATTTTGGGCTTTAGTCCCGACCCTTTAGTCCCGGTTCCAGAACCGAGGCTAATGGGCGTTTGGAACCGGGACAAATGTGTCGTTTTCTACTAGTGAATGGCCTTGGCGCGAGGAGTTTTGGAGAGGAGGCTGTGATTTGGGCCGCAAGTATAATTATTTTTCACCTAAATGCTTTTGTCAAGATCCGATGAATTGTGGGTTTATGTTTAGATTATCCATGAATCTTATTTGAATCTCCTCTGACTTCTTATATGCATGATTTCATGTCTTTGTAAGTCTCTTCGAGTTATTGATTTGGTTTGGCCAACTAGATTGCTAATTCTTACAATGGGAGAAGTGCTTAGTTTTGGGTTCAATCTTGTGGTGTGCTCACCCAGTGACAAAGTAGGGGTAGCGAAGCACGTATTGTATTGTTGCCATCAAGGGTAAAAAGATGGGGTTTTCATCATATTGCTTGAGTTTATCGCTCTACATCATGTCATCTTACTTAATGCGTTACTCTGTTCTTCATGAACTTAATACTCTAGTTGCAGGCAGGAGTCGGCCGATGTGTGGAGTAATAGTAGTAGATGCAGAATCGTTTTAGTCTACTTGACATGGACGTGATGCCTATATGCATGATCATTGCGTTGGATATCTCCATGATTATTCGCTTTTCTATCAATTGCTTGACAGTAATTTATTTACCCACCGTGATATGTTCCTTCAAGAGAGAAGCCTCTAGTGAAACCTATGGCCCCTGGGTCTACTTTCCATAATATCTTTTCTGTCAGCCCACCCAGGCGCGTGTACGTGCCCTCAAAGTTTTTGACAAACACTCGGGCTAGGTCTTCCCAGCAATAGATCAACTAGGGGGTAGTTGGTTCAGCCACACACATGCTGATCCTTCCAACATGAGAGGAAGGTGCTTCGTCGCAACGAAGTCGTTGCCTCTGCCGATCTGAGCAGTGACTCGGTAGTCTTCGAGCCACGTTTCCGGCTTCGATTCACCGTTCAATTTGCCAATTCCCGTCGCTAAGCAGTAATTGGGGAGAATCTCGGCCTCCCGGATGTATTTGCTAAAGCATTCGAGACCGGACGCACCCCAGCCACTCACTCGGTCCCTGTTGTCCCTGTTCCGGTCGACAACTTGCTGAGTGACGATGGATCTGGCATTGAACTATGGGGGTCTCTGTCCATTATCCCCATAGCCTCTCTGCCGGACAAGGCTTCGTTCATGATCCCTTGCTTTAGGCTGACCGCCATCGTAGTGATGTTGGCCGTACGACCCGCCCCTCGGAGGGTGTGTCCGACTGACGCCGTGGCCGTCGCGTGAGCGCCCTCCGTACGGGCCTCTCAGAGGAGGAGGAGTTCACCGGTCTTTCCTTGGCACGAGAGGGCTATGAGCCGACTGAACAGTTTCTGCCCGCACAAATTTACTGTGGATACGCTGATGAGATTGTGACACCTTAGATACTCTTCATAAGGGCTTGGATCTACTGAATACCACGCCGGCAGCTGAATCAGATGGATGGATCAAATCGGTGATCCGAGTCATAGCAGCCAGGTTCAGCAACGGCGTGCCCATCATCGGGATGGTATACGTCCGCTCCTTTGTGAATAGCTGACAACGACTACGGCTGGAACTGGGTATCTCCCTTGTTGCGCACTCGTCGAGTCATCATTGGAGCCGCTCGAGTCGCTCGCACTGCGCTAAGGTGGCCTAGCGCGTAGCCTCTAGGGCCAACTCCTCCGAGGAAGTCCCTGCGATTGGAGTGAGAAGAACGTGATCGTTCCCGCGCCTGATTTCCTCCCGCTCGTCCCGAGTGAGGGGTCGGGGAACGTAACCGTCGAAGTTAGCGTTGTTGTGGTCGCCGTCTTGGCCGTGGGTATCTCCTGCGGAGTACCTAGGAGGAGGAGCGTCCTAGGACGGGCCGACCACGAGGTCCTCCGCAACGTCCTCGCTGCCCTTGAGCTCGGCCGCACCAGAAGACTCGTTGTCCAACGACGGGAAGAGGCAGTGGACGGACTCGCCGGCATCGCGTACGGCTGTCTGCTCGACCGCGGCCTGAGCTGCCACAACGTGCTTGATCCAGCGCTATAGCCGTGAGCACCAGGAGTGCCGACGACAAGCCGCAACGCGAGTCGGAGAAGCCGGTCGATATGGTGTGGACGTTTGTCGGAGAAGGACCCCGAACGTCGTCGCACTAAAATGCACAGCGCCTCGGGTGGGCAGCGCCTCGACATCCAGCGGCTCTTCCTGCAGCCATGCCGAATCGTCGACGGTGAAGTTGAGGGAACCGAAGAAGATCTTGCCACCAAGTCTCATCATGATGATAAGAAAAGTGGAAATTCTACCTGCGTCGGAATTCGCTAGATACGTGGCCTCACGATGGACGCCAACTGTCGAGGGAACTAGCCTGACAATAATACCAGGGGTACGAATTGAGGGGCGAAGTCTAGCTACGGCTCAGATATTCACTAGGATGTGTACGAGTTCAGGCCCCACTCGGAACTGGTAAAAGCCCTACGTCTCGAGCCCAAAGGCTTTGGTGTTGGCTTATGAGGAGTAGATGAATACAAGATGTGAGAACCTTGCTACGGCGCCCGATGGTGGCTTATATAAAGTGCACCACCACCGGCCGAGCGCCGCTATAAATGCTAATTAAAGCTACGTTACAGGAACTACAGTTTAAGTGAAACGTTATTGGTAACGAACGATTAACTATTCAACGAATGTCGCTTCAGATCCTTCGGACGCATCGTCTTCTGGCCGTTGCACTTCTATTATCCGAGTGGAGCTATGAGCGTTGGAGTGACTTGGTGATCCGAGTGAATCTTGGTATGCATCCAAATGCACTTTTACTTTAGGAGCTTCAGTGAGAATATGGGGTCATAGATGGGTCCTAAATATCAGTCTTGTGACCCTACCCATGGTAGATGACCTCATCATACTGCTTGCCTGATTTTTTTAGCAAACCTCGGAAAAACCAAACAAAAACAGAAATGCCAATAAAAAACCTGAAAAACGCATGAAAAAGAACACATGGTTTTTTATAGCGAGACGCTTGCTCATCAAAGCTATTCTCCGACATGTGGATAGCTATGGAAGTTCGCGCATCCCCTCTCTCTTGTTCGGTTCGTTGTATGTATTTTCACACAATACATATCGAGATAAATATCATGAGACATCACAGAAAGTTCCACGGTCGGACAGGTTGGCGGAGGGGTTCGGCGGTGGTGGGCGCGGTAAGGTTGGAGGGGTCGCAATGGCCTTGGTCGAGGAGTTTTGGAGAGCAGGCTGTGATTTGGGCCGCAAATATAATTATTTTTCACCTAAATGCTTTTGTCCCTCACACCCTCTGTTTTGGACCCAACTATTTTATTCTCACGCCACATACGTTCCCGTCAAGCAGTGAGTCATACTTGACCTTTGTCGTTAGATACAATGGCAGAAAATATTGCTGGTAGGTATACGTTGACATTTGTCAACCCCTGACGCCAATTCTCTGTTCTTAAGTATTTCTGGCGGCAGTAACAGGACCTCCGTCAGATGGTTTGCCTTTATTCAGGTATTTCTTCCTACAGTTCATTGCCCTCAATCAACAGTTATTGTGAAATGAGTTGTGTTGCTTTAGTGTCATGACATATGCAACTGTGTAATTACATAATAATCATGTTGGTAACTGTAGCATGTACAATTGGATAACTAAATATTTGTCGTGTTGGTGAGTGTAACTACATCATTGCCATATTGATAGTTGTAGCATAACATAAGAATGCCGGTAATAGTATGGCAACTCACATAATTACCATCATGGCCAGGTAACCCATGACCATTGGATCTGACGAAAAACACCGATATCAACCTCGTTCCTAGGGCGATGAACAAATTGTCCTACGGCAATTCTCATCCTCATCTACCTTTTCACAAAAAATGGTTAAATTGGGCCGCTCATATTGGTTGTTTTGCGTACATACAAATAAGCTATCGGTGCAAAACATACAAAAAGGTTGTTGGTTTATCCCTCGAATTTTTATGTCGCCAAATATTTGAGGGTGAAATTGAATTCTTGACCTCAAGTGATTTGTCATTTTAGCCAATTCCATAGTCTGATTCCACCCTCTTGCCCGCTGCCCCTCAAGTGCATCGGTGGGTGATTCTGCCCGCGCCATGGACGAGGATGCCCAAATCGGAGGTGTGTGTTGCTCGCCATGAGAGGTAGCAGACTGGGTAGAGAGCGGCATTCAAAGCGAACTGTCGGTTTTGCCAGATGAGGAGGAGGATCTCCATGCGGATGTCTACCGTCGGTAACTACCGACGGCAAAGATGGACGTCGCCGTCTCCGTCGAAAGAATGGCAAGGCCCTTCGGCTCGGTATCGAGCAATCGGAGAAGGATGTGGCGGTGGCCGTGTGAGCGGCAAAGCCCGCGAGGCAACCGAATGGCATCATGCGAAGGATAGAAGACTTCATATCGTCATCGTCCAATGACTCTGATGTCACTTTACGGCTCCAACGACGGCTTTGATGATGCCCCCCCCCCTCCTATCACTGACGCCTACACGAAGGGCTACAGTTGCGCTGGCGACTGAAGGGCAAAGGGCCCGTGAGGAAGTGATGAACAAGCTCGACCCTAATCGTATTTCTTTCTAGTTTTTATGGTAATTTTTGTTTAGAACTATTTCCGTATGATGAACTGTGATGCTCTTTTGATCCAAATTATATGGATTTCTATGTCCCTCCGTTCTATGTTTTGTTTAATTTCATTGGTGGTCTACGTATTATGTTTCATATTGCATATGTGGTATGGATCTAGGGTACCATATATGAGATAGACGGTTGCGGACACGGTGATTTGAAAATTGACCGATCACTGTTCAAGGATGCGCCCGGACACGTATATGCATTGGTGGAGAACGGTTCGTAAGGGCCTTTAGTGCTGGCACTAAAGGGTGGAGACTAAAGCCTCCCCCTTTTTAGTGCCGGTTCAACACGGCCCGGCACCAAAGGCCCTCCACGTGGCATTAACGACGCCATGGGCTGGGGGGACATTTAGTCCCAATTGGTAACACCAACCAGGACTAAAAGTATTGAGTTTTTTAGTTTTGTTTTATTTTTTCTTTTAGTCCTTTAGGGGTTTATGAATTAATTATGGTTATACGCCGTTATACAAATTTTCATACAGCACCAATTAAGAGGTTGTTATATCATTATGTTCATGATGAATTATTATATCATTGTGAGGAAGAAACATGGATTTTATTCATCCAAATGAATAAAAAGTGATCAAAAGTTGAATTAGTAGGACGACGATCCTACTAATTCAACTTTTGGTCACTTTTGATCCATCCATATAAATCTAATCCGCTTTCCTTCGCCCCCAATGATATAACAAATCATCATGATCAACATCATCAACATATTAATATATAAAAACTCTTGCATCATATCATCACCAACGACAACACTATAGCTAATAATCATCATAGTCATTATCACCAACTCCTCCTCCTCATCATCATCAACTCTAACACATTGTAGCACATAATAATATATTGTACCTAGGACCTATGTACTCCTCTCGCATAGGACCTACTCTACCCTCTCTTAGGTATAATATCATAAAATAAGATAGGCCCTGACTCTCCATTATAGAGAATGGAGATCATCTTGTCTCCAATTCTTGGCCTACGCACAATGTTGCTTCCAAGTAGCTCTCTACGATTGACCATACATTTTTTCTAATCTTTGATTGTCATGACTCCATTGGTTTTAGAAATCCGGTATGGACATGAGTGATGCGTAGGCTGACCTGGTCGTGGTGGCCCTAAGTTCGTAACAACAACGCGACCTCTCGGAAACATCAGACGAGTCACACAATCCTTCGAGGTTTTCTGTTGAAAAACATAGTAAAAAAAACTTTGTAGTTAGCAATGTAGTTTAGTTTTAAAAGAATTTATGCAAAACATGCACGGATGTCGTAATAGTACAAAATCTTACCATGCAATCTTCATGGATGTTACCGTAGTTCACCACGTGCAGTAGTGACATGTATTGACCATAATGTGGAGGAGTTTGATAATAGCTATTGTAATTCTCAAGATGATTAAGAAATGCGGTAAGATGATCTTTCTCCTTACAAGTTAATTCCGCTTCATCATTGTACTAGTAGGTTCTGTCTACCATCTTCCGTACATTTTTTGAAGAATGAAAATAAGCTGTCAATGAAAATAAGTTGTCAACTTTTTTTAAATAAACAATATAAATTACTTAATAAATATGGTTGAGAAACTCACATAATGGTAGAACTGGAGGCGTCTGCACATCGACCCAGATATCGATATTACCTTCGATTTCATCTTCCGGACGAATATCAAAGATGATAAACATATTAGGCTCAAATGCATAAGCCTTCCATAGTGCTCTAACTTTTGCATTCAAAATAGCAGGAGGTACAATTTTACCGAAAAAGTATAACTATGCTCGGTCCTCAAGTGAACTATCTTTACCTTCATATCTTTTTTAGTATTAAAACCAATCTTATCCAAGACATCAATTCTTGCATGGAAGGGGATACGCTAGTAGAATAGTAAAAAATTAAAATTATAAGTTGAAGCAAAAAAGTAGAAGTCATGCTTAATTACGAAAAAGACTTGTCATTGTGACTTGCTGTATCCACTTCGAATGTCTCATCCAGCATGATGTTGAAGCGTCTACCATTAACTAGGAAAGACGTGTCACACAGGCCGCGCTCGTCTTCGCAGTATTCGCACATAGCGAATTCCTTTTCGTCGTCGTCAGACATTTCCTATGTTCATAGTTGAAATATTTAAAATCGATCGAAGGAAACTACGAGAAAACTGATCATCACACAGATCACTATTATTCGATATGCAACAGGTTGACTTTAGGTCTGTCAAGTCTTTCCTTTGTAAATTTTCATCTCACACCTATATGGTGGGCGCACTCCTTCTGGTATTGCGACCGTCGGTGATGGTGGCTCCTCCATCCGTATCAGAGTGCATTACATAAAAATGTCTAACACACTGGAACGAAGGAGAAGCCACCCCCACGGCAACAGTCGGGATTCTTCCTCTCATATATATATATATATATATATATATATATATATATATATAGACACTCTCCCTCATTGAAAGACACATAAGAAGGCGAAACAGACACTCTCCCTCATCTAACATTTTTATAACTAAAAGTATAAAAAACTAAAAAACATTCATCTAAAATTTATATATCTAATTCATCTAACATTTTTATAATTAAAAGTATAAAAAACAAAAAAAAAGAAAATGTGTGTGTGTGTGCGTGTGTGTGTTCATGCATATGTGTGTGTGTGTGTGCGGGCTCGATCAATCGATGGGAGGGCGGCCATGGTGGCAGGGGCTCACAACGAGGTGTCGGGCGGCAAGGCAAGGCGACGGCAACGACGATGGAGCATGAGCTCGAGTAGGGGGTGGCGCGCGACGGGGGCCGGCGCGTCTGGGCCGCCGACGGCGTGGGCGGCGCGTCGGTGGCGGCGACGGCGTCGGAGCGGCGACGACGTGGGCAGCGATGGCGTCGGGGGCGCGCGGGCGGCGATCCTGTGGTCGAAGAGACGAAGAAAACAGAGGGAAACTGAATTTTTTTCAATTCCTGGTTATATAGGAGGACCTTTAGTCGCGGTTGGTGGCTCCAACCGTGACTAAAGAAAGCCCCTTTAGTCACGGTTGGAGCCATCAACCGCGACTAAAGATGAATTTCACCAACCGAAGCGGCAGGAAACACAACCCTTTAGTCGCGGTTGGTGGCTCCAACCCTTTAGTCGCGGTTGGTGGCTCCAACCACGACTAAAAGTGGGTCTTTAGTCACGGTTGGAGCCACCAACCGAGACTAAAGGTGTATGACAGGCACGGGGCGAGGTGGATGTTTAGTCCCACCTCGTTAGCCGAGAGGAGTTCGCACCGGTTTATAAGCCCCGTCGCGGCTATAGTGTCGAGCTCCTCTCTTAAGCAGGCCTTCTGGACATACCTCTCCTCTGCGCCCTGTGGGGCCTCCTGGGCCATACGGGCCTGCGTCCTGGCCTAACAAGAGGTTGGATTTCTAGTCGTATGCAGGTCGTGACGGCCCAGTAAGCGGGCTTTTTTTAATATATTTTTTGTTTTTTTGTTTTCTGCTTTATTTATTTTATTTTGTTTTTGAGTTGTTTTTTGCTTTATTTAAAGTTTCTTTGTGACTTTTTTCTTTAGGTAAAAAAATTTATAAACTTTCTCTTAATGCTAGTAGTTTTCAAATTTGAATAGTTTAAATTTGAATTATTTGAAATTTTTGTGAATCACTGGTTTGTGAATAACTTTACTTTAAAAATAAATTTTCCAGTGATTCTTTTTTCTACTGTTTAATATTATCGTGTAATATTATCATGTTTTATCATTATATCCAATTTGGTAATTCTTAGGTTATTTAAAAAATGAAATGCCTTTGTAACAGGCGAGTTTTCGTCTGAAACCCTGATACTTCGGAAGAGATTGTCCATTTTATACACGAAGTGCATCCAGTTTTTGTTGGAAATATGCCCTAGACGCAATAATAAATTAGTTATTATCATATTTCCTTGTTCATGATAATCGTTTATTATCCATGCTATAATTGTATTGATCGGAGACTTAAATGCATGTGTGGATACATAGACAAAACCATGTCCCTAGTATGCCTCTAATGGACTAGCTCGTTGATCAAATGATGGTTAAGGTTTCCTAGCCATGGACATGAGATGTCATTTGATAACGGGATCACATCATTAGGAGAATGATGTGATGGATAAGACCCAAACTACAAACATAGCATATGATCGTGTCAGTTTATTGCTACTGTTTTCTGCATGTCAAGTATATGTTCCTATGACCATGAGATCATGCAACTCACGGATATCGGAGGAGTGCCTTGTGTGTATCAAACGTCGCAACGTAAATGGGTGACTATAAAGGTGCTCTACAGGTATCTCCGATGGTGTCTGTTGAGTTGGCATGGATCGAGACTGGGATTTGTTACTCCGTGTGACGGAGAGGTATCTCAGGGCCCACTCGGTAATACAACATCACAACAAGCCTTGCAAGCAATGTGGCTAAGTGTTAGTCACGGGATCTTGTATTACGGAACGAGTAAAGAGACTTGCCAGTAACGAGGTTGAACTAGGTATGGAGATACCGACGATCGAATCTCGGGCAAGTAACATACCGAAGAACAAAGGGAACGTTATACGGGATTAACTGAATCCTTGACATAGAGGTTCGACCGATAAAGGTCTTCGTAGAATATGTAGGAACCAATGTGGACGTCCAGGTCCCGTCATTGGTTATTGACCGTAGAGGTGTCTCGGTCATGTCTACATAGTTCTCGAACCCGCAGGGTCTGCACACTTAAGGTTCGGTGACGTTTCGGTAGTGTAGAGTTATGTATGGTGGTGACCGAAGTTTGTTCGGAGTCCCGGATTAGATCCCGGACGTCACGAGGAGCTCCGGAATGGTCCGGAGGTAAAGATTCATATATAGGAAGTCCCAGTTTGGTTTCCGGAAAAGTTTCGGGCTCATCGGTAGTGTACCGGGAGTGCCGGTAGTGTACCGGGAGTGCCGGTAGTGTACCGGGAGACCTCCGGGAGGGGTACTTCGACCCCAAGAGGTCCATGGGCTGTGGGAGAGTATTAACCAGCCCTTAGTGGGCTGGGAAAACAGCCACAAAGGCCCATGGCGCAGGAGAGAAAGTCCTAAAGCAAAAAGTGGAAAATCAGCCAATAGGAGGCAATCCTACTCCAACTAGGATTGGAGGTGAAGTAGGATTGCTCCCACCTCCTATTTCGGCCGACCCAAAGGCCTTGGCTGCCTCTCCTCTCCTCTCCTCCTATATATACTAGTGGATTGGGTGGTTTTTGGACAGAATTTCCGGCCACGTGCTACCCGTTTCACCGGTGCACAGTTTCTCCTCTAGATCGGTTTTCCGCAGCGCTTAGGCGAAGCCCTGCCGGAATCACTCCACCACCATCACCGGAGCGCCGTCACGCTGCCGGTGAACTCTCTCTCCTCTCCACCTCCTCTTGCTGGATCAATACGGTGGAGATCGTCATCAAGCTGCACGTGTGCTGAACGCGGAGGTGCCGTCCGTTCGGCGCTAGATCGGAAGGACCGTGATCGAGATCGCGAAACGGTTCGTGATGAGATCGCGGAACGGATCGTGATGAGTTCGCGGGACAGATCGTGATCAAGATCGTGAGATGGATCGTGATGAGATCGCGGGACAGATCGTGATGGGATCGCGGGACGGATCGTGATGAGATCGCGGGACGCTCGGCGATTTGGATCGCGAAGATGTTCGACTACACCAACCGCGTTTCTTAACGCTTCCCGCTTAGCGATCTACAAGGGTATGTAGATCCACTCTCCCTCTCGTAGATGCTCATCGCCATGGATAGGTTTGCATGTGCGTAGGAAATTTTTTGTTTCCCATGCGACGTTCCCCAACAGTGGCGTCATGAGCTAGGTTGATGGTTCGATGAGATCTCGAGTAGAACACAAAAGGTTTATGGGCGTTGATTCTTAGATTGCTTCCTCCCTTGGTCGTATTTTGGTTCAGCGGGATTGTGAGATGAAGCGGCCCGGACCAACATTACTCGTACGCTTACGAGAGACCGGTTCCCTCGACGCAACTTGTTGCTTAGATGGCTTGCGGGTGACAGTTTCTCTCACTTTAGTTGGATCGGATCCGACAAAGGCGGTCCTTGAGAAGGTTGAAAAGCAATCTATGTATCACCGTTGTGGTTTATGCGTAGGTGAGAATCGTTCTTGCTAGATACCCGTAGCAGCCACGTAAAACATGCAACAACAATTAGAGGACGTCTACCTTGTTTTTGCAGGGTATGTTATGATGTGATATGGCCAATTACATGATGAGATATATGTGATGTATGAGATGATCATGTGATGTATAGAATTTCACGACTTGCATGTCGTTGAGTACGGCAACCGGCAGGAGCCATAGGGTTGTCTTTAATTATTGTATGACCTGCGTGTCAATCATTAATCGCTATGTAATGCTTTACTTTATCGCTAAGCAGTAGCAATAGAAGTAGAAGCAGGGCTGGCGCCACAACCCCAATGGCAACACATTGATGGAGATCAAGATGATGGAGATCATGGTGTTGTGCCAGTGACGATGGAGATCATGCCGGTGTTTCAAAGATGGAGATCTTAAACACAAGTTCATGGCCATATCATGTCACTTATGAATTGCATGAGATGTTAATCCTCTTATGCACCTTGTTTTGCTTAGTACGGCGGTAGCATTATAAGGTGATCCCTCACTTGAATTTCAAGATGAACTGTGTTCTCCCCGAGTGTGCACCGTTGCGAAAGTTCGTCGTGTTGAGACACCACGTGATGATCGGGTGTGATAGACTCTACGTTCACATACAACGGGTGCAAGCCAGATTTGCACGCGGAGAACACTCGGGTTAAACTTGACGAGCCTAGCGTGTACAGACATGGCCTCGGAACACGAGAGACCGAAAGGTCGAACATGAGTCATATAGTAGATATGATCAACATAATGATGTTCACCATTGCAGCCACCTCAACTCACGTGATGATCGGACTTGAGTTGGTGAATTTGGATCATGTATCACTCGAATGATCGGAGGGATGTCAATTTGAGTGGGAGTTCTTAAGTAATATGATTAATTGAACTCATTATCATGAACATAGTCAAAGTGTCTTTGCAAATTATGTTGTAGATTACTAGCTCGCGCTGTAGCTCCCTTAAATTTGTATATGTTCCTAGAGAAATAGAGTTGAAAGATGTTGGTAGCAATATTGCGGACTGGGTCCGTGATCTGAGGATTGTCCTCATTGCTGCATAGAAGGCTTATGTCCTTAATGCACCGCTCGGTGCGCCACCCCATCTAGTGTCGTCTGTAGATGTTGTGAACATCTGACAGGCACGTTTCGATGACTACTTGATAGTTTAGTGCGTCATGCATTACGGCTTAGAATTGAGGCTCCGAAATGTTTTGAACGTCACGGACCATATGAGATGTTCTAAGAGCTGAGATTGTGATCTCCGGCTCGTGCCCGAGTTGCGAGATATAGGATCTCCAACGAGATTCTTTGCCTGTAAGATGAAGGAGAATAGCTCAATCATTGAGCATGTACTCAGATTGTCTGGGTACTACAATCGCTTGAATCAAGTGGGAGTTGATCTTCCAGATAAGATAGTGATTGATATAGTTCTCCAAGTCACTGTCACTAAAGCTACTAGAACTTAGTGATGAACTATAATACACCAGGGATAGAAGTATTGATCCCTGAGCTGTTCGCGATGTTTGACACCGCGAAGGTAGAAATCAAGAAGGAGCGTCAAGTGTTGATGGTTAATCAAACCACTAGTTTCGAAAAGGGCAAGAGCAAGGAGGGAAACTTCATGGATAGCAAGTCAGTTGCTGCTCCAGTGAAGCAACCCAAAGTTGAACTCAAACCCGAGACTAAGTGCTTCCGTTATGAGGTGAGCGGTCGCTGAAGCGGAACAACCCTAGATACTTGGTAGATAAGAAGGCTGGCAACATTAATAGAAGTATATTTGATATACGAGTTATTAATGTGTACCTTGCTAGTACTCTTAGTAGCACCTGGGTATTGGATACCGGTTTGGTTGCTAAATGTTAGTAACTCGAAATAAAAGCTACGGAATAAACGGAGAACTAGCTAAGGGTGAGGTGACGATATGTGTTGGAAGTGTTTCCAAGGTTGATGTGATCAACATCGCACGCTCTCTCTACCTTCAGGATTAGTGACGAACCTAAATAAATGTTATTTGGTGTTTTGCGTTGAGCATGAACATGATTAGATCATGTTTGTTGCAATACGATTATTCATTTAAGTCAGAGAATAATAGTTATTCTGTTTACATGAATAATACCTTCAATGGTCATGCACCCAGTGAGAATGGTTTGTTGAAATCTTGATTGTAGTAATACACATGTTCATAACATTGATGTCAAAAGATACAAAGTTAAATAATGATAGTACCACATACTTGTGGCACTGCCGCAAAATGTCATATTGGTATAAAGCGCATGAAGAAACTCCATGGTGATGGATATTTGGACTCATTCGATTTCGAATCGGTTGAGACATGCGAACCATGCCTCTTGGGCAAGATGACTAAAGGACCCCGTTGGATGGAGCGGGCAAGTGATTCATTGGAAATGATACATGTTGATGTATACAATCTAGTGAGCCTTGTAGCGTGCAGTGGATATCGTTATTTTCTTACCTTCACCGATGATTTGAGTAGATATAGTGTATATTTACTTAATGAAACACAAGTCTTAATCGTTTGAAAGGTTCAAGCAAATTCAGAGTGAAGTTTAAAGATCATCGTGACAAGAAGATAAAAATGACCGCGATATGATCGTGGAGGTGAATATCTAAGTTACGAGTTTGGCATACAACTTAAGACAACGTGAAATTTGTTTCACAACTAACGCCACCTGGAACACCATGGTGTGATGGTGCGTCCGAACATCATAGTCATGCTCTATTGATATAGTGCATACTGTGATGTCTCTTATCGTTTTACTACTATAATTTTTGGGGTTATGCATTACAGACAACTACATTCACTTTAAATAGGGCATCATCTAAATCCGTTGAGATGACACCGTGTCAATTATGGTTTGATAGAAACCTAAGCTGTCATTTCTTAATATTTGGGGCTGTGACACTTGTGTGGAAAATGTTTTCACCTAATGAGGTCGAACCCAAGGCGGACAAATGCATCTTCATAGAATACCCTAAGATCAGTTGGGTGAACCTTCTATCTCAGATCCAAGTGCAAAGTGTTTGTTACTAAAACGGATCCTTTCTCGAGGAAAGGTTTCTCTCGAAAGAATTGAGTGGGAGGAAGATAGAACTTGATGAGGTTGTTAAACCTTTGTTCAACCAGAGAGTAGCGCAGCGCAGAAAGATGTTTCTGTGAAGCCTACGTTAGTTGAAGAGGAAGTTAATGATGATGATCATGAAACTTCAGGATCAAGTTACTATCAAACTTCGTAGGTCGACAAGGATGTGTACTACTCCTAAGCGGTACGACAACTCTGTCTTGGAGGTCATGTTGTTGGACAACGATGAACCTACGAGCTATGGAGAAGCGATGATGGGCCCGGATTCTGACAAATGGTTAGAGGCCATGAAATCCGAGATAGGATCCATGTATGAAAACCAAGTATAGACTTTGGTAGACTTGCTCGTTGGACAACAGGTCGTTGAGTACAAATGGATCTTTAAAATGAAGACAGCCGCTAATGGTAATTGTCACCATTTGTAAAGCTCGACTTGTTACAAAGATGTTTGTGACAAGTTCAAGGGGTTGACTGCGACGAGACTTTCTCACTCGTAGCGATGCTAGAGTCTGTTGGAATTATGTTAGCAGTTGCTGCGTTTTCAATTATGAAATCTGGCAGATGGATGTCAAAACATCGTTTCTTTAATGGTTTACTTAAGAAAAGGTTGTATGTGATACAACCAGAAGGTTTTGTCAGTCCTAAGGATGCTAAAAGATGAGCAAGCTTCAGTGATCCTTCTATGGACTGAAGCAAGCATCTCGGAGTTGGAATATACACTTTGATGAGGTGATCAAAGTTTTTGTAGTTTATACAAAGTTTACGAGAAACTTGTATTTGCAATAAAGTGAGTGGGAGCACTATAGAGTTTCTGATAAGTATATGTAGTTGACATATTGTTGATCGGAAATAATGTAGAATTTCTGGAAGGCATAAAAGGTTGTTCGAAAAGTGTTTTTCAAAGGAAGACCTGGATAAAGCTACCTAATTGTTGAGCATCAAAATCTATAGAGATAGATCAAGATGCTTGATGAGACTTTCAATGAGTGCATACCTTGACAAGATTTTGAAAGAGTTCAAAATGGATCATCCAGAGAAATAGTTCTCGTCTGATTTGTAAGGTGTAAAGTTGAGTGAGACTCAAAGCTCGACAACGGTAGAAGAAAGAGAAAGGACGAAGGTTGTCCCCTATGCCTTGGCCATAGGCTCTATATTATGCCATGCTGTGTACCGCACCTATGTGTGCCTTGCCATGACTCTGTCAAGGGGTACAAGAGTGGTCCAGGAGTGGATCACTGGACAGCGGTCGGAATTATCCTTACTAACCAGAGGACTAAGAAAATGTTTCTTGATTGTGGAGGTGATAAAGAGTTCGTCGTAAAGAGTTACGTCGATGCAAGCTTTAACACCTATCCGGATGACTAGTAGTAGCAATCTGGATACGTATAGTGGAGCAGCCATTTGGAAATACTACCAAGTGGAGTGTGGTAGCAGTGTTTACGGTTTGACATAGAGATTTGCAAAGTACTCACGGATCTGAATATCGCAGACCCGTTGACTATAAGACCTCTCTCACATGCAAAGCATGATCGAGCCCCAAAACTCATTGGGTGTTAGATTCATAACAATGCGAATCACATGGTGATGTGAACTAGATTATTGACTCTAGTGCAAGTGGGAGACTGTTGGAAATATGCCCTAGAGGCAATAATAAATTAGTTATTATCATATTTCCTTGTTCATGATAATCGTTTATTATCCATGCTATAATTGTATTGATCGGAGACTTAAATGCATGTGTGGATACATAGACAAAACCATGTCCCTAGTATGCCTCTAATGGACCAGCTCGTTGATCAAATGATGGTTAAGATTTCCTAGCCATGGACATGAGATGTCATTTGATAACGGGATCACATCATTAGGAGAATGATGTGATGGATAAGACCCAAACTACAAACATAGCATATGATCGTGTCAGTTTATTGCTACTATTTTCTGCATGTCAAGTATATGTTCCTATGACCATGAGATCATGCAACTCACGGATATCGGAGGAGTGCCTTGTGTGTATCAAACGTTGCAACGTAAATGGGTGACTATAAAGGTGCTCTACAGGTATCTCCGATGGTGTCTGTTGAGTTGGCATGGATCGAGACTAGGATTTGTTACTCCGTGTGACGGAGAGGTATCTCAGGGCCCACTCGGTAATACAACATCACAACAAGCCTTGCAAGCAATGTGGCTAAGTGTTAGTCACGGGATCTTGTATTACGGAACGAGTAAAGAGACTTGCCAGTAACGAGGTTGAACTAGGTATGGAGATACTGACGATCGAATCTCGGGCAAGTAACATACCGAAGAACAAAGGGAAAGTTATACGGGATTAACTGAATCCTTGACATAGAGGTTCGACCGATAAAGATCTTCGTAGAATATGTAGGAACCAATGTGGACGTCCAGGTCCCGCCATTGGTTATTGACCGTAGAGGTGTCTCGGTCATGTCTACATAGTTCTCGAACCCGCAGGGTCTGCACACTTAAGGTTCGGTGACGTTTTGGTAGTGTAGAGTTATGTATGGTGGTGACCGAGTTTGTTCGGAGTCCCGGATGAGATCCCGGATATCACGAGGAGCTCCGGAATGGTCCGGAGGTAAAGATTCATATATAGGAAGTCCTAGTTTGGTTTCCGGAAAAGTTTCGGGCTCATCGGTAGTGTACCGGGAGTGCCGGGAGTGTACCGGGAGTGCCGGTAGTGTACCGGGAGACCTCCGGGAGGGGTACTTCAACCCCAAGAGGTCCATGGGCTGTGGGAGAGTATTAACCAGCCCTTAGTGGGCTGGGAAAACAGCCACAAAGGCCCATGGCGCAGGAGAGAAAGTCCTAAAGCAAAAAGTGGAAAATCAGCCAATAGGAGGCAATCCTACTCCAACTAGGATTGGAGGTGAAGTAGGATTGCTCCCACCTCCTATTTCGGCCGACCCAAAGGCCTTGTCCGCCTCTCCTCTCCTCTCCTCCTATATATACTAGTGGATTGGGTGGTTTTTGGACAGAATTTCTGGCCACGTGCTACCCGTTTCACCGGTGCACAGTTTCTCCTCTAGATCGGTTTTCCGCAGCGCTTAGGCGAAGCCCTGCCGGAATCACTCCACCACCATCACCGGAGCGCCGTCACGCTGCCGGTGAACTCTCTCTCTCCTCTCCACCTCCTCTTGCTGGATCAAGACGGTGGAGATCGTCATCAAGCTGCACGTGTGCTGAACGCGGAGGTGCCGTCCGTTCGGCGCTGGATCGAAAGGACCGTGATCGAGATCGCGAAACGGTTCGTGATGAGATCGCGGAACGGATCGTGATGAGTTCGCGGGACAGATCATGATCAAGATCGTGAGATGGATCGTGATGAGATCGCGGGACGGATCGTGATGGGATCGCGGGACGGATCGTGATGAGATCGCGGGACGCTCGGCGATTTGGATCGCGAAGATGTTCGACTACACCAACCGCGTTTCTGAACGCTTCCCGCTTAGAGATCTACAAGGGTATGTAGATCCACTCTCCCTCTCGTAGATGCTCATCACCATGGATAGGTTTGCATGTGCGTAGGAAATTTTTTGTTTCCCATGCGACGTTCCCCAACAGTTTTTGCCGTAACCTTCTCAACTTTTAGCACATGCTATGTGGGTGAAATGATGATATCATGCCAACTTTGAACCTTTTCAGAGTTCATTTGAAGTGCTTGTCAATTTCATGGTCATTTAGCTCAAAAAAAGTCAGTAAATGCATGAAAAATAGCAAATGAAGTCGGAAAGGGTTGAAAATTGACGGCCTCCCTTCGAATGGTGCATACTGAACGCACAAAAAGTCTGGAGTTGAAATAAGTTAAAAAATGAAATGCCTTTGTAACAAGCGAGTTTTCGTCTGAAACCCTAATACTTCGAAAGAGATTGTCTATTTTGTACACGAAGTGCATCTAGTTTTTGTCGTAACCCTCTCAAATTTTTAGCACATGCTATGTGGGTGAAATGATGATACCATGTCAACTTTCAACCTTTTCAGATTTTATTTGAATTGCTTATCAATTTCAGGGTCATTTAGCTTAAAAAAAATCAATAAATGAATGAAAAATAGCAAATGAAGTCGGAAAGGGTTAAAAATTGATGGCCTCCCTTCGAATGGTGTGCATATTGAACGCACAAAACACATAAGTACACTATTATTACAAAGATTCCCTTCGGTTTGTCCGGAGTGAGACTTTCTAGATATATAAGTCCGGAAACTAACTAGAGAAGCCGGTCACAACCCAGAGTGGGATCTTTGGGTGTAAAATTTTTTCTTCGCGTGTGTCCCTTTGCGTCGTAACCATGGGCAATCTTCATCGTTTAACTTGATGCTCGGGTCAACATTCATTTTGAAGGGAGCAATTTCATGAAACTTTTCATAATCTTCTGACATGTGTGTCTTATCCTCCACTCCCACGACGTTTCTTTTTCCTGAAAGAACTATGTGGCGCTTTGGCTCATCGCATGATGTATTTGCTTCCTCATCTTTTCTTTTTCTCGGCTTGATAGACATGTCCTTCACATAAAAAAACCCGCGCCACATCATTGGCTAGGACGAATGGTTCGTCTGCGTGCCCAAGATTGTTGAGATCCACTGTTGTCATTCCGTACTGTGGGTCTTCCTTTACCCCGCCTCCTGTCAGATTGACCCATTTGCACCTAAATAAAGGGACCTTCAAATCAAGTCCATAGTCAAGTTTCCATATCTCCTCTATGTAAGCATAATATGTGTCCTTTGGCCCATTGTTGTTTGCTGCATCAAAGCGGACACCACTGTTTTGGTTGGCGCTCTTTTTATCTTGGGAGATCGTGTAAAATGTATTCCCATTTATCTCGTACCCTTTGAAAGTCAATATAGTCGAAGATGGTAACTTGAACAGCAAGTACAGTTCATCTTCAATAGTGTCGTCATGCACGAGACGTGTCTGCAACCAACCGGCGAAAGTCACCGTTTGTTCATGTGTAATCCAGTCGTCAGACTTCTCCGAGTGTTTGGAGCGTAGAATATATTTGTGTTGCTCGATATACGGATCCACCAAGGCGGAACTTTGTAGAACTGTGTAGTGTGCTTGCGCCAAAGAATGCCCATCCCGACGTATTAGTGATTTCTTTCCTAGCGTGCCTTTTCCACCCAGACTACCCTCATGTCGCGGTTCAGGAACACCTATCGGCTTAATGTCAGGAATAAAGTCAACACAAAACTCAATGACCTCCTCTGTTTCATGTCCCTTGGAGATGCTTCCTTCTGGCCTAGCACGATTATGAACATATTTCTTTAAGACTCCCATGAACCTCTCAAAGGGGAACATATTGTGTAGAAATACAGGACCCAGAATGGCAATCTCCTCGACTAGGTGAACTAGGACACGCGTCATGATATTGAAAAAGGATGGTGGGAACACCAACTCGAAACTAACAAGACATTGCACCAAATCATTCTCTAACCTTGGTAGGATTTCTAGATCGATTATCTGCTGAGAGATTGCATTCAGGAATGCACATAGCTTCACAATGGCTAATCGAACATTTTCCGATAGAAGCCCCCTCAATGCAACCGGAAGCAGTTGCGTCATAATCACGTGGAAGTCATGAGACTTTAGGTTCTGGAACTTTTTCTCTGCCATATTTATTATTCCCTTTATATTCGACGAGAAGTAAGACGGGACCTTCATACTGAGAAGGCATTCGAAGAAGATTTCCTTCTCTTTTTTGGTAAGAGCGTAGCTGGCATGACCATGAAAATGCTTTGGATCCATGCCTTCTTTTCCGTGCATACGTTGCTGGTCCTCCCGTGCCTCTGACGTATCTTTTGTCTTCCCATACACGCCCAAGAAGCCTAGCAGTTTCACGCAAAGATTCTTCATCATGTGCATCACATCGATTGCAGAGCGGACCTCGAGGTCTTTCCAATGCGGTAGGTCCCAAAATATAGATTTCTTATTCCACATGGGTGCACGTTTGTCAGCGTCATTCGGAACAAATTGTGCACCAGGACCCTTGACAAAGATTACTTTTATATCCTTGACCATATCAAGTGTTTCATCACCCGTACGGTGGCGATGCTTCTTCCGGTGATCGGCCTAACCTTTGAAATGCTTGCCTTTCTTTCTTACTATGTGCCTGCTCTAAAGAAATCGACGATGCCCCAGATACACATTCTTCTTACATTTATCCAAATATATACTGTTGGTATCATCTAAACAGTGCGTGCATGCGTGGTATCCATTGTTTGTCTGTCCTGAAAGGTTACTAAGAGCAGGCCAATCATTGATGGTTACAAACAGCAACGCATGTAGGTCAAATTCCTCCTGATCTTTTGCATCCCACGCAGGTACACCTTTTCCATTCCACAGCTGTAAAAGTTCTTCAACCAATGGCCTTAGGTACACATCGATGTCGTTACCGGGTTGCTTGGGGCCTTGTATGAGCACTGGCATCATAATGAACTTCCGCTTCATGCACAACCACGGAGGAAGGTTATAGATACATAGAGTCACAGGGCATGTGCTATGATTGCTGTTCTGCTCCCCAAAAGGATTAATGGCATCTGCACTTAAACCAAACCATACGTTCTTTGCATCCTTTGCAAAGTCCTTCCACTTTCTCTCGATTTTTCTCCACAGCGACCCGTCAGCGGGCACTCTCAACTTCCCGTCTTTCTTACGGTCTTCGTTGTGCCATCGCATCAACTTGGCATGCTCTTTGTTTTGGAACAAACGTTTCAATCGTGGTATTATAGGAGCATACCACATCACCTTGGCAAGAATCTTCTTCCTGGGGCACTCTCCCTCAACATCACCAGGGTCATCGTGGCCGATCTAATAGCGCAATGCATAACATACCGGGCATGCACTCAAATCCTCATACTCACCGCAGTAGAGGATGCAGTCATTAGGGCATGCATGTATCTTCTCGACCTCTAATTCTAGAGGGCAAACAGCCTTCTTTGCTTCGTACATACTCTCTGGCAATTTGTTGTCCTTTGGTAGCTTCTTCTTTAATATTATCAGCAACTTTTAAAATGCTTTGTCAGATACACCATTCTCTGCCTTCCATTGCAGCAATTCTAGTGTGGTACCCAGCTTTTTATTGTCATCTTCATAATTTGGATACAACCCTTTTTCGTGATCCTCTAACAAGCGCTACAAGTTGAGCTTCTCCTTTTCACTTGCGCAGTTTCTCTTTGCATCGACAATGTCCCGACCAAGATCATCAGCGGGCTCATCTGATGCCTCTTCTTCAGCTCCTTTCCGCATTGTCGGCTCAGCTTCTTCCCCCATTGTTGTACCATCGTATTCATGGAACCCATGGCCAGGATAGTTGTTATCATCCTCTTCTTCTTTATTCTCTACCATTAGGACCCCTCTTTCTCCGTGCTTGGTCCAACAGTTATAGCGGACATGAAACCGGACTCAAACAGGTGGACGTGAATGGTTCTTGAGTTAGAGTAATTTCGATCATTCTTACAGCCAGCACATGCACAATACATACAATCATCCGGCCGCTTGTTTGCCTCAGCCGCAACCAGAAAAGTATGCACGCCATTAATGAACTCGGGAGAGCATCGGTCCTCGTACATCCATTGTCGGCTCATCTTCATTACACAACATCGAAAAGACCAAATTAATACAAGTTCATACATAAAGTTCATAAACACTTGTTCTCATAAAACAACATACAAACTCTCTAACTAAAGCATTTAAATGCAACAACAAATGCGATCAACATTGCAACTAAGGTAACAATTGATCCAACAGCATAGTGATACCAAGCCTCACGATCAATGGCATATCTTTTAAATTTTCTAATCTTCAAGTGCATTGCACCCATTTTGATCTTGTGATCATCGACGACATCGGCAACATACAACTCCAGTTTCATCTTCTCTTCTTCAACTCTTTTCAAATTTTCTTTCAAATACTCGTTTTCTTTTTCAACTAAATTTAACTTCTTGACAAGAATATCTATGTCGGTTGAAATCTCCGGTTCACATACCTCCTAGATAAAATATCTATGTCAACTTGATTGGCATAATTGTTATAAACATGAAATGCAACAAAGAGTTATAGAAGAGAGTATATACCACATCCACATCATAAACCGGACGAGGGCCGACGGGGACGGATTTCAAAACCATGCCATTATGTATAACAAACAACCATATAGGTAAGAAAACTATACAAGTAACTAACTAAATCTTACAAACATGGTTTTTCTTATAAAAAGGATAAGAACAAGAAGCTCACCAAGGTGGTGCCGGCAACAGGACGGTGCAGGCGATCGACGGTGGTTAGGACGGGGACGGAAAGACACTAAGTAAACCACACCTATAAATGCAAAGTAAGAAGTTAATTTGAGCTCAAATTGCATAAATCAAATAAACTACCAAATACAAACTAAAACCCACAAATTACTATACTTATAGAGCATTGCAAGAGCTAATCTAGCAATGAGAGATGAAAGGACAAAGTTGCTAACCTTTGTGAACACTTGGAAGGATGGGATGCCTCCAAATCTTGACAAATTTTGGCAAAAATGAAGGATGAACTCGAGGAAGAGAGGAAGAACAGAGGACTCTGCTCGGGCTGGCGCCGAAGGGTTTCAATATAGGGGGACCTTTAGTCCCGGTTGTTGGCTCCAACCGCGATTAATAGTTAGCCTATAGTCGCGGTTGGAGCCACCAACCGGGACTAAAGGTTCCCGTGGGGCCCCAGGCTAACGCCAGCCTGCTACCACGCCTTTAGTGCGGGTTCGTGGTACGAATCGGGACTAAAGGTCCGTAAAGAACCGGCACAAATGATCACCGTCACGAACCGGCACTAATGATCACATTAGTGCCGGTTCAAAAGCCAACCACAACTAATGAGACAGATAAAAGATCTGTTTTCTACTAGTGATGGAAGTATATGGTGCCAGATTTGGTAGGTTGTAGATGCTCTGACAACATAATAATCATGTTGGTAACTGTAGCATGTACAGTTAGGTAACTTAATACTTATCGTGTTGGTGACTGTAGCATATGCATCTAGTAACTACATAATTGTGAAATTGATAGTTGTAGCATATGAACATAAGAATGCCGGTAACAGTTTGGTAACTCGCATAATTACCATCGTGAGCTGGTAGATTATGACCTTGGGTCTGACGAGCAACACCGACATCAATATCGTTCCTAGGGCGGTGAACAAATTGTCCTACGGCAAGTCTCTTCGCATCTGCCATTTGATGATAAAATTGTTTATATTGGGCCTGCGATCTTGGTTGTTTAGCGTACATACAAATAAGCTATAGGTTACAAAACGTAGGGAAAAAATGATTGTTGATCTGGTTGGTTATTGACTATGCCGACCAAACACTTGAGGTCAAGAATTCAATTACATCCTCAAGCATTTAGAGACACAAAATCGGGAGGGTGAAACCAACATATACGAACAAACCGTTTGGCTCTAAGCCTAAAAATGAATTGTTTGTCGGCTAACTTTATCGATTGTTAAAGTGAGAGGTTTCTCAACCTTGTCCCTCTTACCTTATCTTTTCACATGAGGTAAAAGTATATAATAAATGTAATCTATTGATTGTATTAAATAATGGGTATCATTAACTCTTATCTTCTTCTCATCCATGTAAAAAGAGGGGCTAAGATTGCTCAGGTGAGCTATGCACCGAACGTTTCGTTGTACCATCGTCGCTGAGAGGTTTGGACATATTTATCTCTCTTTCTCCTTTTCAAGGCATCGTACATTTCTCTCTCTCTCACTCACTTTCCAAGTTTTCATCTATGTGCCGCACGACAGAGGTATCTCGTGTGATGTACAGCAGATGTGACAACCTTGTACGCACTCTCTCTCTCGACGACCACAAATCAACTCGTGATCGTGCAGCTGTGTTGAATGCTCTCTTCTCTTCTCTCGTCCAAACACACACGCTGTCTGTCTGCAGTACACGATCTTCGATAGCCACTGTGGACTACATAGCAATCACCGTACATCGTACATACTATCGACAACCACAAATTGAGCCTGGGAACGAGCCATTACGTCTCTCTCTCTCTCTCTAGTGAAATGAAAATGTGACATTCTCATACGTTCTCCCGACAACCACAAATTAACGTGCCATCAAGCGAGCGTGGTTGCTTTGATTCTCGTACGTCCTCCCGACAACCACAAATTAATGTGCGATCGAGCGAGCGTGGTTGCTTTGATTCTCATACGTCCTCCCGACAACCACAAATTAACGTGCAATCGAGCGAGCGTGGTTGCTTTGATTCTTCTTTACAGAGAATCTTTCTGCAGTACATGGTCATATGTAGCCAAGCCATTGAAGACCGGCCAGTGACCATGACTGATAGTCACTCACAGGCTCACAGCCAGAAGACGAGCTAAGGTTAATCAGGCAGCCATGGATAATGGATAGTTGTGAGATTCTGAAACACTTAGGGCGTGTTCTGAATCTCTCCCAACTCCACCGAATCTGCAGCTTCAGCTTCTCGATGGAGCTTCGCGCTCCACGCAGCTATCCAAAAGCGTTCGGCTCCACTAAGAAATAAAACAAACTACACTACACAATCTGAAAACTGAAAACTGAAAACGGTGGTAATTTGCAAACTCAAAACTGTAATCTGAAAACAAATACACTTCAAATCCATTGCACAAATCACAATATGAAAACTGAAAACTACAGTATTCTGCACTGCACAAATCACATCCATCCTCACATATGCAGATGTACTAGTTCATACAAGAAATATCTTAGCAGTACACGTTCACGTACAATACACCACTGATGGAAAAATTCAGTTTCCATCAACAGTACACACCAAATCATTGTTCAGCAGATGGTTCTCACCTTGCAGTTTGGGCGAGGGGGATAGGCCTTCGAGTCGTTCCTCTTTGCTCCGGCGGTTCTTTCGGTCGTCAATGGCGTTCGGCTAATCTCATGGCCATGGGGTCGCTGCTCCTTGCTGGTGACGGGATTACTGCTGCTGAGCACCGGATCTAGAGGGCAAGAGGCAGTGATGGCCGGATCTGTAGGCAGAGGAGAGGATCCGGTCGGCGACGGGGGGTAGCGGGCGGCGGCGACGCGGCTGGTGGCGGCAGTCAGGAGGGTTCGAGAAAGAGCTGGGGCTGACGAGCGAGGGGAACGGGCGACTTTGGGGCTGCTGCTCGGTTGTGCGCTCGAGTGGTGGGATGTCGCAGCGAAATGTTTTCCTGGACGGTGGCAAGATGTTGTAAATATGAGAAACTCCAGATTCTGTTAATTTGTGAAGCCCGGTTTTCCCTCCTCCCAAAAAATACACTACGGCCCAAGGTAGCTCCGCGATTTCAGCTCCGTGGAGCTAAAGCGTTCGGCTCCGATTCCTGTCCGGAGTTTGGGAAGGTGGGAGTGGGAGAGATTCAGAACACGCCCTTAATCTTCACACTACTCCTTTCAGCCCCAAAAGAGAAGTTGTTATTCTTAATACTAAGACCGTATCCCGAGATAAACTTTAACAGCTAATTTCAATCGTAGCATATATTTACCAAATACAAAATTACATATTTTGGAAGTATATTTTTAGATACAGACGTGCATATGATTTGTAAATATATAATCTGCATTTCCTGGAAGATATTGGAGTCATATAAGTCTGTAATTAAAAGAGAACTAGAGTTTGGCTCACTTTAAACTCAGTTTGAGTTAGCTCGAACCAGCCTCAAATGATCCTAGCTTTAACTTGTACTCGAGCTGCTTAAGATAAATCTACATCATAGAAGTTTCTAATATTCAAAAAAAAAAAATTGAACCGCACACTACACCTGCCATGACATCATGCAAAGTTTCATAGGTCTCCACCGACATTAATTTTCTAATTATTTTTACATTATTATAATTGAGTTGTGAGTTTCAATTTTGACATATAATTATATTTGAAAGTAGCAAAAAATTCATTAGACATAAATACCTTAATTATGATTCTATTCCGATCTTTTGAAATTAATTTTAAATGTATAGTTGCAATTTAAATTTAAATTATATCCAACTAAATACAAATTTATTAATGAAATGTCCAAAATATAATGTCCCCCACCCTTCCACCACCGGAGCACATGGGGGAGAGGAGATTAATTACAAAATATGCGAAAGCAAATACTCTTCGCCTCTACATTCAAAAGTGCACATGCAGCGAACCAATCTGTGGTTGGATGGTTAGAGGGACTGTGGTATTCCCAGCCTACCAGGGTTCAATCCTAATGCTCGCATTTATTCCTGGAATTATTTCAGGATTTCCGACGATGCGCATTCAGTGGGAGGAGACGTTCCCGTCGATGACGAGGTGCCTACGGTGACTTAGTAAATTTCAAGATGATATGCCGGCTCAGTCTCTTGGAGGTGCTCATAGAGGTAGGATATGCGTATGTACGTTCATAGGGGTGAATGTATGTGCGTGTATATGAATGCTTGCATCTGTACTGTGTTTTAAAAAAAGTACACATGCAAGCTAATAGTTGTCTTGAAAAAATAATTCTTTTAACGATTCAAAGTTGTCAAGTGCATATGCATATGCATCCGGAACGGCCAGGAAAAATTCCATCTGTCGAACATTAGAATGTGCGCAGGCAGGCAGGAGCTGTCATTGCCGTCGTCTATCTCTTCATTGTCGTGTTCTGGATCGCACGTTAAGGTCCCAAGGCCTTCATTTTTTTTTGCGGGAAAAAAAGGAGATTCTATTAATTTAAGGAGGCAAATCAGCTAGTGCCATTATAACAATGTTGTTCGAACCAGAGCCCAACCAAACTATAGTACGAGGAGTACTTCCAGCATATGTAGTGAGTTCACGACTAACTTTGTTTTGCGAGCGACTGATAGCAATAATAGAAATCTCCCTAGGGTCGTGAGCGACCATCCTCTTGATCTCCTCAACCAGCACATGAAATCTCGATCTGTCCACTGACATGGCATTTATCATCTTGACGGCTTCGGTGCTGTCCATCTCGACCGCAATGGGCTGCATAGCGTGGTGCAACGCGAGCTCAAGTCCCTCCTTGCAAGCAGCAAGCTCAGCATGGAGGCTATTATCGCATGTGTGAATCTCTCTACAAGCTGTGAATATAATTTCATCTCGATCAGAACGTAGCACCATACCTCCTTCCGTAGCTCCAAATAGCGGGAACATAGCTTCCATCAACATTTAGTTTCATCCAACCAGAAGGAGGCAACACCCAACGCTGGTCCATCTTGCATGGTGTTACTTGAGGGCTTCTCGGGGCCTCTAGTTGCACAGCCATCTTACCCTTCTCCACGTCCCCTTGTGGCCATTGGTGTGTACACACAATAGGAAGTTAGTATACCCATGGAGGAATCTGCGAGATGCTTCAGTCGGTGGTGGTTCTTTCCCATGAGTAATTTTGTTCGACACATACCACGCTCGCCACATGGTCATGAGGACTACTATGTGTGTAGTTTTCGATATAGGGGCTCCAACAGCGAGAATAACCATTCCGGTCCAATGTTACGTGATATCCTCCACCTTTGGCATGAGCCAGTCTAGCGCCATGGCACGTCATAGGTTCATCGCGAGGTGGCACCTACACATCGCGTGTAAACCATCCTCTCGTTCAACACCACAAACGAGACACATATCAGTAAGCTTAAGATGATGGAAGCATTTATTAGCCCAAGTAGCAAGGGAGTTAGAAACCAGCCTCCATGTGAAGACGCGTATCTTTGGAGGGAGCAGGGCACCCTTCTATCTAGTCTAATCTGCAGCATTATTGCCTAGACAACTGATGATGGACAAGTTACGTACGTCGGACAGCGACTCGCATTGAGACTAATCTTGCGGGCTGGCTACTAGCTTAGCTTGTCTTGTGGACATTCTCATCCGCTAACGCAGAGCCACTTGACACGGTACTGGTGTCACATATGATTAACATGCTCGTTTCAGATGTAGGTAACGTACTGGTGTCACATATGCCAGCTGATGCACATGTGACGACCTCCCACGTGCAGTAGGTAGGTACGTGCTCCCGATGACAATTCAACCCCGCGCGTTTGGCCCGTGGCGATCGTGCGGGCTGTGTGGTTGCCTTGACTCTTCCCTTCTCTTCTCGGATACACCGTGTCATGGAGGACCGGCTAGCAGGTCAGCAGACAAGCTAGGGTTGGTTGTGAGTCCCAGTCTCAGAATTCAGACATGTCCTATTTTTTAATTTTTGGTGTTGAAAGGGATCGGAATTTTTTAGAAACTAGGGTATTGTCCAGCTTTCTTGGTAAAGCGCAACATCCCCGATACAACCAGAAATCCAAGTTTAATCAAGTATGGAAAAATAAGTAAGTCTACTTGAAGCGGATGTTGGTCGCGTGCATCCTTTTTCCACAAAGGCCACAAGCCATATATTGAGTAATACAAACCCTTACAAAAGCACTGCTATCGTAATTAAAAATACATCCAACCCATCAGGGTTCAAAGTCTCTTCTTGGTCATGCATTCACCGGCCAGACATCGTGAACAAAGCTCGTTGCGGCAGCGGATCAACCTTGTCTAAACTAGGTAACATGTAAAAGCAATGACCGGAAGGTCGTTGATATAGACCAGAAAACGTCAATGGCCGTGATGTACATCTTAACCTGGCGTGTATTTGTTGTAGAAACCTGGCGTGTATTTGTTGTATGTATCTCATAGGTGCTATATATCTTCAAAAAGGGGCACTTTATTACTTATATATGCCATATATGAGTCAATAAAGGTGCCCTTTACGCAAAACTACTCTGGAATAGCATGATGGAATGTAATTCAACATAGGAGACCGTGTCAGTACTAAACATGAGGACTTTTCTTATCGGAACCCAAAAGAGTACTGTGAAAGTTAACTTAGCAAAATTGCATGACCATCCATTCTCCACGTCCGCAGGCTATAAAAAGGAATTAATAAATCCACCATCAACTATACCAGCCAGCAAAATTCTATAGTATATTTCTCAAAACAACAAAATTACATATTTCCCCTTTTCAGATACACATATGCATACGATTTATAAACATCGAATCTGCATCTTTTGCGGGTTAATGACAGTAATAAAGAAAAGTTGTTTAAAAAATAGAACTCGAGCTTGGTTAGCTCTAAACACAGTTGGAGTTATTTGTTAAGTAAGGTGGCTGCGAGTCCCAATCTCAGAGCTGCCCTTTCCCTAGAGACATGTACTATTTTGTATTTGGTGTTAACATGGCTGCACAATTGCATTTGGAATTCATAATTCACCATCGACTAGATCGTCATCAGAACATATGGGAGATCATCGGGCATAATGAAATATATAAATAACCAAATTCTTGAAAACACATAAAATAATCAACAAGTGATAGAAGATTAGACAGAAAGAAATAAACATAACCGAAAGGCCATAAGTGTTTAGAAATCAATAAAAGAAACAATCATTTTTAAATTCCCTAGTTAGTAAAGCAATGAATATTGTGCTGCCTAAAAGAAGAAAGAGCATATTGGTACAGTATAAACTTGGAAACTCTGTCTCCATCTATTATATAGTCTACTTAAAACTAATCTTTTTTTCTTCTGTAATACTAGATATAGTATTCATGACATGGATGCAACTTGCACGATGTACACTCCATGATCTGTTCCACAGGTAGATAGTCTTCCATAAACGCCAGTGGATAACAACGATTTTTTTCTTTAGACTAATTTGCAGTTTATGCCAAAAAGTGTAATTACTATAGCAACTTTGCCCGTCGAATTCAGAATGTATTTTTGTTGTTGCACTGATGAAATGAAGTGACATTATTTAAATGAAGAACCTGCAGCAATAAATGAAAAGCTGACAGTACAAACCAAACAACAAGAACTTACTCGTAGCATTGTCAACAACAATCACTAGCTGGCAATTCACTGTCCTGTAAAATACAATTCATTAAAAGTATGAAAACTAGAAAATTACTTCCAAAATAAGAATTCTCACATCGTTTTCAAGCACAAAGTCATCTCTATGGACAACCTGTTTCACTTGATTATTAAGGACAAACTGCCGCTGTCTAGTTCTTCAGAATTTTGGTTGTTTCAAAGGGAAAATGAACCGGCCTTGAGCCTGATTAGGACGAGCATTTTCTTTTTTCTTTTGCATTTTCGGTAACGGGGAACCTGCCCAGATCGTTAATAATTATGTATAAGTTTCTTACTACAAAAATCATGGTAATAGAGCCTTTATATCTTAGAAGAAAAGTTTTCTCATACGAAAAGAAACCCTGGTTAATAGAATAAAAAACTTAGTGCACAGAACAACAAGTTGGCAATACAGAGCATATTAATGCATGAATGACATAATGGTAAGACGGGGTCAAAGCTGGGCACAAAATTGTACAGCCAGGCATGTAAGAACATAAACTACAAGTTTTGTGCACTTCCAAGGATTATTTGCATGGTACACCATAATGGAAAATACTGAGATTTTGTTTTACATAATGATAAGTATACACATTACATGAGTGATACAATCATCGATTGTTTCTTTGTTTGTACACACATGCAGTGTCATAACATTGCAAGAGAACCGGACGCAATAGCAGCAACATGTAACACGAACTAGTTCCAGATACATTTTGTTGATACATAAATGAGAAAGCACGTACTAACTCTATTTAATTGGATCGTATATAAAGATGTGCAGCCAACCGTGGTGTAGCTTGCAGAACAAGGGGTTCAGCTAGTGCAAGGCCCGCATTGCCTTCTTGAAGACTGATACTCTTAACGCGGGGAAGCTTTGTCCAAGTGAATCCCTGCAAAATCCTTGCGAACAACATCATTGTGATAGAGGTACCAAGTGAAATCCCAGGACAACCCCTCCTCCCACTGCTAAATGAAATGAAACGTAGGCCTGGATCAGTGAGAAGTACATTCGCGGTGTTCAAATGCCTCTCAGGCTGAAACTCCAGTGGTTTAGTCCAGATCTTGGGATTGCGGCCCAGTCCAAGCCGGCTTATAAGTATGTGGGTATCTTTGGGGATGGTGTAGCCAGCAATAGTTGTGTCCGCCATGGCGACATGGGGTACATTAAGAGCATGGTATGGGTGCATGCGAAAGGCCTCCCGGATGCACGATTTGAGATAGTTTAGCCGAGGAATGTCAGACTCTTCGACTAGTCTATCTTTACCAACAACAACATCGAGTTCCTCAATTGCTTTGTGCATGATCTCTGGCGCATTCATCATCTCAGCGAGTGCCCACTCAACCGCATTAGATGGATTATCGACTGCTGCAAACATCATTTCCTACACCCATAGATGTGATAATAAATATACTAATCAGTACAACACAAGAGGAAAAGGTCAATACATTTATAATATGGATCAAAGAATAATTAATGAACTTTTTATTGAGGTTAGGACGACATACTCACCGCTGTTTGTGCTCTAATCTCTTGTAGGGACAACAATGGTCGTCCCTCTGCATCTTTAAGATGAACCAGGACATCCAGAAAGTCTCTGGCTTCTTTCTTTCCACCATTATTGGATGACCTTTCGTGGATCCGCTCCTGTATAATGGGATCATGCAACCGGTTGATTGTTTGCATGGCATCCTTTGAAACCTTTTCATGGCCATCCAGGTCGAGGCCTATGAGGGCTGGGAAGTAGTCGGACACGCAAAAGCTGTAGAGATGGTTTAGGGCCGTGAAGAGAGCGGCAACATGTGCCACCTCATCATGTCCAGGCCCACTAGTGGATGAAGCTGGTAGGTCACTGAAGTATCTTCTACCGAATACAAGCCTTCTTATCATGTTACCAACGAAGTGTTGGGTTACATGACGAACGTTGACAGTGTTGCTTGGACATGCCATGTCTCTGCAATGAGTTTTATTAATGTACCTCACAAGGTGGTCGTACTCCTCTTTCCGGAGGTGGTGGAGCTTTCGCTCCATGGACGAGGCGAGGATCTCAGCAGTGAGGACGCGCCTCATCTTCTTCCACTGGTCTCCGTGTGGTGAGAAGATGGAGCCCTTGTAACCGAAGCTGAATATGCCCGAGGCGAAGGTGGTGGGACGGGAGGCAAAAACTTCATCAGTTTTGCGTAGTACCTCAGAGGCTATGTGTGGGCATGCCACAACAATGACATGAGTAGCTCCGAGACGGAGGCACATGATGTCTGTGCTCATCTCCTTGAGAAGGCCATGGATCCATCGGAATACCGCCGGCTTGTTCAGAATCATCTGATGCATGTTACCGATGATGGGAAGCGCCGCAGGCCCCGGGGGCAGCCTGCCTCGCCGGCCCCGTTGCTTCTGGGACAATAGGACTCTTTTATTTTTCAATAGGACATACACCAGCATGATGGCCATGATAACCAGAGTACCAAGAGCCATATTGCATGAGCTGGTCAGGATGTTATATGACGTAGGAGGATAGAAGGCAATTTGTGGAACTAGTCGGTAATGGACAGATGTTGTGTTTGAAGACACTCTTGCTTGGTGCATCTATGCTGGTTGGTTCTGCGGGTATTTATAGGACAGCCGGGGAGCCAGCATCCTTGACGTACGTGGCCACCTTAAGTGAATCCTTTCATTGCCCCACGTGGCCACATGTACCATTCTTGTCGTCTCATGCATTCTGGACAGTCCACCTTCTGTTGGTTAGACACATGGATGGAGAGCAAATTAAGAATGTTGGCCACTCAGTTAGAGACGTTCTTCACTTGATCGTTACCATGAGTTGTTCCTATTGGCTTAGTATAAGAATGAGCTCACATGGAGTCTTTCCTTCATTCGGACTCTGCCAGCCTCAGGTGAGAAGGAACCTTGAAAGTTTTATGAAAATCCTTCCCATTTCATAGTGTGTGCCTCTCTATCTGGTGATGTACACAACCATATATTATTATAAAGTTTCCACGTCAGAAATAAAAGCATCTATAGCCGGGTGCCTCACACCCGCCTCAAATTCCTTGACGGATGGCCTGATCACTGACCGACTCCAAACATCCGGACTGACCGACACCCCTCATATCCAACCTAAATTTAGGACAGATATGGGGAGATCCGGGCACGCTCGGGCGCACCCGCCATGTTGGATCCAGCCCACGCTGGCCCACCCTGATCCCACACATACTCGACATCATACATTTGCCGGACCAAACCCTAGCCACTCCATTCCACTCCCCTCCCGATCCCTCTCAATCTCACATTCGGCAATTTCCGGGCTTCCCCGACCTGGCGGGCACTGGATGTGAGTCCTTCAACACCCGATCTACGAAACTATAACCTCATCCCAATCTGATAGGAGGAGGAGATGGCCGTCCGCATTGGGCTCCGCCGCGCCCGCAAGAACGTCCGACGGCAGTCAGACTCGATCCAGCGGGAATCCATAGTGTCTGTCCAAGTGGTGTGAGGTGCATCGCCGTTGCCTCGCCGGAGGTGTAGCCCCTTCATTGACGTGCAGACGGCGAGGCCTTACGTGGCCCGTCCACGTCAGAGGCTAATATGGTGTGGTGCACCTGTCTTGGGAGGCGGAGGCCGCGGCAGCCCTGGCGGCAGACATCGGCAAGGCGGAATCGCACTCTCGATCCGGTGCCTATACGGGTAGCCGGCAACCCCGGGCACCGCAACCCCGCCGTGGTGGAGGTGTCGACCTCCAACCACGACAGATACATTGTCAACCTCACTTCGACCGGCGACGTGCAGGCGACGGCCTTCGACAAGGAAGACTAGGGCATGGAAGACGATGGTTCCTCGAGTCCGAGGCGGTGTGTGTCCCATGTCCGACTTATCATGTAATTGTATAAATTTGTGAATTCGTAATGGGGTTATTTGGTTGTGGAAATTGTAATTTAAGGTCTAACCGGTCACTGTCCGTGTATGCACCCCGCCATGTCGGGTGTCTGATGGGTCGGATTTATTGTATCTAGCTGTAGATGCTCTAAATGTTACTTATTTCAATCAAAATAAGTGTCACCTTTTATGGTACATCAGATGATTATTGACCGTTCGTTAGGGAGTAGACAAATTAGGAAGAACACGGGCAGAACCCGACAGAAGTAAACTCCTGGACGTATCATCACTAAAATGTGTTATTCATGGGAGCCAACCTAGGAAACGGCTCCTGGTTGCCATCTCTTGGCCATGCCAAAATGTGGTACTGACGCCAGTTCGGTCTTGCTTTGGAATTTTGCACTGAGGCTGGCCGTGTTTCTCTGGGTGTCCGTCGACCCGTACGTTCACTGTCCGGATCTATTCTCCTCCACACACCCCACGCACCAGCTTCACGTAGCACACGATGCACGAGTGTCCGGATCCATTCTCTTCCACACACGCACTAGCTGCAGGCCACGGCTCCTGCTAGTCTCGGTACTGTGCTTCCATGAGCATGCGGGAGATGTTGACGAGTTACCAACGCTCAAACCATTGGTTGACATCCATGCATAGCTCGTGTGATACGTGATTTAGGGGCAACGAATCGGAATCGAATCACCCTTTCTCCAACAGTACTGTCGATCATTCTGACCTCCACCTTCTAGAGTGAACATCACATAACTAAAGGTTTGAGACTGGATTTTCTACTCTTGTGTGTACTACACCCGTGTTAGCAATGTTATTGAAAAAGCTTTATCAATCGAAATGATGCGGCAAAAAATGTGTGTGTTCCTTGGGAAAGAAGTATTGCCACTAGTGAAGAACATTGCCACTAATTTTGGATTTTTGATACAAACTAACCTGCGAAGTTGTACAATAGTTTACTAATTACTAATATGTTTTGGAACAATTTTTTGTCTAGTTATTGAAGTTCAGAAGTTGCCACAGATTCGAGACTTTCAATGGTTGCTCCTCCAACTCCAAAAGCACGGTTTTGTCTTTTTCTATTCTAACTATCTATACAAGTTACAAGCCTATAATTCATGGAGTTTATCAGTTCAAATTCATTGATATTATTTCTGTTTGGTTCATAGAAGGAAACTATCATGGATTCTAGTTCTAGAAGAATGTATGATCCTGGTGCCTTAAAGCGGAAGAAGAATCAGAAATAAGAAGACTCTCAATCTCACAGGGGTGCCATTAATAAATTTGTCGTGGAAGGATCTCAAACAATTTCTGAGCATGAAGTCAATTTATTGGTTTTAGTATTTTACATTGATGATACTTGAGAATTTTCTAAACATTTTACAGAATAAAATAAAGTTAATTATATATTATATTATGTTTCTTAAAATGTTAGGGCTCTATTTTCCTTTTCGCACTGGGCCCAAATTAATTCCTGAAGACGGCCCTGGATACCAGTGATGTGTAAAGTATTCACAACCCACCAATAACATATTAGTACTGACGTTGTTATATGTTGGCATGCCACTAGTAACTTGGGTCATATCCCACCCCTGACCCTTGCTTATTAGTGGCGTGGACATATTTTGCTACAACACGGGTAATATGTTATTCGTGCGTGCATATTGTGACCACGCCACGCGAAATAATACCAGTGAAAGTGGCTAATGTGTAGCACACCACCAGCATAGGTTGCATATAAGCATTTCTCTACTAGTACCAACGTCACACCAAACATGTTATCATACTTGAACAGTAGTATCAAAGGACTTTGGGTTTTGGCGTGGTTTCTTTGACAATGCCAGGGTCTCACAACGATATCAATTCGCTTTCGCGATCTTCTTTTCCTAAAAGACTCTGCCTATAAGCATTTCTCATTTTCCGGTTTTCTAATTTTATTTTATTTTTATTTGCAACATTTGTTTGTTGCTTTTTTGCCTTTCTTTTCCTTGTTTTCCTCTTTTCGTTTTTCCATTTTGGTTATCTTTTTTCTTCTTTCTCTACTCCGTCCTGAAATATTTGAATTGGTTATTTTTTTCTCTGCCAGCTTCCTTCAGGTTCACCTTGGTTTCTTCTGTCCTCATTCCGTTTCTTTTTATTTTTTTTCCTATTTTTCTAATTTCTATATTTTCATTTCATTTCGTGCAGATTTTCATAAAATAATAATTTTAAGAAAAGTTTGTGAACATTTCATAAATTGAAGTTTTTTTAATACACGGCAAGGATCTTTTAAATAATATTTTTCACTTTTTATAAACAAGTGAATATTTTTTATTCGTGACGTAATTTTTTTAAAATACAAAATGATTTTTTAACTATATTACCATTTTTATTTTTGAACATGTGTTAAGATTTGGCAAACATATTTTAAAATCAAGTATATTTTAAAATTCAAGTATTTAGAAACATTCTAAAGCATTTTTTATAAATTCATGAATACTTTTTAATCTTCATTTATTTGACATACGTATGAATATCCAAAACCCTGTATCTTTCGGTCAAAAATTGACTGAAAAATCATTGAAAAAACAAAGCAAAGAAAAACACTCGAGGGAGGGCGGGCTTGCTACTACACTTGCCCGTATGTGTTTTTCCAGTTGACACAGTGAGGTTGCCGTAAAAAATAAAAGTTGACACAGTGAGGGTCATGCAGGGAGTTTCATCGCATGGAGAGTCAGCCCATATCAGATATGTCTGCCTTAGTGATGACCATTAAACATGTATGCCTTTTTTAAGAAAGTTTTGAATGTGTTTGCTCCATAGTTGTAGATAATCAGTTTCATAATAAAAAAATGTTCATGTATAAAAAGTCAAAATTGTTTTGTTTTGTAAAATATATTGTATATTGCTTTAGAAATTGTTATGCTTGAAAAAAATATTTGTTGGTTTCACAATAAATTGTTCGCGTATTGCATAAGAAGTTCACAAAGAAAAAACATGTATGTAAATATATATAAAAAAATGCACGTATGAATGTTCACAAAGTTTTTTTTATTCCAACCAAGAACTCTGGCTTGCCGAATCGTCCTAAAGTTTCCATAAGCAAGAAAAGGCAGTAAAAACAAAAACAAAACTCTATATTTCATCTACAGTGGAATCTCCACTATTGATTGGCTGGTCGGGAAGGCGGTGTACTTGAACCAAACAATGGCATGGTGTTCAACTATGCAAATGGCGAGGAAACCAAGCATAGATAGGGGAGGCAGCGAGGGGATCCAGTGAGGGGGGAGCGTGGGAAACAAGTTCACTAGAGGGTGAGCGGCGGTGTCGACCCTTGACACGAGGGCATAGGAATGGGGCAGCCAATGGAAAGAGAATGCAGCTAGAGGAAGTAGGTTGGTGGGGGTGGATCTTGGTGCAACGGTGGTACGGATCCTTCAGGGAGGCGGTGGAGCAAAGGGAGGCCCTTCACGGGAGGGAGGCAGAGGGGGTGCGATTCAACCGCGCGACCATGATAGATTTCATCATCTGGTTCTTTTCAAGATCGTTTTCACCGGTTCTGTAGGAAATAAATCGATGGAGGAGGGTGACATTCCTTATCGTCGAGCCCATATGAGGACAAGACGTACAAATTTCCCCTTTAGTAGTAGAGATAGTGATGTTTAGGGAAATAACGTGTTGGTACAAAAAATTATTCTGTCACGACTTGGAACTAGGTAGTGAGCCAGATGTTAAAACTGCTCTAAATTATAACCTATTGTCATGATTTATTATGGTCCATATCCCAAATGTCTATGTAATTGGGAGAGTTTGGCAGGAGAAATGACTGGCAAAAACCGAATAAGAAATGTGCTTCCAAGATGATGGCAAGCAGTGTCGCTTATTAGGATGAGAATGCACCATGCAGATATATAATTAAGAGTAGAGGAAAACAAGGGAGAGTGAAAAGATTGCAAGTTAGAACATGCTCCCAGATTTTAAGCATACTATTCACATGCATGCAAATATAACATAATCCTACATTTTATGTGTGATGTTGTGCAGTGTTTTGTGGCGAAGGTGGGAGTAACATATATCGTAACATCACACATATTTAGGCAAAAACAATGACGTGACAAGTAATTAATGAGGAAAGAAAGGCATATGATAACATAGCTAGTTACTTAATATCACACATACCAAGAAAAAGTGAGTCTATAACCTAATAAATGAAGTGTTGCATTACACAACACATATATTACTCCCCACTATAGAGGTAGTAATATGGACTATACACTATGAAAAATGAGATCCATGGGCACTAACTTCTTGGATTTAGTTTTATAGGAGAATCCAACCCGAGGTGAGCACCAGAAAATCCGACCCCGACGGGGTTCGAACCCTGGTCGCAAGGGGAGCCACTGCCCACCCTTGCCACTATTCTACGGCCTAGTCCTCATAGACTATACACTACTAGGGATAAACGTAGGAGTAGCGCAGGTCAAAGGCCTAGCAGTAGCGCGGGGGCTACAACTAACTTTAAACAGTAGCGCGGGTCGCCCTGCGCTACTGCCATATATAGGTAGAAGTAACATGTGTGATGAAAGTGCGCTGCTACTAATAGCTGTAGCGGCTCAATTCAAAACACGCTGCTGATAAGAATTATTGCAAAAAACATACCCCGCGCTACTGCTATAATAGCTGAAGTTTTTGAAAAAAAATCTGCGACACATTTCCTTTGTATCAGTACAGGTTTTATACAATAGTCTCTAACATATCATACACATACAAATATTATCATATCAAACACGTACAAATAGTCTCATAAAATCATGTCATCATCATAATCATCATCCAACATAATGATGTCTCCCGTCATCATCTCGAAATAGAGATACAAGGTATGATATATCTTGAATACATGCAACTACATCATCATCCATATGAATGATGATATAGAAGAGAAGAGCTATCACTATGAGTAAGAGCAGAATTATGCACTACATGAGGCGCCAGTTTCGATTCCTCTCTCTCGCTAGCATCCAACTCAAGTAAGTAGCTTCCGCCTCTCTTCTGCTATCAAACCCTTTATGGCGGCCTCTCGGGAAGCGATACACTTCGGTCTGACACTCTGGCCACTCGTCGTAAACTTTCGAAACCCTCCCTATGTATACGGCATAGCACTGCTTCTTCGCCATCGAGGACCTATGTACCTATTAGAGATGCATCTTCATCAAGAGAATTCAATAATAATATGCAACATAATATACTTGAGCAACACGAGAAGAAAGAGTGTTAGCAAATAGATGCAACATATAGTAAACATAATTACATCACAAAGTTTCATTGCTACATAGATTATAGGTTGTGGATGGATGGTAATAGAGAGTGAAAAATGTAGTCCTATACGTCAGTTGTGGATGGATGGTGTGTTTCACCCACATATATTATAGGTTGACTTCACACACTATTAGGATGTTGAGAAGAGAACACATACATGCACGCTCCTCCTCTGCCGAGCCGCTCGAATTATACGTGTGTTGTGTTTTCTGATCAAGCTTAGCAATGCCAAGCTGGGAAAATGGCATGTGTGCGTGTTTTTGTCTTTTTATCATGCGATAAACATTCCAAAAAGTTTTCACACTAGAGAAAAACGGGTCTGACCGGTTGTGACTGTTTCACTCCATCTCCTTTTTGTCTATGTAAGTTTAGTATTCTAGAGTCTATTAGAGGTTGCTTCTCTTCCATTAACATTGTCGCTTCGGTTTCAAAGCTTTGTGTCACCTAGTAATTTTCCATCTCACTTCTCTATGTGTGTCACGAAGTGACAACATGCCTTCAGAACCCTGACTCTTGTGATCATGTATGGGAGAGCTGCGATGAAGTTTTTTGGGGATCGTTCTTGTGTGACCTCTAGATTCTTTTCCACCATGGATCGGCACAACCATTTCCTCGACACCGAGAATCTCTTGGATGACATGGCTACCGACACAAATTCCTCCTATTTCACCACACTGTATATGTTCTTGTCCCTCTCGTTAGGGATTGCGTTTGGACTACTAGCAATAGACCTTGATATGGTGGTTGTCTCTTATTTATCCAATATTCCAATTGCATGACACAATACTTTGTTACTGGAACCAATTTATCATTTCTACTATGATTACCATGTTTGGCCTATTGTTTTTGCATTAAACTTAATGGAAAATAGATCATATATTGAACAGTGAAAAACTTGATTTGATTAGGCACTTTTCTCCAACTGCTTTTGACGCAACCTTCAAACCTCCAACAACCGATGGCGTGAATTATAAGAGATGCCTTGCCTGTTGGAAATATGCCCTAGAGGCAATAATAAAATGGTTATTATTGTATTTCCTAGTTCATGATAATTGTCTATTATTCATGCCACAATTGTGTTAACCGGAAACCGTCATACATGTGTGAATACATAGACCACAACATGTCCCTAGTGAGCCTCTAGTTGGCTAGCTCGTTGATCAATAGATGGTCACGGTTTCATGACATGTACATTGGATGTCGTTGATAATGGGATCACATCATTAGGAGAATGATGTGATGGACAAGACCCAATCCTAAGCATAGCACAAGATCATGTAGTTCGTTTGCTAAAGCTTTTCAATGTCAAGTATCGTTTCCTTAGACAATGAGATTGTGCAACTCCCGGATACCGTAGGAATGCTTTGGGTGTGCCAAACGTCACAACATAACTGGGTGGCTATAACGGTACACTACGGGTATCTCCAAAAGTATCTATTGGGTTGGCACGAATCGAGACTGGGATTTGTCACTCCGTGATACGGAGAGGTATCTCTGGGCCCACTCGGTAAGACATCATCATAATGAGCTCAATGTGACTAAGGAGTTATCCACGGGACGATGTACTACGGAACGAGTAAAGAGACTTGCTGGTAATGAGGTTGAACATGGTATAGGGATACCGTCGATCGAATCTCGGGCAAGTATCATACCGATAGACAAAGGGAATTGAATACGGGATTGATTGAATCCCTGACATCGTGGTTCATCCGATGAGATCATCGTGGAGTACGTGGGAGCCAACATGGGTATCCAGATCCCGCTGTTGGTTATTGACCGGAGAGGTGTCTCCGTCATGTCTACGTATCTTCCGAACCCGTAGGGTCTACACACTTAAGGTTCGATGACGCTAGGGTTATAGGGAAATAGTGTACATGGTTACCGAAGGTAGTTCGGAGTCCCGAATGAGATCCCGGACATCACGAGGAGTCCCAGAATGGTCCGGAGATGACGATTGATATATAGGAAGTGAGATTTTGGTTACCGAAAATGTTCGGGGGTCACCGGTAACGTACCGGGACCACCGGAAGGGTTCCGAGGGTCCACCTGTTGGGGAACGTTGCATGGGAAACAAAAAAATTCCTACGCACACGCAGATCTATCCATGGTGATGAGCATCTACGAGAAGGAGAGTGGATCTATATACCCTTCTAGATCGCTAAGCGGGAAGCGCTAAGAAACGCGGTTGGTGTAGTCGAACGTCTTCGCGATCCAAATCGCCGAGTGTCCAACGATCTCATCACGATCCGTCCCACAATCCAATCACGATCCATCTCGCGATCTCATCACGATCCGTCTCACGATCTTGATCACGATCTGTCCTGTGAACTCATCACGATCCGTTCCGCGATCTCATCATGAACCGTCTCGCGATCTTGACCACGGTACTTCCGATCTAGCGCCGAACGGATGACACCTCCGCGTTCAGCACACGTACAACTTGATGACGATCTCCGCCTTCATGATCCAGCAAGAGGGAGCGGAGAGGTAGAAGAGTTCTCCGGTAGCGTGACGGCGCTCCGGCGATGGTGGTGGAGCAATTCCAGCAGGGCTTCACCTAAGCACTGCAGAAATCCGATCTAGAGGAGAAACTATGCACAGGAGGAACGGGTAGCACGTGGCTAAAATCTGGTGCCAAAGAAACCTAAAACCTCTAGTATATATAAGAGGGAGAGAGGAGGAGGCTTGGACCTCAAAGGACCAGCAATTGGGTCGACCAAATCAAGTGGGAGAGGTGGAATCCACCTCCAATCCTAGTAGGACTAGGATTCACCCTATTTTTTGCCTTTTTCCACCTTTATCTCTTTGGGCTTTTCTTCCCAGCCTCATGGGCCTTGTGTGGGACTTCCACCAGCCCACTAAGGGCTGGTATTTACTCTCCCACAGCCCATGTAGCCTCTTGGGTCGAAATACCCCTCCCGATGGTCTCCCGGTACACTACCGGCACTCCCGATACACTACCGATGAGCCCGAAACTTTTCCGGCGACCAAAATAGGACTTCCTATATATGAATCTTTACCTCCGGACCATTCCGGAGCTCCTCGTGACGTCTGAGATCTCATCTGGGACTCCGACAAACCTTCGGTCACCACCATACATAACTCTATACTACCGAAACGTCACCGAACGTTAAGTGTGCAGACCCTGCGGTTTCGAGAACAATGTAGACATGACCCAGACATCTCTATGGTCAATAACCAATAGAGGGACCCGGATGCCCATATTTGTTCCTACATATTCTACGAAGATCTTTATTGATTGAACCTCTATGTCAAGGATTCAGTTAATCTTGTATGTTGTTCCCTTTGTTCTTCGGTATGTTACTTGCCCAATATTCGATTGATGGTATCTCTATACCTAGTTCAATCTCAATACCATCAAGTCTCTTTACTCGTTCCACAATACAAGATCCCGTGGCTAACACTTTAGTCACTTTTCTTGAAAGGCTTGTTGTGATGTTGTATTACCGAGTGGGCCCTGAGATACCTCTCCGTCACACGGAGTAACAAATCCCAGTCTTGATTCATGCCAACTCAATAGACACCCTCGGAGATACCTGTAGGGCATCTTTATAGTCACCCAGTTATGTTGTAACATTTGATACACACGAGGTATTCCTCCGGTGTCAGTGAGTTGCATGATCTCATGGTCATAGGAACAGATACTTGACATGCAGAAAACAATAGCAATAAACTTGCACGATCGTATGCTATGTTCATAGTTTGGGTCATGTCCATCACATGATTCTCCTAATGATGTGATCCCGTTATCAAATGACATCTCATGTCCATGGCTAGGAAACCTTAACCATCTTTTGATCAACGAGCTAGTCTATTAGAGGCATACTAGGGACATGGTTTTGTCTATGTATCCACACATGCATCTAAGTCTTCGATCAATACAATAATAGCATGGATAATAAACTATTATCATGAACAAGGAAATATGATAATAACTAATTTATTATTGCCTCTAGGGCATATTTCCAACAGTCTCCCACTTGCACTAGAGTCAATAATCTAGTTCACATCACCATGTGATTCGCATTGTTATGAATCTAACACCCAATGAGTTCTGGGGCTCGATCATGCTTTGCATGTGAGAGAGGTCTTATAGTCAACGGGTCTGCAACATTCAGATCCATGTGTACTTTGCAAATCCCTATGTCAAACTGTAAACACTGCCATCACACTCCACTTGGTAATCTTCCAAATGGCTGCTCCACTATACGTATCCAGGTTGCTACTACGAGTCATCCGGATTGGTGCTAAAGCTTGCATCGACGTAACTCTTTACGACGAACTCTTTATCACTTCCATAATCGAGAAACATCTCCTTAGTCTCTTAGTTACTAAGGATAATCTTGACCGCTATCCAGTGATCCATTCCTGGATCACTCTTGTACCCCTTGACAGACTCGTGGCAAGGCACACACAGGTGCGGTACACAACATAGCATACTATACAGACCCTATGGCTAAGGCATAGGGGACGACATTCGTCCTTTTCTTTTTTCTGCCGTGGTCGAGCTTTGAGTCTTACTCAGCTTCACACCTTACAAATCAGGTGAGAACTCTTTCTCTGACTGATCCATTTTGAACTCTTTCAAAATCTTGTCAAGGTATGTACTCATTGAAAGTCTCATCAAGCATTTTGATTTATATCTATAGATCTTGATGCTCAACAATTAGGTAGCTTTATCCAGGTCTTCCTTTGAAAAACTCTTTTCAAACAACCGTTTATGCTTTCCAGAAATTCTACATTATTTCCGATCAACAATATGTCATCCATATATACTTATCAGAAATTCTATAGTGCTCCCACTCACTTTATTGTAAATACAAGTTTCTCATAAACTTTGTATAGACTGAAAAACTTTGATCACCTCATCAAAGTGTATATTCCAACTCCGAGATGCTTGCATCAGTCCATAGAAGGATCACTGAAGCTTGCTCACCTTTTAGCATCCTTAGGACAGACAAAACCTTCTGGTTGTATCACATACAACCTTTCCTCAAGTAAACCGTTAAGGAAACGATGTTTTGACATCCATCTGCCAGATTTCATAATTGAAAAATGCAGTAACTGCTAACATAATTCCAACAGACTTTTGCATCGCTACGAGTGAGAAGTCTCATCGCAGTCAACTCCTTGAACTTGTCGTAAACTTCTTTGCAACAAGTCGAGCTTTACAAATGGTGACATTCACCATCAGCGTCTGTCTTCATTTTAAAGATCCATTTGTACTTAACGACCTGCCGTCCAATGAGCAAGTCTACCAAAGTCTATACTTGGTTTTCATACATGGATCCTATCTCGGATTTCATGGCCTGTAACCATTTGTTGGAATCCGAGCCCATCATCGCTTCTCCACAGTTTGTAGGTTCATCGTTGTCTAACAACATGACCTCCAAGACAGGATTGTTGTACCACTCAGGAGCAGTACACATCCTTGTCGACCTACGATGTTCGATAGTAACTTGATCTGAAGCTTCATGATAATCATCATTAACTTCCTCTTCAACTAACGTAGGCTTCACAGAAACATCTTCCTGCGCTGCCCTACTCTCTGGTTGAAACAAAGGTTCAACAACCTCATCAAGTTCTATCTTCCTCCCACTCAATTCTTTCGAGAGAAACCTTTTCTCGAGAAAGGACCCATTTTTAGCGACAAACACTTTGCACTTGGATCTGAGATAGAAGGTACACCCAACTGTTCTTAGGGTATTCTATAAAGATGCATTTGTCCGTTTTGGGTTCGAGCTTATTAGGTGAAAACATTTTCCACACAAGCGTCGCAACCCCAAACATTAAGAAATGATAGCTTAGGTTTCTATCAAACCAGAATTCACACGGTGTCATCTCAACGGATTTACATGGTGCCCTATTTAAAGTGAATGTAGTTGTCTCTAATGCATAATCCCAAAATTATAGTAGTAAAACGATAAGAGACATCATAGCACGCACCATGTCCAACAGAGCACGACTATGATGTTCGGACACACCATCACACTATGGTGTTCCAAGTGGCGTGAGTTGTGAAACAACTTTCACATTGTCTAAAGTTGTATGCCAAAATCGTAACTCAGATATTCACTTCCACGATCATATCGTAGACATTTTTGTCTTCTTGTCACGATGATCTTTAAACTTCACTCTGAATTTGCTTGAACCTTTCAAACGATTCAGACTTGTGTTTCATTAAGTAAATATCCACTATATCTACTCAAATCATCAATGAAGGTAAGAAAATAAAGACATCCACCGCAGGCTACAAGACTCATTGGATCACATACATCAACATGTATCATTTCCAATGAACCACTTTCCTGCTCCATCAATCCGAAAAACGGGGTCCTTTAGTCATCTTGCCAAAAAGGCATGGTTCGCATGTCTCAACCGATTCGAAATCGAATGAGTCCAAAGATCCATCGACATGGAGTTTGTTCATGCGCTTTATACCAATATGATATTTAGCGGCAGTGCCACAAGAATGTGGTACTATCATTATTAACTTTGTATCTTTTGGCATCAATGTTATGAATATGTGTATTACTACGATCAAGATTTCAACAAACGATTCTTACTGGGTGCATGACCATTGAAGGTATTATTCATGTAAACAGAATAACCATTATTCTCTAATTCAAATGAATAACCGTGTTGCAATAAACACGATCTGATCATGTTCATGCTCAATGCAAAACACCAAATAATATTTATTTAGGTCTGTTACTAATCCCGAAGGTAGAGAGAGCGTGCGATGTTGATCACATCAACCTTGGAAACATTTCCAACACACATCGTCTCCTCGCCCTTAGCTAGTTCTCCGTTTATTCTGTATCTTTTATTTCGAGTTACTAACATTTAGCAACCGAACCGGTATCCAATACCCAGGTGCTACTAAAAGTACTAGTAAGGTACACATCAATAACACGTATATCAAATATACTTCTGTCGACTTTGCCAGTCTTCTTATCTACCAAGTATCTAGGGTTGTTCCGCTTCAGCGACCGCTCTCCTCATAATCGAAGCACTTAGTCTCGGGTTTGGGTTCAACTCTGGGTTGCTCACTGGAGCAGCAACTGACTTGCCATCCATGAAGTTTTCCTCCTTGCCCTTGCCCTTCTCGAAACTAGTGGTTTTACTAACCATCAACACTTGATGCTCCTTCTTGATGTCTACCTTCACGGTGTCAAAAATCGCGAACAGCTCAAGGATCATTATTTCTATCCCTGGCATTTTATAGTTCATCACCAAGTTCTAGTAGCTTAGTGACAGTGACTTGGAGAACTATATCAATCACTATCTTATCTGGAAGATCAACTCCCACTTGATTCAAGCGATTGTAGCACCCAGACAATCTGAGCACATGCTCAACGATTGAGCTATTCTCTTTCATCTTGCAGGCAAAGAATCTTGTTGGAGATCTCATATCTCGCAACACGGGCACGAGCCTGAGATCCTAATTTCATCTCTTAGAAACATCTCATATGTCCCATGACGCTCAAAACGTTTTTGTGCCTCAATTCTAAGCCGTAATTCATGACGCACTAAACTATCATGTAGTCATCAGAACGTGCCTGTCAGATGTTCACAACATCTACAGACGACGCTAGAGGGGTTGGCGCACCGAGCAGTGCATTAAGGACATAAGACTTCTGTGCAGCAATGAGGACAATCCTCGGATCACGGACCCAGTCCGCAATATTGCTAACATCATCTTTCAACTCTATTTCTCTAGGAACATATAAAAATTCAAGGGAGCTACAACGTGAGCTAGTGATCTACAACATAATTTGCAAAGACACTACTGACTATGTTCATGATAATGAGTTCAATTAATCATATTACTAAAGAACTCCCACTCAAATTGATATCCCTCCGGTCATTCGAGTTATACATGATCCAAATTCACCAACTCAAGTCCGATCATCACGTGAGTTGAGGTGGTTTCAATGGTGAACATCATCATGTTGATCATATCTACTATATGACTCATGTTCGACCTTTCGGTCTCTTGTGTTCCGAGGCCATGTCTGTACATGCTAGGCTCGTCAAGTTTAACCCGAGTGTTCCGCATGTGCAACACTCGCTTGCACCCGTTGTATGTGAATGTAGAGTCTACCACACCCGATCATCACGTGGTGTCTCAACACGACGAACTTTCGCAACGGTGCACACTCGGGGAGAACACAATTTATCTTGAAATTAAATTGAGGGATCACCTTATAATGCTACCATCGTCCTAAGCAAAACAAGGTGCATAAAAAGTATTAACATCACATGCAAATCATAAGTGACATGATATGGCCATGAACTTATGCTTTTGATCTCCATCATGAAAGCACCGGCATGATCTCCATCATCACCAGCACGACACCATGATCTCCATCATCTTGATCTCCATCAACGTGTCACCATCGGGGTTGTCACGCCCAACATGCTTCTACTACTATTGCTACCGTAGCGATAAAGTAAAGCATTACATGGTGCTTAATGATTGACACGCATGTCATATAATAATTAAAGACAACCCTATGGCTCCTGCCGGTTGCCGTACTCATCGACATGCAAGTCGTGATAATCTATACATCACATGATCATCTCATACATCACATATATCACATCATGTAATTGGCCATATCATATCACAACATACCCTGCAAAAACAAGTTAGACGTTCTCTAATTGTTGTTGCATGTTTTACGTGGCTGCTATGGGTATCTAGCAAGAACAATTCTCACCTACGCAAAAACCACAACGGTGATACACTAGTTTCTTTTCAACCTTCTCAAGGACCGCCTTTGTCGAATCCGATCCAACTAAAGTGAGAGAAACTGACACCCGCAAGCCATCTATGCAACAAGTTGCGGTTGAGGGAACCGGTCTCTCGTAAGCGTACGAGTAATGTTGGTCCGGGCCGCTTCATCTCACAATACTGCTGAACCAAAATCCGACCAAGGGAGGAAGCAATCTAAGCATCAATGCCCACAAACCTTTTGTGTTCTACTCAAGATCTGATCTACACATAGACCTAGCTCATGATGCCACTGTTGGGGAACGTTGCATGGGAAACAAAAAATTTCCTTCGCACACGCAGATCTATCCATGGTGATGAGCATCTACGAGAGGGAGAGTGGATCTACATACCCTTGTAGATCGCTAAGCGGGAAGCATTAATAAACGCGGTTGGTGTAGTCGAACGTCTTCGCGATCCAAATAGCCGAGTGTCCCGCGATCTCATCACGATCCATCCCGCAATCCAATCACGATCCGTCTCGCGAACTCATCACGATCCGTCTCGCGAACTCATCACGATCCGTCCCGCGATCTCATCACGATCCGTCTCATGATCTGTCCCGTGAACTCATCACGATCCGTTCCGGGATCTCATCACGAACCGTCTCGCGATCTTGATCACGGTCCTTCCGATCTAGCGCCGAACGGACGACACCTCCGCGTTCAGCACACATACAGCTTGATGACGATCTCTGCCTTCATGATCCAACAAGAGGGAGCGGAGAGGTAGAAGAATTCTCTGGCTGCGTGAAGGCGCTCCGGCGATGGTGGTGGAGCAATTCCGGCAGGGCTTCGCCTAAGCACTGCAGAAATCAGATCTAGAGGAGAAACTATGCACTGGAGTAACGGGTAGCACGTGGCTAAAATCTGGTGCCAAAGAAACCTAAAACCTCTAGTATATATAAGAGGGAGAGAGGAGGAGGCTTGGCCCTCAAAGGACCAGCAATTGGGTCGACCAAATCAAGTGGGAGAGGTGGAATCCACCTCCAATCCTAGTAGGACTAGGATTCACCCTATTTTTTTTGCCTTTTTCCACCTTTTTCTCTTTGGGCTTTTCTTCCCAGCCTCATGGGCCTTGTGTGGGATTTCCACCAGCCCACTAAGGGCTGGTATTTACTCTCCCACAGCCCATGTAGCCTCTTGGGTCGAAATACCCCTCCCGATGGTTTCCCGGAACACTACCGGCACTCCCGGTATACCAAAATAGGACTTCCTATATATCAATATTTACCTCCAGACCATTCCGGAGCTCCTCGTAACATCCGGGATCTCATCCGGGACTCCAAACAACCTTCAGTCACCACCATACATAACTATATACTACCGAAACGTCACGAAACCTTAAGTGTGCAGACCCTGCGGGTTCGAGAACTTTGTAGACATGACCGAGACACCTCTACGGTCAATAACCAATAGCGGTACCTGGAGGCCCATATTGGTTCCTACATATTCTACGAAGATCTTTATCGGTCGAACCTCTATGTCAAGGATTCAGTTAATCCCGTATGATGTTCCCTTTGTTCTTCGGTATGTTACTTGCCCGACATCCGATCGTCGGTATCTCCATACCTAGTTCAACCTCGTTACAGGCAAGTCTCTTTACTCGTTCCATAATACAAGATCCCGTGACTAACACTTAGTCACATTGCTTGCAAGGCTTATTGTGATGTTGTATTACCGAGTGGGCTCTGATATACCTCTCCGTCACACGGAGTAACAAATCCCAGTCTTGATCCATGCCAACTCAACAGACACCCTCGGAGATACCTGTAGAGCACCTTTATAGCCACCCAGTTACGTTGCGACGTTTGATACACACAAGGCACTCCTCCGATGTCTGTGAGTTGCATGATCTCATGGTCATAGGAACATATACTTGACATGCAGAAAACAGTAGCAATAAACTGACACGATCATATGCTACATTTGTAGTTTGGGTATTGTCCATCACATCATTCTCCTAATGATGTGATCCCGTTATCAAATGACATCTCATGTCCATGGCTAGGAAACCTTAACCATCTTTTGATCAACGAGCTAGTCTATTAGAGGCACACTAGGGACATGGTTTTGTCTATGTATCCACACATGCATCTAATTCTCCGATCAATACAATTATAGCATGGATAATAAAAGATTATCATGATCAAGGAAATATGATAATAACTAATTTATTGTTGCCTTTAGGGCATATTTCCAACACCACCAAGTGCGCCCATCGGCTCCAAAGGGCTGCATGGGCCGAGGGTGGAGGGAACCAGCCCCTAGGTGGACTTGTGCGCCCCTCCACCAGGCCCAAGGCACAGCTGAAGTGGGAGGAGGGGCAAACCCTAGGGCAGATGGGCCCTAAGGCCCACCCTAGGGCAGCCGCACCACTCCCTCCCTCTGGCCGCCGCGAGATGGGATCTGGAGGCTGCCGCCAGCCCCTAGGGTGGGAACCCTAGGGCGCAGCCCTCTCTCCCCCTCCTCCTATATATATTAGAGGTATTGGGGGCTGCTAGACACACGGTTCTCTCCCTCTCTGGCGTAGCCCTACCTCTCCCTCTCCTCGTCCTCCGTAGTGCTTACTGAAGCTCTGCCGAAATCCACGTAGCTCCACCGTCACCACGCCGTCGTGCTGCCGGAGCTCTGCCCCAACCTCTCCTTCCTCCTTGCTGGATCAAGGCGTAGGGGACGTCACCGGGCTGCACGTGTGTTGAAGGCGGAGGCACCATTGTTCGGTGCTAAGATCGGAATCCACCGCGATCTGAATCGCTGCGAGTATGACTCCACCAACCGCGGTCTTGTAACGCTTCCGCTTCGCGATCTTCAAAGGTATGAAGATGCAATCTCTCCCCTCTCGTTGTTGGTTTCTCCATAGATAGATCTTGGTGACACGTAGGAATTTTTTTGATTTACTACTACTCTCCCAACAATGGCACCATGAGCTTGGTCTATGCGTAGAATCTATGCACGAGTAGAACACAAAGCAATTGTGGGCGTCGATCTTGTTAATTTGCTTACCACTACTAGTCTTATCTTGATTCGGCGGTATTGTGGGATGAAGCGGCCCGGACCAACTTTACACGTACGCTTACGTGAGACCGGTTCCACCGCCTAACATGCACTTGTTGCATAAGGTGGCTAGCGGGTGTCTGTCTCTCCCACCTTAGTGGGATTGGATTCGATGAAAAGGGTCCTTATGAAGGGTAAATAGCAATTGGCATATCACGTTGTGGTTTTAGCGTAGGTAAGAAACGTTCTTGCTAGAAACCTATAGCAGCCATGTAAAAACTTGCAACTACAAATTAGAGGACGTCTAACTTGTTTTTGCAGCATATGCCTTGTGATGTGATATGGCCAAAAGGATGTGATGTGATGCATTGTGATGTATGAGATTGATCATGTTCTTGTAATAGGATTCACGACTTGCATGTCGATGATTATGACAACTGGCAGGAGCCATAGGAGTTGACTTATTTTATTGTATGACCTGCGTGTCAATCATAAACGCCATGTAATTACTTTACTTTATTGCTAAACGTTAGCCATAGTAGTAGAAGTAATAGTTGGCAAGACAACTTCATGAAGACACGATGATGGAGATCATGATGATGGAGATCATGGTGTCGTGCCAGTGACAGTGATGATCATGGTGCCCCGAAGATGGAGATCAAAGGAGGAAGATGATATTGGCCATATCATGTCACGACGGTATTAAATAAGATGATCTCTAAATAAAATTTCAAGAGATGTGTTCACCCTAACTGTGAACCAGGATCGTTGTTCCGAAGCACCACGTGATGATAGGGTGTGATAGGTTCTAATGTTCGCATACAACGGGTGTAAGCCAAATTTACACACGCGAAACACTTAGGTTGACTTGACGAACCTAGCATGTACAGACATGGCCTCGGAACACGGAAGACCGAAAGGTCGAACATGAGTCGTATAAAAGATGCGATCAACATGGAGATGTTCACCATGGATGACTAGTCCGTCTCACGTGATGATCGGACACGGGTTAGTTGACATGGATCATGTAACACTTGGATGACTGGAGAGTGGGAGTTCATTAAATAATTTGATTATGTGAACTTAATTATCATTAACTTAGTCTAAAATTGTCTTTACTATCTATATTGTAGATCCAATGGCCAACGCGAATGTCACCCTTAACTTCAACGCATTCCTAGAGAAAACCAAGCTGAAAGATGATGGAAGCAACTATGTGGACTGGGTCCATGGCTTGAGGATCATCCTCATAGCTTCCAAGAGATTGTATGTCCTTGATGCACCGCTAGGTGACGCACCCATTTTCCCAGTGCACCATGACGTTATGAACGCTTGGCAGTCGCGCTGTGATGATTACTCCCTTGTTCAGTGCGGCATGCTTTACAGTTTAGAATCGGGGCTCCAAAAGCATTTTGAGCAACACGGAGCATATGAGATGTTCCAAGAGCTGAAACTGGTTTTCCAAGCTCATGCCCGGGTCGAGAGATATGACATCTCTAACAAGTTCTTCAGCTGTAAGATGGAGGAGAATAGTTCTGTCAGTGAGCACATCCTCAAGATGTCTGGGCTACACAACCGCTTGACTTAGCTGGGAAATGAGTTTGGCACGCACCTTAGGAAATGTGGAATTGTTTCACAACTCACGCCGCCCGGCACACCTCAGCGAAATGGTGTGTCTGAACATCGTAATCGCACTCTATTGGATATGGTGCGATCTATGATGTCTCTTATTGACTTACCGCTATCATTTTGGAGATATGCATTAGAGACTGCCGCATTCACTTTGAATAGGGCACCATCTAAATCCTTTGAGACGACACCGTATGAATTATGGTTTGGAAAGAAACCTAAGTTGTCGTTTCTAAAAGTTTGGGGATGCGATGCTTATGTGAAGAAACTTCAACCTGAGAAGCTCGAACCCAAAGCGGAAAAGTGCGTCTTCATAGGATATCCAAAGAGACTATTGGGTATACCTTCTACTTACGATCCGAGGGCAAAGTCTTTGTTGCCAAGAATGGATCCTTTCTCGAGAAAGAGTTTCTCTCGAAAGAAGTAAGTGGTAGGAAAATAGAACTTGATGAGGTAATCGTACCTCCACTCAAACTGGAGAGTAACGCAGCACAGGAAGTTGTTTCTGTGGAGCCTACACCGGCTGGAGAGGAAGTTAATGATGATGATCATGAAACTTCAGATCAAGTTACTATTGAACGTCGAAGGTCCACTAGGACATGTTCCGCACCAGAGTGGTACGGCAACCCTGTCCTAGAGATCATGTTATTGGACAACGGTGAACCTTCGAACTATGAAGAGGCGATGGCGGGCCCGGATTCCAAAAAATGGCGTGAGGCCATGAAATCCGAGATAGGATCCATGTATGAGAACAAAGTATGGACTTTGGTGGACTTGCCTCATGATAAGCGAGCCATTGAAAATAAATGGATCTTTAAGAAGAAGACTAACGCAGACGGTAATGTGACCGCCTATAAGGCTCAACTTGTCGCTAAGGGTTATCGACAAGTTCAAGGAGTTGACTACGATGAGACTTTCTCACCCGTAGCGATGCTGAAGTCTATCCAAATCATGTTAGCAGTTGCCGCATTTTATGGTTATGAGATCTGGCAATTGGACGTCAAAACGGCATTCCTTAATGGCTTACTCAAGGAAGAACTGTATATGATGCAGCCGGAAGGTTTTGTCGATCCTAAAGATGCTAACAAAGTATGCAGGCTCCAACGCTCCATCTATGGGCTGGTGCAAGCATCTCAGAGTTGAAACATTCGCTTTAATGAGGTGATTAAAGCGTTTGGTTTTGTATAGGTTTATGGAGAACCCTGTATTTACAAAAAAGTAAGTGGGAGCTCTGTGTAGGGGAACGCGACAGAAAACAAAATTTTCGGTATAGCGAGCACGCCCAGGACCACTATGGAGAATGCATACAAGGTTTGATCTGATCCGTACCGACTCGTAGCGCAGCGGAAGAAGAGTCGGTGGAGATCGTTGGTGCAGATCCCCGCAGCTAGGATTTACAACCTCCCAACCGCGAGGATGTACTCCCTCGTCGGACAGCCCTTCGGGAGGCGGTCGGACAGTCCCCCGGACGATGTCACGGACAGCCCTTCGGGAGGACCCTCGAAACTCGAACGGAGACTCGGACGGCCCTTCGGGAGGACTCTCGAAACTCGACCCGAGACTCGGACAGCCCTTTGGGAGGACACTCGAACAGCCCCTCGGGCAAAAGATCGAAACTACGAACTCTCTACGGGGTTGCACACATACGGTGTCATCTATCCGGCAGGGCTTCGCCGTCCAGAACTAGTTCCTGCCGGAACCCAGACAGCCTTTCGGCTCTACGAAAAACTCTTTTCGTGTGAGGGAGAGAGAGAGCTTGCAAAGCAAAGCATGTGTATGAGAGCAAAGGATGAGTGTGGAGAGTGCATCTCCACCTCTATTTATAGGAAAACCCAAGGGGTAGGGTGGCACTTGAAATACCCAAAATGCCCATGAAGTCCTCCTACCCCTTGGGAACGCACACCACAAGGGCATAAAGGGAAAGCCTCCAAATAGTGTTGCCTGCATCACCATGCCTGCATCACCATGCCTGCATCACCATGCCTGCATCATCCCCTAATAGTATTCCACTATTCACAATAGTGTTTCCACTATACATATATAGTGTTTCCACTATTTATATATATAGTGTTTCTACTATTCAAAATAGTGTTTTCACTATTCACGAAGACATTTTTCTGCGTCCATTAAATCCCAAATTATTTCTGTGTGCCTAGAATAATTCCAGTACCCACTAAAACAATTTTGGACGCGTTCCGAAACAATTCCGGAACAATGTTTTTCTTCAGCGAAAAGCTACCATAGCGGTTCCGGCGGCTCCGGAACACTTCCGGTTTTTTCCTCCGAAAAATCCCAGAAGTCCCCAGAATCATTCTGGCACCCTCCAAGAATTTCCAGACGTGTGCCAAAACCATTTTGACTTAATGGTATACTCCGAAACAACTTTTCGGTTTTACCGGAACTATTCCAATGTTCTCTCTCCGGAACTCTTCCGTTGTCTCCGAAACTTTTTCGGTGATTTTCTCTCAGACTCCCTGTCTAGTATTCAGCAGATAGATGACCCTTAAGCGTGTGACCCTATAGGTTCGGTGAAGTATAGACATGACCCGGAACACCTTCCGATCAATGATCAGCATCGGAGCCGTGGACACCCATATCGATCCCTATACCCACACGAATAAATATTCGAGTGAACCTCCAGTTGCCGTGAGCTATTCCTGTTGCTTCGCGATATGTTACAATTACCCGAGGTGAGAAACATCGGCATCCTCGTGGATCAACACTTGTCCACAATGCCAGTTACCTCGTTGCCGGTATTGTTCTCTTTTCTCGTTCCCATGTTTTGGCATCCCCGTGATCAAATCACAAAGTGTCTGGCCAGACGACGATGGATACCGTAACACCGAGAGGGCCCAGAGATATCTCTCCATCACCGAAGGAGCAAATCCCAATCTTGAGCTATCAAGTTACTTGACATACTTTTCCGTGAACCCGTAAGCCGCCGTAATAGCCACCCATTTACGGATGACGTTCAACAAACCCCAAAGTTCATGAAGCAAGCATGAAGAAACTCGATACTCGCATGGTCTAAGGAATTATGCAAACATTAACTTCTCTGTGTTATTAACCATAAACTTATGACGAATGTATCTCATAGCATAACATCAATTCGGATCGATTCAACACAAGTGTTCTACCAACATCGTGCCCTCAAAATTGCCGGCATGGCCATGCCCATGATCAGGAAAACAGGATCATCATGCAATACTTGAGCCAGTCTTAGAGGCAAGACTAGGAATACAATTTACCATTTATTATACCACACGTGCACATGAGTTTCCCTCCAAGACTCGTTTTATTTGCAGACTCGAGAATCATTGCAGTTATAGCATGGATCATAAACATTCATTACAAACTTGGAGATACAAAAGTAACTGATATTACTGCCTCTAGGGCATATCTCCTACAGACTCCCACTTGCACTAGAGTCATAATCTAGTTACATGGCTTCCCTAACACCAATGGCAATCCGGTGTTGCTCATGCTTTGCTCGTGGTAGAGGCTTCGTCATCGGGTCTGACACATTCAGATCCGTGTGAACTTTGCGTACTTTCACTAAACCTTCTTCGACATGATGTCGAATGAGTTTAAATTTGCGTTGAATATGCATTGTCTTATGGTGCGAACATGGCTCCCTTGCCTGAGCCACGGTGCCACTATTGTCACAATAGATCTCCACTGGGTCCAGAGCACTTGGAACCACACCAAGGTCTTCAAGGAATTGCTTGATACCGACAGCTTTCTTGGAGGCTTCTAAAGCAGCCACATATTCCGCCTCCGTTGTAGAATCCGCCACAGTCTTTTGTTTGGAACTTTTCCAATCAACTGCACCGCCGTTCAATAAGAAAACATAGCCCGATTGAGATTTGAAGTCATCTGGGTCAGTCATGAAGCCTGCATCAGTGTAACAACTTACAATGAGCTCTTCATCACCTCCGTACACAAGGAGTAAATCCTTGGTCCTCCTGAGGTACTTAAGAATACCCTTAACTGCGGCCCAGTGTTCCAATCCTGGATCACCTTGGTACCGGCTGCTAACACTTAGCGCATAGGAAACATCCGGTCTTGTACATAGCATGGCATACATAATAGAACCAACTGCCGAAGCATATGGAATATCATTCATTTGTACTCGCTCATCGAGGGTCCGAGGACACTGATTCTTGCAAAGCACTGTGCCAGGTGACATGGGGAGTAGGCCTTTCTTGGAGTTCTCCATGTTGAACCTTTTCAACACCTTGTCAATGTACGTGCTTTGGCTTAGCGCTATCAGGCGTCTTGATCTATCTCTATAGATCCTGATGCCCAATACATATGCCGCTTCGCCTAAGTCTTTCATTGAAAAACTCTTCTTCAATGAGTCTTTTATTTCGCTAAGAAATTTCACATCATTTCCAATCAACAATATGTCATCCACATACAAGATTAGAAATGCTTTTGCGCTCCCACTAAACTTCTTGTAAACACAAGATTCTTCATCGTTCCTGATGAAGCCAAACTCTTTGACCACTTCATCAAAACAAATGTTGCAGCTCCTTGATGCTTGCTTCAGACCATAAATGGCTTTCTGAAGCTTGCATACCTTTCTAGCATTCTTAGGATCGACAAAACCTTCTGGCTGTATCATGTATACATCCTGTTCAAGGTTTCCATTTAGGAAAGCCGTTTTGACATCCATCTGCCATATTTCATAATCGAAATAAGCAGCAATTGCTAGTAATATCCGAACAGACCTGAGCATGGCTACGGGCGAGAAAGTCTCGTCGTAGTCAACTCCTAGAACTTGCGTGAACCCTTTCACGACAAGTCTAGCTTTGTGGATAGTAATGTTACCATCCGCGTCCGTCTTTCTTTTGAAAATCCATTTACAACCAATGGGTTTTACGCCATCTGGAAGTTCTTCCAAGTTCCAAACTTGGTTTTCGTACATGGATTCCATCTCGGATCTCATGGCCTTGTGCCATTCCCTTGAGCTAGGCCCCGCCATCGCTTCCTTGTAGTGCGCAGGTTCATCGTCTTCAAGAATGAAGATTTCGTTATCAAACCATTCAGGTGGCTGGATAGCCCTACCTGATCTGCGCGGTTCAGTTACAACATTGTCTGAAGTTTCCGCATCACATGCGACAACTTCCGGCTCGGTTGTAGGGATAATTTGCGGAATTACTTCCGGTTCCTTAGCCATATCAACGGTTGCCGAAGATTCACTAATCTCATTAAGCTGTACTGTCCTCCTACTCAATTCTTTAGCGAGAAACTCTTTCTCGAGAAAATGTGCAACCTTTGCGACAAACACTTTGCCCTCGGTTTGGTGGTAGAAGGAATATCCAATGGTGTTATTTGGATAACCTACAAAGTAACATTTGTCTGATCTAGGTTCTAGCTTGGTTGGCTGTAAACGTTTTACGTATGCCTCACAACCCCAAACCTTGAGATGTGACACACTAGGTATCTTCCCATACCACATCTCATGTGGTGTCGTCTCAACAGACTTAGACGGTGCTCTGTTTAATGTATAAGCAGCAGTTTCTAGTGCGTGACCCCAAAAAGATATCGGTAGATCTGTAAGAGACATCATCAACCTTACCATGTCTAACAGGGTTCGGTTACGTCGTTCCGACACTCCGTTTCGCTGTGGAGTTCCGGGAGGCGTAAGCTGTGAAACGATTCCACGATCACTCAGATGTTGGCCAAACTCGTGACTAAGATATTCGCCTCCGCGATCAGACCGCAGAAACTTAATCTTTTTGTTACGATGATTTTCTACCTCATTCTGAAATTCTTTGAACTTTTCAAAGGTTTCCGACTTATGCTTCATCAAGTAGATATAGCCATACCGACTCAAATCATCAGTAAAAGTCACGAAGTAAAAATACCCACCCCGTGCGGCCGTGTTCATTGGACCACATACATCACTATGTATTATTTCCAATAATTCACCCACCCGTTCAGGATGACCCGTGAACGGCGTCTTGGTCATTTTTCCCATCAAGCAAGCTTCACATGTGTCAAATAATTCAAAATCGAGGGACGGTAAAACTCCATCTTTATGGAGTCTTTGCATGTGTTTCTTTCCGATGTGGCCAAGCCGACAGTGCCACAAGTAAGTGGCGGTGGTATCAGCCTTCTTAAGGCGTTTAGCATTCACGTTAAAGACATCATTTCCACATTCAAGATTTAGTATGAAAAGGCCCCCAACAATGGGTGCAAATCCATAAAACATATCCTTACAATAAAGTGAACAACCATTGTTCTCAGACTTGTAGGAGTACCCGTCGTGCACTAAACATGATCCAGAGATAATGTTTCTACACAACAACGGAACAAAATAACAGTTACTAAGTTCCAAAATAAATCCTGAAGGGAGACGTAGAGGCATAATGCCGACGGCTTGAGCGGCGATCCCAGCGCCATTCCCGACACGCATCACGACTTCATTCTTTGCCAGCTTGCGCACCTTCTGAAGCCCCTGTATCGAGTTGCAAATGTGAGCAACCGATCCGGTATCAAATACCCAAGACTTAGAATTTTCACTAGCAAGCAAAACGTCAATGACATTAACTTGTATAACAATTATACCTTTTCCGGTTTTCCCGAATTTCTTATCTTCCAGATACTTCTTGCAGTTTCTCTTCCAGTGTCCTGTGCCCTTGCAGTAGAAGCACTCAGTTTCATTCTTGGCTCCGCCCTTAGATTTGCGTTGGAATCCGGTCTTACCGGCGCCCTTGCCTTTCTTTGGCTTGCCTTTCTTTTTGAAACTGACAGTTTTATTCACAAGCAACACTTGCTTGCGATTTTTCTGCAGTCCTCCTTCAACAGTTTTCAGCATGGCAAGCACCTCATTAGGTGTTTTGTCCATCCCATTCATGTTGTAGTTCATGACAAAACATCCGTAAGAAGGGGGGAGTGAACAGAGCAACATGTCCATTACATGCTCTTCTGGAAGTGGAAATTCCAGGGTTTTAAGCCTTTCAGCGTAGCCAATCATATTGACTACGTGCTCGCCAACTGAACTGCCCTCAGCCATCTTGGTCTCCGACATCATCTTCATGATATCAAAACGTTCAGACCTTGCATTAAACTTGTAAAGAGCATCCAGATCCTTGATCATATCAAAGGAGTTATGGAATTCAAAACGTTTTTGAAGCTCTGAACTCATGCAAGACAGCATGAGGCACTGCACTAAGTTGTAATCATCATCCTTAGTGGCCCAGACATTCTGTATGTCTACCGCGGCTGTTGCCGCCGGCTTTGGTGGAAGAGCTCCATCAAGCACGTACACTTTCTTAGCGCTCCTGAGGACAATCCTCAGGGTACGGACCCAGTCCGCATAGTTGTTTCCATTCGCAGCTAACTTCTCTTTCTCTAACATCGGGCCTAAGTTGAACGCGCTATTGCGAGCCATTTGATCTACAACGGAAAACACAAGTTCATTTTAGACATTGTTCATAATGATTTTTGGCACTAGTGAATAAACAATTTTAATCTAAAGTGCGCTCCCACTCAAATCAATATCTCTCATAATTGATTGTGAGTGATGCAAGATCCAACTTTCAATTTAGCGTCAAGGATGTAACCATCTCAAGTGACGAGAATTTCAATTGGTAGGCCAACTTGCCAATCACATCTCTATGTGACTCTTGTTCATCTTTCGATGCGTGTGTTCCGAGCTCATGACTTTCATGCCTGAACGTCAAGACAACCAAGTGATCTCGCTGCGAGGTCTCAACTCACCCGCCTCACACTTCTCTAATCGTTCGTATCCATGTAACCATGTGATACCCCGAAGAGATAGGTGCCGTGATGGTGCTACACTTGGGAGAACACTATCTACTTGATATTTTTGTGAGAGATCACCCTAATAAAAAGCGACTACCGCGCAATCAAGAAGGGTGCATCAAGAGGGATAAACATCTCAGGCAATTCATAATAGCATGATATGATATAGCCCCTTCTGACGGAGAAGTCAAGTATTTCTTCGTCTTCGGCATTCGCGTCGGTGTTCACCTTTGCGAAGATTGCCACCACCTTGTCGATGCACCAAATAATATTGCTATCTCTATAGCTAATAAAATAAGTGCATTACATAAGGTTGACACGCAGGTCATTAAAGTGCAATCATATGGCTCCAGCCATCATGCCGAATCATGACACGCGGGTCATGTTAATTACATCATATAGCCATCTCATACATAATAAAATTGAATATGAGCATTGCTATACCACATCACATGCAAACCATCCTGCAAAACCAAGTTAGATGCCTCTAATCGGTTTATGCAAAATTTTATTTTACGTGGCTTCTAAGGTTTTGACTTAAACCGCAGCTACCAACGTTTATCATCAAGTATGATACTTCAAGTTGCTAGATTAACTTTCCAGGGTGTATGAAACACGAGATAGTAAAATCTCGAGCCCCATACTAAACTTCGTCATACGCGTGACCCCCGTGCAGATCATATCTGCATTGCCCTTCGTCTGCGAAACATCCATCTTTCTTTAACTATGGTGGAACCCAAAGACACTGAAGCACTTCGTTGATCTGTCAATCAGCATACTCAGGAGCAGCATGAAAGGATCGCGGATTGCCAGAACTTTGTAAGATTCCACCATTCCGTCAAGATCAGGAGTACGCAAATTCACGGGAAGCAACAAGAACATCGGGTAACAGATTTCATCTGCTACCCGCACAAATAATTTTCAGCAATAGATCTCATCTACTACAAAATTATACTATGCAATACTCATACATCTCATGTATTCTAGATCATACCATGCATCTACTCATAGCCTGGCTCTGATGCCACTGTAGGGGAACACGACAGAAAACAAAATTTTTGGTATAGCGAGCACGCCCAGGACCACTATGGAGAATGCATACAAGGTTTGATCTGATCCGTACCGACTCGTAGCGCAGCGGAAGAAGAGTCGGTGGAGATCGTTGGTGCAGATCCCCGCAGCTAGGATTTACAACCTCCCAACCGCGAGGATGTACTCCCTCGTCGGACAGCCCTTCGGGAGGCGGTTGGATAGTCCCCCGGACGATGTCGCGGACAGCCCTTCGGGAGGACCCTCGAAACTCGAACGGAGACTCGGACGGCCCTTCGGGAGGACTCTCGAAACTCGACCCGAGACTCGGACAGCCCTTCGGGAGGACACTCGAACAGCCCCTCGGGCAAAAGATCGAAACTACGAACTCTCTACGGGGTTGCACACATACGGTGTCATCTATCCGGCAGGGCTTCGCCGTCCAGAACTAGTTCCTGCCGGAACCCAGACAGCCTTTCGGCTCTACGAAAAACTCTTTTCGTGGGAGGGAGAGAGAGAGATTGCAAAGCAAAGCATGTGTATGAGAGCAAAGGATGAGTGTGGAGAGTGCATCTCCACCTCTATTTATAGGAAAACCCAAGGGGTAGGGTGGCACTTGAAATACCAAAATGCCCATGAAGTCCTCCTACCCCTTGGGAACGCACACCACAAGGGCATAAAGGGAAAGCCTCCAAATAGTGTTGCCTGCATCACCATGCCTGCATCACCATGCCTGCATCATCCCCTAATAGTATTTCCACTATTCACAATAGTGTTTCCACTATTTACAATAGTGTTTCCACTATACATATATAGTGTTTCCACTATTTATATATATAGTGTTTCTACTATTCAAAATAGTGTTTTCACTATTCACGAAGACATTTTTCTGCGTCCGTTAAATCCCAAATTATTTCTGTGTGCCTAGAATAATTCCAGTACCCACTAAAACAATTTTGGACGTGTTCCGAAACAATTCCGGAACAATGTTTTTCTTCAGCGAAAAGCTACCATAGCGGTTCCGGCGGCTCCGGAACACTTCCGGTTTTTTCCTCCTAAAAATCCCAGAAGTCCCCAGAATCATTCTGGCACCCTCCAAGAATTTCCAGACGTGTGCCAAAACCATTTTGACTTAATGGTATACTCCGAAACAACTTTTCGGTTTTACCGGAACTATTCCAATGTTCTCTCTCCGGAACTCTTCCGTTGTCTCCGAAACTTTTTCGGTGATTTTCTCTCAGACTCCCTGTCTAGTATTCAGCAGATAGATGACCCTTAAGCGTGTGACCCTATAGGTTCGGTGAAGTATAGACATGACCCGGAACACCTTCCGATCAATGATCAACATCGGAGCCGTGGACACCCATATCGATCCCTATACCCACACGAATAAATATTCGAGTGAACCTCCAGTTGCCGTGAGCTATTCCTGTTGCTTCGCGATATGTTACAATTACCCGAGGTGAGAAACATCGGCATCCTCGTGGATCAACACTTGTCCACAATGCCAGTTACCTCGTTGTCGGTATTGTTCTCTTTTCTCGTTCCCATGTTTTGGCATCCCCGTGATCAAATCACAAAGTGTCTGGCCAGACGACGATGGATACCGTAACACCGAGAGGGCCCAGAGATATCTCTCCAGCACCGAAGGAGCAAATCCCAATCTTGAGCTATCAAGTTACTTGACATACTTTTCCGTGAACCCGTAAGCCGCCGTAATAGCCACCCATTTACGGATGACGTTCAACAAACCCCAAAGTTCATGAAGCAAGCATGAAGAAACTCGATACTCGCATGGTCTAAGGAATTATGCAAACATTAACTTCTCTGTGTTATTAACCATAAACTTATGACGAATGTATCTCATAGCATAACATCAATTCGGACCGATTCAACACAAGTGTTCTACCAACATCGTGCCCTCAAAATTGCCGGCATGGCCATGCCCATGATCAGGAAAACAGGATCATCATGCAATACTTGAGCCAGTCTTAGAGGCAAGACTAGGAATACAATTTACCATTTATTATACCACACGTGCACATGAGTTTCCCTCCAAGCCTCGTTTTATTTGCAGACTCGAGAATCATTGCAGTTATAGCATGGATCATAAACATTCATTACAAACTTGGAGATACAAAAGTAACTGATATTACTGCCTCTAGGGCATATCTCCTACACTCTGTAGCATTTCTTATATTATATGTGGATGACATGCTGATAATGGGAGATGATATAGAACTCTTGGAAAGTATAAAGGCCTACTTGAATAAGTGTTCTTCAATGAAGGACCTTGGAGAAGCTGCTTACATATTAGGTATTAAGATCTATAGAGATAGATCGAGACGCCTCATAGGTCTTTCACAAAGCACATACCTTGAAAAGATATTGAAGAAGTTCAATATGGATCAGTCCAAGAAGGGTTTCTTGCCTGTGTTGCAGGGTGTGAGATTGAGTACGACTCAATGCCCGACCATGGCAAAGGATAGAGAAGAGATGAGTGTCATCCCCTATGCTTCAGCCATAGGCTCTATTATGTATGCCATCCTGTGTACCAGACCTGATGTGAACCCTGCCATAAGTTTGGTAGGGAGGTACCAAAGAGATCCCGGAGCGGAACACTGGACAGCGGTCAAGAATATCCTGAAGTACCTGAAAAGGACAAAGGACATGTTTCTCGTATATGGAGGTGCCGAAGAGCTCGTCGTAAAGGGTTACGTCGACGCTAGCTTCGACACAGATCCGGACGACTCCAAGTCGCAAACCGGATACGTGTATATTTTGAACGGAGGGGCAGTCAGCTGGTGCAGCAGCAAGCAAAGCGTCATGGTGGCATCTACATGTGAAGCGGAGTACATAGCTGCTTCGGAAGCAGCGAAGGAGGGAGTCTGGATGAAGGAGTTCATCACCGACCTAGGAGTGATTCCCAATGCGTCGGGCTCGATGACTCTGCTCTCTGACAACACTGGAGCTATTGCCCTTGCGAAGGAGTCCAGGTTTCACAAGAAGACAAGACACATCAAGTGCCGCTTCAACTCCATCCGTGATTACATCAGGAGGGAGACATAGATATTTGTAAAGTGCATACGGATCTGAATGTCACAGATCCGTTGACTAAACCTCTCTCACGAGCAAAACATGATCAACACCAGAATGCTATGTGTGTTCGATTCATCACAATGTAACTAGATTATTGACTCTAGTGCAAGTGGGAGACTGTTGGAAATATGCCCTAGAGGCAATAATAAAATGGTTATTATTGTATTTCCTAGTTCATGATAATTGTCTATTATTCATGCTACAGTTGTGTTAACCGAAAACCGTAATACATGTGTGAATACATAGACCACAACATGTCCCTAGTGAGCCTCTAGTTGGCTAGCTCGTTGATCAATAGATGGTCACGGTTTCATGACCATGGACATTGGATGTCGTTGATAACGGGATCACATCATTAGGAGAATGATGTGATGGACAAGACCCAATCCTAAGCATAGCACAAGATCGTGTAGTTCGTCTGCTAAAGCTTTTCAATGTCAAGTATCATTTCCTTAGACCATGAGATTGTGCAACTCCCGGATACCGTAGGAATGCTTTGGGTGTGCCAAACGTCACAACATAACTGGGTGGCTATAAACGTACACTACGGGTATCTCCGAAAGTGTCTGTTGGGTTGGCACGAATCGAGACTGGGATTTATCACTCCGTGTGACGGAGAGGTATCTCTGGGCCCACTCGGTAAGACATCATCATAATGAGCTCATAATGATGTACTACGGAACGAGTAAAGAGACTTGCCGGTAACGAGATTGAACATGGTATAGGGATACCGACGATTGAATCTCGGGCAAGTATCATACCGATAGACAAAGGGAATTGAATACGGGATTGATTGAATCCCCGACATCGTGGTTCATCCGATGAGATCATTGTGGAGTACGTGGGAGCCAACATGTTTATCCAGATCCCGCACGTGGAGTACCGACATTTTGGTTACCGGAAATGTTTCGGGGGTCACCGGTAACGCACCGGGACCACCGGAAGGGTTTCGGGGTCCCACCAAGTGGGCCCACCGGCTCCAGAGGCTGCATGGGCCTGGGGGTGGAGGGAACCAGCCCCTAGGTGGGCTGGTGCGCCCCTCCACCAGGCCCAAGGCGCAGCTGAAGTGGGAGGAGGGGCAAACCCTAGGGCAGATGGGCCCTAAGGCCCACCCTAGGGCAGCCGCACCACTCCCTCCCTCTGGCCGCCGCCAGATGGGATCTGGAGGCTGCCGCCAGCCCCTAGGGTGGGAACCCTAGGGCGCAGCCCTCCCTCCCCCTCCTCCTATATATATTAGAGGTATTGGGGGCTGCCAGACACACGGTTCTCTCCCTCTCTGGCGCAGCCCTACCTTTCCCTCTCCTCGTCCTTCGTAGTGCTTAGCGAAGCTCTGCCGGAATCCACGCAGCTCCACCGTCACCACACCGTCGTGCTGCCGGAGCTCTTCCCCAACCTCTCCTTCCTCCTTGCTGGATCAAGGCGTAGGAGACGTCACCGGGCTGCACGTGTGTTGAACGCGGAGGCACCGTTGTTCGGTGCTAAGATCGGAATCCACCGCGATCTGAATCGCTGCGAGTACGACTCCACCAACCGCGTTCTTGTAATGCTTCCGCTTCGCGATCTTCAAAGGTATGAAGATGCAATCTCTCCCCTCTCGTTGCTGGTTTCTCCATAGATAGATCTTGGTGACACGTAGGAATTTTTTTGATTTACTACTACATCTCCCAACATTGCCAGGATAGTTCTTTGGTTAACCACTACAAACTATTTTCATGCTTCCAAGGGCAAGCCAAGGGGACACTAATTCCCGAATAGAGCAAGATTTAAGGCTACAAAGACCTTCTTTGCATGTGTTCTTTTGAGTGTTGTTGGCGACAAGATTGTTGATCTCTCCATGAAAACTATGGTAAGTTTCCTATTGATTCATTCAATACGGCATTCTTCTGCTTGGTGGATTGACATGAGTGCCAACGTACATGTGTGTGTTGATATCTTCATGTTTTCTTCTTATCAGGTCGCAAGGACTGCAACCCTGCTGATGGGAAACATGTCACATGCTTTTGTTCATGGTGTTAGTATGGTTGGTCTAAAGTTTACTATGGGAAAGAACATTTGTCCACTACAACTTAGTTATCTTCGATGTGCGGGGGTCAAGCGTTGAAGCTCATTAAATTGCCAAGTATTCCCTTTCTCTTGATCATAGTTACCACCTATGGATTGGGCAACTGCATGGCTCCCTATGGAACACTATGTTTGTTAAATTTGATCAAGAAATCTTGAGAATTTCTAAAAAAAGGCTTTGGATAGCTACTTGCCCTCAATCACACACCCCTCGACTTGCTCAATGACTTTCATGCATTGTTGGACAATTTGGGAGAACCATGACGAGCCATTCGCCTATGAAAAAGGCGATTCATAAGTTGAATGAACGCAAAATAATTCACCAAAAGTACAAGCAAAAGGGAATTAACTCGTACATTAAAAGAAGGCCGAGGAATGAGATGTGGGAGCCCTACGAGGCTGTTAGGATTTAATTAATCCTATTAATCCCTACTTTTCCTCTTCGTGGCGGTTGCCTCGTGTCCTTTCGGACGCATCCCTTCAGACGCATCCCTTCGAGGACTATATATATGTGTAATTTCATCATCAATGAGGACAACAATTCACTTTTACATCTCGGTCTCTGTCTCTCTACTTTTACCTTCGAACACGTTATCAACACGCTCTAGCCGAGAGCAGAAGGCCACCAGAGAGATTAGCCATCCCGGCGGTTACGGATGCCGTTCTCGTCGTCGTGGATGACCACACGCAAGCAATGCAAAGGAAATCTCTGTGGAAGCGGGAACCGGAACATATTCTCCATGAAGGAAGCAACCTATACAGAGAAGAACGACCGTTCCATTGAGCGCTTGTGAGAGACATCCTCCAGCGACGCGGCGATGGAGCCCAGGTGCCGACGCTCGATCGGGGCGTCCTCCAACGCATGGTTTGGTCTCGCCTTCTCCTTCCCCTTCTCCCAGACGCAGACAGGAGTGGCCGCATAAGCGACCCTCTCTGCCACGGCCGACCGCGGCGCATCAGCGACCAGGGCCTGGCGTGGCAAGCGCCTCCCGGCAGGAGGCACAGCGGCGTGACAAGCGCCTCCCGACCGGAGGCTCCGCGCCGATGGCGGGGCACAGCCAGTCTCGGCCTCTCGGCGCGCGGACCACGGCGACCTACCCATCACAGCCCGCGACGGAGCCCACAGCGGTTCCTGGACAGCGGAGCACCCGCATCTTCTACGTCCTGGCGACAACGAAGGCGGTCGATGGAGGCGAGGCCCGACGCGGCTCCCGGCATCCGGAGTGCCTGCGGCCACGGTCCTGCCCGTGGCGGAGATGGCACGGGCTCTCCCTCCGGCTGACTGCGTGCAGCCTATTCAGGCGGCCCGCGGTGCAGCGATGCCCGGCGCGGCCAGCCCCTCCCGGGCGGCAGCCCAGCGGAGGCAGCCCCGATGGCACACGACGAGAGCACACCACGACCAGTGGCTGTTACGGGAGAAATCCCCACCAGGAACCGCCGCTCCAGAGAGATGGAGAATTGGGAACCTTATCCTTTGCCATGTTTTTGATAAGGTCCCTAATGTTTCCCGATTTGCACAATCAACCAAAACCACTTTCTAGGGAGATTTTGCATCACTCTAAAGTTTTGATATAAACTGCAGCTTGCTCCAACAAGTATTGCTATTCATTAGTAGCATTTGTTTAGGCCAGATCTGCAATTAAATCATTTTATGTTGAATTCTAAAATTCCAGAAATACATGGTTGTTAGTGCCTAATATGTTCTTTACTCGCACAACTACAATGTTTTTGCAATTGAGATTAAGTTTTCTCGCACAACAATGTTGATTTGCGATTGAGAAATTTTTCTTGCAATACAATCTCATTGTGACTGAGGTTAACTTTCTCTTGGAAAATATTAATTCACCACTGTGAATTATCTTGCAACTTGATACAAGATCATCTTATTTAATTTGAGGTAGAGACAATTCAAGATTTTTCACTTGAGCATCAAGTTTGCAACATCATTACTATTCATTACGATAGTAGTGTATATCTCTAGAGTACCTTGTATTCCAGATTAAATAATGATGTAATACATTTCCATGCTATTCTACATGTTGAGATTATACATCCGTTATTCTACATGTTATTCTATGTGTTTACCACATATCAAGTTCTTTTGAACATGTTTTTGCGATTGATATCATCTTCTCTCGCATCAAACTTGTAAATTTTTGAATATTTCTCCCTCATTATATTTGGAATCACAAGGTAATGAGTTGGGATCTACTGCTCATTTGCATACTATCCCCTCTTACTGTGAGGTCTATGCTTTGTCAAACTCGACAAGTGATTACCTTCAACGTGTATTCCTTATATCTAAATTGTAGCATACACAAGGTAATGGCCATGCAGCCTATTACTGTGAGATCTAAGTGATCTTCAATGTGTTATGTTCACACAATTGAGGTTGAGAATTTTTCATGTTTACGCTTGAGGTTGAGAATTCTTATTACACAACCATGATGGTTTTTAATTTACCGACCGTAAATTAATTATCTCTGGTAATCGATGGCTAGAGAATTTGAGGCATTCACCCTCAATGGCCACCACTGCCCATCCTGGGCCAAGGACATCATGATCACTCATGTGTCTCGTGGGATAATGTGTGCAATCTAGGATTCACTTCTGGTCAGGATCACACCACTAACAGAAAAATGTTGTCTTATACATTATAAGACATTAGATTTAGATCTCAGCATCTGGTTATTCTGTATCAGCAATTCTTGGGACACAATGAACTCAAGGGCAAAGGTTTGGAGCTCACTTCAACCTACAACCCGACATCACCAATGATGATGGGACCCTACGGGCACGGAGAATGTGATGGTTGAATATGCCTCAACCGACATGTTTGGAGACTATGAATAGTCTTTCAATCTCCTGAGTGGTTAATATAATTAATGTCCATTTATGATGTTGTAACAACAACATAAGTATTGTTGTCATCATATATTGTATATCACAATATATTGCATCAGCACTTTGATACAAATACATTTGTATGTGTTTTATATATCTGACAATGATTTTCATATTTAGAATCTTCATGTCTGTATATAGATTTCTACGGGAGTCAATCCGATGAAAGATGATATGTGCCTTGTGGACATATGCACCACAAACTCTATACTCAGGGAAGTGAAGTGTTTCCACTCTCGTTGAGAGAAAGGAGATATTTTAAAATCGCTATAAGCGATGAGGTATTTCTTGGCTCAACTCGAGTCATATTTACTATCCCTGTGGGTACTTGAGTCATGTCAGGATGCTTTATTGCTTCCCGGTTTAACTCATACCTACTAAACCATAGAGATATCCGTAAAAATAGTTTCCATAGCGAAACTTATGATGACAACAAAGAGAAATAACTTCTCTTTACCATATGCAACGGATATGGCAAGCACATTCTCTATGTATCATCTGGATTGTACTACACATACTACAAAACCCGTAGCACATGTTGCGCCCAAGATAGTTTCCCAAAATGTCTTGTACATGACAAACTTGGCATACTTGCCTTGGTCATAGAGACATTGGGTTGAAACCGGAAATATGAGCAATCCCATTATTTAATGATTATCATGATGCTAAATTCTAACAATATTTGGATTTTATGTGCACTACATGTGACATAGGGAAGCTAATTTTAAGGCTCGCGCACCTTAAAGTCTACGCTGAACCACTCAGACTCCTTGAATGCATCAAGTTGAGGTAAGTGGCTCTTCCCATCCATTCACTAGACTATTCAGGTGTTCCATGGTTCTAAAAGACACATCTATATGATCGTATCAAGTGTGGTTTATCCACATGAAACCATTGGTTCATTATCCTGACATCGATTTCAAGCAAATCGAATGGATACCGTAGCAGAATTCTCCTTGAGTGCCTTCTATATTGGCCCTTGGATTGAAGTTTAGCCGTTTGTCGTAATGTCTAGACTCAAAATGGATTGGTAGAATCCTTTATCCAAAGAGTTAAGCTCATTGCATTATCTTTACTTTGGAATTGCAACTTACCAACTTTACGTTGGAGTCATGCAGTTTTACACACTCATGACCAAACTGCATACTATTATTCCCCTCTATCTTTGATACGTGGAAATATACCAAGTATTTCCCATCTATGGTAATTCAGTTGCATACCGATATCACCACCCGACATACATCATTGGCCCCTCAACATATAGTTGGGATCTATGTGAGGAATAGTTGTATTTCCGTCAATACCTCAAGCCCCTCGCATGGGGAGCTATTCAAGGCCAGTATGCTGATTCATGAGGAATATTTCCAGGCATTAGGGGGAGATTTAAAGTACCATAAAGAATGACAGGAAATTAGTGGAATGTTCAACACATTTCTGCCTCAAATCCACGTACTCAAAGAGCTGAACCATGCGTTCAGAAGGTTTGCAACACATTGCAAATAACCTGTCAGATTCATTTACTGACTATAAAGGTGTCACACAATCCTACAATCCTGCAAAAGTATGCCTGAAAGAGTGGAGGTACCAACAAGATCGACTCCACTCCCCGTTCAAAGCAACAGGGGGAGATATATGGCAAAAGTACATCAGGATTCAGCCTCTCGCAAGCAAGGATATCAAGGCCTGTGAAATAGTAAATGCAAATCAACTTCATGTTGACAGACACCTAATGGGTAGTATATACCCATTGGGTGGGAAACCTCCACGAACCCGGGTCATAGTGCACATAATGACCGGGACATCGGAATACCGACTCAACCACATTGGGAAATCGCGTGCAGTCACCATGGGTAACGATATTTCCATCAACTCTATATTGATATATAGATTCTGGAGAAACATATAACCGGAAGTCTACAATTGTCGACATACATTTCTCAACTAGATTGCAAAAACCTTTCAAATGATTCAGGTCCAAAGACCATGGTCATGGCAAAGTGTGAACAACACTCGGACTGAACTCAAGCAAAGGGTATAATCTAGGTAGAAATGATCTTGATCAATAATGGGAAGATATTCATAAGCAATACCTATACCAGTTTTCTTCTGGAAACAGAATTGAGAACAATGAAGTGGTGAAACAAAGAGAAAGTATTGTAGCACAAGGGTTCACGCAGATACCCAACTATTCTCCAGAGGTGATACCCAACTGGAAACAGGATTACTTATATCATTGGCAGTACAAAATCATCTATCTATGCAGTTGATAGATGTAGTGATCACATATCCATGTGGATCACTAGATTCAGACATATATGATTGATTTCTGATGGAATCTCAATTCTGAATCGAAATACAAAATGCAATATACATTGTGTAAAAATCAGTAAGTCACCATACGACTTATTGTTGTCGGTACATATGCTACAATTGGCGTAGTGAGTTTCTTATACACAAGGATTACTCCTACAATGATTATTATCCATGTTTGTGTGTCTTTAATTTTGAGACATGTAATCATCTAAATGACGAAATTTAAAATGAAGGATTTGGGTAAACCAAAATACTGCTCGTTACTACAACTTGAGCACCTTCATTCATAGGTTATGGTATACTATGTTGTCTATATCCAAAATATATTGGAGAAATTCATTGTGGACAAATCTTATCCATCCATAACTCTCATGGTAGTTCATTCTCTAGACGTAGAGAAAGATCTATTTAGACCAAGAGATGATGGAAATAAGATATTGGGACTCAACGTTCCATAATGCCATTGGATCCACCAAACACAACTTGTTGGTACTCAAGAATATCTTTTGTTGGTATGTGACGGCTTCAAATTTTGCAAGAATCAGGGGGAGTATCTTCCTGAATTGTTCATGTTCAATGCATCATATTATACTCTTTTTCCCTTCATGAGTTTACTTTACAGGTTCTCATAAAGGTTTTTAATGAGGTAATATCAACACAAGTTCATATGTCATATTTTCTGTTTTCCCCACCGGGTTTTTTAAGAAAGTATATACGCCATATTATTGTTCTCTAAACTCTATGAGTTTTCTCGTATTGAGTTAAAAGAGACAATAACCATTATGTGTTGCATCCTTTTCTCCTTATTTTTTCCACTGGGTTTGAAGGAGTCTTAGCAACATATCAAACACATATCTTCTCATATTTTCCCCACAGGGTTTTTGGAGGAGCCTTTTCAAGATGATGATACTTACACTAACAAGCATGGATTAGGGGGAGTGTTAGGATTTAATTAATCCTATTAATCCCTACTTTTCCTCTCCGTGGCGGTTGCCTCGTGTCCCTTCGGACGCATCCCTTCGGGACTATATATATGTGTAATTTCATCATCAATGAGGACAACGATTCACTTTTACATCTCAGTCTCTGTCTCTTTACTTTTACCTTCGAACAGAGGCCATTGACAAGGAAGAGTGAAATAATGGAATACAAGATGGCACATGTTTCTCAGACTCTTTTTTATTCCCTTTTTATGTTAATTCTCTGAGTTTTCTCTTTTGTATATGGACTGTTGTTGACGCTACAAGGCCCAAGGTCATTTCAAACACCCAGTTACACTCTATTATTCAATTTGACTACCAAACACACGGGCGTGAATTCTGTGGGCTAGCCTAGTTCATGCACTTATATTATTCTCCTCACTTCGTTCGGTTTTCTAATAGTTTTGCTTTAGATTTTTTGTTTTCTTCCTGTTTTACAAAGGTTTTTTTTCATGTTCTCTAATCTTTCTATTCCCAAAAACTGAAAAAATGTTCATGAATTAAAAAAACACTATATTAGAAAATTGTCCTCGACTTTAAAACATGCGTATGAATTCAAAATTTATTCGCTAATGTCTTTTTTAAAACCAGAAACTTAGATTTTATTTTATTTTAAATATGCTTGTGTATGAATTTAACAAATACTCACAAATTTAAAGATGTACATGTATTTCAAAAATAACTCTGAAATTAAAAAAATTCCCTAATTTATTTTAAAATAAATGTTCATGCATTTAGAAAATGCTCATGTATTTTACATAAATTCGCTAAGTAAAAAATTATTTGTGAATTTTATTAAATATTACTTAATTTCAAAAAAGTGAAATAAGAGAAATAAGAAAACCAAAAACAGGAAAAAAATAAAAATAGAAAGGGAGAAAGGAATAGAAAAGAGAGAAAGGAAAAAAATATGTAGAAGTATGCTAACAAAACAAATGAGAAAGTCGGTGAATGAACAACTATCGGTTAGCCTACTTGGGGTGGCCCAGTAGTTGGCTTTGCTCGACAAGTTCACACAAGGAGTATCAAATAGGAAGTCCATCATCCAAACAGACAAATGGTACGGGCAAACGAAACTGACTATTACCTTGCATTGTCTAAAAATATATAACATACATCGGTAGGTAAAACAAATAGAAGAAAAATGAGGGAGAGGATGGGGCCAACCCGCTAAAGACCCATGAGCAAAAGCAGGATGGCCGACACCCTCGACACATCCTATTTGCCGCTCTTTGCAGGTGATTAGAGGGGAAACGCACATGCGGTCGACCAACTGGTGCACGCAGAGAAGCTAGTGGGAAACATGGCATAGCAAAATCAGACCGAACACTGTCACATATTGAACCGAGCACCTTATCAAAACCGGAGCGAGGCACTATAACGAACTGGCATGATTTAATGTAGTGATTTGTTTTAGGAAAACAATTGACAACAAGCTTTGAAAACACGGTCAATTTTTCCAATTTATAAATAAGTAAAAAAGCATATATTTTTTGAAAAAGATGACAATTTTTAAAACTCCAAGAAAAAAATTGCCAATAATTTTTGAATTTTTGAAACATTTTCTGAAATCACGAACGAAATTTGAATATTGTGAATTGTTTTCTAAGAAAAGGCATTTGCTGAGCTAGCACACATGGAGTCTTTCCTTCATTCGGACTTTGCCAGCCTTAGGTGAGAAGGAACCTTGAAAGTTTTATGGAAATCGTTAGAGTTTCTGCCTCTGTATCGATTAATTAACACAACCATCTATTATTATAAAGTTTCAACGTTAAAAGTAACATCATCTATGGCAGGGCGCCTCATACCCATGTTAAATGCACCAGTGGATAGCCTGATCACTGACTGGCTCTAAACACCCGGACTGACCAGCATCCATCATATCTAACCTAAATTGAGGACAGATATGGGGAGACCCGGAAGCGCTCGGGCACGTCCACCATCTCCGATCCGGCTCATGCTAGCCCACACCGATCCCACATATACTCTGCCCCATCCGCTCGCCGGATCAAACCCTAGCCACTCCATTCCACTCACATGCCAAGACTACTAATAGAAGACAAGCTAGGGTTGATTGTGAGTCCGAGTCTCAGGATTGCAATGTCTACTGAAGACATGTATTATACTTATTTTTATTTTCGTGTTAAAAGGGATCGGTATTTGTGAGAAACTAGGGTTTCGTCCAGCTTTCCTTGTACAGCAACATCACCAACACAACCAGAAGCGCAAGTTTAATCAAGTATGGAAAAATAAATAAGCCTACTGGAACCGGGTGTGGTCGTGTGCATATTTTTTTTTTAAAAAGGCCACATATCATACATTACTCCGTCCCAAAATAAGTGTCGCAAATTTAGTACTAAGTTAATATAAATTTAGTACTAAAGCAACGACACTTATTTTAAAACGAAGGTAGTATTATATAGCACAAACCCTTAAAAAACACTTATAGAAATTGAAAACTACATCCAACACTTTGGGGTACCAAAGTCTTGTTCGTCATGCATCCACCGGCCACACATGTCGTGAACAAAGATCATTGCGGCAGCGGATCAAACTTGTCTAAACTAGAGAACATGCAAAGGCAATGACAGGAAGGTCGTCGATATAGACCAGATGATGTCGATGGCTGTGATTTAGACCTTAACCTTCCAAAGACTTGGTGTGTACTCATTGTATTCAGGGCCGGGCCCATAGTTGTGCAAACTGTGCGGACCCATGCTTTTGAAGGGCCTCGATTATTTATATGTATATATATATTTATTTTTTATTTTTTCTGAGGTAGGTGTTAGCCCGTGCATGGAGCTGGGCCGCTGCCAACTGCCACGTGACTCCCCCGCGCATGAGTCAGGCCTCGAGGGTCATACCGTCGCTCCAGCCGTCAGGTTGGTGCTGGATCTCCCCTAAAACAACTGATCTTTTCTTCAATCGGAACCGATGGGTGGTTTAGTTCTAATATGCCCGACCGCATCCAGACTCCACAGCTGGGCGACACGAGCACACGATGCATCCTCCTGCTCCTGGCTCCTGCCATTGGGACTTCCAAATCAGGCGACAGGTACATACAGAGGTAAGATGAGGAGTCGCAGTATAACAGTTTTGGGTTTTTGCATTGCAAATACAGTAAAGTCCTCATTGGTTTGCAACTTTGCATCTGGCTATTGTTCCTCCCGTGATCTCAGGTTCTCACAGAGTCAGAGAGGAAAAGCGATGGCTAGTTCATTTTTTGTAGTGAGACAGGGCCTCACTTTTTAGTTTCGCACAGGGCCCCGGATTTTATCGGCCCGATACTAATTATACGTATCTCCTAGATGCTATATATGATTCAACAAAGGCGCCCTATATGCAAAACTACATTGGGGTATCATGATGGTATGTAATTTAACATAGGAGACAGCATAAGTATCGAACACGAGAAATTTTCTTATCAGAACCCAAAAGAGTACTATGAAAATTAACTATAGCAAAGTTGCATGACTATCCATTCTCCACATCTGCAGGCTATAAATAGGAATTAATAAATCCACCATCAACTATATAAGCCAGCAAAATTCTATAATAGCATATTTCTCAAAACAATAAAATTACATATTTCAAAGGTTCCTTTCCAGATACACATATGCATATGATTTATAAACATCGAATCTGCATCTTTTGAGGGTCAATGAAAGTAATAAAGAAAAGCTGTAAAAAAATACTCGGGCTTGGCTAGCTCTAAACTTAGTTGGAGTTATTTCTTAAATAAGGTGGTTGCGAGTCCCAGTCTCAAACCTGCCCTTTCCCCGGAGACATGTACTATTTTGTATTTGGTGTTAACATGGCTGCACAATTGGACTAGGAATTCATAATTCACCATCGACTAGGTCGTCAACAGAACATATGGCAGATCATCGGGCATAATGAAATATATAAATAACTAAATTTTTGAAAACACATAAAATAAATCAACAAGTGACAAAAATTAAACAGAAAGAAATAGACATAATCGAAAGGCCATAAGTATTTAGGAAGCAATAAAGAAACAATCATAATATAATCTCCAGAAAAAATAAAACTTAGGCACATTTTTATAATATAAATTTCTTGATTAAAAATATTAAATTCAACGAAATGCACAATTAATTTAGGAAAATTAAGAAAATCTGAAAAAACTTTAGGAACTATCTTTTTTTAATTCCCTAGTTAGTAAATCAATGAATATAGTGCTACCTAAAAGAAACAAGAACAGACTGGTACAATATATGTTTGGAAACTCTATCTTTATCTAAATATATAGTCTACTTAAAACTGATCCATTTTCCTTTTGTAACACTAGATATAGAATTCATTACATGGATGCAACTTGTATGATGTACGACATGATCTATGCCACAGCTAGATAGTCTCTTCCATAAACACCAGTGGATAACGGCGATTCTGTTCTTTAGATTAATTTGCAGTTTATGCCAAAGAGTGTAATTACTATAGCAACTTTGCCCGTGTAATTACTATAGCTAGGCACACAATTGGACAGGCAGGCATGTATACAACATAAACATACATGTTTTGTGCAATTTCAAGGATTATTTGCATGGTACACCATAATGGAAAATACGGAGGTTTTGTTTTACATAATTATAAGTACACACATTACATTAGTAATACAATCATCGTGTTTCTTTGTTTGTACACACATGCATTGTCATAACATTACAAGAGAACCGAACACAGCACCAGCAACATGTAGCACACACTAGTTCCATATACATTTTTATTGATACCTAAATGAGAAAACGCGTATTAACTCTATATAATTCGATCATATATAGAGATGTCCAGCCAACCGGGGTGTAGCTTGCAGAACAAGGGGTTCAACTAGTGCAAGGCCTGCATTGCCTTCTTGGAGACTGATACTCTTAACGCCGGGAAGCTTTGTCCAAGTGAATCCCTGCAACATCCTTGCGAACAACATCATTGTGATAGAGGTCCCAAGTGAAATCCCAGGACAACCCCTCCTCCCACTACTAAATGAAATGAAACGGAGGCCTGGCTCCGTGAGAAGAACATTCAGGGTATTCAAATGCCTCTCAGGACGGAACTCAGATGGTTCGCTCCAAATCTTGGGATTTCGGCCCAGTCCAAGCCGGCTTAAAATGATGTGGCTATCCTTTGGGATGGTGTAGCCGGCGATAGTGGTGTCCACCATGGCAACATGGGGTATATTAAAAGCATGGTATGGGTGTATGCGGAAGGCCTCCCGGATACATGATTTGAGATAATTTAGCCGAGGAATGTCAGACTCCTGGACTAGTCTATCTTTACCGACGACAGCGTCGAGTTCATCGGTTGCTTTTTGCATGATCTCTGGCATGTTCATCATCTCAGCGAGCGCCCACTCAACTGCATTTGCTGGGTTGTCGACTGCTGCAAGCACCATTTCCTACACCGGTAGATGTTGAAATAAATAATGCAATCAATACCATACTGTACAACAACAAAAAAGTCAATAAATATATAATACATGATTGAAGAATAAACAATGAACTTTCTGTTGAGGTAGATCGTACTAACCGCTGTCTGTGCTCTTATTTCTTGTAGTGATAGCAACGGTTGTCCCTTTACATCTTTAAGATGAACTAGGACATCTAAAAAGTCTCTAACCTGTTTATCTTCACCACCTTTCTTGAGAGTGGATGACCTTTCATGGATCCGCTCCCGTATGATGGGATCATGCAACCGGTTGAGTGTTGTCATGACATCCATGGAAACCTCCTCATGGCCATCCAAGTCGAGGCCTACCAGGGCTGGGATGTAGTCAGACACGCAGAAGCTGTACACATGGTTGAGGGCTGTGAAAAGAGCGGCCACATGGGCCTCCTCCTCATATCCAGGCTCATTAGTCGATGAAGCCGGTAGGTTGCTAAAGTATTTCTTACCGAACACAAGCCTTCTTATGAGGTTACCACAGAAATGTTGTGCCACATGGCGCACGTTGACAATGTTTTCCGCATGTGGCATCATGCCACAACAAACGGTGTTGTTAATGTACCTTACAAGGTTGTCGTACTCCTCCTTCCGTAGGTGATGCAGCTTCTGCTCCATGGATGAGGTGAGGATCTCCTTGGTGAGAGTGTGCCTCATCTTCTTCCACTGTTCTCCATGTGGTGATAAGACCGAGCCCTTGTACCCAAAGCTGAATGTACCTGAGGCAAAGGTGGTGGGACGGGAGGCGAAAACTTCATCCTTCTTCCGTAGTACCTCACAGGCTATTTGTGGGCAGGCCACAACAATGACATGAGTAGCTCCGAGACGGAGGCACATGATGTCTGTGTTCATCTCCTTGAGAAGACGATGGATCCACCGGAACACTGCCGGCTTGTTCCAAACCAGCTGGTGCAAGTTCCCGATGATGGGCAGTGTGGCAGGCCCCGGTGGCAGCAGACCTTGGTGTGCCCTTTGCTGCTGGGACAATACCCCTCTCTTCCTTTTTAAGAGAAAATACATCAGCAAGGTAGCCATGATAACCAGCGTACAAAGAGTCATACAGCCTGAGCTGGTGAGGATGTTATATGAACTACAATAGACGGAAAGCAGTGGAATAGATAGGCTGGGGCTCACAAAGGGATGTGTGTTAACTGTTAAGACGTGTGTTGGTAGACACTCTTGCTTGGTGCATCTAACTTGGTTAATTCTATGGGTATTTATAGGACCTCCTGGGAGCTTACTAGCTTGGTTGCAGCTCGTCCACGGTTTCATGCATCGTACGTGGACATACTCACGTTCATATGATTATTTTATTAGTTAGAGAGTTAGAGATATACTTCAGTTTGATCATCCTCGTGAATTCTTCCACTTGCCAATATCAGAGAAGGCCTTTGCTGAGGTAGTTCATATGATGTCAAGAAAAAGTTCGGGGTTTACTCCAATATCAGAGACTTGCTTCAGGGATTATTGATTTGTTCATTTATCCCTGAACTACACTCGTGTCACAAGTGGCCCGCATTCGTTGGAGATCAGAGATTATCTCTTCACTTTGTCCTAGTAACGAGTGGCCTCTTGTAGCCTCTTTGACCTTTCCAAGTGTTTCTAGGCCGTGTTTCCTCCCTGAAATTGCACGTTGGAGGTCAGTCTCCTGGGACCTTTCCAAGTGTTTCTAGCCGTGCTTCCTCCGTCAGCCTCAGCCTTGATTTGGAATCTTGCACTGGGGCCGGGTCTCTGTGGGTGTCCGTCGGCCCGTACATTCACTGTCTGGAGCCATTCTCTCTTCCACACACTCATTAGCACGAGCTATAGCACATGATGCACGAGTGTCTCGTCTATAGCTAGTCTCAATTCTTCCATGTGCGCGCGGGAGATGTTGACGAGTTACCAACGCTCTCAAACCGCGAGCGAGCGGCATATTATGACCATTGATTGATTAGTTACACACATGGGTATTACACGGTGGACATGAAAACATTGCAATAGGACATCTCCAAGAACTGTAAGGGGTTGACCCACAAACCGAACATCGCATCCGTCCGTGCACAAATATGTTTTGAGCAAGCCATCCAAAGAGCTATCCACTATCTCGCATGCGCGTCGTCTTTCGTGATCAAGCCGAGCAATGCCAAGAAAGGACAAATGTCATGTGTACGCGTTTTTGATCTTTTTTATCACGGAAAAGGATGTTGAAACGTTTTCACATTAGTAAAAAACGAGCGTAAATAATGGATGTGACTGTTTCACTCCATCTCCTCTTTGTATGTATAAGTTTAGTCATCCAGAGTCTATTAGAGGTTGCTTCTCTTCCATCAACGATGTCACTGAAACCCTTTGTGCCACCTAGTGCTTTCCCATCTCGCTTCTCTGCGTGTGTCGAGAAGTGACAACATGCCTTTGAAACCCTGACTCTTGTGGTCCTATATAGGAGAGGGGCGATGAAGTTTTTTGGGGATCTTTCTCGTGTGAGTTCTAGATACCTCTCCACCATGGATGCACACGAGCACTTCCCCAACACCGACTATCTCTTCGGACATGGCTACCGACACAAATTCCTCATCTTTCACCACGCCTTATGTGGTCTCGTCCCCCTCGTTCGGTATTTGCGTTTGGACTACTAGCAATAGACCTTAATACGATGCTTATCGCTTGTTTACCCAATTGCAAGCAAAGTTATCAGAATCGAGGTTCTGAATCTGATCGGAGCACCTTTGGGAGGATCATGATACTTAAGTCATAACTAACAGGATCGTAGAAACTTAGATTCTCTGAGCAAAATCGTAGAATCGGAGGGGCTTGTTTGTGTCATAAGGTCGTAAGATTCTAAGACTTGAGTCGCGATTCTGACAACTTTGATTGCAAGACTTGTTCAATACTTTGTTAGCAGAGACAATAATAATTTCTATTATGATTATCATATTTTTCCTATTATTTTTAATTAAACTTATTGGAAAATAGATCATATATTCAACAATCCCAGAACCTCATTTGTTTAGGCAGTTTTCTCCAACTACTTTTGCCGTAACCCTCAAACCTCACAGATCCGCTGGTTTGAATTGCAAGAGATGGTGTGCCAGGGTAGTACTTTAGTTAACACCCACGAACTATTTTCACGCTTCCAAGGGCATGCCAGAGGGACTACTAAATCCTGAACATAGCAAGATTTCAGGCTACAGACACCTTCTTTGCATGTGTTGTTTCGAGTGTTGTTGGTGACAAAATAGTTGATCGCTCCATGATCATTATGGTAAATCTCCTATTGATTCTTTCAGTATGTCATTCTTCTACTTGGTGGATTGACAAGAGTACCAATATACATGTGCTTGTTGATGTCACCATGTTTTCTTCTTATGAGGTCGCAAGGAATCCAACCATCACTAGTGGAAAACGGCCCATTTGTCCCGGTTCCGGAGGCCCATCTGTCCCGGTTCTGGACCCGGGATTAAAGGGTCGGGACTAAAGCCCATGACCTTTAGTCCCAGTTCGCTTACGAACCGGGACAGATGGGGCTACACGTGGCCCCTCCGCCGAGCCCAGGCAGGAGGGCCATTGGTCCGGGTTGGTAACACCAACCGGTACCAAAGAGCGTCCACGCATCAGCAGCTCCGGAGCTGTTTTTTTAGAGGGGGGGGGTTGAGGGTTTTGGAAGGTTAATTTAGGGGTTTCATATATTTTGTTAGCTAGCTAATACAGAGAAGTGATCTCTCTTATCTCCGTGCTTGGTCGCGACACTACGTACTATACGTATAGAGAGAACTCGCGACACGCTAGTTAGTAAGCAAATGAAGGAAACCATTAAGTACACAAGATCGTGATGAACATATACAGAGAGAAGTGATCGACCTCCTCCTTCTCCGAGAGATTGGCCAAACAACAAGTCTTCGTATATCTATCCTACGTTACAATCCCTAACATCTAATATCAAAATCCACATTGGTATTCTCTGGCTTTATTGTTGACGTGGTCAATAAAGAATCCCACCAATTCCTCTTGAATTGCTCGTATGCGATCTTGTGGTAGGAGTTCATCCTGCATCCGCCACATCTAAATTGAAGAAGAGGGTCAATACATGTATATGAATGAAACTCAACACAAATGAGGGTAATAAAATAAAATTGTGAATATTTTTGCTTACGCACTTCATATTCTTTTTTAGTGTAGCCCCCCTTATTAGGATTCATCGCATTGTAGATGAACTCGCCAACGTAGTATCCACAAAAATTAGTCCCTTGTTCCTCAAACAAGCACTATACGAGCAATAGAGGTCAATCAAACTGATAAGCAAGCATGCTAAATGATATATATTCATGAAACTAGCTAGAATCAATGGGAGATGGACGGAACTAGGTAGTATATATTACTTACATTGGGGTGTCTAAATTGTAGCTTGGTAGGTAGTCCTAGAGCAATTTTGATGAAATCTTTCCAAACCCTGCCAGACAAAGAAAATAATTACTTGATATATATATCAGGAAATGAACAAAGTTGTCGATATGGTGCGATAATGATCGATTGAACTTACCTCTTGAGCATTTCAGTCAGGTTCACATACAACTCGGGTTTATTTCGTCTCGATTCTAAGACGGTTACTACTCCCCGGTCAAGCTTAATCTCTAGTAGAATAAAGTGGTGGCTGCGCACACATGCGTAGCTCATCAATTACATTACTATACCCTCGAGTAATAAGAGGAAAACCGAATATGCACAAGACAGTAACACTCACTTGAAGTTGTAAGGAAGGAGTATTTTGTCTTTGTTTTGATTTTTAAGTATCGATTCTAGCAAGTTCTCCTCGGTTTGTTTGGGATACATTTGAACCGCCACTTCATGTATGATATTTGGGTTAATGAACCCAATGTCATACATTTCTGCATTCGACGATCTTCAATCTGCATAATATAGTGATGAGGATAATTATATATATACATGCAATGAAAGGGGTGAGCTATATATAGGGACTTAATTACAGAAGTACTTATAGACAGTAGCAAGTCATGATTTGTATGTTGTTGTCCTTTTGATTGTAAAACTGGAAAAGCTCGTCAAATTCAACATGAATCAGCTCCTGGCCAAAGCAGTCGTGCTTCTCTTTAATACTCATCAGCAAACAATCCTTCCCAGACTCGCTGCAGGTTTTCATGTACCAATCATGCAATTCTCTCACATCATTCCTAGAGGAGGACTTCCATCTTAGACGAGAGGCTTCCCGTATCGGTATTTGAAATCGTCCACCTCCAATGGCTCAAACAGTACATCATCGCTCATGTAATCAGCAGGATTGGTACCGGGCATCATCCCCGGATGATCAGCGGCGATATCGATAGACAACTTCAGCGGGGGGCACGATTGGTTAGCCTGTTCGCCGAGCTGGGGAATTGTTTTCCCACTTTTTCGTTTTGCTAACCTCTCATCACTGGAAGTAGTTCCCGTCCGCACCGCATTTTGACATGCCTTTTTAGTAGCGTGGACATAGTTGGTATCCAGTGGAGGCGGTGGTGGTCGCTTCAGGGATTCGACAGTGCGCTTCGCTGCCACCGGATCTATCGTGTGCTTCGGAGGTGGAGCTTTCTTTTCAAAATGGTCCCTCACTTTCTCTTGAGAGATCTTTGCGGTTTCCTCCCGGTCCTCTCATATGGCAACTTTTCCAATGGCTTGAGAGACTTAGGACCGTATTCGTATAGCCTCCTGCCACTGGCTGTACTGCTAGAAGCCGGAGCGACGGCATCTCTCTTCCATTGTTGCTTACGATACGGAGGAGGAGGCGGAGTGCTCCGACACGCCAGAGGAGGAGGAGCGGCGGCAGCTGTCTTCCGCCGTTGCTGAGGAGGCGGAGGAGTAGGCGGACTGCTCAAATGCGCCGGAGGAGGCGGACTGCTCGAACGCGCCAGAGGATCTGGAGGAGGAGGCGAAGTGCCTTGATCGTCGACGTCACGCGCCAGACGAGGCAAAGGAGGAGGCGGAGTGCCTTGATACCTCGCTGGACGAGGACGAGGAGGAGGATGAATGCCTTCATCACTCGCCGGAGGAGGAGGAGGAGGCGGAGGCGTCCAGTTCGGAAGCTTGATGTGCTCCTTCCGCCATAGACATGTACTCCTCAGAGCAAATCTCAGCTGAGTCTCCCCTTCACCTGTAGGGTGGTCAAGCTCGAGCTCCTCAAATCTCCCCATTATTTCATCCACTTGCACAACAACATAGCCATGTGGAATCTGACCGTGGTGAAAAGTTCCGTCGGTTCAAGGAGGTGCAACAAAGCCGTCAGCTGGCAATGTTGGCCATCTGTGATAGCTAGGAGCCGTGAAGTCAGGCTGCTGAAGGAACTCCATGGAAGCCACACTACTTATCCGCTGAGATGGCGGGGTAGCTTCTGGGCTAGCTTCGTGCCCCTGAACAAGCTGCTGGTCGGGAGCTCGCTGGCTCATATCTTCTTCCTCTAGCCTTCGTACTCTTGCATTGAGCTCCTGCACAGCGCTCAGCTCCTGTTTCCTCTTCCTCTCCTGGCTTTTGTAACCCCCTGCGCCGGGAAACCCAAGCTTCCACGAAACGGAGCCTGGCATGCCTCGTGTTCGTTGAGGGTGCTCAGGATTCCCGAGGGCCTCAGTCAGTTCGTCCTTCTCTCTGTTGGGAATGAACCTCCCTTCCAGCGCTTTGTTGATACCTTGCTGAAGCTTCCTAAAGGGTATTGCAAGTTGCAAGTCCGTCCAAATGCACTTCCCTGTTTCAGGTGCAAAGTTCCCCCAACCCCGAAGAACCAAGTCCTTGAACGGTCTGGCCAGTTCACAGGCTCGCAGGTCATCCTCCCGTTTGGCCCACAACGGCCGGGATCCAAGGTAGTCACCTGACCATGTGCGATGGTGATACTTCTTCTTCTCATCATTTGTCTTGTTTATCGCTGACATTTTCTTACTCTTTTCAGAAGTCTTGTAGGCCACGAACGCCTCCCATTGATCTCTTATCCCCACATATTGGCCGACGAATACTGGAGTCTTCTCTTGGTCAACAAACTTAGCTTTCAACTCATTCTTCCACCTCCTGAAAAGATCTGCCATCTTCTTAAGAGCACATGACCTGACCAGTGGCTCTATAACTGGATTACTCTCATCCTCTTCTAGCGGTAGGGTGAAATTTGCCTTCAATTCCTTCCAAAGATCTTCTTTTTGTCTATCGGTGACATAAGAAACTTGAGGGTCGTAGTTCTTAGCGCTCTTAGCGGGCTCATTCCATTCATGGATGCTGATCAGGATGCTGTCTCTGACAATAGCTCCACACTGAGTAGAAAATGCATCCTTGGTCTTCTTCGGTTCAATCGGTTGGCCATCGTTCACGATTAAGTTGACCGTGAACCTTTCTTCCTTGCCCAACCTTTTCTTCGGTCCTCGTCTCGTTACTGAAATTTGGCTCGATCTGGAGGACTATATAAAAGAAGAAATAAGAGTTAATATATGTACATACCAAAACAATTAATGCATCAATTAGTCATCATAGGCTTAATTAATATATATACCTCGCGGGTCGACTTTGCAAAAGCTCCCTCCGTTCGCTCACCGGATCCGCCATCATGGTCTCCTTCTTCCTCCGGCTCTTGGTCACCGGAGCCGTCATCATGGTATCCTTCTTCCTCCGGCTCTTGGTCACCGGAGTCATCATCATGGTCTCCTTCTTCCTCCAGCATTCGGTGACCAGAGCCGTCATCATCATGTCCTAGCTCTTCTGTGTCAAAATTGATTAATGACAAGAAATCACCACCGCCGCGGATTATGTCCCCCAACAATGCTTCTCCTTCAAAGTCTCTGTTCATGGTTGGATCCATGGTTTCTGCAAATATTACAACATGGAAATTAATATACAAACATGAGAGATGGATATATTAATTGGTGGCAAATATAGACAAGGGATCATATTAGTGGCCTCGATGCTTCTACGGTTTGGGGTGGCCTCGACAACGCTTCTAGGGATTGGGTGGCCTCGACGCTTCTAGGGTTTGGGTGGCCTCAACAAAGCTTTTAGGGATTGGGTGGCCTCGGCAACGCTTCTAGGGTTTGGTTGCGCGAGAGTGGGTTGATTGAAGTTACCGTAGTTTTCTTCTAGTGGTTTGGGTGGCCTCGAGAGTTTGTCGGGTAGGGGCGAGAGGGGGTAAGAGATCGACAACCCTTTTTCAGTCCCGGTTTAGGCGGACTCGAGAGTTGGTCGGGCGAGAAGGGGTTGATCAACGTCCCCTCTCATGTCGAAATTACCGGAGTTTTCTATATGAACAAAAAATTGTCGGTCGGACATATCATCACGCGGCAGCGGTAACAAAACGTGATGCATATCATCACGCGGCGGCAGTAACAACTTTTTCTGTTTTTTCAATAAATGCCGACTATTTTCATACACACATATATATCATCATATATCATCATACACACATATATCATCATACACACATATATATATGAACAAAAAGCATCATACACACATATATATGAACAAAAAACATCACACACACATATATATGAACAAAAAACATCATACAACATATATATGAACAAAAAACAAAAAATCATCCTCACGTATGGGGGAAGGGGGATGTGGCCAGAGCGGGGCGGGGCAGCCGGAGCGGGGTGGCGCGGGGCAGGGCGGTCGGAGCAAGGTCGGGAAGGGCGGCCGGCGGCGGCAACGATGACGAAGAGCGCGCGAGATTTGGGTAGCCTGACGGCATGGGTGGGGATCTAGCCTTCGGGGGAGCGAATGGGTCAAAAACTGCTAAGTGTTTGCTTATATACAGGGAGCATTGGTCCCAGACCGGGACCAATGCCCACCTTTGGTCCTAGTTGGTGCCACCAACCGGGACCAAAGCCCTGTTTTCGGCAGCCCAAAGGGCGGGAAACAGGGACCTTTGGTCCCGGTTGGTGGCACCAATCGGGACTAAAGGGGTGTATTAGTCCCGGTTGGTGCCACCAACCGGGACCAATGGTCCCTCTTCGTCAGCCAGCGGGAAACATGGACCTTTGGACCCGGTTGGTGGCAGCAACCGGAACTAAAGGGGTATTAGTCCCGGTTGATGCCACCAACCGGGACCGATGGTGGGAGTTTCGTCCCACCTCGCCAAGCGAAGGTTGCCCGAACCTGTTTATAAGCCCTGCCACGGCTGCTATGTTGAGCTCCTCTCATAGTGAAAATAGATGCCCTTGTACAGAAAATTCGACCTAAATTCAAAATGGTAGTTAGGCGCCTAATTAGCGCCTAACTAACACTTTGAGTTTAGGTTGAATTTCCCTATAAGCCCATTTGTTTTCACTTTTGTTATTTTAGTTTGCTATTAAAGTTTCTAACAATTTCTTTACAAAATATCTTTTTTCTATTAATGTTAAAAAAAATACTTTGATAATTTTAGTTGCATACATTTTATATAATTTTAGTTTCAAAAAAATACTAGAGGTTTATAAAAACTTTTAGAGTTTCTTTTGCTATTAGAGTTTTATAAAATCTTTTTAGTTGATTCTTTTTTATATTGAAGAATATGATAGTTCATAAAATAATATTTAAATTGATTATTTTAGTTCATTCTTTTTTCTATTAGGGTTCATAAAAGTTTTTTAGTTGATTATTTTTGCTATTAGTTCATTCTTTGAGCCAAATGACCCTGAAATTGAAAAGCACAACAAATGAACTCTGAAAAGGTTGAAAGTTGGCATGATATCATCATTTCACCCACATAGCATGTGCTAAAAAGTTGAGAGGGTTATGGCAAAAGCTGGATGCACTTCGTGTACAAAACAGACAGTCTCTTTCGAAGTATCGGGGTTTCAGATGGGAACTCATCTGTTACAAAAGGCATTTCATTTTCTTGAACTTATTTGAACTACAGACTTTTTGTTTGTTAAAAATACACCATTCAAATCCACATCAGCAATTTCAACCCTTTCTGACTTCGTTGTTATTTTTAATGCAGTTATTAATTTTTTGAGCTAAATGACACTGAAATTGAAGAGCACTACAAATGATCTCTAAAAGGTTGAAAGTTGGCATGGTATCATCATTTCACCCACATAGCATGTGCTAAAAAGTGGATAGGGTTACGGCAAAAGCTGGATGCACTTCGTGTACAAAACGGACAATCTCTTTTGAAGTATCAGGGTTTCAAACGGAAACTCATCTGTTACAAAAGGCATTTCATTTCTTCACATGCAACTGCAGTGATATTCTAGATCAAAGGCATCATCATAATAGTTGTGGAGAGAAAGTCTTCACTTTTTCTTCTCTGGTGTCCTTTGCTTATTGCGCCGTAATCATGGATAATCTTAATTGTTTAACAGGGTGCTTGGGTCAGCCTTGACTTTGAAGGAAGGAATTTCCTGAAACTTTTCATAATCTTTAGACATTTTTGTCTTGCCCTCAAATCCCACGATGTCTCTTTTGCGTGAAAGAACTATGTGACGCTTTGACTCATCGTATGATGTATTCGCTTCCTTATCTTTTATTTATCTTGGTTTGGTAGACATGTCCTTAACATAGAAAACATACGCCACATCATTGGCTAGGACGAATGGTTCGTCTGTGTACCCAAGATTGTTGAGATCCACTGTTGTCATTCCGTAGTGAGGGTCTACCTGTACCCCGCCTCTTGTAAGATTGACCCATTTGCATCGAAACAAAGGGACCTTCAAATCATTTTCATAGTCAAGTTTCCATATCTCCTCTATGTAACCATAATTTGTGTCGACCTTCCCATTGGTCCTTGTTGCATCAAAGCGAACACTGCCATTTTGGTTGGTGCTCCTTTGATCTTGGGCGATCATGTCAAATGTATTCCCATTTATCTCGTACCCTTTGTAAGTCAATACAGTCAAAGATGGTCTCCTGGCCAACGAGTATAGCTGATCAGAAACAGTGTTGTCACACCTGAGACGTGTTTGCAACCAACTGCCAAAAGTCTTGATGTGTTCACATGTAATCGAGTCGTCACACTACTCTCGGTGTTTGGAGCGTAGAATGTTCTTGTGTTCATTGACATACGGGGTCATCAAGGTAGAATTCTGTAGAACTGTGTTGTGTGCTTGAGACCAAGAATGCCTGTCCCCACATATTATTGACTTCGCTCCTAGCGTGCCTTTTCTAGTCAGTCTCCCCTCATACCGCGATTGAGGGTGACCAATCTTCTTAAGGTCAGGAATGAAGTAAACACAAAACCCAATGACATCCTCTGTTTGATGGCCCATGGAAATGCTTCCTTCTGGCCTCGCACGGTTACGGACATATTTATTTAGGACTCCCATGAACCTCTCAAAGGGGAACATACTGTGTAGAAATACAGGGTCGAGAACAACAATCTCGTCGACTAGATGAACTAGGACGTGCGTCACGATATTGAAGAAGGATGGTGGGAACACCAGCTCGAAACTAACAAGACATTGCTCCACATCACTCCTTAACCTTGGTAGGATTTCTGGATCGATCACCTTTTGAGAGATTGGATTGAGGAATGCACATAGCTTCACAATGGCTAATCGAACGTTTTCCGGTAGAAGCCCCTTCAATGCAACCGGAAGCAGTTGCGTCATAATCACGTGGCAGTCATGAGACTTTAGGTTCTCGAACTTTTTCTCTGCCATATTTATTATTCCCTTTATATTTGACGAGAAGCCAGACGGACCTTCATACTGAGCAGTCATTCAAAGAATATTTCCTTCTCTTCTTTGGTAAGAGCGCAACTGGCAGGACCTTCATACTGCTTTGGAGGCATGCCGTCTTTTTTGTGAACACATTGCTGGTCGTCCTATGCCTCCGGTGTATCTTTTGTCTTCCCATACATGCCCAAGAAGCCTAGCAGGTTCACACAGAGATTCTTCGTCACGTGCATCATGTCGATTGTAGAGCGGACATCTAGGTATTTCCAGTAGGGTAGGTCCCAAAATATAGATTTCTTCTTCCACATGGGTGCACGTCCCTTAGCGTCATTCGGAACAGATAGTCCATCGGAACCCTTTCCGAAGATTACTTGTAAATCATTAACCATAGCAAGTATGTGATCACCGGTACGAATGGCGGGCTTCTTCCGGTGACCTGCCTCGCCTTTGAAATGCTTAACTTTCTTTCGACATTGATGGTTGGTCGGAAGAAATCGACGATGCCCCAGGTACACATTCTTCCGGCAATTGTCCAGGTATATACTTTCGGTTTCATCTAAACAGTGCGTGCATGCATGGTATTCCTTGTTTGTCTGTCCTGAAAGGTTACCGAGAGCAGGCCAATCATTGATGGTTACAAACAGCAACGCATGCAGGTCAAAATCCTCCTGTTTGTGCTCATCCCACATGCGTACACTGTTTCCATTCCACAACTGTAAAATTTCTTCAACTAATGGCCTTAGGTACACATAAATGTCGTTGCCGGGTTGCTTAGGGCGTTGGATGAGAACTGACATCATAATGAACTTCCGCTTCATGCATAACCAAGGAGGAAGGTCATAGATGTTGGGGAACGTCGCATGGGAAACGAAAAATTTCCTACGCACACGCAAAACTATCCATGGTGATGAGCATCTACGAGAGGGAGAGTGGATCTACGTACCTTGTAGATTGCTAAGCGGGAAGCATTAAGAAACGCGGTTGGTGTAGTCGAACTTCTTCGCGATCCAAATCGCCGAGCGTTCCGCGATCCAATCACGAACCGTTCCGCGAACACATCATGATCCGTCCCGTGAACTCATCATGATCCGTCTCACGATCTTGATCACGATCAGTCCCGTGAACTCATCACGATCCGTTCCGTGATCACATCACGAACCGTCTCGCGATCTTGATCACGGTCCTTCCGATCTAGCACCGAACGGACGACACCTCCGCGTTCAGCACACGTGCAGCTTGATGACGATCTCCACCATCTTGATCCAGCAAGAGGAGGTGGAGATAGAGAGAGTTCACCGGCAGCGTGACGGCGCTCCGGTGATGGTGGTGGAGCAATTCCGGCAGGGCTTCGCCTAAGCGCTGCAGAAAACCGATCTAGAGGAGAAACTATGCACCAGTGTAACGGGTAGCACGTGGCCGGAAATTCTGTCCAAAAACCACCCAATCCACTAGTATATATAGGAGGAAAGGAGAGGATAGGCATCCAAGGCCTTTGGTTCGGCCTAAATAGGAGGTGGGAAGCAATCCTACTTCACCTCCAATCCTAGTTGGAGTAGGATTGCCTCCTATTGGCTGATTTTCCACTTTTTGCTTTAGGACTTTCTCTCCTGCGCCATGGGCCTTTGTGGCTGTTTTCCCAGCCCACTAAGGGCTGGTTATTATTCTCCCACAGCCCATGGACCTCTTGGGGTCGAAATACCCCTCCCGGAGGCCTCCCGGTACACTACCGGCACTCCCGGTACACTACCGATGAGCCCGAAACTTTTCCGGAAACCAAACTGGGACTTCCTATATATGAATCTTTACCTCCGGACCATTCCGGAGCTCCTCGTGACGTCCGAGATCTCATCCGGGACTCCGAACAAACTTCGATCACCACCATACATAACTCTACACTACCGAAACATCACCGAACCTTAAGTGTGCAGACCCTGCGGGTTCGAGAACTATGTAGACATGACCGAGACACCTCTACGGTCAATAACCAATGGCGGGACCTGGACGTCCACATTGGTTCCTACATATTCTACGAAGATCTTTATCGGTTGAACCTCTATGTCAAGGATTCAGTTAATCCCGTATAACGTTCCCTTTGTTCTTCGGTATGTTACTTGACCGAGATTCGATCATCGGTATCTCCATACCTAGTTCAACCTCGTTACCGGCAAGTCTCTTTACTTGTTCCGTAATACAAGATCCCGCAACTAACAATTAGTCACATTGCTTGCAAGGCTTATTGTGATGTTGCATTACCGAGTGGGCCCCGAGATACCTCTCCGTCACACGGAGTAACAAATCCCAGTCTCGATCCATGCCAACTCAACAGACACCATCGGAGATACCTGTAGAGCACCTTTATAGTCACCCAGTTACGTTGCGATGTTTGATACACACAAGGCACTCCTCCGATATCCGTGAGTTGCATGATCTCATGGTCATAGGAACATATACTTGACATGCAGAAAACAGTAGCAATAAACTGACACGATCATATGCTACGTTTGTAGTTTGGGTCTTGTCCATCACATCATTCTCCTAATGATGTGATCCCGTTATCAAATGACATCTCATGTCCATGGCTAGGAAACCTTAACCATCTTTTGATCAATGAGCTAGTCTACTAGAGGCATACTAGGGACATGGTGTTGTCTATGTATCCACACATGTATCTGAGTTTCCGATCAATACAATTATAGCATGGATAATAAACGATTATCACGAACAAGGAAATACGATAATAACTAATTTATTATTGCCTCTAGGGCATATTTCCAACAATAGATACATAGAGTCATGGGCCAGGTGATGTGATTGCTGCTCTGTTCCCCAAAAGGATTAATGGCATCCGCGCTTAAACCAAACCATACGTTCCTTGCATCACCTGCAAACTCCTTCCAGTACTTTCTCTCGATTTTTCTCCACTGCCACCCGTCAGCGGGTGCTCTCAACTTCCCTTCTTTCTTACGGTCCTCTCTGTGCCATCGCATATTCTTGGCATGCTCTTTGTTTGTGAACAGACATTTCAACCGTGGTATTATAGGAGCATACCACATCACCTTGGGAGCAACCCTCTTCCTGGGGCGATCGCCCTCAACATCACCAGGGTCATCGCGTCTGATCTTATAGCGCAATGCACCGCATACCGGGCATGTGTTCCATTCCTTGTACTCACCGCGGTACAGGATGCAGTCATTAGGGCATGCATGTATCTTCTGCACCTCCAATCCTACAGGGCATACAACCTTCTTTGTTGCGTACGTACTGTCGGGCAATTCGTTATCCTTTGGAAGCTTCTTGTTCAATATTTTCAGTAGCTTCTCAAATCCTTTGTCAGGTACACCATTCTCTGCCTTCCACTGCAACAATTCCAGTGTGGTATTGAGCTTTGTGTTGCCATATTCTCAATTGGGGTACAACCCATTTTTGTGATCCTCTAACATGCGATCGAACTTCAACTTCTCCTTTTCACTTTTGCACTGTCTCTTTGAATCAACAATGACCCGGCGAAGCTCCTCATCGGGCACAGCGTCTGGTTCCTCTTGATCTTCAGCTTCCCCAGTTGCAGCATCACCATATTCAGGGGGCACATAGTTGTCATCATCCTCTTCTTCTTCGTCATCTTCCATCATAACCCCTATTTCTCCGTGCTTGGTCCAAACATTATAGTGTGGCATGAAACACTTCACCAATAGGTTGTTGTGAAGGATTTTCTGGTCAGAGTAAGACTTCAAATTCCCACATGTAGGGCATGGACAACACATAAAACCATTCTGCTTGTTTGCCTCGGCCACTTCGAGAAAATGATGCACCCCCTTAATGTACTCGTCGGTGCATCTGTTACCGTACATCCATTGTCGGTTCATCTGCGTGCATTATATATAATTAAGTGTGTCAAAAACCATTACAGAACATTAGGAATACAGAAGTGACCAAATTAATAGAAGTTCATCATCACATTAAAACCAAACCATGGCACTATATAATAACAAACAATAATAAAAGTAAGAAAATCATACGAGAAAGTATATTTTCTTTTAGAAAGAAGATAAGATCAAGAGGCTACCCACGCGCGGGCGATCAACGGCGGTTTTAGGACGGGGACGGGACAGGAAGGACCACGAAACCTAGACAAATCTTGACAAAAATGGAGTTTGTACAAGGAGCTTCGAGAGGAGAAAGCTTAAGTGTGGCTCGGGCATTTCATCGAACACCTCATGTGCATAGGAGGTGAGCTAGAACACCACAAAGCTCTAACACTGCTGTCCTAGAAAAACATAGCACTCCACGGCTATGCCAGTGGCGGGCGAGGGTTTATATAGGCGGTTTATATAGGCAGATCATTGGTCCCGGTTTGTGGCTGAAACCGGGACGAAAGGGAGACCTAGTGTTCCGGTTCCAGCCACAAACCCGGACCAATGGTTGTGGGCTAGGAGCGAGGCGCAATGGTACCGTTTCGTGCCTAGAACCGGGACCAAAGGGGCCAGACGAACTGGGACCAATGGCCCACATGGCCCGGACGGCCCCTTGGGCTCACGGACCGGGACGACTGCCACCTTTGGTCCCGGTTCATGAGAGAACCGGGAATAATAATATTAGGAGGCCTGAACCAATGCCCTGTTTTCTACTAGGGGATGTAGGAGCACTAGGAGGCCATTGACAAGGAAGACTGAAATAATGGACGAGAAGAAGGCGCATGGTCCTCAGACTCTTCTCTATTCCCTTTTTATGTTAATCTTCTGAATTTTCTCTTTTGTATATGGATTGTTGCTGATGCTAGAAGGCCCAAGGTCATGCCAGCTACGCTGTTACCAAAGAAGAGAAGGAAATCTTCTTCGAATGCCTGCTCATAATGACGGTCCCGTCTGGCTTATCGTCGAATATAAAGGTAATAATGAATATGGCAGAGAAAAAGTTCTAGAACCTAAAGTATCATGACTGCCATGTGATTATGATGAAACTGCTTCCAGTTGCATTGAGGGGACTTCTACCGAAAAATGTTCGATTAGCCATTGTGAAGCTATGTGCATTCCTGAAAGCAATCTCTCAGAAGGTAACCGATCCAGAAATCCTACCAAGGTTAGAGAATTATTTGGTGCAATGTCTTGTCAGTTTCGAGTTGGTATTCCCATCATCCTTCTTCAATATCATGACACGTGTCCTAGTTCACCTAGCCAAGGAGATTGCCATTCTGGGTCCTGTATTTCAACACAATATGTTCCCCTTTGAGAGGTTCATGAGAGTCTTCAAGAAATATGTACATAATCGTGCTACACCAGAAGGAAGCATCTCCAAGGGCCATGAAACAGAGGAGGTCATCAAGTTTTGTGTTGAATTTATTCCTGACATTAAGCTGATAGGTGTTCCTGAATCATGGCATGATGGCAGACTAGGTGGAAAAGGCACGCTAGGAAAGAATTTACTAATATGCCGGGACGGGCATTCTTTGGCGCAAGCACACTACACAGTTCTACAAAGTTCTGCCTTGGTGGCTCCATATATCGAGCAACGCAAGAATATTCTACGCTCCAAACATCCGGAGAAGTCTGACAATTGGATTACACATGATCAAATGGTGACTTTTGCCGGTTGGTTGCAAACACGTCTCATGCATTACGACACTGTTGAAGATGACCCGTACTTGCTGTCCAAGTTACCATCTTCGACTATATTTACTTTCAAGGGGTACGAGATAAATGGGAATACATTTTACACGATCGCCCAAGATAAAAAGAGCGCCAACCAAAACAGTGGTGTCCGCTTTGATGCAGCAAACAACAATGGGACAAAGGACACATACTATGGTTACATAGGGGTGATATGGGAACTTGACTATGGACTTGCTTTGAAGGTCCCTTTGTTTAGGTGCAAATGGGTCAATCTGACAGGAGGCGGGGTAAAGAAAGACCCGTAGTATGGAATGACAATAGTGGATCTCAACAATCTTGGGTACGCAAACGAACCATTCGTCCTAGCCAATGATGTGGCGCAGGGTTTTTATGTGAAGGACATGTCTAGCAAGCCGAGAAAAAGAAAAGATAAGGAAGCAAATACATCATGCGATGAGCCAGAGCGCCACATAGTTCTTTCAGGGAAAAGAAACATCATGGGAGGGGAGGACAAGACAGACATGTCAGAAGATTATGAAAAGTTTCATGAAATTGCTCCCTTCACAGTGAATGTTGACCCGAGCATCAAGTTAAACGATGAATATTGCCCATGGTTACGACGCAAAGCGACACACGCGAAGAAAAAGTTTTACACCTAACGATCCCACTCTGGGATGTGACCGGTTTCTCTAGTTAGTTTCCGCACTTATATATCTAAAAAGTCCCACTTCGGACAAAACAAAGGGAATCTTTGTCCTAGTAGTGTATTTATGTGTTTTGTGCATTTAGTATGTACCATTCGAAGGGAAAGGGAGGCCATCAATTTTCAACCCTTTCCGACTTCATTTGCTCTTTTTCATGCATTTACTGATTATTTTGAGCTAAATGACCCTGAAATTGATAAGCACTACAAAAGAACTCTGAAAAGGTAGAAAGTTGGCATGGTATCATCATTTCACCCACATAGCATGTGGTAAAAATTTGAGAGGCTTACGACAAAAACTGGATGCACTTCGTGTACAGAGTAGACAATCTCTTTCGAAGTATTAGGGTTTCACACGAAAACTCGCCTTTTACAAAGACATTTCATTTTTTTAACTTATTTCAACTCCAGACTTCTTGTGCATTCAGTATGCACCATTCGAAGGGAGGCCATCAATTTTCAACCCTTTCCGACTTCATTTGCTATTTTTCATGCATTTATTGATTTTTTTGAGCTAAATGACCCCTGAAATTGATAAGCACTACAAATGAACTGTGAAAAGGTTGAAAGTTGGCATGGTACAATAATTTCATGCACATAGCATGTGCTAAAAAGTCTAGAGGGTTACGGCAAAAACTGGGTGCACTTCGTGTATAAAATGGATAATCTCTTTCGAAGTATCAGGGTTTCACACGAAAACTCGCCTGTTACAAAGACATTTCATTTTTTAACTTATTTCAACTCTAGAATTCTTGTGTGTTCAGTATGCACCTTTCGAAGGGAGGTGATCAATTTTCAACCCTTTCCAACTTTATTTGCTATTTTTCATGCATTTGCTGATTTGTTTTGAGCTAAATGTACCTGAAATTGATAAGCACTTAAAATGAACTCTGAAAAGGTTGAAAGTTGGCATGGTATCATCACTTCACCCACATAGAATATGCTAAAAAGTTGAGAGGGTTACGACAAAAACTGGATGCACTTCGTATACAAAATGGAGAATCTCTTTCGAAGTATCAAGGTTTACGAAATCTCGCCTGTTACAAAAGGCATTTAATTTTGTAAATAACCTAAGAATTACCAAATTGGATGAATGATAAAACACGATAATATTAATCACTGGAAAAAGGAATCACTGGAAAATCTATTTTTAAAGTAAAGTTATTCACAAACTAGTGATTCACACAAATTTCAAGTAATTTAAATTTAAACTATTCGAATTTGAAAAATACTGCCACTAACAGAAGGTTTATAATTTTTATGACCTAACGCAAAAAGATTCACTCACTAACTCTCAATAAAGCATAAAAAAACTCATAAACAAAAGAAAATAAATAAAGCAAAAAACGAAAAAATGAAAAATAATTAAAAAATAGGGCACCTACTGGTCCGCCACGGCCTGCATACGACTAGAAACCCAACTTGGGCCAGGATGCAGGCCCGCAAGGCCCAGTAGGCCCAACAGGGCCGCACAGGTTTGATAGGCCCACATAGGCCTACTTAGAGAGGAGCTCGAGGGAGCAGCCGCAGCGTGGCTTATAAACCAGTGCGGCTGCCCCTCACTTAACGAGGTGGGACTAAACTTTCACCGCAGTGCGCCGTGCCAGGAACAGGTCTTTAGTCGCGGTTGGTGGCTCTAACCGCGACTAAGGACACACCTTTAGTCGCGATTGGAGCCACCAGCCGCGACTAAAGGGTTTCGCTTCCCGCTGCTTCGACTGGTGAAATTCACCTTTAGTCGCGGTTGGTGCCTCCAACCGCGACTAAAGACCCCCCTTTAGTCGCGGTTGGAGCCACCAACCGTGACTAAAGGTCCTCCTATATAAGCAGGACTTGAATTTTTTTCACTTTTCCTCTGCTTCTTCGTCTCTATTCGACCACTACGAACAGACAAGATTGCCGCCACCCCCGACGCACCACCTGCCCCAACGCTGTCGCCGCCCCCAACTCGCCGCACACGCCATCGCCGTGCCCGATGCGCCGCCCACGCCGTCGCCGCCCTCGACGCGCGGCCCCCCGTCGCCGCCCCCGTCGCGCGCCGCCCCCTCCTCGAGCTCGCCCTCCGTCGTCCTCGCAGTCGCAGTCGCCATCGCCGGCGAGTCGCCTCGCCTCGCCGCCCGTCGGGCCGCTGTGAGCACTTCTCGCCATGGATGCCCTCCCATCGATCGAGCCCGCACATACACACACACACACATGCATGAACACACACACACGCACACACACATTTTCTTATTTTTTTTTGTTTTATACTTTTAGTTATAGAAATTTTAGATGAATTAGATATATAAATTTTAGATGAATGTTTTTTTAGTTTTTTATACTTTTAGTTGTAGAAATGTAGATGAATTTTAGATATATAAATGTTAATTAGATGAATTTTGAATTTTTTGTGTAATCCTCTTTTTCTATAATTAGTGCTTAATTAATATATATGTTTAACCAGTATATATGCTTAATTAGATATTTTTGCTTAAGTGGAAGTATATAATGTCCTTAGCCTATTTATATGTTGCTTAGAAGTATATAATGTTGCTTAATTACATTTTTTTATTGAAAATGGAATATTATTAGGGTAGTTATAAACAAGGAATTTTTACATTTTGATCCAATATATGTATAGAAAAAGTTGATGAATTTTGACATTTGATCCAATGTATAGCAATTAGTATTTGCAAAATTTACATATTTTAATGTTGCATTTTTTCTATGTCATTGGTCGATTTATGGAAGGGGTTGACTTTACGTCTATTTCGGCTCCTTGTGTATCTTTCAGTGTGGGAGAGTGTCCATCATATATATATATGAGAGAGGAAGAATCCCGACTATTGTCGTGGGGGTCACTTCTCCTTCATTCTAGTGTGCTAAACATTTGGGTGTAATGCACTCTGCGACGAATGGAGGAGCCACCATCATCGATGGTCGCAATATCAGAAGGAGTGCCCACCATATACGTGAGATGAGAGTTTATGAAGGAAAGACTCGACAGACCTAAAGTCAACCTGTTGCATATTGAGTAATAGTGATCTGTGTGTCGATCAGTTTTCTCGTAGTTTTCTTCGATCGATTTTAAATGTTTCAACTATGAACATAGAAAATGTCTGATGATGAAAGGGAATTCGCTATGTGAATACTGCGAAGACGAGCGCGGCCTGTGTGACAAGCCTTTCCTAGTTGATGGTAGGCGCTTCGGTATCATGCTGGATGAGACCTTCGAAGTGGATACAGTAAGTCACAACGATAAGTCTTTTTTCATAATTAAGCCTGACTTCTGCTTCAACTTATAATTTTAATTTTTTTACTCTTCTGCTAGCATATCCCCTGCCATGCAAGAATTTATGTCCTGGATAAGATTGGTTTCAATAGTAAAAAAGTATGGAGGTAAAGATAGTTCACTTGAGGACCGAGCATGGTTATACTTTTGCCTAAAATTGTACAATGCAGACACCTACTGCCATTTTGAATGCAAAAGTTAGAGAGCACTATGCAAGACTTATGCATTTGAGTCTAATATGCTTATCTATTTTAATATTCATCCGGAAGATAAAATTGAAGGTAATATCGACATTTGGGTCGATGTGCAGATGCCTTCAGTTCTACCATTATGTGAGTTTCTCAACCATATTTATTAAGTAATTTATATTGTTTATTTAAAAATAGTTGACAACTTATTTCCATTCACAGCTTATTTTCATTTTTTAAATAATGTACAGAAGATGGTAGACAGAACCTACTACTACAATAACAAGAAAGATCATCTTACCGCATTTCTTAATCATCTTGAAAATTACAATAGCTATTATCAAACTCCTCCACATTATGATCAATACGTGTCACTAGTGCACGTGATGAACTATGGTAACACCCATGGAGATTGCATGGTAAGATTTTCTACTATTACGACATCCGTACATCTTTTGCATAAATTCTTCTAAAACTAAACTACACTACTAACTACAAAGTTATTACTATGTTTTTCAACAGAAAATCCCGAAGGATTGTGTGCCTCATCTGATGTTGTCGAGAGTTCGCGTTGTTGTTATGAGCTTAGGGCCACCACGGCTAGGTCAGCCTACGCATCACTCCTGTCCATACCGGATTTCTAAAACCGATGAAGACATGACAATCAAAGATTGGAAAAAATGTATGGTCAATCGTAGAGAGCTACTTGGAAGCAACATTGTGCGTAGGCCAAGAATTGGAGACAGGATGATCTCCATTCTCCATAACGGAGAGTCAGGACCTATCTTGTTTTATGATGTTTTACCTAAGAGAGGGTGGAGTAGGTCCTATGAGAGAGGACGGTCCTAGGTACAATGTGTTATTATGTGCTACAATGTGTTAGAGTTGATGATGATGATAAGGAGGAGTTGTGATTATGACTAGTGACCAACTTGTTATATGATGTCTCATTGATGAAAATGATGATTAAATAGTGTTGGTGGTAATGACTATGATGATTTTTAGCTATAGTGTTGTTGGTGATGATATGATGCAAGAGTTTTTTATATTAATATGATCTGATGTTGATCATGATTATCATGATGATTTGTTATATCATTGGGAGAAAGAAAGTGGATTAGATTCATGTGGATAGATCAAAAGTGATCAAAATTTGAGTTAGTAGGATCGTCGTCCTACTAATTCAACTTTTGATCACTTTTTCTTCATTTGTATGAATAAAATCCATGTTTATTCCTCACAATGATATAATAATTCATCATGAACATAATGATATAACAACCTCTTAATTGGTACTGTATTAGAATTTGTATAACGACGTATAATCATAATTAATTCATAACCCCTAAAGAATTTAAAGGAAAAATAAAAAAAAACTAAAAAACTCAATATTTTTAGCAGGCCCCCCCAGCCAACGGCTCCGTCGGAAGCCACATGGAGGGCCTTTGGTGCCGGGCCGTGTTGAACCGACACTAAAGGAGGTAGGCTTTAGTCACCACCCATTAGTGCCGGTTCTAGAACCGTCACTAAGGTCCTTACAACCCGCGACTATAGACCTGTTGTGCACTAGTGATAGCTTTGTGAGACTCGTGCTCATAAGAGCTATTCGCCCATATGCGGATAGCTATGGAAGATCACCTCTTTCTAGTTTGGTATGTTGTACATATTTCAGACAATACACATGGAGTAATAAAATGATCTATTTTTTGAAAAAGGAGGAACGAGACGGGCACCAATTGATGCATGCATCCATATTATTAAAGAAAGTGTGAAAATAAAGTCAGATTCACACGCAGACAGATATTAATAAAATAAAGTCTGAGCATATAATCATCTATGCACAGATATTAATAAAATAAAGTCTGAGCATATAATCATCTATGCACAGATATTAATAAAATGATCTATGCACCGAACGTTTTGTTGTATACCATCGGTGAGAGGTTTGCTTCGACATATGTGTCTCTCTTTGTCCTTTTCAAGGCATAGTACATGTCTCCCTCCCTCTCTCACTTTCCTAATTTCCATATCTGTGCAGGAGAAGGCTATCTCGTGTGATATATATAGAGACCGGATGTGACAACATTGTACTCTATGCAACCACAAATCAACTCTCGGTCGTGCGGCGGTGGTTGCTTTGAATCTTCTTTTCTCTTCTCCAGTCCACACACGCTGCTTTTAATTTAGGGTTGTAAATGACAAATAAATAGCCTTCGAAAGTCCTGTGTACTACGGGCTGATTTAAAACTGGGTTGTATCTACGGCATTTGGCTTTTTCAAGTATTTAGGGCCAATCACTATCATCACGGCTCTACAAAAACTGTATATTGATGCAAGACATATGGACTCACTCCTGCAGACATATGAATTGACATGAGTATTGGGAATCCCTTTTCCGAAAAAAAATGAGTAACGGGAATTGCTTTTCCGGAAAAAAATGAGTACGGGGAATTCTGGTGCAGTGCATTTCTGATAAGACGAAAAACCAACTTTTCAAAGGCATCCTCTTGCACTCAAAGTAATCATCATATGCAACCACTTTCTCAGGAATACGCTTGAACTCATATCTTGTCATTCGAAAGCATACCAGAAAACTAGGGGTTTGAAGAGCGGGGTCATGCAATAACAGTAATCCACAAAAGCTAGGCAATGGCTGCTCTTTTTATCGCGGTTCAAACGTCGGAGCATGGTCCGAAATTGATCCATTGAACCTCCACTACTGCCTAGCAATGTGGTCATTGACGATCAATGTCACAACTACAAACTCCTCTCGTCCGATGACAAATCGTCTGATGAATGAATAAAAATACTTATCACCACTACTAACGAATCAACTTGAGACTAATCTTGTGGGCTACCTTGTCTTATGGACGATCTCCTCCAGTGACGACGGACAGCGAATCGCCTTGAGACTAATCCTGTGGGCCAGCTTGTCTTGTGGACGATCTCATCCACCGATGATGGACTTCGAATCGCCTTGAGGGTAATCTTGTGAGCTAGCTTGTCTTGTGGACGATCCCATCCACTGACTGACGGACAGCAACCACACAAGGGACATGATTAACTTGCTGGGTTTTCACACGTACATAGTGACGAGGATATGCATTGGAGGACTTAAAGATTACAACGAGGACTCCGACTGAAGTCATCATGGCGCATGAGTCAATCGACAGATAATTCATTTGGAGGTTTCTCCCTCCATTCGACAGTAGTTTTTCACTCGGAAGAGCCAATAGCCAGTCGACGGTAGAAGACCAGAAGGCACCTCAGGAAGGCCAACAGGCAGCCGTTCGACTAGTCACCATTAGTAGCATTTATTACATACGTTATCAGTAACGTAAACCTTTATTACCACGATCGAACCCTTGGTTGCCTGGTATTCATGAGGTGCAGCGCACTCTATATAAGCCATCCCTCCCCTATGACACAAGGGTTCGCACCCCCTATAACACTCATATCCCACACGACAGAAGCTCCCGAGCACTGAGACATAGGGTTGTTATCTTCATGAGAGGTGCCTGAACTCATACATTCGTGTGTACATCCTCGCCGTAGCTAGGACTCTGCCCTCTCCTTACGTACCCCTACCTTCTACTATCAAGCTTGTTCCCACGACAGTTGACGCCCACCTTGGGACAGGCATCTAAGAGACTTCCGGCGAAGTTGCGATTTTCTCCTTTGTCATGTCTTGCGGTGGCGGTTTGTTCCTTGTCCACGAGATCCATCTCGGAGCGCTCACTGTCGGTGTCAAAACCGGCAGATCTCGGGTAGGGGGTCCCGAGCTGTGAGAATAGAGTCGATGGTAATAGGAAACAAGGGAGACGATGTTTACCCAGGTTCGATGCCTCCTACGGAGGTACTACCCTACGTCCTTCTTGATTGTATTGATGGTGTATAGGTTACAGAGTCGATCTACCTCGAGATCAAAGTGCTAAACCCTAGATGAGTTGTCCTGCTCTACAACCTAAAACCCCTCCGGCTTATATAGACGTCGAGGGTACCTAGGGTTTACATATGGTCGATTGTACATCGAAGGAGAAAACATGCCTATCGATGGGTGACATCTTGGAGGATATGCCACGGTTCTTCGAAGCACTCCATGGCGATGGGGACTTAATTATCCAAGGCTCACCTTGCATCCCATACCGTCCGGCCCATGAGAAACAGATCAGCTATCCGAGGACCCCTTAATCCAGGACTCCCTCAGTAGCCCCCAGACTAGTCTTCAACGCCGATGTTTATCCGGATAATCTTCGCGTGTCAAAATCTTTGGATTGCAAGGCGAGTCCCCTACTCCTTCTTATTTGGCAACCGACTAGTCATCGGTGAAATCCCAAGCGCCACGAGCTAGCCAGGCGCATTATAATAAACGCCAGCTTCCCTCTATTTTCGAGCGTCATGAGGAGACGAGTGATTGAGTGACTTCGTTTTACAAGAATACCCTTCTGCAACAGAGGCACCACTCATTTAAGCAAACAAAAATCATGGTTTGAGCTACATCCCCTTCTAAATCCCCGTCAGAAAAAACTCCTAGCGGAAGATCACCACGACAAATATGGCGAGCGTCCCCAGCTCTTCCTCGCACCCCTACGGCTCCCGTACCGCGGACTGGATCAGCTGCTCCGTGTCACTCTTGCGACTGCACAATCTGGATACCTAGGGGTACCTCCCTTCTTCGGATCTGGCAGTAACCCGCGCAGATCTATCCTCTTACAACAACGAGGTTTTTGCGGTGAATTTCCCCATGCACAAAGAGGGGAACGCGTATGTTTGTGCCCTTTCTTCTGCGGTGTCTCGGATTTCCCATTCACCTGTTCTTGGGAGGGCTGCTAGAATTCTATGGGATCCAACTCCACCACCTCACCCGATGTCTATCCTGCATATCTCGGGATTCGTCGCGCTTTGCGAGATGTTCCTGGGCTGCGAGGCACATTTCGAACTATGGATGAAGTATTTCTACCTTGTCCCTCAAACTCGGGACAAGGCAATCTTGGACGTCGGCGGGGCCGAAGTATGCCGCATAGCAGGGATGGGGTATCCCGTGGGAACACTGAAGGAGTCCGAAGAATGGTCTTCGGAATGGTTTTATATCGAAGACGTCTCCCTACTCGATCCCTCTTGGAGGGGTCCGCCCGACACTAGTGCAGAATCGGTCTATAGTGCCGGTTCGTAAGGGCCTTTAGTGTCGGTTCTCCAACCGGCACTAAAGGGTGGAGACTAAAGGCCATCCCCTTTTAGTCTCGGTTCAACACTACCCGGTGCTAAAGGCCCACCACGTGGCACCTGCTGGCGCCGTGGGCTGGGGGACTTCGATCCTTTAATCCTTTAGGGGTTTATGAATTAATTATGGTTTATTTTCTTTTAATTTTGTGTTTTCTATTTAATTATGGTACACATTATGCATATATATATATGATTGGTCCAATCATATATATATATATATATATCATCAAATTTCTAGTACGACGACTATTCACACACACACACACATATATATATTTTGTTACTATTACTATGCCCCCCTATAAGGAAGCGACGTGTCCAACATGTACGAGGCTGGACTCTACTGCGACGCGCCCCACCCTGACCCGCGACCTACCGTCGGAGTCAGTCGTCGTGCCGCCCCAGCTCGTCGGCCCCGCGCGCCGCCCCATCCCGCCGACCCCTCGCGCTGTCCTTGCTCGATGATCAGTTCGACGAGATGGAAAGCGTCAGTACGGGACTAGGCTCTGCTGCGACCCGCCCCACCCCGACCCGCCTCATATCGCCGGAGGCAGTAGTCATGTCGCCCCATCCCGCCTGCCCCGCGCGATGCCCCAACTCGACGATCAGTTCGACGAGACGGAAAGCGTCAGTACAACTGCTCCAAGTCGTTAGTTCGGGAATACTAACAGAATATAATTTGCTCAACTCTGGAAAATGGTTGAAATTTACTAATGAAAATAGTACAAGAAAAAATAGAGTAAATTACACATTTATCAGTACGAGTACTATGATTTCGGACAGGAAAACATCAAGATGGGTCTCACCGTATCCAAAGTTACTATTAAACGGTTGCGAGTTTGAGAAAACGATCAACATGACTAACTTTTGCATTTTTGTTAGCTTTCTATCGGTATATTAATTGCCTTATTTCGACAAACTTTTCATGATTTCGAATTTAAACCGTAAAGAATTAGAAAAAACTTCCAAAACACAAAAGTTATGCATTTTTCATAGCTATCCAACGCCATGTCATTTGCGTCAATCCGACAAGTCGTTTGCAAAAAATCGCGAAAATACATTTCGCCCGGAATTTCACCATTTTTCAAATTACTGTTAGATCATACATAATTTGAAAAATCAAGCTGCATATGGAAGATGCGTATTTTCATCAGCTTTTCAACGCCATCTCATTTCCTCAGTTCTGAAAAATTGTTTGAAAGTTAACTCCAAAATACGATTCGCATTTTCGGTTTTCAAAAAACGTTTTTTTCAAAACTGCTCTTAAACCATGATGATTTTACAAAAACAAATTATATTACTGTAAATTAGATGTCAAGGGCTTTCCAACGATATATTACACGCCCCATTTTGACAATTTTTTCTTGCGTTGTTTTATAATTATGTTTTTGAACTAAATAGAATGATCAGTTCGCGCGTAATGAAAAGTATCAATCCACCCGCTCGAATTCGTCAGTTCAACAATAGTAACAGAATAATATTCTGTTACGCGAACCAGAATAGCCCATATATATATATATATATATATATATATTTGGTATATACATTTTTCCTACAATTTGCGGGTAATTACATATGCAGGCATTACTTCTTCATCTTGTAATGGTATTCTCCTTTCGGATCTATGACCTGGTCGACCAGAAATCCAGCCATTTCCTCTTGAATTGCTCGTACACGAGTCATTGTAGGAGCTGGTCCCGCATCTCCGTCAGCTATAAGAAGGAGATCAAGATGAATATATTAGTTGTGTGTATATATATTAGCTAGATCATGATAAAAAAAATATGGATAGTCTTCTCATAAACGTACCCAAAGATTTCTTTCGTTTTTGCTCTTTTCACACGTGATCATGTGAATGTTCTCGCAAACGTAGTATGCGCATAAACTATTCCCCTACTCCTGTCTCATGCACTTTATGAGAATAAAATTCAATCAGGAAATAATTAATCAAGCATGATTATGGTATTAAAACTATAATTAAAGAGATGCACGGACATAGCTAGCTAATACTACTTAATTACCTTGGATCGCACCCATGTGAGCTTTTGTGCCCAGTCGCCTGTGACCAGTTTGATGAACTTGGCCCAAGCCCTGCCCGCTGGCAAAGAAAATGAACAAAGGAGTTATTAACTAGTTAATATCAGAAAATAAAGTAAAGAGGACGATATAGTACGATAATGATTGAAATTACCTGTCGACCATCCCCTCACGGTTGCGTATTCGGATAGATTCTTATATAGTGAGTCCAGTACTTCAACTTTTCCCTTGTCAACTTCAATGATTAACAAGATCCAGTGGTAACTGCATGCGCACACGTTTTGTATAATTAAGCAGGCATGTGCAAAACTCATCAACTACACTTATTAACATCTCGTAAGAAAAAAATAAAATTTGTAGTACAAGATATAGTAACACTTATCCAAAGTTGTAAGGAAGTAACATTTCTGGATGGGTGTTTAGTTGCTTCAAAAACTCTAGTAGGAATCTATCTGTTGCTTTTCTCGAGTATCCAGTTTTCCATATCTATTGATTAACCGTATTTCAGTCAAGGAACCCAATGCCATAGCGTCCAATTTTTTTCATTTCATACATCTTCATTATGCATAATACCATACAAAAAAATATAGTGAGGATAATTACAGGTAATGAACAAGAGCACAGCTAGCTAGAGACTTAAATTACAGAAAGAAATCACTTACACACAATAGCAACTGACGATGGATTTGTCGAGTGCGTCTTGATTGAACAACTAAAATAACTCTGAATAATGAATACATCAAACTTTTTTTATGGAAGTAATGCTTTTTCTTGACTTTCACCATGAGGGACTCTTGATCTGTACTTGTTGTTTCTTCCATGTACCACGTATGCAAATTGTACAATCTTGTTGGTAGAAGCTTGACATCATTAGGCTTGACCAGAGGTTTGTCGTGGACATATTGCCATTTTACTTCCTCCCCTTTAAGCTCGAGGATTTCCTCAAGGCCTAGGAGTTGTTCAACAGTGACACCGGCCTCTTTAGCCTTCCTTTTATGATCGTCGGTTACTACCAGACGATCGGCAGCACTCAAAGGTGTTTGTACAATGAGCGCGGGGGGGGGGGGGGGTGGTTGCACTGCCTGTTCTTCCAGCTGGGGAACAATTTTCCCGCTTTTTTTGCCAACTCCTTGGCTCAAGCTCGAGCTCGACTCCTTTTGTCCTGCAAAATATGACTTCTTGATAGACCGCACATAGTCGCAGTCCTTTTGATTGTCAGCTAGTCAAGCCATATCAATAAAGTGTTGTGAGACATGCTCAGGTACTTTCTCCTTTGGTGGCAGGGGCGGTTGCGGTCCAAAATGGGCCTTCAATTTGGCATCCACTACGGTGTCGAGTTCCTCCTCAGTCAGGTGGTAAGGTAACTTCGGAAGAGGCTTGAGGCTTGGACCATATTTGAATTTATTGCCTGTTTTACTACTAGCCGTCGTAGGTGCAGCTTCTCTCTTCCGCTATTGCTTAGGCGATAGAGCACAGTGAGTCGACGAAGACGGCAGACGCGGTGCCGGACTTGGAGGAAGAGGAGTCGGCTGACACCGTGCCAAACATGGAGGAGGAGTCGGCTGACGCGGTGCCGGACTTGGAGGAGGATGAGTTGGCTGACGCCGTGCCAGACTTGGAGGAGGAGTAGGCTGACGTGGTGCCGGACTTGGAGGAGGAGGAGTCGACTAACGTGGCGGCATACATGGAGGAGGAGGAGTCGGTGGCCTTGGAAAGATGATGCAATCCTTTTTCCATTGAATGATACGATGTATGGCCTCTCCCAGTGTTCTCTCCTCGTCACCTCCAAGAATGTCAAGTTGTAGCTCGTGATATCCTGACATCACTTCATCAACCCCGGCACGAGCATAGCCAGCTGGAATGGGATTGCAATGGAAGGTTGCTTCAGGGGGATTTGCTAAAGCATAGCCGTCTGCCACCTTCATGGATAAGTTCTTCACTTTCATGTGTAGCTCACAGTAAGTCATGTCTTTGATATCATCCATAGGATGATATCAAACATCACACTTGTTCACAAACTGAGAAATTTCACGCTTCATGCGGGTCCACCAGAAGGTTTGCTTGAGGTCCTAATACATCTTGGAACTGCCTGGATGAATGGATAAGAGAGAATTGTGTGCTTCATCCATGATAACCTTCCTGAGATCACCTTTTGGAACCACTAGACGGTCCTCAAATAACAAGGTATCTTTGTCATCAACGCAAAAGCACTTATACTTCATAATTCCCTTGGGCACACCTTTCTTCACTTTCTTCACCATAGCATCAAGAAGTTGAGCTTGGTGAACCTGATCTTCCAGAGTCGGAGAGACTTGAAGATTTGCAAGAAATCCCTGTGGGATCATTTGGAGATTGAGCTTGCGAAAGGCTTCACAAAGCTCAGGTTGAAGAGGCTTCAGGATAAGACTGTTGCAGTACGTCTTTCGGCTGAGCGCGTCTGCAATGACATTTGCTGCTCCAGGAGTATACTCAATGCTTGCATTGAAGTGCTCAATAATTTCCACCCAACGAGACTAGCGAAGACTGAGATTTGGTTGAGTAAAAATGTACTTCAAGCTCTTGTGGTCGGTGTACACCTTAATTGGTCTACCCAACAACAAATGCCTCCAAGTTATCAGAGCATGCACAACTGCCGCCAGCTCAAGATCATGAGTGGGGTAGTTCTTCTTGCTAGGCTTTAGCTGTCGCGAGGTATAAGCAACAATCTTCTTATCTTGCATGAGAATGCCACCAAGACCTTGGAGGGAAGCATCACAGAACACTTGAGAAGGCTTTGATTGCTCTGGAGGAACAAGAATTGGAGCTGACGTTAGTTTCTACTTAAGCGTATTGAACGCCACATCACACTCAGGAGACCAAGCATACTTGACATTCTTCTGGAGGAGGTTGGACAGAGGCTTAGCAATTTGAGAGAAGTTCTCCACGAATCTTCTGTAGTAACTTGCAAGCCCGAGGAAGCTATGAAGCTGCTTGACATTATGAGGAGGCTCCTACTTCAATATTGCCTGAACTTTATCAGGGTGCACTTTAATGCCCTCAACAAAGATCACATGCCCAAGGTACACCACTTCATTGAGCCAAAACTCACACTTGGAAAACTTAGCACAGAAACTATGCACTCTTAACTTGTCCAGCACAAGCTGTAGATGCTCTACATGTTCTTCTTCAGTCTCCGAGAACACGAGAATATCATCCAAATACAGCAAGACGAACTCATTCTTGAAAGGAGAGAATATGAAGTTAATCATTCTGGAGAAGGTTGGAGGAGCATTGGCGAGACCAAATGACATGACGGTGTCTCATAAGAGCCAAAACTCGTCTTGAAAACAGTCTTTGGAATATCTTCTTCACGGATGCGTATCTGATGATAGCCCATGCGAATATCAAGCTTTGAGAAAACATTGGCGCCTTTCAGTTGTTAAAACAACTCATTGTTGTTGGGAAGTGGGTACTTTTTTCTGATTGTCTTTCTATTCAATGGACGGTAATCGACACAAAGTTGGTCCATGCCATCCATCTTCTTGACAAACAGAACACCACAACCCCATGGAGAAGAACTTGGTCTGATCAAACCCAGACGTTCTTGTTCATCTAGCTGCTTCTTCAACTCTATCAGCTCTTCAGGGCCAAGCTTATGTGGAAGCATGCAAAAAGTTCAGTTCCAGGTTCGAGATCAATCACAAACTCAACTGGCCAGTGCGGAGGCATTCCTGGCAATTCTTCGGGAAAGACTCTTCATACTCGTAGACCACCGGAATATGAGAAATGGCTGAGATTTCACCCTTCTCATTAAGAGCAAAGAGACGAATCGTGTCATCGCGAGCTGCGAAAATGATCACGTGTTCTGAAGGATGAGTCAATTTGACTTCTTTGGCTTGACAATCAACATACGCCTTGTTCATAGCCAGAAAATCCATGCCAAGGATGAGGTCAATATCGGAATTGCCGAGAACAATTGGAGAGGCCAGAAAGGAATAGCTGTCCCTACGGACAGAAACATCTGGCCCAATCATATGCAAACTCATACGCATGCCCGGAGAGACCACACGAAGAGACTTGCCAAATGTTCCGCTGGTAACTCATGTTTAGCGACAGAAGGCCTTGAAATGAATGAATTGGATGCACCAGTATCAAACAACACTTTTGCAGGAAAAGAATTAACGGAGAGATTACCCATGATCACTTGAGAAGAGTCCTATGCTTCAGCTGCGTTCACCATGTTCACACTGACTGACTTGGGATTATGCTTCACCATAGCATTGCCTAGAGGTCTGACTGAAGGAGGAGGCGGAAGACGCCACTGGTTGCACTTGTTTGAGTAGTGACCCTTCTGACCACACTTGTGACAAGTAACTTCTGAGAGAGGACGGAAGTTGCCTGGAGGAGGAACATTAGTTGACTTGGGTACATGAGGCCTCTGCTGATAACCTGGGTTGGGTGGGTGGGAAGAACCACGACCACCAAACTGCCTCTGCCGTTGAGGAGAACGAAACAGAGGAGGAGGAGGAGGAACCCAATACTTCTGCTGCTTACGGACCATCTGAGAACTAGAAGAAGAAGAGTTGGCTTCCTTGGAACGCTTCCTTGTGTTCTCCAACTGGAGCTGAGTTGCCTCGACCCTCAAAGCCATGATGTAGAACTGATCAAACTCACGAGGCTCTTGGAGGAACAGACCCGGCAGAAGCAAATCCTTGAGACCACCTCTGAACTGATAAATCATGGACTTGTCATCTGGAACATCTTGTTTATCATAGCAGGCCAGATTCTAGAACTCGACGTTGTATTGATAGACAGACTTGCTTCCCTACTTCAGGTGCCTGAATTTCTCACGCATATCCTTGTCAAAGCTTGTCAGAATGTAATGGGCACTCACACGGAAGAAATCATCCCAGCTAACAATACGATCACCCCTGGAGTCCTTGTATTGCTACCACCAATCTGCTGCCTGACCGTTGAGCTGAAACGTCTCAAACCTGACATAGTCATCTGGCCTAACATTGCTGCATTCGAAATGCTTGCTCATGTTGCGGAGCCAATCATCCGCATCAAAAGACTGCTCACAACAGGTGAAAGACTTGGGCTGGTTGGCAAGGAACTGGTTGAGTGTCGTGAGCTGCGGCTGATTCTGGAAATTCCCTTGATAAGCATGTTGTCCCTAATCTCTCTCTTGCAACAGCCTGAGCAACATCTAAGTATTTGTGTTGGTTGCGGCCATCACAGCTTGCCAAACTTCTAGAGGAGGAGGCGGAGGGGGTGGTGGAGGATTAGACTGCTCCCCATCACGACCCGGATTCCCGCGAGTTGGTGGAGCCATCCTGGAGATGGACAAGAACATCATCACGCCATTGACAAAGATGGTTGCAATAAAATGGATCAAATGGCTTGAAAGAAATTGAACGGAATAACATAAATAGCCTTCATACTGAAAATTAGTAAGAATGTCGTCTTCGGTTTTGCGGCAACATCATTCGATATTTGAAGCCACTTGAATATACAGAACAAGGTATTGAGCTAAGATATGCTCGGAACAAAGGTATAGACCTCATACATCTAAAGAAAGATGATCCAAGGTAACTACTTGAAGCCCCACCTAAGAACTTCAGAAATCTTTGGTTATGCAATCGGGTGTTGGGGATACAGGGAGGAAAAATATCCCACACAACTAACAAGCCCTACACTCCAACTGTATCCATCCGTCAACACATAACCATAGGCTTTGGAACTCCATCTATCTCGCATCCTCGACAACACAACGATACCAAACATGGCAGTACACTGTACGCCTCCCCAGTACTACGTGACTCCGACCTTATCTCGCCACGATAAGTATTGAAGCAATTTCGAACATCCTCCGTCCTGAGATACTAAGAAAACTGAATGATAACGATGTGCCAAGAATCCCCTGGAGCTCAACTCTCCAGAAGAAATCAAGTCAGACAGGAGGCACCAAGAGAGAACTCCGTCACATCGGCATCATATAGTTTCCAAAATACCCGCGTGATCCTAAGAAACTTTTCAGCGAGAAGAGGAGTAGAATCAAAAATCCTAAGTCGAATACCTCAACAAAGTATAGAAGAGGAGAAAAATAAACCTGCTCTCCAATATATCTAGACTCAAAATAGTTTTTACTAGACTCGACTCGGCCAAGTTTGATGAACCAAATGCTCCTATGGCCGCATGGCTCAGAATACCAACTCATAACGCCCAAGATGCTTGAATGAAATGAAGCAAAATATATGATCACAAAACATGGTGGCAGACATGGAAGGTACACATGAGATACATTACAAATATGCCAAGGGGTGCACTTGGGTTGTTACAGTACGGAGCCCATGTATTTTTCTTGAAGGTGTTGAATACGATCGCCATCTTTTTAAGGGCATAGTTTCTGACTTTCTTCAGATCTGCATCTGTCAAATTATCTGGTAGGGTGAAATAAGACATGAGCGAATCAGAAAGCACATCTTTTGCTCTTTCGTCGACAAAAGTAACTCCTGCTCAATCTCCCTTTGCTGGCTTTTTCCATTCTTGAACGGAGATCGGGATTTGGTCCCTGACAATAACTCCGCATTGATTCCTGAACTTGGTCACATTTTCCTAGGTTCAAGTGGTTTGCCATTTGATGTTTTGATGGAATCGATGTTGAACTTTATGCCAGGTTCCAGCTTTCTGGTCGGGCCTCGAACTACGCTATCGCTTGTATAAGATTTGCTCAACCCGGAGGTGTAAAAGAAGAAGGGTCTATTCGTTAATACATACAACTCAATTAAGACATGTAATTATCACTGTATGGCTTATATAATAAATATACCTCACCGGTCTTTGTTATTTGAAGAACATTTTCTTCGTCCACATCGTTGTCGCCTTCATCTATTCGTTCGTCTTCATCAAATATCATACAACCTCACCAGAATTGTTCAGATATCGCGAGCCGTCATCATCTTCAGGTTCATGCTCTGGGCTCGGGGAGCGTATGATGTCGAACAAAGCCTCTTCTCCTTCTCTGCTGGTATTGTCCATAGCTTTTATTTAAGTAACCCAGAAGAAAGATAAAACACTTTAGTATTCAAATTAGAATGCACGCAATCAATAAGGAAAAACTGAATCATAGTACATAATATGCATCTCGAATAATTCATATAATATGCATCATCGAATATAATCTCAAATAAATTGTCTCGAATATTATGGAATATAATATCGAATCGAGTATTCTCACTAATACGTCTCGAATATTATCATATATATAACATCACTAGCTAATGTAGATCGAGTATTATCGAAGAATCTAGTTCACTCACGGTTCATGAGGCACGGGCGGTGGACACCCAAAGAGAAGGAAGCATCAGAGCATCATAGCTCGGGTGAGATCCCTGAAGAACCTGCCACGTATTGGAGAACCTGACTCCAACGCATCTAGGTAGCGACGAATGTGCTTGTCCTCCTCCATGACACGGCCATTTACCACCTCCGACGGGGTTGGCTGCCTCCGCACCGAAAGTGGCCCACGCGAACGCCACCAAAGAAGCTCCGGGTCGACGGCGGGACCCGGAGCCCGGTTCCTCACCAAGCTACGTGCCCCTGAAGGTATCACCTCCCAATGCCAGCCCGGTGGAGACCAGTCATGAACGTTGCCCCTCTAAAGCAGAAGATCGTCGCGAATGAGTTAACGACGAGGATGCGTGCCTGGCATCGTTGACTCCGAGAAGAAATTCTATGCAAATTTAACATTTTTAAAATGCATGATTGTAATTTCTTCTATACGAGGAACCTTCAGAATCATAACCGATTCTCTTAACCTTTAAGGGATTTAACAAAATGTTGCCATTGTGGATGTGCAGAAAATGGACCATATTTTTCCTAATATCATCTACCTTCAATATGTCATGTTGTCTAGCTAGTGTCAAAGTAAGAAAACCATGGCTTCATCATTAGCCAGAAGTAACAGGTGCATGATGGTACGAAGCTGTCCAAAGTTGGTTCGGAACGGAGTCCCGGATAGGGTAATTAGCGTTTGGGTATGAAGTTCAACAAGAACCTTCTGAATATACATAATGAACTTACGCTTCATGCACAACCAAGGAATAAAGTTATAGATACATAGAGTGACAAGCCATGTGCTATGATTGTTGTTCTGCTCCCCAAAGGGATTAATGCCATTTGCAAAGTGCTTCCACTTTCTCTCAATATTTCTCCACTGCGATCTGTCAGTGGGCACTCTCAACTTCCTGTCTTTCTTACGGTCTACGTTGTGCAATCACATCAACTTGGCATGCTCTTTGTTTTGGAACAAACGTTTCAACCGTGGTATTACAGGAGAATACCACATCGGCTTGGCAGGAATCTTCTTCCCGGGGCGCTCACCCTCAACATCACCAGGGTCATCGTGGCCGGTCTTATAGCGCAATTCACAACATACTTGACATGCATTCAAATCCTCGTACTCACCGCGGTAGATGATGCAGTCATTAGGGCATTCATGTATCTTCTGCACCTCTAATCCTAGAGGTTAGACAACCTTCTTTGCTTCACACATACTGTCGGGCAATTTGTTGTCCTTTGGTAGCTTTTTCTTTAAAATTATCAGCAACTTTTCAAATGCCTTGTCAGATACACAATTCTCTGCCTTCCATTGCAGCAATTCCAGTGTGGTATCCAGCTTTTTCTTGTCATCTTCGCAATTTGGGTACAACAATTTCTTGTGATCCTCTAACATGCGCTGCAACTTCAGCTTCTCCTTTTCACTTGGGCAGTTTTTCTTTGCATTGGCAACGGCCAGACGAAGATCATCAGCGGGCTCATCTTACGCCTGTTCTTCAGGTCCTTCCTGCTCTGCCGACCGAGATTCTTCCCCCATTGTTCTACCATCATATTCATGGAACCCATGGCCAGGATAGCTGTCATCATCCTCTTCTTCTTCATTCTCTTCCATAGGGTCCTCTTTCTCCGTTGGTGGTCCAAAAGTTATAGTCGGACATGAAACTGGAGTCAAACAGGTGGACGTGAATGGTTCTTGAGTTAGAGTAATTTCGATCATTCTTACAGCCAACACATGGACAATACATAAATCTATCCACCCGCTTCTTTGCCTCAGCCGCAACCAGAAAAGTATGCAAGTCATTAATGAACTGAGGAGGGCATCAGTCATCGTACATCCATTACCGGTTCATCTTCATTACACAACACCAAAAAGATCAAATTAATACAAGTTCATACATAAAATTCACACGCACTTTTTCTCATAAAACAACATACAAACTCTCTAGCTAAAGCATTTAAATGCAACAACAAATGCGATCAAGATCGCAACGATGGTAGCAATTGATCAAACAACATAGTGATACCAAGCCTCACTATCAATGGCATATTTTTTAAATTTTCTAATCCTCAAGCGCATTGCATCCATCTTGATCTTGTGATCATTGACAACATCGGCAATATAAAACTACAGTTTAATGTTCTCTTCTTCAACTCTTTTCAATTTTTCTTTCAAATACTCGTTTTCTTTTTCAACTAAATTTAACTTCTTGACAAGAATATCTATGTCAGTTGGAATTTCCGGTTCACATACCTCCTAGATAAAAATATCTATGTCAACTTGATGGGCATAATTGTCATAAATAACAAATACAACAAATAGTTATAAAAGAGAGTATATACCACATCCGAATCGTGAACCGAAAGAGGGCCGACGGGGACGGATATCAAAACCATGCTACTATGTATAACAAACAACCATATTGATAAGAAAACTATACAAGTAACTATCTAAGTCTTACAAACATGATTTTTTTAATAAACAGGATAAGAACAAGAGGCTCACCAAGGTGGTGCCAGCAATGGGACAGTGCTGGCGATCAACGGTCGTTAGGACGGGGACAGGAAGGCACCAAGTAAACCACACCTACACATGCAAAGTAAGAAGTTAATTTGAGCTCAGATTGCATATAAATCAAATAAACTACCACATATAAATACTCCCAAACTAAAACCCACGAATCATTATACTTATAGAGCATTGCAAGAGCTAATCTAGCAATGAGATATGAAAGGACAAAGTTGTTAACCTTTGTGAAAACTTGGATGGATGGGGTGCCTCCAAATCTTGACAAATTTTGGAAAAAATGGAGGTGAGACTGAGGTAGGGGAAGAACAAAGGAGAGGAAGAAGGGGAAATTAGGGAGGAGTGTGCGAGGGCTGGTTGAAGGGTTCATATAGGGGATCATTAGTTCCGGTTCGTGACACAAACCGGGACTAAAGGTGAGCCTATAGTCCCAATTCGTGACACGAACCGGGACTAAAGGTGATCGTGAGGCCCTAGGCTGATACCAGCCTGCCACCCCCCTTTAGTCCCTATTCGTGTTACGAACTGGGACTAGATGTCTGGAACGAACCGGGACTAATGATGCTCGTCCCGAATCGGGACTAATGGTCAAATTAGTGCCGGTTCAAAACCTGACCGGGGCTAATGCTTTGGACAAAAGGTCTGTTTTCTACTAGTGCAAGTACTCCGACGCCCCCTTGAAAAAAGGTACAACTAGCGGCCAAGAGGACAGCGTTGAAGTGCAACGCTTGGAGGCTTAGGTGAGGATACTTTCCCACCACAACATGTCCATGATCGAAGTCAGGGCCGCCGCCATCTCCCGGTGTGTGCAACCTCTTCAATAGAGGATACACCCTTTGTCGTGTTACAACGGGACTAGCGACACCACATGCTCCCAAAGATTGGGCCCCGTCAATCCGGCCGCATTGGCCGCTGCACTTGCCAACCTATACAAAGGGGAGCAAGAAGACTTTATGCGGCGGTCAACCAAGGAGGGATATTCAAGCCACAACCCCATCGAATGGGTAAGCCTACCACTGTTATGCGCATAGTTCGGGTTTCCAATTTGCCCCTTCTTTGACCAAAGTCCTTAACTTCAGATGATCAGGACTGGAGAAGCTTCGTCAAGACACTTAACTATCCGGCTCTTCAGCCCGAAGACTATTCCCATGACGACGATCCGGGCTATCATGAGGACCCACATCTTTCAATTGAGTTCGAAGACGGGGTCTTTTACCACAAGAGCCTCGACCGCTCAAAGGTGGCGATCATAATTGATTATCCTCGAACGTTTCCTTCTCCTGCAACGAACAAGAAGAAGAAAACTCGTCACGCAAAAGGGAAGCATCCTCCAATGCCCAAGTGCATCAGCTCCTCCTCTCAAGCGTTGTCGATCCGCGCATCATACATCGGCAACAGTAGCCGTGCCCGGATTGAAAAGCAACAAGGATCCAGCAAATGAGCCGACAGTGAGGACGGGTCCGTCTACTCGCTCAACCCAAAGGTATTTCGTTTTTCTGTTTTATTTACTTTTGTAATGGATATGTCCTCAGAGCAGATTTTATATCGAAATTCACATGTGAGAAACTCATCCTTCTCCTGCCGAGCAGGTTGCTAGGGTATCCGGGGAGGCTCAGGATTCCAGAGCTTTGATTCATGCTCAACCTGCTCTAGAGGTTCCCATGACCAATCTGGCCCCTGCCGACTCTGGTGACGCTATGTCCGTTACCCAATCTGAATATGGAAGCGCCATGAATCATCGGGGGCATCAAGAGGCCCTGCATCACCCAACATTATCCGAAAGCGAGTTCGACGCTCTATGCACAGCAGACTCGCACATCGGTGGTGCCCGAGATGGGTTCGGTGAAGCTATGAAGTTAATATCGTCCGGCCTGCAGGTAAATAATTGGTTTTATAGAGTCCGGACACCCTTGTAAACCCAGTAGCCCCCGAGCCTTAAATTAGTCAAAATGACCGGATTAAGGGTCCTTATGTTGTTTTGTTGCTAATGCAGGCCTCGAAGTAGTAGAGCGAGAAACTGGCCAAGGAGCTAGAAGATAGCCGAGCATAGGTGGAATTTGTGAAGGCCGAATTGGAGCAGCTAAACAGCTTTACTCGAGAGGCACATGGTGAGTATACCAGTGCTACTAATCATAGTATATTCCCTGTGTTGGCGTAAGGATACTCTTTAGTAGCTGAATCAATAGGGCAAATGCAAAAAGATTTGGATGCAGCCTGGGAATCTCAGCGATATGCCGAGTCCCAGCACGAGGCTTGCTGTCGTGTTTTGAACCGTCTCTAGATGGAGAATAAACAACATGCCGAAGAAATTGAGAGTTTGAAAACTCAATTGTCCTAGGCCCAAGAAGAGAACCAGAAACTACAGAGGGACATGTTCGGTAAGTGTGATTCTAAGATTGGCAAGTATTTCTTATAGGTGAATGATAATAAGTATGCCTTTGCCTCATGTATAAATCTCCTATTTGGGCGACCTGAAGAAGAGATCGGATCAAACCGGGGGAACCTCCTGAAGGAGCTTTCTGTTCTTCATGAGCATGCTCGGAAGGCTATGAAAAGCATGGTAAAGGCTCTATGGCCTACCGAGCAACCTCCGGAGGGAATGAACGAACTAGCCGATCGATTCAAGGGAACCCGAAGTAGATTCGAGCTGTGGAAGACATCGACTTGCCGGGAGGGAGCACGGGAGGCGTGGGCGATGATCAAGACCCGCTATACTGGTCTTAACCCTGAGCATATGCCTCGGGTTGGGCAAGTAGGGTCAGACGGGCAAGAAGTGCCGCTCCACCTGGTGTACGACCAAGTTATGCCAGCTGCTCGCCTATCGCAAGAAGGCTGCTCCCTGGACGCTATAATCGACAATCTCGATCAGCATTGGATGTATGATTATATGTAACTATGTACTAATAATTGAGTAGTTGCTCCATCTGTAATGTAAACTTTGTCTTAACCGGCCATCGTCTTCTGGCTCCTATGCTAAGAGCTCAGGAGTGTTCCTCTTAATTTATCACCCTAGAAGAGTGGATTATGTTCAGGGAACCATGCAATCCGGCCATTGGGTGCGAAAGACAGAAAGCACACAGGGAGATAAGTCATATTATTGCTTAGCGTAAGAAACATCTTCTGGAGAAAATAGTATATGTATCGATACCTTTCCCCATGGTTCTAGGAGGATCGTAGATAGAAGCACTACTGGAATCAAAGAATTTGCCATCAGCCACTTCTTTGCCGTCTGCTAGCTGATGGCAACGACCTTCTTTGCCATCTGCTTACAAAAAGCAGACGACAAAGAACTGGCTAATGACAAAGATATTATTTTCCATCAGCCAACTCTTTGCCGTCTGCTAGCTGACGGCATAGATTCTTTGCCGTTAGCTAGCGGACGGCAAAGAGTTGGGTGGGGCCTAGTGGACGGCACTACTGTAACGGCCCACCACCACATCTCTTTGCCGTCTGCTAGGTGACGGCAAAGATTCTTTGCCGTCCGCTAGCGGACGACAAAGAGGTTAATAGCTAACAGCTACTAACGGCACACCCCTCACGCCTCTCTCTCTTCTCTCTCTCCTACGAGCCCCGACCCAACCGCACGCCCGCCGCTGCCGACCACCACCCAGCCCCCGACCCCCACCGCGCACCCACCACCGCTGACCCCGCGCCGCCCCACCCTCGACGCCCACCGTGCCCCGCCGCCCCGCAACCGGCTCCCGTCATGCCCCCCCGCCGCCCCACCCCCGCCGCCCGCACTCGGCGCCCGTCGCGCTGCCGCCGCACTGCCCCCTGTCGCCCTGCTCCCGACACCCACTGCGCCCCCACCGCCCCGGCAATGTTGCCCAGCCGCCTCGGTAACGTCGCCCCACCGCCCCGGCAACGTCGCCCCGTCACCCCGGCCATTACGCCTCTTCCCTGCAACGGCCGCCCGAGCACCGCCGTGAGAAAGGCCGCGGCGCCGCCCCCTCCCCTACGGTGGGCCTCCCCCTCCTCCACCGCCCCTCCTCCACCAGCAGCCCCCTACCCTGCGGTGAGCTCCTCCTCCTCCTCTTATTTTTTCTGTTTTTTTAGTTTTCGGTTTATGCTTAGTTTAGATTTAGTTTTAGTTTTAGTTTTAGGTTTATATTTAGTTTAGTTTAGTTTTAGTTTTAGGCTTAGTTCTGAAAAATGAAGAAGAAAATAAGAATAAGTAGAAAATGAGGAAGAAGAGGAAGAAGATGAAGAAGAAGAGGAAGAAGAGGAAGAAGAAGAAGAAGAAGAAGAAGAAGAAGAGGAAGAAGAAGAGGAAGAAGAAGAGGAGGAAGAAGAAGAGCCCCCGATCCCCGATGCCACTACCCCGCAACCTCCGACGCCACCGATCCTCGACCCCCGACACCACCGACCCCAACCCCCGATGCCCCGGACCCCCGACCCCCAACCACCAACGCCAGCGCCCCCGACCACCGACACCACCGACCCTCGACCATCGACGCCATCGACCACCGACCACCAACGCCACCGACCCCTGATTCCCGAGATCACCGACCCCCGACCGCCGATGCCGCTAACCCCTAATGCCACTGTCTCCCGATGCCACTAACCCTCGACCCCCGACACCTATTCTGCCTCCTGTTGACCAAAAAGGTGCTCTTCGGCCTTTGTGAAGCCGAGGAGGTCATAGTATTGTAAATTATGAGCTAGGTCACATATTTTCCTATTTTGTTACAGAAAACATCATATTTTGTGTTGATCAGGTGAATTTCAATGTGCAGTTGTTTCGACGGCCTCCACGTGCACTTGACGAGCTCCCTTACTGCATTCGTTGGTGAGCACAAATGACATCTTCTCCCCTGGCACCCTTAAATTTTTTTGCTCTGTCCCGGTCTTCGTGCCGATGAAACTTTCTAGCTATAGGTGTCTTCAGTCATCAATATGCGTGCCACTATGCATCTCCCGTTCGAAAGGGTTACATCTATAAATATGCATTCATTAGCATATTTATAACCGTGATTGTTTCGAATTGTCCAACGTTATCCATGGACAGCCCGAGTATGTGTAGATTGGGTTCGTTTTCCCATATGCTCTGCTCCGGATCCGATGTAGAATTTCGTCAGTGCCTCCCTGTTGTTCTCCAGCAGACAGCAAAGCTGCCCCGTGGCAGCTACCTGTGCAATCTGGGGTGGCACTAGGCTGGCCTATGTGGTTTCTTTGCCGTCTGCTGGCAGAGAGCAAAGAACTTTGCATCTTTGCCGTATGCCAGCTGACGGCAAAGAAACCACATAGGCCGGCAAAGAAACGGTTGCTTTGCCGTCCGCTAGCAGACGACCAAGAACTTTGCATCTTTGTCGTCTGCCAGCGGACGGCAAAGCATGCCGTTAACCCCTTAACGGACGTAAGCTGCCACATGTGTCGTCCACGGTCTTTGCTGTCTGCTGGCAGACGACATAGACCTAAGCATCTTTGCCGTCCGCCAGCAGACGGCAAAGTGCCCTTTACCTTACCTTATTCAGCCGGATGGTTGGCCGTCTGCTGGCAGACGGCAAAGCCTTTGCCGTTCGCCATGCATGCCTTTGCCGTCCTCTATGGCGGACGACAAAATTGTTGATTCCTGTAGTGAAGGCCGCATACCGCCAGTATGTGGCTAAGGTCTATTGTGGGTCAATCCGGCCATGGAACCATAGTAGTATTAATTACTTTCGTCACAGCCTACCAATTGTCTACTTAAGATAGCTAGCTTTCGGCTTCACCCGTCTGAGGTACGTGTCCAGATGACCCAGTCGTATCAATCATAGAGGTGCTCCCTTTACCTTCTAGCCGAACAGTAGGGAACGTAAAGGGTAATCACAGGAGCGAGGCAACCCAGCTTGGCAAAGTCTTATTTCGAATGGATGCATATGATGGCCTAAACACGACAAAGGAAACATGTGTACACAAAAAGTGTGAAGGAATGATTATAATATGAAAGCGTTAGCTTCGGAAACAAGCCCCCAGGTGTTGTGTTCAGGTGTAAGCCAAAAATCTCAGTACAAGATCGGATGAGCCGAACATAAGGAAAAACAGAAAAATTCAATCCTACCAAACAACAAAGTGGGAGGGGAAAGAAAAAAACAAAATAAACAAAAGGGTAAAGACTGTGACGACATCAGTTGATGACGCACAAGTATAGGGGATCTATTGTAGTCCTCTCGATAAGTAGGACTGTCGAACCCAACGAGGAGCAGAAGGAAATGACAAGTAGTTTCTAGTAAGGTATTCTCTGCAAGCACTGAAATTATCAGTAATGACTAACAAGTAACAAGTGTAGAAAAGGTATCCCAATCCTTTTTGTAGCAAAGTACATGCCTGGACATACTCTTCTAGAAAGCAAAGCGCTCCCGAGGACACAAGGGAATTTCTGTCAAGCCAATTTTCATCATGCTCATTTGATTCACGTTCGTTACTTTGATAATTTGATATGTGGGGACCAGTGCTTGGGTGCGGCTCTTACTTGGACAAACCTCCCACTTATGACTTACCCCTCTTGCAAGCATCCGCAACTACGAAAGAAGAATTAAGATAAATCTAACCATAGCATGAAACATGTGGATCCAAATCAGCCCCTTACGAAGCAACGCATAAACTTGGGTTTAAGATTCTGTCACTCTAGCAACCCATCATATACTTATTACTTTCCAATGCCTTCCCCTAGGACCAAATAATGGTGAAGTATTATGTAGTCGACGTTCACATAACACCACTAGAGGAGAGACAACATACATCTCATCAAAATATCGAACGAATACCAAATTAACATGATTACTTATAATAAGACTTATCCCATGTCCTCATTTACAAACGTAACTACTCACAAAACATGTTCATGTTCATAATCAGATGATTATTAATTATCATAAAGAATCTGAACATGTGATTTTCCACCAAGTAACCTAACTAGCATCAACTACAAGAAGTAATCAACACTACTAGCAACCCACAGGTACCAATCTGAGGTTTGAGACAAAGATTGGATACAAGAGATGAACGAGGGTTTGGAGAGAAGATGGTGCTGGTGAAAATGTTGATGGAGATTGACCCACTCTCGATGATAGGATCGTTGGTGGTGACGATGGATTCGATTTCCCCCTTCGGGAGGGAAGTTTCCCCGGCAGAACAGCCATGCCGGAGCTCTAGATTGGTTCTGTCCAAGTTCCGCCTCGAGACGGCGACGCTTCGTCCCTAAAGCTCTCTTCTAATTTTTTTTCCAGGTCAAAACCCTCCATATAGAAGAAGATGGGCGTTGAGGGCCTGCCAGGGGGTGGCCGCGCCTGCCAGGCTTGTCACCTCCTGGTGGCCCCCCTCGGGTATCTGTTTCACCCGGTATTTTTTATATATTCCAAAATAATTCTTTGTAAATTTTCAGGACTTTTTGGAGTTATGCAGAATAGGTATCTCAGATTTGCTCCTTTTCCTGTCCAGAATTTCAGCTGCCGACATTCTACCTCTTCATGTAAACCTTGTAAAATAAGAGAGAAAAGACATAAGAATTGTACCATAACGTGTAATAACAGCCCATAATGCAATAAATATCAATATAAAAGTATGATGGAAAATGGACATATCAACTCCCCCAAGTTTAGACCTTACTTGCACTCAAACGAAAGTCGACATCGGTGAATATGTCCACAAATTTAGAGATAGAGGTGTCGACAAAAATACAATACAAACATGAGGGCTTCATGAACATTTTCAGAACAGCCATGCTTATTGTATAAGTTTCTTATGCTAGAGTAACAATTCATTCACAAGATAAAGTATGAACCAAGAACTTCATTGACATCCGACAAACTATGATGCCATTGTCAATGAAGACCTTTGCTGAGCTAGCTCACATGGAAATCTTGCAGGTTGTATGGAAATTCTTTCTCGGTTCAGAGTGTCCCAGAGAAAACTCCTGGTAGATTCTCCTTTTTCTGAAAATGAGGGGACTACCGCTGCCTCTGTGTCAGTTGATGCACACAAGAATTTCTTGTTTGACAGTCAATTAACATTTACCCTGGTAACAGCAGTGGTGCATGCTCATATTCCTCGAAGTATCCTGCGCGATATGGAGGTTGACTGGGTAACAGTGAAAATGCCCTAAAATGTGTTATTCATGGGAGCCAACCGGAGGCGACGGCTCCTGATTGCTTTGGACTCTTGGTCCCGATGCCAGTTCGGTCTTGCTTTGGACTCTTGCACTGTGGCTGGCCGGGTTTCTGTGGGTGCCGGGTCGACCCGTATACGTTCACTGTCAAAGAGTGTGTGGCAGGCAGGCAGCAAGCAGCACATGATGCACGAGTGTATGGAATGTAGCTAGCCTCAGTACTGCTTTCATGAGCATGTGGGAGATGTTGACGAGTTAAGGGCAGAGAACCAGAATGGCAGAATCCACTCACCGTTTCTCTTACACTACCTTATTGAAGAGTAATTTAAACTAGTAACATGTTCCTAATATATGTTATTATTTTTATGTGGTGAGTAACATATGTATGGTATCATACAACATTTTTTATGAGGTCATACATTCATCTTATCTTGATATGTGTGATGTTACTCATACTTTCTCAGCGCATCATTGTTTGACGCGCTGTTACTATGCGACCGCCGACACTTGGTCGCCAAGAGATGGATATCTCTAGTGTCCTCTAAGAGTAAACTTGCAGGACACATCCTTGGAGATGGCAAGACCATGTCATCTATGATGATACAACTGCATTGACACGGCGTCAGTATACTGATGAGGCCTAGAGGGGCACACGGTCTAGAAAAAACCATTGAGTGCGCGATGGCTTCTCTCCTGTCCTGGCAAATCTAGTGGACTCAATCCTAGAGCACCCTTACACATCCGCAAGGTGCTTAGTCCAGTACTGTAGCTCCATCAACTACACCATAGTGTTTTTTGCGACTTCAACTTTGTGTGGCACCATCATCCACAACGACTACATGATAGACCATGACTACAACATCATGACCAGTTACCTCGACATGGACATACATGGCTAAGTCTATAGCTACTCATCGGAAACTACTCCGGTCAATAACGTCTACATTGTCGATAGCGTCCACGCCACTCTCGTTGTGACTGTGGGGTGTAATAATGACAAGGGACGATGCCAGAAGGGATGGTCGGCACAGCCCTAGAGGACGGACCATGTATTAGATGCAGTTGATTATGGCAAAGCGGAAAAGATGGAAAAAATGTGAAAACTTCAAATTTAGTTGCAACTGTGTGTTCTACTCCCGCCAAGACTAGGGGAATGTTAAAGATACACGTGTTAGTTACATATACGGAGAGATAGAGATAGATTTGGTTCCAACGAACAATGAGCGTATTGTACTCTGATCCTATAATTTTCACACTCTCTTCATTCGAAATTACCTAGCTTGCTACTTCTCACCAATAAGAAAATCTCCAAACAGATTATCCAACAACTCGTTTGTCCGGTAGGGCAGTCCCGATCCTGCCTGGAAAACAAAATATCCTCTGCCAATTGGAACCCCAAATCTAGCCCATTTGGTCAGGCTATCTGGCTCCCCTCAAACCCATTTCATATGTGTGACGGATTTAGGCCGTTCGGATTTGTCTACCATGTTGAGCCCAACATGTCAAACCCGCCCCAAATTGCCCTGAATCGACCTGCACACTCCTCAGCCCCGGCTTGCCATATTTGTCCATGTTCGGTTATCAACCGTGCCACACCCTCGCCATCATGCTTCCTACCCTATCTTTGCGGACGACCCCGTCCACCCAAAACATGCACCACCACCTCCCCCTCCCCCTCCCCCTCCGTGTCCGTCTTGGACGTCCTTGCCGCCTTGGTACATCCTACCTCATCACCCTACACCTCAACCACCATGTGCTCGAGGAAATGTCCGAGCTATTTTCTGAGCTTTGTGTTTGCACATTTGCAGCGATATTATGGATTCACCGGAGGATGAGATTTTATACATGGATATTGAGGAGCTCAGTCCAAGTATCTAACTACGGCGTACGATGGAATATCAAACAACCAGGATATATGACGTCAAGAGTAGATAGCCTAGCCTAAGAGAAGGGGAACTTGTTGACGGCCCTGATGCTCTTGGAAAAACACTGAAAAGCCAAGAAAACACTAAAAAAGTATAACCCAAAAAGCATGCAAAAAAATCCCAAGGATGCGTCCAGAGCACGACACTTGGCAACGGCTGAGCGCACCACTTGACGCGCCCCCAGACCAAGAAAGTGACCTTTGCGGGAGCCTTCCAAGGGGTAACCTTTAATTATCCTGATAAGAGGAAAGTTGGAGATATCGTCACACACATGTATATTGTCACCCATGTCATTCCTTCAATCAGAAGAATGACATAATAAAAGAATGGTAGGCAATTTGCCATACCCGGCATCTTTCATCTCTATGCCACCAATAACAATATTAACGGTCTTGCCGCCATTTCCATCCTGACGCATATGAAAGCGGTCATTGCATGCTGAAGCCCAATGATCATCCACACCACAGACATGACATCTTATTTTCCTTTTAAAGGCATCCTTCTTGAAGTTCGCAAACCGTGGGGCATTGTTCTTGGCGAGAACTTTGTTTTTGCCATTCTAGTTTTTATCATTTTTCTTATGCCACACTACAATTGAACATCTCACTTTTGCCACCCTTAGCTTTTGACGCAGACAAATAAGCTATCAGTCACAAAACGTGGAAAAGGGTTGGTGATCTAATTGCTTATTGGGTATAAGGACCAAACATAAATTCCACCCTCAAACAATATTTATAGCGACATAAGTCGGGAGGGGAAACAAACATAGGCAAACAAACAGTTCGGCTCTAAGCGTAAAAATGTAATTTGTCGGCTAACTTTAGCCATTCTTATAAAATGAACTACGCACCGAACGTTTGTTTGTACCATCGTCGCTGAGAGTTTTGCTTGGACATATGTTTCTTCCTTCCTCTCTGACTTTACAAGTTTCCATAACTGTGGCCACAGGAGAGAGCTATCTCGTGTGATATACAGCAGATGTGACAACCTTCTACGCGCTCACATTTTCTTCTCTCGTCCACATACGCTGACTGCAGTACATGGACCGGCCAATGACCATGACTGATAGTCAGTCACAGGCTCACAGCTAGAAGACGAGCCAAGGTTGGTAGTGAGTCCCAGTCGTGTTGCCCTGGAGACATGTACAAATGTGCATTTGATACACTAAGTGTTGATATTTTGCTGGCCAGTCTAATCGACGTTGGATTAGTAGTTCCTGATTAACTCCCGCGGCCATGGATAGTTGTGAGATTCTGACACATTTAATTTTCACACTACTCCTTTCAGCCCCATAAGAGAAGTGGTCATTCTTAACATTAAGACGGTATCCAGAGGTAAACTTTAACAGCTAATTTCAATCCTAGCATATGTTTATCAAATAAAAAATTATGTATTTTGGAAGTACATTTTAAGATACCGATGTGCATACGATTTGTAAATATATAATCTGCAGTTTTTTGGAAGATACTGGAGTCATATAATTCTGTAATTAAAACAGAACTCGAATTTCGCACACTTGAAACTCAGTTCGAGTTAGCTCGAACTCGCCTAGAATGATCAACGGCAAACTTGTACTCGAGCTGCTTAAAAATCGACATCATCTACATCATAGCATGTTCCAATGTTCCAAAAAAATTTAACCACAAAAAAATTTGCATCATGACATCATGCAAAGGTTCATAGGTTTCGGACAAGATTTTTATTATTTAAAAATATTTATACATGATTATAATTAAGTTGTAAGTTTCAAATTCGACATTTTTTCGATAAAGGATATTTCATTGAATACATATACTGAGGTGATACAATCGCATCGAAAGAAAGCCCGGCCTCTGCATAGATTGATGCACACAGCCAAAAAGTCCAAACTAACCAAAAATAAAATTCGCTTTACAACTAAGAAAATAAATCAAGTCCAGCTTAAGGTGTGGCAGATCCTATCCGGAGATCACACCGCCAACCATGGGGGGTAGAAGACATCCCTGGCCGTACGCTCCAGCCGTGTAGACGCCATCATAAAAAGGTCCTTGTCCTCCGTCCTCTGCAGGATAGACCAAGTACGGAGCCATTGTGTACATACATGAATAGCCTGCATTGAAGATGAGACACATTTATTATTAAAAATCACATCATTTCTGGCAATCTACAATGCCTAGCATAAGGCAGCCGCCCCCACAAGAATATGTGCAGAAAATTGTTTATCAATACCCCGCAACCAGTTGCCAAACATGTTACGTGCACTACGTGGTGGGTATAAATTTGAAGCTACTTGAACTATGGCCTAAACTGCCAGAGCGAACTTACACTTAAAAAATAAGTGTTTAATAGACTCTTCATGTTGGCAAAAGACACATGTTTTGGTACCATGCCAGTTGCGCCGTGCCAGATTATCTCTAGTTAAGATGACTTCTCTATGTAGAAACCAGAGGAATATCTTCACTATTAGAGGAATTTTGAGCTTCCACAATTGCCTGTTATCTATCGAAACATCACAATGAACCATTGCATCATACATGGATTTGACTGAAAATTTGCCATTCTGATGCAAATTCCATCGAAAAATGTCTGATTCACCTGACAACTGAATATCCTCCAGGCGAATGAGTAATTCATTCCATGCTGCCACGCAAGGACCTAAAAGGTCCCTACGGAAAGAAATATCAGGGTTTTCTTGTCCCAAAACTTGTTTGATCCTAACAAATTTATGTATGACAATCCTGTACAAGCTCGGGTATTGCACCACGAGTGGGTTTGTGCCGAGCCAGGTGTCTTCCCACAATCAAACCTGAGAACTGTCCCTAACCGAGAAGGTTCCAAATTGGAAAAATAATTACTTGGCCTTCATCACACCACACAAAAAATGTGAATCCCCAGGTTTCCAATGAACTTGAGAAATGGCTTTGGATCCCACATACTTGTTACGAATGATTTCCTGCCACACTCCATTCTTAGTGAGTAGTTTGTAAACCCATTTGCTGAGAAGAGAAATGTTTTTAATCTCAAGGTCTTGAATTACCAATCCCCCTTGACTTTTAGGTCTACATAATACACTCCACCTATCCAGTCGATATTTCTTGGATTCATTATCGCACTGCCAAAAAAATCTAGATCTAAAGTAATCGAGGCGCTGTAGAACCCCTTTCGGGAGGTGGAAGAATGACAACATGTATAAAACCATGTTGCTGAGAACAGAATTGATCAAGATCAATCGCCCGCCGTAAGACAAGAGTTTGGCCTTCCAGCTGGCTAGTCGATTATCAAGTCTCTCTTCCACATGCTTCCACTCAGCGATAGTTAAACGCCGATAGTGTATGGGAATGCCAGATATCAAATCGGGAACTGCCCGAGTTGGCATCCAAAAATCTCAGCATATTCAGGTGCTGATTCTATAGCATCGCCAAAGCAAAAAAGTTCACTCTTATGAAAGTTAATTTTGAGACCAGAAAGTTCCACAAAAGCTCATAAAAGCAACTTCAGATGTCTTGCTTTATCTAGATCATGATCCATAAAAAGTATAGTGTCATCCCGCGTATTGTAGAATAGATAGACCATCTTCTACCAAATGTGGAATGACACCGCTAACTTGACCGGCCAACTTAGTCCGCTCAACAAGGGTAGCTAGCATGTCGGCTACAATGTTAAACAAAATAGGGGATGCGGTCCCCTTGTCAAAGCCCCTTCCTTGTCTGAAAATAGTTGCCAACATCATCGCTAACTTTGATGGCCACATTACCTCCAGAAACAGAGCTCTCTACCTAGCGACACCATTTTGGCGACAACTCCTTCATGCGTAAAGTTCGCAACTGAAAGGACCACTTAACTTTATCATAGGCTTTTTCTAAATCTATTTTAAAGATGACTCCATTCAACTTTTTGCGGTGAAGCTCATGTACAGTTTCATGCATCATGATAGCTCCATCTAATATGTTGTGGCCTTACATAAATGTTGTTTGAGTGGGTTTGACGACATGGCCAGCCACCCCGTTCAACCAATTAGTTGCGACCTTCGTAAAGATTTTAAAACTTACATTTAGAAGGCAAATCGGTCGATATTATTGAATACGACTAGCCTCTTTAATATTAGGAAATAGGATAATTTCCTATAGTTTAAAAGAGAAATATCAAGGTCTTTGGTATGCGGTTGGTTAAACAACTGAACCAAGTCTGCCTTAATCACATCCCAAAAACATTGACAAAACTCTGCCGGAAAGCCATCAGGTCCCGGAGCCTTGTTGTGTACCATTTGGAACACCGCGATTCGAATCTCCTCCTCAGAGAATTGAGAGGTTAAGAATTCATTTTCCACTTCCGAAACTTGAGTAATGTCATAAGTAATAGACTCGTCCAACTGAAAAGTTGTTTCAGCCGAAGGTCCAACAAGCTCTTCGTAATACTTAGTAATAAAATTTCTGAGTGGTGCATCCCCCTCGATTCGGCCTTCCTCCTGGTCAAGAGCGAATATATGTTTCTTTCCATGAATGCCATTGGCAAGCATTTGAAAGTATTTCGTATTATCGTCACCATTAACGAGCGAGTATGCCTTGCAACATTGGTACCATTTAATCTCTTCCTGACGTAGCAGGCGGGCAATCTGCTCATTTAGATGGCTTTTTTGCTCAATCTCAATAGCAAAAAGATGGCTCACCTTCGCAAATTTATCAAGGGTATGGATTAAGGTAGATATACACAACTTTTATTTTTTGTAGATGCCAGCAGTGTGCTTGGCCCATCCATGAAGAAATCGACGCAAGGCGCGAATTCGATTATTCCATCGTTGAATGGGCGTTTTACCGCGAGGTGGACGCGCGCACACTTTCTTCACCAGGTCATGAAATCTGATGTGATATCCCCCCTTTGACGTGGTCCGATAAGGCCTCAATTCTTTCTAGTGCCCATACCAAGGCTAGGGGATATTTATATTCCCAGTCGGTGGTAACTAGCACCCGGTCAAGTTTTACAAAGGTTGGAACTGATCGGTTATTGGCCCTGGTATACTGACGACCAAACATAGTGGTCTCCCTCCGGTCCAGGCTGTCAATAACAACATTAAATAGGAAAGGCCACCTAGTGTCAAATCGGTCATTGTTTTTTTCCTGCTGATATCGAAGGATATTGAAATCCCCTCCCCCCCCCCCGATTAACATGGGATGGGGATTGTCCTCCTGAGCGACACCATATACAGCCACCAGGCTCCAAAGGAAGTTGTCAGACTTGTTCCGAAGGAGAAATTTGATACGATATACCCCCTTTGACGTGGACAAAAGTTCCAAGTACGTAGACCGGATGCCTAGCAATATTCCACCGGACCTTCCGGTCGGGGGTAAGACGTGCCATTCATAATCATAACCACATGAAAAATGGTCCAGATCACGTGTTGGGAAGTCACGTTTTCCCGACTCAGTGATGGCCGAAAAGTCCAACGCGTGATCCTTTACACAATCGGCAATCTGTTTGTGCTTAGCCAAGTCACCAAGACCTCTGCTATTTCAAAACATGCCTCTCATGTTGAACCATTTTTTTGTTTAGAGACCTTTGCCTTCTTAGATGGACGCCCTCTTTTCTATGCTGAATTAGACTTATTCTTGCGTACCGACGCAACAAGCCCACATAGCATCGTGTCATGTACAAGATCGTCAAGGTCTACTTCAGTCGTGTCTTTAACCAGATGGGAGAGAAGCTTGACTTCGTGATTGGCATCAGCATCCGCATCCTCCTCATCTGAAACGAGAGGGTCAACAAAACTCGACAACTTAGGAGCAACAGTAAGCCGGTCGAACTCCACTTGTTTAAGAGCCTTAACCGAAAAATATATCTCTTTCTCATTACGTCCTAATGAAACTCTAAGGCTAGTAATATTTGAAGATACTTTGGATTTATCAAAAGACAAAAAGGATTTATGAGAGGAGGTACCTTCGAAGTCGAGGTTGCGAGCAGCCATCCTGCGCATGGCGTTCGCCATAGAGTCCTCGTCGGTGGTTGTTGTACCGTCAGCACCGATGGAGTGATGCCCCCTGCACCTCAGTGGCGAAGGAGTAACGTCGGACACAGTGACCGTACCAGAGACCCCGAGGGGCGGAGTAGACGGATGGAGTGCCAATGTAGAAGACCGCAGGGGCTGCACCTCAGCCTCGGCGAGAGGTTCAGACCCCGACGCCCCTTCCTGCATCGGAGGCATAGAGGACAAATCTCGCAACTTCACCATCACTGACTCATGGCCGGCCCGAACGGATGGTGAGAAAGTCACTCCCCATCGAGTAGGAGAAGCAGGTGCTGGCGATGGTGGCGGAGATGAAGTTTCCATGAAATCAAAGTTTTGCTACGAATTAAACATTACCAGAATTTAGTTTGCATGTTAGGTATATATCACCCATGCCCCATTTGAATGTGTGTGTGTGTGTGCGCGCGCGTGTGCATGCGTGTGCGTGTGCATGCGTGTGCGCGTCCACGTGTGTGTGCGTGTGCGTAAACGGGTCCAGATTGATATAATCTTTTCTATTCGAGAGTAATTTTTGCATTTGACCCCAAAAAATCATAGACTAGCATGGGAAGTCCCTCGTGCCAAAGATCAGAAATTATGCCGTCGTAAGTCTCTGTATCCACGAAAAATCAATCTTGGCCCTCTTCGGCAGCCTGTCGGAGGGGGTCACCATCACCGGAGACCATGGAGGAGGAAGACAGAGGGGCCATCATCACCATGGAGGCCAAGGACTAGTGGGAGAACCTCTTCCCCCCTAGGGGGAGGCCATGGAGGAGGATGCACAAGGGGGACCCTCTTCCCCTCTCTCTCGATGGCCCCAGAGTGCCATCGGGGGAACCATCACCGCGGTTATCGTCTTCATAACATCACCTTCTTCATCACCATCCTCATATCTTTTCAACGGTCCACTCTCCCGCATCCCGCTGTAATCCCCTACTTGAACATGGTGCTTTATTCCACATATTATGATACAATGATGTGTTGCCATCCTATGATGTTTTGAGTAGATTTCTTTTGTCTTATGGGTTGATTGATGATCTAGATTGGTTTGAGTTGTATGTTTATTTTGGTGATGTCCTATGGTGTCATCCGTGCTGCGCACACGTAAAGGATTCCCGCTATAGGGTGTTGCAATACGTTCATGATTCACTTATACTGGGTTGCTAGAGTGACAGAAGATTAAACCCGACTAAGGGGGTTGTTGCGTATGGGATAAAGGGGACTTGATGCTTTAATCTACGGTTGGGGTTTACCTTAATGATATTTAGTAGTTATGGATTCTTTCTAGAGTTCCAATCATAAGTGCATATGATCTAAGTAGAGAAAGTATGTTAGCTTATGCCTCTCCCTCATATAAAATTGCAATAATGATTTCCGATCTTGTTAACAATTGCCTAGGACTATTCCGCACACCGATCATCATTATTACACACTCGCTATTTGTAATATATTCTAACTTTATGATAATAACACCTATTTTTATATTTTCATTCTCCGATATCCTACAAATCTATTCTCTTCATGCCCACAACGTTGTTTTATTTCTCGTTTCTAGTTGGAAGCAAACGTTCGACGTACGTGTTGGAGAACGTCGCATGGGAAACAAAAATTTTCCTACGCACACGCAAACCTATCCATGGTGATGAGCATCTACGAGAGGGAGAGTGGATCTACGTACCCTTGTAGATCGCTAAGCGGGAAGCGTTAAGAAACGCGGTTGGTGTAGTCGAACATCTTCGCGATCCAAATCGCCGAGCGTCCCGCGATCTCATCACGATCCGTCCCGCGATCCAATCACGATCCGTCCCGTGAACTCATCACGATCCGTCCCGCGATCTCATCACGATCCGTCTCACGATGTTGATCACGATCTGTCCCGCGAACTCATCACGATCCGTTCCGCGATCTCATCACGAACCGTCTCGCGATCTCGATCACGGTCCTTCCGATCTAGCGCCGAACGGACGGCACCTCCGCGTTCAGCACACGTGCAGCTTGATGACGATCTCCACCATCTTGATCCAGCAAGAGGAGGTGGAGAGGAGAGAGAGTTCACCGGCAGCGTGACGGCGCTCCGGTGATGGTGGTGGAGTGATTCCGGCAGGGCTTCGCCTAAGCGCCGCGGAAAACCGATCTAGAGGAGAAACTGTGCACCGGTGAAACGGGTAGCACGTGGCCGGAAATTCTGTCCAAAAACCACCCAATCCACTAGTATATATAGGAGGAGAGGAGAGGAGAGGCAGCCAAGGCCTTTGGGTCGGCCGAAATAGGAGGTGGGAAGAAATCCTACTTCACCTCCAATCCTAGTTGGAGTAGGATTGCCTCCTATTGGCTGATTTTCCACTTTTTGCTTTAGGACTTTCTCTCCTGCGCCATGGGCCTTTGTGGCTGTTTTCCCAGCCCACTAAGGGCTGGTTATTATTCTCCCACAGCCCATGGACCTCTTGGGGTCGAAATACCCCTCCCGGAGGCCTCCCGGTACACTACCGGCACTCCCGGTACACTACCGGCACTCCCGGTACACTACCGATGAGCCCGAAACTTTTCCGGAAACCAAACTGGGACTTCCTATATATGAATCTTTACCTCCGGACCATTCCGGAGCTCCTCGTGATGTCCGGGATCTCATCCGGGACTCCGAACAAACTTCGGTCACCACCATACATAACTCTACACTACCGAAACGTCACCGAACCTTAAGTGTGCAGACCCTGCGGGTTCGAGAACTATGTAGACATGACCGAGACACCTCTACGGTCAATAACCAATGGCGGGACCTGGACATCCACATTGGTTCCTACATATTCTACGAAGATCTTTATCGGTCGAACCTCTATGTCAAGGATTTAGTTAATCCCGTATAACGTCCCCTTTGTTCTTCGGTATGTTACTTGCCCGAGATTCGATCGTCGGTATCTCCATACCTAGTTCAACCTCGTTACTGGCAAGTCTCTTTACTCGTTCCGTAATACAAGATACCGTGACTAACACTTAGCCACATTGCTTGCAAGGCTTGTTGTGATGTTGTATTACCGAGTGGGCCCTGAGATACCTCTCCGTCACACGGAGTAACAAATCCCAGTCTCGATCCATGCCAACTCAACAAACACCATCGGAGATACCTGTAGAGCACCTTTATAGTCACCCAGTTACGTTGCGACGTTTGATACACACAAGGCACTCCTCCGATATCCGTGAGTTGCATGATCTCATGGTCATAGGAACATATACTTGACATGCAGAAAACAGTAGCAATAAACTGACACGATCATATGCTATGTTTGTAGTTTGGGTCTTATCCATCACATCATTCTCCTAATGATGTGATCCCGTTATCAAATGACATCTCATGTCCATGGCTAGGAAACTTTAACCATCCTTTGATCAACGAGCTAGTCCATTAGAGGCATACTAGGGACATGGTTTTGTCTATGTATCCACACATGCATTTAAGTCTCCGATCAATACAATTATAGCATGGATAATAAACGATTATCATGAACAAGGAAATATGATAATAACTAATTTATTATTGCCTCTAGGGCATATTTCCAACAGTCTCCCACTTGCACTAGAGTCAATAATCTAGTTCACATCACCATGTGATTCGCATTGTTATGAATCTAACACCCAATGAGTTTTGGGGCTCGATCATGCTTTGCATGTGAGAGAGGTCTTATAGTCAACGGGTCTGCGATATTCAGATCCGTGTGTACTTTGCAAATCTCTATGTCAAACCGTAAACACTGCTACCACACTCCACTTGGTACTATTTCCAAATGGCTGCTCCACTATACGTATCCAGATTGCTACTACTAGTCATCTGGATAGGTGTTAAAGCTTGCATCGACGTAACTCTTTACGACGAACTCTTTATCACCTCCATAATCAAGAAACATTTCCTTAGTCCTCTGGTTACTAAGGATAATTCCGACCGCTGTCCAGTGATCCACTCCTGGACCACTCTTGTACCCCCTGACAGACTCGTGGCAAGGCACACATAGGTGTGGTACACAGCATGGCATAATATAGAGCCTATGGCTAAGGCATAGGGGACGACATTCATCCTTTCTCTTTCTTCTGCCGTTGTCGAGCTTTGAGTCTCACTCAACTTCACACCTTACAAATCAGACGAGAACTATTTCTCTGGCTGATCCATTTTGAACTCTTTCAAAATCTTGTCAAGGTATGCACTCATTGAAAGTCTCATCAAGCATCTTGATCTATCTCTATAGATTTTGATGCTCAACAATTAGGTAGCTTTATCCAGGTCTTCATTTGAAAAACACTTTTCAAACAACCTTTTATGCCTTCCAGAAATTCTACATTATTTCCGATCAACAATATGTCAACCACATATACTTATCAGAAACTCTATAGTGCTCCCACTCACTTTATTGCAAATACAAGTTTCTCGTAAACTTTGTATAAACTACAAAAACTTTGATCACCTCATCAAAGTGTATATTCCAACTCCGAGATGCTTGCTTCAGTCCATAGAAGGATCACTGAAGCTCTCTCATCTTTTAGCATCCTTAGGACTGACAAAACCTTCTGGTTGTATCACATACAACCTTTCCTTAAGTAAACCGTTAAGGAAACGACGTTTTGACATCCATCTGCCAGATTTCGTAATTGAAAATGCAGCAACTGCTAACATAATTCCAACAGACTTTTAGCATCGCTACGAGTGAGAAAGCCTCCTCGCATTCAACTCCTTGAACTTGTCACAAACAACTTTGCAACAAGTCGAGCTTTACAAATGGTGACATTCACCATCAGTGTCTGTCTTCATTCTAAAGGTCCATTTGTACTCAACGACCTGCCGTCTAACGAGCAAGTCTACCAAAGTCTATACTTGGTTTTCATAAATGGATCCTATCTCGGATTTCATGGTCTCTAACCATTTGTCGGAATCCGGGCCCATCATCGCTTCTCCATAGCTCGTAGGTTCATCGCTGTCCAACAACATGACCTCGAAGACAGGGTTGTCGTACCGCTTAGGAGCAGTACACATCCTTGTCGACCCACGAAGTTCGATAGTAACTTGATCCTGAAGCTTCATGATCATCATCATTAACTTCCTCTTCAACTAACGTAGGCTTCACAGAAACATCTTTCTGCGCTGCGCTACTCTCTGGTTGAACAAAGGTTTAACAACCTCATCAAGTTCTATCTTCCTCCCACTCAATTCTTTCGAGAGAAACCTTTCCTCGAGAAAGGATCCGTTTTAGTAACAACCACTTTGCACTCGGATCTGAGATAGAAGGTTCACCCAACTGATCTTAGGGTATTCTATGAAGATGCATTTGTCCGCCTTGGGTTCGACCTCATTAGGTGAAAACATTTTTCACACAAGTGCCGTAGCCCCAAGTATTAAGAAACGACAGCTTAGGTTTCTATCAAACCATAATTCATATGGTGTCATCTCAACGGATTTAGATGGTGCCCTATTTAAAGTGAATGTAGTTGTCTCTAATGCATAACCCCAAAATTATAGTAGTAAAACGACAAGAGACATCATAGTACGCACCATGTCCAATAGAGCATAACTATGATGTTCGGACACACCATCACACTATGGTGTTCCAGGTGGCGTTTAGTTGTGAAACAACTTTCACATTGTCTTAAGTTGTATGCCAAACTCGTGACTCAGATATTCACCTCCACGATCATATCGCAGTCATTTTTATCTTCTTGTCACGATGATCTTTAAACTTCACTCTGAATTTGCTTGAACCTTTCAAACGATTCAGACTTGTGTTTCATTAAGTAAATATACACTATATCTACTCAAATCATCAGTGAAGGTAAGAAAATAACGATATCCACTGCACACTACAAGACTCACTAGATTGCATACATCAACATGTATCATTTCCAATGAATCACTTGCCCGCTCCATCCAACGGGGTCCTTTAGTCATCTTGCCCAAGAGGCATGGTTCGCATGTCTCAACCGATTCGAAATCGAATGAGTCCAAATATCCATCAGCTTGGAGTTTCTACATGCGCTTTATACCAATATGACATTTAGCGGCAGTGCCACAAATATGTGGTACTATCATTATTAACTTTGTATCTTTTGACATCAATGTTATGAACATGTGTAATACTACGATCAAGATTTCAACAAACCATTCTCACTGGGTGCATGACCATTGAAGGTATTATTCATGTAAACAGAATAACCATTATTCTCTAACTTAAATGAATAACCGTATTGCAATAAACATGATCTAATCATGTTCATGCTCAACGCAAAACACCAAATAACATTTATTTAGGTTCGTCACTAATCCTGAAGGTAGAGAGAGCATGCGATGTTGATCACATCAACCTTGGAAACACTTCCAACACATATCGTCACCTCACCCTTAGCTAGTTCTCCGTTTATTCCGTAGCTTTTATTTCGAGTTACTAACATTTAGCAACCGAACCGGTATCCAATACCCAGGTGCTACTAAGAGTACTAGCAAGGTACACATTAGTAACTCGTATATCAAATATACTTCTATCAATGTTGCCAGCCTTCTTATCTACCAAGTATCTAGGGTTGTTCCGCTTCAGCGACCTCCTACCTCATAATAGAAGCACTTAGTCTCGGGTTTGAGTTCAACTTTGGGTTGCTTCACTGGAGCAGCAACTGACTTGCTATCCATGAAGTTTCCCTCCTTGATCTTGCCCTTTTCGAAACTAGTGGTTTGATTAACCATCAACACTTGACGCTCCTTCTTGATTTCTACCTTCGCGGTGTCAAACATCGCGAACAGCTCAGGGATCAATACTTCTATCCCTGGTGTATTATAGTTCATCACTTAAGTTCTAGTAGCTTTAGTGACAGTGACTTGGAGAACTATATCAATCACTATCTTATCTGGAAGATCAACTCCCACTTGATTCAAGCGATTGTAGTACCCAGACAATCTGAGTACATGCTCAACGATTGAGCTATTCTCCTTCATCTTACAGGCAAAGAATCTTGTTGGAGATCTCATATCTCGCAACACAGGCACGAGCCTGAGATCACAATCTCTGCCCCTAGAACATCTCATATGTTCTGTGACGTTCAAAACGTTTCGGAGCCTCAATTCTAAGCCGTAATGCATGACGCACAAAACTATCAAGTAGTCATCGAAACGTGCCTGTCAGATGTTCACAACATCTATAGACAACGCTAGAGGGGGTGGCGCACCGAGCGGTGCATTAAGGACATAAGCCTTCTGTGCAGCAATGAGGACAATCCTCAGATCACGGACCCAGTCCGCAATATTGCTACCAACATCTTTCAATTCTATTTCTCTAGGAACATATAAAAATACAAGGGAGCCACAACGCGAGCTAGTAATCTACAACATAATTTGCAAAGACACTTTGACTATGTTCATGATAATGAGTTCAATTAATCATATTATTTAAGAACTCCCACTCAAATTGACATCCCTCCGATCATTCGAGTGATACATGATCCAAATTCACCAACTCAAGTCCGATCATCACGTGAGTTGAGGTGGCTGCAATGGTGAACATCATTATGTTGATCATATCTACTATATGACTCATGTTCGACCTTTCGGTCTCTCGTGTTCCGAGGCCATGTCTGTACATGCTAGGCTCGTCAAGTTTAACCCGAGTGTTCTGCATGTGCAACACTGGCTTGCACCCGTTGTATGTGAACGTAGAGTCTATCACACCCGATCATCACGTGGTGTCTCAACACGACGAACTTTCGCAACGGTGCACATTCGGGGAGAACACAATTTAGCTTGAAATTAAGTGAGGGATCACCTTATAATGCTACCGTCGTCCTAAGCAAAATAAGGTGCATAAAAAGGATTAACATCTCATGCAATTCATAAGTGACATGATATGGCCATGAACTTGTGTTTAAGATCTCCATCTTCGAAACACCGGCATGATCTCCATCATCACCGGCACAACACCATGATCTCCATCATCTTGATCTCCATCAATGTGTTGCCATTGGGGTTGTGGCGCCAGCCCTGCTTCTACTTCTATTGCTACTGCTTAGCGATAAAGTAAAGCATTACATAGCGCTTAATGATTGACACGCAGGTCATACAATAATTAAAGACAACCCTATGGCTCCTGCCGGTTGCCGTACTCAACGACATGCAAGTCGTGAAATTCTATACATCACATGATCATCTCATACATCACATATATCTCATCATGTAATTGGCCATATCACATCACAACATACCCTGCAAAAACAAGTTAGACGTCCTCTAATTGTTGTTGCATGTTTTACGTGGCTGCTACGGGTATCTAGCAAGAACGATTCTCACCTACGCATAAACCACAACGGTGATACATAGATTGCTTTTCATCCTTCTCAAGGACCGCCTTTGTCGGATCCGATCCAACTAAAGTGAGAGAAACTGTCACCCGCAAGCCATTTAAGCAACAAGTTGCGTCGAGGGAACCGGTCTCTCGTAAGCGTACGAGTAATGTTGGTCCGGGCCGCTTCATCTCACAATCCCGCTGAACCAAAATACGACCAAGGGAGGAAGCAATCTAAGCATCAACGCCCACAAACCTTTTGTGTTCTACTCGAGATCTCATCGAACCATCAACCTAGCTCATGATGCCACTGTTGGAGAACGTCGCATGGGAAACAAAAATTTTCCTACGCATACGCAAACCTATCCATGGTGATGAGCATCTACGAGAGGGAGAGTGGATCTACGTACCCTTGTAGATCGCTAAGCGGGAAGCGTTAAGAAACGCGGTTGGTGTAGTCGAACATCTTCGCGATCCAAATCGCCGAGCGTCCCGCGATCTCATCACGATCCGTCCCGCGATCCAATCACGATCCGTCCCGTGAACTCATCACGATCCGTCCCGCGATCTCATCACGATCCGTCTCACGATGTTGATCACGATCTGTCCCGCGAACTCATCACGATCCGTTCCGCGATCTCATCACGAACCGTCTCGCGATCTCGATCACGGTCCTTCCGATCTAGCGCCGAACGGACGGCACCTCCGCGTTCAGCACACGTGCAGCTTGATGACGATCTCCACCATCTTGATCCAGCAAGAGGAGGTGGAGAGGAGAGAGAGTTCACCGGCAGCGTGACGGCGCTCCGGTGATGGTGGTGGAGTGATTCCGGCAGGGCTTCGCCTAAGCGCCGCGGAAAACCGATCTAGAGGAGAAACTGTGCACCGGTGAAACGGGTAGCACGTGGCCGGAAATTCTGTCCAAAAACCACCCAATCCACTAGTATATATAGGAGGAGAGGAGAGGAGAGGCAGCCAAGGCCTTTGGGTCGGCCGAAATAGGAGGTGGGAAGAAATCCTACTTCACCTCCAATCCTAGTTGGAGTAGGATTGCCTCCTATTGGCTGATTTTCCACTTTTTGCTTTAGGACTTTCTCTCCTGCGCCATGGGCCTTTGTGGCTGTTTTCCCAGCCCACTAAGGGCTGGTTATTATTCTCCCACAGCCCATGGACCTCTTGGGGTCGAAATACCCCTCCCGGAGGCCTCCCGGTACACTACCGGCACTCCCGGTACACTACCGGCACTCCCGGTACACTACCGATGAGCCCGAAACTTTTCCGGAAACCAAACTGGGACTTCCTATATATGAATCTTTACCTCCGGACCATTCCGGAGCTCCTCGTGATGTCCGGGATCTCATCCGGGACTCCGAACAAACTTCGGTCACCACCATACATAACTCTACACTACCGAAACGTCACCGAACCTTAAGTGTGCAGACCCTGCGGGTTCGAGAACTATGTAGACATGACCGAGACACCTCTACGGTCAATAACCAATGGCGGGACCTGGACATCCACATTGGTTCCTACATATTCTACGAAGATCTTTATCGGTCGAACCTCTATGTCAAGGATTTAGTTAATCCCGTATAACGTCCCCTTTGTTCTTCGGTATGTTACTTGCCCGAGATTCGATCGTCGGTATCTCCATACCTAGTTCAACCTCGTTACTGGCAAGTCTCTTTACTCGTTCCGTAATACAAGATACCGTGACTAACACTTAGCCACATTGCTTGCAAGGCTTGTTGTGATGTTGTATTACCGAGTGGGCCCTGAGATACCTCTCCGTCACACGGAGTAACAAATCCCAGTCTCGATCCATGCCAACTCAACAAACACCATCGGAGATACCTGTAGAGCACCTTTATAGTCACCCAGTTACGTTGCGACGTTTGATACACACAAGGCACTCCTCCGATATCCGTGAGTTGCATGATCTCATGGTCATAGGAACATATACTTGACATGCAGAAAACAGTAGCAATAAACTGACACGATCATATGCTATGTTTGTAGTTTGGGTCTTATCCATCACATCATTCTCCTAATGATGTGATCCCGTTATCAAATGACATCTCATGTCCATGGCTAGGAAACTTTAACCATCCTTTGATCAACGAGCTAGTCCATTAGAGGCATACTAGGGACATGGTTTTGTCTATGTATCCACACATGCATTTAAGTCTCCGATCAATACAATTATAGCATGGATAATAAACGATTATCATGAACAAGGAAATATGATAATAACTAATTTATTATTGCCTCTAGGGCATATTTCCAACAGTACGCAGGGTCGTATCAGTGGCAGATAAGACTTGAGAGAATATTGATCATACCTTTACCTCCTTGTGGGGGGTAGACACTCCATACTTATCACTTCCACTTTTGGACCTTTCTACGATGATTCCTTGCACTTGGGGATTATCAAGCTCTTTGCTGGCACCGTTGCCGGGGAGCAATAGCGTAGGGTTGATATTCTCGTGTGTGGTTGTTTGCTTTCTTCACTAAGTAGAATTTGTTTTTCCTTTTTTGCTTTCTTTAGTTGTGGGTGAAACAAACAAAAAATTAAACAATGAAAAATGCAAAAAGAATTACTTGCCTCTTTTGCCTAAGAAGATTTTCAAAAAGAGAAGTGATTGGAAGGTTGTGCATTGGAGGAGTGAGGGTCGACCTTGAACACTTGTGTTCATGCTCATGGAAAAAATGTAGAAATTTTCATGGAAGATTCTCAAAATTAATTATCCCCTTATATATCCATTGTATTATAAAAATAATGTAGAAATTTTCATGGAAGATTTGCTTTTAGGATGATTAGATTGCTTGTTTGCTTCATGCGGTGCAAAATCATAAACTTTGACTCTAGTGCAGGAATTTACATTTCTTACTGAAAGGTCAAAAGTTGCGGAATTTTTACTCAGTACTGCTATATAAATTTTTTAATTTTTCCTAAATTTTCAGAATTTTTTGAGTTATAGAAATATACCAAGTTTCCAGATTGCTACAGACTGTCCTGTTTTTGACAGATTTTGTTTGCTATGCCTTGTTCTCTTATTTTGATGAATCTATGGGTTGTATGGGGGTATGAACCATGGTGAAGTTGGAGTACAGTAGATATAATGGTAATATTAATTTGGAATGAGTTCCTAACAGTACTTAAAGTAGTATTTTTCTTTATTATACTAACGGATCTCACGAGGGTTCTGTTAAGTTTTGTGTGAATGAAGTGTTCGAACATCGAGGAGGTATCGATATAAGAAGAATACATAGAGACAAGAGTTAAAGCTTGGGGATGCCCATGGAACACCCAAGTAAATATTTGAATAAGATTCAAGCATCTAAGCTTGGGGATGCCCCGGAAGGCATCCCATCTTTATTCTTCAACAATTATCGGTATATCTCATTTTTTGTTTTGTTCACATGATATGCGTCTTTAGTGTTTTTATTTTCCTTTATGCACCCTTATAGTATGATATATTCCTTTATCCATTTGTAGAATTCTTAATGCGCTTCACTTAAATCTTTTGATTATGGCTTTGTAGAATGTTCTTTGTGCTTCACTTAAATCTTTTGAGTATGGCTTTATAGAATACTTTGTGTGCTTATTTTTGAGGTTGGATATTGGTTAATCTATATTAATGGTAGAATGCGCTATGAAATTCACTTATATATTTTAGAGTATGAATAAAATTATCATCCGAATTTAGGCTTAGAAGAGTATCATTAAAATGTCATGCCTAGCTAAAAAGGCATTAAAGAAAATATCTTGTTGGGAGACAACCCAACACTTTTACTTTATCTTTTTGTGTGTTCACATGATTACGCTACTGTAGTAATCATCTTTTGTGCCTTTTATTTTAATAAAGTTCCAAGTAAAACCTTTGGGATGACTCACAAGATAAGTAGAATTGATGTTGAACCAAAACAGAAACTTTTGCCTCCAATAGAGGAATATTAATTTTTACTGGAGATTGACAATGATATGAAAATTTTACACAACCTTGATATACAAAATTTTCAGGTTTTTCTAATTTTTCAGAATTCTTATATACAAGGAAGTATGGCTATACTACAGATCTTCACACACTGTTTTGTTTTTTACAGATTCTGTTTTGCATGAATAGTTTGCTTGTTTTAGTTTTCCCATAGCTTATATTTAGTGAAATAAATTAGGTGAATGGTATAATACAGTAGTTATTATGTGATAAAAATTATGAATCATGTATTGACAGTACCTAAGTGAATGATTTCTCTTTGTTACACTAACCCTTCTCACGAGGTTCCGTTAAGTTTTGTGTGATTGAAGTTTTCAAGTTTAGGGGAGACATCAATATGGGAAGAATAAGGAGTGACAAGAAACTAATCTTGGGGATTCCCAATGCACCCACAAAGTAATATTTAAGTAATACTCAAGCTTCTAAGCTTGGGGATGCACCGGAAGGCATCCCCTCTTTCCTCTTCAAAACTATCGATATATCTTACTTGGAGCTATATTTTTATTCGTCACATAATACGATTTTTGCGTGGAGAGTAATTTTATTATGTTGTTATTTGTTATTTGTTATTTATGATCTTGTTTTTCAATAAAAATTTCCAAGAATTGCCTTAGGATGCTTGCATTGCATGTTTGATGTGTGGTGTGTAAAAAACAGAAACTTTTGTTGTAGTGTTTGAACTTTCATATTTTACTGAAACGTGGAAAGTTTCTGAAATTTTTAAAAAGTATTCTTATATAAATTATTTAGCATTTCCTAAAGTTTCATAATGTTTTTAATTACGTAAGTTCATTGTCTTCATAAATTGCTACAGACTATTCTGTTTGGACAATTTGCTGTCATAACTTTGTCATCTGCTTATCCTATAGTTTCCATAGCCTATATTGGTAGATATAAATTATGGAAACGATACTAAAACAGTATATGATGTTGAAAATTACTGTGCAACTTATCTTGGCAGCAGATGAGGATTTGATTTATTCTTATCTGTACTAACCTATCTCACGAGTTCTTTTCGAGTTTTGTGTGGATGAAGTTTTTGAAAATAGGTCAAACCATGATATGAGAGGATTGAACGAGATACAAAAGCTCAAGATTGGGGATGCCCAAGGCAGCCCAAGTAACTATTTCAAGAATTCTTGATTATCTAAGCTTGGGGATGCTACGCATCCCACCTCTCTTCAGCAACAATTATCGGTTAGCCTATGTTGAGCATAAATTTTTATTCGTTCACATGATGCGTGCTATTCTTGGAATATTATTTTATTTTGTTTTTCTGTTTGAATAAAAGCATTGGATCTGAAATTTTGAATAAGAGAGAGAGTCCTCACATGGCTATTTAAACTAATTGACTACACATTGATCTTCACTTGTATCTTTCGGGAGTAGTTTGTCATTCACTCTCGTGCTTCACTTACACCCTATGGGTAAATGGTTCAATGAATTGAATATCATAAATCTGAAATTAAATATGCTTCATATAATTATACCATGTGGATTGATGACTTTACACATAATAAGTATATGTGGTAAAATTTATTGAAAGTTAGCAAACACCGCATTGGTCACTTGAACAATTAATGAAAGAATATTAAAGGAATAGAGATTCCTCATATAAATACACTATCTTGGACATCTTCTATGATTGCGAGCTCATTAATTATTTCCAAACTCGAGAATATTAGTTGAAATTGGACAAGGAAGACAACTTAATGAGTTATGTTTGGGTATATTTATATAGAAGTTATATTGTTATGGATCCTCCCAAATGTGGTGATTGCTTCCACCTCATAGTAGCCAAAACTCCTGCACCAAGTCAAAATACTACTTGTGCATCCAAACACACTTAAACTAGTTTTGCCATGAGAGTCCACTACACCTACCTATGGATTGAGTAAGATCCTTCAAGTAATTTGTCATCGATGCAAAAAACAATAAAAATTGCTCCTAAATATGCATGATCTTTTATTTTCAGGGAAAATAAGCGTTGTACGAACTTGTGATGGTAAAGAAATAAAAGCGATGCACTGCATAATAATGGTTGCTATCACAAAGGGCAATACAACATGATGTTCCTTTGCATTAAGGGTTTGCACATCCAAAAACAAAAGGTGCATGACAACCTCTGCTTCCCTCTGCGAGGGGCCTATCTTTTACTTTCTAGTACTTACCTTTATGCAAGAGTCATGGCGATCTTTACCACTTCCTATATTTCGCCTTTTTCTCTTGGCAAGCGTCATGTGTTGGGTAATGATCTAGGCATATATATCCACACAATTATATTTGATCATGAATTATTATTGTTGGTAATTATCTATATGATAAATAAGTTGGGAGGTGAAACATTAAGCCCATATCTTTCTCTGTGTTCGATGGATGCTATTTGTTCTAAAAATATGCTTTGAGTGTAAATAATCATGGAATACTATAAGATAGTTGAGTATGTGGAATTTGCTAAATCAAAGCTCTTACATAGACCCTTCCTAAAAATAAGATGGATTGCAGTTGTTCAATGACTAGGAATATGGTTTGTTAGTTTTCAAGAAACTTTCCAGGCCTATACTTTAACATTTGAATAGGTTTCTACTTGATCATGAGAAGTTTTATGAGATGAGCTACAATTTATGATATATAATGAGGCTAAAGCTCATGTCCACCCTGATCAAGCAAAAGATGGATTAATTCAAGGAGCACATCGCAAAGTACCAGTGGTACTAAAATATCTCCAAGAGGGGATAAATGAATAAAGTTGGGAGCAATACTGGACCATACCAAACTATGTGGATGGCGGCAATTGTAATAAAGTACTTTTTAGTAGTTTTAAGAAGTGATTGAGGTTATGTAGCGGAAGTATCAGAGTTTGTAATAAATTCATGAACCAATGGAATTTATGGAGTCATGATTCTCCTATATTGAATTCTATGAGTTGTTACTCTATGAACAAAGAATCCCTGACCATTTTCGAGGATATGAGAAAATATGGTCTATGCAGGCATGAGTGCATTTCATTTTAAGTGTGGTAGTACCCATAGGGATAAATGAATGAAGAAAATACCATTCATATTAAGGATTTTGGATAACTGAATACAGATGAAGAAAATGTGGAACCACCTCAAACTATCTCGATGATAACCTTTGAGACAAAGTGCTTTCGAAGATGGAATGTTGAGAAAAACAATGATTGTGATGAAACCATACCCAAGGTTAAACAGACCAATGGGAAGGAAAATGGATTCCGTAGAGTGGAATCTAAACAAGAATAAGTCTGTGAAGGGTATGATGGAGTGAACTGAAGGTAATGCTGGAATATGAAACGATAGTAACCCCAAGAGTGAGATGAAGTTGTTCAAGTATTCAAGTGAGCCCACAACTCACTGACCTCAGGATTGATAAGGATCAAGCCCCACCTTTGTGAAGGAAGAAACTTGGAAGAAGCTACGACTGATCAGCAAACGTTTTTCTTAGGAGTATACGAAAACCTGAGAGTTGTGAAGAAACGATAGATGTTTTGCTTAACTTGCAGAATCAATGGATTAATTCGAACTTTATTCGTTAACAAGAGAAATTTCTGCAACGCTTGTGAGGAAGCCCAAGTGTTCGAATACGAGATTCACTAAACCTTATACAAGGTAATGATTTCAGTGCGACATGGCTTGGCCACCATGACGACTTACTCTTATCATTTCTCTTGCTATTCGGAATGGTAAATCAAAGTGACTTACCCATAGTAAAGAGACGACGTTCTTTGAAGCTTTGTTTAAGCCTTAGAATGGTATGAAGAAAACCCTTGTACATGACAGTTGCTGTCACACGTAGGAATTTTACGGTGTGGAATGAAGCCAAGACCCATTTCACTTCAGGATAACCACTAATGGTAGACCACCATGAGATCTTCGATAGGTTATTTAGAATGATCATGAGACTTGTAAGCTAAGAAGACCCAGTATCAAAGGAAATACCTTTTGTTATGAGAACACAATGTTTTGACTTAAAAGGAAGAGCATCACCGAAGGAGCCATCATGGAGAATGTGAACAGACGGATGCACCCACAGGGTTGCCATGATTTTGAGGGACCAGTAAATCTCATTTTAAGTGTGGTAGCCCCCCCCACCCCTTTGGTCAGTGGATTTGTTAGAAGACCCCAAACCCTAACCTTTTCTTTCTAGCCCTTCCGAATCTCGAGGACGAGATTCATTTTAAGTGTGCTAGGTTTGTAACAACCCAAATTTTGGAATGTTATAATAAATAATTAGAATGAATGTTTGTTTGTTTGAGTGGTTGAATTGAGTGAAATTTGAAACTTTTTGAAAAAAATTGAATGAGAGGGAATAAAATGACTTTCCCATGTGATTTGAATTCAAATTCATTTCCATTTCAAATCAGTGAGAGAAGATGACATGAGTTCTTCAATATAAAAAGATTTGAAAAGTGAATTTGAAAACTATTTGAAAATTCCTGTTATGGAGTTCCTTTCATATTTGAATTTCCAATTTGAAGTTGAAAGAATTCAAACCCCTTGACAAAACTTGAGAGGAGTAACTTGACACTCCACACCAAGGTTATTTTGTGAAGTATTTGAACCATAAAACCCAGGGGGTTATTTGAAAATTATTTGCAAAAAGAATTAAAATCAAATTAGACATTTTTCTGAAAAATATTTTTTTGAAGTATTTAATTTGGCCGTGGAAAAATGTTCATTAAATTGCATTTAATTCCTTGATCATTTTGGTATATCAATATTCATTTTTTGAAATATATTGGTGGCCATAAAGGAGTTTTCCTTTCTCTGTAAATTAATAAAAGGAAAAAATCGCGTTTAGGAAAGTCCACCGGCGCACCCAAACCCCGCCGGATTCGAAATTAATTCGGATCGGCCACTGACGCCGCTAACCCCGCCCCCTCTCTCTGTCGCGTGGGATCCCCCGACCGACCGCGCCTTTCCCGTGGTCGTCCCCTCCATTTCGCCCCCGCTCCTCGCCGGCGAGTCCACCGCGCCGGATCTCCCTCTCCCTTCCTTCCCCGACCACCCCGAGGCCCTATATAAGCCCCCTGCCCTCTCCGTGACCCGTTCCGCCCCTAAGCCTCATCCCCCGTGCCCTCTCGCCGCCGCCATTGCTCGGCGGAGCCGTGGCCACCACCGAAGCTCCTCGAGCTCGTGCCGCTCCACCCCGACACCCCTGCCGCCTCCCGAGCCCACCACCTGCTCCACCTCGCTCGCGCACACCTCCCCATCCACTCGCCCGAGCCCCGCACCCACCGGAGCCCCTTCCCCGATGACTACCCGAGCGCCGCCGCCGCCCCCGAGCTCGCAGTCGTCGCCATCGTCCCCCGAGTCCTACTGACGCCACCAACGGAGTCGCCGTCCTCGCCCGCGTCGATTGGAGACCTCCCCATCATCGGAGGACCACCGGAGCGCCGTCCTAGTCAACCTCGCCGCCTCGGCCTCGCCGGAACTTTGCCGGAGTTGTCAACCGTCGCGGTGCGTCTCTCCCCTTCGTCCGATCTGATTGAACGGCCCCGGTTAAATCGTGCGTACCCCTTCGGTTTATTTTAAATGAACCGGTCGGTTTTTCCTCAGTTAATATTAGCCGAAGCGTTTTTCTTTAAGTATCGTCCATCATCCCGAAACACTCGCCCATGCACACCCTGCAGCCAGTCAGAAGCCGCCACGTCACCCATGTCCGTTAGAAATATTTTTTCTTTTTCTGTTTTAAATTCAGTTAACAAAATAGTTTCTGTTTTTATTTTCCTTATATCTTTTATTTTTCTAATTATTTTAAATTGATTCTTTTTGCATCATGTCACAAATTTCATCTAGTTTATGGAGATATAAATTTTGACCATATTTGAATAATTTAAAATTGAATTCAAACAGATTTGATTCAAATCTTATTTTCTGAATGTCTTGAGTTTAAAATTTTATTTTGAGTTGATTCTTTTTGCTAATTGTCATTAGTGACCTTATTTATCAGTAGGTAAAACTTTAGAATTTTTAGAAAATTTAAGATTTGTATTTTTAACAAAACAGATTCTGTTTTAGTTCTTTTTTAGGTTTATTTCTAATTCTTTTGTTTTAAATTGTTTTAATTTGTTTTCTTTTATATTAGTTAATTGCTTTTAACTTGTTTTCTGTTAGTTAGCAATAGTACTTCAAGAAAATTTATTTTTATATTATTTAGTATATTTTAACATGAAATCAATTCTAGCTTCATAGTAACTTGCATATTGATTTCATTGCTTGTTTGACTTCTTAATCGAAAATATTTTATAAATTGTTTTATAACGTTTTACTTTCTGTTAACTTAGTTGTGATATACTTTGTTTTCTGTTATTTTACTATTTTATTGTTTTACTTGTTGTTAAGTTTATTAGTTAGAAAACTTATGATGTTTATAGTGTTGTTTTCAAAGTCCATAGTTGTTCTTCAAAAGTAATTCTTTTGATAAGTAAAATATTTACTAAAATACTTTTGTTATATTTTACTTTGTTTTTTTTTTACTTTTTAAAATAGGATTTATTTGTAGAGAAAACCAACCTTAGTTGTGTTGATGTAGTTTTGTTATTTTGAGTTTTGTCTTAAGTATTTCCTTCATCACCACCTTGTTGCTTTTGGTTTTTGTGTTACTTTTTGATTGTTAGAATTGATTGCTAGTATGATTGCTTATATGAGTGAAATGATTGATTATAGATTTTATCGGAGAGTGAGGAATAGTCTATCAAGTTATTTCTGAGAGCAATATTATCTTCATCAATAGTACAGGCAAGTTCACTTTGACCATCTATTTCACACCTATGTTTTATTGCATGTAGTGACATCATTCAACAACTCCCTTCGGTAGTGTTATTAAAATTCTTGTAGTTGAGTAGAATGCATGAGGTAGGAACCCACCACTTGTTACTAAAGCCCCGGGAACGCTAGTTATTTTAATGCTATGCTAAAGTAGACGGGGTTTGGTATGAGTATTCGTGAGTGGTGTGAGATGGAGGACTCTACATCAAGACAACATCGTCATGAAGGCATCTTCAAGTTCTACACCTTCAAGACCTCAAGACTTCGAGACTCGATAAAAAAGTTTTCAATACACACTACTGGGTGAAGTATGGTTGATTGGGCATCCTTGGAGTAACCAGTGGATGGACGGGATCCATGGAGAAGCGCCATGACATCTTGCGGAAAGCTTCACCCAGACTCAAAGAGACGGATGAATACTTCATGCCTAGAAGCTTACCTATGTAGCCACAAGTCATTATGGGCTCTGGCTTGGTCGATCTTTGTTGTGACTCTGGCTGGGCAGTGCTACGAGATGGCTGTTGTGACTCTGACAAGTGTGAAACACTCTGAAAGACCATGTTTCGTTCGTCCTGTTCTCAAACACCCAGCACTGCGAGGACTTACCACGAGGGAACGAATCTTGTGGGTAAAGTACACAACACTCTGCAGAGTTAAACCTAGTCGATTACGGAAAAATTTGAGCATCTGGACTTCGATCTATCTCTAAAACTCTCAACACTGGACTGATAATTAATTGTGGGCAACTTATGATACTTGTGGGCATTGAGACATCGGTTGGCGGAACCATGTCATGATAGGTAATCCTGTAGTGAAAACTCCTGATATTCCTTTGTTGTAGGAAAAATAAAATAAAATAAGCTTTTATGCAAAAACTCAGACACAGAGCCACAAAGCCTTATTGCATATAGAATAGTCTTTATTCTTCTGATTCTGCTATGGTGATCTTGCCGATACATTCAATGTACTGACCTACACGGCTGCAACGTCTTATTTTGCAGATATTGTTTTTACGACGAGTAAGAGTACGATTCAGGGTTACGGTCTGCACTCAACTTGCCGTTGGTGTTATTGGGATCCACTCCCGTTGACTGCTTCCGCTGAAATTTTAAGGTATATATTAGTTTTACGTTAATTACATGTGATTGCACTAAGATATATACATTGATGTACTGTGTGTGCCAGCATACTGATCCAGGGATGGCACAGAACACATAGAGGCTTGACCTGTTTTGAGTCGGGTCGCTACAAAGCACATGCATATTATATCTATCAAAATCATCATGTGTTATACTAAATGTCAACCCATCAATATAATCCTTAATAAGCGCAAACTTCTCCGATTTAGTGTAGTTGGGAGAATTCAAAAATATAATAGGACTATCTTGTGTGGGTGCAATAGCAACAATTTCACTCTTAACATAAGGAATTATAGAAATTTCATCTCCATAGGCATCATTCATATTGGCATCATGGACACAACCATAGCAAGCATCAAGTTCTTCAAAAGGGATATTTCAAATGAATCCAAGGGATCATAGCAATCAACATAGCATACATCCTTCAGTAAGCACGAAGGGAAATTAAAAAATGTATGAGTTGAAGAGTTACTCTTATTAGAAGGTGGGCACGGGTAGCTAATCCGCTCTTCCTCCTTTTGTTCTTCGCTCTCATCCTCATCTTTCTCATCTAATGAGCTCACGGTTTCAGCAATTTCTTCTTCCATAGATTCCTGCAAAATATTAGTCTCCTCCAAGGCAGCAGACATTCTCTCAACAAATGCATCAATATTGGAATTATATTCATAATTATCATAGCAATATTTAAGTATAGCAAAATTTTCAGTTAGATAATCAGCATCATCATAATTTTCACACTTGTCAAACAAAGATTCAATTTCATAAGCACCCTTAAAAGCAACGAATTCTTCTATTCGTTCAACATCATAGTAATCGTAAATAACATTAGCATAAGAAGCCAAGGTTTCATTATCATTAAATTTACACGAAAACGGAAGGTGTGGAGCCTTCATCCTAGAGCAACAAGTATAATCATATCTCTGGCATAGATTCCAAGCATACCATTTCAAAATATAAATCTGATCCCATAACAGTTTCCCTTTTTGAGTCAAGTGATAATCCCTAAAGTATTCACGTTGATCCAACGTGTATCCCATTATCAAGTTTAACGGGGTTTTCTCAGGATTATCAAAGTAGTGCATAATATTTTCCACATAACAAGCATCGAGGGTTTTAGGAGGTTCCCCATCTCCATGAGTAGCAAGTACACCTAATTTTTTTGGTATTTCGTGTTCCATATCCATAACTAAAGATAGAGAACAACTTAGAACAGAAAGTAAAATCTACTTAGTGATAAAGCAAACAATCACACACGAGAATATTCACCCCACGCTATTGCTCCCCGGCAACGGCGCCAGAAAAAGGTCTTGATAACCCACAAGTATAGGGGATCAATTGTAGCCTTTCTCGATAAGTAAGAGTATTGAACCCAATGAGGAGCTAAAGGTATAACAAATATTCCCTCATGTTGTATCGACCATCGATACAACTCTACGCACGCTTAACGTTCACTTTACCTACAACAAGTATGAAACTAGAAGTAGTTTGTAGGTGTGATAGGATAGGTTTGCAAGATAATAAAGAGCACGAAAATAAAAACTAGGGGCTGCTAAGATAAAGAAACAACTAAGTTAGTTTAACGAGTGTGGAAAAGTGGTGGTAAGAGTTGCGGAATTGTCCCTAGGCAATTGATAACTAGACCGGTAATCATTATTGCAATTTTATATGAGGGAGAGGCATAAGCTTACATACTTTCTCTACTTGGATCAATACACTTATGATTCGAACTCTAGCAAGCATCCACAACTACTAAAGATAATTAAGGAAAAACCCGACCATATCATTATAAGGTATCAAGTCCTCTTTACTCCCATATGCAACAACCCACCTACTCGGGTTTCTGCTTCTGTCACTCAAGCAACCCACCATACGCAAATCATGAACACATTGCAACACCCTACAGCGAGGATCCCTCACGCTTGCGCGACACGGAGAGCACCCTGGGACAGCACCAATAATAAAACATGCAACTCCAACCAATCACGATCATCAATCAACCAATAGGACAAAATAGATCTACTCAGACATCATAGGATGGAAACACATCATTGGATAATAATATGAAGCATAAAGCACCATGTTAAAGTAGAGGGTACAACGGGTTGTGGGAGAGTGGACTGTTGTATATAGATGGGGGAAGGTGATGGAGGTGTTGGTGAAGATGACGGAGTTGTCGCCGTCACTATGATGGCCTCGACGGTGTTCCGGTGCCACCGGGAGAGAGGGGGAGATAACCCCCTCCTTCTTATTCTTCCTTGACCTCCTCCCTAGATGATAGGAGGGTTTCCCCTCTGGTCCTTGGCCTCCATGGCGGCGGAGGGGTGAGAACCCCTCTGAGATTGGATCTCTCTCTCTATTTCCTTTTGTTTCTGCGCTCCCTGATGTTGGAAATATGCCCTAGAGGCAATAATAAATTAGTTATTATCATATTTCCTTGTTCATGATAATCGTTTATTATCGATGCTATAATTGTATTGATCAGAGACATAGATGCATGTGTGGATACAAAGACAAAACCATGTCCCTAGTATGCCTCTAGTAGACTAGCTCGTTGATCAAAGATGGTTAAGGTTTCCTAGCCACGGACATGAGATGTCATTTGCTAAATAGGATCACATCATTAGGAGAATAGTGTGATGGACAAGAACCAAATTACAAATGTAGCATATGATCGTGTCAGTTTATTGCTACAGTTTTCTGCATGTCAAGTATATGTTCCTATGACCGTGAGATCATGCAACTCACGGACACCGGAGGAATGTCTTGTGTGTATCAAATGTCGCAATGTAATTGGGTGAATATACAGTTACTCTACAGGTATCTCCGAGGGTGTCTGTTGAGTTGGCATGGATCAACACTGGAATTTGTTACTCCGTGTGACGAAGAGATATCTCAGGGCCCACTCGGTAATACAACATCATAATGAGCCTTGCAAGGAATGTGACTAAGTGTTAGTCACGGGATCTTGTATTACGTAACGAGTAAAGAGACTTGCCGGTAACGAGGTTGAACTAGGTATGGAGATACCGACGATCGAATCTCAGGCAAGTAACATACCGAAGAACAAAGGGAACATCATACGGGATTGACTGAATCCTTGACATAGAGGTTTGACCGATAAAGATCATTGTAGAATATGTAGGAACCAATATGGGCATCCAGGTCCTGCTATTGGTTAGTGACTTAGAGGTGTCTCGATCATGTCTACATAGTTCTCGAACCCGTAGGGTCTGCACACTTAAGGTATGGTGACGCTTCGATAGTATAGAGTTATGTATGGTGGTGACCGAAGGTTGTTCGGAGTCCCGGATGAGATCCCGGACGTCACGAGGAGCTCCGGAACGGTCCGGAGGTAAAGATTGATATATGGGATAATGGTGTTTGGTCTCCGGAAGGGTTCCGGAATTCACCGGAAATAGTTCCGGATGTTTCTCGAAATGTTCGGGGTACAGGAACACTTTATTTGGGCCAAGGGGTAAAGCCCATGAGGCTTTAGGAAGGTGCAAAATCTGTTTTGCGGAGGCCAAGGGCCAGACACCAGGGACCCTGGCGTTTGGGACTAGACGCCTAGGACCTTGGAGTCTGGTCCTGGAGTCCGAGAAGGACTCTTGCCTTGCGGGCAAACCGACCTTAAGGAGGATTTTTCTCAAAGTTTTGACCCCAGGGCTCGGCATATAAATAGAGGGGCGAGGCTATCACTTGGGGCACATCAAGAAACCCTAAGCCATGTGCTGCCTCTCCTCTAGTTCGTAGTTTCTCCTCTAGATCGGTTTCAACAACGAAGCCCTGCTGGAATTGCTCCACCACCATCGCCGCAACACCGTCGCGCTTCCGAAGAACTCGTCTACCTCTCCTCTCCCTCTTGCTGGATCAAGAAGGCGGAGATCGTCATCGAGCTGTACGTGTGCTGAACGCGGAGGTGCCGTCCATTCGGCGCTAGATCGGAAGGACCGTGATCAACATTGCGATATAGATCGTGATGAGATCGCGGGACGGATCGTGATGAGTTCGCGGGACGGATCGTGATGAGATCGCGGGACCCTCGGTGATTTGGATCGCGAAGACGTTCGACTACACCAACCGCGTTTCTTAACGCTTCCCGCTTAGCAATCTACAAGGGTACGTAGATCCACTCTCCCTCTCGTAGATGCTCATCACCATGGATAGATCTTGTGTGTGCGTAGGAAATTTTTTGTTTCCCATGCAACGTTCCCCAACAGTGGAATCATGATCTAGGTCTATGTGTAGATGAGATCTCGAGTAGAACACAAAGAGGTTGTGGGCGTTGATGCTTAGATTGCTTCCTCCCTTGGTCGTGTTTTGGTTCAGCGGTATTGTGGGATGAAGCGGCCCGGACCAACCTTACTCATACGCTTATGAGAGACCGGTTCCATCGACTAACGTGTAACCTCATTGCACAAAGATGGCTGGCAGGTGGCAGTTTCTCCTACTTTAGTTGGATCGGATTCGATAGAGGCGGTCCTTGAGAAGGATGAAAAGCAACTAATGTATCACCGTTGTGGTTTATGCGTAGGTGAGAATTGTTCTTGCTAGATACCCGTAGCATCCACGTAAAACATGCAACAACAACTAGAGGACGTCTAACTTGTTTTTGCAGGGTATGTTGTGATGTGATATGGTCAATTACATGATGATATATATGTGATGTATGAGATGATCATGTTTTGTATAGAATATCACGACTTGCATGTCGATGAGTACGGCAACCGGTATGACCTGTGTGTCAATCTTTAAGCGCTATGTAATGCTTTACTTTATCGCTAAACGGTAGCAATAGTAGTAGAGGCATGGTGGGTGCAACAACCCCGATGGCGACACGTTGATGGAGATCATGGTGTCATGCCGGTGACGATAGAGATCATGCTGGTGCTTTCAAGATGGAGATCAAAAGCACAAGTTCATGGCCATATCATGTCACTTATGATTTGCATGTGATGTTAATCCTTTTATGCACCTTTTTTGCTTAGGACGACGGTAGCATTATAAGGTGATCCCTCACTTAATTTCAAGATAAATTGTGTTCTCCCCGAATGTGCACCGTTGCGAAAGTTTGTCGTGTCGAGACACCACGTGATGATCGGGTGTGATAGACTCTACGTTCACATACAATGGGTGCAATCCAGTGTTGCACATGCAGAACACTCGGGTTAAACTTGACGAGCCTAGCATGTACAAACATGGCCTCGGAACACAAGAGACTGATAGGTCGAACATGAGTCATATAGTAGATATGATCAACATGATGATGTTCACCATTGAAACCACCTCAACTCACGTGATGATTGGACTTGAGTTGGTGAATTTGTATCATGTATCACTCGAATAACTGGAGGGATGTCAATTTGAGTGGGAGTTCTTTAGTAATATGATAAATTGAACTCATTATCATGAACATAGTCAGTAGTGTCTTTGCAAATTATGTTGTAGATTACTAGCTTGCATTGTAGCTCCCTTGAATTTTTTATATGTTCCTAGAGAAATGGAGTTGAAGGATGATGGTAGCAATACTGCGGACTGGGTCCGTGATCTGAGGATTGTCCTCATTGCTACACATAAGGCTTATGTCCTTAATGCACCGCTCGGTGAGCCAACCCCTCTAGCGTCGTCTTTAGATAGTTTAGTGCGTCATGCATCACGGCTTAGAATTGAGGCACGTTCTGATGACTACTTGATAGTTTAGTGCGTCATGCATTACGGCTTGGAATTGAGGCTCCGAAACGTTTTGAACGTCATGGAACATATGAGATGTTCTAAGAGCTGAAATTAGTATCTCAGGCTCGTGCCCGTGTTGCGAGATATGAGATCTCTATCAAGATTCTTTGCCTGCAAGATGAAAGAGAATATCTCGATCGTTGATAATGTGCTCAGATTGTCTGGGTGCTACAATCGCTTGAATCGAGTGGGAGTTGATCTTCCAGATAAGAAAGTGATTGATATAGTTCTGCAAGTCACTGTCACTAAGCTACTAGAATTTGCTGATGAACTAAAAATGCCAAGGATATAATCCCTCAGCTGTTCGTGATGTTTGACACCGCGAAGGTAGAAATCAAGAAGGAGCGTCAAGTGTTGATGGTTAGAAAAAGCACTAGTTTCGAGAAGGGCAAGGGCAAGGAGGGAAACTTCATAGATTGCAAGTCAGTTGCTGCTCTAGTGAAGGAACCCAAAGTTGAACCCAACCCGAGACTAAGTGCTTCGATTATGAGGAGAGCAGTCGCTGAAGCGGAACAACCCTAGCTACTTGGTAGATAAGAAGGCTGGCAAAGTCGACAAAAGTATATTTGATATACGTGTTATTGATGTGTACCTGCTTGTACTCCTAGTAGCACCTGGGTATTGGACAGCGGTTCGGTTGCTAAATGTTAGTAACTCGAAATAAAAGCTACGGAATAAACAGAGAACTAGCTAAGGGCGAGGTGACGATGTGTGTTGGAAATGTATCCAAGGTTGATGTGATCAACATCGCACGCTCTATCTACCTTCGGGATTAGTGACGAACCTAAATAAATGTTATCTGGTGTTTTGCGTTGAGCATGAACGTGATTAGAACGTGTTTATTGCAACACGGTTATTCATTTAAGTTAGAGAATAATGGTTATTCTGTTTACATGAATAATACCTTCAATGATCATGCACCTAGTGAGAATGGTTTGTTGAATCTTGATCGTAGTAATACACATGTTCATAACATTGATGCCAAAAGATACAAAGTTAATAATGATAGTACCGCATACTTGTGGCACTGCCGCTAAATGTCATATTGGTATAAAGCGCATGAAGAAACTCCATGTTGATGGATCTTTGGACTCATTCGATTTCGAATCGGTTGAGACATGCGAACCATGCCTCTTGGGCAAGATGACTAAGGACCCTGTTTTCCGAATTGATGGAGCAGGCAAGTTATTTATTGGAAATGATACATGTTGATGTATGCAATCCAATGAGTTTTGTAGCGTGCGGTGGATATCATTATTTTCTTACCTTCACTGATGATTTGAGTAGATATAGTGTATATTTACTTAATGAAACATAGGTCTGAATCGTCAGAAAGGTTCAAGCAAATTCGGAGTGAAGTTTAAGATCATCGTGACAAGAAGATAAAAATGTCTGCGATATGATCGTGGAAGTGAATATCTGAGTTACAAGTTTGGCATACAACTTTAGACAATGTGAAAGTTGTTTCACAACTTACGCCACCTAGAACACCATAGTGTGATGGTGTGTCCGAACGTCATAGTCATGCTCTATTGGATATGGTGCGTGCTATGATGTCTCTTATCATTTTGCCACTATCGTTTTTGGGGTTATGCATTAGAGACAACTACTTTCACTTTAAAAGGGGCACCATCTAAATCCGTTGAGATGACACCATATGGTGTGGCAGAAACCTAAAGTTGTCATTTCTTAGAGTTTGGGAATGCGACACTTATGTCTGATAAGCTCGAACCCAAAGCGGGCAAATGCATCTTCATAGAATACCCTAAGAACAGTTGGGTGAACCTTCTATCTCATATCCAAGCATAAAGTGTTTGTTGCTAAAACTGGGTCCTTTCTTGAGAAAAAGATTTTCTCGAAAGAATTGAGTGGGAGGAAGATGGAACTTGATGAGGTTGTTGAACCTTTGTTTCAACCAGAGAGTAGCGCAGTGCAGGAAGTTGTTTCTGTGAAGCCTATGTTAGTTTAAGAGGAAGTTGATGATTATGATCATGAAGCTTCGGATCAAGTTACACTAGTGCAGAACAGGCCTATAGTCCTGGTCCAGATGGTCCTTTAGTACCGGTTCCCCAACCGGTACTAAAGGGTCGGGACTAAAGATCCAGACCTTTAGTACCGGTTGGATCACGGACCGGTACTAAAGGCCCTCCACGTGGCTGCCTGCATGGACTGGTGGTGGAAGACCTTTAGTACCGGTTGGTGATATCAACCGATACTAAGTGTTTTATTTTCTTTTTAGCTTTTAATTAGGTTTTAATTTTCCTCTCTATTTTTTGTGTTTTCCATTCATTTCAAATTTATTTTACGGTGCTACATACTGTAAAAAGTACACAAGTTCATGCATATATATATGTAATACAATATACAATATCTCATACACAGTATATATATATATATATACAAATGGAATTACACATCCATATAAATTCAGGACTTATAATTAACTTAAGGCCCAAAACTTGGGCGGGACTAGCTAGCTAGTGCTCCGGATGAAATCTCAGTTCTCTACTACTGATTTGCTGGCATTATTGAGGCGGCAGTAAGGAATAGAGGTCTCCGTTTACATCAATGACATGTTGAAGAAGAAATGCCGCAAATTCCTCTTGAAGTGCTATGAAGCGTTTCGGGGGTAGGAGCTTCGACAACATCTGCCAAAGCTGGAGTTGTCTTTCACGTGCTTCTCTGCGACGTATACGGCCTTCGGTCTGGATGCGAATGTTCTCGCAGAGGAAATATCCACATAAATTTGTCCCCTGTGGCTGCTTCGCGCACTTTGCAAAAGAATAGAATTGAATAAGATAATTAATAATCGAGCATGATAATGGTATTGACAATAGAATTAATGAGATTCGCGGACCTAGTAGTACTACTTAATTACCTGCATCTTTTTCCACTTCAGCTTCGGTTTCCATTGACGAACGTGATGATTTTTTTCTATCATATTTTTCCAAACACTACCCAGCAAAGAAAAAGAACGAAAGAGTTATTATAATTACGTTTGATATCAGGAAATAATGAAAGAAAGTGAGGTCGATAAAGATTGAAATTACCGTTCTATCATAAAATACAAGTCCACGTATGATTGTTCTGGTGTATCTAGTGAGTCGTACACTTGAACAAGTCCATCCGTGAGGATAATATATAGGAGGATATAGTGGTCTCTGCGCAGAAGTTTATATAATTAAGCAGACATGCGCATATAACTCATCAACTATACTTGACAACGAGCTAGTAAGCAAAAATAGAATTTGTAGTATACAAGAGAGTAAACACTCACCCCATGTTGGAAGGAAATATTATAGTAGATTTGGTATTCATTAGTGCCTCTAGAAAATTTTCCAACAGTTCTTCTGTGTCCTTGGCATAATGTTTTACCACATGACCATTAACGGTACTTGCGTCGATGAACCCAATGTCATCGATTCCCTCTTGTTTCAATTCCCACATCTTCAATCTGCATAATAGCGTAGAAATGAACATATATAGTGAGGATAAATCCAATGAACGATATATTAGCTAGAGACTTAAATTATTAAAGATATAAATCACTTACAGACAATAGCAACTGATGAGAGATTTGTCGATAGAGTCCATGTGGTATAACTGGAAAAGTTCTAACAATTCAAGACATATGTCACATTCATTGACATAATGCTCTTTCCTTACTTTGACCATGACCGCCTTCTCCCCTCGCTTTGATTCACGCATGTACCAATCATGCAATCGTCGCATCGCAGTTCGTAGTTCCTTGTACTGCTTGGGTGTGACAGGTGGTTTTCCGACGGCATATTGCATTGCGTACTCAGTTTTATCGAACCCGCGGATTTCCTCGGTGCCAAGGATTTGGTCAAGAGTGAGACCTGCAGCCTCTACTTCTTCGAGGTCGATTGGGTTGCCTTGCATGTCGACTGGTTGGATCGATTGCTTGCTTGGATTGGTACTCACCTTGAGCGGAGATATCGATTGCTTGGATTGTTCTCCGTGCTGGGGTACTGTTTTCCCGCTAGTTGATGTCGTACTTCTAGACTTCTTCCTTGGGCTGAGCCGACTTCTCTGCTCACTTGCCTTCTGAATCTGTCGCTCATAGTCTTTCGGCATACGCTCGACATATGCCGGGGGTCAATCAATAAAGTGTTCCATAAAGTGCTCTTGGACTTCCTTGGGTATTACCTCCTTTGGCGGTACGGTCTTCTTCGCAAAAAAGGCTTTCACTTGGAGATCGCATTCAATTTTGTTTTCCTCTGGTGTCATGTCATAAGGCAGCTTCCTTTTGGCCGGAGGCTCGGGTTTCTTCTTTTCTTTCTTCCGAAGAGGACTGCTGGTGGCCTTCCTCTTTTGGGAGCCCTGCTAGCGGGACCGCTGCCGGGGTGGAGTCGGCTCACGCGGCGGAGATCGATATCGATGATGATATGGACTCGCGTCGTGCTCCGTCCCGAGGTTGGGAGGACTGCTCATGGCGAGGTGGGGAGGACTGCTGGCGAGGTGGGACGCCTCTCGAGGTGGGGACGACTGTGGGGGAGCTCGAGGTGGGGAGGACTGCTGGCGAGGTGACTGTTGGCAAGGTGGGGAGGACTGCTAGCGAGGTGACTGCTGCCGAGGTGACTGCTGGCGAGGTGGGGAGGACTGTTGGTGCTGCGATGCCTCTGGCTGGGATCCCTCTCGCTGGACATCGATACTCGGAGGAGCCGGTGGCCTTAGCGCCGAGTGTGGAAAGACGATGCAGTCCTTACTCCATAGGATGAGACCACGGCCGGCTTCTGCCAATGTGGACTCCCCCTCACCTCGAGGGATGTCAAGCAATAGTTCATCATATCCCGGCTCTATTGCGTCCACCGCGACACGAGCATACCCAATTGGAACCGGATTACAATGCCAGAGAACATCAGGTGTATTTGGTAAAGCATAGCCCGTCGCGACCCGCACGGGTATGTTCTTCATTTGCTGGATTAACTCACAAGATGTCTTCTCGGTGATATCATCCACGGAGGTGTGACCCAGCGGTGCCCCCGTGGAACCCACGCTGCTTTTTGGCATTGTAGATGGGACGGGTTCTTCCCCTGCCTCCTACTGCGGAGTTTCCCTTTGCTGGGTCAGTACCTGTATCTGCAGCTGCTGTTGCTTGTAATTCTATTCCAACGTCGAAAGTCGGTCTGCTTCCACCTTGTTTTTTCTCGAACGACTTTTATAACTGTCCTGCCATCCTGCAAACCCCTCGTACCACGGAACAACACCCGTGCCTCATGTTCGTCCTCCATGTTCGGCATTCCCTAGGGCGCGTGTAAGCTCATCGTTCTCTCTATCGGGGTGAAACCGTCCTACTTGGGCATCTTTTATTGCTGGAATCAACTCATCTGATGCATGCCTCAGACTGGACAGTGCAATAATCTTCCCTGTGGCTGTGTCCAACTTTCCCCCATGCGCAAAAAACCAATTCCTGCACCTCTTGGGCCAGTTGAAGGTTACTGGAGTGATCCCTTCAGCAAGCATCTTATTCTCTAGTGCATCCCACTTAGGAATGGCTGACTTGTATCCACCTGTCCCTAGTTTATGGTGATACTTTTTTTTCTCAGCATTTATCTTATTCTTTGCCGACTTCCCCATAGCAGCTATCGATGTCTTGTACTCGATAAATGCGTCCCAATGATCCCTTACCTTCTCGTATATTCCTTTGAATTTGGGCGCCTTCTTGCCACTAGCGTTGTACTCGGTCCATCATATTTTCTTCCAAGTCTGGAACGCGCCATCCATCTTATGGAGAGCAAACTCCTTGACTTTGTTCCTTTGACGCTCCGAGAGAGAATCTGGTAGGGTGAAATGCTCCATGAGCTCTCGCCAAAGGGCATCTTTAATTCTTGTATCGACATAATTCACTCCTGGTTTTGGTTCATTTGACTGAATCCATTCATGCATTGTGCTCGGGACTCCATCCCTAACAACCACTCCACATTGATGCACAAATGTCTTGGCATTGGCTTCATGGTGAGTCGGTTCACCATTATGTTTGAAAGCATAAAGATTGAGCTTTACGTTGTCGTCCAATATTTTGGCAGCGCCTCGTACATTTCTACTACATTGGCTCGATCCGGAGGGCTGATAATCAAAATAAGAAAGATCTGTTAATATATATATATAAATCAATTAATACACATGTAGTGATCACCAGAAGCTAATATGTGTATATACCTCGCCGAACATTGTTGGTTGTTCCAGATTTTGGAACATAAGTTGTTCTTCCTCGGTCTCACATCCATCACCGTGATCGTTCAGATATTGTGAGCCATCATCATGATCATGTGATTCACCTCGAAGGTCCGCTGGGTTTTCGGAGGAGCGTATCATGTCGAAGATGTCCTCTTCATGAGCTCTACCGGTATTGTCCATAGCTTAATAACTAGTCGATAATAATATAGATAAAACAAATTAGTATTTAAATTAGCATGCATTCAAGAAGCAAAATAACTGATAGTTAATTAATAATGCATCATCGAATACATACATAGTAGTTCTTAGAAAAGATATCATATGCATAATCTTGGATAATTTTCAATACATCGGCTAATCTTCATCGATCTAGCTAATAGATCATAATAATACATCATAATAGTAGCTAGCTAATATATCGATCTAGCTAGAACCCTAGCGCCCGGCGGATATCGGGGCAGGCGATGGACACCCAAAGAGAAGGAACCATCACAGGAACATAGCTCCAGTGAGATCCCTGAAGGATCTGCCAGGTATTGTCGGACCTGGCCTCCAAAGCTGCCATGTAGCGTCGGACCTTCTCGTTCTCCTTGCTGACATGGTACTGTACCACCTCCATGGGGGACTCAAGCCTCTCGATCGTCTGTGGCCCATGCGGCCGCCACCACAGAACCTCCGGGTCGACGACCGGCTGGCTCCTCACCAAGCTGCGCCGCCCGGAAGGCAACACCTCCCAGTACCAGCCCGGCAGAGCCCAGTCCCTGACAGGGCCCCTCGTCTCAAGCAAGTGACCTCCTCCGGTGACTCGACGACGAGGATGCGGGATCGGCATTGTCTACGTCGAGAAGAAACACTTAATTACGAAAACAAATTAAATAAAACTTAGCAAAATTAACACTTAACAAAATCAACACTTAGCAAAATTAACACTTAGCATCTAGCAAAATCAAGAATTACGGCACGCTTTGGATCCTAATGCGTGTGTGACTATCGGTCTGTCGAGACTTTCGTTAAATAACTCTCATATCTCATGGTGTGTTGGATCGCACTCTCTCACATTGATACGGTGGTGTATATATGTTGGTGGACACTCTCTCGCAGTAATAGGTTCGACCGCCGGTGATGGACGCTTCCCCTCTCCTCTTCTTGCACAATATATCGATGAGTATATCGCAAAGAAGAGGAGAAAGAGGAAGCGCCCCCCACGACAACAGTCGGGATTCCTCCATCAAGAACACACATGAAAGTCACAGAAGGAGCAACGACAGACCGAAAGTCACACACGCATTAGGATCCAAACTAAATTAAACCTAAAACTAAACTAAACATAACCTAAATTAAACCTAAACTAAACCTAAACTAACACATACCCTAATAACCTGATAACCTAACTAACTAACTAACTAAATAGGGGTGTTGTGTCGTGGTCGGGGTCGGGTATCGGGTGTGTCGTGTCGGGGTGTCGGGGTTCGACGTCGAGGGACCCTAGATACCCTAGAATCCTTTTGTGGTGGTTCTCGACATCGAGGGACCGTAGAAATAACTAACTAATTAACAGTCCATTTCTACACTTAGCAAAATTAGCATCTACACACTAGTCTGGCGATCATCGGGGCAATCGTTGGGGAGAGGGATCGGCCGGGAGATCTCACCTAGCCTCCTGACCCGGAGGTGGCGTCGGAGACGGCTCGGGGCGGCGGCAACGGGCACGCGGAGCGGCGGCTAGAGTGAGCGGGCCGGCGGCGATGGGGCCGGCGACGAGGGACGGCGTCAGGGGAGGCGAGGGCGACGGCGGCGAGGGCGACGGTGGTGGTGGTGCGACGGCGGCGGTGGTGAGGGCGACAGCGGCGAGGGCGACGTCAAGGGCGCGGTGGTGTTGCGACGGCGGCGAGGGCGACGGCGGCGAGACCGACGGCGACGAGGGAGACAGCGGTGGTGGTGCGACGGCGGCGGTGGTGAGGGCGATGGCAATGGCGCGGTGGTGGTGCGATGGCGGCGAGGGCGACGACGGCGAGGGCGACGGAATGACGATTTTGACAGCCTGGCGGCGCGAGTTAGAGCTCTCCCGGTGCGTTGCTCGGCCCAAGACGACGAAGTCCTCTATTTATACCAGGCACACCTTTAGTACCGGTGCGTGGCTCGCACCGGTACTAAAGGGTCTTTAGTACCGGTGTGAGGCACGCACCGGTACTAAAGGTCCTCCCAAAAGAGCGCGCGGGCGGAGGACATTTAGTACCGGCGCGTGGCTCGCACCGGTACTAAAGACCCTTTAGTACCGGTGCGAGCCATGCGCCGGTACTAAAGGTCCTCCCAAAATAGCACGGGGGTGGTGGACCTTTAGTACCTGTGCGTGGCTCGCACAGGTACTAATGTGTTTTTTAATTGAATATTAGTTATTATTTTCAGAAAAACCCCATAAATTTAGAAAATCATAGAAAAAAACATATGACTCCAATGGAAATAAATAATATATGAAAAACTATTAGAAAAATATAAAGAATCTGTTTATGGCATTTCCATATGCATGTTTGAACAACTTCAACTGTTGTATAAGATAATTTGATTAAATGGCATTTGAAATGTCATATCTCGAGTTCGAAAAGCAGTACAAATGAACCCCAAAAAGGTTGTAACTTGGCATGACATCATAATTTCACCCACATAGCAACTTCTAGAGAGTTGAGAGGGTTACGGCAAAAATTGGATGCACTTCGTGTACAAATTGGACAATCTCATAAGAAGTATGAGGGTTCCGGACGAAAACTCATCTATTACAAAGGGATTTCATTTTTAATAACTTATTTTAACTCCATACTTTTTGTGTGTTCAATATGCACCATTCAAAGGCACATCATCAATTTTCAACCCTTTCTCACTTTATTTGATGTTTTTCAGGCATTTAATGATTTATTTTGAGCTAAATGACCCTAAATTTGAAAAGCAGTACAAATGAACTCTGAGAAGGTTCTAACTTGGCATGACATAATAATTTCCCCCACGTAGCAACTTCTAGAGAGTTGAGAGGGTTACGGAAAAACTGGATGCACTTCGTGCACAAATTGGACAATCTCATAAGAAATATGAGGGTTTCGGACGAAAACTCATCTATTACAAAGGGATTTCATTTTTAATAACTTATTTTAACTCCATACTTTTTGTGTGTTCAATATGCAACATTCAAAGGGACATCATCAATTTTCAACCCTTTGTGACTTCATTTCATATTTTTCAGGCATTTAATGATTATTTTGAGCTAAATGACCCTGAATTTGAAAAGCAGTACAAATGAACTCTTAAAAGGTTGTAACTTGGCATGACATCATAATTTCACCCACATAGAAACTTCTAGAGAGTTGAGAGGGTTACGGCAAAAACTGGATGCACTTCGTGTACAAATTGGACAATCTCATAAGAAGTATGAGGGTTTCGGACGAAAACTCATCTATTACAATGGGATTTCAATTTTAATAACTTATTTTAACTCCATACTTTTTGTATGTTCAATATGCACCATTCAAAGGCACATCATCAATTTTCAACCCTTTCTGACTTCATTTGATATTTTTCAGGCATTCAAGAATTTATTATGAGCTAAATGACCCTTAATTTGAAAAGCAGTACAAATGAACTCTGAAAAGGTTGTAACTTGGCATGACATCATAATTTCACCCACATAGCAACTTCTAGAGAGTTGAGAGGGTTACGGCAAAAATTGGATGCACTTCGTGTACAAATTGGACAATCTCATAAGAAGTATGAGGGTTTCGGACGAAAACTCATCTATTACAAAGGGATTTCATTTTTAATAACTTATTTGAACTCCATACTTTTTGTGTGTTCAATATGCACCATTCAATGGCACATCATCAATTTTCAACCCTTTGTGACTTCATTTGATATTTTTCGGGCATTTAATGACTTATTTTGATCTAAATGACCCTAATTTGAAAAGCAGTACAAATGAACTCTGAAAAGGTTGTAACTTGGCATGACATCATAATTTCACTCACATAGCAACTTATAGAGAGTTGAGAGGGTTACGGCAAAAACTGGATGCACTTCGTTTACAAATTGGACAATCTCATAAGAAGTATGAGGGTTTCGGACGAAAACTCATCTATTACAAAGGGATTTCATTTTTAATAACTTATTTTAACTCCATACTTTTTGTGTGTTCAATATGCACCATTCAAAGGGACATCATCAATTTTCAACCCTTTGTGACTTCATTTCATATTTTTCAGGCATTTAATGATTATTTTGAGCTAAATGACCCTGAATTTGAAAAGCAGTACAAATGAACTCTTAAAAGGTTGTAACTTGGCATGACATCATAATTTCACCCACATAGAAACTTCTAGAGAGTTGAGAGGGTTACGGCAAAAACTGGATGCACTTCGTGTACAAATTGGACAATCTCATAAGAAGTATGAGGGTTTCGGACGAAAACTCATCTATTACAATGGGATTTCAATTTTAATAACTTATTTTAACTCCATACTTTTTGTGTGTTCAATATGCACCATTCAAAGGCACATCATCAATTTTCAACCCTTTCTGACTTCATTTGATATTTTTCAGGCATTCAAGAATTTATTATGAGCTAAATGACCCTTAATTTGAAAAGCAGTACAAATGAACTCTGAAAAGGTTGTAACTTGGCATGACATCATAATTTCACCCACATAGCAACTTCTAGAGAGTTGAGAGGGTTACGGCAAAAATTGGATGCACTTCGTGTACAAATTGGACAATCTCATAAGAAGTATGAGGGTTTCGGACGAAAACTCATCTATTACAAAGGGATTTCATTTTTAATAACTTATTTGAACTCCATACTTTTTGTGTGTTCAATATGCACCATTCAATGGCACATCATCAATTTTCAACCCTTTGTGACTTCATTTGATATTTTTCGGGCATTTAATGACTTATTTTGATCTAAATGACCCTAATTTGAAAAGCAGTACAAATGAACTCTGAAAAGGTTGTAACTTGGCATGACATCATAATTTCACTCACATAGCAACTTATAGAGAGTTGAGAGGGTTACGGCAAAAACTGGATGCACTTCGTTTACAAATTGGACAATCTCATAAGAAGTATGAGGGTTTCGGACGAAAACTCATCTATTACAAAGGGATTTCATTTTTAATAACTTATTTTAACTCCATACTTTTTGTGTGTCCAATATGCATCATTCAAAGGCACATCATCAATTTTCAACCCTTTCTGACTTGATTTGATGTTTTTTAGGCATTTAATGATTTATTTTGAGCTAAATGACCCTAAATTTGAAAAGCGGTACAAATGAACTCTGAAAAGGTTGTAACTTGGCATGACATAATAATTTCACCCACATAGCAACTTCTAGAGAGTTGAGAGGGTTACGGCAAAAATTGGATGCACTTCGTGTACAAATTGGACAATCTCGGAAGAAGTATGAGGGTTCCGAACGAAAACTCATCTATTACAAAGGGATTTCATTGTTAATAACTTATTTTAACTCCATACTTTTTGTGTGTTCAATACGCACCATTTAAAGGCACATCATCAATTTTCAACCCTTTGTGACTTCATTTGATATTTTTCAGGCATTTAATGATTTATTTTGAGCTAAATGACCCTGAATTTGAAAAGCGGTACAAATGAACTCTGAAAAGGTTGTAACTTGGCATGACATAATAATTTCACCCACATAGCAACTTCTAGAGAGTTGAGAGGGATACGACAAAAATTGGATGCACTTCGTGTACAAATTGGACAATCTCATAAGAAGTATGAGGGTTTCGAACGAAAACTCATCTATTACAAAGGGATTTCATTGTTAATAACTTATTTTAACTCCATACTTTTTGTGTGTTTAATATGCACCATTCAAAGGCACATCATCAATTTTCAACCCTTTGTGACTTCATTTGATATTTTTCAGGCATTTAATGATTTATTTTGAGCTAAATGACCCTGAATTTGAAAAGCAGTACAAATGAACTCTGAAAAGGTTGTAACTTGGCATGACACCCACATAGAAACTTCTAGAGAGTTGAGAGGATTACGGCAAAAACTGGATGCACTTTGTGTACAAATTGGACAATCTCATAAGAAGTATGAGGGTTTCGGACGAAAACTCATCTATTACAATGGGATTTCATTTTTAATAACTTATTTTAACTCCATACTTTTTGTGTGTTCAATATGCACCATTCAAAGGCACATCATCAATTTTCAACCCTTTGTGACTTCATTTGATATTTTTCAGGCATTTAATGATTTGTTTTGAGCTAAATGACCCTGAATTTGAAAAGCAGTACAAATGAACTCTGAAAAGGTTGTACATTGGCATGACATCATAATTTCACCCACATAGCAGCTTCTAGAGAGTTGAGAGGGTTACGGCAAAAACTGGATGCACTTCGTTTACAAATTGGACAATCTCATAAGAAGTATGAGGGTTTCGGACGAAAAATCATCCATTACAAAGGGATTTCATTTTTAATAACTTATTTTAACTCCATACTTTTTGTGTGTCCAATATGCATCATTCAAACGCACATCATCAATTTTCAACACTTTCTGACTTCATTTGATGTTTTTCAGGCATTTAATGATTTATTTTGAGCTAAATGACCCTAAATTTGAAAAGCGGTACAAATGAACTCTGAAAAGGTTGTAACTTGGCATGACATAATAATTTCACCCACATAGCAATTTCTAGAGAGTTGAGAGGGTTACGGCAAAAACTGGATGCACTTCGTGTACAAATTGGACAATCTCATAAGAAGTATGAGGGTTTCGGACGAAAACTCATCTATTACAAAGGGATTTCATTTTTAATAACTTATTTTAACTCCATACTTTTTGTGTGTTCAATATGCACCATTCAAAGGCACATCATATATTTTCAACCCTTTCTGACTTCATTTGATATTTTTCGGGCATTTAATGATTTATTTTGAGCTAAATGACCCTGAATTTGAAAAGCAGTACAAATGAACTCTGAAAAGGTTGTAGCTTGGCATGACATCATAATTTCACCCACATAGGAACTTTAAGAGAGTTGAGAGGGTTACGGCAAAAACTGGATGCACTTCGTGTACAAATTGGACAATCTCATAAGAAGTATGAGGGTTTCGGACGAAAACTCATCTATTACAAAGGGATTTCATTTTAATAACTTCTTTTAACTCCATACTTTTTGTGTGTTCAATATGCACCATTCAAAGGCACATCATCAATTTTCAACCCTTTGTGACTTCATTTGATATTTCTCAGGCATTTAATGATTTATTTTGAGCTAAATGACCCTGAATTTGAAAAGCAGTATAAATGAAATCTAAAAAGGTTGTAACTTGGCATGACATCATAATTTCACCCACATAGAAACTTCTAGAGAGTTGAGAGGGTTACGGCAAAAACTGGATGCACTTCGTGTACAAATTGGACAATCTCATAAGAAGTATGAGGGTTTCGAACGAAAACTCATCTATTACAAAGGGATTTCGTTTTTAATAACTTATTTTAACTCCATCGTTTTTGTGTGTTCAATATGCACCGTTAAAAGGCACACCATCAATTTTCAACCCATCAATTTTCAACCCTTTCTAACTTCATTTGATATTTTTCAGGCATTTAATGATTTATTTTAAGCTAAATGACCCTGAATTTGAAAAGCAGTACAAATGAGCTCTGAAAAGGTTGTAACTAGGCATGACATCATAATTTCACCCACATAGAACCTTCTAGATAGTTGAGAGGGTTACCACCAAAACTGGATGCACTTCGTGTTCAAATTGGACAATCTCATAAGAAGTATGAGGGTTTCGGATGAAAACTCATCTATTACAAAGGATTTCATTTTTAATAACTTATTTTAACTCCATACTTTTTGTGTGTTCAATATGCACCATTCAAAGGAACATCATCAATTTTCAACCCTTTGTGACTTCATTTGATATTTTTCAGGCATTTAATGATTTATTTTGAGCTAAATGACCCTGAATTTGAAAAGCAGTACAAATGAACTCTGAAAAGGTTCTAACTTGGCATGACATAATAATTTCACCCACATAGAGACTTCTAGAGAGTTGAGAGGGTTACGGCAAAAACTGGATGCACTTCGTGTACAAATTGGACAATCTCATAAGAAGTATGAGGGTTTCGGACGAAAACTCATCTATTACAATGGGATTTCATTTTTAATAACTTCTTTTAACTCCATACTTTTTGTGTGTTCAATATGCACCATTAAAAGGCACATCATCAATTTTCAACCGTTTCTGACTTCATTTGATATTTTTCAGGCATTTAATGATTTATTTTGAGCTAAATGACCCTGAATTTGAAAAGCAGAACAAATGAACTCTGAAAAGGTTGTAACTTGGCATGACATCATAATTTCACCCACATAGCAACTTCTGGAGAGTTGAGCGGGTTACGGCAAAATCTGGATGCACTTCGTGTACAAATTGGACAATCTCATAAGAAGTATGAGGGTTTCGGACGAAAACTCATCTATTACAAAGGGATTTCATTTTTAATAACTTATTTTAACTCCATACTTTTTGTGTGTTCAATATGTACCATTCAAAGGCACATCATAAATTTTCAACCCTTTCTGACTTCATTTGATATTTTTCGGGCATTTAATGATTTATTTTGAGCTAAATGACCCTGAATTTGAAAAGCAGTACAAATGAACTCTGAAAAGGTTGTAGCTTGGCATGACATCATAATTTCACCCACATAGCAACTTTAAGAGAGTTGAGAGGGTTACGGCAAAAACTGGATGCATTTCGTGTACAAATTGGACAATCTCATAAGAAGTATGAGGATTTCGGACGAAAACTCATCTATTACAAAGGGATTTCATTTTTAATAACTTATTTTAACTCCATACTTTTTGTGTGTTCAGTATGCACCATTCAAAGGCACGTCATCAATTTTCAACCCTTTCTGACTTCATTTGATATTTTTCGGGCATTTAATGATTTATTTTGAGCTAAATGACCCTGAATTTGAAAAGCAGTACAAATGAACTCTGAAAAGGTTGTAGCTTGGCATGACATCATAATTTCACCCCACATAGCAACTTTAAGAGAGTTGAGAGGGTTACGGCAAAAACTGGATGCACTTGGTGTACAAATTGGACAATCTCATAAGAAGTATGAGGGTTTCGGACGAAAACTCATCTATTACAAAGGGATTTCATTTTTAATAACTTCTTTTAACTCCCTACTTTTTGTGTGTTCAATATGCACCATTAAAAGGCACATCATCAATTTTCAACCCTTTGTGACTTCATTTGATATTTCTCAGGCATTTAATGATTTATTTTGAGCTAAATGACCCTGAATTTGAAAAGCAGTATAAATGAACTCTAAAAAGGTTGTAACTTGGCATGACATCATAATTTCACCCACATAGAAACTTCTAGAGAGTTGAGAGGGTTACGCCAAAAACTGGATGCACTTCGTGTACAAATTGGACAATCTCATAAGAAGTATGAGGGTTTCGAACGAAAACTCATCTAGTACAAAGAGATTTCGTTTTTAATAACTTATTTTAACTCCATCGTTTTTGTGTGTTCAATATGCACCGTTAAAAGGCACACCATCAATTTTCAGCCCATCAATTTTCAACCCTTTCTAACTTCATTTGATATTTTTCAGGCATTTAATGATTTATTTTAAGCTAAATGACCCTGAATTTGAAAAGCAGTACAAATGAGCTCTGAAAAGGTTGTAACTAGGCATGACATCATAATTTCACCCACATAGAACCTTCTAGATAGTTGAGAGGGTTACCGCCAAAACTGGATGCACTTCGTGTACAAATTGGACAATCTCATAAGAAGTGTGAGGGTTTCGGATGAAAACTCATCAATTACAAAGGGATTTCATTTTTAATAACTTCTTTTAACTCCATACTTTTTGTGTGTTCAATATGCACCATTAAAAGGCACATCATCAATTTTCAACCCTTTCTGACTTCATTTGTTATTTTTTGGGCATTTAATGATTTATTTTGAGCTAAATGACCCTGAATTTGAAAAGCAGTACAAATGAACTCTGAAAAGGTTGTAGCTTGGCATGACATCATAATTTCACCCACATAGCAACTTTAAGAGAGTTGAGAGGTTTACGGCAAAAACTGGATGCACTTCGTGTACAAATTGGACAATCTCATAAGAAGTATGAGGGTTTCGGATGAAAACTCATCTATTACAAAGGGATTTCATTTTTAATAACTTATTTTAACTCCATACTTTTTGTGTGTTCAATATGCACCATTCAAAGGAACATCTTCAATTTTCAACCCTTTGTGACTTCATTTGATATTTTTCGGGCATTTAATGATTTATCTTGAGCTAAATGACCCTGAATTTGAAAAGCAGTGCAAATGAACTCTAAACCGGTTGTAACTTGGCATGACATCATAATTTCACCCACATCGAAACTTCTAGAGAGTTGAGAGGGTTACGGCAAAAACTGGATGCACTTTGTGTACAAATTGGACAATCTCATAAGAAGTATGAGGGTTTCGGACGAAAACTCATCTATTACAAAGGGATTTCATTTTTAATAACTTCTTTTAACTCCATACTTTTTGTGTGTTCAATATGCACCATTAAAAGGCACATCATCAATTTTCAACCCTTTGTGACTTCATTTGATATTTTTCAGCCATTTAATGATTTATTTTGAGCTAAATGACCCTGAATTTGAAAAGTAGTACAAATGAACTCTGAAAAGGTTGTAACTTGGCATGACATCATAATTTCACCCACATTGCAGCTTCTCGAGAGTTGAGAGGGTTACGGCAAAAACTGGATGCACTTCGTGTACAAATTGGACAATCTCATAAGAAGTATGAGGGTTTCGGACGAAAACTCATCTATTACAAAGGGATTTCATTATTGATAACTTATTTTAACTCCATACTTTTCGTGTGTCCAATATGCACCATTCAAAGGAACATCATCAATTTTCAACCCTTCGTGACTTCATTTGATATTTTTCAGGCATTTAATGATTTATTTTGAGCTAAATGACTCTGAATTTCAAAAGCAGTACAAATGAACTCTGAAAAGGTTGTAACTTGGCATGACATCATAATTTCACCCACATAGAAACTTCTAGAGAGTTGAGAGGGTCACGGCAAAAACTGGATGCACTTCGTGTACAAATTGGACAATCTCATAAGAAGTATGAGGGTTTCGGACGAAAACTCATCTATTACAAAGGGATTTCATTTTTAATAACTTCTTTTAACTCCATACTTTTTCTGTGTTCAATATGCACCATTCAAAGGCACATCATCAATTTTCAACCCTTTGTGAATTCATTTGATATTTTCAGGCATTTAATGATTTATTTTGAGCTAAATGACCCTGAATTTGAAAAGCAGTACAAATGAACTCTGAAAAGGTTGTAACTTGGCATGACATCATAATTTCACCCACATAGAAACTTCTAGAGAGTTGAGAGGGTCACAGCAAAAACTGGATGCACTTTGTGTACAAGTTGGACAATCTCATAAGAAGTATGAGGGTTTCGGACGAAAACTCATCTATTACAATGGGATTTCATTTTTAATAACTTCTTTTAACTCCATACTTTTTGTGTGTTCAATATGCACCATTAAAAGGCACATCATCAATTTTCAACCCTTTGTGACTTCATTTGATATTTCTCAGGCATTTAATGATTTATTTTGAGCTAAATGACCCTGAATTTGAAAAGCAGTATAAATGAACTCTAAAAAGGTTGTAACTTGGCATGACATCATAATTTCACCCACATAGAAACTTCAAGAGAGTTGAGAGGTTTACGGCAAAAACTGGATGCACTTCGTGTACAAATTGGACAATCTCATAAGAAGTATGAGGGTTTCGGATGAAAACTCATCTATTACAAAGGGATTTCATTTTTAATAACTTATTTTAACTCCATACTTTTTGTGTGTTCAATATGCACCATTCAAAGGAACATCATCAATTTTCAACCCTTTGTGACTTCATTTGATATTTTTCAAGCATTTAATGATTTATTTTGAGCTAAATGACCCTGAATTTGAAAAGCAGTACAAATGAACTCTGAAAAGGTTCTAACTTGGCATGACATAATAATTTCACCCACATAGAGACTTGTAGAGAGTTGAGAGGGTTACGGCAAAAACTGGATGCACTTCGTGTACAAATTGGACAATCTCATAAGAAGTATGAGGGTTTCGGATGAAAACTCATCTATTACAATGGGATTTCATTTTTAATAACTTCTTTTAACTCCATACTTTTTTTGTGTTCAATATGCACCATTAAAAGGCACATCATCAATTTTCAACCGTTTCTGACTTCATTTGATATTTTTCAGGCATTTAATGATTTATTTTGAGCTAAATGACCTTGAATTTGAAAAGCAGAACAAATGAACTCTGAAAAGGTTGTAACTTGGCATGACATCATAATTTCACCCACATAGCAACTTCTGGAGAGTTGAGAGGGTTACGGCAAAAACTGGATGCACTTCGTGTACAAATTGGACAATCTCATAAGAAGTATGAGGGTTTCGGACGAAAACTCATCTATTACAAAGGGATTTCATTTTTAATAACTTATTTTAACTCTATACTTTTTGTGTGTTCAATATGCACCATTCAAAGGCACGTCATCAATTTTCAACCCTTTCTGACTTCATTTGATATTTTTCGGGCATTTAATGATTTATTTTGAGCTAAATGACCCTGAATTTGAAAAGCAGTACAAATGAACTCTGAAAAGGTTGTAGCTTGGCATGACATCATAATTTCACCCCACATAGCAACTTTAAGAGAGTTGAGAGGGTTACGGCAAAAACTGGATGCAGTTCGTTTACAAATTGGACAATCTCATAAGAAGTATGAGGGTTTCGGACGAAAACTCATCTATTACAAAGGGATTTCATTTTTAATAACTTCTTTTAACTCCATACTTTTTGTATGTTCAATATGCACCATTAAAAGGCACATCATCAATTTTCAACCCTTTGTGACTTCATTTGATATTTCTCAGGCATTTAATGATCTATTTTGAGCTAAATGACCCTGAATTTGAAAAGCAGTATAAATGAACTCTGAAAAGGTTGTAACTTGGCATGACATCATAATTTCACCCACATAGAAACTTCTAGAGAGTTGAGAGGGTTACGGCAAAAACTGGATGCACTTTGTGTACAAATTGGACAATCTCATAAGAAGTATGAGGGTTTCGGACGAAAACTCATCTATTACAAAGGGATTTCATTTTTAATAACTTCTTTTAACTCCATACTTTTTGTGTGTTCAATATGCACCATTCAAAGGCATATCATCAATTTTCAACCCTTTGTGAATTCATTTGATATTTTCAGGCATTTAATGATTTATTTTGAGCTAAATGACCCTCAATTTGAAAAGCAGTATAAATGAACTCTAAAAAGGTTGTAACTTGGCATGACATCATAATTTCACCCACATAGAAACTTCTAGAGAGTTGAGAGGTTTACGGCAAAAACTGGATGCACTTCGTGTACAAATTGGACAATCTCATAAGAAGTATGAGGGTTTCGGATGAAAACTCATCTATTACAAAGCGATTTCATTTTTAATAACTTATTTTAACTCCATACTTTTTGTGTGTTCAATATGCACCATTCAAAGGAACATCATCAATTTTCAACCCTTTGTGACTTCATTTGATATTTTTCAGGCATTTAATGATTTATTTTGAGCTAAATGACCCTGAATTTGAAAAGCAGTAGAAATGAAATCTAAAAAGGTTCTAACTTGGCATGACATAATAATTTCACCCACATAGAGACTTCTAGAGAGTTGAGAGGGTTACGGCAAAAACTGGATGCACTTCGTGTACAAATTGGACAATCTCATAAGAAGTATGAGGGTTTCGGACGAAAACTCATCTATTACAATGGGATTTCATTTTTAATAACTTCTTTTAACTCCATACTTTTTGTGTGTTCAATATGCACCATTCAAAGGCACATCATAAATTTTCAACCCTTTCTGACTTCATTTGATATTTTTCGGGCATTTAATGATTTATTTTGAGCTAAATGACCCTGAATTTGAAAAGCAGTACAAATGAACTCTGAAAAGGTTGTAGCTTGGCATGACATCATAATTTCACCCACATAGCAACGTTAAGAGAGTTGAGAGGGTTACGGCAAAAACTGGATGCACTTCGTGTACAAATTGGACAATCTCATAACAAGTATGAGAGTTTCGGACGAAAACTCATCTATTAGAAAGGGATTTCATTTTTAATAACTTATTTTAACTCCATACTTTTTGTGTGTTCAATATGCACCATTCAAAGGCACGTCATCAATTTTCAACCCTTTCTGACTTCATTTGATATTTTTCGGGCATTTAATGATTTATTTTGAGCTAAATGACCCTGAATTTGAAAAGCAGTACAAATGAACTCTGAAAAGGTTGTAGCTTGGCATGACATCATAATTTCACCCCACATAGCAACTTTAAGAGAGTTGAGAGGGTTACGGCAAAAACTGGATGCACTTCGTGTACAAATTGGACAATCTCATAAGAAGTATGAGGGTTTCGGACGAAAACTCATCTATTACAAAGGGATTTCATTTTTAATAACTTCTTTTAACTCCATACTTTTTGTGTGTTCAATATGCACCATTAAAAGGCACATCATCAATTTTCAACCCTTTGTGACTTCATTTGATATTTCTCAGGCATTTAATGATTTATTTTGAGCTAAATGACCCTGAATTTGAAAAGCAGTATAAATGAACTCTAAAAAGGTTGTAACTTGGCATGACATCATAATTTCACCCACATAGAACCTTCTAGAGAGTTGAGAGGGTTACGGCAAAAACTGGATGCACTTCGTGTACAAATTGGACAATCTCATAAGAAGTATGAGGGTTTCGAACGAAAACTCATCTATTACAAAGGGATTTCGTTATTAATAACTTATTTTAACTCCATACTTTTTGTGCGTCCAATATGCACCATTCAAAGGCCCATCATCAATTTTCCACCCTTCGTGACTTCATTTGATATTTTTCAGGCATTTAATGATTTATTTTGAGCTAAATGACTCTGAATTTCAAAAGCAGTAAAAAATGAACTCTGAAAAGGTTGTAACTTGGCATGACATCATAATTTCACCCACATAGAAACTTCTAGAGAGTTGAGAGGGTTACGGCAAAAACTGGATGCACTTCGTGTACAAATTGGACAATCTCATAAGAAGTATGAGGGTTTCGGACGAAAACTCATCTATTACAAAGGGATTTCATTTTTAATAACTTCTTTTAACTCCATACTTTTTGTGTGTTCAATATGCACCATTCAAAGGCACATCATCAATTTTCAACCCTTTGTGAATTCATTTGATATTTTCAGGCATTTAATGATTTATTTTGAGCTAAATGACCCTGAATTTGAAAAGCAGTACAAATGAACTCTGAAAAGGTTGTAACTTGGCATGACATCATAATTTCACCCACATAGAAACTTCTAGAGAGTTGAGAGGGTTACGGCAAAAACTGGATGCACTTTGTGTACAAGTTGGACAATCTCATAAGAAGTATGAGGGTTTCGGACGAAAACTCATCTATTACAATGGGATTTCATTTTTAATAACTTCTTTTAACTCCATACTTTTTGTGTGTTCAATATGCACCATTAAAAGGCACATCATCAATTTTCAACCGTTTCTGACTTCATTTGATATTTTCCAGGCATTTAATGATTTATTTTGAGCTAAATGACCCTGAAGTTGAAAAGCAGAACAAATGAACTCTGAAAAGGTTGTAACTTGGCATGACATCATAATTTCACCCACAAAGCAACTTCTGGAGAGTTGAGAGGGTTACGGCAAAAACTGGATGCACTTCGTGTACAAATTGGACAATCTCATAAGAAGTATGAGGGTTTCGGACGAAAACTCATCTATTAAAAAGGGATTTCATTTTTAATAAATTATTTTAACTCCATATTTTTTTTGTGTTCAATATGCACCATTCAAAGGCACATCATAAATTTTCAACCCTTTCTGACTTCATTTGATATTTTTCGGGCATTTAATGATTTATTTTGACCTAAATTACCCTGAATTTGAAAAGCAGTACAATTGAACTCTGAAAAGGTTGTAGCTTGGCATGACATCATAATTTCACCCACATAGCAACTTTAAGAGAGTTGAGAGGGTTACGACAAAAACTGGATGCAGTTCGTGTACAAATTCGACAATCTCATAAGAAGTATGAGAGTTTGGGACGAAAACTCATCTATTACAAAGGGATTTCATTTTTAATAACTTATTTTAACTCCATACTTTTTGTGTGTTCAATATGCACCATTCAAAGGCACGTCATCAATTTTCAACCCTTTCTGACTTCATTTGATATTTTTCGGGCATTTAATGTTTTATTTTGAGCTAAATGACCCTGAATTTGAAAAGCAGTACAAATGAACTCTGAAAAGGTCGTAGCTTGGCATGACATCATAATTTCACCCCACATAGCAACTTTAAGAGAGTTGAGAGGGTTACGGCAAAAACTGGATGCACTTCGTGTACAAATTGGACAATCTCATAAGAAGTATGAGGGTTTCGGACGAAAACTCATCTATTACAAAGGGATTTTATTTTTAATAACTTCTTTTAACTCCATACTTTTTGTGTGTTCAATATGCACCATTAAAAGGCACATCATCAATTTTCGACCCTTTGTGACTTCATTTGATATTTCTCAGGCATTTAATGATTTATTTTGAGCTAAATGACCCTGAATTTGAAAAGCAGTATAAATGAACTCTGAAAAGGTTGTAACTTGGCATGACATCATAATTTCACCCACATAGAAACTTCTAGAGAGTTGAGAGGGTTACGGCAAAAATTGGATGCACTTCGTGTACAAATTGGACAATCTCATAAGAAGTATGAGGGTTTCGAACGAAAACTCATCTATTACAAAGGGATTTCGTTTTTAATAACTGATTTTAACTCCATCGTTTTTGTGTGTTCAATATGCACCGTTAAAAGGCACACCATCAATTTTCAACCCATCAATTTTCAACCCTTTCTAACTTCATTTGATATTTTTCAGGCATTTAATGATTTATTTTAAGCTAAATGACCCTGAATTTGAAAAGCAGTACAAATGAGCTCTGAAAAGGTTGTAACTAGGCATGACATCATAATTTCACCCACATAGAACCTTCTAGATAGTTGAGAGGGTTACCGCCAAAACTGGATGCACTTCGTGTACAAATTGGACAATCTCACAAGAAGTGTGAGGGTTTCGGACGAAAACTCATCTATTACAAAGGGATTTCATTTTTAATAACTTATTTTAACTCCATACTTTTTGTGTGTTCAATATGCACCATTAAAAGGCACATCATCAATTTTCAACCCTTTCTGACTTCATTTGATATTTTTCGGGCATTTAATGATTTATTTTGAGCTAAATGACCCTGAATTTGAAAAGCAGTACAAATGAACTCTGAAAAGGTTGTAGCTTGGCATAACATCATAATTTCACCCACATAGCAACTTTAAGAGAGTTGAGAGGTTTACGGCAAAAATTGGATGCACTTCGTGTACAAATTGGACAATCTCATAAGAAGTATGAGGGTTTCGGACGAAAACTCATCTATTACAAAGGGATTTCATTTTTAATAACTTATTTTAACTCCATACTTTTTGTGTGTTCAATATGCACCATTCAAAGGCACATCATCAATTTTAAACCCTTGGTGACTTCATTTGATATTTTTCAGGCATTTAATGATTTATTTTGAGCTAAATGACCCTGAATTTGAAAAGCAGTACAAATGAACTCTGAAAAGGTTGTAACTTGGCATGACATCATAACTTCACCCACATAGCAAATTTTAGAGAGTTGAGAGGGTTAGGGCAAAAAGTGGATGCACTTCGTGTACAAATTGGACAATGTCATAAGAAGTATGAGGGTTTCGGACGAAAACTCATCTATTACAAAGGGATTTTATTTTTAATAACTTCTTTTAACTCCATACTTTTTGTGTGTTCAATATGCACCATTAAAAGGCACATCATCAATTTTCGACCCTTTGTGACTTCATTTGATATTTCTCAGGCATTTAATGATTTATTTTGAGCTAAATGACCCTGAATTTGAAAAGCAGTATAAATGAACTCTAAAAAGGTTGTAACTTGGCATGACATCATAATTTCACCCACATAGAAACTTCTAGAGAGTTGAGAGGGTTACGGCAAAAATTGGATGCACTTCGTGTACAAATTGGACAATCTCATAAGAAGTATGAGGGTTTCGAACGAACACTCATCTATTACAAAGGGATTTTGTTTTTAATAACTGATTTTAACTCCATCGTTTTTGTGTGTTCAATATGCACCGTTAAAAGGCACACCATCAATTTTCAACCCATCAATTTTCAACCCTTTCTAACTTCATTTGATATTTTTCAGGCATTTAATGATTTATTTTAAGCTAAATGACCCTGAATTTGAAAAGCAGTACAAATGAGCTCTGAAAAGGTTGTAACTAGGCATGACATCATAATTTCACCCACATAGAACCTTCTAGATAGTTGAGAGGGTTACCGCCAAAACTGGATGCACTTCGTGTACAAATTGGACAATCTCATAAGAAGTGTGAGGGTTTCGGACGAAAACTCATCTATTACAAAGGGATTTCATTTTTAATAACTTATTTTAACTCCATACTTTTTGTGTGTTCAATATGCACCATTAAAAGGCACATCATCAATTTTCAACCCTTTCTGACTTCATTTGATATTTTTCGGGCATTTAATGATTTATTTTGAGCTAAATGACCCTGAATTTGAAAAGCAGTACAAATGAACTCTGAAAAGGTTGTAGCTTGGCATAACATCATAATTTCACCCACATAGCAACTTTAAGAGAGTTGAGAGGTTTACGGCAAAAATTGGATGCACTTCGTGTACAAATTGGACAATCTCATAAGAAGTATGAGGGTATCGGATGTAAACTCATCTATTACAAAGGGATTTCATTTTTAATAACTTATTTTAACTCCATACTTTTTGTGTGTTCAATATGCACCATTCAAAGGAACATCATCAATTTTCAACCCTTTGTGACTTCATTTGATATTTTTCAGGCATTTAATGATTTATTTTGAGCTAAATGACCCTGAATTTGAAAAGCAGTACAAATGAACTCTGAAAAGGTTCTAACTTGGCATGACATAATAATTTCACCCACATAGAGACTTCTAGAGAGTTGAGAGGGTTACGGCAAAAACTGGATGCACTTCGTGTACAAATTGGACAATCTCATAAGAAGTATGAGGGTTTCGGACGAAAACTCATCTATTACAATGGGATTTCATTTTTAATAACTTCTTTTAACTCCATACTTTTTGTGTGTTCAATATGCACCATTAAAAGGCACATCATCAATTTTCAACCGTTTCTGACTTCATTTGATATTTTTCAGGCATTTAATGATTTATTTTGAGCTAAATGACCCTGAATTTGAAAAGCAGAACAAATGAACTCTGAAAAGGTTGTAACTTGGCATGACATCATAATTTCACCCACATAGAAACTTCTAGAGAGTTGAGAGGGTTACGGCAAAAACTGGATGCACTTTGTGTACAAATTGGACAATCTCATAAGAAGTATGAGGGTTTCGGACGAAAACTCATCTATTACAATGGGATTTCATTTTTAATAACTTCTTTTAACTCCATACTTTTTGTGTGTTCAATATGCACCATTAAAAGGCACATCATCAATTTTCAACCGTTTCTGACTTCATTTGATATTTTTCAGGCATTTAATGATTTATTTTGAGCTTAATGACCCTGAACTTGAAAAGCAGAACAAATGAACTCTGAAAAGGTTGTAACTTGGCATGACATCATAATTTCAACCACATAGCAACTTCTGGAGAGTTGAGAGGGTTACGGCAAAAACTGGATGCACTTCGTGTACAAATTGGACAATCTCATAAGAAGTATGAGGGTTTCGGACGAAAACTCATCTATTACAAAGGGATTTCATTTTTAATAACTTATTTTAACTCCATACTTTTTGTGTGTTCAATATGCACCATTCAAAGGCACATCATAAATTTTCAACCCTTTCTGACTTCATTTGATATTTTTCGGGCATTTAATGATTTATTTTGACCTAAATGACCCTGAATGTGAAAAGCACTACAAATGAACTCTGAAAAGGTTGTAGCTTGGCATGACATCATAATTTCACCCACATAGCAACTTTAAGAGAGTTGAGAGGGTTACGACAAAAACTGGATGCACTTCGTGTACAAATTGGACAATCTCATAAGAAGTATGAGGGTTTCGGACGAAAACTCATCTATTACAAAGGGATTTCATTTTTAATAACTTATTTTAACTCCATACTTTTTGTGTGTTCAATATGCACCATTCAAAGGCACGTCATCAATTTTCAACCCTTTCTGACTTCATTTGATATTTTTCGGGCATTTAATGATTTATTTTGAGCTAAAAGACCCTGAATTTGAAAAGCAGTACAAATGAACTCTGAAAAGGTTGTAGCTTGGCATGACATCATAATTTCTCCCCACATAGCAACTTTAAGAGAGTTGAGAGGGTTACGGCAAAAACTGGATGCACTTCGTGTACAAATTGGACAATCTCATAAGAAGTATGAGGGTTTCGGACGAAAACTCATCTATTACAAAGGGATTTCATTTTTAATAACTTCTTTTAACTCCATACTTTTTGTGTGTTCAATATGCACCATTAAAAGGAACATCATCAATTTTCAACCCTTTGTTACTTCATTTGATATTTCTCAGGCATTTAATGATTTATTTTGAGCTAAATGACCCTGAATTTGAAAAGCAGTACAAATGAACTCTGAAAAGGTTGTAGCTTGGCATGACATCATAATTTCACCCACATAGAAACTTCTAGAGAGTTTAGAGGGTTACGGCAAAAACTGGATGCACTTCGTGTACAAATTGGACAATCTCATAAGAAGTATGAGGGTTTCGAACGAAAACTCATCTATTACAAAGGGATTTCGTTATTAATAACTTATTTTAACTCCATACTTTTTGTGTGTCCAATATGCACCATTCAAAGGCCCATCATCAATTTTCAACCCTTCGTGACTTCATTTGATATTTTTCAGGCATTTAATGATTTATTTTGAGCTAAATGACTCTGAATTTCAAAAGCAGTACAAATGAACTCTGAAAAGGTTGTAACTTGGCATGACATCATAATTTCACCCACATAGAAACTTCTAGAGAGTTGAGAGGGTTACGGCAAAAACTGGATGCACTTCGTGTACAAATTGGACAATCTCATAAGAAGTATGAGGGTTTCGGACGAAAACTCATCTATTACAAAGGGATTTCATTTTTAATAACTTATTTTAACTCCATACTTTTTGTGTGTTCAATATGCACCATTCAAAGGCACGTCATCAATTTTCAACCCTTTCTGACTTCATTTGATATTTTTCGGGCATTTAATGATTTATTTTGAGCTAAATGACCCTGAATTTGAAAAGTAGTACAAATGAACTCTGAAAAGGTTGTAACTTGGCATGACATCATAATTTCACCCACACTGCAGCTTCTAGAGAGTTGAGAGGGTTACGGCAAAAACTGAATGCACTTCGTGTACAAATTGGACAATCTCATAAGAAGTATGAGGGTTTCGGACGAAAACTCATCTATTACAAAGGGATTTCATTATTAATAACTTATTTTAACTCCATACTTTTTGTGTGTCCAATATGCACCATTCAAACGCACATCATCAATTTTCAACCCTTTCTCACTTCATTTGATATTTTTCGGGCATTTAATGATTTATTTTGAGCTAAATGACCCTGAATTTGAAAAGCAGTACAAATGAACTCTGAAAAGGTTGTAGCTTGGCATGACATCATAATTTCACCCACATAGAACCTTCTAGATAGTTGAGAGGGTTACGACAAAAACTGGATGCACTTCGTGTACAAATTGGACAATCTCATCAAAAGTGTGAGGGTTTCGGACGAAAACTCATCTATTACAAAGGGATTTCATTTTTAATAACTTATTTTAACTCCATACTTTTTGTGTGTTCAATATGCACCATTCAAAGGCACATCATCAATTTTCAACCCTTTCTGACTTCATTTGATATTTTTCAGGCATTTAATGATTTATTTTGAGCTAAATGACCCTGAATTTCAAAAGCAGTACAAATGAACTCTGAAAAGGTTGTAACTTGGCATGACGTCATAATTTCACTCACATAGAAACTTCTAGAGAGTTGAGAGGGTTACGGCAAAAACTGGATGCACTTCGTGTACAAATTGGACAATCTCATCAAAAGTGTGAGGGTTTCGGACGAAAACTCATCTATTACAAAGGGATTTCATTTTTAATAACTTATTTTAACTCCATACTTTTTGTGTGTTCAATATGCACCATTCAAAGGCACATCATCAATTTTCAACCCTTTCTGACTTCATTTGATATTTTTCGGGCATTTAATGATTTATTTTGAGCTAAATGACCCTGAATTTGAAAAGCAGTACAAATGAACTCTGAAAAGGTTGTAGCTTGGCATGACATCATAATTTCACCCACATAGCAACTTTAAGAGAGTTGAGAGGGTTACGGCAAAAACTGGATGCACTTCGTGTACAAATTGGACAATCTCATAAGAAGTATGAGGGTTTCGGACGAAAACTCATCTATTACAAAGGGATTTCATTTTTAATAACTTATTTTAACTCCATACTTTTTGTGTGTCCAATATGCATCATTCAAACGCACATCATCAATTTCAACCCTTTCTGACTTCATTTGATGTTTTTCAGGCATTTAATGATTTATTTTGAGCTAAATGACCCTAAATTTGAAAAGCGGTACAAATGAACTCTGAAAAGGTTGTAACTTGGCATGACATAATCATTTCACCCACATAGCAATTTCTAGAGAGTTGAGAGGGTTACGGAAAAAACTGGATGCACTTCGTGTACAAATTGGACAATCTCATAACAAGTATGAGGGTTTCGGACGAAAACTCATCTATTACAAAGGGATTTCATTTTTAATAACTTATTTTAACTCCATACTTTTTGTGTGTTCAATATGCACCATTCAAAGGCACATCATCAATTTTCAAACCTTTGTGACTTCATTTGATATTTTTCAGGCATTTAATGATTTATTTTGAGCTAAATGAACCTGAATTTGAAAAGTAGTACAAATGAACTCTGAAAAGGTTGTAACTTGGCATGACATCATAATTTCACCCACATAGAAACTTCTAGAGAGTTGAGAGCGTTACGGCAAAAACTGGATGCACTTTGTGTACAAATTGGACAATCTCATAAGAAGTATGAGGGTTTCGGACGAAAACTCATCTATTACAATGGGATTTCATTTTTAATAACTCATTTTAACTCCATACTTTTTTTGTGTTCAATATGCACCATTCAAAGGCACATCATCAATTTTCAACCGTTTCTGACTTCATTTGATATTTTTCAGGCATTTAAGAATTTATTTTGAGCTAAATGACCCTGAATTTGAAAAGCAGAACAAATGAACTCTGAAAAGGTTGTAACTTGGCATGACATCATAATTTCACCCACATAGCAACTTCTGGAGAGTTGAGAGGGTTACGGCAAAAACTGGATGCACTTCGTGTACAAATTGGACAATCTCATAAGAAGTATGAGGGTTTCGGACGAAAACTCATCTATTACAAAGGGATTTCATTTTTAATAACTTATTTTAACTCCATACTTTTTGTGTGTTCAATATGCACCATTAAAAGGCACATCATCAATTTTCAACCCTTTCTGACTTCATTTGATATTTTTCGGGCATTTAATGATTTATTTTGAGCTAAATGACCCTGAATTTGAAAAGCAGTACAAATGAACTCTGAAAAGGTTGTAGCTTGGCATGACATCATAATTTCACCCACATAGCAACTTTAAGAGAGTTGAGAGCGTTACGGCAAAAACTGGATGCACTTCGTGTACAAATTGGACAATCTCATAAGAAGTATGAGGGTTTCGGACGAAAACTCATCTATTACAAAGGGATTTCATTTTTAATAAATTATTTTAACTCCATACTTTTTGTGTGTTCAATATGCACCATTCAAAGGCACGTCATCAATTTTCAACCCTTTCTGACTTCATTTGATATTTTTCGGGCATTTAATGATTTATTTTGAGCTAAATGACCCTGAATTTGAAAAGCAGTACAAATGAACTCTGAAAAGGTTGTAGCTTGGCATGACATCATAATTTCACCCACATAGCAACTCTAAGAGAGTTGAGAGGGTTACGGCAAAAACTGGATGCACTTCGTGTACAAATTGGACAATCTCATAAGAAGTATGAGGGTTTCGGACGAAAACTCATCTATTACAAAGGGATTTCATTTTTAATAACTTCTTTTAACTCCATACTTTTTGTGTGTTCAATATGCATCATTCAAACGCACATCATCAATTTTCAACCCTTTCTCACTTCATTTGATATTTTTCGGGCATTTAATGATTTATTTTGAGCTAAATGACCCTGAATTTGAAAAGCAGTACAAATGAACTCTGAAAAGGTTGTAGCTTGGCATGACATCATAATTTCACCCACATAGAACCTTCTAGATAGTTGAGAGGGTTACGACAAAAACTGGATGCACTTCGTGTACACATTGGACAATCTCATAAGAAGTATGAGGGTTTCGGACGAAAACTCATCTATTACAAAGGGATTTCATTTTTAATAACTTATTTTAACTCCATACTTTTTGTGTGTTCAATATGCACCATTCAAAGGAACATCATCAATTTTCAACCCTTTGTGACTTCATTTGATATTTTTCAGGCATTTAATGATTTATTTTGAGCTAAATGACCCTGAATTTGAAAAGCAGTACAAATGAACTCTGAAAAGGTTGTAACTTGGCATGACATCATAATTTCACCCACATAGAAACTTCTAGAGAGTTTAGAGGGTTACGGCAAAAACTGGATGCACTTTGTGTACAAATTGGACAATCTCATAAGAAGTATGAGGGTTTCGGACGAAAACTCATCTATTATAATGGGATTTCATTTTTAATAACTCATTTTAACTCCATACTTTTTTTGTGTTCAATATGCACCATTCAAAGGCACATCATCAATTTTCAACCGTTTCTGACTTCATTTGATATTTTTCAGGCATTTAAGAATTTATTTTGAGCTAAATGACCCTGAATTTGAAAAGCAGAACAAATGAACTCTGAAAAGGTTGTAACTTGGCATGACATCATAATTTCACCCACATAGCAACTTCTGGAGAGTTGAGAGGGTTACGGCAAAAACTGGATGCACTTCGTGTACAAATTGGACAATGTCATAAGAAGTATGAGGGTTTCGGACAAAAACTCATCTATTACAAAGGGATTTCATTTTTAATAACTTATTTTAACTCCATACTTTTTGTGTGTTCAATATGTACCATTCAAAGGCACATCATAAATTTTCAACCCTTTCTGACTTCATTTGATATTTTTCGGGCATTTAATGATTTATTTTGAGCTAAATGACCCTGAATTTGAAAAGCAGTACAAATGAACTCTGAAAAGGTTGTAGCTTGGCATGACATCATAATTTCACCCACATAGCAACTTTAAGAGAGTTGAGAGCGTTACGGCAAAAACTGGATGCACTTCGTGTACAAATTGGACAATCTCATAAGAAGTATTAGGGTTTCGGACGAAAACTCATCTATTACAAAGGGATTTCATTTTTAATAACTTATTTTAACTCCATACTTTTTGTGTGTTCAATATGCACCATTAAAAGGCACATCATCAATTTTCAACCCTTTCTGACTTCATTTGATATTTTTCGGGCATTTAATGATTTATTTTGAGCTAAATGACCCTGAATTTGAAAAGCAGTACAAATGAACTCTGAAAAGGTTGTAGCTTGGCATGACATCATAATTTCACCCACATAGCAACTTTAAGAGAGTGGAGAGCGTTACGGCAAAAACTGGATGCACTTCGTGTACAAATTGGACAATCTCATAAGAAGTATGAGGGTTTCGGACGAAAACTCATCTATTACAAAGGGATTTCATTTTTAATAAATTATTTTAACTCCATACTTTTTGTGTGTTCAATATGCACCATTCAAAGGCACGTCATCAATTTTCAACCCTTTCTGACTTCATTTGATATTTTTCGGGCATTTAATGATTTATTTTGAGCTAAATGACCCTGAATTTGAAAAGCAGTACAAATGAACTCTGAAAAGGTTGTAGCTTGGCATGACATCATAATTTCACCCACATAGCAACTTTAAGAGAGTTGAGAGGGTTACGGCAAAAACTGGATGCACTTCGTGTACAAATTGGACAATCTCATAAGAAGTATGAGGGTTTCGGACGAAAACTCATCTATTACAAAGGGATTTCATTTTTAATAACTTCTTTTAACTCCATACTTTTTGTGTGTTCAATATGCATCATTCAAACGCACATCATCAATTTTCAACCCTTTCTCACTTCATTTGATATTTTTCGGGCATTTAATGATTTATTTTGAGCTAAATGACCCTGAATTTGAAAAGTAGTACAAATGAACTCTGAAAAGGTTGTAGCTTGGCATGACATCATAATTTCACCCACATAGAACCTTCTAGATAGTTGAGAGGGTTACGACAAAAACTGGATGCACTTCGTGTACAAATTGGACAATCTCATAAGAAGTATGAGGGTTTCGGACGAAAACTCATTTATTACAAAGGGATTTCATTTTTAATAACTTCTTTTAACTCCATACTTTTTGTGTGTTCAATATGCACCATTAAAAGGCACATCATCAATTTTCAACCCTTTGTGACTTCATTTGATATTTCTCAGGCATTTAATGATTTATTTTGAGCTAAATGACCCTGAATTTCAAAAGCAGTACAAATGAACTCTGAAAAGGTTGTAACTTGGCATGACATCATAATTTCACTCACATAGAAACTTCTAGAGAGTTGAGAGGGTTACGGCAAAAACTGGATGCACTTCGTGTACAAATTGGACAATCTCATCAAAAGTGTGAGGGTTTCGGACGAAAACTCATCTATTACAAAGGGATTTCATTTTTAATAACTTATTTTAACTCCATACTTTTTGTGTGTTCCATATGCACCATTCAAAGGCACATCATCAATTTTCAACCCTTTCTGACTTCATTTGATATTTTTCGGGCATTTAATGATTTATTTTGAGCTAAATGACCCTGAATTTGAAAAGCAGTACAAATGAACTCTGAAAAGGTTGTAGCTTGGCATGACATCATAATTTCACCCACATAGCAACTTTAAGAGAGTTGAGAGGGTTACGGCAAAAACTGGATGCACTTCGTGTACAAATTGGACAATCTCATAAGAAGTATGAGGGTTTAGGACGAAAACTCATCTATTACAAAGGGATTTCATTTTTAATAACTTCTTTTAACTCCATACTTTTTGTGTGTTCAATATGCACCATTAAAAGGCACATCATCAATTTTCAACCCTTTGTGACTTCATTTGATATTTCTCAGGCATTTAATGATTTATTTTGAGCTAAATGACCCTGAATTTCAAAAGCAGTACAAATGAACTCTGAAAAGGTTGTAACTTGGCATGACATCATAATTTCACTCACATAGAAACTTCTAGAGAGTTGAGAGGGTTACGGCAAAAACTGGATGCACTTCGTGTACAAATTGGACAATCTCATCAAAAGTGTGAGGGTTTCGGACGAAAACTCATCTATTACAAAGGGATTTCATTTTTAATAACTTATTTTAACTCCATACTTTTTGTGTGTTCCATATGCACCATTCAAAGGCACATCATCAATTTTCAACCCTTTCTGACTTCATTTGATATTTTTCGGGCATTTAATGATTTATTTTGAGCTAAATGACCCTGAATTTGAAAAGCAGTACAAATGAACTCTGAAAAGGTTGTAGCTTGGCATGACATAATAATTTCACCCACATAGCAACTTTAAGAGAGTTGAGAGGGTTACGGCAAAAACTGGATGCACTTCGTGTACAAATTGGACAATCTCATAAGAAGTATGAGGGTTTAGGACGAAAACTCATCTATTACAAAGGGATTTCATTTTTAATAACTTCTTTTAACTCCATACTTTTTGTGTGTTCAATATGCACCTTTAAAAGGCACATCATCAATTTTCAACCCTTTGTGACTTCATTTGATATTTCTCAGGCATTTAATGATTTATTTTGAGCTAAATGACCATGAATTTGAAAAGAAGTACAAATGAACTCTGAAAAGGTTGTAACTTGGCATGACATCATAATTTCGCCCACATAGAAGCTTCTAGAGAGTTGAGAGGGTTACGGCAAAAACTGAATGCACTTTGTTTACAAATTGGACAATCTGATAAGAAGTATGAGGGTTTCGAACGAAAACTCGTCTATTACAAAGGGATTTCATTGTTAATAACTTATTTAACTCCATACTTTTTGTGTGTTCAATATGCACCATTCAAAGGCACATCATCAATTTTCAACCCTTTGTGACTTCATTTGATATTTTTTAGGCATTTAATGATTTATTTTGAGTTAAATGACCCTGAATTTGAAAAGCAGTACAAATGAACTCTGAAAAGGTTGTAACTTGGCATGACATCATAATTTCACCCGCATAGAAACTTATAGAGAGTTGAGAGGCTTACGGCAAAAACTGGATGCACTTCGTGTACAAATTGGACAATCTCATAAGAAGTATGAGGGTTTCGGACGAAAACTCATCTATTACAAAGGGATTTCATTTTTAATAACTTCTTTTAACTCCATACTTTTTGTGTCTTCAATATGCACCATTAAAGGGCACATCATCAATTTTCAACCCTTTGTGACTTCAATTGATATTTTTCAGGCATTTAATGATTTACTTGGAGCTAAATGACCCTGAATTTGAAAAGCAGTACAAATGAACTCTGAAAAGGTTGTAACTTGGCATGACATCATAATTTCACCCACATAGCAGCTTCTAGAGAGTTGAGAGGGTTACGGCAAAAACTGGATGCACTTCGTTTACAAATTGGACAATCTCATAAGAAGTATGAGGGTTTCGGACGAAAACTCATCTATTACAAAGGGATTTCATTATTAATAACTTATTTTAACTCCATACTTTTTGTGTGTTCAATATGCATCATTCAAAGGCACATCATCAATTTTCAACCCTTTGTGACTTCATTTGATATTTTTCAGGCATTTAATGATTTATTTTGAGCTAAATGACCCTGAATTTGAAAAGCAGTACAGATGAACTCTGAAAAGGCTGTAACTTGGCATGACATCATAATTTCACCCACATAGCAACTTCTAGAGAGTTGAGAGGGTTACGCAAAAACTGGATGCACTTCGTGTACAAATTGGACAATCTCATAAGAAGTATGAGGGTTTCGGACGAAAACTCATCTATTACAAAGGGATTTCATTTATAATAACTTATTTTAACTCCATACTTTTTTGTGTTCAAATGAACTCTGACTTCATTTGATATTGCACACCATAAGAGAGTTGAGAGGGTTACGGCAAAAACTGGATGCACTTCGTGTACAAATTGGACAATCTCATAAGAAGTATGGAGTTATTGTGTGTCCAATATGCATCATTGAAATTCATTTTTAATAACTTCGTGTACAAATTTCATTTTTAATAACTTATTTTAACTCCATACTTTTTGTGTGTCCAATATGCATCATTGAAACGCACATCATCAATTTTCAACCCTTTTTGACTTCATTTGATATTTTTCAGGCATTTAATGATTTATTTTAAGCTAAATGACCCTGAATTTGAAAAGCGGTACAAATGAGCTCTGAAAAGGTTGTAACTAGGCATGACATCATAATTTCACCCACATAGAACCTTCTAGATAGTTGAGAGGGTTACCGCAAAAACTGGATGCACTTCGTGTACAAATTGGACAATCTCATAAGAAGTGTGAGGGTTTCGGACGAAAACTCATCTGTTACAATGGGATTTCATTTTTAATAACTTATTTTAACTCCATACTTTTTGTGTGTTCAATATGCACCATTAAAAGGCACATCATCAATTTTCAACCCTTTCTGACTTCATTTGATATTTTTCGGGCATTTAATGATTTATTTTGAGCTAAATGACCCTGAATTTGAAAAGCGGTACAAATGAACTCTGAAAAGGTTGTAACTTGGCATGACATCATAATTTCACCCACATAGCAACTTTAAGAGAGTTTAGAGGGTTACGGCAAAAACTGGATGCACTACGTGTACAAATTGGACATTCTCATAAGAAGTATGAGGGTTTCGAATGAAAACTCATCTATTACAAAGGGATTTCATTTTTAATAACTTATTTTAACTCCATACTTTTTGTGTGTTCAATATGCACCATTCAAAGGCACATCATCAATTTTCAACCCCTTGTGACTTCATATGATATTTTTCAGGCATTTAATGATTTATTTTGAGCTAAATGACCCTGAATTTGAAAAGCAGTACAAATGAACTCTGAAAAGGCTGTAACTTGGCATGACATCATAATTTCACCCACATAGCAACTTTAAGAGAGTTGAGAGGGTTACGGCAAAAACTGGATGCACTTCGTGTACAAATTGGACAATCTCATAAGAAGTATGAGGGTTTCGGACGAAAACTCATCTATTACAAAGGGATTTCGTTTATAATAACTTATTTTAACTCCATACTTTTTGTGTGTTCAACATGCACCATTAAAAGGCACATCATCAATTTTCAACCCTTTCTGACTTCATTTGATATTTTTCAGGCATTTAATGATTTATTTGGAGCTAAATGACCCTGAATTTGAAAAGCAGTACAAATGAACTCTGAAAAGGTTGTAACTTGGCATGACATCATAATTTCACCCACATAGCAAATTTTATAGAGTTGAGAGGGTTACGGCAAAAACTGGATGCACTTCGTGTACAAATTGGACAATCTCATAAGAAGTGTGAGGGTTTCGGACGAAAACTCATCTATTAGAAAGGGATTTCATTTTTAATAACTTATTTTAAGTCCATACTTTTTTGTGTTCAATATGCACCATTAAAAGGCACATCATCAATTTTCAACCCTTTCTGACTTCATTTGATATTTTTCGGGCATTTAATGATTTATGTTTAGCTAAATGACCCTGAATTTGAAAAGTAGTACAAATGAACTCTGAAAAAGGTTGTAACTTGGCATGACATCATAATTTAACCCACATAGCAACTTCTGGAGAGTTTAGAGGGTTACGGCAAAAACTGGATGCACTTTGTGTACAAATGGACAATCTCATCACAAGTATGAGGGTTTCGGACGAAAACTCATCTATTACAAAGGGATTTTGTTTTTAATAACTTAATTAACTCCATCCTTTGTGTGTGTTCAATATGCACCATTAAAAGGCACATCATAAGTTTTCTACCCTTTCTAACTTCATTTGTTATTTTTTAGGCATTTAATGATTTATTTTGAGCTAAATGACCCCGAATTTGAAAAGTAGTACAAATGAACTCTGAAAGGTTGTAACTTGGCATGACATCATAATTTCACCCACATAGCAAATTTTAGAGAGTTGAGAGGGTTATGGCAAAAACTGGACGCACTTCGTGTACAAATTGGACAATCTCATAAGAAGTATGAGGGTTTCAGACGAAAACTCATCTATTACAAAGGGATTTCATTTTTAATAACTTGTTTTAACTCCATAATTTCTATGTGTTCAATATGCACCATTCAAAGGCACACCATAAGTTTTCAACCCTTTCTGACTTAATTTGTTATTTTTTAGGCATTTAATGATTTATTTTGAGCTAAATGACCCCAAATTTGAAAAGCAGTCCAAATGAACTCTGAAAAGGTTGTAACTTGGCATGATATCATAATTTCACCCACATAGAAACTTCTAGAGAGTTGAGAGGGTTACGGCAAAAACTGGATGCACTTCGTGTACAAAATTGGACAATCTCATAAGAAGTATGAGGGTTTCGGACGAAAACTCATCTATTACAAAGGGATTTCATTTTTAATAACTTATTTTAACTCCATACTTTTTGTGTGTCCAATATTCATAATTCAAAGGCACATCATCAATTTTCAACCCTTTCTGACTTCATTTGATATTTTTCAGGCATTTAGTGATTTATTTTGAGCTAAATGACCCTAAATTTGAAAAGCGGTACAAATGAACTCTGAAAAGGTTGTAACTTGGCATGACATAATAATTTCACCCACATAGCAACTTCTAGAGAGTTGAGAGGGTTACGGCAAAAACTGGATGCACTTCGTGTACAAATTGGACAATCTCATAAGAAGTATGAGGGTTTTAGACGAAAACTCATCTATTACAATGGGACTTCATTTTCAATAACTTATTTTCACTCCATACTTTTTGTGTGTTCAATATGCACCATTCAAAGGCACATCATCAATTTTCAACCCTTTGTGACGTCATTTGATATTTATCAGGCATTTAATGATTTATTTTCAGCTAAATGACCTTGAATTTGAAAAGTTGTACAAATGTACTCTGAAAAGGTTGTAACTTGGCATGACATCATAATTTCACCCACATAGAAACTTCTAGAGAGTTGAGAGGGTTACGGCAAAAACTGGATGCACTATGTGTACAAATTGGACAATCTCATAAGAAGTATGAGGGTTTCGGACGAAAACTCATCTATTACAAAGGGATTTCATTTTTAATAACTTATTTTAACTCCATACTTTTTGTGTATTCAATATGCACCATTCAAAGGCACATCATCAATTTTCAACCCTTTGTGACTTCATTTGATATTTTTCAGGCATTTTATGATTTATTTTGAGCTAAATGACCCTGAATTTGAAAAGCAGTACAAATGAACTCTGAAAAGGTTGTAACTTGGCATGACATCATAATTTCACCCACATAGAAACTTCTAGAGAGTTGAGAGGGTTATGGTAAAAACTAGATGCACTTCGTTTACAAATTGGACAATCTCATAAGAAGTATGAGGGTTTCGGACGAAAACTCATCTATTACAAAGGGATTTCATTTTTAATAACTTATTTTAACTCCATACTTTTTGTGTATTCAATATGCACCATTCAAAGGCACATCATCAATTTTCAACCCTTTCTGACTTCATTTGATGTTTTTCAGGCATTTAATGATTTATTTTGAGCTAAATGACGCTAAATTTGAAAAGCGGTACAAATGAACTCTGAAAAGGTTGTAACTTGGCATGACATAATAATTTCACCCACACTGCAACTTCTAGAGAGTTGAGAGGGTTACGGCAAAAATTGGATGCACTTCGTGTACAAATTGGACAATCTCATTAGAAGTATGAGGGTTTCGGACGAAAACTCATCTATTACAAAGGGATTTCATTTTTAATAACTTATTTTAACTCCATACTTTTTGTGTGTTCAATATGCACCATTAAAAGGCACATCATCAAGTTTCAACCCTTTCTGATTTCATTTCATATTTTTCGGGCATTTAATGATTTATGTTGAGCTAAATGACCCTGAATTTGGAAAGCAATACAAATGAACTCTGAAAATGTTGTAACTTGGCATGACATCATAATTTATCCCACATAGAATCTTCTAGAAAGTTGAGAGGGTTACGGCAAAAACTGGATGCACTTCGTGTACAAATTGGACAATCTCATAAGAAGTATGAGGGTTTCGGACGAAAAGTCATCTATTACAATGGGATTTCATTTTTAATAACTTATTTTAACTCCATACTTTTTGTGTGTTCAATATGCACCATTCAAAGGCACATCATCAATTTTCAACCCTTTCTGACTTCATTTCATATTTATCAGGCATTTAATAATTTATTTTGAGCTAAATGACCCTGAATTTGAAAAGCAGTACAAATGAACTCTGAAAATGTTGTAACTTGGCATGACATCATAATTTATCCCACATAGAATCTTCTAGAGAGTTGAGAGGGTTACGGAAAAAAGTGGATGCACTTCGTGTACAAATTGGACAATCTCATAAGAAGTATGAGGGTTTCGGACGAAAACTCATCTATTACAAAGGGATTTCGTTTTTAATAACTTATTTTAACTCCATAGTTTTTGTGTGTTCAATATGAACCATTAAAAGGCACACCATCAATTTTCAACCCTTTCTGACTTCATTTCATATTTATCAGGCATTTAATAATTTATTTTGAGCTAAATGACCCTGAATTTGAAAAGCAGTACAAATGAGCTCTGAAAGGTTGTAACTTGGCATGACATCATAATTTCACCCACATAGCAAATTTTCGAGAGTTGAGAGGGTTACCGCAAAAACTGGATGCACTTCGTGTACAAATTGGACAATCTCATAAGAAGTGTGAGGGTTTCGGACGAAAACTTATCTATTACAAAGGGATTTCATTTTTAATAACTTATTTTAACTCCATACTTTTTGTGTGTTCAATATGCACCATTAAAAGGCACATCATCAAGTTTCAACCCTTTCTGACTTCATTTCATATTTTTCGGGCATTTAATGATTTATGTTGAGCTAAAAGACCCTGAATTTGAAAAGCAGTACAAATGAACTCTGAAAAGGTTGTAACTTGGCATGACATCATAATTTAAACCACATAGAAACTTCTAGAGAGTTGAGAGGGTTACGGCAAAAACTGGATGCACTTCGTGTACAAATTGGACAATGTCATCAGAAGTATGAGGGTTTCGGACGAAAACTCATCTATTACAATGGGATTTCATTTTTAATAGCTTAATTAACTCCATCCTTTGTGTGTGTTCCATATGCACCATTAAAAGGCACATCATAAGTTTTCTACCCTTTCTAACTTCATTTGTTATTTTTTAGGCATTTAATGATTTATTTTGAGCTAAATGATCCCGAATTTGAAAAGCAGTACAAATGATCTCTGAAAAGGTTGTAACTTGGCATGACATCATAATTTCACCCACATAGCAAATTTTAGAGAGTTGAGAGGGTTACAGCAAAAACTTGATGCACTTCGTGTACAAATTGGAAAATCTCATAAGAAGTATGAGGGTTTCGGACGAAAACTCATCTGTTACAATGGGATTTCATTTTTAATAACTTATTTTAACTCCATACTTTTTGTGTGTTCAATATGCACCATTAAAAGGCACACCATCAGTTTTCAACCCTTTCTGACTTCATTTGATATTTTTCAGGCATTTAATGATTTATTTTTAGCTAAATGACCCTGAATTTGAAAAGCAGTACAAATGAGCTCTGAAAAGGTTGTAACTTGGCATGACATCATAATTTCACCCACATAGAACCTTCTAGATAGTTGAGAGGGTTACCGCAAAAACTGGATGCACTTCGTGTACAAATTGGACAATCTCATAAGAAGTGTGAGGGTTTTGGATGAAAACTCATCTATTACAAAGGGATTTCATTTTTAATAACTTATTTTAACTCCATAATTTTTGTGTGTTCAATATGCACCATTAAAAGGCACATCATCAATTTTCAACCCTTTGTGACTTCATTTGATATTTTTCAGGCATTTTATGATTTATTTTGAGCTAAATGACCCTGAATTTGAAAAGCAGTACAAATGAACTCTGAAAAGGTTGTAACTTGGCATGACATCATAATTTCACCCACATAGCAACTTCTAGAGAGTTGAGAGGGTTATGGTAAAAACTAGATGCACTTCGTTTACAAATTGGACAATCTCATAAGAAGTATGAGGGTTTCGGACGAAAACTCATCTATTACAATGGGATTTCATTTTTAATAACTTATTTTAACTCCATACTTTTTGTGTGTTCAATATGCACCATTAAAAGGCACATCATCAAGTTTCAACCCTTTCTCATTTCATTTGATATTTTTCGGGCATTTAATGATTTATGTTCAGCTAAATGACCCTGAATTTGAAAAGCAATACAAATGAACTCTGAAAATGTTCTAACTTGGCATGACATCATAATTTAACCCACATAGAATCTTCTAGAGAGTTGTGAGGGTTACGGCAAAAACTGGATGCACTTCGTGTACAAATTGGACAATGTCATAAGAAGTATGAGGGTTTCGGACGAAAAGTCATCTATTACAATGGGATTTCATTTTTAATAACTTATTTTAACTCCATACTTTTTGTGTGTTCAATATGCACCATTCAAAGGCACATCATCAATTTTCAACCCTTTCTGACTTCATTTGATATTTATCAGGCATTTAATAATTTATTTTGAGCTAAATGACCCTGAATTTGAAAAGCAGTACAAATGAACTCTGAAAAGGTTGTAACTTGGCATGACATCATAATTTCACCCACATAGCAACTTCTAGAGAGTTGAGAGGGTTATGGTAAAAACTAGATGCACTTCGTTTACAAATTGGACAATCTCATAAGAAGTATGAGGGTTTCGGACGAAAACTCATCTATTACAAAGGGATTTCATTTTTAATAACTTATTTTAACTCCATACTTTTTGTGTATTCAATATGCACCATTCAAAGGCACATCATCAATTTTCAACCCTTTCTGACTTCATTTGATGTTTTTCAGGCATTTAATGATTTATTTTGAGCTAAATGACGCTAAATTTGAAAAGCGGTACAAATGAACTCTGAAAAGGTTGTAACTTGGCATGACATAATAATTTCACCCACACTGCAACTTCTAGAGAGTTCAGAGGGTTACGGCAAAAATTGGATGCACTTCGTGTACAAATTGGACAATCTCATAAGAAGTATGAGGGTTTCGGACGAAAACTCATCTATTACAATGGGATTTCATTTTTAATAACTTATTTTAACTCCATACTTTTTGTGTGTTCAATATGCACCATTAAAAGGCACATCATCAAGTTTCAACCCTTTCTCATTTCATTTGATATTTTTCGGGCATTTAATGATTTATGTTCAGCTAAATGACCCTGAATTTGAAAAGCAATACAAATGAACTCTGAAAATGTTCTAACTTGGCATGACATCATAATTTCACCCACATAGCAACTTCTAGAGAGTTGAGAGGGTTATGGTAAAAACTAGATGCACTTCGTTTACAAATTGGACAATCTCATAAGAAGTATGAGGGTTTCGGACGAAAACTCATCTATTACAAAGGGATTTCATTTTTAATAACTTATTTTAACTCCATACTTTTTGTGTATTCAATATGCACCATTCAAAGGCACATCATCAATTTTCAACCCTTTCTGACTTCATTTGATGTTTTTCAGGCATTTAATGATTTATTTTGAGCTAAATGACGCTAAATTTGAAAAGCGGTACAAATGAACTCTGAAAAGGTTGTAACTTGGCATGACATAATAATTTCACCCACACTGCAACTTCTAGAGAGTTGAGAGGGTTACGGCAAAAATTGGATGCACTTCGTGTACAAATTGGACAATCTCATAAGAAGTATGAGGGTTTCGGACGAAAACTCATCTATTACAATGGGATTTCATTTTTAATAACTTATTTTAACTCCATACTTTTTGTGTGTTCAATATGCACCATTAAAAGGCACATCATCAAGTTTCAACCCTTTCTCATTTCATTTGATATTTTTCGGGCATTTAATGATTTATGTTCAGCTAAATGACCCTGAATTTGAAAAGCAATACAAATGAACTCTGAAAATGTTCTAACTTGGCATGACATCATAATTTCACCCACATAGCAACTTCTAGAGAGTTGTGAGGGTTACGGCAAAAACTGGATGCACTTCGTGTACAAATTGGACAATATCATAAGAAGTATGAGGGTTTCGCACGAAAAGTCATCTATTACAATGGGATTTCATTTTTAAGAACTTATTTTAACTCCATACTTTTTGTGTGTTCAATATGCACCATTCAAAGGCACATCATCAATTTTCAACCCTTTCTGACTTCATTTGATATTTATCAGGCATTTAATAATTTATTTTGAGCTAAATGACCCTGAATTTGAAAAGCAGTACAAATGAACTCTGAAAAGGTTGTAACTTGGGATGACATCATAATTTCACCCACATAGGAAATTTTAGAGAGTTGAGAGGGTTACGGCAAAAAGTGGATGCACTTCGTGTACAAATTGGACAATCTAAAAGAAGTATGAGGGTTTCGGACGAAAACTCATCTATTATAAAGGGATTTCGTTTTTAATAACTTATTTTAACTCCATAGTTTTTGTGTGTTCAATATGCACCATTAAAAGGCACACCATCAATTTTCAACCCTTTCTGACTTCATTTGATATTTTTCAGGCATTTAATGATTTATTTTGAGCTAAATGACCCTGAATTTGAAAAGCAGTACAAATGAGCTCTGAAAGGTTGTAACTTGGCATGACATCATAATTTCACCCACATAGCAAATTTTGGAGAGTTGAGAGGGTTACCGCAAAAACTGGATGCACTTCGTGTACAAATTGGACACTCTCATAAGAAGTGTGAGGGTTTCGGACGAAAACTTATCTATTACAAAGGGATTTCATTTTTAATAACTTATTTTAACTCCATACTTTTTGTGTGTTCAATATGCACCATTAAAAGGCACATCATCAAGTTTCAACCCTTTCTGACTTCATTTGATATTTTTCGGGCATTTAATGATTTATGTTGAGCTAAAAGACCCTGAATTTGAAAAGCAGTACAAATGAACTCTGAAAAGGTTGTAACTTGGCATGACATCATAATTTAAACCACATAGAAACTTCTAGAGAGTTGAGAGGGTTACGGCAAAAACTGGATGCACTTCGTGTACAAATTGGACAATCTCATCAGAAGTATGAGGGTTTCGGACGAAAACTCATCTATTACAATGGGATTTCATTTTTAATAACTTAATTAACTCCATCCTTTGTGTGTGTTCCATATGCACCATTAAAATGCACATCATAAGTTTTCTACCCTTTCTAACTTCATTTGTTATTTTTTAGGCATTTAATGATTTATTTTGAGCTAAATGATGCCGAATTTGAAAAGCAGTACAAATGATCTCTGAAAAGGTTGTAACTTGGCATGACATCATAATTTCACCCACATAGCAAATTTTAGAGAGTTGAGAGGGTTACGGCAAAAACTTTATGCACTTCGTGTACAAATTGGACAATCTCATAAGAAGTATGAGGGTTTCGGACGAAAACTCATCTATTACAATGGGATTTAATTTTTAATAACTTATTTTGACTCCATACTTTTTGTGTGTTCAATATGCACCATTAAAAGGCACACCATCATTTTTCAACCCTTTCTGACTTCATTTGATATTTTTCAGGCATTTAATGATTTATTTTTATCTAAATGACCCTGAATTTGAAAAGCAGTACAAATGAGCTCTGAAAAGGTTGTAACTTGGCATGACATCATAATTTCACCCACATAGAACCTTCTAGATAGTTGAGAGGGTTACCGCAAAAACTGGATGCACTTCGTGTACAAATTGGACAATCTCATAAGAAGTGTGAGGGTTTCGGATGAAAACTCATCTATTACAAAGGGATTTCATTTTTAATAACTTATTTTAACTACATACTTTTTGTGTGTTCAATATGCACCATTAAAAGGCACATCATCAATTTTCAACCCTTTTTGACTTCATTTGATATTTTTCGGGCATTTAATGATTTATTTTGAGCTAAATGACCCTGAATTTGAAAAGCAGTACAAATGAACTCTGAAAAGGTTGTAGCTTGGCATGACATCATAATTTCACCCACATAGCAACTTATAGAGAGTTGAGAGGGTTACGGAAAAAACTGGATGCACTTCGTTTACAAATTGGACAATCTTATAAGTACGAGGGTTTCGGACGAAAACTCATCTATTACACAGGGATTTCATTTTTAATAACTTATTTTAACTCCATACTTTTTGTGTGTCCAATATGCATCATTCAAAGGCACATCATCAATTTTCAACCCTTTCTGACTTCATTTGATGTTTTTCAGGCATTTAATGATTTATTTTGAGCTAAATGACCCCAAATTGGAAAAGCGGTACAAATGAACTCTGAAAAGGTAGTAACTTTGCATGACATAATAATTTCACCCACATAGCAACTTCTAGAGGGTTGAGAGGGTTACGGAAAAAACTGGATGCACTTCGTGTACAAATTGGACAATCTCATAAGAAGTATGAGGGTTTCGGACGAAAACTCATCTATTACAAAGGGATTTCATTTTTAATAACTTATTTTAACTCCATACTTTTTGTGTGTTCAATATGCACCATTCAAAGGCACATCATCAATTTTAAACCCTTGGTGACTTCATTTGATATTTTTCAGGCATTTAATGATTTATTTTGAGCTAAATGACCCTGAATTTGAAAAGCAGTACAAATGAACTCTGAAAAGGTTGTAACTTGGCATGACATCATAACTTCACCCACATAGCAAATTTTAGAGAGTTGAGAGGGTTAGGGCAAAAAGTGGATGCACTTCATGTACAAATTGGACAATGTCATAAGAAGTATGAGGGTTTCGGATGAAAACTCATCTATTACAAAGGGATTTCGTTTTTAATAACTTATTTTAACTCCATAGTTTTTGTGTGTTCAATATGCACCATTAAAAGGCACACCATCAATTTTCAACCCTTTCTGACTTCATTTGATATTTTTCAGGCATTTAATGATTTATTTTGAGCTAAATGACCCTGAATTTGAAAAGCAATACAAATGAACTCTGAAAAGGTTGTAACTTGGCATGACATCATAATTTCACCCACATAGAAACTTACAGAGAGTTGAGAGGGTTACGGTAAAAACTAGATGCACTTCGTTTACAAATTGGACAATCTCATAAGAAGTATGAGGGTTTCGGACGAAAACTCATCTATTACAAAGGTATTTCATTTTTAATAACTTATTTTAACTCCATATTTTTGTGTGTCCAATATGCATCATTCAAAGGCACATCATAAATTTTCAACCCTTTCTGACTTCATTTGATGTTTTTCAGGGATTTAATGATTTATTTTGAGCTAAATGACCCTAAATTTGAAAAGCGGTACAAATGAACTCTGAAAAGGTTGTAACTTGGCATGACATAATAATTTCACCCACATAAAAACTTATAGAGAGTTGAGAGGGTTACGGCAAAAATTGGATGCACTTCGTGTACAAATTGGACAATCTCATAAGAAGTATGAGGGTTTCGAACGAAAACTCATCTATTACAAAGGGATTTCATTTTTAATAACTTATTTTAACTTCATACTTTTTGTGTGTTCAATATGCACCATTCAAAGGCACATCATCAATTTTCAACCCTTTGTGACTTCATTTGATTTTTTCAGGCATTTAATGATTTATTTTGAGCTAAATGACCCTGAATTTGAAAAGCAATACAAATGAACTCTGAAAAGGTTGTAACTTGGCATGACATCATAATTTCACCCACATAGAAACTTCTAGAGAGTTGAGAGGTTTACGGCAAAAACTGGATGCACTTCGTGTACAAATTGGACAATCTCATAAGAAGTATGAGGGTTTCGAACGAAAACTCATCTATTACAAAGGGATTTCATTTTCAATAACTGATTTTAACTCCATACTTTTTGTGTGTTCAATATGCACCATTCAAAGGCACATCGTCAATTTTCAACCCTTTGTAACTTCATTTGATATTTATGAGGCATTTAATAATTTATTTTGAGCTAAATGACCCTGAATTTGAAAAGCAGTACAAATGAACTCTGAAAAGGTTGTAACTTGGCATGACATCATAATTTCACCCACATAGAAAATTTTAGAGAGTTGAGAGGGTTACGGCAAAAAGTCGATGCACTTCGTGTACAAATTGGACAATCTCATAAGAAGTATGAGGGTTTCGGACGAAAACTCAACTATTACAAAGGGATTTTGTTTTTAATAACTTATTTTAACTCCATAGTTTTCGTGTGTTCAATATGCACCATTAAAAGGAACACCATCAATTTTCAACCCTTTCTAACTTCATTTGATATTTTTCAGGCATTTAATGATTTATTTTGAGCTAAATGACCCTGACTTTGAAAAGCAGTACAAATAAGCTCTGAAAAGGTTGTAACTTGGCATGACATCATAACTTCACCCACATAGCAAATTTTAGAGAGTTGAGAGGGTTACCGCAAAAACTGGATGCACTTCGTGTACAAATTGGACAATCTCATAAGAAGTGTGAGGGTTTCGGACGAAAACTCATCTATTACAAAGGGATTTCATTTTTAATAACTTATTTTAACTCCATACTTTTTGTGTGTTCATTATGCACCATTAAAAGGCACATCATCAATTTTCAACCCTTTCTGACTTCATTTGATATTTTTCGGGCATTTACTGATTTATGTTTAGCTAAATGACCCTGAATTTGAAAAGCAGTACAAATGAACTCTGAAAAGATTGTAACTTGGCATTACATCATAATTTAACCCACATAGCAACTTCTGGAGAGTTGAGAGGGTTACGGCAAAAACTAGATGCACTTTGTGTACAAATTGGACAATCTCATCACAAGTATGAGGGTTTCGGAGGAAAACTCATCTATTCCACAGGGATTTTGTTTTTAATAACTTAATTAACTCCATCCTTTGTGTGTGTTCAATATGCACCATTAAAAGGCACATCATAAGTTTTCTACCCTTTCTAACTTCATTTGATATTTTTTAGGCATTTAATGATTTATTTTGAGTTAAATGACCCCGAATTTGAAAAGCAGTACAAAGGAACTCTGAAAAGGTTCTAACTTGGCATGACATCATAATTTCACCCACATAGCCAATTTTAGAGAGTTGAGAGGGTTACGGCAAAAACTGGATGCACTTCGTGTACAAATTGGACAATCTCATAAGAAACATGAGGGTTTCGGACGAAAACTCATCTATTACAAAGGGATTTCATTTTTAATAACTTATTTTAACTCCATAATTTCTGTGTGTTCAATATGCACCATTCAAAGGCACACCATAAGTTTTCAACCCTTTCTGACTTCATTTGTTATTTTTTAGGCATTTAATGATTTATTTTGAGCTAAATGACCCCAAATTTGAAGAGCAGTACAAATGAACTCGGAAAAGGTTGTAACTTGGCATGACATCATAATTTCACCCACATAGAAACTTCTAGAGAGTTGAGAGGGTTACGGCAAAAACTGGATGCACTTCGTGTACAAATTGGACAATCTCATAAGAAGTATGAGGGTTTCGGACGAAAACTCATCTATTACAAAGCGATTTCATTTTTAATAACTTATTTTAACTCCATACTTTTTGTGTGTCCAATATGCATCATTCAAAGGCACATCATCAATTTTCAACCCTTTCTGACTTCATTTGATATTTTTCAGGCATTTAATGATTTATTTTGAGCTAAATGACCCTAAATTTGAAAAGCGGTACAAATGAACTCTGAAAATGTTGTAACTTGGCATGACATAATAATTTCACCCACATAGCAACTTCTAGAGAGTTGAGAGGGTTACGGCAAAAACTGGATGCACTTCGTGTACAAATTGGACAATCTCATAAGAAGTATGAGGGTTTCGGACGAAAACTCATCTATTACAATGGGATTTCATTTTTAATAACTTATTTTAACTCCATACTTTTTGTGTGTTCAATATGCACCATTCAAAGGAACATCATCAATTTTCAACCCTTTGTGACTTCATTTGATATTTTTCAGGCATTTAATGATTTATTTTTAGCTAAATGACCCTGAATTTGAAAAGCAGTACAAATGAACTCTGAAAAGGTTGTAACTTGGCATGACATCATAATTTCACCCACATAGTAACTTATAGAGAGTTGAGAGGGTTACGGTAAAAACTAGATGCACTTCGTTTACAAATTGGACAATCTCATAAGAAGTATGAGGGTTTCGGACGAAAACTCATCTATTACAAAGGGATTTCATTTTTAATAACTTATTTTAACTCCATACTTTTTGTGTGTCAATTATGCATCATTCAAAGGCACATCATCAATTTTCAACCCTTTCTGACTTCATTTGATGTTTTCAGGGATTTAATGATTTATTTTGAGCTAAATGACCCTAAATTTGAAAAGCGGTACAAATGAACTCTGAAAAGGTTGTAACTTGGCATGACATAATAATTTCACCCACATAGCAACTTCTAGAGAGTTGAGAGGGTTACGGCAAAAATTGGATGCACTTCGTGTACAAATTGGACAATCTCATAAGAAGTATGAGGGTTTCGGACGAAAACAAATCTATTACAATTGGATTTTGTTTTTAATAACTTATTTTCACTCCATACTTTTTGTGCGTTCAATATGCACCATTCAAACGCACATCATAAATTTTCAACCCTTTGTGACTTCATTTGATATTTTTCAGGCATTTAATGATTTATTTTTAGCTAAATGACCCTGAATTTGAAAAGCAGTACAAATGAACTCTGAAAAGGTTGTAACTTGGCATGACATCATAATTTCGCCCACATAGCAACTTCTGGAGAGTTGAGAGGGTTACGGCAAAAACTGGATGCACTTCGTGTACAAATTGGACAATCTCATAAGAAGTATGAGGGTTTCGGACGAAAACTCATCTATTACAAAGAGATTTCATTTTTAATAACTTATTTTAACTCCATACTTTGTGTGTGTTCAATATGCACCATTCAAAGGCACATCACCAATTTTCAACCCTTTGTGACTTCATTTGATATTTTTCAGGCATTTAATGATTTATTTTGAGCTAAATGACCCTGAATTTGAAAAGCAGTACAAATGAACTCTGAAAAGGTTGTAACTTGGCATGACATCATAATTTAACCCACATAGAAACTTCTAGAGAGTTGAGAGGGTTACGGCAAAAACTGGATGCACTTCGTGTACAACTTGGACAATCTCATAAGAAGTATGAGGGTTTCGAACGAAAACTCATCTATTACAATAGGATTTCATTTTTAATAACTTATTTTAACTCCATACTTTTTGTGTGTTCAATATGCACCATTCAAAGGCACATCATCAATTTTCAACCCTTTCTGACTTCATTTGATATTTATCAGGCACTTAATAATTTATTTTGAGCTAAATGACCCTGAATTTGAAAAGCAGTACAAATGAACTCTGAAAAGGTTGTAACTTGGCATGACATCATAATTTCACCCACATAGAAAATTTTAGAGAGTTGAGAGGGTTACGGCAAAAAGTGGATGCACTTCGTGTACAAATTGGACAATCTCATAAGAAGTAGGAGGGTTTCGGATGAAAACTCATCTATTACAAAAGGATTTCGTTTTTAATAACTTATTTTAACTCCATAGTTTTTGTGTGTTCAATATGCACCATTAAAAGGCACACCATCACTTTTCAACCCTTTCTGACTTCATTTGATAATTTTCGGGCATTTAATGATTTATTTTGAGCTAAATGACCCTGAATTTGAAAAGCAGTACAAATGAACTCTGAAAAGGTTGTAACTTGGAATGAAATCATAATTTCACCCACATAGCAACTTCTAGAGGGTTGAGAGGGTTACGGCAAAAACTGGATGCACTTCGTGTACAAATTGGACAATCTCATAAGAAGTATGAGGGTTTCGGACGAAAACTCATCTATTACAAAGGGATTTTCTTTTTAAGACCTTATTTTAACTCCATAGTTTTTGTGTGTTCAATATTCACCATTCAAAGGCACATCATCAATTTTCAACCCTTTCTAACTTCATTTGATATTTTTCAGGCATTTAATGATATATTTTGAGCTAAATGACCTTGAATTTGAAAAGCAGTACAAATGAACTCTGAAAAGGTTGTAACTTGGCATGACATCATAATTTCACCTACATAGCAACTTCTAGAGGGTTGAGAGGGTTACGGCAAAAACTGGATGCACTTCGTGTACAAATTGGACAATCTCATAATAAGTATGAGGGTTTCGAACGAAAACTCATCTATTACAAAGGGATTTCATTTTTAATAACTTATTTTAACTCCATAATTTTTTGGTGTTCAATATGCACCATTCAAAGGCACACCATCAATTTTCAACCCTTTCTGACTTCATCTGATATTTTTCAGGCATTTAATGATTTATTTTGAGCTAAATGACCCTGAATTTGAAAAGCAGTACAAACGAACTCTGAAAAGGTTGTAACTTGGCATGACATCATAATTTCACCCACATAGAAAGTTTTAGAGAGTTGAGAGGGTTACGGCAAAAAGTGGATGCACTTCGTGTACAAATTGGACAATCTCATAAGAAGTATGAGGGTTTCGGACGAAAACTCATCTATTACAAAGGGATTTCGTTTTTAATAACTTATTTTAACTCCATAGTTTTTGTGTGTTCAATATGCACCATTAAAAGGCACACCATCAATTTTCAACCCTTTCTGACTTCACTTGATATTTTTCGGGCATTTAATGATTTATTTTGAGCTAAATGACCCTGAATTTGAAAAGCTGTACAAATGAGCTCTGAAAAGGTTGTAACTTGGCATGACATCATAATTTCACCCACATAGCAAATTTTAGAGAGTTGAGAGGGTTACCGCAAAAACTGGATGCACTTCGTGTACAAATTGGACAATCTCATAATAAGTGTGAGGGTTTCGGACGAAAACTCATCTATTACAAAGGGATTTCATTTTTAATAACTTATTTTAACTCCATACTTTTTGTGTGTTCAATATGCACCATTAAAAGGCACATCATCAATTTTCAACCCTTTCTGACTTCATTTGATATTTTTCGGGCATTTAATGATTTATGTTGAGCTAAATGACCTTGAATTTGAACAGCACTACAAATGAACTGTGTAAAGGTTGTAACTTGGCATGACATCATAATTTAACCCACATAGCAACTTCTGGAGAGTTGAGAGGGTTATGGCAAAAACTGGATGCACTTCGTGTACAAATTGGACAATCTCATAAGAAGTATGAGGGTTTCGGACGAAAACTCATCTATTACAAATGGATTTCATTTTTAATAACTTATTTTAACTCCATACTTTCTGTGTGTTCAATATGCACCATTCAAAGGCACACCATAAGTTTTCAACCCTTTCTAACTTCATTTGTTAGTTTTTAGGCATTTAATGATTTATTTTGAGCTAAATGACCCCAAATTTGAAAAGCAGTACAAATGAACTCTGAAAAGGTTGTAACTTGGCATGACATCATAATTTCACCCACATAGCAACTTCTGGAGAGTTGAGAGGGTTACGGCAAAAACTGGATGCACTTCGTGTACAAATTGGACAATCTCATAAGAAGTATGAGGGTTTCGGACGAAAACTCATCTATTACAAAGGGATTTCATTTTTAATAACTTAATTAACTCCATCCTTTGTGTGTGTTCAATATGCACCATTAAAAGGCACATCATAAGTTTTCTACCCTTTCTAACTTCATTTGTTATTTTTTAGGCATTTAATGATTTATTTTGAGCTAAATGATCCCGAATTTGAAAAGCACTACAAATGAACTCTGAAAAGGTTGTAGCTTGGCATGACAGCATAATTTCACCCACATAGCAACTTTTAGAGAGTTGAGAGGGTTACGGCAAAAACTGGATGCACTTCGTGTACAAATTGGACAATCTCATAAGAAGTATGAGGGTTTCGGACGAAAACTCATCTATTACAAAGGGATTTTGTTTTTAATAACTTATTTTAACTCCATAGTTTTTGTGTGTTCAATATTCACCATTAAAAGGCACATCATCAATTTTCAACCCTTTCTAACTTCATTTGATATTTTTCAGGCATTTAATGATTTATTTTGAGCTAAATGACCCTGAATTTGAAAAGCAGTACAAATGAACTCTGAAAAGGTTGTAGCTTGGCATGACATAATAATTTCACCCACATAGCAAATTACAGAGAGTTGAGAGGGTTACGGCAAAAACTGGATGCACTTCGTGTACAAATTGGACAATCTCATAAGAAGTATGAGGGTTTCGGACGAAAACTCATCTATTACAAAGGGATTTCATTTTTAATAACTTATTTTAACTCCATAATTTTTTTGTGTTCAATATGCACCATTCAAAGGCACACCATCAATTTTCAACCCTTTCTGACTTCATTTGATATTTTTCAGGCATTTAATGATTTATTTTGAGCTAAATGACCCTGAATTTGAAAAGCAGTACAAATGAACTCTGAAAAGGTTGTAACTTGGAATGACATCATAATTTCACCCACATAGCAACTTCTAGAGGGTTGAGAGGGTTACGGCAAAAACTAGATGCACTTCGTGTACAAATTGGACAATCTCATAAGAAGTATGAGGGTTTCGGACGAAAACTCATCTATTACAAAGGGATTTTGTTTTTAAGAACTTATTTTAACTCCATAGTTTTTGTGTGTTCAATACTCACCATTCAAAGGCACATCATCAATTTTCAACCCTTTCTAACTTCATTTGATATTTTTCAGGCATTTAATGATTTGTTTTGAGCTAAATGACCTTGAATTTGAAAAGCAGTACAAATGAACTCTAAAAAGGTTGTAACTTGGCATGACATAATAATTTCACCCACATAGCAAATTACAGAGAGTTGAGAGGGTTACGGCAAAAACTGGATGCACTTCGTGTACAAATTGGACAATCTCATAAGAAGTATGAGGGTTTCGGACGAAAACTCATCTATTACAAAGGGATTTCATTTTTAATAACTTATTTTAACTCCATAATTTTTTTGTGTTCAATATGCACCATTCAAAGGCACACCATCAATTTTCAACCCTTTCTGACTTCATTTGATATTTTTCAGGCATTTAATGATTTATTTTGAGCTAAATGACCCTGAATTTGAAAAGCAGTACAAATGAACTCTGAAAAGGTTGTAACTTGGAATGACATCATAATTTCACCCACATAGCAACTTCTAGAGGGTTGAGACGGTTACAGCAAAAACTGGATGCACTTCGTGTACAAATTGGACAATCTCATAAGAAGTATAAGGGTTTCGGACGAAAACTCATCTATTACAAAGGGATTTCATTTTTAATAACTTATTTTAACTCCATACTTTGTGTGTGTTCAATATGCACCATTCAAAGGCATGTCATCAGTTTTCAACCCTTTCTAACTTCATTTGTTATTTTTTAGGCATTTAATGATTTATTTTGAGCTAAATGACCCCAAATTTGAAAAGCAGTACAAATGAACTCTGAAAAGGTTGTAACTTGGCATGACATAATAATTTCACCCACATAGCAACTTCTAGAGAGTTGAGAGGGTTACGGCAAAAACTGGATGCACTTCGTGTAGAAATTGGACAATCTCATAACAAGTATCAGGGTTTCGGATGAAAACTCATCTATTAAAAAGGGATTTCATTTTTAATAACTTAATTAACTCCATAATTTTTGTGTGTTCAATATGCACCATTCAAAGGCACACCATCAATTTTCAACACTTTGTGACTTCATTTGATATTTTTCAGGCATTTAATGATTTATTTGAGCTAAATGTCCCTGAATTTGAAAAGCAGTACAAATGAACTCTGAAAAGGTTGTAACTTGGAATGGCATCATAATTTCACCCACATAGCAACTTCTAGAGGGTTGAGAGGGTTACGGCAAAAACTAGATGCACTTCGTGTACAAATTGGACAATCTTATAAGAAGTATGAGGGTTTCGGAAACAAACTCATCTATTACAAAGGGATTTTGTTTTTAATAACTTATTTTAACTCCATAGTTTTTTTGTGTTCAATATTCACCATTCAAAGGCACATCATCAATTTTCAACCCTTTCTAACTTCATTTGATATTTTTCAGGCATTTAATGATTTATTTTGAGCTAAATGACCCTGAATTTGAAAAGCAGTACAAATAAACTCTGAAAAGGTTGTACCTTGGCATGACATCTTAATTTCACCCACATAGCAAATTATAGAGAGTTGAGAGGGTTACGGCAAAAACTGGATGCACTTCGTGTACAAATTGGACAATCTCATAAGAAGTATGAGGGTTTCGGACGAAAACTCATCTATTACAAAGGGCTTTCATTTTTAATAAATTATTTTAACTCCATAATTTTTTGTGTTCAAGATGCACCATTCAAAGGCACACCATCAATTTTCAACCCTTTCTGACTTCATTTGATATTTTTCAGGCATTTAATGATTTATTTTGAGCTAAATGACCCTGAATTTGAAAAGCAGTACAAATGAACTCTGAAAAGGTTGTAACTTGGAATGACATCATAATTTCACCCACATAGCAACTTCTAGAGGGTTGAGAGGGTTACGGCAAAAACTAGATGCACTTCGTGTACAAATTGGACAATCTCATAAGAAGTATGAGGGTTTCGGACGAAAACTCATCTATTACAAAGGGATTTCCTTTTTAATAACTTATTTTAACTCCATACTTTGTGTGTGTTCAATATGCACCATTCAAAGTCACATCATCATTTTCAACCCTTTCTAACTTCATTTGTTATTTTTTAGGCATTTAATGATTTATTTTGAGCTAAATGACCCTGAATTGGAAAAGCAGTACAAATGAACTCTGAAAAGGTTGTAACTTGGCATGACATCATAATTTCAACCACATAGCAACTTCTAGAGGGTTGAGAGGGTTACGGCAAAAACTGGATGCACTTCATGTATAAATTGGACAATCTCATAAGAAGTATGAGAGTTTCGGACGAAAACTCATCTATTACAAAGGGATTTCATTTTTAATAACTTATTTTAACTCCATAATTTTTGTGTGTTCAATATGCACCATTCAAAGGCACACCATCAATTTGCAACCCTTTCTGACTTCATTTGATATTTTTTCAGGCATTTAATGATTTATTTTGAGCTAAATGACCCTGAATATCAAAAGCAGTACAAATGAACTCTGAAAAGGTTGTAACTTGGAATGACATCATAATTTCACCCACATAGCAACTTCTAGAGGGTTGAGAGGGTTACAGCAAAAACTGGATGCACTTCGTGTACAAATTGGACAATCTCATAAGAAGTATGAGGGTTTCGGACGAAAACTCATCTATTTCAAAGGGATTTCATTTTTAATAACTTATTTTAACTCCAAAGTTTGTGTGTGTTCAATATGCACCATTCAAAGGCATGTCATCAGTGTTCAACCCTTTCTAACTTCATTTGTTAGTTTTAGGCATTTAATGATTTATTTTGAGCTAAATGACCCCAAATTTGAAAAGCAGTACAAATGAACTCTGAAAAGGTTGTAACTTGGCACGACATAATAATTTCACCGACATAGCAACTTCTGGAGAGTTGAGAGGGTTACGGCAAAAACTGGATGCACTTCGTGTAGAAATTGGACAATCTCATAAGAAGTATAAGGGTTTCGGATGAAAACTCATCTATTTCAAAGGGTTTTCATTTTTAATAACTTAATTAACTCCATAATTTTTGTGTGTTCAATATGCACCATTCAAAGGCACACCATCAATTTTCAACACTTTCTGACTACATTTGATATTTTTCAGGCATTTAATAATTTATTTTGAGCTAAATGTCCCTGAATTTGAAAAGCAGTACAAATGAACTCTGAAAAGGTTGTAACTTGGAATGACATCATAATTTCACCCACATAGCAACTTCTAGAGGGTTGAGAGGGTTACAGCAAAAACTAGATGCACTTCGTGTACAAATTGGACAATCTTATAAGAAGTATTAGGGTTTCGGACGAAAACTCATCTATTACAAAGGGATTTCATTTTTAATAACTTATTTTAACTCCATAATTTTTGTGTGTTCAATATGCACCATTCAAAGGCACACCATCAATTTTCAACCCTTTCTGACTTCATTTGATATTTTTCAGGCATTTAATGATTTATTTTGAGCTAAATGACCCTGAATTTGAAAAGCAGTACAAATGAACTCTGAAAAGGTTTAACTTGGAATGACATCATAATTTCACCCACATAGCAACTTCTAGAGGGTTGAGAGGGTTACGGCAAAAACTGGATGCACTTCGTGTACAAATTGGACAATCTCATAAGAAGTATGAGGGTTTCGGACGAAAACTCATCTATTAGAAAGGGATTTCATTTTTAATAACTTATTTTAACTCCATACTTTGTGTGTGTTCAATATGCACCATTCAAAGGCACACCATCAATTTTCAACCCTTTCTGACTTCATTTGATATTTTTCACGCATTTAATGATTTATTTTGAGCTAAATGACCCTGAATTTGAAAACAGTACAAATGAACTCTGAAAAGGTTTAACTTGGAATGACATCATAATTTCACCCACATAGCAACTTATGGAGAGTTGAGAGGGTTACGGCAAAAACTGGATGCACTTCGTGTACAAATTGGACAATCTCATAAGAAGTATAATTGTTTCGGATGAAAACTCATCTATTACAAAGGGATTTCATTATTAATAACTTACTTAACTCCATCCTTTGTGTGTGTTCAATATGCACCATTAAAAGGCACATCATAAGTTTTCTACCCTTTCTAACTTCATTTGTTATTTTTTAGGCATTTAATGATTTATTTTGAGCTAAATGACCCCGAATTTGAAAAGCAGTACAAATGAACTCTGAAAAGGTTGTAACTTGGCATGACATCATAATTTCACCCACATAGAAACTTCTAGAGAGTTGAGAGGGTTACGGCAAAAACTGGATGCACTTCGTGTACAAATTGGACAATCTCATAAGAAGTATGAGGGTTTCGGACGAAAACTCATCTATTACAAAGGGATTTCATTGTTAATAACTTATTTTAACTCCATAGTTTTTGTGTGTTCAATATGCACCATTAAAAGGCACACCTACAATTTTCAACCCTTTCTGACTTCATTTGATATTTTTCAGGCATTTAATGATTTATTTTGAGCTAAATGACCCAGAATTTGAAAAGCAGTACAAATGAACTCTGAAAAGGTTGTAGCTTGGCATGACATCATAATTTCACCCACATAGCAACTTTTAGAGAGTTGAGAGGGTTACGGCAAAAACTGGAAGCACTTCGTGTACAAATTGGACAGTCTCATAAGAAGTATGAGGGTTTCGGACGAAAACTCATCTATGACAAAGGGATTTTGTTTTTAAGAACTTATTTTAACTCCATAGTTTTTGTGTGTTCAATATTCACCATTCAAAGGGACATCATCAATTTTCAACCCTTTCTAACTTCATTTGATATTTTTCAGGCAATTAATGATTTATTTTAAGCTCAATGACCCTGAATTTGAAAAGATGTACAAATGAACTCTGAAAAGGTTGTAACTTGGCATGACATGATAATTTCACCCACATAGCAAATTATAGAGAGTTGAGAGGGTTCCGGCATAAAATGGATGCACTTCGTGTACAAATTAGACAATCTCATAAGAAGTATGAGGGTTTCGGACGAAAACTCATCTATTACAAAGGGATTTCATTTTCAATAACTTATTTTAACTACATAATTTTTGTGTGTTCAATATGCACCATTCAAAGGCACGCCATCAATTTTCAACCCTTTCTGACTTCATTTGATATTTTTCAGGCATTTAATGATTTATTTTGAGCTAAATGACCCTGAATTTGAAAAGCAGTACAAATGAACTCTGAAAAGGTTTAACTTGGAATGACATCATAATTTCACCCACATAGCAACTTCTAGAGGGTTGAGAGGGTTACGGCAAAAACTGGATGCACTTCGTGTACAAATTGGACAATCTCATAAGAAGTATGAGGGTTTCGGACGAAAACTCATCTATTAGAAAGGGATTTCATTTTTAATAACTTATTTTAACTCCATACTTTGTGTGTGTTCAATATGCACCATTCAAAGGCACATCATCAGTTTTCAACCCTTGCTAACTTCATTTGTTATTTTTAGGCATTTAATGATTTATTTTGGGCTAAATGACCCCAAATTTGAAAAGCAGTACAAATGAACTCTGAAAAGGTTGTAACTTGGCATGACATCATAATTTCACCCACATAGCAACTTCTGGAGAGTTGAGAGGGTTACGGCAAAAACTGGATGCACTTCATGTACAAATTGGACAATCTCATAAGAAGTATGAGGGTTTCGGTCGAAAACTCATCTATTACAAAGGGATTTCATTTTTAATGACTTAATTAACTCCATCATTTATGTGTGTTCAATATGCACCATTAAAAGGCACATCATAAGTTTTCTACCCTTTCTAACTTCATTTGTTATTTTTGAGGCATTTTATGAATTATTTTGAGCTAAATGACCACGAATTTGAAAAGTAGTACAAATGAACTCTGAAATGGTTTTAACTTGGCATGACATCATAATTTCACCCACATAGCAAATTTTATAGAGTTGAGAGGGTTATGGCAAAAACTAGATGCACTTTGTGTACAAATTGGACAATCTCATAAGAAGTATGAGGGTTTGAGAGGAAAACTCATCTATTACAAAGGGATTTCGTTTTTAGTAATTTATTTTAACTCCATAGTGTTTGTGTGTTCAATATGCACCATTAAAAGGCACACCATCAATTTTCAACCCTTTCTGACTTCATTTGATATTTTTCAGGCATTTAATGATTTATTTTGAGCTAAATCACCCAGAATTTGAAAAGCAGTACAAATGAGCTCTGAAAAGGTTGTAACTTGGCATGACATCATAATTTCACCCACATAGAACCTTCTAGATAGTTAAGAGGGTTACTGCAAAAACTGGATGCACTTCGTGTACAAATTGGACAATCTCATAAGAAGTGTGAGGATTCCGGACGAAAACTCATCTATTACAAAGGGATTTCATTTTTAATAACTTATTTTAACTCCATAGTTTTTGTGTGTTCAATATGCACCATTAAAAGGCACATCATCAATTTTCAACCCTTTCTGACTTCATTTGATATTGTTCGGGCATTTAATGATTTATTTTGAGCTAAATGACCCTGAATTTGAAAAGCTATACAAATGAACTCTGAAAAGGTTGTAGCTTGGCATGACATCATAATTTCACCCACATAGCAATTTTTAGAGAGTTGAGAGGCTTACGGCAAAAACTAGATGCACTTCGTGTACAAATTGGACAATCTCATAAGTATGAGGGTTTCAGACGAAAACTCATCTATTACAAAGGGATTTTGTTTTTAATAACTTATTTTAACTCCATAGTTTTTGTGTGTTCAATATTCACCATTCAAAGGCACATCATCAATTTTCAACCCTTTCTAACTTCATTTGATATTTTTCAGGCATTTAATGATTTATTTTGAGCTAAATGACCCTGAATTTGAAAAGCAGTACAAATGAACTCTGAAAAGGTTGTAGCTTGGCATGACATCATAATTTCACCCACATAGCAAATTATAGAGAGTTGAGAGGGTTACGGCAAAAACTGGATGCACTTCGTGTACAAATTGGACAATCTCATAAGAAGTATGAGGGTTTCGGACGAAAACTCATCTATTACAAAGGGCTTTCATTTTTAATAACTTATTTTAACTCCATAATTTTTTGGTGTTCAATATGCACCATTCAAAGGCACACCATCAATTTTCAACCCTTTCTGACTTCATTTGATATTTTTCAGGCATTTAATGATTTATTTTGAGCTAAATGACCCTGAATTTGAAAAGCAGTACAAACGAACTCTGAAAAGGTTGTAACTTGGCATGACATCATAATTTCACCCACATAGAAAGTTTTAGAGAGTTGAGAGGGTTACGGCAAAAAGTGGATGCACTTCGTGTACAAATTGGACAATCTCATAAGAAGTATGAGGGTTTCGGACGAAAACTCATCTATTACAAAGGGATTTCGTTTTTAATAACTTATTTTAACTCCATAGTTTTTGTGTGTTCAATATGCACCATTAAAAGGCACACCATCAATTTTCAACCCTTTCTGACTTCACTTGATATTTTTCGGGCATTTAATGATTTATTTTGAGCTAAATGACCCTGAATTTGAAAAGCTGTACAAATGAGCTCTGAAAAGGTTGTAACTTGGCATGACATCATAATTTCACCCACATAGCAAATTTTAGAGAGTTGAGAGGGTTACCGCAAAAACTGGATGCACTTCGTGTACAAATTGGACAATCTCATAAGAAGTGTGAGGGTTTCGGACGAAAACTCATCTATTACAAAGGGATTTCATTTTTAATAACTTATTTTAACTCCATACTTTTTGTGTGTTCAATATGCACCATTAAAAGGCACATCATCAATTTTCAACCCTTTCTGACTTCATTTGATATTTTTCGGGCATTTAATGATTTATGTTGAGCTAAATGACCCTGAATTTGAACAGCACTACAAATGAACTGTGTAAAGGTTGTAACTTGGCATGACATCATAATTTAACCCACATAGCAACTTCTGGAGAGTTGAGAGGGTTATGGCAAAAACTGGATGCACTTCGTGTACAAATTGGACAATCTCATCAGAAGTATGAGGGTTTCGGACGAAAACTCGTCTATTACAAAGGGATTTTGTTTTTAATAACTTAATTAACTCCATCCTTTGTGTGTGTTCAATATGCACCATTAAAAGGCACATCATAAGTTTTCTACCCTTTCTAACTTCATTTGTTATTTTTTAGGCATTTAATGATTTATTTTGAGCTAAATGACCCCGAATTTGAAAAGCAGTACAAATGAACTCTGAAAAGGTTGTAACTTGGCATGACATCATAATTTCACCCACATAGAATATTTTAGAGAGTTGAGAGGGTTACGGCAAAAACTGGATGCACTTCGTGTACAAATTGGACAATCTCATAAGAAGTATGAGGGTTTCGGACGAAAACTCATCTATTACAAATGGATTTCATTTTTAATAACTTATTTTAACTCCATACTTTCTGTGTGTTCAATATGCACCATTCAAAGGCACACCATAAGTTTTCAACCCTTTCTAACTTCATTTGTTAGTTTTTAGGCATTTAATGATTTATTTTGAGCTAAATGACCCCAAATTTGAAAAGCAGTACAAATGAACTCTGAAAAGGTTGTAACTTGGCATGACATCATAATTTCACCCACATAGCAACTTCTGGAGAGTTGAGAGGGTTACGGCAAAAACTGGATGCACTTCGTGTACAAATTGGACAATCTCATAAGAAGTATGAGGGTTTCGGACGAAAACTCATCTATTACAAAGGGATTTCATTTTTAATAACTTAATTAACTCCATCCTTTGTGTGTGTTCAATATGCACCATTAAAAGGCACATCATAAGTTTTCTACCCTTTCTAACTTCATTTGTTATTTTTTAGGCATTTAATGATTTATTTTGAGCTAAATGATCCCGAATTTGAAAAGCACTACAAATGAACTCTGAAAAGGTTGTAGCTTGGCATGACAGCATAATTTCACCCACATAGCAACTTTTAGAGAGTTGAGAGGGTTACGGCAAAAACTGGATGCACTTCGTGTACAAATTGGACAATCTCATAAGAAGTATGAGGGTTTCGGACGAAAACTCATCTATTACAAAGGGATTTTGTTTTTAATAACTTATTTTAACTCCATAGTTTTTGTGTGTTCAATATTCACCATTAAAAGGCACATCATCAATTTTCAACCCTTTCTAACTTCATTTGATATTTTTCAGGCATTTAATGATTTATTTTGAGCTAAATGACCCTGAATTTGAAAAGCAGTACAAATGAACTCTGAAAAGGTTGTAGCTTGGCATGACATAATAATTTCACCCACATAGCAAATTACAGAGAGTTGAGAGGGTTACGGCATAAACTGGATGCACTTCGTGTACAAATTGGACAATCTCATAAGAAGTATGAGGGTTTCGGACGAAAACTCATCTATTACAAAGGGATTTCATTTTTAATAACTTATTTTAACTCCATAATTTTTTTGTGTTCAATATGCACCATTCAAAGGCACACCATCAATTTTCAACCCTTTCTGACTTCATTTGATATTTTTCAGGCATTTAATGATTTATTTTGAGCTAAATGACCCTGAATTTGAAAAGCAGTACAAATGAACTCTGAAAAGGTTGTAACTTGGAATGACATCATAATTTCACCCACATAGCAACTTCTAGAGGGTTGAGAGGGTTACGGCAAAAACTAGATGCACTTCGTGTACAAATTGGACAATCTCATAAGAAGTATGAGGGTTTCGGACGAAAACTCATCTATTACAAAGGGATTTTGTTTTTAAGAACTTATTTTAACTCCATAGTTTTTGTGTGTTCAATACTCACCATTCAAAGGCACATCATCAATTTTCAACCCTTTCTAACTTCATTTGATATTTTTCAGGCATTTAATGATTTGTTTTGAGCTAAATGACCTTGAATTTGAAAAGCAGTACAAATGAACTCTAAAAAGGTTGTAACTTGGCATGACATAATAATTTCACCCACATAGCAAATTACAGAGAGTTGAGAGGGTTACGGCAAAAACTGGATGCACTTCGTGTACAAATTGGACAATCTCATAAGAAGTATGAGGGTTTCGGACGAAAACTCATCTATTACAAAGGGATTTCATTTTTAATAACTTATTTTAACTCCATAATTTTTTTGTGTTCAATATGCACCATTCAAAGGCACACCATCAATTTTCAACCCTTTCTGACTTCATTTGATATTTTTCAGGCATTTAATGATTTATTTTGAGCTAAATGACCCTGAATTTGAAAAGCAGTACAAATGAACTCTGAAAAGGTTGTAACTTGGAATGACATCATAATTTCACCCACATAGCAACTTCTAGAGGGTTGAGACGGTTACAGCAAAAACTGGATGCACTTCGTGTACAAATTGGACAATCTCATAAGAAGTATGAGGGTTTCGGACGAAAACTCATCTATTACAAAGGGATTTCATTTTTAATAACTTATTTTAACTCCATACTTTGTGTGTGTTCAATATGCACCATTCAAAGGCATGTCATCAGTTTTCAACCCTTTCTAACTTCATTTGTTATTTTTTAGGCATTTAATGATTTATTTTGAGCTAAATGACCCCAAATTTGAAAAGCAGTACAAATGAACTCTGAAAAGGTTGTAACTTGGCATGACATAATAATTTCACCCACATAGCAACTTCTAGAGAGTTGAGAGGGTTACGGCAAAAACTGGATGCACTTCGTGTAGAAATTGGACAATCTCATAACAAGTATCAGGGTTTCGGATGAAAACTCATCTATTAAAAAGGGATTTCATTTTTAATAACTTAATTAACTCCATAATTTTTGTGTGTTCAATATGCACCATTCAAAGGCACACCATCAATTTTCAACACTTTGTGACTTCATTTGATATTTTTCAGGCATTTAATGATTTATTTGAGCTAAATGTCCCTGAATTTGAAAAGCAGTACAAATGAACTCTGAAAAGGTTGTAACTTGGAATGGCATCATAATTTCACCCACATAGCAACTTCTAGAGGGTTGAGAGGGTTACGGCAAAAACTAGATGCACTTCGTGTACAAATTGGACAATCTTATAAGAAGTATGAGGGTTTCGGACGAAAACTCATCTATTACAAAGGGATTTTGTTTTTAATAACTTATTTTAACTCCATAGTTTTTTTGTGTTCAATATTCACCATTCAAAGGCACATCATCAATTTTCAACCCTTTCTAACTTCATTTGATATTTTTCAGGCATTTAATGATTTATTTTGAGCTAAATGACCCTGAATTTGAAAAGCAGTACAAATAAACTCTGAAAAGGTTGTACCTTGGCATGACATCTTAATTTCACCCACATAGCAAATTATAGAGAGTTGAGAGGGTTACGGCAAAAACTGGATGCACTTCGTGTACAAATTGGACAATCTCATAAGAAGTATGAGGGTTTCGGACGAAAACTCATCTATTACAAAGGGCTTTCATTTTTAATAAATTATTTTAACTCCATAATTTTTTTGTGTTCAAGATGCACCATTCAAAGGCACACCATCAATTTTCAACCCTTTCTGACTTCATTTGATATTTTTCAGGCATTTAATGATTTATTTTGAGCTAAATGACCCTGAATTTGAAAAGCAGTACAAATGAACTCTGAAAAGGTTGTAACTTGGAATGACATCATAATTTCACCCACATAGCAACTTCTAGAGGGTTGAGAGGGTTACGGCAAAAACTAGATGCACTTCGTGTACAAATTGGACAATCTCATAAGAAGTATGAGGGTTTCGGACGAAAACTCATCTATTACAAAGGGATTTCCTTTTTAATAACTTATTTTAACTCCATACTTTGTGTGTGTTCAATATGCACCATTCAAAGTCACATCATCATTTTCAACCCTTTCTAACTTCATTTGTTATTTTTTAGGCATTTAATGATTTATTTTGAGCTAAATGACCCTGAATTGGAAAAGCAGTACAAATGAACTCTGAAAAGGTTGTAACTTGGCATGACATCATAATTTCAACCACATAGCAACTTCTAGAGGGTTGAGAGGGTTACGGCAAAAACTGGATGCACTTCATGTATAAATTGGACAATCTCATAAGAAGTATGAGAGTTTCGGACGAAAACTCATCTATTACAAAGGGATTTCATTTTTAATAACTTATTTTAACTCCATAATTTTTGTGTGTTCAATATGCACCATTCAAAGGCACACCATCAATTTGCAACCCTTTCTGACTTCATTTGATATTTTTTCAGGCATTTAATGATTTATTTTGAGCTAAATGACCCTGAATTTCAAAAGCAGTAAAAATGAACTCTGAAAAGGTTGTAACTTGGAATGACATCATAATTTCACCCACATAGCAACTTCTAGAGGGTTGAGAGGGTTACAGCAAAAACTGGATGCACTTCGTGTACAAATTGGACAATCTCATAAGAAGTATGAGGGTTTCGGACGAAAACTCATCTATTTCAAAGGGATTTCATTTTTAATAACTTATTTTAACTCCAAAGTTTGTGTGTGTTCAATATGCACCATTCAAAGGCATGTCATCAGTGTTCAACCCTTTCTAACTTCATTTGTTAGTTTTAGGCATTTAATGATTTATTTTGAGCTAAATGACCCCAAATTTGAAAAGCAGTACAAATGAACTCTGAAAAGGTTGTAACTTGGCACGACATAATAATTTCACCGACATAGCAACTTCTGGAGAGTTGAGAGGGTTACGGCAAAAACTGGATGCACTTCGTGTAGAAATTGGACAATCTCATAAGAAGTATAAGGGTTTCGGATGAAAACTCATCTATTTCAAAGGGTTTTCATTTTTAATAACTTAATTAACTCCATAATTTTTGTGTGTTCAATATGCACCATTCAAAGGCACACCATCAATTTTCAACACTTTCTGACTACATTTGATATTTTTCAGGCATTTAATAATTTATTTTGAGCTAAATGTCCCTGAATTTGAAAAGCAGTACAAATGAACTCTGAAAAGGTTGTAACTTGGAATGACATCATAATTTCACCCACATAGCAACTTCTAGAGGGTTGAGAGGGTTACAGCAAAAACTAGATGCACTTCGTGTACAAATTGGACAATCTTATAAGAAGTATTAGGGTTTCGGACGAAAACTCATCTATTACAAAGGGATTTCATTTTTAATAACTTATTTTAACTCCATAATTTTTGTGTGTTCAATATGCACCATTCAAAGGCACACCATCAATTTTCAACCCTTTCTGACTTCATTTGATATTTTTCAGGCATTTAATGATTTATTTTGAGCTAAATGACCCTGAATTTGAAAAGCAGTACAAATGAACTCTGAAAAGGTTTAACTTGGAATGACATCATAATTTCACCCACATAGCAACTTCTAGAGGGTTGAGAGGGTTACGGCAAAAACTGGATGCACTTCGTGTACAAATTGGACAATCTCATAAGAAGTATGAGGGTTTCGGACGAAAACTCATCTATTAGAAAGGGATTTCATTTTTAATAACTTATTTTAACTCCATACTTTGTGTGTGTTCAATATGCACCATTCAAAGGCACACCATCAATTTTCAACCCTTTCTGACTTCATTTGATATTTTTCACGCATTTAATGATTTATTTTGAGCTAAATGACCCTGAATTTGAAAACAGTACAAATGAACTCTGAAAAGGTTTAACTTGGAATGACATCATAATTTCACCCACATAGCAACTTATGGAGAGTTGAGAGGGTTACGGCAAAAACTGGATGCACTTCGTGTACAAATTGGACAATCTCATAAGAAGTATAATTGTTTCGGATGAAAACTCATCTATTACAAAGGGATTTCATTATTAATAACTTACTTAACTCCATCCTTTGTGTGTGTTCAATATGCACCATTAAAAGGCACATCATAAGTTTTCTACCCTTTCTAACTTCATTTGTTATTTTTTAGGCATTTAATGATTTATTTTGAGCTAAATGACCCCGAATTTGAAAAGCAGTACAAATGAACTCTGAAAAGGTTGTAACTTGGCATGACATCATAATTTCACCCACATAGAAACTTCTAGAGAGTTGAGAGGGTTACGGCAAAAACTGGATGCACTTCGTGTACAAATTGGACAATCTCATAAGAAGTATGAGGGTTTCGGACGAAAACTCATCTATTACAAAGGGATTTCATTGTTAATAACTTATTTTAACTCCATAGTTTTTGTGTGTTCAATATGCACCATTAAAAGGCACACCTACAATTTTCAACCCTTTCTGACTTCATTTGATATTTTTCAGGCATTTAATGATTTATTTTGAGCTAAATGACCCAGAATTTGAAAAGCAGTACAAATGAACTCTGAAAAGGTTGTAGCTTGGCATGACATCATAATTTCACCCACATAGCAACTTTTAGAGAGTTGAGAGGGTTACGGCAAAAACTGGAAGCACTTCGTGTACAAATTGGACAGTCTCATAAGAAGTATGAGGGTTTCGGACGAAAACTCATCTATGACAAAGGGATTTTGTTTTTAAGAACTTATTTTAACTCCATAGTTTTTGTGTGTTCAATATTCACCATTCAAAGGGACATCATCAATTTTCAACCCTTTCTAACTTCATTTGATATTTTTCAGGCAATTAATGATTTATTTTAAGCTCAATGACCCTGAATTTGAAAAGATGTACAAATGAACTCTGAAAAGGTTGTAACTTGGCATGACATGATAATTTCACCCACATAGCAAATTATAGAGAGTTGAGAGGGTTCCGGCATAAAATGGATGCACTTCGTGTACAAATTAGACAATCTCATAAGAAGTATGAGGGTTTCGGACGAAAACTCATCTATTACAAAGGGATTTCATTTTCAATAACTTATTTTAACTACATAATTTTTGTGTGTTCAATATGCACCATTCAAAGGCACGCCATCAATTTTCAACCCTTTCTGACTTCATTTGATATTTTTCAGGCATTTAATGATTTATTTTGAGCTAAATGACCCTGAATTTGAAAAGCAGTACAAATGAACTCTGAAAAGGTTTAACTTGGAATGACATCATAATTTCACCCACATAGCAACTTCTAGAGGGTTGAGAGGGTTACGGCAAAAACTGGATGCACTTCGTGTACAAATTGGACAATCTCATAAGAAGTATGAGGGTTTCGGACGAAAACTCATCTATTAGAAAGGGATTTCATTTTTAATAACTTATTTTAACTCCATACTTTGTGTGTGTTCAATATGCACCATTCAAAGGCACATCATCAGTTTTCAACCCTTGCTAACTTCATTTGTTATTTTTAGGCATTTAATGATTTATTTTGGGCTAAATGACCCCAAATTTGAAAAGCAGTACAAATGAACTCTGAAAAGGTTGTAACTTGGCATGACATCATAATTTCACCCACATAGCAACTTCTGGAGAGTTGAGAGGGTTACGGCAAAAACTGGATGCACTTCATGTACAAATTGGACAATCTCATAAGAAGTATGAGGGTTTCGGTCGAAAACTCATCTATTACAAAGGGATTTCATTTTTAATGACTTAATTAACTCCATCATTTATGTGTGTTCAATATGCACCATTAAAAGGCACATCATAAGTTTTCTACCCTTTCTAACTTCATTTGTTATTTTTTAGGCATTTTATGATTTATTTTGAGCTAAATGACCACGAATTTGAAAAGTAGTACAAATGAACTCTGAAATGGTTTTAACTTGGCATGACATCATAATTTCACCCACATAGCAAATTTTATAGAGTTGAGAGGGTTATGGCAAAAACTAGATGCACTTTGTGTACAAATTGGACAATCTCATAAGAAGTATGAGGGTTTGAGAGGAAAACTCATCTATTACAAAGGGATTTCGTTTTTAGTAATTTATTTTAACTCCATAGTGTTTGTGTGTTCAATATGCACCATTAAAAGGCACACCATCAATTTTCAACCCTTTCTGACTTCATTTGATATTTTTCAGGCATTTAATGATTTATTTTGAGCTAAATCACCCAGAATTTGAAAAGCAGTACAAATGAGCTCTGAAAAGGTTGTAACTTGGCATGACATCATAATTTCACCCACATAGAACCTTCTAGATAGTTAAGAGGGTTACTGCAAAAACTGGATGCACTTCGTGTACAAATTGGACAATCTCATAAGAAGTGTGAGGATTCCGGACGAAAACTCATCTATTACAAAGGGATTTCATTTTTAATAACTTATTTTAACTCCATAGTTTTTGTGTGTTCAATATGCACCATTAAAAGGCACATCATCAATTTTCAACCCTTTCTGACTTCATTTGATATTGTTCGGGCATTTAATGATTTATTTTGAGCTAAATGACCGTGAATTTGAAAAGCTATACAAATGAACTCTGAAAAGGTTGTAGCTTGGCATGACATCATAATTTCACCCACATAGCAATTTTTAGAGAGTTGAGAGGCTTACGGCAAAAACTAGATGCACTTCGTGTACAAATTGGACAATCTCATAAGTATGAGGGTTTCAGACGAAAACTCATCTATTACAAAGGGATTTTGTTTTTAATAACTTATTTTAACTCCATAGTTTTTGTGTGTTCAATATTCACCATTCAAAGGCACATCATCAATTTTCAACCCTTTCTAACTTCATTTGATATTTTTCAGGCATTTAATGATTTATTTTGAGCTAAATGACCCTGAATTTGAAAAGCAGTACAAATGAACTCTGAAAAGGTTGTAGCTTGGCATGACATCATAATTTCACCCACATAGCAAATTATAGAGAGTTGAGAGGGTTACGGCAAAAACTGGATGCACTTCGTGTACAAATTGGACAATCTCATAAGAAGTATGAGGGTTTCGGACGAAAACTCATCTATTACAAAGGGCTTTCATTTTTAATAACTTATTTTAACTCCATAATTTTTTTGTGTTCAATATGCACCATTCAAAGGCACACCATCAATTTTCAACCCTTTCTGACTTCATTTGATATTTTTCAGGCATTTAATGATTTATTTTGAGCTAAATGACCCTGAATTTGAAAAGCAGTACAAATGAACTCTGAAAAGGTTGTAACTTGGAATGACATCATAATTTCACCCACATAGCAAATTGTAGAGGGTTGAGAGGGTTACGGCAAAAACTGGATGCACTTCGTGTACAAATTGGACAATCTCATAAGAAGTATGAGGGTTTCGGACGAAAACTCATCTATTACAAAGGGATTTCATTTTTAATAACTTATTTTAACTCCATACTTTGTGTGTGTTCAATATGCACCATTCAAAGGCACATCATCAGTTTCAACCCTTTCTAACTTCATTTGTTATTGTTTAGGCATTTAATGATTTATTTTGAGCTAAATGACCCTGAATTGGAAAAGCAGTACAAATGAACTCTGAAAAGGTTGTAATTTGGCATGACATCATAATTTCAACCACATAGCAACTTCTAGATAGTTGATTAGCTTTACAAACTGGATGCACTTCGTGTACAAATTGTTACAAATATACCATGCTAGGAAATGCATGCATGTCCTTCACATATATAGAAAGTGATGATAGTGAAGCCGGTCACATCCGAGAGTGGGATCTCACGGTGTAATACTTTTTATGCTTGTTTGTCCCTTTCTTATGATTTCGTCGTAGCCATGGATAATCATCATCATTTAACAGGATTCTTGGGTCAGTCTTCACTCTGAAGGGAGGGATTTCATGAAACTTTTCATAATCTTCGGACATGTCTGTCTTGTCCTCCACTCCCACAATGTTTCTTTTCCCTGAAAGAACTATGTGGCGCTTTGGCTCATCGTATGATGTATTCGCTTCCTTATCTTTTTTTCTTCTCGGTTTGCTAGACATGTCCTTCACATAGAAAACCTGAGCCACATCATTGGCTAGGACGAATGAGTCGTCTGTGTATCCAAGATTGTTGAGATCCACTGTTGTCATTCTGTACTGCAGGTCTACCTATACCCCGCCTCCAGTATATTTGACCCATTTGCACCGAAACAAAGGGACCTTAAGATCAGGTCCATAGTCAAGTTCCCATATCTCCTCTATGCAACCATAATATGTGTCTTCAAAGTTGGTTGCATCATAGCGGACACCACTGTTTTGGTTGGTGCTCTTCTTATCTTGGGCGATCGGGTAAAATGAATTCCCATTTATCTCGTACCCTTTGAAAATCGTTACAGTCGAACTTGGTGTCTTGGCCAACCAGTACAGTTCATCTGGAACATCGTTGTCATTGATGAGCTTTGTTTGCGACCAACTGGCAAAAGTCCCCATGTGTTTACGTTCAATCCAGGAGTCAGACTGCTCCGGGTTCTTGGACCGTACAATATTCTTGTGTTCCTCCATATATGGAGTCACCGAGGTGGAATTTTGTAGAACCGTGTAGTGTGCTTGAGTGAAAGAATGCCCATCCATATTTATTGCTTCTTTCTTTCCTAATGTGCCTTTTCCACCCAGTCTCCCCTCATGCCATGATTCAGGAAGACCAATCGGCTTAATGTCAGGAAAAAAGTCAACACAAAACTCAAGAACCTCCTCTGTTCCATATCCTTTGGCGATGCTTCCTTCTGGCCTAGCACGGTTATGAAGATATTTCTTTAAGACTCCCATGAACCTCTCGAAGGGGAACAATATTGAGTAGAAATACAGGACCCAGAATGTTAATCTCTTCGACTAGGTGAACTAGAACGTGTGTCATAATATTGAAGAACGATGGAGGGAACACCAACTCGAAACTGACAAGACATTGGACCAGGTCATTCTGTAACCTTGGTAGGATTTCTGGATCGATTACCTTCTGAGAAATTGCATTGAGGAATGCGCATAGCTTCACAATGGCTAATCGGACATTTTCCGGTAGAAGCCCCCTAAGTGCAACCGGAAGTAATTGCGTCAAAACCATGTGGCAGTCATGAGACTTTAGATTTTGAAATTTTTTCTCTGCCATATTTATTATTCCCTTTATATTCGACGAGAAGCCAGACGGGACCTTCATACTGAGCAGGCATTCAAAAAAGATTTCCTTCTCTTCTTTCGTAAGAGCGTAGCTGGCAGGACCTTGATACTGCTTTGGAGGCATGTCGTCTTTTTCATTAATTCTTTGCTCGAAGTGACCAAATGAATACAACTTCATCATCACATTACAACCAAAAGTAGAGCTAGCAGTGACCAAATGTTATTACTACAAATAATGGATACTTATAGTTCATACATACATCTCATAAAACAACACCAACTATCTAAAACATGTGAATACAACAACAAATGCGATCATAATCGCAACTAAACTAACAATTGAGCCAACAGTATAATGATACCAAGCCTCTTTATCAATGGCATATTTTCTAATCTTTCTAAGCTTCAAGCACATTCCATCCATCTTGTTCTTGTGATCATCAATGATATCGGCAACATGCAACTCCAATCCCATCTTCTCATCTTAAGTTCTTTTCAATTTTTCTTTCGAATGATCAATTTCTTTTTCAGCTTGTGTTAATTTCTTGAGCAGAATTGCATAGTCGGTTGGAATTTCTGGTTCAACTACTTCCTATAGATAAAAATATCTACATCAATTTGGTGGCATAATTAATTGTCATAGACATTAGATGATGTGTGAAATAGTTATAAAAGATAATTAACGACATACCACATCTGAATCATAGACTGGACGAGGGCCGACGTGGGCGGATACCATAACCATGACACTATAGAATAACTAACAATAATACAAGTAAGTAAATCGTACACGCAGCTATCTAAATCATACAAGTAATTTTTTTAAAGATTTAAGAAGAACAAGAGGCTCACCAAGGTGGCCGGTGCCGCGACGAGACGGTGCGGACGATGGACGGTGGTTAGGACGGCCGGGGATGGGAAGGCACACCGAATAAACCACACCTACACATATGCAACCTAACAAGTTAATTTGTGCTCAAATTGCATATAAATAAAATAAACTCCCACAAATCACATATCACATATCTTTGAGGATAACACAAGCTAATCTAGCAAGAGATGAAGGAGCAAAGTTGCTAACCTTTATGAACACTTGGATAGATGGGGTGCCTTTAAATCTTGACAAATCCTTGGCAAAATGGAGGATGAGCTTCAAGCAAGAAGAAGAACATGGGAAGGCACCAAATAAACCACACCTACACATATGCAACCTAACAAGTTAATTTGAGCTCAAATTGGATATAAATCAAATAAACTCCCACAAATCACATATCCATATCTTTGAGCATACCACAAGCTAATCTAGCAATGAGAGATGAAGGAGAAAAGTTGCTAACCTTTATTAACACTTGGATAGATGGGGTGCCTTTAAATATTGACAAATCCTTGGCAAAATGGAGGATGAGCTTCGAGCAAGAAGAAGAACAGGGGAGAAAACAGAGCTCTTTCGATCGGATGTGGACGGGTGTATATGTAGGAAGTCTTTAGTACTGGCTGGTGTCACCAGCCGGTACTAAAGGTTGCCCTTTAGTACCAGTTTGTGTAACCAGCCGGTACTAAAGGTGCAAGTGGGGCCCATGTCTGACCAAAACCCTGCCATGCCCCCTTTAGTACTGGCTCGTGACACGAACCGATACTAAAGGTCCCTCACGAGGAAGTACTAAAGGTCGCCCTGCTCCTAGCCGTTGTAGCCGGCACGCACCGGGACTAATACCATCTTTAGTACTGGTTCGTGACTAGACTGGGACTAAAGCTCGGGACGAAAGGTCTGTTTTCTACTAGTGTTACTATCGAACCTCGTAGGTCGACAAGGACATGTCTGCTCCTAAGCGGTACGACAACCCTGTCTTGGAGGTCATGTTGTTGGACAACGATGAACCTACGAGCTGTGGAGAAGCGATGATGGGCCCGGATTCCGACAAATGGTTAGAGGACATAAATCCGAGATAGGATCCATGTATGAAAACCAAGCATAGACTTTGGTAGACTTGCTCGTTGGACGGCAGGTCCTTGAGTACAAATGGATCTTTAAAATGATGACAGACGCTGATGGTAAATGTCACCATTTGTAAAGCTCGACTTGTTGCAAAGATGTTTGTGACAAGTTCAAGGAGTTGACTACGATGAGACTTTCTCACTCGTAGCGATGCTAAAGTCTGTTGGAATTATGTTAGCAGTTGTTGCATTTTTCAATTATGAAATCTGGCAGATGGATGTCAAAACATCTTTTCCTTAACGGTTTACTTGAGGAAAGGTTGTATGTGATACAACCAGAAGGTTTTGTCAGTCCTAAGGATGCTAAAAGGTGTGCAAGCTTCAGTGATCCTTCTATGGACTGAAGCAAGCATCTCGGAGTTGGAATATACACTTTAATGAGGTGATCAAAGTTTTTGAGTCTATACAAAGTTTATGAGAAACTTGTATTTACAATAAAATGAGTGGGAGCACTATAGAGTTTCTGATAAGCGTATGTGGTTGACATATTGTTGATCGGAAATGGTATAGAATTTCTGGAAAGCATGAAGGGTTGTTTGAAAAGAGTTTTTCAAAGGAAGACCTGGATAAAGCTACCTAATTGTTGAGCATCAAGATCTATAGAGATAGATCAATATGCTTGATGAGACTTTCAATGAGTACATACCTTGACAAGATTTTGAAAGAGTTCAAAATGGATCAGTCAGAGAAAGAGTTCTCACCTGATTTGTAAGGTGTGAAGTCGAGTGAGACTCAAAGCTCGACAACGGCAGAACAAAGAGAAAGGACAAACATCGTCCCCTATGCCTTAGCCATAGGATTTGTATAGTATGCCATGCTGTGTATCGCACCTGTGTGTGCCTTGCCATGAGTCCGTCAAGGGGTACAAGAGTGATCCAGGAGTGGATCACTGGACAGCGGTCAAGATTATCCTTAGTAACCAGAGGACTAAGGAGATGTTTCTCGATTATGGAGGTGATAAAGAGTTTGTCGTAAAGAGTTACGTCGATGCAAGCTTTAACACCAATCCTGATGACTTAGACTAGCAATCTGGATACGTATAGTGGAGCGGCCATTTGGATTAGTACCAAGTGGAGTGTAGTAGCAGTGTTTATAGTTTGACCTAGAGATTTGCAAAGTACACATGGATCTGAATATCACAGACCCGTTGTCTATAAGACCTCTCTCACATGCAAAGCATGATCGAGCCCCAAAACTCATTGGGTGTTAGATTCATAACAATGCGAATCACATGGTGATGTGAACTAGATTATTGACTCTACTGCAAGTGGGAGACTATTGGAAATATGCCCTAGAGGCAATAATAAATTAGTTATTGTCATATTTCCTTGTTCATGATAATTTTTTATTATCCATGCTATAATTGTATTGATCGGAGACTTAGATGCATGTGTGGATACATAGACAACACCATGTCCCTAGTATGCCTCTAGTAGACTAGCTCGTTGATCAAAGATGGTTAAGCTTTCCTAGCCATGGACATGAGATGTCATTTGATAAACAGGATCACATCATTAGGAGAATGGTGTGATGGACAAGACCCAAACTACAAACGTAGCATATGATTGTGTCAGTTTATTGCTACAGTTTTCTGCATGTCAAGTATATGTTCCTATGACCATGAGATCATGCAACTCACGGACACCGGAGGAATGCCTTGTGTGTATAAAACGTCGCAACGTAACTGGGTGACTATAAAGGTACTCTACAGGTATCTCCGAGGGTGTCTGTTGAGTTGGCATGGATCAACACTGGGATTTGTTACTCCGTATGACGGAGAGGTATCTCAGGGCCCACTCGGTAATACAACATCACAATGAGCCTTGCAAGCAATGTGACTAAGTGTTAGTCATGGGATCTTGTATTATGGAACAAGTAAAGAGACTTGAAAGTAACGAGGTTGAACTAGGTATGGAGATACCGACGATCGAATCTCGGGCAAGTAACATACCGAAGAACAAAGGGAACATCATACAGGATTGAATGAATCCTTGACATAGAGGTTCGACCGATAAAGATCTTCGCAGAATATGTAGGAACCAATATGGGCATCTAGGTCCCGCTATTGGTTATTGACCGTAGCGGTGTCTCGGTCATGTCTACATAGTTCTCGAACCCACAGGGTCTGCACACTTAAGGTTCGGTGACGCTTCGGTAGTACAGAGTTATGTATGGTGGTGACCGAAGGTTTTTTGGAGTCCCGCATGAGATCCCGGACATCACGAGGAGCTCCGGAACGGTCCGGAGGTAAAGATTGATATATGGGATAATGGTGTTTGGTCTTCGGAAGGGTTCCAGAATTCACCGGAAATAGTTTCGGATGTTTCCCGAAATGTTCGGGGTACAGGAACACTTGATTTGGGCCAAGGGGTAAATCCCATGAGGCTTTAGGAAGGTGCAAAATCTGTTTTGCTGAGGCCAGGGGCCAGACGCCAGGGACCCTGGCATCTGGGACCAAACGCCGAGGACCTTGGCATCTGGTCCTGGAGTCCGAGAAGGACTCTTGCCTTGCGGGCAAACCGACCTTGAGCAGGATTTTTCTCCAAGTTTTCACCCCAGGGCTCAGCATATAAATAGAGGGGCGAGGCTAGCACTTGGGACACATCAAGAAACCCTAAGCCACGTGTTGCCTCTCCTCTAGTTCGTAGTTTCTCCTCTAGATCAGTTTCAGCGGCGAAGCCTTGCTGGAATTGCGCCACCACCATCGTCGCAAAGCCGTCGCGCTGCCGAAGAACTCGTCTACCTCTCCGCTCCCTCTTGCTAGATCAGGAAGGCGGAGATCGTCATCGAGCTATACGTGTGCTAAACGTGGAGGTGTCGTCCGTTCGGTGCTAGATCGAAAGGACCGTGATCGAGATTGCGAGACAGATCATGATGAGATCGCGGGATGGATCGTGATGAGTTCGCGAGACGGATCGTGATGAGATCGCGGGATGCTCGGCAACTTGGATCGCGAAGACGTTTGACTACACCAACCGCGTTTCTTAACGCTTCCCGCTTAGCGATCTACAAGGGTACGTAGATCCACTCTCCCTCTCGTAGATGCTCATCACCATGGATAGATCTTGTGTGTGCGTAGGAAATTTTTTGTTTCCCATGCAACATTCCCCAACACCCAATTCTGGCCTTTCACTATTTCTTAAATATCCGGAGATCCGTAACTCCAATCGGGCTGAAATTTTAAGGGGACTTTCATTATAAAAATATATTTCTTGCAAACGAGGGACAGCTCCAACTGACCTAAGGGGTGGCCACAAGCCCTCAGGGCGCGGACAGGGGTGTGGGTTGCGCCTAGCAGGCTTGTGGGCCCCTCGGGCACCGCCTTATGTTGATTCCACTTCCCAAAATTCACATATATTACAAAAATAAAATCTCCGCAAGTTTTTATTGTGTTTGGACTTTGTTTGATATGAATTTTCTACGAAACAAAAAACATGCAACAAACAAGAACTAGCACTCGGCACTGGATCAATATGTTAGTCCCAAAAAATAGTATAAAAAGTTTCCAAAAGTATATGAAAGTTGTAGAATATTGGCATGAAACAATCAAAAATTATAGATACGACAGAGACGTATCATCAGTACAGCCAAAAATAATATCGCCTACGTACATTTGGCATATGAATAGTTCATTGTCATAGGATTTAGTGAAAAGAGTTGGGTCGAGTGAACCGGGTTTGAAGCCTTTCTTCATGAGGAATTCCTTCAGAGTGTTGTACCACGCCCGAGGGGCCTGCTTGAAGCCATAGAGGGCCTTGTTGAGTCTGAAGACTTTGTCAGGATGCTTAGGGTCTTCAAAACCTGGGGGTTGAGCAACATTAACTTCTTCCTCAAGCTTACCATTGAGGAATGCAATTTTCACATCCATTTGATATAAGATGAAATCATGATGGTTAGGATAAGCAAGAAATATGCAAATAGCTTCAAGTTTAGCAATAGGAGCAAATGTTTCTGAAAGTGCGTTATATCGACTAGAGGGGGGTGAATAGGCAATTTTTACAAATTCATCACTTAAGGAATTTCAACTTTCAGGAATTTGAAATGTGATGAATAACTAGCAGCGAAATAAGTACCCAAGTGCATGAGAAACATAGTAACAGCATAGTCTTCATGATGAAATGAAACATGCACAAATCGTAAGTAGCGTGATACAGGATAAGCAGTGATGAACAAGGTAACTTGAAGAATTTGAGGTGAGGAATTTCTGAAAGTCTTCAGACAAATTCTTCAAACAGTAACAATCAATTTCATCAAGTTTATGAGGAATAGAGGGGTTGAGGAAATAGAACCAGGTAGGTTGATGAAGACAATGATTTGATGACCCAGCTCCAATTGTTGTGACAGTTGTACATCTGGTTTGGAGCGGCCTAGTATTTAAACCAGGAGACACATAGTCCCAGGACACACAGTCCTTATCGTATTCCCCTTGAGATAAGGTCACATAGTCCTCGCCCAACACTCGTGGTAAGTCTTCACGGTAGAGTTCCAAAACCCTCACACCTGGTCAACTGGCGATCCACAATTTACTACTGGATGCTTTAAACCAAGGTCACTTTGTGATCCGCAATTGACTGCAGGATGCACTAGACCATGACGCCTAACCGTCTGGAGGACGCACGGTCCTCAAAGGTAACAAGTGTCGGTTCCTCACAGGAATTTCTTCAGTGATGCTCAATCACTGGGTTTGGTGGTTTGGTTGTGGGTTTTTCCTCACTGATGATTTTCTCTCAAAGTCCTCGGAGGATGGGTTCCTCTCAATTGACAAGTGTCAGTTCTCTCTCGGAGCAGCCAACCAACTAGGGATTGTGGGGTTTGGCTATTTATAGCCAGGGTGCAACCTGACATGATATGACATAAATGCCACCAATGATATGACCGTTATGTGGATATTTGTGATTGGGGACAGCTGGCGCTAAGCACAGCAACGGTCGGATTTTCGAACTATGAAAGTCCTCAAACATATCATGTTCCTCACTTGTAGGCAATTCGCACTGGAGAAATCCTAACTTCTCAGTCAGATCAATTTCCTCAGAGACCAGGAGAACTTAGTCTTTGTCACTGAAGAACTTGACTGAACCATAAAAGATTTCCAAAGGCTTCACTCGAAGGATTGTATAGGTTGAGGATTTTTGGAGTTGAGCATCAGTTGGAAATTTTCCTTAGTATTACCTCGGCCCCCTTTAACAATACGGTGTTTCCTATGACTCAAAGAAGGAAATGAAACTACGAAAAGAAAAGTCTTCACGCTTCATAATCCTCGTTCATATCTTCAAGGTCACACCAACTTCTTCATTTTCAAAGTATTCACAAAGTCTTCACCAAAGTCTTCACTTGAAAACATACATTTTTAGGGGTCGATAATCTCCAAATATATCAAACTCCTTATTGACTTATAGAGCCTGTGTACACTTACAAACACATTAGTAACTTAACCTATAAGTCTTCAATACTCCAAAATCACTAAGGGGCAATAGATGTACTAACAATCTCCCCCTTTTTGGTGATTGATGACAAATAGGTTACGTTTTCAATGGGGATAAACATATGAAGTGAAAGTACAGAGTTTGAGGAATTTGACCGCAAGATATAGAGGAACTCCCCCTGAAGATGTGCATATTTGAGGAATTTGCTTTGGACTGCAAATGCACATGGCAAGTTAAAACATGGAGAACTCCCCCTATATCTTGTAATTCATACACGCATTTGAACAAATGATATGAAGAATTCGAAATGAGTGAGGAAAGTGGTGTCTGACGAAATTCAGCATGTATGCATTAAGGTACTTGAGGAAATAAACATGCGAGGAAATAGTTCAAGAGTGTCAGACCACCATCGGACTTAAGTTTACAACTCAACCAACAAAAGTTTCTGAAAAGTGACAGTTGTAACTTAAACAAAGAATTGCCCATATATAGAGACCCTCTTGAAGACTAACTCAAATTTTCTCCCCCTTTGTCATCGAAGACCAAAAGGGAAGGAAAAATGAGGACTAACGCCCACTTGAAGAATTTCATCGTGTTGGTGAGGAAGGAGTGCCAGCGTTTTCTGGGTCGTTTGTCGATGCAGGGCCTGCTGCAGTGTCGTCAATGTCTTCATCTTCATCGCGCTCTCGACATGAAGAATATGAACTTATGACCATCAGAGGAACTTGGACTTTCTTGAATTTCTTCTGTGGTCCACGAGCCTAGTCAGGATGTTCCTCAAGATCCAGCTCATTCGGTTCTTTAGAAGACATGAGGTGAGACAGTACGACCCAAGTGCGGTTGAGGTTTTCATGCGCATAGTAGTGATTCCTCTTCATAGTGTTCTGCGTCACAGTGATGTTCTGCAGAATGTATCCAAGTTGACGCTTCACCCACTTGTGATTGCGATCGACCTTCTGATGAAGACTTATTAGAAGATCGCGATCAGTCATCATACGAGGGGGAGACTCTTGAGGTTTGTGATTTGAGGCCTTTGCATCAGAGTCCTGAGTGGCAGTGTCATCATTGGTGGAGAAGGAAGCGGCTTTGCGAAACTATCCGTCCAATGGACGAGTGCCTTCATCAATGACAGCCTTGCCTTTTCCTTCAACTGAGGCAATTGTGCTCTTGATGACTTCTATTGGAGGCAGGAAGCCAAAGTGGTTCTGAAAATCAGCATTGAAGGGAACTGAGGACTTTGCCCTGATGAATTTCATTATCCAAGGCAAATAGGGCTTCTGTTCGAATGGAGCTAAAGCAACACTGGCCAAAGTCCTCATGAAGAAGTCATGCAAGTCAATGAGAATCCCATGAATGATGTTGAAGAGCATATTCTTCATGACTCCTTCCACTTCTTCTTCTTCAGAATTGTGGCCCTTTTGAGGACATAGCGTATTTGTGAGTATATGGTAGACAGTCCTGGGCATATATAGCATATCATTCACAAGGAAGGTTTTTCGTTGAGGCTTTCCAGGAGGCAATGTCTTCATCAGCACTTGCCTCAGCTGATTTGGAAGTGCAGGCTCATCAAACAGTTTGCGAGCTTCATCTGAGGGAATTGGAACTCGTAGACACTAGAGCAATTCAGAGGCTTGAGCTGTGAAGTGTGTTGATCCTTTCATCCAGTCCAAAATCCAAGAGTTGACGTCTGAAGCATTTCCACTGAAATGTAGTGTTGCATAGAATTGAAGAATGAGTTCTTCATTCAGGTCGCAGATGTCGACACAGAATGGAAGAATGCCTGCATCATGAAGAATCTGGAGCACCGGTGTGAACGATGGAAGGGTTTCCATGTCAGCATGAGGAATTTGGTGGTGCTCGAAGACTTTCTTCTTCTCAAAAATAATTGATGGATAGTAGTTGAGTTGTGTTGCCGTCCAGAATTTGTTGCGATCGCCCTCGCAAAGTCATAGGGATTTGGACTTGTGAAGAACATACGTTCATTGAAGAAATTGCTCTTGTGGAATTTGGGGCGTACTGAGCCTTGAATGTCATTCTTGGCTTTGGTTGAATATTTGGCTTGAAGTGCCCCTTGATCTCCGTTGGCATGGGAGGAACTCCTTCAGACTGAACAATTTGGAGGACTGGTTCCTCAATTGCGGCAGGAGCATCAAGATCATCACTTGTTGCAGTTGGAATTTCTACAGTGACTTAGGTGTTCAGATTGGCAGATTCTTCATGTATTTCTTCAATCAGAGCAGGCGACTGAGGAATCTGTGTCAAAGGAGTAGTCATTGGTGAATTTGGGTGCGTAGATTCCCAATATTCATCATTGATGACAGGAGTTGTGTCACCAATGTCTACTTCCTCATCAATTTCTTCAACTCCAGCTTCTTCAGCAGTGAACTGAAGCTGGGGCGATGATACCTTTGGAGTTGAAGCAATGTCTTCAACTTCAATTTCTTCATCAATATGCTCTGTCGAAGAAGTAGAATGATCTTGATCTTCATCTGGGATGACATATTCCACCTCAAATGGTACAAGTTCGTAGACAGGTGCTGAGGAAATTGGTGTAGCATCAATAGGTCTAGTTGAAGAACTTGGCATAGTCTTCAACTTCTTCACAGCTGAGGTTTCTCAATCTGATGCTTTTCTCTTGAGAGTCTTTTCCTCAGCAGTGTCAGTTTCTTCAGGTACGACAGATGCAGCCGCCCTGGTGTGTTCAGTTTCTTCAGGCTTAGCAAAACCTTCAGCTGGCCTTTCAGTTTCTTCAGGCACAACAGTGGTGGTTGTCCTGGCATGATCATCAGTGGTCTGAGTTTCCTCAGCAACACTCGCAGTTGCTTCTGGTGCAGAAGCATTTCCATCAGCAGTCTCATCAAGCTAAACAATTTCATCAGTAGCTTGAGGAATTTCATCAGCCTGAGGATTTTGTGGTTGCAATCGAGCTGCAACCCTAGTGTTGTGATCCTTCACTGCAGCTTGAGCAGCCCTGACGAATCTCACCTTAGTGCCCTTCCATTCAGCATCATACCTCTCTTGATCCTCAGAGAGTGTGCGAATTTCAGACTGAACAGTGACGAGTTGATTTGGGGTCAAGTTCATCACATTGTCTCTCAGAAACTTTTCCTTCCGAGCTCTGTTCCTCTTAGCTCTCAAAGCTTGTTCTCTCTTACATTTTTCTTCAGAGATGAAATGGGTGAGGACATGATCCACTCCAAGAGGCAAATTTAGTGAAGAAAGTGGGGTGTTTGGGTCTTCATGCCATATATCGATGAAGTTGAGGATCATCTTGGGATCCAGCATGAGAGGAACAGAACTTCCCTTTGCTATAGCAGCCCTCTGCTGACTTTGCCTAATGATTTCTTCCAATTCCTCATCATCAGCTTCATCATCATCATTATCAGAACCTGAGGGTATGGTTACCATAGCCTTGCTTGAGTGAGGACTTGGTATTTGACCTCGTCCAGCAGTTTTCTTCAGCTTCAACGCAGAAGGGCTAGTTGAAGACTTTGTTGTAGTAGAGGGGTTTGCCGAGATCTTTGGAACTTTTGAGAATCCATCAGTCCTCTTACATGATGCCAGATGCACTGGGTTGAGGACTTTGCAGCTGCAGCTAAAGACTGAGCATCAACCATTCCAGCAGCTCAAGACCTTGTAGGCCAAGACCTTTGAACTTGAGGAATCTGCTGTGAAGGTTTTGAGGTTGAAGAACTTGTCTTCAAAGCAGATTTATTCATCATGATTTTCTTCGGAGCACATGCAGAGGCTTCGGCGGAGGCAGCAGCAGCAGAATCTTCATTGAATTTCTTCACTGGCTCTTTGGCTTTCCTCGCCAACTTGGCTTGTTGTTTCTCACACATGTGAGGAAAGTCCTCACCAGTCTTGAGACTAGTGGGATCAGCAATTTGATTTGGAGCAAGCTATAAGGAGGTTTTACTACGAATTTCATCATGTATTTTGGAGTTACATAATGATATTCCTTCCATTCCCTAGCCCATCTCCTCTCAATTTTTTGCAGACGAATTTTTCTCTGCTTGGTCATTTCTTTGCCATGAGTTTCTTCATCGGGTGTGCAGTATTCCTCATACTCGTCATCTGGAATCTCAAGGGCAGTGTGCACATCTGGCTTCTTTCAACCTTTCTGAGGTTTCTTTCCATCAGCCATTTTCTTCACTTGAGGAATTTGAACTCTCGAGGACTTTGAAGAAGTACACAGTTTTTCCTCAAGGAGCGCTGCAAATGAGTTAAGTTGATGAGAACCTAGTGATTCATCAGCGGACATGTTGTACCTGTGAATAGAGTATAGGTGCGAGGAATTTGAAGAGGTCATATGCGTTCTCAGAATTTTTTTTAAATAAAACAGGTGTGAGGAATTTGACCATGAGTGTCTTGAGGAATTTCACTAAGTCTAGTTTGCCTCAAGTTTCAGAGTTGTGCAAATTTTGAGGATTCACACAATTGAAGAATCTTGAAGAAAATCATTACTTAGGGAAAATCATCAAGTATGCGAAGATGTAAGGTGCTTTTAGAGTAAGATTCATGAAGAATAAACACCTTTTGAGGAATATGAAGAGCAGATAAAGATCAAACAAGGGAAGTAAAAATAAATTTTATTTACCCTGGTGAAGAACACGACGAACTCCGAGATGAGATTGGGAAGTCCGTCCGTTCAGATATCCCACACCCTAGCTTGGCATAGGGAGACAGCTACAGCGACGGCGGGATGAGGATTTCCGCGGCTGATGCGAGTACGACGACGACGAGGTCGAGGCAGTGAATCTCTTCCTCACCGGTGTCGATGACTTTAGCGGTGGCGCTAGGTTGGAGCTCGGGAGAGAGATGAGATGAGGAGTAACCGAGCACAGTTGAAGGGGAGGGGGTATTTATAGAGGGAGTGAAAACCAATCCGCCCAAAGATTTTGGAAAAGATTGCCCCTGACCCTTGCTCTCCACGCGACAGGTGTCAACCATGTACTTAGAGGTGGCGATAGTGGGGGGTTGTGGGTTATCCAGGTGAGGGAATCGGAACCGTTTGAGCGGGAACCGCTGAAAAATTTGATAGTGAAAATTTCAAATCTTCCATTCGCAAATTCTTTAACTGTCAAGGACACAGTGGAAGACTTTGAACGAGTTTCAAAGTAGAACGCATATGAAGAATTTGTGAACAGACTGGGTTGAGTTTAGCATAGAGAGGGAAAGGGTCCGATCACATTCACTTAGATGAAAATCAACTTGGAGAATTAGCAATAAGTGAATGTTGTTGAGGACATTGAAAAACTCAATATATATATAGTCAATGAAGAACATGAGTTTCAAAGTTTGAAGAATTTTGAAAAGATGAGTAAATTAAAAACTTGAGGAATTTGATAATTTGAGAATTTGCAAAAATGACAAAAAACTCAATTTTGAAGAATTCCAACTTTTGGTTGGTGGCGTGACCCACCGTATAAGATGATGATTTCAGACACCGCGTACAATTGTCGTAGGGTTCTTAGAATCAATTTCTTCGTTAATTTCTTCACACTTAGAGGGTTATTCTTCATTGATTGAAGAAAAACGTTACTTCGTGTGTTGCACATCTAAGTCATCAATTTTGCATAAGTGTTAGGATGTGTGTCCTTATTCAAAGAACATTCGAAGATTCTAAGTAATTTAGCTCACACCGCAACTTGCCAAATCTCTTTTGATCCAATGGCTTGGTGAAGATATTGGCTAGTTGTTCTTTAATGGGGATGTGGTCGATGGAGATGTCGCCCTTGAGTACATGATCTCGAAGAAAGTGATGACGAATCTGGATGTGCTTGGTCTTGGAGTGCTGAACTGGATTGTAAGCAATCTTGATGGCACACTCGTTGTCGCAGTAGAGAGACACATTCTTCAGCTTGATGTCATATTCCATGAGGGTTTGCTTCATCCAAAGTAACTGAGAACAACATGAGCCAGTAGCAATGTACTCAGCTTCAGCAGTAGAGAGTGAAACGCAGTTCTGTTTCTTCAAGGACCAACAGACTAAGGATCTTCAGAGGAAATGACATGTGCCTGAGGTTGACTTGTGATCCACACAATCTCCATCATAGTCAGCATCAGAGTATCCGACGAGGTGAAGATTTGAGCCCTTGGGATACCATAATCCAAGTGTTGGTGTGTGAGCTAAGTATCAAAGAATATGTTTCACAGCCTTATGGTGTGATTCCTTCGGTGTTGCTTGGAATCGGGAACACATGCAAACACTTAGCATAATGTTAGGCCTAGATGCACATAGATACAATAAAGATCCAATCATGGAGCCGTATACCTTCTGATCAAAATCTTTGCCATTTTCATCAGTGCAGAGGTGTCTTTTTGAAGGCATTGGAGTTTTGATGCCTTTGCAATCTTGCATGTCGAATTTCCTCAAAACATCTTTGAGGTATTTCTCTTGTGGGATGAAGATGGCGTTGTCTTGCTGACAAATTTGAAGCCCTAAGAAGAATTTCAACTCTCCCATCATAGACAATTGATATTCTTCACTCATCATATAGGCAAATTCATCACTGTAACGTTTGTCAGTACCAAAGATAATATCATCTACATATATTTGGCATATGAACAGTTCATTGTCATAGGATTTTGTGAAAAGAGTGGGGTCGAGTGAACCGGGTTTGAAGCCTTTCTTCATGAGGAATTCCTTCAGAGTGTCATACCATGCCCGAGGGGCCTGCTTGAGGCCATAGAGGGCCTTTTTTTGAGCTGTCATAGAGGGCCTTGTTGAGTCTGAAGACTTTGCCAGGATGCTTAGGATCTTCAAAACCTGGGGGTTGAGCAACATATACTTCTTCCTCAAGCTTACCATTGAGGAATGCACTTTTCACATCCATTTGATATAAGATGATATTATGATGGTTAGCATAAGCAAGCAATATGTGAATAGATTCAAGTCTAGCAATAGGTGCAAACGTTTCATCAAAGTCAATTCCTTCAACCTGTGTGTAGCCTTGACCTACAAGACGAGCCTTGTTCCTCACCACAAGGCCATTTTCATCTTGCTTGTTGCAGTAGATCCACTTTGTACCTATGATGTTATGCTTACGAGGATCTGGCCCCTTGACAAGTTCCCACACATTGTTGAGCTTGAATTGATGCAACTCCTCTTGCATAGCTTGAATCCACTCAGGCTCCTTGAATGCTTCATCAACTTTGGTAGGCTCTATGATAGAGACAAAGGCAAAGTGCCCACAAAAGTTAGTTAAATGTGAAGCTTTTGAGTGTGTGAGAGGACCTGGTGCATTGATGTCATCGATGATTTTGTCAATCTGCACTTCATTTGCAACTCTTGGATGAGCAGGTTGACGTGGCTGAGGATTTACATCAGCATCATTTTCTTCAGGTATATCAGCATGAATGTCTTCATTTGTTGGAATGACTTCCTCAGTGGGTATAATATCTTCAGTTGCCTTCAGCTTAATGGATTCCTCAGGGGGCTGTTCATCTAACACAGAAGGCAGGTGCTTTCTCTGCGAGCTATCAGTTTCATCGAACCGCACATCTACAGTTATAACAACCTTATGATGGTAGGTGTTGAAGGCTCTGTAGGTGTGCGAGTCCTTTCCATAACCAAGAATAAAACCTTCATGTGCTATCGGTGCAAACTTAGAACTGTGGTGAAGATCTCTGATCCAGCATTTTGCACCGAAGACTTTGAGATAACTTACATTGGGTTTCTTGCCAGTCAAAAGTTCATATGAAGTCTTATTGAAGAATTTGTGAAGATATACCCTGTTTATGATGTGGCATGCAGTATCAATTGCTTCAGGCCAGAAGCGACGGGGAGTCTTGTATTCATCAAGCATGGTGCGAGCCATCTCAACAAGAGTCCTGTTCTTGCGCTCCACGACACCATTCTGCTGAGGAGTATAAGGGGCAGATAACTCATGAGTAATACCAAGTTCATCAAGATATTCATCAATATTAGTGTTCTTGAACTCAGTCCCATTATCACTCCTGATATGCTTGATCTTGACGCCGAAGTTGGTGGAGGCCCTTGAAGCAAATCGTCTGAAGGCATCCTGCACTTCATTTTTCTACAGAATAATACGCACCCAAGTGTCACGAGAGTAATCATCAACAATGACAAAAGCCATACAAACTTGAAGAATTTGTTAGTATGGAGTAATGAGTGGGGCCAAAGAGATCCATGTGCAGCAATTCAAAGGTTCAAGTCATGGTCATGATTGTCTTCGAGGGATGCCTGGATCTGGTCATCTTCCCAGATTCACATGCACCACAAAGGTGGTCCTTGAGGAATTTGACGCCCTCGATGCCAATGACGTGCTTTTTATTCACGAGCGTGTGCAAGTTCCTCATACCCGCATGTCCATGTCGTCGATGCCACAACCAGCCTTCTGAGGACTTTGCAAGTAGGCATGTGGCAGGCTGAGGACCAAGTCCCAATACCTTGCTTTTTCCTTTGTCTGCGTAGGTGATATGCTTCAGAGGATATGGAGCGAGTGGCAAATTCATTAGTAGATTCTTGTCACTAGTCATGTGATTTGTGCATCCACTATCGAGGACCCACTCAGTAGCTTTTGGAGTATCATCCTGCAGATGAATTAGTACCACTTACGAACTCACATACTTCAAAGTGAAGAATATGACATCAATTTCATCAGACAGAATTTCATCACACAAGATAGTAAGCAAGTAGTGTGAGGACGTGAGAAATGAAGAATTCATTTCAGCATAGTTAGCTTGCGTCCTTTCAAGCATTTCCTCAAGTTTCCAGCAAATTCATCAGATGTTCAATTTCATCTGGAGACCTGACCCTGCACAAGAAATTAGTTCGATTTCTTCACCACCCACATCTGGAGGGGGGGCAAAGAGTTCATCATTCTGCGAGCACCATATGAGAAGGGAGGCATTGAAGCAAGTGCACTTCATTTCACACGGCGAGGGTTAGAGTACTCAAATGAATAAGCAGAGAAATTCTTCGAGGATTTTTGAACATAACGGTTTGAAGAATAATGCACATATTCATAACTCTTAGGTTTTCCCTGTGAAACAGAGGCATTAGCACGAGAATGATATTTTTGATCATTTGAGGAATTTGGTCCAAGTGAGGACTTTGGTCCATATGAGGAATTTGATCTGGGGTTCCTATTCTTCATGAGTGATGTCGTGAGGACATTCACTTGAAGATTTTGTAGGTAGCTCTAGGGAACCCAGATTTTCTTCATAGGAGAACCGTTCCTGCAGTTAGTCCCAACAAATCTAGCAAATACTTCACCTTTCTGATTTCTGAAGAATTTTTAGTTGGAGTCAAGTGACTCATCAAAGGAATATGAAGTTCCACAAGTAAAGCCAGATAAAGTGGATGGGACTACAGGAGGTCCTTTCGCAGCAACCCATGAGGTTTTGGGTACTGCTCAGGTGTCCAGTAGGATCCATCAGCGTTGAGTTTCCTCACAAAGGCAATACCCTCTTTCCTAGGGTTCCTGTTCAAAATCTGCTTTTTGAGGACATCACAAAAGGTTTGATGCCCTTTGAGACTTTTGTACATGCCTATCACATACGATTCCTTCAACTCTGCATTGTCGTCAGTGATACTTGTGGTATCCTCAGATGAGGAATTTGAGACCACTGGAATAGTTGAAGAATTTGCAGCAATAGAAGCATTTGAACATTCAGGTGAAGAATTAGCAGTTTCACATTCGATGCATTTCAAACAAGGTATAACAAATTCTTCCTGAGCGGTACTGATCTGTTGAGCCAGTAAGGAATCGTTTTCCCTTTGGAGATCCTCATGTTACACCCATAGTTTCTCAAGATCTTGCTTTCTTTGAAGAAATTCATAAGAAAGCTTCTCATGATCGGCTAAGAGGTCGTTATGATGACTCTAAAGGTTATCATACTTTGTTTGAAGACTTTTGATATCGTCAGACAGAGTTTGAGTCCGATCCACTTCATGGTTCAACTGATCATCGCTTTTGTCTAGCATTTTCTGAAGCTTTTCAAGTGCACTTTGTTACTTAGTGGCAAGTTTAACAAGTTTAGCATAGATGGGTTTCACATATTCATCAGATTCACCTTCACTTGATTTAGAAGTGGAATGATGTTTGTGTACCTTTGATCGTTTTTCCATGAAGAAATAGGTGGGAGCATAATCATCATTGCTGATGTTAGAGTCGTTGGAGTAGTCATATTCTTCATTATTGAAGATGGACTTGCTAGCGAAAGCACTAGCGAGAGCAAGGCTAGCAACACCAGATTCTGATTCCTCCTCAGATTCTTCCTCTTCTTCATATTCTTCAGATTCTTCCTCAGAATCCATTTCCTTGCCGATGAATGCTCGAGCCTTTCTGGAACCATTCTTATTGTGCTCTGAGGACTTTGAAGATGAGGACTTTGCAGATGAGGACTTTGAAGATTTCTTCTTTTTCTTCGAGTCATCAGAACTATCATCCTTGTATTTCTTCTTCTTCTTTGAATCTTTTTCCCAGAGAGGACAGTCAGAGATAAAAGTGACCAGGCTTCTTGCAACGATGACAGGTTCTTTTCTTGTAGTCTTCTGAGGAATCTGATTTCCTCAAGCCACTTTTTGATGACTTTCCAAATCCACCTCTCCTTGAGAACTTATGGAATTTCCTCACGAGTATAGCCATTTCCTGACTTAGTTCTTTAGGACCACCAAGGCTGCTGTCAGAATCTTCTTCTTCGGATGAGGAAATTGCTTTCGCCTTCAGAGCACGAGATCTTCCATAGCTTGGCCCGTAGAGGTCTCTCTTCTCAGCTTGTTGGAATTCATGAGTATTGAGTCTCTCAAGAATGTTAGCAGGATCAAGTGCTTTGTAGTCTCCACGTTCTTGAATATTCAATGCCAGAGTATCGAATGAGGAGTTGAGAGATCTTAGCAGTTTCTTCACCACTTCATAGTCAGTGATATCAGTGGAACCCAGTGCTTGAAGTTCATTTGAGATATCAGTGAGGCGATCAAAAGTTTGCTGAACATTTTCATTGTCAAATCTCGTGAAGCGGTTGAAGAGATTGAGAAGAACATCAACACGAGAGTCACGTTGAGTGGAAACACCTTCGTTGACTTTGGACAGCCTATCCCAGATAAGCTTAGCACTATCCAAAGCACTCACTCTTCCATACTGACCTTTGCTCACATGGCCACAAATGATATTCTTCGCTTGAGAGACAAGTTGCTTGAATCTCTTCACATCGGCAGCAGTAACAGTGGGAGGGACAGAGGGCACACCATTTTCCACAATGTACCAGAGATCGTTGTCAATAGCTTCAAGGTGCATACGCATCTTGTTCTTCCAGTAGGGGTAGTCCATCCCATCGAAGGTAGGACAGCCGGAGGAAACCTTGATCGTACCTGTAGTCGACATAACTAGAACTCCATGTGGTTAAACCAAAATCACACAGAGCGAGGGAGTACCAGCTCTGATACCAATTGAAAGTGCGTTATATCGACTAGAGGGGGTTGAATAGGAGATTTTTACAAATTCATCACTTGAGCAATTTCAACTTTGAGGAATTTGAAATGTGATGAATAACTAGCAACGGAATAAGTACTCAAGTGCATGAGAAACATAGTAACAACATAGTCTTCATGATGAAATGAAACATGCACAAATCATAAGTAGCATGATACAGGATAAGCAGTGATGAACAAGGTAACTTGAAGAATTTGAGGTGAGGAATTTGTGAAAGTCTTCAGGCAAATTCTTCAAACAGTAACAATCAATTTCAACAAGTTTATGAGGAATAGAGGGGTTGAGGAAATCGAACCAGGTAGCTTGAGGAAGACAATGATTTGATGACCCAGTTCCAACTGTTGTGACAGTTGTACGTCTGGTTTGGAGCGGCCTGGTATTTAAACCAGGGGACACACAGTCCCAGGACACACAGTCCTTACCGTATTCTCCTTGAGCTAAGGTCACACAGTCCTCGCCCAACACTCGTGGTAAGTCTTCAGGCTAGACTTCCAAAACCCTCACAAACTGGTCACCCGACGATCCACAATTTACTACTGGATGCTCTAGACCAAGGTCACTTCATGATCCTCAATTGACTGCAGGATGCACTAGACCATGACGCCTAACCATTTGGAGGATGCACAGTCCTCAAAGGTAACAAGCGTCGGTTCCACACAGGAATTTCTTCAGTGATGCTCAATCACTGGGTTTGGTGGTTTGGTTGTGGGTTTTTCCTCACTGATGATTTTCTCTCAGAGTCCTCGGAGGATGGGTTGCTCTCAATTGACAAGTGTCTGTTCTCTCCCGGAGCAGCCCACCAACTACGATTGTGCGGGTTGGCTATTTATAGCGAGGGTGCAAGATGACATGATATGACATAAATGCCCCCAATGATATGACCGTTATGTGGATATTTGTGATTGGGAACAGCTGGCGCTAAGCACAGCAACGGTCGGATTTCCGAACTATGAAAGTCCTCACACATATCATGTTCCTCACTTGTAGGCAATTCGCACTAGCGAAATCCTAACTCCTCAGTCTGATCAATTTCCTTAGAGACTAGGAGAACTTAGTCTCTGTCACTGAAGAACTTGACTGAACCGTAAGAGATTTCCAAAGGCTTCACTCGAAGGATTGTATAGGTTGAGGATTTTGGAGTTGAGCATCAGTTGGAAATTTTCCTTAGTATTACCTCGGCCCCCTTTAACAGTATGGTGTTTCCTATGACTCAAAGAAGGAAGTGAAACTACGAAAAGAAAAGTCTTCACGTTGCATAATCCTCGTTCATATCTTCAAGGTCACACCAACTTCTTCATTTTCAAAGTCTTCACCAAAGTCTTCACTTGAAGACATACATTTTTAGGGGTCGATAATCTCTGAATTTATCAAACTCCTCATCGACTTATAGAGCCTGTGTACACTCACAAACACATTAGTACCTTAACCTATAAGTCTTCAATACACCAAAATCACTAAGGGGCACTAGATGCACTAACAATTTCATCGAAGTCAATTCCTTCAACCTGTGTGTAGCCTTGAGCTACAAGACGAGCCTTATTTCTTACCACAAAGCCATTTTCATCTTGCTTGTTGCGGTAGATCCACTTGGCACCTATGATGTTATGCTTGCGAGGATTTGACCGCTTGACAAGTTCCCGCACATTGTTGAGCTTGCATTGATGCAATTCCTCTTGCATAGATTGAATCCACTCCGGCTCCTTCAATGCTTCATCAACTTTGGTGGGCTCTATGATATAGACGAAAGCAAAGTGCCCACAAAAGTTAGTCAAATGTGAAGCTCTTGAGCGAGTGAGGGGACCTGGTGCATTGATGTTGTCGATGATTTTGTCAATATGCACTTCATTTCACTCTTGGATGAGCAGGTTGACGTGGCTAAGGATTTTCTTCAGCACCATTTTCTTCAGGTGTATCAGCATGAATGTCTTCATTGGTTGGAATGACTGCTTCAGTGGGTATGACATCTTCAGTAGCCTTCAGCTTAATGGATTCCTCAGGAGACTTTTCATCTAACACAGAAGCCAGGTGCTCTCTCTGCGAGCCATCAGTTTCATCGAACCGCACATCTACAGTTTCAACAACCTTTTGGTTGTAGGTGTTGAAGACTTTGTAGGTGTGCTAGTCCTCTCCGTAATCAAGCATAAAACCTTCATGTGTTTTCGGTGCAAATTTAGAACTATAGTGAGGATCTCTAATCCAGCTTTTTGCACCGAAGACTTTGAGATAACTTACAATGGGTTTTTTGCCAGTTATGAGTTCATATGAAGTCTTTTTGAAGAATTTTTGAAGATATACCCTGTTGATGATGTGGCAAGTTGTATCAATTACCTCAGGCCAGAAGTGATGAGGAGTCTTGTATTTATCAAGCATGGTGCGAGACATCTCAACAAGCATACCTGGCCAAACGGGCCGGCCCGGCATGGCGCGACACGGCCCGCTGGTAATCGTGCCCGGCACGGCCCGACCCGCCACGGCACGATTACTAACCGGGCCGTGTCGTGCCGGCCCGCATGCTCGGGGTGCTGGCCCAGGCACGACCCATTTGCTAATCGGGCCGGCCCGTCGGCACGCCAGGCCCGCTAATATGCCTATTATTTGACGCATTGAGCGTTTTTTAGTCTATTTTTATTTATTGGGCCATATAAAAAAATAATAAATAAATAAAAAGATAATCGGGCCGTGCCGTGCCGGCCCGCGTGCTGGGGTGGCGACCTAGGCATGGCCCAAGGCGGGCCGCGGGCCTGGCACGGCCCGTTTAGCTCGTGCCGGGCCGGGCCGCATGCCGGGCCGGCACGGCGTGCCGCTGGGCCAGCCCATTAAGCCCAGCCCGTTTGGCCAGGTATGTCAACAAGAGTCATGTTCTTGCACTCCACGACGTCGTTCTGGTGAGGAGTATATGGGTTAGATAGCTCATGAGTAATACCAAGTTCATCAAGATATTCATCAAGATTTGTGTTCTTGAACTCAGTCCCATTATCACTCCTGATATGCTTGATCTTGATGCCGAAATTTGTAGAGGCCCTTGAAGCAAATCGTCTTAAGATATCCTGCACTTCAGACTTGTACAGAATAATATTCACCCAAGTGTAACGAGATTAATCATCAACAATGACAAACCCATACAAACTTGAAGAATTTGTTCATGTGGAATAATGAGTGGGGCCAAAGAGGTCCATGTGAAGCAATTCAAAGGGTCGAGTTGTGGTCATGATTGTCTTCGAGGGATGCTTGGATCTGGTCATCTTCCTAGACTCACAAGCACCACAAAGGTGATCCTTGAGGAATTTGACACCTTCAATGCAAATGACATGTTTTTTCTTCACGAGCGTGTGCAAGTTCCTCGAACCAGCATGTCCAAGTCGTCGATGCCACAGCCAGCCTTCTGAGGACTTTGCAAGTAGGCACGTGGCAGGATGAGGACCTATAGAGAAATCAACAATATACAAGTCTTCTCTCCTAAAGCCTTCGAAGACTTTGGAATGGTCTGATTCCATGATGACAACACAATGATATTTTCCAAAGGCGACAACCATATCAAGATTACAAAGCATAGAGACAGACATAAGGTTGAACCCGAGGGATTCGACAAGCATCACCTTATCCATGTGTCGGTCCTCTGAGATTGCAACCTTACCTAGACCCAATACCTTGATTTTTCCTTTGTCGGTGTAGGTAGTATGCTCCAGGTGAGATGGAGCAAGTGGCAAATTCATCAATAGATTCTTGTCACCAGTCATGTGGTTTGTGCATCCACTATCGAGGACCCACTCAGTAGCTTTTGGAGGTTCATCCTACAGATGAATTAGTACAACTTACGAACTCATATGCTTCAGAGTCAACAATATGACATCAAATTCATTAGGTAGAGTTTCATCACACAATATAGTAAGTAAAGCAGTGTGAGGACGTGAGAAATGAGGAATTCATTTCTGCATGATTAGCTTGCGTCCTTTCAAGCATTTCCTCAGATCTCCAACAAATTCATCGGATGTTCAAATTCATCTAGAGACCTGACCCTGCATAAGATATTAGTTCAATTTCTTCACCACCCACATCTGGAGGGAAGGCAAAGAGTTCATCATTCTGCGAGCACCATTTGAGAAGGGAGGCATTGAAGCTAATGCGCTTCGTTTCACCGGACGAGGGTTAGAGTACTCGTATGAATAAGCAGAGAAATTCTTCGAGGACTTATGAACATAATGATTTGAAGAATAATGCACATATTCATAACTCTTAGACTTTCCCTACGAAACAGATGCATTAGCACGAGAATGATATTTTTGACCATTTGAGGAATTTGGTCCAAGTGAAGACTTTGGTCCATATCAGCAATTTGATCTGGGGTTCCTATTCTTCATGAGTTGTGTCGTGAGGACATTCACTTGAAGATTTTGTAAGCAGCTCTTGGGAACCCAAATTTTCTTCATAGGTGAACCATTGCTACAGTTAGTTCCTACAAATCTAGCAAATACTTCGCCTTTCTTATTTTTGAAGAATTTGTAGTTGGAGTCAAGTGACTGATCAAAGGAATATGAAGTTTCATAAGTAAAGAGGTCCTTTTGCAGCAACCCATGAAGTTTTGGGGTACTGCTTAGGTATCCAGTAGGATCCGTCAACATTGAGTTTCCTCTCAAATGCAATACCCTCTTTCCTAGGGTTCCTATTCAGAATCTGCTTTTTGAGAACATTGCAAAGGGTTTGATGCCCGTTGATACTTTTGTACATGCCTATCACATACAATTCCTTCGACCCTGCATTTTCATCAGTGATACTTGTTGTATCCTCGGATGAGGAATTTGTGACCACGGGAATAGTTGAAGAATTTGCAGCAATAGAAGCATTTGAACATTCACGTGAAGAATTAGCAGTTTCATGTTCGATGCATTTCAAACAAGGTGGAACAAATTCTTCCTTAGCGGTACTGATCTGTTGAGGCAATAAGGAATCGTTTTCCCTTTGGAGATCCTCATGTGACACTCTTAGTTTCTCAAGATCTTTCTTTCTTTGAAGAAATTCATAAGAAAGCTTCTCATGATCAGCTAAGAGAGCATTATGATGACTCTGAAGGTTATCATACTTTGTCTGAAGACTTTTAGATCGTCACATAGAGTTTGAGTCTCATCCACTTCCTCATTCAACAGATCATCGCTTTTGTCTAGCAGTTTCTGAAGCTTTTCAAGTGCACTTTGTTGCTTAGTGACAATATTAGCAAGTTTGGCATAGTTAGGTTTCACATATTCATTAGATTCACCATCACTTGATTCAGAAGAGGATTGATGCTTGTGTACCTTGGAACCTTTTGCCATAAGACAAAGTGAAGAAGATGAAGCAGGATCTGCTTCCTGGGTTTTGACGAATTTCTTGAGTTCGGTGAACATGGGGTCTTGACGAGTGCGATAGCCTTCATTGATGTCCATGATCCTATCCCAGATGAGCTTGGCATTCTAGAGATGACAGATGCCTCTGAACATGATGCTCGATAGGCTTGAGTAGATGATGTTCCTCGCTTGAGCATCAAGTTGAGTGCACTTGCGAATTTCCTCAGCATTTGCCATCTTGCAGAGTTCAGTCAGTCCGAGTTCAATAACAGTCCATAGCTCATTGTTCATTGATATGAGATACTTCTTCATGAGAACTTTCCACCGAGGATATTCGATGTCATCAAGATTTGGACATTCTGTGACTGACTTGACGCCTTTTGCCATGAAACAATAAGTAGGAGCATAGTCATTATTGTCGCCATCAGAATCGTTGGAGTAGTCATTTTCTTCATTGTTGAAGATGTAATTGATGACGAGGGGAGCGCTCCAAGAATCACTAGAATGGGTCGGATCGCTACACTCGTCCAGGTGTATTTGATGAATTGACACTATGATGGTCATGCAGGTAGATGGGAGCTCATATTGGTGCTCTTTGAGCCAGTTAATGAGCGAGCGCTCGCACGGTCGGTGGCATGCGCGGGCCTACAATATGCTCGCTTACTCGGAAAAACACGGTCGGTACTGCTTAACGACTGCTGAAAAAAACTGGAAAAAACTAAAATTCAAAAAAAGTTTATGCATATGAAAAACAAAATCAAGGTTTTGAAAAAGAGATTTCATGAATGTGGGAAAAGTATGCGGATTTAAAAAATGTTCATGGATTTTGAAAAGAGAAGTTGACAAATTGGAAAAAAATCGTTGAATTTTAAAAGAATATATGAGAATTTGAAAAACAAAATAGTCTATTTTGAAAAAATGTGCATTAATTTTTTTAAGAAGTCACGCACTTGACAAAAAGTTCATCTTTTTTTTAAGTACATGAAATTTGAAAAAATGTACATTTCCAAAAAAGAACAAAGAAAAGTGTGCATAAAAATGTAAAAGAAAAAGGAAAGTGGAATCAATGCAAAAAAATATCAAACAAGACCGGAACAGAAAAAACCAAAATCGAAACAAAACGGCTAGCAACCGGGAAGACATATCTCCCATTACACGTAGGTAAGAGCGCCTTCAACGCCAGTTTACGATATGCACGTTAACAGGCGCTGAAGGCACCAAATATAAAATGCCGGTAGTCACCTCCCACATGGCGTATGAGGAGGATTGCTTGCATCAGCTATGGCTGGCTTACTGATTTCGATAATTTCGATAATCAGTTTTGAATGTATTTGTTCTTTAATTTCGATAAGCATACACAATTATTCTTACAAAATTTTGAATGTATTTGTTCTTTAATTTCGATAATCAGTTTCATAATAAAAAAATTATGTATCAAAAGTAAAATATTGTTTTGTTTTCTAAAATATATTGTATATTGCTTTAGAAACCAGCTATGCATGAAAATGGTACTTTTGGTGTTATAATAAATTGTCTGTCCATCGCAGAAAAGGTTCACAAAGATAAAATATGTTTAAAACAAATCTTGCACGTATTTTTGCATCCTTGTATCAGAACATGATTGTTTATTTGTTGGATGGAAAAAAATCGTGTAAATATAGAAATTATGTAGCTTTACAAAATATTATTGTAAATTTGAAAGTATTGCTTTTCTATTTGAAAAGATATGTTTATAATCTCTTTAATAGAGGGTTATGTTTAAGGGGGGGGGGGGATCACATATTCGAAAAATTAATATTCATGAAGAGGGGGTTGTTGTTCTTTATTAATTTATAAGTGTCGTTTTATGTGAATTTCTTTACATATTCTTTTGTAAAAATGTTTAACCTTTTTTAAATAACTGTTCACATGACCCAGTTAAAATATGCATGTGTTGCAGTAAAAAAATTAAGGAAACTAAAATTAGACAATGTAGCCAAAAAAATATAACAGGCCAAAAAAAAAATCTTGGGTGCGCATCCTATTCAGGACTATACAAACGAGTGCTTCCTGAGCGGTCCCAGTTCAGACTTCCGACGCGCTCTGTAATTGAGAAGACTCTTAGGAAAAGTATTATACCCACTATTAAAAAATAAATTTGATATCTATATTCATGAATAGTGATGTCACTGTTTACTCTTTTTCTTAGACAAATTTTTGAAATTATTTTGGAGTGAAATCCTGTAGGCTTGTAGTGCATTGTGCATGTACATGTTAGACTCATTTTAGTTTCTTATTATACTAGTGTAAGGCCCACAATCTACTGCAAGTATTATTTGATGTTTTAGTGAGTGCAATTATTTTGACACACTTATAAATATAATTGAATTCTTAAGCATATACTTGCAAATTTCAAATGTTGCCAAATGTATAAAAGAAATTGAAATATAATTCTTAGTCACTCAAGATGGTCATACGGGTAGTTGGGAGTTCCTAATTGGCGCCCTTTGCGCCAGTTAACGAGCGGGCCCTCGCACAGTCGGTCGCATGGGCTGGCCTACTATGCGCTCACTCACTCAAAAATAAACCATAATGCTAAACGACTGATGAAAAAATCAATCTAAAATACAGAAAAGTTCATGCATTTGAAAATATGTTCAATATTTTGAAAAAATAGGTTTCACATGTATGAAAAAATTGTGCAATTTAAAAAATGTTCATCAATTTTGAACAGAGAAGTTCACAAATTGGAAAAAAAAAAGATTTTCAACAAAAATATCAACAATTTGGAAAATGATTCATAGATTTTGAAAAAAAGTTTGTCAATTTTTGAAAAAAGTCATAAGCTTGAAAAAAAGTTCATCATTGTTTTAAAGAGATCATCAAATTTGAGAATAACATACATTTTTAAAAAAGAAAGGAAAATGATAAATAAACATAAAAAATAAAAATAAAAAGAGAATCAATACAAAATAATAAGAAAATACCAAACAAGACCGGTCCAAGAAAAACCAAAATCGAAACAAAATGGCTAGGAACCAGGAAGAGATCTCTCTCGTTACACGCTTAGATGGGCCGACTCAGGTAAGAGCGTCTTCAACGCCAATTAACGAAATGCACGTTAACGAGTGCTCACGGCACCAAATAGGAAATGCCGGCAGTCTCCTGCCACGTGGAGTATGAGGAGGCTCGCTTGCATGATCTATGGCTGCCTTAGTGATGCCCAGTAAACATATACAGTTTTTCCTGCAAATTTGGAATGTATTTGCTCTTTAGTTGTCGATAATCAGGTTCATAAACTGTGTTATAAAATATATTGTATGTTGCTTTAGAAACCAGCTATGCATGGAAATGGTATTTTTGGTGTACAATAAATTGTTAGTGTATGGCATAAAAACATCACTCAGAGAAAATATGTTCCTAAATAGAAACAATCTTGCACGTATTTTTCATTCTTGTATGAAAACATGACTGTTCATTTGTTGGAAGGAAAAAAATCATGTAAACATAGAAATTTTGTAGCTTTACAAAATATTATTGTAATTTGGAAAATATTGTTTTTCTATTCGAAAAGATATATTTATAATCTGTTTAAGAGAGGGTTATGTTTTGGTGGAAGTCCCATATTCCAAAAATGAATATTCGTGAAGAGGGGGTCGTTGTTCTTTTTTTTCTTTCTAAATGTCATTTTATGTGATTTTTTTACATATCTTTCTGAACAAGTGTTCATCCTTTTTTAAACAAGTGTTCACATGACCCAGTTAAAAATGTGCATGTGTTGCAGTAAAAAAGTAAGGAAAGGAAAAACAGACAACGTAGCCAAAATAATATAACAGGAAAACTAAAAAAAAATACAATCTTGGGTGCACAACCAATTCAGGACTATACACGCGAGCGCTCCCCGAGCGGTCCCAGTTCAGGCTTGCCACGGTCTCTATAGTTCATCAGACTCTTAGGAAAAGTATTATTCCCACTGTTAAAAAAAATGATAACTATATTCCTGAATAGTGATGTCACTGTTTGCTCTTCTTCTTAGACTATTTTAAAAAAAAAAATTGGAGCGAAATCCTGTAGGCTTATACTGCATTGTGCATGTACATGTTATACTTATTTTAGTTCCTTATCACACTAGTGTAAGGCCCGCGATCTACTGCAAGTATTATTTGATGTTTTAGTAAGTGCAACTATTTTGAAACATTCATACATATAAATGAATGCTTAAGCATACATTTGAAGAGTTCAAATATTGCCAAAGTGTATAAATGAAATTGAAATGTAATTTTTTTGTATATTTCTAATGATGCATTTCACCCGATTTCAATGGCCACTTCTCTTCGGAGTTACAAGCTGGAAACAGATAACTAATTGGCAATGTGTCAATCTAGAAATTATTGTGTTTGTCAACATTTTTTTCTTTCAAATATTTATATTCACGAAGACACATCATTTTCAACAAGGGCTGAGAAATAGTCATATTTTTCACCAAGGGATATGTCTTTTCACAAAGACACCTCCTTTCTCCAAGAGATGTGTATTGAAACAAATGGACATGCCTAACAGTATGCCCCAACTACTAGGGTCTAATGTACTTGATTGATCCTCAATATAATACAACGACAAAGAAAAATCAGTGATGTGGCCTTATGTGGATGGTGCATTAAGAGTGGGTTTTAGAATAAAGATAGATTATATCGATTTTATATTTTAAAAAGGGCTCACTGAAGGTAGAAAACCAGAAATCTACGATTATCAAACGCCTATAAGGAAAGAAAATGATTATGAAACATGTGAGTTCTTAGTATAAGCAATTGATGGCCATATGTTGCTACTATATATATGAATGCCTAGAGTTATTCCCAGTTATCGAACCTGTCGCATGTTCCCTGGATGAGCTTTAGATTCACTGGTCCCTATGTTCTGAATACTTGTGCATGGTTGTCCCCCACCTTTTGCCTTGATGAATATTGCTAGTGCGTGTACTTGTTGTTTGCAGTTGTTGCAACAGCTGCCTTCTCCAAGGAATGCATTGCTCTACACTATAAGCATCATTGGGGTCTCGCTTGTGAGTTCCTAGGGGACGTTATTGGGATTCACATAATTATATCATGTTAAAACTGCATCTCAAGACTCAAGACATCTCCCTAGGCAAGTAGGCATCACGGATTCAATAGTGCACCTCTGCAATTGCATCTTGCAGCTTGCCGATTTTATGAACTATCCAGGGATCTACATCACAGCAATCAAGATGGCCATTAGTTACAGGGAAAAAGCAGGAACAATACCTTGGGAATATTTGTTCTTTCGATAATATTATTTACTCATATGACTCAAAAAGAACAAAGTACATGAAAAAATGGAGAGAATTTATTTTGAACCAAGCAATGTATGAACACAGAAACTACGTCGACTCCATAACTTCTATGTGTGAAGAATGACACGGGAAGATCTAGTGACGTAATAATAACGCCACAATTTTATATTTACTCAAACATGTAGTTATACTCTGTTTTGACCGTACGTGTTTATTAGATATTGTATTTAAGAATCATGCCTCCTCCTTCTAACAAATCAAACACACAAGTCTGCAAACCTTAATTTGGTTCTAAGAATATAGTATATTTTTTGTTTTCCTAATTCTTATGAGTTCCGTTATCCTGCAAATCAAAGAGACAAACTGTTCTGTTAGCAATATTTTCCGCGAATTCTTGTCAACAGAGTACCCTCAGGCATGCTCTGCTCCCAACCTGACTAAGAACTTTCCTTTTCGTTCTTTTATTTTCTTTTTTCTGCACAAACCTTTTGTACACATTATTTAAAAATTAATAAAAATACGTAGCAGAATCCTGTTGTTTTCGTAAAAGAACTTTGACTAAGACAGGTGTACAAAGATTCAATGGGAATACATATAGGCTTCACTTTGCATTGACTATTAACAAAGCCCATTTCATTTTTACTTGTGCATATGTTTTGACTTTAATTTAACTATGTTTATCACTCTTTTCGTTTCGAAATATAAGACATTTTATAGATTTTAATATAGACTACATACAAAGAAAAATGAATGAATAGATACTCTAAAATATGTCTATATACATATGTATGTAGTTCATATTGAAATATCTAGAAGGTCTTATATTTCGAAACCGAGGGAGTAGAAATTTAGGATTCATTTGTTCTGCCCCTCTATCAAATTAAAGACACAAGTCTACAAAAATTTAGGATTTCGGCGTCTCCGTCTTCTCGCAAATCAAACACCCACAAAATCTCCGACATTCTTGTATTTTTCGATCCTCTGATGTGTACATGTGTTCTTAGATTTTATTTTTTTTGAGTTTTCCCTTTCTCTACGATTTTCAATTTGCTGTAAATCAAATGACCCCTCAGAAGGATCAGGTGTTACCATCATGGCGATAACGGAACAGTTTTTTATTATTATTTGAGATGTTTTGGGTGAAATTCTTGTGAAGCAGAGTACCCTCAGGCATGCTCTGCTCCCAACCTGACTAAGAATTAACAACAGGTGTGCACTGCATATGCAGACGGGCTTCACTCTACAATGAATATTAACAAGCCATTTGCATAAGCATATGATCGTGGGTTCATGGCCGGATGATCATCGAGCGTCCTCCATGCATCACGGGAGGTGGCGGTGTAGGGTGTCGGGCGACATGGAGATCATCTGGAGGAGGCTGGAGCTGGAGAAGGTCTCCTCCAGGGAGATCTCGATCTTGCTGCTGCTCCCCATGTTGTCCCTGACGAGGTGCATCAGCTCCCGCGCCACCGCCACCATCCCCACCCCGCTCTCCGCGCTCAGCAGGCACCGCACCGCCAGCTCCAGCACCTTGCGCACCTCCTCCGCCGCCGCCGGCAGCTGCCCCTGGCTCTTCTTCCCCGACGACGACGCCAGGAGCAGCGTCGGGTCGATCACCTCGTGGAGCCTGCCCTCCCTCACCTTGGGCGCCACCGAGTCGAACGGGTTCTGGTGCCGCAGCCCCGTGAGCAGCTCGATCAGCAGCAGCCCGAAGTTGCACACCACGTCGTGCTCGTGCGCCCCGGCTGTTGACGACGACGACGAGCCGTAGTAGTGGTGGTGGTAGCTGGTGGCCGCCGGGGTCGAGGAGACGAGCTTGTGGCCGGCGATCTTGGCGCTGAGGTCGGCGTCCAGGAACACGTCGCTGGAACGGAGGTCGTGGAGGAAGGTCGGGGCCGTCTCGTGCGCCTGCAGGTACGCCAGAGCGCTGGCCAGCTCGATCGCAATGTTGACGCGGTGATACCAGCCGAGGGTGGCGCGGTTGCCGCCGACCGTCCGCCGCAGGTGGTCCTCCAGCGTGCCGCCGGCGAAGTGCTCGTGCACCAGCAGCAGCGCGCGCGCGCCGGGGTCCTCCGGGAGGCAGAAGCCGACGACGCGAGCGATGTTCGGATGCGAGACCTCCGGAAGCAGCGAGACCGCGTCCAGGGCCACCCGTAGCTTGTCCTGCGTCTCGTAACCGATCCTCTGCACCGCCACCATGGTGCCGTCGTCGAGCACGCCGGCGTGGATCGCGCCCTCGGCGTCGAGGGGTTTCTCGCCGCCCTCCTCGAACCGCCTCGTCGCCGCGTCCAGCTGCTCGTACGTGAACTGCCTTGCGTTGCACACGCCCCCGAGGATCTTGGGGATGCACGCCGGGTCCAGGTCCCACCGCAGGTTCACGTCGCCGGAAGGCTGCCGGAGGAACAGCCAGAACGAGACCGCAGCGGCGAGAAAGAACACCGACACGAAGAACCCGGCGAGCGCCACCGCTTTCTTGGAGCAGAACCTTCCCTGGCAACAAGCAGCGCCGTCAACATCGCCGCAATCGAGCCGCTTGGAGCAGCCGGTGCCGTGCGCAAAGCCGTCACCAACAAGCCCGGACGCGCACGCGCAATGCACCCCACCACGCACCGTCGTGGCGTTGACGAGCATGGCGCCGTCAGCGCAGGCCGCGAGCGCGTTGCCCCTCGGCACGGCCCACTCCACCTCGATGGCTCTCGTCACGCCTGCCGTCGCCGGCGACCGGTTCTTGACCCAGCTAGAGAAGCCCCGGCACCCGAAGCCGGCGAACACGCCGAGCCTGTCCCCGGGCTTCCAAACGCTGCCGTCGGAGAGCGGGTAGCAACACCCGGAAGCCGCGGGCTTCTTCCCGGCGCAGGCCGGCGCGGCCACGTCGTCGCAGCCGGCGCGGCAGAGCGAGGAGTCCTCGCAGGCGTAGAGGCGGAGCACGTTGGCCGGCGCGACGGCGAGGAAGGACGCGGCGGCGTCGAGCGCGGCCGCCGGGGAGGACGGGCGCGAGAACGCGGCGTACGCCGGGTCGCACGGCGGGGCCACTGGCGCGGCGTAGTCGATGAGGAAGGACGTGCCCGAGGGGAGGAACTCCAGCACGCGGAAGGCAGCAGCGCCGAGCGTGAGGGTGAGCGTGGCATTGTGGCCACCGCTAGTGTTCTCGCAGGTGAGGTGGAAGAGGGACGAGGAGTTAGCATCGGCGGCAGCGCAGGCAGCAGTGGAGTTGAGGTGGAAGGGGAACGGGAGCACGAGGTCGCCACAGCTTTCGGCCCCGCCACTGCAACTGCTGCGGGTTGGCTCAGCGCCGGAGACGGCTCTGACGAAGACGATAAGGATGAGCGGGAGGAGATGGTACAGCGGCAGCGGCGGCGGGGGAGACATGGGTGGAATGCGGCAGCAGTGGACATGGCGCTACGGTGGTGCATCGCTTTGCTACTAGTAGTGGGTAGTATCGGTGATGACGGAAGAAGATTGGGGTTGGGAACGGTGAACTCGATGGTACGAGCTACGTGGGTTGGCGCGCGAAGTTGAGCAGTTTAGTGAGGCAACTGCATTTGTTGGTGCGACGTTTGCATGGTTCTTCGTTTCTTTTGATTATCAGTTCACGTGCGGGTTGATTATGTGTCCCCTACCAGATCGACGATTTTTGTAGGGGGATGATAGGCGTCGGCGCGCCGGCCTAAAACTTTCGGCCGGTCGCAGACCACCGGATTAAGCCGTGTACGCTGGAGCCGTTCGTCGACGCGTTCGCCAGCACGTTCGTCAGAGCCGCTCGCTGGAGCTGCTCGTCGACGCGGTCGTCGGAGCTACTCGTCGGCTTGCTCGCCGCCGCTGCTCGCCGGAGCTGCCGCTCGTCGGTGCGCTCCCTTGCACGGTCGTCGTAGCTGCTCACCGGTGGCCACGCTCGTCGGAGCTGCTCACCGGTGGTTACTTTTACTGGTTTCAGCACTCTTGTTCCCTTTGCTCTATTTTGACTCGTTCGCACTGCCTCATACTCTTCGACGAATGCTTAAATACCAATCTTAAGCTTCATCCTCTTCCTCTTGTGCTTCATCCTCTTTCTCTTGAGGCAACATGTTTAAATCTATAGCTCCATCATCTCCCTCTTGAGCTTCTTCCTTCTTAGGGATTCAATTCAAATTAATACCTTCATCCTCTTGCTCCTACGGTGCACATCGAACCGGTGTCAAAACTTGGTTTGAATGTGCATCTACGATGCTAATCATGTTTTGTATACGCACATTCTGTTGACGAGGTGTGGGACCTAATGTCAGTGACCGGAAGGCGGGGTCGGGCGTGCCAAAAACAACCTAATATTTTATTTTATTTCTCACAAAAAGAAGCTTAATTTTATTGTTTTTAAAATAACCCTGAAACGTCACTATGACAATTGGGCACCACCTACGAGGAGACAATACAACAAAAGAAAATTGGAACACAAATTTAGCACCGCCCAGATTCGAACACAAGACCTTTAACGCTAGCTCAAACAAGCTAGCCATCAAATACGTATCACTTGCTGTACAAATTGGGACGCAAAATATACAAGTATTATTTCAAAATAGTTTTGTATTTAAAATAATATCTATGAATTATAATATTTTTCATAAATTATAAAAAAATCATGCATTCTCAATGCATTAAAAAATATACATTTATTTCTGGATGTATTCATGTAGTCAGATAAATATTCATGTATTCACTTTACGAGAAATATTATTACTTAAAATACAGTTCTTGTAATTTTAAGATATATTCAAGCATTATTTGTACAAATAATTATATATTTTAAATAGTAAATATGATTTTTAATATTTTAAGGGAAAATAGTTAATATGAATTTTAATCATTTTTAGAAAATTTTAATTATATTTATGAACTAAAAATACTAGCATGATACTAATGGGCCGCCTTCACAACCCATTTAACCCCCATCTGGGTCATTAGGTTTTTTAGTGCCAAATATGAGTCACCAGATATAACTATCACAACAAGACAACAAGCTTGACTTTGCTGGGTGGCTAGTACCTTCGGCTTGTCAGGATGAGGTCGTGTGTTTGAACCCTTGAATTTTGCATATTCGTTTCCTCTTTGTACTTTTTCCTGAGGGGTGGCCCTGCTGGTTTTTTATGGGAAAAAATATCAAGGGGCTCTTTTGTGATAAAAATATTTCAGGTTGTTTTTCGCAAAAACCCAAGTCACACGCCCATACCCGCCTTTCCAATCATTGACAATGGGTCCTACGCCATGTTGCCGCGCCTCATCTGCACGTACGCTGAGCGTATACAAACGTGATTAGTACCGTAAATGCATGCCAAAGCCAAGTTCTATCATCGGTTCAAAATACGCCGCAAGTTTTAGCACCAAACTAACTTTTTTTGTCAAGTTCAAGCACTTGTGATGTAATTGACTCTTTAACAAGACAAATATCATCGTGCGGAAGTGAGAAAGTTTGTGTACTTCAGATGCAACCAATGAGAGACGATAGCACGGGTTACATACAACCGTTTTGGATCACACTTCAATAATAAAATAAATGTTTATGCATTCTGTCATATTTTTGCCGGCTGTTACTATTTATTTCCTTCTTTGCTTTTGTTTACGTACTTAAGATGTTATTCATACTTTGATACTCTGTTCGTTAAATAAATGCTTTATGCATCGCTTGATGCAAAGGCCCGAAGTATTCCTCCTTTCTGCAAAAAATGAGCAACCATATGCTATGGTCTGCTGGTATTCTGCATCATCAAGGTGGCTTGAGGAGGATTCCATGGAGCTGAGGAAGGCAACACGAACGGCCAGGATGCAGCGATTGCGTCGAATTCAGGCGGTGGTGGCGACATCCATGTCGGGGAGTAAGACAGTTGTGTCTTTCATTCGAGGCGGATTAGCACATAGCAAATGTTTTACGAAATGCATGAGCCCAAAGTAAATTATAGAGTTAAGTTTGGGGGTTCGGTTACAAACCACACTTTTTTAAAGGAGCAAATATACTGTTCTAAAGGATATTCGGCCGTTTGCTGTCTAAACTACAAGTAATCGGTTAGAGATGCTATAATATACAATAGTTGCACCGAACCTGTACAAGTATGGAGCCCTACCATCCCTGCTATGTTTCAAATAATCCGCTGATGACCTGTTCCAGTTGCGCAGCAGTATATGTTGGTTTCTCTCTACGGGTCCTGTTTAACCAAGATCTTGCCTTCTCCTGTGATGCTTTCAAGAAGTTGAGATATGTTGGGACAATCAAATCTATTATCTGTTGACGCAGTCTCATCTTAAACCTACTTTGAACTTTCCAAGTCATCTGACTATCACAGATAGAAAAGAACTCGTCAGTAAATTTATCAAAGGACGAATGGTCTGGCCTCTTCAAAGAATCTGCATCCAAATGTCTCACAAGTGGAACCCAGTATTCGTCAAGGTAGCTGTCGATGTATTGCTCAGTCAATGAAATTAAATTACTCTCTATTCTGGGAGGGAGCAATCCTAGATGACACTTCAGTTCCAGAACATAATCTATGTTACTCAAGAAGAATATGCACCTTCGCCCCTTTTCTTGGAAAGTTTTTTCTCCACATTCTCTGAGCTTTGATACCAGACAATCACACATGTCAGAGCACGGCTCAGTGTTGTAATCTCCAGCTGATTCAAGTATTGACTGCAACATATTTCTGTTACGATAGAAAAATTCCAGGACTTGTATGAAAACAAAAGTTGCTTGATGAATGGTAGATTGTCGGCTGCTATGGATGTCATCTGAAGTCGTCTGAATCACTCCTCTGAAAGCATTCACCATCTTATTAATAATACCAGCAACCTCACCAGATCTGCTGAAATGCAGATCTTGTATATTGAATAGAACATCAACAAGTGTGTCAAAAACAGTCAGCTGTTGTGAAATATGGACATCAGACCATGCTGCGTCACTGAATGAACATGCAACCTCAAAGATCTTCTCTAAAGATTGCCCAGCTACCTCTGCAAAGCATTCTTCAGACAATTCCCGATTCTGCTCAAGCAATTGTTGCTTACTTATACAAACAAGTTTGGTAGTGATTTTGAGCCTCATGACCCAAGTCATTGCTGTTTCATTGGTCAGCTCACAAGGACCTGCAACGGTCTTTATGCCTTCCTTGAGGATCCATGGGTTGTCATGTACATCAGACAGCCTGTAATATGGATAAGATTCAAACTTAAGAATGTACTACAAAATGCATACATATAAGGTTTCTAGAAGTTTCTATAAGTCATAAAGCATCAAAGACACTATTGTGCTGACCAAAAACATCAATTGAACTAAACATTGTACGATACATCCCAAAAAGAAACCTCATAATGTAAAGACAAACAGAACACAATTGATTCGCTTCAGATACTCTGGAAATTTTAAAATATGTTTTCATAATGTACCTGGTTTAAAGCAGGACCTTGCTTAAAAATTACAGTTTTGCCTTTTGGAATGAGACGGCTCAGTTTGGACACCTGCTGCACTCTTTAATGAAATGTAACTTGGATAACCTGACATTGATGATAACTACTGGTTGTCTGTAATGTCCGAAAGGCATCATTGGGATGTACATGTACCCTTTCCTTTTTCTTTTTTAAGTATGACTGGTGTTACGAATGGAAGTATAATTACCTACTGAAAGGATTCAACTAACATTGTTTTGCTAGGTACTCCATGTATCTGCTAATTTTGACTTCCAAGTGTGAGCTAAAAATCACCAGGTGGGGAATACTCTGTAATCTACATGCACAAAGGATAGTTTCCCAAGTAAAACATGAACATTTCTTGGAAAGCATTGACAAGAACAAATGCATTTAAATATTCATTTGTTTCGCATTATTGTTATGGTTAGGGCAGGATTCATTAAAATAAGGCTATGGCTGCACGGCCTTCTGTGTGCCCCAAGCATGCAGAAGCTGGACATGACAGTTTACCCCCGCTGTGAGCACCAACATTTGCAAGAGATGTGTGGATGCAACATTTGGATTGGAAGAAACCGCAGGGTTACAAGGACTGGGTATCCAAATGCTGTCTAGCAAGTGTAGTTTTTTCCACACTGGGAACTGAGCATTTCAGTAATTGGAAAGATTGCCCGTGCCCTGCTTGTCCTGGAGACCTGGGAGCAGAAAAAGACCAGACGTGCACCAAAAGAACAAGCACACGACCGAAAAAATACAAACAAGAAAAACACATCCTCCTTTCAAAAAAAAACACATCCATCTAGAAATAGAAAAGAAGCCTGTTCATGGAAAAGGAAAGGCCATGGAAATAACTCAAGTGGGGTCCCCAAAAGAGCTACTGCTCAGACAGAGCACTGCAATCGTGCAACAACATGATGACCAATTGATTAAAGAGTGGCAAACCAAGCTGTGGTTGGATGGTTAGAGAAACAGCGGTATCCCAAGCCCACCAGGGTTTAAGTTCTGAATTTATATCAGGATTTCTCGCGATGCGCATTCAGTGGGAGGGGACGTTCCTGTCGACGGCAAGGTGCCTACGCTGACTTCATAAATTTCAAGATGATATGCTGCCTCAGTCTTTCGAAGGTGCTCATAGGGATAAAGTGTGCGTGTGTGCGTTCATAGGGTAAGTGTATGCACGTGTATATGAACGTTTATGTTTGTACTGTGTTTAAAAAAAATTGATTAAAGAACGCCTACGGAATCAAATGTGAAGTACAGAAAAATGATTGGATAGTGAGGGTAGTGAGGTTGGACGTGGGTGGACCAATTGATTTGGTGAGTGCGTGCGGAATCAAATCAGACATACATGAAGAGAGGGAAGGATCCGTGATGGTCGGAGCATAGATATATACTAGTATACCTGTACAGGCCGTCGCCTGGTGGAGCATCGGGAAGATATCGATCCAAGTGAGTCGATCCTGTTAAGAAGAGATGGGCATCCCCTGTTTCCAGAAAGGAGATGGGTGGGTAGTACATGTACCCATCACTAAGATCCTCGTCGTCATCGTCGCCGCTCGAGTCGTAGTTGGCTGGGTGCTGCACCACGGAGGGGATCCAACGGGCCCCGCCTGCGATCTCCAGGCGAAGGGCGGCGATCACCGCGGCCACCTCGGCGGAATCCAGCTCCAAGTGGCTTGGAATGCGGCGAGGTGGACTGCCACGAATCTGATTGTCGTCATCCAGCACCGGAGCGCGCGGATAACCGGATAACCACGTGGCGACGGCCCACCGCTTGCCCGGAACATTCAGCATCCAAGCGCGCGGATAATCGGTTAACCACCTAGCGACGGCCCACAGCTTGCCGGGAACATCCAGCGAGGCTCCGAGCAGGGCGAGGTAGAGCGAGCTGTGACGACCCTGCCTCGGGCCCAGCTCCAACGCCTGCGCCTCGATGGGAGGTTCAGGCTTCTGCCATCCCTTCGGCTTGTTCATCTGGACGTGCGGCCCGACGCTGATGATTTGCGCATTAAACTTAGCCTTCCGTAACGCTCGCAGTATAATCTCTGGGTCCAGGTGCGCCACCACCTTTAGCACCCCCTTCTTGTCCAACGACATCGAATCGATTGCTGGCAAAAACCCAAAGCACCAAGCTTGCATTATAGCTCACATGGCCATTAATCATCAATTGAAAAAAAAATATATGCTTATCTTTCCGCACGTACCATGGAACTTTGAAAGGACTTTGAAGGCACTGGATTTCCACCGCTTGGATGAAATGTCTGCTATCTTGAATCTGATCGTCTGCGAGATCGATAGCATGACCGAATCAGAGAGTGAGCAAACGCTTAGAGGCCGTACGTTGTGACCAAGTGTTTTTAGGAGGCAGCTAGGCTAGGAGATGGTGAATCTACCAAGTCCATTGCCTCCTTTATCTACTCTTTCTAGGGTATTGATGTCAGAATTTATTTATTTATTCTCCTCAAAAGTACTACATTTGATTCTCAGGCGATAGGATTTCCACATGATTTTAGGAAGGTTCAACTTAGGAATTCTTATAATAACAGCCCTTTAGACCATATGATACAAACCACCAAATTTTCTATGAAATGCAATGTTTACCCTAATTTTATAGGAATATCCCCACGAGCTCAATTGTTTTCTGAAAAGAATAAGCATTTCTCTCTCTCTCTCTCTCTCTCTCTCTCTACACAGCCTCTTCATTCCTCAAAATCTCAATCTTTATTATGCACCATAAAAAAGGCACAATTTCACAACTTCCTATAGGAATATACTGATGTGACATTTCAATCTTCCCTTTCTTATTCTTATTGATGTCGTCCAAATCGATTGAGATGGAATTGCTCATCGCCGAGTTAAAAAGGGGCGAGGAGGGTTGATAGCAATAACTATCTATGGGTCATAATGTTCTCTTTTTTTTTAAAAAAAAAGGCAGTTTAGTGTTATGTGCTTTCTTGTCTAGAAGTTTGCTACTTATTTTTCATGTAATCCCTCCGGTCCTTTTTGCTCAGCATATAAGATTTGTCTGAAATCAATTTTTATAAGATTTAACAATATTTACACGAAAAAAATAGCTGTACAATATGAAAATCAAATTCATGCGCGTCTAATGATATAGATTTCTTATTGTAAAATATCATTGTGATGTCCGGCGACTGTAGATGCTCTAAGATGTTGTAGGTGGTTTTTGTTTGTCTTTCTTCTATATTCAATTTGTATTCTCATTTCAGTCAGAATCCTTTCTCATAGTTTGGGGACTTGTACTTGTCAGCCATGCACTTACTTGTTATGATGATACAAAACAAAAGATTAAGTAATGATTGAACGTAAAAAAACAACCAATTTAGTTGCAAGAAACTAAACTTATGACATTAGGGATCGCACCTTCTGCGTCAATAACTCCACACTCGCATGTCCCTTTTTGCTTGTGCTCCTGGTAGAAAAAAAAGTCAACATTTGCAGGACAAAATTTTATTTTACACTTTTACAGCTCGAATAGACACTAAAAATTCCTGAAATATTTAATTACTTTTAGTTTTTTATACTTCAAAAACAACAATAGGTTACTTTAGTTTTTTTATGGCTTTATTCCTCAGTTTGTCAGCCGTTGTGCTAATAATGCTGCAGGCTGTTATACAGTTTTTTGTTTTTCATAATCAAGAGAGAGAAAGAACATGCTGAACCAGGATAAGAAACCGTACCTGTCGATTAACTGAGAATTGTTAGCAGCGTCTTGGTTTATATCTTCCTGGGACTCTTGCTTTTGACTTCCACATAGTTCATTTGATGTTGATGGGACTGAATGATGTTTTTCTAGAGGACCATACTCTTCCACAACAATATCTGATCTTTTTATGCTGACTTTACTAGGATGTTTGCCAGTGGCGTTCTTGAATGCATACTCTGCAGCCTGCAAGTCATTTTCCTCTGCGCCGACAGCTGACCCAATTATTCCAGAAATCTCCTGGACGTTTGACAGGTGCTCAATGCCCACAAGCAAACCACCGTACTGCTCTCCTCTGTGAGAATTGAAACCTAGCTTAATCCTCTGAAGATTGGGCATGGCTCCTTCCTCAAACATCAGGCACAGTACACCACACCTGTACTCAAAATATTCTACAGCATTAAATGCTCCCGATGCGAAGCTGATTAGTTCTGTAGTTTGTCGCTGGACGTGCAATGTGAGAACAGTGAGGGCTGGCAATCCTCCCAGAATATGGATATCATCCCTGAGCAGTTCACCGACTACAACTTTCAGAATGCAGAGGTTGTTAAGCTGTCCAAACCACTCGGGGATTATACAAATGGGTGGCAGCAGCTCGATTGTCATCACTGAATTAGGAGGACTGCTTGACTCATCCAATAAAATGGCAGCACTAGGCACAGTGACATTTCTGAGGATCCCAGTCACATCAGGCAGTTCTGTCCCGCCTCCGAGACGGAGATGCAACAAGCTCTGAAGATGGACAACATCCGATGGAATAGCTGCTATTCTTGCATTTATTTCAAGTGTTTCCAAGTGTTCCAGACCTTGCATCTGATCTGGTAGATGTACAGTGTCGCTGCAGGTGACCTTCAAATATCTCAACAGAAGCAATTCAGAGATACCACTGAGGTCTACACCAGTGCTTGGTTGATCATCCCAAATATGGAGGATGAGGAAGCGAATAAGCTTAAAGTCTGAGATTGAAGGCAAACAGCTACTCAGTCCAGTATAAGCAAGTGATCGAACTTGCGACAGTCCTGTAGTTGTACTTTCTGGTGGGGTTGCATATGTTGCACTGCCGAATTGGAGGGACAGACGACTAACCTTGTTGGCAAGTCGTATTGTCCTTTGAGAATAATCTATTACATTGATAAAATTCTCCTCTTTGGACTTAGATGTAATAAAATCATGTACCAAGTGATGCACTGCATAGTACAGTACGTCATCACTACTGTCGACATCTATATCTTGTATCAGACCCATACTGACAAGCTTATCGAAATAGCTCTCGGCAACTTTCATTTTGCCAGTCTCTGTTGGAGCACAGATAAAACCTTCAACTACCCATTGCTTTAATATATCTTCCTTCAAGACTTTATAGTTCTCCGGGTACAAACTGAGATGCAATAGACATGTCTGCAAACAGCTGGAAAGGCAATTGTAGACAAAAATGAGTACTTGTTTCATTATCTCGTCGGAAGTTGTATTTGTGGGCAAACTGTTGACTACAAAATTCTGTACACAAGCCCCAGAGGCTGATTTATTGTGCAGTTGTGCCGGGTTGATGTGACGATAACTTTCAATGGAAGCTTCTATTGTTAAATAAACGAAATCCTGTAGCCCTTTCCAGCGCCCTCTCGTTTGTTCCCTGTTCTCTACTGCATCTGCTTCCCGTTGGCTTGCTAGAACAGTGGCTATGCTGATAATTGCTAGTGGTAAACCAGCACATCTTCTCGCAATCTCATCTGAGGCTTCATCAAACTGGCGATAATCTTCTTCTCTAGAACCAAGCACTCCATTGGTGAACAGTTCTTTTGAGTTACTCAAGTTAAGAGGTTCCATCTTAAATATGTCCTTGGATGGATAAGTACAGCATGCACGAGCAACATCCTCGATTTCCGTCGTTGTTACTATTCTGCTGTAATGATTACCCTCCGGGAAAGCGTCACTAACAACATCCCATACTGATGTAGCCCATAAGTCATCAATTATAAGGAAGTACCTGACAGTTTTGTTTTTGGTATTAGGAACAGTGTTTTTTCAGGAAATAGAAATTCGGCCACATAAAAGGATTTTTTTTAAATAACAAGGAAAAGAAATACAACCAGTTAATGATTGATTTTTGTAGTTGCTTCAGAAATTTGGCATGAACTACCAAGTGTAGCGGAAAAATGCTAATGGATGACGGCTGCTCCATAAAGCCCCTACTCAATACATACAATATATATTCACTTCAAAAAAATTACGAAAAAAATATGCATACTCATATACCTATATACTACTCCCTCCGTTTCTAAATATTTGTCCTTTTAAAGATTCAGCTACGGACTACATACGAAGCAAAATTGATGAATCTACACTCTAAATCATGTCTATATACATCCGTATGTAGTCCGTAGCAAAATCTGTAAAAATACAAATATTTAGGAACGAAGGGAGTACGTAGCTATAATTATTTATTTTCATGTATCTCATACAATTAAAAAGACGAATATGTATATCAAAATGGGCTGCTATTTGTTGTTGTTGTTGGGCTGAGTTATTTTTTTCGCAGATTACAAATCACCTTATTTTTGAACGAAATTTTATAGATCCATAATGAATATGTACAAGTTTGCAGATAAGTGTTATTATTTTTAAAATAAATAAATAAATACGGTTTTCAAAGATTTCAAACAAAGGGGCTTCATGGAGCCTAGCCACTTAAGCTTCACGCTCCGAGTGTAGTTCCCAACAATAAAGGAACGTGCCTAGCCCAATTGGTTCCGAGAAGACTAGCTAAATAATCACAATCCATTAGAGGGATCTTCAAGCACGCCAATTTGAATATAATGTAAGGGTTTCTTTTATGTATGTGGCCAAAGGTATTTCATTGGAATTCAGACAATTGTATGTCATGGATATTTTTCCTTGTAGAACGTGTTCTGTTTAATGACTTGGATGCAATAGGAGTTCTTTGTAATATGATCTCCGACGGACTTCGCCACATCTTAATTTGTTTTTGTCCTCCGCCTATGGGCCGTGGACATGGGAATGAAGGCTACATACCTTCCGTGATAGCGAACGCGACCATGAACTTCCTCCTCTGCCCCACGCCATTGGCCATCTGAAAGTTTGAATGAGCTCCCCGGTATTACATCAAGAGTACTAGTGCAGCAATTTTCTCTCACCTTCATCTCTACTTGTCAAGCCGGGATAATAGGAGTACTAGTCCACTAGCTGTGGCTGGCCGCGGAGATGTCTGCCTAGCACGCGGCGGACGCGGAAACGCCGGCAGCGGACACGAAGATGCCGAAGGCTGGCCGTAGACTGGATGCAGGTACGCCGGCGGCTGAAGCGGAGACGCCAGCGGCGGACAGGACGAGGTCGGTGGTCGGCTGTAGATGCAGAGATGCCGGCGGCTGACGAGGAGATGCTGGAGGCGTCGCCTGGCTCTGGCGACTCGGGGGGTCAAACCCTAGCGCCGCGACCGGCCCTCTCCTCCGCCCCTTCCCGTCTCGCCGCCGCCAGAGGCTCCCGCCGGCAAAGCTCGTGCAGGTCCCAGGGACGGCAGCGGCGGGGCGTCTCTCCCTCCGGGTGGCGAGGTGCGGCCACGAGTGGCGCAGTGTTGGCGGCGCATCTGGCGGCGGTCTTGCTCGGCGCGTGCTGTCGTGTGGTGGTGGAGGCTCGGCGGCGGAGGGCGACTTTGCTGCAGCGACGCGGCGGCCGGAAGTCCTGGTGGTCCCGATCTGGATCCAAGGCGTCCAACGAGCCGGTCTGGCACAGCGTCGAGCCTGCTGGTGGCGTGGGGCAGAGGTGGTGGCCAGCGGGGTGTGGTTGCACGCTGCGTGGTCGTGTTGGTGTGTGTGCAACCATGCCGGTCTGGTGTGCTCCATGACGCCCAGATCTGGCTTTCCAGCTGCTTGCTTGGCCTGCCGGCGGTTCCGTGGCCACGACCAGGGGGTCAGCGATGGATGCTGCTGACGGGGACTGTCTACAGCGGTGGTGGGGTGTGGCCGGCGGCGAGGGCTGTATGCGGGTGGTAGTCGGCACCAACTTGACTTCGGCTGTGATGGTGCTCGAGGTGAGCGTCTGTGTCATCGGAGCCTCGTGCTTGTCCCAGCGGGGACGCTCGCCGCAGACTGGTACGAGAGCAGGGAGGTTTCGGGCTGCTGGGCTCAGTTGCCATCTTCGACGGAGATGACTGGGACAGGACGCTTCGGGCGAAAGCCTTGTGTTACCTTGTCGGAAAGCTAACGTTGTCTGCTCAATCATGTGGCCCGGGCGAAAGCCTTAGATCCATCTATGGATGGAACAACAACACCGTCTCGATGTCGTTTTTCCTTCTTGGAGTGTTGTTTTTGGAAGCCACGGATCCGTGTTTGGTGTCTGGGTTGAAGTGTTTGTTGGACTGTTGGTGTGTAGGGTGGTGACGGTAGAAGCGGCAACCAATCCCTTGGTCATCATAGTGCTAATGGTTGACCTATCTCTTGGGGCTCGCGGCGACGATGAGGTCTTGGCGTTCAGTACCCTTCGACGGCGTGTGAGGTTTTGTTGCCTTGCATAGTGCCCCGGTTCTCTCTATTTATTATGGTGGCCGTGGTGTGACCTAGAGGAGGTGCAGGGCCTGTCTCGGTGGAACATTGCCCTTCGGCACGGTCTGTGGCTCTCTCTGCCGCGACGTGGCTAGGCAACGTGATGCCCTTCGACGGTGGCTGCGACTTCCTAGCTTTTCAAGGGCAGAGTGATCGCAGGACAGCCGGTGACTTCTTCTCTACATCTTTTCGGTGATGGATCTCCTTTCGACTGATTCAACAAAGCTTGCTTTCGCTCTTCTCGGTCCAACTAGTGGTGTGGATGCCAAGTTCTTGTACTGGCTGTTTGTCGTAGCTTCTTTCTGGTTCTTCTTCTGTTGTTCTTTGTGTTTTCTTGTGTGGGTCGGATGCTTTTGTTGTATCCGCTGTATCTTATTTTTATCTATAATAAAAATGGTTTAGACCGGCGTAGCACCATAAAAAAACGAGGAGATGCTGAAGACGCCGGGCGCGGATGCGGAGAGGCCGGAGAGGCCGGTCAAGTAGATGAGGGCGCCGTCAGTGGACACGGAGATGCCGGAGACAACGGCCTCCGTCTCCTCAAATTTCGGCCGGCACACGTGATTCCCACTGCCGCTGGTCCAATCCGTTTGTGCGGAGGAAGGGGATTAAGGCCAGGATTCCGTGTGCGGGTGTGCTACTGCGCGGTTAATTTTGTCCAAAAGCACCCAAAGTAGCTAATATGCACCTGCCATGGCCAGCCCGGCCCAGACAGCCCGACTCGACCCGGCCCAAAAATCCCATGCAAAATGAGACCAGCGGTCGGGCCGAGCCTGCTCGGGCTTGCGGAAACCCTGTTTTTAGCCGTAGTCGGGTCGGGCCGCGTTGGGCTTTTTCGGGCCGGGGCCACGCTTACACCCGATATATTAGGCCCGATGGTCAGGTCGGGCCAAGTTCGGACCTAGGTTTTTAGCAGTGGGCCGAGATATGACAAGGTATACTAGTTATACTCGTTGTATAGAGAAATGGAGGGAGCATCAACAAAATCTTACAAAATGAATGGATGAATCTGCACCAAGCCATCCGCCAATGAGCCGGACATCAACCGGTTTAGCGGATCCTCGACACGCACATCATGCGCATGCTCAATAATCTTCCCCGACATCTTTTGTTGTTCCATCATCAGGTGTGATCAATGCATTGACCTTGTATCGTCAACGTCATCATAACGCCAGACAATGCAATCCTCCTGTGTGCGTCGATCAACACGTGTCCAACACCAATGCCCCACTATGCCACGCTGTTGAGACTCGCTCCACCTCTTGACTTCTCCAATTCAGCACCTACTCCAAAACAATGCTCCTTGGAGGGAGAATGACACAAAAGATATCGCCATCTCCGATCCGGGATTCCCAAACCTAGGGTTTCCCCTGGAGCATACCGAGTTTGGTGACGCAACTTGCAACGACGATGCCATGACAAGGAAACGACATCAGAGATGCTGCCATCCTCCTACATGATCGAAGTTGGCACAATTTTCAGCAGCTATCTCGCCAGCTCGATCTCGCTACTGACTGGAACCGTGTGAGCCTCATCATGAGACGTACGCCACCACCACCGAGCGGTCCCTCCAACCAAAGCACACTCCTGAACCGATGCCCTCAAGTGGGACTACGATGCAGAAGCATTGCCATCACTCGATCCCGAGAAGATCTAGGATTTCCCCTATAGTTTCCCGTGTCATCTTGGACCCCAACACCTCGCCTCGTGCAACATGCCGGCCATCAAAGCCAATTCTGGTTGGGTCCCCGTGGACCAGCCCATTCGCATCAGCCCATGCAGCAGAACAAGGCTTCCATGGTGCTGCTTCATTCGCGCCGCCAACAACTATCACCACGTGTCATCGCCAGTAAGCAATCTGACATACTGTAGAGACCTAGATATGGGGACACACACTCCCACTCATCAAGATGCCTGGCACCACCCTGTGTCACGAGAGGAAGGAGCCTCTCCTTCACCGCCGCCAGCCACCCAGGCTCAGCCCGACAGCCTTCTCCAGCACGACGGAGAGGAGGAAGCGAGTTGTGGTGGAAAGCCTGGCTGCTAGGCTTGGGTGCCATCCGAGTCACCCGAGAGGGAGGTCGAGGGTGAGGGGGGGGGGGCGTGCGAATTGTTTTTCCTTTTAACAAGATTACGTAATTAACTATTTCATTTTACACAACAACGCGCCGGTTATCATCTAGTATATATAAATTACACTACATCCCTGGAATCAAACAAGTGACTTTATATTTACCTCGGGATATCTGGATTCACGTTCTTTCTTTAAATGCATGTCTCCACCAGCATACAATTAAAGCGATTGAAACTACTAGTACGAAGGTTCAAGAAAAGTGCACCTTTTATTTTGTAGGTGCTCGTTGATGTGGTGAATGAGCTCGTGCACCTCACTAGCGTTTGGTGGTTGGTGGGGACGAACTTGTAGCAGTATGCTCCTGAGGATCCTCCTCATGTCAGGTTTCTTGGCCGTCCGCACAAAAGCCCGGCAATCGAAATCCCCGAGTTTCTTCTCACGCCATAGCTGTTTGGCAAGCGTGGTCTTGCCGACCCCACCAACACCCACAATGGATACAACCTTGAGCTGCTTATCTCCATCGGCCAGCCATTGGCAGAGAGTATCAACCGGTCCGCCCTTGGCATGAAGGCCCACTACTGGATCTGGTTTCCGGCCGCCGGCCGTTGGAAACCTGTGGTCAACAACCGGACAAATATATGTACGGCTTGGGACAGACTCAAGCAGGTATCTATCGTACCGTTCATTAGCCGCCTTCACACGAGCCTTGAATCCGGAGATCTTCTCCATCCAGTCTGGTTCGGCGATGACACAGTTCTCCATTTCATAGGACAGCTCGCGCACATCCTTCATCCAGTTCATTGCTATATGGGGAGGGTCTTGTGCCTTAGATAGCTTCAGCAGCCGGGTTGTGAGTTTCCGGATGCCATCCTTAAGATTGGTGTCCCGGATTACATCTAGTTTCCCAGAAAGGGAGCCCATGGCACCCAAACAAGCACTAAACAGAGGTAGTTCCATGTCGAACTCTCTGCACACAAAACAACGAACCAAATCAACAAGAAATCACACTAATATGACCAGGTTTCTTCTAGCGTGAATAATCCATGGAGGACGCATCCAGGAGAAGAAACTCTAAACCGTTGCATCCAGGAGCGAATAGAAAAGAAAGTAGAGGTTTCTTCTAGCGTGAATAATCCATGGAGGACGCATGCGTACCAGTGGGGTTGCTCCTCGTAGCAGACGACGGCGCCACGTTAAGGTTGCTTCGGCCCGGAGCGGCAGATGTGGAGTGAATGGAGAGACCAATTCACGGAAGAGAAGTGCTCAACATAGAACTTGGCAATGAATCAATACTGTAACACATATCGTCTAGGGGTCCACTTCTTTTTTTTATGGAGATTACGTCTATGGGTCCACTTGAATAAACAATAGTGGCGAGCTGGCGATAACTTCCAATAATATACTCCTCCGTTTCCAAATATAAGATCTTTAGAGATTTCACTCTAGACCACGTAGGGAGCAAAATGAGTGAATTTATACTTCAAAACATGTCTATATGTAGTGCATAGTGAAATCTTTAAAAGGTCTTATATTTATAAACGGAGGGAGTACATACTATTAGCAAAAAATGCTAAGCTTACCGAACACCCTATGGATTCTTGGTCGTTGGCTCGTTGCTGCTCAAATTCGTCTCTTCCCTCCCCTGAGATGTAGGGTAACGTGGTAGATAGTGGTAGGGTTGGCGCATCTGTAGATGTATGAATTAACTAGATAATAATTGCTAGTGTATCGCAACGAGTATAGAGTCAGTTCTTTTGGTCGTTTTTTTCATAATCCTAACAGTTAGACCTCCCGTAGCTTTTCACAGAATCTTAAACCCATATTATCTTAACAATCCTAGATAGTTAGGGTGTAAACAACTAGAATTACCAAAAAAATAAAAATAGGTTCGAGACCTTGGAGAAGCTCGGGGGAGGTTTGGTTCTCAATATTCCCGGAGATCAGCCAAAAAAACTGGGCGTAAATATAGCATGTTAGCATGTGATTTACCTGCATATATTAATGTGATTGTATAAATAAATATTTATTAAATCTTGTCTATGATTTACCTACCTAAATGTATGTATTTTAGGATTTTACTTTGTAATCATTTATTTTCGCTTACAGCTGAAAACATGACAAGTCCATATAAGGTGGGAGAGAAAAGCTGGTCTTCAAGGAATGACGCTCACAAAAAGCATGGAAGGTCGGACCAAGCACTTCGCGTGACAAGAAAATAAATACTATTCTTTTTAAGTAGTACATTATATACTAGGTAATTGTGTGTGCATTGCAACGGGGTACAACGATGTTTTAGCCCTTGACCTACCAGTTCATATTGGGTCAATAGCTCCTGTGTGACATCTTTCATGGGAATTGGAAGAAGTGTGACGTCTTTCATCCGAATTGCTTTGGTGCGACACTTGCGAGCGACGAAATAGACCAGACACGACATGGCCCTTAATCTGAACTGATACCCTCGTTAGTTGTTAGGGGCTGGACCCATAACTTATCCACATAAGCGTGGGACCCATCACTTGTCCACTAAGCGTGGGACCCATCTCTTCGCAGCTAGAAGAGACAACCGCCCGTGCCCGTCCGCCCGCTGCCGCCCATTGCTTCCCCTTTCCCCATTCTTCCTCTTCTCCAGCGACCTAGTGCAGATGTCCAGCTCCTCCGCCACGCACTCAAGATGGCGTCGGTATGGTCCGGTGCCGCTCACAAGGTGCCCTGACGGCCCACGCCCAGAGCCTCTGAAACGGTTGGTCACTAGGACTGATGATAATGGAAATGTTGGGCGTGAATTTGTGAAGTGTTTGAACAAAACAATGGCAGGAAGTGATGGCAAGGTTAGATCTCAGTTCTTAGCCCGTTCTTTCACTGCCGTTTGCTCTGATTTCTCCATATTTTGTTTTTTTCCTCGAATTTGGAATTTAGGGTTCATATTGTTGTTTTCAGATCCTGAAGAAATGCACCCATTTCGAGTGGATGGATGAATATGTGGAGAAGATTCAGTTCGAGGGCTACATTGATTCGAGCGGGGCCGCTACCTGGGAGCTCAATTTGGACGGGGTGCCGTAGATGGAGAATTTGGGGAGCTCGGACAGAGGGGCGGGCAGAGTCGTGCCGATGGCGAGGTCTGCGCGCAATGCTGAATTGCACTTGGAGTCTGAACTGACCGGAGAACCGGAGAAGATCAAGAAAAATCTAATGGAGATGATTGATTTGCAGAAGCAAACAAATTTCATGGCAGGGGGGTTCTATTGTTGTATCATTGCTCTGTTTTTGTTTTACTTGCTATTCATCCGTCATTAGAGGGGGCATTTAGGTCTGTCAGGATAGAGGATGCGATCTGCGCGTCATGCCAAGTTCATGTAATGGAATCGAAGCAGAAATATTCAATGTTCATGCTCTGTTCTTGTTCTTGTTGTTGTTCTTGTTCTTTCAGTTAACACAGTGCACACACCCTAAATTCAGTTTGTAGTAAAAGTAATCTTGCTGCCGAATAGATGTTTGGCCGTGAGAAAATAACCAGGCCTAAATAGTGACCAGCACATCCGCCTAGGGGCACCATCCCTGTTTTATAGCATTGAGGCACACATGTTTAGAAAAAAATGCTTTGACTAAAATAAAATGTTGCTTCGGCAAATAAACCTCTAACAAACATATACTTCTTTACTTGTTTTTACTTTGGTCAAATTTTTATGTCGAATAAATGTTGGGTCGTATGTATTGTAACTTATTTATTTTGCTTTATATTTTTGTTGCTTGTCCACAGGGGCGATTTTACCGTCCGGTCACCCCGGGCACGTGCCCAGGCTCGATTCCCGCGCATACTTGTTCTGTGGCGAGCTCGCAAAACGACCAGAGTTGTATAAACGGTCAAGAATGAGAATTGGTAGCGAAAAAATGATTCCTTTTTTAACTAGGCCAATTATAATGCATGGGCCTTACTTCGTAGCCACATGCGCACTTAGTTTTCTCTTTGGGCTGCCGTAGCAGGCCATTGCCTGGCTGAAGTCACGAGGTGGTGGAGTTGTATTATTGCTAAAAAAAGAACGAGGTGCTCAGTACAAGTCGACCGCTGCTGGTTGTTCGTGTGCTCTAAATCACAAGCATGAGACGACCAACACATGCACCTAGCTTGGGCAAGAGTGAAAACAAAACTTTTATTTTTTTAAAGAAATCCATGTCACATCTTTGGTAAATATGTAAATTTTTGAACACAAATTCAATTTCATTTGGAATCTATACAAAAATTGGCATTATTGTTAGTAATTTCATATTATCACATTTTTTACTTTTTAGATACTGGATTTAGTTTTGCACACTTTTGTTCAAACATGTTTCTTTTTTGATTGTTTTTATGCATGTCTAGGGTTCCATGAAACCCAAATTAAATGGGGATATATGAAAGCCTCAGAAATCATTTTTGGAAACACGACAATAATAAGATAAGATAAGTAGTAGCATTGCACAGATAAGATAAGTAGTAGCATTGCATAGTACCACATTACAACTAACATATATAAGATAAAACACGACAATAATAGTACCCAAGCAGGACATTCATAGTATCATTACAACTTATATAGATAAAACGACACCCTAGATAAGATAAAACACCACCGGCTTGCTTGCTTGCTCCAAGGCCAACTCCTCCATGGCCAACTCCTCCGGGCGTCGTTCATTACTCCTCCGGGGTGTTGTCGATGGGGTACGGTAGAGTGTGCATGCGCCCCACGGTGGGGAAGATATTGTCATAGTCCGTGAAGATGTTATGGGTGGTGAAAGTGATGAACTCGCAGCCACACCAGAACACACGGCTGAGGAGGTAGAACGCGTCGATGGAGTTGGTGAAGTGGGCAAGGATAGCGACCACAACCCCATTATGGATAACCTCCTCGACTCGGTACATCCTTGGAGATCGCCAGGGGAGGTGGCCGAAGCCGAGCGCAAGGAAGGCGTTGGTGAACTCCCTTGCGCCCCTCTATCTTGACATCGACCACACACGGAGTGTCCTCTCGATGTACACGTTGGCGGGGTAGAGCCTCTCCGGCACGGTGAGGGGAAAACGCAATGTTGGCCCGGTGTAGTAGTTCATGGCTGCAGCGGAAGGTTTTGGGGTTGCTTTTGATGGTGAGAAGGGGTAGAAGAGACCCGAGAAGAGGATGCAGATGGGAGAGGATGGGTGAGGAGGAGGAAGATGATAGGTGGCTTAAATAGCCCTAGTGCGACGTGTTTACACCAGGTGGAAGTAATGAGCGGGTGGTGGTGAGTGGCATTAGGGGTGGAGGGGCGTGTGCATGTGTGTAGACGTATGGGAAACAGAAAACGGCATCAATAGCCAGGCTACGACGTTTCAGCGCTGCAAACTCTGTGTCGTCGGTCGGGGTTCACGCCTACTCGTTCTGTACGTGTGCCGCCCGTGCATGCAAGTGTGGAAACAGCTCGCGTAGCACACTGGCCATTAAAAACGCATGGAGAGATGAGCTCGATGCCATGCATGCAGCGGCTATGCTGTGAGGGCGGGCGGCGCAGGGCTGCGCGCGCATGCATGCATGCTTTTCAGTCCTGCTCAAATCGGATCAGCGTGGTGTCCATCGGTCCAACGGGTGGGCCGCGTTAATTAAGCCCAACAATACATGGCCGGCCTGCTCAATCTTATCCAACGTAAAAAAATGACCTGCCAATGAACTAACATCCGGCGGATCTGTGACGTGGCTCCCGATCCAGACTGTTGCTTCTGTTCACATCCATCCAATGGTCCAGGGTGCTGCGTTTTCAAATTAGCCAATCAGAGTGCAGCCCGCGGATCGCTGACGTAGCCCTAGTGCTTGATCCAGACCGTCCATTCACAACGATCCAATGGTCCAGAGGGGTGTGCGGTTTTGATGGGGTTTAGAGGGGTTTTGAGAGGTTTTCAACGATTAGGGTTGAGCATAACTAATTCAAAAAAATCAAAAATATATAAAAATTGTGCCGATCATCGTTCTATGTGACTAAGTATCTAGGAAAAATAAGAAACTTGGACTACGGATTTTTTTCATGAAAAACCTTCACAAAAGATGGCTACCAAGAACGAGGTTGTGGAGTATTCAAGAGAAGTGAGCTAGGGTTAAGTGTTAAACATGTCATAACTTATCGAAACGATCCAATCTCAGGATGGACACTTATATACACACACTACATGTCAAGTTCCCTTTTTTGGCTCATTTAGAGAAGGTCGAAAAAAACTTGTTTACAAATGGGTATGTTTTCCCTAGCTTTTGAGGGGTTTGGAGCTCATGTGGAGCACATTTTCATGTCCAGAGTTTCACATAATAAAATTGCTCCGATTAATGAACTAACATGAATAATAGTCCAAAAATCATTGTAACACCAATAGCACATATCAAATAACTTCAAATTTGAATTTGAGCACAAATTTGAATTTTGGCTCAAATTTGAATTTTGTCTCAAACTTGAATAGTATTACACAAATACATATCATATCAAAGTAATACACAAGTTTTAACAAGTTCCCATCAAAGTAAAAATACACAAGTTTGAAATAGAGTTACACAAATACCAAGCAAGTTTTTTTATTTAGAGAAGAACAATACTTCACTTCTACTTCTTCTTACCACTCGATTTCTTTTTCTTTTTCTTGGCACTTGTTGATCCTACGATGGGTACGACACCCAGTTCACTCAATCTCTTGGTTTTCTTCACTGGACCATCTAGGACAGCTTTACTTGGCACCACAACATCTAAATGAGGCGTACTTTGCACAACATCAGCTGCAACTGCTTCAATTTGTAACACAACTTCCAATATAGTTTCAGTTTGCACATCAACTGCATCAACTTCGGTTATAGTTTGCACCACATTCTGCTCATTTTGCTCATCTTGCACGACAATATCATCCAAATTTTGCTCATCTTGCACCACAACATCATCCAAGTTTGGCTCAGCTTGCAACATCATCCAAGTTTGGTTCATCTTGCACCACAACATCATCCAAGTTTGGCTCAGCTTGCACCACAACATCATCCAAGTTTGGCTCATCTTGCACCACAACATCATCCAAATTTGTCTCACCTTGCACAATTTCACCAAAACTTCTCTTTTTTCTACAACCATTGATTCTTGCCTTTTTGATTGCCCAACAATCTTCAACAACAAGGGGTTGACCTCCACGCTTCCTCCTGGAAAACAAAGCTTGTAATTTGGCTAGTACCTAACATAAACAACATCCAAATAAAAAACAAACTAACATAAACATACTTTGGCCTTTCAGGAGTGTAACGACATTTTGGAGATCCTTTTCAGTGCCCAAGTTCCTGGCACAACTTGCATCTATTTTTGTTACCTTTTTGGGGCCTTTTTGGCTTTCCATCCTTCTTTCCCTTGCCCTTTTACTACTCCCACCTTTATCAAACCATGCCTTGAATCTACTCTCTTTAGGCCTGCCATCCTTTCTTTTTGTTAGGGGAGGACACATAAAAATTCAATTTCCACTTCAGGCCACTGAGAGTGATCTGTAAGTGCTGTAATTGGAGTTGCATATGCAGTCTTGAATCTTGCTACTGAGTAATATTCGTGCAAATATGGGTGCATGTTTATCTTCGGTCGGGAGGCCAAGAAAAGTATGGCATGATCACATGGTTTCCCAGTGTGTTGCCACTCCAAACATGTGCAATCGTGCATTTCAGTGTTAAACAACATGCCTTCTACCAGTTTTGGTATCTCTAATTTCAGCACCCCAAACAGAAGATTTTTCAACGGATAAATGCGTAAGATTTCTGCTCCCGTTGACCACCTGTTGTACCACCGCAGGAAGCTTATCACCTTGTAGACAATCCCCAATCCTTCTTCTCAATTCCCACAAGTGCATGATCATGATCCTGATTTGGTCAACCATGTCATGCATAGGCAATTTTTTAACTTCTTCACCTTGTTGTTAAAACTTTCTGCCAAGTTGTTGTTGATATGATCACACTTGATAGCAGTGTTAAATCCTGACCGATACCATAATAGAGAATGGTAGGTGTTCACCCATGGACCAAACTCAGGGCATGCTGTCATTATCTTACCAAGATGATATGAATGTGTCTGTTTAGTGTAAGATCTTGCTGCTGGCCACATGCGACCAAATTCTTCACCTCTGAATTTTTTGATCAAATTCATCCACATATGGCCGAAGCACTCCCTCTGCTCACAATGAGGGAAAACATTCTTCACTGCGTTTTCTAGCCCTTTGCATGCATCTGTGTGGACTACCAAAGGTGACACTGGCCCTATGCATCTTTTCAACTGCATCATGAACCATGTCCACAAGACCTCTGTCTCTGACTGAAACAAGGCAATAGCAACAGGGAACATCCAGTTGTGTCCATCCAAAGCATTGCAAGCTGCCAATTGACCATTCCACTTGCCAGTCAAAAATGAAGAGTCTATGCTCAAATATGGACGATACCCTGCCTTGAAGCCATCAATGCAAGGCTTTAAAGCCATAAAAACTTAGAGAAAAGGACTCTTCCATCCTCTGTTACCTCGGTATCTATCTCCACAACACTGCCAGGTGACCTCTTCTCCACCTCTGCTTTGAAATTATAAAGCATCCTAAAAGTATTTTCCTAGTCACCATATAATTGTTTCATTGCCCTTTGTTTTGCCTTCCACACTGTGTTATACTTCACCTTAATGGGGTATTGCTTTTCCAAGTCTACTTTAAGTTTCTTTGCAGTAGTGTTTGGTTTCTTGGCTAAAATATGAGTGATCTTTTGTGCAATCCAAAGTTGTGATGTCATGGTTGATACTCTCTGTGAACTTGTAATACAAGTATGTGGGTGTGGGATTTGATTCACCCTAATGGTACTTCCATCAGGTTGGCGTCTAGCAAATATGTACCACTTGCAAGGCTTGACACTTCCATCAAAACCTCTACATCTTGCATAAAACTTCTTTCTATCAGTCCACTTAGTCTTGGCATCAAACTCATGTTTGACTGCATAAGTCTTGAAAAACATCCTAAACTCATCCATGTTTGGGAACAACTTTCCCACTGCAATAACAGGGTTTTTCCTTGTCATACACATTTACCAACTCATCATCATGTGCATCATCTACATCATCTGCAGCATCTTCCATCAGCTGTCCATCCACATCTTTAATTCTATCTCTGGTAGCATCAGTATCAGTAGGCATACTAGATTCACCATCCTTCTCCTCCTTATCTTCAACAGCTACTGGAATGCCAATTTTTTTGGCCGTCTCAGTGTCATCCATTGGTGCAATGACTAAATCAGTTGGTTCATTTAATTCTATTGAATTCCAATCAACAGAAACAACCCTTGCAACCCCATCAGAGCCCTCTTCTGCATCAACCCCCTCAGGTAATACTGTCACTTCACCTGTACACATGGGCATTATCTGCCTCTCTGAAGCCCAATCATCTACCATCTGTGAAGCTAACTTTGAGGGCACATATCCAACCTTAGAATATGATTTCAGATCAACAAGCTCTGCATGAAACATAGTCTGTTTGGTTGTCCAGCCATCTTGTCGATCGATTTCATCAACCATCTCTTCGACATCCTCAATTCTCACATACTCTCCTTTCCAATTATCAAACCGTAACATTGCTACCTCTTGCTCTGGACCCCAAAAAATGCTCTCCCCAATTTTTTCCACCAAGTTCTTCATGACCTTCTCTTCCATGCTCTGTAGTTCTTTTGGATCAATCTCTACAAAATCAATCTCCCACTTCACAATTGTATCTCTCTCTATGTCCCGCATGCTACCATCACCTAGATTTTCCTTAGAAGGAAGAAATTCCACACTAAATTCGAATGTCCGAGCACCACCACCCCTGTTTGTCAATGGCGGGGTAGTGTGAGGTGAGCTAGCGAAAGCAGACGAGGCACAAATCGCATAGGTTGGAAAGGATGTTGTTGTCTCTGGCGGCTCCATCGCGGTTAGCCCCCCTCCCTCCCACCCAAATCTGGATCAAATCGACCAAAAACAAAGGGAAACACAAGCGTTGCGGTGAGATCTAACTAGACATGGAGGAGAACAGGACTGGGTTCCGAATTCACACACCAGAGCCGCTGCCGTCGCCGAGAACGAAAGCTCCGCCGCTGTTGTCACCCAGAACAAAAGCTCCGCCGCCGCCGCCGGGAACTAAGAGGAGGGAGCAACACAGGTTCAGAAAGGGGTACCCATTTAGACAGGCACGAGGAAACGATTCACGTGATGAACTGATAAGGGGGGCCCGTAACTAGATGCACTGCCAAGTAGGGCCCGCATGTCTTAAATATAACCTCACTCCCGTTGACGACCATTTAAAATGCCCGAGGGGGCCTTGGCTATTTGGGCTTCTGAAACGTCTTGCGAGAGCCATTTTCATCAACTACGTCGCATTCTTTCCAATTCACCTCAAAGGTGTCGCATTGACCCGTCCATATTAGTGAGATTGTTTAAATAAATGTTTACCAAATCGCGCCCATGATTTATTTATCTATCCATATTTTAGGTTTCTATTTTGTAATCATTTATTGTCTTACCAGACAATTCATAAGTTTATTCAATAAGCCAATAAAAGGTGAAACAATTAAGGTTGGTTTCAAGGAATGATGCTTAGTAAAAAAATGCAAGGTTGGACGAAGCACTCCGCCTAGAAGGAAAATGAACGCTATTATTTTTAGGTAGTATATACTAGGTACTTAATCTCGCAAAAGCGTACTAGGGAATTGCATGTGGGTTGCAACAGGGTACAACTATTTTAGTATTTTAGCTCTTGATTTACCCGTCCATATTACTGTGATTGTGTAAGTAATTTTTTACCAAATCTTGTCAATGTTTTATCTGCCTATATTTTAGGATTTTATTTTGTAATCAAATATTGTCTTACCAAAGAAAACATAAGTTTATTTTATAATTCATTAGAAGGTGGGACAACTAAGAGAAAACAATTCATAAAATGCTATAATCCCGACTCACAAAGAGTTACACGTGTGGCCTCCAACTGCAAGTATATATAGATAATCACTTATTTTGGCTTACCAAAGAAAATATAAATTTGAAAAGACAACTGGACATAAAAATAACCAATAAAACTTAAAATACACTAAGAATTATACTTTTCATCTTCTTCCTTCGATAGTACATCAACCATCGAAGATTGAAAAATACGTGGAACCGGGTGGACACCTACAAATGGCGTTGCCACATGACGCTTTCAAGACTGCATTACTCACTCGCCACTTGAAAACTTATCTAGAAATCACTATAGGAAGATCGGTTTGGGCATCACCCCAGAAAGAAATAAATTACAATTCTTCATCACCAGTTCAGACGGATAGAGAAACTAGACCATCCCTCCGAACAAATCAAAAGAAGATGTCAACTTTCGCACAACAAGAACCAACCAAGTGCTTGATGTCTACTACGCAACCTTCTTCTTGTAGACTCGTGTTGGGCCTCCAAGCGCAGAGTTTTGTAGGACGGTAGTAAATTTCCCTCAAGTGGATGACCTAAGGTTTATCAATCCGTGGGAGGCGTAGGATGAAAATGGTCTCTCTCAAACAACCCTGCAACAAAATAATAAAGAGTCTCTTGTGTCCCCAACACACCCAATACAATGATAAATTGTATAGGTGCACTAGTTCGGCGAAGAGATGGTGATACCGGTGTAATATGGATAATAAATATAGATTTTTGTAGTGTGAAAATATAAAAACAGCAAGGTAGCAAGTACTAAAAGTGAGCAAAAACGGTATTGCAACGCTTGAAAACAAGGCCTAGGGTTCATACTTTCACTAATGCAAGTTCTCTCAACAATACTGACATAGTTGAATTGTATGTAAATTCCTCACGTGCGACAAAAAGTTCACTCCAAAGTCACAAATAGTAGAGAACAAACGAAGAAATTATTGTAGGGTACGAAACTACCTCAAAGTTATCTTTTCCGATGAATCTATCCTAGAGTTCGTAGTAAGATAATACCAAGTTATCCTTTCCGTTCGATCTATTCAAGAGTTTGTACTAAAATAACACCTTAAGATACACATCAACCAAAACCCCAATGTCAGCTAGATACTCCAATGTCACCACGAGTACCCATGGGCTTGACTATACGATATGCATCACACAATTTCAGATTCATTAGGTTCAATCCAACACAAAGAACTTCAAAGGGTGCCCCAAAGTTTCTACCAGAGGGTCAAGACGAAAACGTGTGCCAACCCCTTTGCATAGATTCCCACGGTCATGAAACCCGCAAGTTGATCACCAAGAGATACATCAAGTGGATCAAAAGAACACCCCGTTGTCACCACGGATATCCCATCGCAAGACATACATCAAGTGTTCTCAAATCCTTTAAAGACTCAATCCAATAAGAAAACTTCAAAGAGAAAACTCATTTCATCACAAGAAGATAGAGAGGGGAAAGTTCCATATGATTCATCTATATTAATAAAGCTCGTGGTACATCAAGATCGTGACCTCTCAATAACACGAGAGAGAAAGATCAAACACATAGCTACTGGTACATACCCTTAGCCCCGAGGATGAACTACTCCCTCCTCGTCATGGAGACCGCCGGGACGATGAAGATGGCCTCTGGTGATGGTTTGTCCCTCCGACAGGGTGCCGGAACGGGCTCCCGATTGGTTTTTTGTGGCTACAGAGGCTTGCGGCGGTGGAACTCCCGGTCTCTATTTTTTAATGGTTTGGGAATATATGGGAATATATAGGCGACGGTTTAGGGTTAGAAGGCCTCCAGGGGACCCACAAGCCAGGGGCGTCCCCCCTAGGGCAGGCCCTGGCGGCTTGTCGTCTGCTGCCAGATCTTCTGACCTCCTCTCCAGGTCTTGTAGATGTCTTCTGGTCCAAGAAAAATCATCACAAAAGTTTTATTCCGCTTGATATTCCTTTTCTGTAAAACTCAAAAACAGGCGAAAACAGAAATTGGCATTGGGCTCTAGGTTAATAGGTTAGTTCCAAAAATAATATAAAATATCATATTAATGCATATAAAACATCCAAAACAGATAATATAATAGCATGAAACAATCAAAAATTATAGATACGTTGGAGACGTACCAGTGCTTCTCTTAAGTGACACACCATTTGCTTCATTCGAAGGGCGCTAATGTGTCTCGAAACACCTAACCTCATAGGCCCTTCTCTGACATCAGATCAGACAAATTTGAGTTGGGCGAGGATGGAGATACCTTATTTGCGCCACCATTGCCACCACCTCGTCGGTGCCACCAAGAAAGCAAAACCTAGGGACACAATAACCTACCGGAACTAAGAAAAAAAGGGATGGTTCCTTACTCCTTATGATGTTAATTACGTCGTTGGACAGGAGAAAAGAGGGGGAGGGGGTGAGGCGGCGACATGAAGGGGGCTCTAGATGAAGGGTAAGGTTGGGAGGTGGGGCTTTATCACGACGGATGTCTGGATGTTTACCGTATAACCCATTGATACGTCCATTTTGCATCATGATTTTATATTGATATTTATTGCATTATTGGCTATTATTACACATTTTGGTACAACACTTATGCCTTTTCTCACTTATTTTACAAGGTTTACATGAACAGGGAGAATGCCGACAGCTGGAGTTCTGAACTGGAAAAGGAGCAAATCTGAGACACCTATTCTGCACAACTCCAAAAGACCTGAAAATCTACGGAGAATTATTTTGGAATATATAAAAAATATTGGGCGAAAGAAATACATCAGGGGGCCCATGACGTAGCCACAAGCATGCAGGGCGCGCCCTACCCCCCTAGGCGCGCCCCTGGGGCTTGTGGCCCACCTGGCAGCCCTTCGATGCCCATCTTCTGCTATATTTAGGGTTTCGTCCTAGAAAAAATCATAACAGAGCTTTGGGGATGAAGCGCCGCTGTCTCGAGGCGGAACTTGGGCAGAACCAATCTAGAGCTCCGGCAGGGCGATCCTATCGGGGAAACTTCCCTCCCGGAGGGGGAAACCGAAGCCATCGTCATCACCAACGATCCTCTCATCGAGAGGGGGTCAATATCCATCAACATCCATCAGCACCATCTCCTCTCCAAACCCTAGTTCATCTCTTGTATCCGATCTTTGTCTCCAAACCTCAGATTGGTACCTCTGGGTTGCTAGTAGTGTTGATTACTCCTTGTAATTGATGCTAGTTGGTTTACTTGGTGGAAGATCATATGTTTAGATCCTTGATCATCATTAATACTCCTCTGATTATGAACATGAATATGCTTTGTGAGTATTTACGTTTGTTCCTGAGGAAATGGGATAAGTCTTGTTATAAGTAATCATGTGAATTTGGTATTCGTTCGATATTTTGATGAGATGTATGTTGTCTCTTCTCTAGTGGTGTTATGTGAACGTCGACTACATAACACTTCACCATTGTTTGGGCCTAGAGGAATACATTGGGAAGTAATAAGTAGATGATGGGTTGCTAGAGTGACAGAAGTTTGAACCCTAGTTTATGCGTTGCTTCGTAAGGGGCTGATTTGGATCCACATGTTTCATGCTATGGTTAGATTTATCTTAATTCTTCTTTCGTAGTTGCAAATGCTTGCGGGAGGGGTTAGTCATAAGTGGGAGGCTTCTCCAAGTAAGGGCAGCACCCAAGCAATGGTCCACCCACATATCAAATTATCAAAGTAGCGAACACGAATCATATGAGCATGATGAAAACTAGTTTGACATAAATTCCCATGTGTCCTCGGGAGCGCTTTGCTTTATATAAGAGTTTGTCCAGGCTTGTCCTTTGCTATAAAAAGGATTGAGCCACCTTTCTGCACCTTTGTTACAATTGTTACTTGCTACCCGTTACAAATTATATTATCACAAAACTATGTGTTACCGATAATTTCAGTGCTTCCAGAGAATACCTTACTGAGAATCGCTCATCATTTCCTTCTCCTCCTCGTTGGGTTTGATACTCTTACTTATCGAAAGGACTACGATAGATCCCCTATATTTTTGGGTCATCAAGACTCTTTTCTGGCACCGTTGCCGGGGAGTGAAGCGCCTTTGGTGAGTGGAACTTGGTAAGGAAAAAAATATAGTATGCTGAAATTTACTATCACTTGTTACTATGGAAAGTAATCCTTTGAGGGGTTTGTTTGGGGTATCTTCACCTTGACCGGAAACATAAAGAGTTGTCCCTCAACCTACTGAGCCTACTGGAAATATTTATTATGAAATCCCTTCGGGTATGATAGACAAACTGCTAGCTAATCCTTATGCAGGAGATGAAACACTACATCCGGATTTGCATCTAATCTATGTGGATGAAGTTTGTGGATTATTTAAGCTTGTGGGTTTGCCCGAGGATGTTGTCAATAAGAAGGTCTTTCCTTTATCTTTGAAGGAAAAGGCATTGGCATGGTACAGGCTATGTGATGGTATTGGATCATGGAACTACAACAACTAAAAATGGAATTTCATCAGAAGTTCTATCCTATGCATCTGGTTCATCGTGATCGGAATTATATTTACAATTTTTGGCCTCGTGAAGGAGAAAGAATCGCTCAAGCTTGGGGGAGGCTTAAGTCAATGTTATATTCATGCTCCAATCATGAGCTTTCAAGAGAAATTATTATTCAAAAATTTTTATGCTCGGCTTTCTCGTAATGATCAATCCAGGATCGATACTTCTTATGCGGGTTCATTTATGAAGAAAGATATTGAATTCGAATGGGATTTACTAGAAAGAATTAAACGCAACTCTGAAGATTGGGAACTCGACGAAGGTAAGGAGTCAGATATGAACCTTAAGTTTGATTGTGTTAAATCCTTCATAGACACCGATGCTTTTCGTGAATTTAGCACTAAATATGGACTTGACTCTGAGATAGTAGCTTATTTTTTGGAATCTTTTGCTACTCATATTGATCTCCCTAAGGAGAAGTGGCTTAAACATCACCCTCCCATTGAAGTGAAAGTAGTTGAACCTATTAAAGTTGAAGAGGAAATTATTAGTTACAATGTTGATCCTGTTATCCCTACTGCTTACATTGAGAAACCACCCTTTCCAGTTAGGATAAAGGAACATGCTAAAACTTCGACTGTGGTTCGTAAGAGTTGTATTAGAACACCTACACCCCCTGAACAAATGAAAGATGAACCTAGTATTGCTATGGTTAAAGATCTCTTGGTTGATAATATTGATGGGCATGTTATTCATGTCTACAATGAAGCGGCTAGAATTGCTAGACCTGATACTAAGCATAAACATTGACCAGTTGTTGGCATGCTTGTTGTTTCTGTGAAAATAGGAGATCATTGTTATCATGGCTTGTGTGATATGGGTGCTAGCGTAAGTGCAATCCCCTATTCCTTATACAAAGAAATCATGCATGATATTGCACCAATTGAACTAAAGGAAATTGATGTTACTATTAAGCTTGCTAATAAAGACACTATTGCACCGATGGGGATTTTTAGAGATGTTGAAGTCTTGTGTGGGAAAATAAAATATCCTACTGATTTTCTTGTTGTTGGTTCCCCACAAGATAATTTTTGTCCCATTATATTTGGCAGACCCTTCTTGAATATTGTTAATGTTAGGATTGATTGTGAGAAAGAAATAGTTACTGTGAGTTTTGGGGATGTGTCTCATGAGTTGAATTTCTCTAAATTTCGTAGACAACCCCATGACAAAGAGTTGCCTAGTAAATGTGAAATTATTGGTCTCGCTTCTATTGCTGTGCCTCCTACTGATCCTTTAGAACAATATTTGCTAGACCATGAAAATGATATGCATATGAATGAGAGGAACGAAATAGCTGAAATTTTCTTTGATCAGCGGCCTATTTTGAAACACAACTTACGTGTTGAAATACTTGGGGATCCTCCTCCACCCAAGGGTGATCCCGTGTTTGAGCTCAAGCGGTTACCTGATACATCGAAATATGCTTATCTTGATGAAAAGGAGATATATCCTGTTATTATTAGTGCTAACCTTTCAAAGCATGAAGAAAAGAGATTAATGAAAACTCTGAGGAAGCACCGTGCTGCTATTGGTTATACTCTTGATGATCTTAAGGGCATTAGTCCCTCTCTATGTCAGCATAAAATTAATATGGAGCCTAATGCCAAGCCAGTTATTGATCACCAATGACGATTGAACCTAAGATGAAAGAAGTGGTAAGAAAAGAAATACTAAAGCTTCTGGAGGCAGGTATAATTTATCCTATTGCTGATATTAGATGGGTTAGTCCCGTCCATTGTGTCCCTAAGAAGGGAGGTATTACCGTTGTTCCTAATGATAAAAATGAATTGATCCCGCAAAGAATTGTTATAGGTTATAGAATGGTAATTGATTTTAGGAAATTAAATAAAGACACTAAGAAAGATCATTACCCTTTACCTTTTATTGATCAAATGCTAGAAAGATTATCCAAACATACTCATTTTTGCTTTCTAGATGGTTACTCTGGTTTCTCTCAAATACCTGTATCAAGCCAGGATCAAGAAAAAAGCACTTTTAGTTGTCCTTTCGGTAGCTTTGCTTATAGACGTATGCCTTTTGGTTTATGCAATGCACCTGCTACCTTTCAAAGATGTATGATGGCTATATTCTCTGACTTTTGTGAAAAGATTCTTGAGGTTTTCATGAATGATTTTTCCGTTTACGAAACTTCATTTGATGACTATTTGAGCAACCTTGATCGAGTTTTGCAGATATGTGAAGAAACTAATCTTGTATGAAACTGGGAAAAGTGCCACTTTATGGTTAAAGAAGGTATTATGTTGGGGCACAAGATCTCTGAAAGAGGTATTGAATTTGATAAAGCTAAATTTGATGCCATTGAAAAAACGCCGTGCCCTACGGATATCAAAGGTATAAGAAATTTTCTTGGTCATGCTGGTTTCTATAGGAGGTTTATCAAAGATTTCTGTAATATTTGTAGGCCTCTCACAAATCTTTTGTAAAAAGATGTTCCATTTGTCTTTGATGATGATTGTGTAGAAGCATTTGAAATTCTTAAGAATGCTTCGATTACTGCACCTGTTGTTCAACCACCCAACTGGAACCTACCCTTTGAAATTATGTGTGATGCTAGTGAATATGCTGTTGGTGCTCTTCTAGGACAAAGAGTTGATAAGTAATTAAATGTTATCCATTATGCTAGTAAAACTCTAGACAATGCTCAAAGAAACTATGCTACTACTGAAAAACAATTTTTTGCAGTCGTGTTTGCTTGTGATAAGTTTAGACCTTATATTGTTGATTCCAAAGTTACTGTTCACATCGATCATGCTGCTATTAAGTACCTTATGGAGAAGAAAGATGCTAAACCTAGACTTATTAGGTGGGTCCTTCTGCTAAAAGAATTTGATTTGCATATCATTGATAGAAAGGGTGTTGATAACCCTGTGGCAGAAAACTTGTCTAGATTAGAAAATGTTCTTGATGACCCACTACCTATTGATGATAGATTTCCTGATGAACAATTAGCTGTCGTAAATGGTTCACATAATTCTCCTTGGTATGCTGATTATGCCAATTACATTGTTGCTAAATTTATACCTCCTAGTTTCACATACCAACAAAAGAAAAAGTTCTTCTATGACTTAAGGCATTAGTTTTGGGATGATCCACACCTTTATAAAGGAGTAGATGGTATTATTAGACGTTGTGTACCTGAGCATGAACATGAACCGATCTTAGGCAAATGTCACTCCGAAGGCTACGGAGGAGACCACGCTGGAGATAGAATTGCACATAAGGTACTACAATCTGGGTTTTGTTGGCCTACTCTCTTCAAGGATGCTTGTAAGTTTGTCTTGTCTTGTGATGAATGTCAAAGAATTGGTAATATTAGTAGACGTGAGGAAATGCCTATGAATCACTCTCTTGTTATCGAACCATTTGATGTTTGGGGTTTTGATTATACGGGGCCTTTTCTACAATCTAACGGGTATACTCATATTATAGTTGTTGTTGATTATGTTACTAAGTGGGTAGAAACTATTCCAACTAGTAGTGCTGATCATAACACTTCTATTAAAATGCTTAAAGAAGTGATTTTCCCTAGATTTGGAGTCCCTAGATATTTGATGCCTGATGGTGGTTCACAGTTTATTCATGGTGCTTTCCGTAAATTGCTCGCTAAATACGATGTTAATCATAGAATTGCATCTCCTTATCATCCTCAGTCTAGTGGTCAAGTAGAATTGAGTAATAGAGAAATTAAATTGATTTTGCAGAAGACTGTTAATAGATCTAGGAAGAATTGGTCTAAGAAACTTGAGATGCATTGTGGGCTTATAGAACTGCTTACAAGAACCCTATGGGTATGTCTCCATATAAGATGGTTTATGGTAAAGCATGTCACTTACATCTAGAACTAGAACATAAAGCTTATTAGGTAATCAAAGAGCTCAATTAAGATTTCAAACTTGCTGGTGAGAAGAGGTTATTTGACATTATCTCACTTGACGAATGGAGAACCCAAGCCTATGAGAATGCCAAGTTGTTTAAAGAAAAGGTTAAGAGATGGCATGATAGAAGGATACAAAAGCGTGAATTTAATGTAGGTGATCATGTCTTGCTATACAATTCTCATTTAAGATTTTTTGCAGGAAAACTTCTCTCTAAATGGGAATGTCCTCACGTTATCGAGGAGGTATGTTGGAAATATTCCCTAGAGGCAATAATAAAATGGTTATTATTGTATTTCCTTGTTCATGATAATTGTCTGATGTTCATGCCATAATTGTGTTAACCGGAAACCATAATACATGTGTGAATACATAGACCACAACATGTCCCTAGTGAGCCTTTAGTTGACTAGCTGGTTGATCAGTAGATGGTCACGGCTTCATGACCATGGAAATTGGATGTCGTTGATAACGGGATCACATCATTAGGAGAATGATGTGATGGACAAGACCCAATCCTAAGCATAGCACTAGATCGTGTAGTTCGTTTGCTAAAGCTTTTCAATGTCAAGTATCGTTTCCTTAGACCATGAGATTGTGCAACTCCCGGATACCGTAGGAATGCTTTGGGTGTGCCAAACGTCACAACGTAACTGGGTGGCTATAAAGGTGCACTACGGGTATCTACGAAAGTGTCTGTTGGGTTGGCACAAATCGAGACTGGGATTTGTCACTCCGTGTGACGGAGAGGTATCTCTAGGCCTACTCGGTAAGACATCATCATAATGAGCTCAATGTGACCAAGGAGTTAGTCATGGGATGACGTATTATGGAACGAGTAAAGAGACTTGCTAGTAACGAGATTGAACAAGGTATAGAGATACCGGCGATCGAATCTCGGGCAAGTATCATATCGATAGACAAAGGGAATTGTATACGGGATTGATTGAATCCCCGACATCGTGGTTCATTCGATGAGATCATCGTGGAGCATGTGGGAGCCGACATGGGTATCCAGATCCCACTGTTGGTTATTGGCCGGAGAAGTGTCTCGGTCATGTCCACGTGTCTCCCGAACCCGTAGGGTCTACACACTTAATGTTCGATGACGCTAGGGTTATAGGGAAATGGTATACGTGATTACCGAAAGTTGTTCGGATTCCCGGATGAGATCCCGGACGTTACGAGGAGCTCCGGAATGGACCAGAGGTAAATATTGATATATAGGAGTTCCAGTTTTGGTCACCGGAAAGTTTTCTGGCTCATCGGTAGTGTACCGGGAGGGCCGGGAGGGTGCCGGAGGACCCCCGGGAGGGGTGTGACGACCAAAGGACTTCGTGGGCCCTTAGAGGAGGTGTGCCAGCACTTTTTGGGCTGTCCAAGACCTTCTAGAAAGGCCCATGCGGCTGGAGATCTAGAGATAAAGGGCAAAGGGTTTTTAAAAGAGGAGATCCACCTCCCTTCTGGGAGGTGGACTCTATCCCCACTTCGGCCGAAGCACTCCTCTTTGGAGGAGGGGCCAAGGCAGCCCTCCCTCTCCCTCCTCCTATATATACTTGAGGTTTTGGCCTTTGAGAACAGTTCTAAACTCTCTCTCTCACGGCAAATCCCTACCTCTCTTCTTCCTCCTCCGCAGCGCTTAGGCGAAGCCCTGCCGGAATACCTTGCTACTCCACCACCACCATGCCGTCATGCTGCTGTTGGAGCCCTCCCTAACCTCTCCTTCCTCTTTGCTGGATCAAGGCGTAGGAGACGTCACAGGGCTGCACGTGTGTCGAACGCGGAGATCGGTTGTTCGGCGCTTAGATCGGAATCCACCGCGATCTGAATTGCTGCGAGTACGACTCCATCAACCGCGTTCTTGTAACGCTTCCGCTTAGTGATCTTCAAAGGTATGAAGATGCAATCTCTCCCAACTCGTTGCTGGTTTCTCCATAGATAGATCTTTGTGACACGTAGGAAAATTTTGATTTACTACTACGTCTCCCAACAGTGGCATCATGAGCTAGGTCTATGCATAGAATCTATGCACGAGTAGAACACAAAGTAGTTGTGGGCATCGATTTTGTTAATTTGCTTACCACTACTAGTCTTATTTTGATTCGGCGGTATTGTGGGATGAAGCGGCCCAGACCGACTTTACACGTACGCTTACGTGAGACTGGTTCCACCGCCTGGCATGCACTTGTTGCATATGGTGGCTAGCGGGTGTCTGTCTCTCCCACCTTAGTCGGATTGGATTCGATGAAAAGGGTCCTTATGAAGGGTAAATAGCAATTGGCATATCACGTTGTGGTTTTGACATAGGTAAGAAACGTTCTTGCTAGTAACCTATAGCAGCCACGTAAAAACTTGCAACTACAAATTAGAGGACGTCTAACTTGTTTTTTGCAGCATATGCCTTGTGATGTGATATGGTCAAAGGATGTGATGTGATGCATTGTGATGTATGAGATTGATCATGTTCTTGTAATAGGTTTCATGACTTGCATGTCGATGAGTATGACAACCGGCAGGAGCCATAGGGTTGTCTTATTTTATTGTATGACCTGCATGTCAATCATAAATGCCATGTAATTACTTTACTTTATTGCTAAACGTTAGCCATAGTAGTTGAAGTAATAGTTGGTGAGACAACTTCATGAAGACACAGTGATGGAGATCATGATGATGGAGATCATGGTGTCGTGCCGGTGACACTGATGATCATGGTGCCCCGAAGATGGAGATCAAAGGAGCAAGATGATAATGGCCATATCATGTCACTATATTGATTGCATGTGATGTTTATCATGTTTACATCTTATTTGCCTAGAACGACGATAGTAAATAAGATGATCTCTCACTAAAATTTCAAGAAAAGTGTTCACCCTAACCGTGCACCGTTGCTAAGGATCGTTGTTCCGAAGCACCACATGATGATCGAGTGTGATAGGTTCTAACGTTCGCATACAACGGGTGTAAGCCAGATTTACACATGCGAAACACTTAGGTTGACTTGACGAGCCTAACATGTACATACATGGCCTCGGAACACGGAAGACCGAAAGGTCTAACATGAGTCGTATGGAAGATACGATCAACATGGAGATGTTCACCATGGATGACTAGTCTGTCTCACGTGATGATCGGACACGGGCTAGTTGACATGGATCATGTGTCACTTGGATGACTAGAGAGATGTCTATCTAAGTGGGAGTTCATTAAATAATTTGATTATGTGAACTTAATTATCATGAACTTAGTCTAAAATTATCTTTACAATCTATATTGTAGATCCAATGGCCAACGTGAATGTCACCCTCAATTTCAACGCGTTCCTAGAGAAAACCAAGCTGAAAGATGATGGAAGCAACTATGCGGACTGGGTCCGTGGCTTGAGGATCATCCTCATAGTTTCCAAGAAATTGTATGTCCTTGATGCACCACTAGGTGACCCACCCTTCTCCCAGCAGAACAAGACGTTGCGAACGCTTGGCATTCTCGCTGCGATGATTACTCCATTGTTCAGTGCGGCATGCTTTATAGTTTAGAACCGGGGCTCCAAAAGCGTTTTGAGCAACACGGAGCATATGGGATGTTCCAAGAGCTGAAACTGGTTTTCCAAGCTCATGCCCGGGTCGAGAGATATGACGTCTCCGACAAGTTCTTCAGCTGTAAGATGGAGGAGAATAGTTCTGTCAGTGAGCACATCCTCAAGATGTCTGGGCTACACAACCGCTTGACTCAGTTGGGATTTAATCTCCCGGATGACTCAGTCATTGACAGAATCCTCTAGTCGCTTCCACCTAGCTACAAGAGCTTTGTGATGAACTACAACATGCAAGGGATGGAGAAGTCCATTCCTGAGTTGTACTAGATGCTGAAATCAGCAGAGGTCGAGATCAGAAAGGAGCATGAAGTGTTGATGGTAAATAAGACCACTAGTTTCAAGAAAGGCAAGGGTAAGAAGAACTTCAAGAAGGACGACAAAGCTGTTGCCGCGCCCGGTAAGCAAGTTGCCGGGAAGAAGAAGAACAAGCATGGACCCAAGCCTGAGACTGAGTGCTTTTACTGCAAGGGTACCGGTCACTGGAAGCGGAACTGCCGCAAGTACTTAGCGGATAAGAAGGACGACAACGTTAAAGGTATATGTGATATACTTGTTATTGATGTGTACCTAACCAGCGCTCGTAGTAGCTCCTGGGTATTTGATACCGACAGTTGCTCACATTTGTAACTCCAAGCAGGAGCTGCGGAATAAGCAGAGGCTGGCAAAGGACGAGGTGACGATGCACGCCGGGAATGGTTCCAAGGTCGATGTGATCGTCGTCGACACGCTACCTCTACATCTACCTTCGGGATTAGTGTTAAACCTTAATAATTGTTATTTAGTACCAGCTTTGAGCATGAACATTGTATCTGGATCTCGCTTGATGCGAGATGGATACTCATTTAAATCTGAGAATAATGGTTGTTCTATTTATATGAGAGAAATGTTTTATGGTCATGCCCCGCTGGTCAATGGTTTATTTTTGATGAATCTCGAATGTGATGTTACACATGTCCATAGTGTGAGTACCAAAAAGTGTAAGGTTGATAACGATAGTCCCACTTACATGTGGCACTGCCGCCTTGGTCATATTGGTGTCAAACGTATGAAGAAGCTCCATACTGATGGACTTTTGGAGTCTCTTGATTTTGAATCATTTGACATGTGCGAACCATGACTCATGGGCAAGATGACTAAGACTCCGTTCTCCGGAACAATGGAGCGAGCAACTGACTTGTTGGAAATAATACATACTGATGTATGCGGTCCAATGAGTGTCGAGGCTCGTGGTGGCTACCGTTATGTTCTCACCCTCACTGATGACTTGAGTAGATATGGGTATGTCTACTTAATGAAACATAAGTCTGAAACTTTTGAAAGGTTCATGGAATTTTAGAGTTAGGTAAAGAATCAACGTGACAGGAAAATAAAGTGCCTACGATCTGATCGTGGCGGAGAATATTTAAGTCACGAGTTTGGCACGCACCTAAGGAAATGTGGAATTGTTTCACAACTCACGCCGTCTGGCACACCTCAGCAAAATGGTGTGTCTGAACGTCGTAATCGCACTCTATTAGATATGGTACGATCTATGATGTCTCTTATCGACTTACCGCTATCATTTTGGGGATATGCATTAGAGACTGCCGCATTCACTTTAAATAGGGCACCGTCAAAATCCGTTGAGATGACACCGTATGAATTATGGTTTGGAAAGAAACCTAAGCCGTCGTTTCTAAAAGTTTGGGGATGCGATGCTTATGTGAAGAAACTTCAACCTGAGAAGCTCGAACCCAAAGTGGGACAGTGCGTCTTCATAGGATATCCCAAAGAGACTATTGGGTATACCTTCTACCTCAGATCCGAAGGCAAAGTCTTTGTTGCCAAGAATGGATCGTTTCTCGAGAAAGAGTTTCTCTTGGAAGAAGTAAGCGGGAGGAAAATAGAACTTGATGAGGTAATTGTACCTCCACTCGAACCAGAGAGTAGCGCAGCACAGGAAGTTGTTTCTGTGGAGCCTACACCGGCTGGAGAGGAAGTTAATGATGATGATCATGAAACTTCAGATCAAGTTACTATTGAACGTCGAAGGTCCACTAGGACACGTTCCGCACCAGAGTGGTACGACAACCCTGTCCTAGAGATCATGTTGTTAGACAACGGTGAACCTTTGAACTATGAAGAAGCGATGGCAGGCCCGGATTCCAACAAATGGCTTGAAGCCATGAAATCCGAGATAGGATCCATGTATGAGAACAAAGTATGGACTTTGGTGGACTTGCCTGATGATAAGCGAGCCATTGAAAATAAATGGATCTTTAAGAAGAAGACTGACGCGGATGGTAATGTGACCGTCTATAAGGCTCGGCTTGTTGCTAAGGGTTATCAACAAGTTCAAGGAGTTGACTACGATGAGACTTTCTCACCCGTAGCGATGCCGAAGTCTGTCCGAATCATGTTAGCAATTGCCGCATTTTATGATTATGAGATCTGGCAAATGGACGTCAAAACGGCATTCCTTAATGGCTTCCTCAAGGAAGAACTCTATATGATGCAGCCGGAAGGTTTTGTCGATCCTAAAGATGCTGACAAGGTATGCAAGCTCCAGCGCTCCATCTATGGGCTGGTGCAAGCATCTCGGAGTTGGAACATTCGCTTTAATGAAGTGATTAAAGCATTTGGGTTTGTACAGGTTTATGGAGAACCCTGTATTTACAAGAAAGTGAGTGGGAGCTCTGTAGCATTTCTCGTATTATATGTGGATGACATACTGATAATGGGAAATGATATAGAACTCTTGGAAAGTGTAAAGGCCTACTTGAATAAGTGTTTTTCAATGAAGGACCTTGGAGAAGCTGCTTACATATTAGGTATTAAGATCTATAGAGATAGATCGAGACGCCTCATAGGTCTTTCACAAAGCACATACCTTGAAAAGATATTGAAGAAGTTCAATATGGATCAGTCCAAGAAGGGGTTCTTGCCTGTGTTACAAGGTGTGAGATTGAGTACGACTCAATGCCCGACCACGACAAAGGATAGAGAAGAGATGAGTGTCATCCCCTATGCTTCAGCCATAGACTCTATTATGTATGCCATGCTGTGTACCAGATCTGATGTGAACCTTGCCATAAGTTTGGTAGGGAGGTACCAAAGTGATCCTGGAGCAGAACACTGGACAACGGTCAAGAACATCCTGAAGTACCTGAAAAGGACAAAGGACATGTTTCTTGTATATGGAGGTGCCGAAGAGCTCGTTGTAAAGGGTTACGTCGATGCTAGCTTCGACACAGATCCGGACGACTCCAAGTCGCAAACCGGATACGTGTATATTTTGAACGGAGGGGTAGTCAGCTGGTGCAGCAGCAAGCAAAGTGTCGTGGCGGCATTTACATGTGAAGCGGAGTACATAGCTGCTTCGGAAGCAGCAAAGGAAGGAGTCTGGATGAAGGAGTTCATCACCGACCTAGGAGTAATTCCAAGTGCGTCGGGCCCGATGACTCTATTCTGTGACAACACTAGAGCTATTGCCCTTGCGAAGGAGCCCAGGTTTCACAAGAAGACAAGACACATCAAGCGCCACTTCAACTCCATCCGTGATTACATTCAGGAGGGATATATAGATATTTGTAAAGTGCATACGGATCTCAATGTCGCAGATCCGTTGACTAAACCACTCTCACGAGCAAAACAAGATCAACACCAGAATGCTATGGGTGTATGATTCATCACAATGTAACTAGATTATTGACTCTAGTGCAAGTGGGAGACTGTTGGAAATATGCCCTAGAGGCAATAATAAAGTGGTTATTATTGTATTTCCTTGTTCATGATAATTGTCTATTGTTCATGCTATAATTGTGTTAACCGGAAACCATAATACATGTGTGAATACATAGACCACAACATGTCCCTAGTGAGCCTCTAGTTGACTAGCTCGTTGATCAATAGATGGTCACGGTTTCATGACCATGAACATTGGATGTCGTTGATAACGGGATCACATCATTAGGAGAATGATGTGATGGACAAGACCCAATCCTAAGCATAGCACTAGATCGTGTAGTTCGTTTGCTAAAGCTTTTCAATGTCAAGTATCGTTTCCTTAGACCATGAGATTGTGCAACTCCCGTATACCGTAGGAATGCTTTGGGTGTGCCAAACGTCACAACATAACTGGGTGGCTATAAAGGTGCACTACGGGTATCTCCGAAAGTGTCTGTTGGGTTGCACGAATCGAGACTGGGATTTGTCACTCCGTGTGACGGAGAGGTATCTATGGGCCCACTCGGTAAGACATCATCATAATGAGCTCAATGTGACCAAGGAGTTAGTCACGGGATGATGTATTACGGAATGATTAAAGAGACTTGCCGGTAACGAGATTGAACAAGGTATAGAGATACCGACGATCGAATCTCGGGCAAGTATCATACCGATAGACAAAGGGAATTGTATACGGGATTGATTGAATCCCCGACATCGTGGTTCATCCGATGAGATCATCATGGAGCATGTGGGATCCAACATGGGTATCCAGATCCCACTATTGGTTATTGGCCGGAGAAGTGTCTCGGTCATGTCCACGTGTCTCCTGAACCCGTAGGGTCTACACACTTAAGGTTCGATGACGCTAGGGTTATAGGGAAATGGTATACGTGATTATCGAAAGTTGTTCGGAGTCCCGGATGAGATCCCGGACATCACGAGGAGCTCCGGAATGGTTCGTAGGTAAAGATTGATATATAGGAAGTCTAGTTTTGGTCACCGGAAAGTTTTTGGGCTCATCGGTAGTGTACCGGGAGTGCCGGGAGGGTGCCGGAGGACCCCCGGGAGGGGTGTGACGACCAAAGGACTTAGTGGGCCCTTAGAGGAGGTGTGCCAGACCTTTTTGGGCTGGCCAAGACCTTCTAGAAAGGCCCATGCGGCAGGAGATCTAGAGATAAAGGGCAAAGGGTTTTTAAAAGGGGAGATCCACCTCCCTTGTGGGAGGTGGACTCTATCCCCACTTCGGCCGAAGCCCTCCTCTTTGGAGGAGGGGCCAAGGCAGCCCTCCCTCTCCCCCCTCCTATATATACTTGAGGTTTTGGCCTTTGAGAACAGTTCTGAACTCTCTCTCTCTCACGGCAAAGCCCTACCTCTCTTCTTCCTCCTCCGTAGCGCTTAGCGAAGCCCTGCCGGAATACCTTGCTACTCCACCACCACCACGCCGTCGTGCTGCTGTTGGAGCGCTTCCCTAACCTCTCCTTCCTCCTTGCTGGATCAAGGCGTAGGAGACGTCACCGGGCTGCACGTGTGTCGAACGCGGTGGCGCCGTTGTTCGGCGCTTAGATCAGAATCCACCGTGATCTGAATCGCTGCGAGTACGACTCCATCAACCGCGTTCTTGTAACGCTTCTGCTTAGTGATCTTCAAAGGTATGAAGATGCAATATCTCCCCACTCATTGCTGGTTTCTCCATAGATAGATCTTGGTGACACGTAGGAAAATTTTGATTTACTACTACGTCTCCCAACAAGGTATACCGTTCTGGTGCCATCAAGATTAACAACACTGAAGGCAAAACCCCGAAGGTGGTGAATGGTCAAAGAATCAAACATTAGATCTCAGGTACTCCCATAAATGTGGAAACCAATATCATCAATACCATAACTCTAGAGGAGTACATTAGGGAGACCTACCGGAATGTTTCAGACTCCGAAAAGGAATAGGTATGTGGTACGGTAAGTAAAAAGACTCCAAAACTTTTTCAATGGCAATTTTTATCTGTTTTGGAATATTTAAAGAATTTAGAAAATTTAAATTAGTCTGAATAGTGCACGTGGAGGCGACAAGCCTGCAGGGCGCGCCCTACCCCCATGGGCGCGCCCTGGGCTTGTGGCCACCCCGTGCACCTTCCGGATTCCGTTTTCTTGTGGCATACTCCTTCGGGTCGGTAAAAAATCATTATATAATCTTTCGAAGGTTTTGACTCTCGTATCACGACAATACCCCCTATTCTCTCTTTGAGCTTTTTCTACAAAAATTTTAGATCAACATGACGTCCCCAATTGTTTCGAAGGACAAGTTCTCCGAGAAGGTCATCAACCCTTACGTTGCGGAGGTGCTGCAACACCCTCAAACCATTGAGATGCGTGAGGGGGTGGTGCACATCCATGATGTTGAGGGGCCAAAGAAAACCGGAAGCATGGAGACAAGGCTCGAAGCAATGGAGCAGCAAGTCTTCAAGTGCCAAGGGATGGTGGAATGGGGACTCAATGCTAAACATATGGTGATTGCGGAGTTTACCCATAAACATAAGCTAGATGCCAAGGACCTTGTGGATCACATCTTCAAGCTTTACGAGAGAATTGAGCACCTCCAATCCCAGATCTATGACCTACAAAACCAAAACTATGAGTATGAATACAAATTTAAGATAATGAGTTTGGCTGTAGATTTGAGAATTTCGGAGACTCGTTCATCCTTTTACGATGGTGAGCCTATGCCTTGGAAGATGGAGAACAAGCTTCCAACCTCATCAACAACTCCAACATGACAACCTCCGAAGCAAGACAACTAAACACGTGGGTATGGGCACTCCCCTTGGCTTGTGCTAAGCTTGGGGAGGTGCCCCAGTATCGTATCACCATCACATCTTTTATTTTTATTTCTATTTCTATCTTTATCATCTTTCCTTAGTTCGATCTTTTGGTTATATCTTGACCTAGTAGAATAAAGTTTTCATGTGATCTAGTTTTGAGTCTTTGCTTTATGGTTCCTCCTATGTAAGCAAGTCCGTGAGTTATACACTACTGGAATTAGAAGATTTGCCGTCCGCCAGCTCTTTGCCGTCCGCTAGCAGATGACAAAGACAGTGTTTGCCGTCAGCTATCACAAAACAGACGGCAAAGATCTAGCTCACGGCAAAGAGGGGCTTTGCCATCAGCTAGCTCTTTGTCGTTTGCTAGCGGACGACAAAGATTCTTTGCCGTCGGCGAGCGGACGACAAAGAGGTGGGTGGGTTCCAGTTGACGGCACTACTGTAACGGCCCACCACCCCACCTCTTTGCCTTCCGCTAGCCCGCGCCCACCGCCGGCCGCCCGCACCCCCACCGCCCCACCCCCACCGCCCGCGCCCACCGCCGGCCGGACGCCTCCCAGCCCGTCCCGCCTTCTCCCTGTCCCCTCCCGACCCTCCCACCGCCCTTCCCCACCAGATCCTCCCTCCACCTCGCCGCCACCCTCGTTGTCGGCTGAGAGAAGCACCCACCGCCGCCCCCCCGTCGCGCTCCCGGCTCCGGCCCCCGTCGTGCCCCCGCCGCCCCGCCCCGCCGCCGTGCTCCCGACGCCCTGCGGTGAGCTCCTCCTCTCTTTTTTTAATTTTAGGTTTATGCTTAGTTTAGATTTAGTTTTAGATTTAGTTTTAGGTTTACGTTTAGTTTAGTTTAGTTTTAGTTTTAGTTTTAGTTTTAGTTTTAGTTTTACATTTAGTTTAGTTTAGTTTAGTTTAGTTTTAGTTTTAGTTTTAGTTTTAGGTTTACGTTTAGTTTAGTTTAGTTTTACTTTTACTTTTACTTTTAGTTTTAGGTTTACGTTTAGGAAGAGGAAAGAAGAAGAAGAAGAGAGGAGCCCCCAACCCCCGACCCCGATACCAGACCCCGACACGACACCCCCGACACCCCGACCCCGAGACGACACCCCCGGCACCCCGACCCCGACACGACACCCCTGACACCCCGACCATGACACGACACCCGACACTCTGATACGGCACCCCAGAACACGACACATCACCCCTACCCCGACACGACACCCCCGACACCGCGACCACGACACCCCCGACACCCCGACGCCGACACGACACCCCAAACACCCCGACCCCGACATGACACCCCCGACACCCCGACCCTGACACGACACCCCCGACACCCCGACCCTGACACGACACCCCAGACACCCTGACCCCGACACGACACCCCAGACACCCCAACCCCGACACAACACCCCCGACACCCGACCCCGACACGACACCCCAGACACCCCGACCCGGACACGACAGCCCCAACACCCCGACCCCGACACAACACCCCAAACACCCCGACCCCGACATGACACCCCGGACACCCCAACCCCAACACGACACCCCCAACACCCCGACCCCAACACGACACCCCTGACCCCGACACGACACCCCGACACTCTAACACGGCACCCCCGACCATGACACACACCCCTACCCCGACACGACACCCCCGACACCCCGACCATGACACCCCCGACACCCCGACCCCGACACGACACCCTCGACACCCCGACCCGACACGACACCCTGACACTCTGACACAGCACCCCCGACCATGACACAACACCCCTACCCCGAAATGACACCCCCGACACCCCGACCCCGACACCCCCAACACCCCGACCCCGACATGACACCCCCGACACCCCGACCCCGACACGACACGGGTCATATATTTGTGAATAATGAGTTAGGTCATATATTTTTCGATTTTGTTATAGAGAACATCATATTTATGGTTATCAGGTGGATTTAAATGTGCAGTTGTTTATAGAGAAGATCATATTTTTCTCATAGGAATTTGTCGACGATGCCCGGCCCGCATCCTCGTCATCGAGTAGTCCGTGAGAGCCTGCTTGATAGGCGCCATGTCCGGGACTGGGCTCCACCGGGCTGGCACTGGGAGGTGCTACCTTCCCGGGCTCGGAGGTTGGTGAGGAATCCAGGTCTCGTCGTTGACCCGAACCTTCTGTGGTGGTGGTCACGCGGGCCACTTTCGGTGCGGAGGGAGAGGGCACCCGCGGAGGTGGTACGTCGCCGTGTCAGGGAGGAGGACGGGCACGTTCATCGCTACATGGCGGCGTTGGACGCCCGGTTCGACAATTCCTGACAGATCCTTCAGGGATCTCACGTGAGTTATGATCCCGTGATGGTTCCTTATCTTTGGGTGTCCACCACCGGCGACTCAGAGACCGCTAGTGAACCGAGTTCATCGTCCTCCACTTTGGATTCTAGGATATTTGATCTGTATTAGTCATCTTATATGATAATATTCGAGATTTATTAGTTAATATTTGATGATGCATTAACTGGATTATTCGGGATGATGTATTAGTGATATTATATTCGAGTTCATTATAAATATTAATGTATTTGTGATATTTTATCGGTATAATGCATGTGTGACTTTCGGTCTGTCGTTGCTCCTTGTGTGACTTTCATGTGTGTTCTTGATGGAGGAATCCCGACTGTTGTTGTGGGGGCGCCTCATCATTCTTCTCTTCTTTGTGATATACTTGTCGATATATTGCGCAAGAAGAGAAGAGGTGGGGCGTCCATCACCGGCAGTCGAACTATTACTGTGAGAGAGTGCCCAACAACATATATACAATACCATATCAGTGTCAGAGAGAGCGCACCAGCACACCATGAGATATGAGAGTTACTTAAGGAAAGCCTCTACGGACTGAAAGTCACACACGCATTAGGATCCAAAGAGTGCCGTAATTCCGGTATTTTTTATATGTCATTGCTCGATATATGAAACAGGTTGACTTTAGGTCTGTTTCGGCTAACCGTGTGTCTTTCAGTGAGGGAGAGTGTCCACCATATATATATATATATATGTATATGAGAGAGAGAGAGAGGAAGAATCCCGACTATTTTCGTGGGGGTCGCTTCTCCTTCGTTCCCGTGTGGTAGACATTTTGGTGTAATGCACTCGGGGACAAATGGAGGAGCCACCATCACCGACGGTCGCAATATCAGAGGGAGTGCCCACCATATATGTGAGATGAGAGTTAAGGAAGGAAAAACTTGATAGACCTAAAGTCAACCCATTGCATATTGAGTAATAGTGATCTGTGTGTTGATCAGTTTCCTGGTAGTTTCCCTCGATAAGTTTTAAATGTTTCAACTATGAACATAGGAAATGTCTGACGACGAAAGTGAATTCGGTATGTGTGAATACTGTGAAGACGAGCGCGGCCTGTGTGTCAATACTTTCCTAGTTGATGATAGGCGCTTCAGCATCATGCTGGATGAGACATTCGAAGTGGATACAGTAAGTCGGAATGACAAGTCTTTTTTCGTAATTAAGCATGACTTCTGCCTCTTTTGCTTCAACTTATAATTAATTTTAATTTTTTACTGTTCTACTAGCATATCCCCTACCATGCAAGAATTGCTGTCTTGGATAAGATTGGTTTCGATACTAAAAAAGATATGGAGGTAAAGATAGTTCACTTGAGGACCGAGCATGGTTTTACTTTTGCGGTAAAATTGTTCCATGCACACACCTATTGCTATTTTGAATGCAAAAATTGTCAAGCACTATGCAAGGCTTATGCATTTGAGCCTAATATGCTTATCACCTTTGATATTCGCCGGGAAGATGAAATTGAAGGTAATATCGACATCTGGGTTGATGTGCAGACGCCTCCAGTTCTACCATTATGTGAGTTTCTCAACCATATTTAGTAAGTAATTTATATTATTTATTTAAAAATAGTTGACAACTTATTTGCATTGACAGCTTATTTTCATTCTTCAAAAAATATACGGAAGATGGTAGACAGAACCTATTACTACAGTGATGAAGCAGAATTAACTTATAAGGATAAAGATCATCTTATCACATTTCTTAGTCATCTTGAGAATTACAATAGCTATTATCAAACACCTGCACATTATGGTCAATACGTGCCACTAGTGCACATGGTGAACTACGGTAACATCCATGGAGATTGCATTATAAGATTTTAATTCTACTATTACGATAGTCGTGCATCTTTTGCATAAATTCTTCTAAAGCTAAACTAAATTTCTAACTACAAAGTTATTACTATGTTTTTCAACAGAAAATCCCAGAGGATTGTGTGCCTCATCTGATGTTTCCAAGAGGTCGCGTTGTCGTTACGAGCTTAGGGCCACCACAGCCAGGTCAGCCTACGCATCACTCCTGTCCATATCGGATTTCTAAAACCGATGGACTCATGACAATCAAAGATTGGAAAAAATGTATGCTCAATCGTAGAGAGCTACTTGGAAGCAACATTGTACGTAGTCCAAGAATGGGAGACAAGATGATCTCCGTTCTCCATAATGGAGAGTCAGGGCCTATCTTGTTTTATGCTATTGTACCTAAGAGCGGGTAGAGTAGGTCCTACGAGATAGGAGTACGTAGGTCCTAGGTACAATGTGTTATTATGTGCTAGAATGTGTTAGAGTTGATGATGATGATGAGGAGGAGGGGTTATGATGATGATGATGATGAGTTATTGTTGTTATGCTTGTTGAAAACTTGTATTGTTGATATGTTGGATATATATGTGATATTCTGTCAAATTGAATGATTTTAAGAAAAAACAAAAAACAAGGGCTATATAGCCACTTTTCCGTCTACTGGCAGATGGCAAAGGTCTTTGCCGTCAGCTAGCAGACGGCAAAGCTGCCACGTGGTGGCTACCTGTGCAACCTGGGGCTGGCCTAGGTGGGTTCTTTGTCGTCCGCTAGCAGACGGCAAAGAAATAAGGTCTTTGCTGTCTGCCAGCGGACGGCAAAGCACGTCGTTAAGCCCTTAACGAAGCTAAGTTGCCACGTGTGCCGTCCAGGCCCTTTGTCGCCCGCTGGCAGACGACAAAGATTCAAAGGTCTTTGCCGTCCGCTAGCAAACGGCAAAGTGCCCTTTACCGTGGCTTATTCAGCCGGACGGTTGGCCGTCTGCTGGCGGATGGCAAAGCCTTTGCCGTCCGGGATGCATGCCTTTGCCGTCCGGGATGGCTGACGGCAAAGTGCCTGATTCCTGTAGTGATATAATAAAAATTGGTTTTGAGTTGAGGGATTTTGCTTGTTTGGCATGATCTTGATCTTGAGAAAGATGAAGTAGAAAGAAGTATAGAATAATAGCAAAGAGTACATATGACAATCTTATTGGGAGTGATGACTTCACATACAAGAAGTATGTCGATTGAAACCTGTTGGCGGTTGACAAACATAGTTGTTGGTCATTGGGGCAATTAAAAGGAAGTAATAAAGAAAGAGAGGTTCATATATAAATATATTATCTGGGACATCTTCTATGATTGTGAGCACTCATTAAAATATTATATGTTAAGAAGTTGATGTTGGACAAGGAAGACAACCTAATGGTTTATGTTTGCTTATTTCTGAATAGAAGTTATATTGTTATGGATACCTCAACATGTGTTGCTTGCTTCCACCTAATATCAGCCAAAACTTCCGCACCAAGTAGAGATACTACTTGTGCATCCAAACGCCCTTAAGCCAGTTTTGCCATGAGAGGACACCATACCTACCTAAGGATAGAATAAGATCCTTCAAGTAAGTTGTCATCGGTGCAAGCAATAAAAAGTGCTCTTTAAATATGTGTGATCTATTAATGTGAGGAAAATAAACTTTATACGAACTTGTGATAGGGAAGAAATAAAAGCGACAGACTGCATAATAAAGTTCTCTATCACAAGGGGAAATATAAAGTGTCATTCTTTTGCATTAAGAGATTGTGCATCCAACTATAAAAGCGCATGACAACCTCTGCTTCCCTCTGCGAAGGGCCTATCTGTTACTTTTATTTTCCAGTACTTACCTTTATGCAAGAGTCGTGGTGATTTCCATCACTTTCTCTATTTTTGCCTTTATTTTCTGGCAAGTGTCACGGGTTGGGGAATGATCTAGGCACATATATACACTCGGAAGTGGACGAGCATGAGTTATTACTGTTGACAATACCCTTGAGGTAAATAGTTGGGAGGCAACACTACAAGCCCCTATCTTTCTTTGTGTCCGATTGAAACTTTGAACTCATAGGTACCTCATGAGTGTTAGCAATTATGAAGGACTAAAAGATGATTGAGTATGTGGGTTTGCTTTACAAGCTCTTATATTGACTATTTCCTACATTATGATAATTGGAATTGCTTCAATGACTGAGATCATAGTTTGTCGGTTCTCAATAATGTTCTTGATTTCTACTTTGTCATTGTGAATGAATTATTACTTCAGCATAAGAAATTATATGTCAATATATGTTGCTGTTATAAAGATGATCATGATGGCTTCATGTCCGTATTTTATTTTATCGACTCCTCTATCTCTATACATGTGGGCTTATTTATCGATTTTGACTTTCACTTGAGGACAAGCGAGGTCTAAGCTTGGGAGAGTTGATACGTCCATTTTGCATCATGATTTTATATTGATATTTATTGCATTATGGGCTGTTATTACACATTTTGGTACAACACTTATGCCTTTTCTCTCTTATTTTACAAGGTTTACAACAAGAGGGAGAATGCCGGCGGCTGGAGTTCTGGACTGGAAAGGAGCAAATCTGAGATACCTATTCTGCACAACTCCAAAAGACCTGAAAATCTACGGAGAATTATTTGGAATATAAAAAAAATACTGGGCGAAAGAAATACATCAGGGGCCCACGAGGTAGCCACAAGCATGCAGGGCGCGCCCTACCCCCCTAGGCGCGCCCTTGGGGCTTGTGACCCACCTGGAAGCCCTCCGATGCCCATCTTCTGCTATATTGATGGTTTCGTCCTGAAAAAAATCATAACAGAGCTTTCGGGACGAAGCGCCGCCGTCTCGAGGCGGAACTTGGGCAGAACCAATCTAGAGCTCCGGCAGGGCAATCCTGTTGGGGAAACTTCCCTCCCGGAGGGGGAAATCGAAGCCATCGTCATCACCAACGATCCTCTCATCGAGAGGGGGTCAATCTCCATCAACATATTTATCAACACCATCTCCTCTCCAAACCCTAATTCATCTATTGTATCCGTTCTTTGTCTCAAAACTTCAGATTGGTACCTGTGGGTTGCTAGTAGTGTTGATTACTCATTATAGTTGATGCTAGTTGGTTTTACTTGGTGGAAGATCATATGTTCAGATCCTTGATCATCGTTAATACTCCTCTGATTATGAACATGAATATGCTTTGTGAGTAGTTATGTTTGTTCACGAGGACACGGGATAAGTCTTGTTATAAGTAATCATGTGAATTTGGTATTCGTTCGATATTTTGATGAGATGTATGTTGTCTCTTCTCTAGTGGTGTTATGTGAACGTCGACTACATAACACTTCACCATTGTTTGGGCCTAGAGGATGGCATTGGGAAGTAATAAGTACATGATGGGTTGCTAGAGTGACAGAAGCTTAAACCCTAGTTTATGCGTTGCTTCGTCAGGGGCTGATTTGGATCCACTTGTTTCATGCTATGGTTAGATTTATCTTAATTCTTCTTTCGTAGTTGTGGATGCTTGCGGGAGGGGTTAATCATAAGTGGGAGGCTTTTCCAAGTAAGGGCAACACCCAAGCATCGGTCCACCCACATATCAAATTATCACAGTAGCGAACGCGAATCATATGAGCATGATGAAAACTAGCTTGACATAAATTCCCATGTGTCCTTGGGAGCGCTTTGCTTTATATAGGAGTTTGTCCACGCTTGTCCTTTGCTATAAAAAGGATTGGGCCACCTTGCTGCACCTTTGTTACAATTGTTACTTGCTACCCGTTACGAATTATATTATCACAAAATTATCTGTTATCGATAATTTCAGTGCTTGGAGAGAATACCTCACCGAGAATCGCTCGTCATTTCCTTCTGCTCCTCATTGGGTTCGACACTCTTACTTATCGAAAGGACTACGATAGATCCGCTATACTTGTGGGTCATCACCCATCCACTTATATGGAGAAATATGTGTAAATTTATGGATGGAGATTAGGGATGACCTTAGGAGGGAAGGTCCACGGGTAAAAATCTAGGGGTCACTGGGAAAGGTGTCCACTATGTATAAGAAGGTGACGATTATCTCCAAGATGCGTATGCACCTCGTGTTGTCCAATACGGTGGCAACATGAAACTATGTCCATGAATTTAGATTAACTGATAAAACATAAATTATGTGTCACAAAAATTATAACACGAGGAACATATTTGAAATACAAAACCAACAATATGGCTTTTTTATATTTTGTTAGTGAAATAGATGGTGAAACTTAGGCTCGAAATACAAGGGGGCCAAATAAAATCGTACATAGAGATTATGTTCCTTCCGCAAAAAAGACAGAAATTATGTTTGTAGCTTGGTCCATATCACAAACGATTGATGGTCAACGACGGGTGCCTTTCTGCATTGGTGGATGGATTAAGGGCATCTCCAACTGTCGGTGTCAAAATCGGCAGATCTCAGGTAGGGGGTCCCTGAATTGTGAGACTAGAGTCGATGGTAACAGGGGATGAGGGGGACAAGGATTTACCCAGGTTCGGGCCCTCCTATGGAGGTAATACAATACGTCTTGCTTGGTTGTATTGATGATGTGAGGGGTTACAGAGTTGATCTACCTCGAGATCGAATAGTTAACCCTAGATGAGTTTTTCTATGCCTATACCCTAAAACCCTCCGGCTTATATAGGTGCCGAGGATGCATACGGTTTACACATGGTCGGTTACATGCCGAAGAGATAAACATGCCTATTTACTACACCAAAGGTGAAGCACAAGCCGTGCTTCCCGAAGCTTCCATCCTGGAGAGTGGGCCTTCAAATCTTCCGGTGTTCGGTAAGTAGCCCTCATAGTCTGGCCCATAACAATAGGTCGGCTATCCGAGGACCCCCTAATACAGGACTCCCTCAGTAGCCCCCGAACCTCCCTCCAACGCCAAGGGTCTTCATCTCCAATTGCTTGTGAATAGAGTCTTCGGCTTCCTAGGTGAGTTCCTTCCTGCCGAACCATAGTTCGGCCTCCAATGACAAGTAGATCTCCGCATAGTGGCATGTCAGAATACTACAAATTAATTGGCTTTGAAGGCCAAATGCTAGGGGGAAACAACGCTCCTCTGACAACCTCTTTGACGAAAGGCTACGACCCATCATGACTGCTAGGCTAGTTACGTAGACTCCATTTGCGGTTCGAGGCCATTTTAATCATCACGATCTATCAATATACTGATCGTGTCCCGTTTTACATGGGATATACTTAATCATGTGCACGCGATGGCTCGCACGTCTTGGGAAGTGGAGGGATTCACGGCGCAGCCAGGGGAGTCCAAATCGATAGGCCTCATAAAAAGAGGAGGAAAACCCCAAAGGCTTTTCATGCTATCCATTCGACTTCTCCGCCTCCCATTCCCTTGCGCCTCCAAAGCACAGATCTAGGTTTCTTCGCCCCCACCTCCGAGCTCATCAATGGCGGGCTCCAATGGACAATGGGAAGCTTCCAAGGTCACCGACTGGGACATTCTCGACCTCAAGAAGGTCGGCTACCTCCCCGCCAACATCCCTCACCGCGCAGTGGAGGAGGGCCAAGTGATCCCCACCCCCAAGCCATGCGAAAGGGTGGTTTTCATCCCGCACTTCATCCGAGGGCTAAGCTTTCCTCTTTACCCCTTCATTAGGGGGCTGATGTTTTTCTACGGCCTCGACTTCCACAACCTCTCACCGAACTCCATCATGCACATCTCGGCGTTCATCCTCGTCTGCGAGGCCTTCCTGCGCATAGAGCCACACTTCGGGCTCTAGCTGTAGGTGTTTAACATCAAGCCCAAGTGCGTCAACGGCAAGCACACAAATTACGGTGGGGCAGTCATCGGCAAGCTCACCCATGTTGGGTGACCGTCGGGCACCCTCATCGACAACATCAAGGGATGGCAAAAGGAGTGGTTCTACGTCACCGAACCACAAGAAGAGGGTCAGCACCCTGCCGCCGCATTGAGATCCGGTCCCCCCACCATACTGGCTTCATGGCTCAAAAAGGGCCTTGTCTGGGGACGGACCGGGCAAGGAGGTGACCGACCTGCAGAAGCGCATCCATTATATGGTCGAGGAGGGCACCAAGTTGAACGATGTGGTCCAGGTCATGCTCCAAAGACGCATCCTCCCTTGCCAGCGCCATGACACCCTCCTGTGGGCTCGAGAACTTGAAGCCGAACCCACAGTCCGGAATCTCTTCCGCACTACGCGGGACAAGTTTTGGAAGGCGCTCTTCAAATCAATGAAGAGTTGGCCATCTGAGGAGGAGGACAACATTAACAGTCCGGCGCCTCAGCCCGAAGACGAGAGGACCAGGCCGTTAGACAAAATGCTTTGTTGGGGAACGTTGCATGGGAAACAAAAATTTACCTACACACACGCAAACCTATTCATGCCAATGAGCATCTACGAGAGGGAGAGTGGATCTACATACCCTTGTAGATCGCTAAGCGGGAAGCGTTAAGAAACGCGGTTGGTGTAGTCGAACATCTTCGCGATCCAAATCGCCGAGCGTCCCGCGATCTCATCATGATCTGTCTCACGATATTGATCACGATCTGTCCCGCGAACTCATCACGATCCGTCCCGCGATCTCATCACGAACTGTCTCGCGATCTCGATCACGGTCCTTCCGATATAGCGCCGAACGGACGGCACCTCCGCGTTCAGCACACGTGCAGCTTGATGACAATCTCCACCGTCTTGATCCAGCAAGAGGAGGTGGAGAGGAGAGAGAGTTCACCGGCAGCATGACGGCGCTCCGGTGATGGTGGTGGAGTGATTCCGGCAGGGCTTCGCCTAAGCGCTGCAGAAATCCGATCTAGAGGAGCACCGGTGAAACGGGTAGCACGTGGCCGTAATTGTAAGCCAAACCCTAGCTATTCCACCAGTATATATAGGAGGAGAGGAGAGGAGAGGCAGGCAAGGCTTTGGTTTAGCCGAACAGGAGGTGGGAAGCAATCCTACTTCACCTCCAATCCTAGTTGGAGTAGGATTACCTCCAATCGAGAACTATGTAGACATGACCGAGACACCTCTACGGTCAATAACCAATGACGGGACCTGGACGTCCACATTGGTTCCTACATATTCTACGAAGATCTTTATCGGTCGAACCTCTATGTCAAGGATTCAGTTAATCCCGTATAACGTTCCCTTTGTCCTTCGGTATGTTACTTGCCCGAGATTCGATCGTCGGTATCTCCATACCTAGTTGAACCTCGTTACTGGAAAGTCTCTTTACTCGTTCCGTAATACAAGATCCCGCAACTAAAAATTAGTCACATTGCTTGCAAGGCTCATTGTGATGTTGTATTACCGAGCGGGCCCCGAGATACCTCTTCGTCACACGGAGTAACAAATCCCAGTCTTGATCCATGCCAACTCAACAGACACCCTCGGAGATACCTGTAGAGCACCTTTATAGTCACCCAGTTACATTGCGACGTTTGATACACACAAGGCACTCCTCCGATGTCCATGAGTTGCATGATCTCATGGTCATAGGAACATATACTTGACATGCAGAAAACAGTAGCAATAAACTGACACGATCATATGCTACGTTTGTAGTTTGGGTCTTGTCCATCACATCATTCTCCTAATGATGTGATCCCATTATCAAATGACATATCATGTCCATGGCTAGGAAACCTTAACCATCTTTGATCAACGAGCTAGTCCATTAGAGGCATACTAGGGACATGGTTTTGTCTATGTATCCACACATGCATCTAAGTCTCCGATCAATACAATTATAGCATGGATAATAAACGATTATCATGAACAAGGAAATATGATAATAACTAATTTATTATTGCCTCTAGGGCATATTTCCAACAGTCTCCCACTTGCACTAGAGTCAATAATCTAGTTCACATCACCATGTGATTCGCATTGTTATGAATCTAACACCCAATGAGTTCTGGGGCTCGATCATGCTTTGCATGTGAGAGAGGTCTTATAGTCAACGGGTCTATGACAATCAGATCCGTATGTACTTTGCAAATCCCTATGTCAAACTGTAAACACTACTACCACACTCCACTTGGTACTATTCCAAATGGCTACTCCACTATAGGTATCCAGATTGCTACTACGAGTCATCCGGATTGGTGTTAAAGCTTGCATCGACGTAACTCTTTACGACGAACTCTTTATCACCTCCATAATCGAGAAACATCTCCTTAGTCCTCTGGTTACTAAGAATAATTTCGACCGCTATCCAGTGATCCACTCCTGGACCACTCTAGTACCCCTTGACAGACTCATGGCAAGGCACACACAGGTGCGGTACACAGCATGGCATACTACACAGAGCCTATGGCTAAGGCATACGGGACGACGTTCGTCTTTTCTCTTTCTTCTGCCGTTGTCGAGCTTTGAGTCTCACTCAACTTCACACATTACAAATCAGACGAGAACTATTTCTCTGACTGATCCATTTTGAACTCTTTCAAAATCTCATCAAGGTATGTACTCATTGAAAGTCTCATCAAGCATCTTGATCTATCTCTATAGATTTTGATGCTCAACAATTAGGTAGCTTTATCCAGGTCTTCCTTTGAAAATCACTTTTCAAACAACCATTTATGCTTTCCAGAAATCCTACATTACTTGCGATCAACAATATGTCATCCACATATACATATCAGAAATTCTATAGTGCTCCCACTCACTTTATTGTAAATACAAGTTTCTTGTAAACCTTGTATAAACATTAAAACTTTGATCACCTCATCAAAGCGTATATTCCAACTCCGAGATGCTTGCTTTAGTCCATAGAAGGATCACTAAAGCTTGCACACCTTTTAGCATCCTTAGGACTAACAAAACCTTCTGGTTGTATCACATACAACCTTTCCTCAAGTAAACCGTTAAGGAAACGATGTTTTGACATCCATCTGCCAGATTTCATAATTGAAAACACAACAACTGCTAACATAATTCCAACAGACTTTAGCACCACTACGAGTGAGAAAGTCTCATCGTAGTCAACTCCTTGAACTTGTCACAAACATCTTTGCAACAAGTCGAGCTTTACAAATAGTGACATTCACCATCAGTGTCTGTCTTCATTTTAAAGATCCATTTGTACTCAACGACCTGCCGTCCAACGAGCAAGTCTACCAAAGTCTACACTTGGTTTTCATACATGGATCCTATCTCGGATTTCATGGCCTCCAACCATTTCTCAGAATCCGGGCCCATCATCGCTTCTCCATAGCTCGTAGGTTCATCGTTGTCCAACAGCATGATCTCCAAGACAGAGTTGTCGTACCACTTAGGAGCAGTACACATCCTTGTCGACCTACGAAGTTCGATAGTAACTTGATCCTGAAGCTTCATGATCATCATCATTAACTTCCTCTTCAACTAACGTAGGCTTCACAGAAACATCTTTCTGCGCTGCGCTACTCTCTACGCTGCGCTTCATGAACAAAGGTTTAACAACCTCATCAAGTTCTATCTTCCTCCCACTCAATTCTTTCGCGAGAAACATTTCCTCGAGAAAGGATCCATTTAAACAACAAACACTTTGCACTAGGATCTAAGATTGAAGGTTCACCCAACTGATCTTAGGGTATTCTATGAAGATGCATTTGTTCGCCTTGGGTTCGACCTCATTAGGTGAAACATTTTCCACATAAGTGTTGCAGCCCCAAACATTAAGAAATGACAGCTTAGGTTTCTATCAAACCATAATTCACACGGTGTCATCTCAACGGATTTAGATGATGCCCTATTTAAAGTGAATGTAGTTGTCTCTAATGCATAACCCAAAAATTATTGTAGTAAAACGATAAGAGACATCACAGTATGCACTATATCAATAGAGCATGACTATGATGTTTGGACACACCATCACACTATGGTGTTCTAGGTGGCGTTAGTTGTGAAACAAATTTCACATTGTCTTAAGTTGTATGCCAAACTCGTAACTCAGATATTCACCTCCACGATCATATCGCAGTTATTTTCATCTTCTTGTCACAATGATCTTAAACTTCACTCTGAATTTGCTTGAACCTTTCAAACCATTCAGACTTGTGTTTCATTAAGTAAATATACACTATATCTACTTAAATCATCAGTGAAGGTAAGAAAATAACGATATCCACTGCACGCTACAAGACTCACTAGATTGCATACATCAACATGTATCATTTCCAATGAATCACTTGCCCGCTCCATCTAACGGGGTCCTTTAGTCATCTTGCCCAAGAGGCATGGTTCGCATGTCTCAACCGATACGAAATCGAATGAGTCCAAATATCCATCAGCATGGAGTTTCTTCATGCGCTTTATACCAATATGACATTTAGCGGCAGTGCCACAAGTATGTGGTACTATCATTATTAACTTTGTATCTTTTGACATCAATGTTATGAACATGTGTACTACTACGATCAAGATTTCAACAAACCATTCTCACTGGGTGCATGACCATTGAAGGTATTATTCATGTAAACAGAATAACCATTATTCTCTAACTTAAATGAATAATCGTATTGTAATAAGCATGATCTAATCATGTTCATGCTCAATGCAAAACACCAAATAACATTTATTTAGGTTCGTCACTAATCCTGGAGGTAGAGAGAGCGTGCGATGTTGATCACATCAACCTTGGAAACACTTCCAACACGTATCATCACCTCACCCTTAGCTAGTTCTCCGTTTATTCCGTAGCTTTTATTTCGAGTTACTAACATTTAGCAACCGAACCGGTATCCTATACCCAGGTGCTACTAAGAGTACTAGCAAGGTACACATTAATAACTCGTATATCAAATATACTTCTATCAATGTTGCCAGCCTTCTTATCTACCAAGTATCTAGGGTTGTTCCGCTTCAGCGACCGCTCACCTCATAACAGAAGCACTTAGTCTCGGGTTTGAGTTCAACTTTGGGTTGCTTCACTGGAGCAGCAACTGACTTGCTATCCATGAAGTTTCCCTCCTTGCTCTTGCCCTTCTCGAAACTAGTGGTTTGATTAACCATCAACACTTGACGCTCCTTCTTGATTTCTACCTTCGCGGTGTCAAAACATTGCGAACAGCTCAGGAATCATTATTTCTATCCCTGGCAATTTATAGTTCATCACTAAGTTCTAGTAGCTTAGTGACAGTGACTTGGACAACTATGTCAATCACTATCTTATCTGGAAGATCAACTCCCACTTGATTCAAGCGATTGTAGCACCCAGACAATCTGAATACATGTTCAACAATTGAGCTCTTCTCTTTCATCTTGCAGGCAAAGAATCTTGTTGGAGATCTCATATCTCGCAACACGGGCACGAGCCTGAGATCCTAATTTCAGCACTTAGAAACATCTCATATGTTTCGTGACGTTCAAAACGTTTTGGAGCCTCAATTCTAAGCCGTAATGCATGACGCACTAAACTATCAAGTAGTCATCGAAACGTGCCTGTCAAATGTTCACAACATCTATAGACGATGCTAGATGGGGTGGCGCACCGAGCGGTGCATTAAGGACATAAGCCTTCTGTGCAGCAATGAGGACAATCCTCAGATCACGGACCCAGTCCGCAATATTACTACCATCATCTTTCAATTCTATTTCTCTAGGAAAATATAAAAATACAAGGGAGCTACAGCGTGAGCTAGTAATATACAACATAATTTGCAAAGGCACTTTGACTATGTTCATGATAATGAGTTCAATTAATCATATTACTTAAGAACTCCCACTCAAATTGACATCCCTCCGATCATTCGAGTGATACATGATCCAAATTCACCAACTCAAGTCCGATCATCACGTGAGTTGAGGTGGCTGCAATGGTGAACATTATTATGTTGATCATATCTACTATATGACTCATGTTCGACCTTTCGGTCTCTCGTGTTCCGAGGCCATGTTTGTACATGCTAGGCTCGTCAAGTTTAACTCGAGTGTTCTGCATGTGCAACACTGGCTTGCACCCGTTGTATGTGAACGTAGAGTCTATCACACCCGATCATCACGTGGTGTCTCAACACGACGAACTTTCGCAATGGTGCACACTCGGGGAGAACACAATTTATCTTGAAATTAAGTGAGGGATCACCTTATAATGCTACCGTCGTCCTAAGATAAACAAGGTGCATAAAAAGGATTAACATCACATGCAAATCATAAGTGACATGATATGACCATGAACTTGTGCTTTTGATCTCCATCTATAAAGCACCGGCATGATCTCCATCGTCACCGGCATGACACCATGATCTCCATCATCTTGATCTCCATCAACGTGTCGCCATCGGGGTAGTCACGCCCTGCATGCTTCTCTACTATTGCTACCGTAGCGATAAAGTAAAGCATTACATAGCGCTTAAAGATTGAAACGCAGGTCATACAATAATTAAAGACAACCCTATGGCTCCTGCCGGTTGCCATACTCATTGACATGCAAGTCGTGAGAATCTATGCATCACATGATCATCTCATACATCACATATATCTCATCATGTAATTGGCCATATCACATCACAACATACCCTGCAAAAACAAGTTAGACGTCCTGTAATTGTTGTTGCATGTTTTACGTGGCTGCTATGGGTATCTAGCAAGAACGATTCTCACCTACGCATAAAGCACAACGGTGATACACTAGTTGCTTTTCAACCTTCTCAAGGACCGCCTTTGTCGGATCCGATCCAACTAAAGTGAGAGAAACTGTCACCCACAAGCCATCTAGGCAACAAGTTGCGTCGAGGGAACCGGTATCTCGTAAGCGTATGAGTAATGTTGGTCCGGGACGCTTCATCTCACAATCCCGCTGAACCAAAATACGACCAAGGGAGGAAGCAATCTAAGCATCAACGCCCACAAACCTTTTGTGTTCTACTCGAGATCTCATCGAACCATCAACCTAGCTCTGATACCACTGTTGGGGAACGTTGCACGGGAAACAAAAATTTCCTACGCACATGCAAACCTATCCATGGTGATGAGATCCTACAAGAGGGAGAGTGGATCTACATACCCTTGTAGATCGCTAAGCGGGAAGCGTTAAGAAACGCGGTTGGTGTAGTCGAACATCTTCGCGATCCAAATCACCGAGCGTCCCGCGATCTCATCACGATCCGTCTCACGATATTGATCACGATCTGTCCCGCAAACTCATCACGATCCGTCTCGCGATCTCATCACGAACTGTCTCGTGATCTCGATCACGGTCCTTCCGATCTAGCGCCGAACGGACGACACCTCCGCGTTCAGCACACGTGCAACTTGATGACGATCTCCACCGTATTGATCCAGCAAGAGGAGGTGGAGAGGAGAGAGAGTTCACGTGACGGTGCTCCGGTGATGGTGGTGGAGTGATTCCGGCAGGGCTTCGCCTAAGCGCTGCAGAAATCCGATCTAGAGGAGCACCGGTGAAACGGGTAGCACGTGGCCGTAATTGTAAGCCAAACCCTAGCTATTCCACCAGTATATATAGGAGGAGAGGAGAGGAGAGGCAGCCAAGGCCTTTGGTTCAGCCGAACAGGAGGTGGGAAGCAATCCTACTTCACCTCCAATCCTAGTTGGAGTAGGATTGCCTCCTATTGGCTGATTTTTCACCTTTTCCTTAGCCTTTTTCTCTCCCTGCGCCATGGGCCTTTTGTGGCTGATTTACCATCCCACTAAGGGCTGGTTAATACTCTCCCACAGCCCATGGTCCCTCTAGGGTCGAAATACTCTTCCCGGAGGCCTCCCGGTACACTACCGGCACTCCCGGTACACTACCGATGAGCCCGAAACTTTTCCGAAAACCAAACTGGGACTTCCTATATATGAATCTTTACCTCCGGACCATTCCGGAGCTCCTCGTGATGTCCGGGATCTCATCCGGGACTCCGAACAACCTTCGGTCACCACCATACATAACTCTACACTACCGAAACGTCACCGAACCTTAAGTGTGCAGACCCTGCGGGTTCGAGAACTATGTAGACATGACCGAGACACCTCTACGGTCAATAACCAATGGCGGGACCTGGACGTCCACATTGGTTCCTACATATTCTACGAAGATCTTTATCGGTCGAACCTCTATGTCAAGGATTCAGTTAATCCCGTATAACGTTCCCTTTGTCCTTCGGTATGTTACTTGCCCGAGAATCGATCGTCGGTATCTCCATACCTAGTTCAACCTTGTTACTGGCAAGTCTCTTTACTCGTTCCGTAATAAAAGATCCCGCAACTAACACTTAGTCACATTGCTTGCAAGGCTCATTATGATGTTGTATTACTGAGTGGGCCTCGAGATACCTCTCCGTCACACGGAGTAACAAATCCCAGTCTTGATCCATGCCAACTCAACAGACACCCTCGGAGATACCTGTAGAGCACCTTTATAGTCACCCAGTTACGTTGCGACGTTTCATACACACGAGGCACTCCTCCGATGTCCGTGAGTTGCATGATCTCGTGGTCATAGGAACATATACTTGACATGCAGAAAACAGTAGCAATAAACTGACACGATCATATGCTACGTTTGTAGTTTGGGTCTTGTCCATCACATCATTCTCCTAATGATGTGATCCCATTATCAAATGACATCTCATGTCCATGGCTAGGAAACCTTAACCATCTTTGATCAACGAGCTAGTCCATTAGAGGCATACTAGGGACATGGTTTTGTCTATGTATCCACACATGCATCTAAGTCTCCGATCAATACAATTATAGCATGGATAATAAACGATTAACATGAACAAGGAAATATGATAATAACTAATTTATTATTGCCTCTAGGGCATATTTCCAACATGCTCGTGGTAAAGCCTTATGAGGCTCCCATGAAGAAAGAGAAGAAGAAGAAACTAGGCCAGGCTGGCGTCCGCATCAGGGGCCAGCCTAATGCCATATCTGAGGATACCCCCGCCTCCTCAAATCAGGAGGAGGCTAGGGAGGAGGAAGAGGAAGAAGAGAAGGAGGAGGAGGAGGGTGAGGGGGGAGGCAATTCCCCCCGTGCTAGGAAGAGAGCGACATCGTTGGACGCCCCGGAGCAGGTCCCTTCTCCTGCCCACAAGAGGGCATGGCAGACGCGGGTGGTTCTGTCCGACAATAGTTCCGACTCGGGCGTCACGTCCGAAGACCTCGAGGAGGTTCCACAAAGGAGCCTACGGGTCATGCCCCCCATCAAGGTTAGGATCCGAAGACCCTCCTGTTCATTAAGAATAGATTTAGAGTTTGCTAACACACAGGTTATTGGTCTTGCAGCCCCCCACGTGTTATCCCCAACAAAGTGATATCGGAAGGGGAGACCCCACCCGCCGAATTGGCGAAGAGTGGGGATGCCTCGCATCCCACCACTCCAGGAGCCACAAAGGATGCCATGGAGGTGTCATCCCATCCCACTACTATGGAAGCGGACACCGGTGGCGAGGGAGATGGCACCATGGCCGAGGCTAATGCCTCGGCCAATGAAGACCGGGGGCTAACACCCTACCCGGATACCAAGGATGCCAGACGAGTGAGGACTCAGTCCCCTCCGTGAACATCTCCGGAGCGCACTATGCCTCCGGAGGCACCGGTCCAATCCTCGGTGGGTGATCGGGGAATCCGATCATCATCGGCACCACCGGCCAATATGTGGTCGGTCATGGAGGAGGCTCTATCGAGGGCCTCCATCCTCGAGGAGCACCGCACCCTTATGGGTGCGGTAGTACAGAGCGTCTAGTCCGTTGACAACGGACTAAAGGAGGCCTTCAAAGGTCTTCTTGCGGGTTTTCCAGTAAGTCGCCCAATGTGTTTATTTTGCAAAGATTTTATTTATTCGCATTATACACGGCAGCTCCTTTGACATTGTGCCCTTCCGCAGTGGCTATCACGCGCTGCTTGGTCGGACAACGTTCTCTCGTTTTAACGCGGTCCCACACTATGCATACCTCAAACTCAAGATGTCGGGCCCCAAGGGGGTCATTACTGTCAACGGCAATACAGAGCGCTCCCTTAGAACTCAGGAACATACATTGGCCTTAGAGGCCGAATTTAGCTACAAAGAACATCGGCAAGTTCCGACATCCGCCATAAAGGCACAAAAGGCTGGGAAGCGAGTTCGGCTTCAGACCGAAAACTCAGACCCTTCCTCCTCCCCTCTATAGGCACTCACCCCCACCCGCACAACCTCAGGACCAGCAAAGTATGTGCCGAGGAGGCACAACTTCGCACTTAAGATTCCATGGGTATCGGTGGGGAAATAAAGATGGGTGTTCGGCTAGCCCGACCTGCTACCATCAACACGCCTTCGGACATAACGTAGGTGCTCCTAAAAGAGTCTGCCTACAGTGTAAATCTCACCTACAATTCGGCGGCCTCTCAAGATTTTCCTAGCAAAATCCGCCCACCGAACACTAACACCCATCAAGGTGCATCTAAGAGCAGGAGTCAACTAGCAAGGGGGCATATCGAGGACGTCAAGTTACCAATCGAACACCCCTGGTACAAAAACTCTTGTATAATTTTATTTTTTATCTTATTTCACATACCTGGAAACAGTTGCTTCGGCAATCCAAATTATAAGAGTTGTTAAGAAAATGCAAAATTGCGTGACGCAAATTGGCCTCATCTGTCCTTTAATCGGCGCATATTTTCTTTCCTTTCTCCTTCTTCTCGTGAACCTGTTTGCTATGACGCGAGGTAACCGGCTAATAGACCGGGGGCTCGAGTTCAAACACAAATCGCCTTATCTATCATGTGTTCGGCGTCTTGGCGTTTGCTTTATATGCATCGGTTCCGAACTATGTCTTTGGTCAATAAGTTGGGTTGCCCTGCTCTTGTTCTTGGCCCTTTATGTTCTACTCGTTCGGCTAAAGGGGCAAAGGGAGCACCCCAACGATTGTGCTTTCGGATAGTCTGGTCAAGCACCTCAGGGTAGAAAGCCGAAAACGGGTTGTCATAGTCTGCGCGATCCGATCTGTGAACCCCGAGTTGGAAGTGTTATACTTCAATCCTTGTAAGTGATTATTCCGTGTTATACGAGGAACGTACCCTTTGTGCAGACATTGCGATATCGGCTTCGGCCATGGTTCGTCCGAACATCACAACACTTCCATCGGATTTAGCCCCAGCCAGTGCACTTTGGCCTTGGCAAGGGCCATCCGGATTCCTTCGATGCAGGAGGAGCACTTGACGGTGTTCAGGCGGGGCGTAGCAGTGATCAACCTGTGCACCAGGCCAAAGTAGCTGCCTCGTAGCGGCTCGCTGGGACATAAGAGGATGCAAAGTAACATTGACTCCCCGAGCTATACTTTGATGGAGTGATGGAGAGTGCTGGAGGGATAGCGTCACAGTGTTCGGGTGATAAAATGTTTGAATGAGCTGTAACGCATCCGAGGACTTGCCCAAACTTTTAATGATGTTAGTATTTGTTCTTATATGGTTTTGCATTCTTTTATAACACCTATGTGGCTGTTTAATACTAAAAGATGCGAGTCGTCGGCTTCAGCCCCACGTAGATACTACATGGGGTGTCTATGCCAATGTACTATGTCCCATAGCCGTATTATCGGGACCCGAAGGCGGTATAGTGTGGCAGACCAGGCAATCAGACTATAGTGCTTTATTTCTTTCACTTAGTCGTAGGGGCGCAAAAAGGACTACATGAAGCGTACGATTAGCCACCAAAGTGTTGTGATGTTCGGACGAACCATGGCCGAAGCCGATATCGCAATGTCTGCACAAAGGGTACGTTCCTCGTATAACACGGAATAATCACTTACAAGGATTGAAGTATAACACTTCCAACTCGGGGTTCACAGATCGGATCGCGCAGACTATGACAACCCGTTTTCGGCTTTCTACCCTGAGGTGCTTGACCAGACTATCCGAAAGCACAATCGTTGGGGTGCTCCCTTTGCCCCTTTAGCCGAACGAGTAGAACATAAAGGGCCAAGAACAAGAGCAGGGCAACCCAACTTATTGACCAAAGACATAGTTCGGAACCGATGCATATAAAGCAAACGCCAAGACGCCGAACACATGATAGATAAGGCGATTTGTGTTTGAACTCGAGCCCCCGGTCTATTAGCCGGTTACCTCGCGTCATAGCAAACAGGTTCACGAGAAGAAGGAGAAAGGAAAGAAAATATGCGCCGATTAAAGGACAGATGAGGCCAATTTGCGTCACGCAATTTTGCATTTTCTTAACAACTCTTATAATTTGGATTGCCGAAGCAACTGTTTCCAGGTATGTGAAATAAGATAAAAAATAAAATTATACAAGAGTTTTTGTACCAGGGGTGTTCGATTGGTAACTTGACGTCCTCGATATGCCCCCTTGCTAGTTGACTCCTGCTCTTAGATGCACCTTGATGGGTGTTAGTGTTCGGTGGGCGGATTTTGCTAGGAAAATCTTGAGAGGCCGCCGAATTGTAGGTGAGATTTACACTGTAGGCAGACTCTTTTAGGAGCACCTACGTTATGTCCGAAGGCGTGTTGATGGTAGCAGGTCGGGCTAGCCGAACACCCATCTTTATTTCCCCACCGATACCCATGGAATCTTAAGTGCGAAGTTGTGCCTCCTCGGCACATACTTTGCTGGTCCTGAGGTTGTGCGGGTGGGGGTGAGTGCCTATAGAGGGGAGGAGGAAGGGTCTGAGTTTTCGGTCTGAAGCCGAACTCGCTTCCCAGCCTTTTGTGCCTTTATGGCGGATGTCGGAACTTGCCGATGTTCTTTGTAGCTAAATTCGGCCTCTAAGGCCAATGTATGTTCCTCAGTTCTAAGGGAGCGCTCTGTATTGCCGTTGACAGTAATGACCCCCTTGGGGCCCGACATCTTGAGTTTGAGGTATGCATAGTGTGGGACCGCGTTAAAACGAGAGAACGTTGTCCGACCAAGCAGCGCGTGATAGCCACTGCGGAAGGGCACAATGTCAAAGATCAAATCTTCGCTCTGAAAGTTATCGGGCGAGCCGAACACAACTTCCAGAGTTACGGAGCCCGTACATAGGGCCTCAACACCTGGGATCATTCCTTTGAAGGTAGTGCTGCTGGGTTTGATACTTGACGGATCGATGCCCATCTTTTTCATCGTATCTGAGTAAATCAGGTTGAGGCTACTTCCTCCGTCCATTAGGACTTTTGTCAGGTTATACCCATCTATAATGGGGTCTAGGACGAGGGCCACCGAACCCCCATGGTGGATACTGGTCGGATGATCATGCTGATCAAAGGTGATCGGGTATGCCGACCATGGGTTGTACTTCGGGGCTACGGGTTCCACAACGTAGACCTCTCGAAGGCTGCGCTTCGTCTTCTTCTTTTGTATATGGATGACATATATCATGTTCACCTTTTTGACTTCGGGAGGTAATTTCTTCTGTACGCCACCAATTGGACCCTGAGGTTCATCCTCATCCTCGCTGTGAGAGCTTTTGCCTTGGTCCTCGGGTGGTATCTTGCCGGCCTGTTTAAACACCCAGCAGTTGCAGTGTGTGTGGTTGGCGGGCTTTTCCGAAGTCCCATGGATTTCGCAAGGCCTTTCCATGATCTTCTCGAGATGAGTGGGCCCATCACGATTGCCTTTAGGAGGCTTCTTCCGCTACCTAAGTCGGGAGTTGCGGAATCTAGCATTTACAGCCATATCATCGGCATCACTATTATTGTGCTGGTGCTTATTATTACTGCGCTTTGGTTTTAAGTTGCCATCCCGGGCTTCAGGTGCTATGGGATCTTCGGAATTGTGCCTGTGTCTTGTTAGCCAATTGTCTTTGGCCGTGCAAAAGTGGGTCATGAGGGAGGTAAGGGCGGACATGGTCCGAGGCTTGTCCTGGCCTAGCTGGCAGGCCAGCCATTCATTCCAAATATTCTGCCGGAAGGAGTCTATGGCCTCAGCATCTGGACAGTCGACTATTTGGTTCTTCTTAGTCATGAATCGATTCCAGAATTGCCGAGCAGACTCGCTGGACTTCTTGACAACGTTGCTGAGATCGGAAGAGTCCGGCGGGCAGACATAGATTCCCTGGAAGTTAGAGCGGAACGCATTTTCTAGGTCTTCCCAGCATCCAATGGAGTTTTCGGGGAGGTTGTTTAACCAGTGTTGAGCTGGCCCGTTAAGCTAAAGAGGGAGGTATTTGATGCCATGGAGATCGTCTCCTCGCACCATGTGGATATGGAGGAGGAAGTCCTCAATCCATACGGTTGGGTCAGTGGTCCCATCATACTTTTCTATTCATGGGTTCAAACCGTTCGGGGAACTGATGCCGTATTACCTCATCTGTGAAGCATAGTGGGTGAGCGGCGCCTCTGACCCATGCTATGTCGCGCCTGTATTCGGCGTCTGTATGGAGCCGGTTGCGTTCCTGGACTCTGTTGTTTTGGTCGGACCATGGTCTGTATCCGCCCCGTCTATCGGGCGAGTACTCTCTAGATCCATAGATGGATCTTGTGCGGCCTGCCCTGTGATCCAGGTCATCTCGCAGGTCGAACCTGTCATTGGGCTCTAATGGCTCGTTACCCCATTTCCGGGGCACTGTGAGTATATAACCGGTGTCGTCAGCCGTCCTGTCACGACCACGAGGGGGCGGTCTGTCTTATCGTATGGAGTACGGTTTGGAGACAGAGTATCAGTGAGTTCATCATCGAACTGTGGCAGCAGCCTCCTCCGAGGGTTGCTTTTGGGCTGGTTTGACAGACCGACTCCGTATACTTTCTTGGCCGAGAGGACTTTCGTCCATCGAGCATTGAGGTTGTCCTGTTTGGCTTTGAGTTGCCGTTCTTTGGCCTTTAGGCTGCGGGCCGTTGCTATGAGTCGTTGCCTGATTTCTTCCTGATCTTCAAGGTTATCAGGGATGTACAAGTGAACGGCTTCCGGTATATCTTCCTCCTCGAAAGTGGGAAGGTAATCATCGCCTTTGGAATCATTGACGTTATCGGGGTTGTTTTGGTCCTCAGGACCTTCCGGACCCTCTAATGGGTGCTCGAGCATATCGGGATTGCCCTGATCAGCGGGGGTATTACAGTCCCCGTTGCTGATAATAGCTTTCCTTCCCTTTTGGCTTTTGCACCGCTTATGCGATTTTTTCCGGCGCCTTGATGGCGCATCGTCCGATTTGTTGCCGTCGTTGTGAGGCGTGTTGTCGCCATTGGTGGCAGGAGTATCTACCATGTAGACACGTATGTAGAAGTGGCGGTCCAACTCCCAGTGTTAACGGGGGTGGGAGCACAATCCTTTTCATCCATGTATTTCGCCTCCTCGGAGGCATAGTCCAGCATGTCGGTTAAATCCTCGACAGTGGCTATCAATTGGGTGGTGGGTGGGTGAAAAATTCTTCCTGGCCCGCATCGTAATCAAACCAAGCGTAGATCAGGGCTGGATCGTCAGTGATCTTCATCGACGAGAATCGATCCAGGGCCTCGTTTACCGTTGAGGGACTGATCGGATCCAGCTGTTCGGAACTCGTGGAGTTAACCTTCTCGACGTTCAGACATTGGAAGTGTTCAGCAAGAACACATGTTCGGTTATATGGCTTGATGGCTAGACAGGGAAAAGAGATCGGCTCATCGCCATGGGTGACCCCATCAGCATGTCCGAAGGAGGGGCTCGAGGTTAAAGCCTCGGAGTCCTTAGGGGCTACAGGCGAAGCTGGGAGCCCGAATAATGACAAGTCACCCCGAGAGTCGACGGAGAACTCCAAGTTTCCAAATCTGACCTCTCGATTGGGGGCGAAGTTCTCAACGCGGCCTAGATGGCCAGCGGAATCAGCCAGCACAAATTGCCGAGCGCGAAGATCTATCCGGGGACAAAAATATCCATGTTGCGGACCTCTTCGTTGATGACAAGGCGAGGCGTCGATTCAATCTTGCTCACAGAGGAACTCTCAATGAAAGCACCAATGTCGGTGTCAAAACCGGCGGATCTCGGGTAGGGGATCCCAAACTATGAGACTAGAGTCGACGGTAACAGGGGACGAAGGGGACAAGGATTTACCCAGGTTCGGGCCCTCCTATGGAGGTAATACCCTACATCCTGCTTGGTTGTATTGATGATGTGGGGGGTTACAGAGTTGATCTACCTCGAGATCGAATAGCTAACCCTAGATGAGTTGTTCTATCCCTGTACCCTAAAACCCTCCGGCTTATATAGGTGCCGAGGATACCTAGGGTTTACACATGGTCGGTTACATGCCGAAGAGATAAACATGCCTATTTACTACATCAAATGTGAAGCGCAAGCCGTGCTTCCCGAAGCTTCCATCCTGGAGACTAGGCCTTAAAATCTTCAGTTGTTCGGTAAGTAGTCCTCATAGTCTGGCCCATAACAATAGGTCGGCTATCTGAGGACCCCCTAATACAGGACTCCCACACCAACGACGACCCGCCGACATATATCTAGGCCATGATGTCTGGACAACGGAAGCCATCCAATGCGGCCCTATATTGGTCCGTCGAGTGATTTAGACATACTTTCTTCTGCAAATTGGAGACAAAGTGGGCGGCGGCGGGGGGGGGGGGGGTGCGGTAGTTCGAACAACAAACACGTAGGACTCCAACACCTCCAGCCCACCCAACCCAAGGTCCCGCTCCCATTTCCTTTCACGCCGCCCATTCTCTCTCTTACTTTACATCCGCACCCTTCACCCTCGTCGCCACTGTTGTACGTCTTTGGCTGCCATAGAGGCATTGTCGGATGTTCACAACCAGCACCGACGCACCTACTCGCCTCTACGATGGCACTACCCATCCTGGAGTTGTTTGTTTGCAAGTACACTTCGCCCCCTATCGTCGACCTCCATGACGGACACCACGCTCGACAGATGTTCGGTAAAATGTCATTGAGCTTATTTTCTAACGTTGTATCAATTTTTCTGAGTAAGAAGGATGGCGGCGTACTCGACCATGGAGAACATGTTGTTGTGCGAAGCATGGTTGGTCTTATCCGCAAATTCCGTATGTAGGAGCAGAGGGGGGACCTTCTGGCAGCAAGTGCATGCATTGTTTCATGTACAAAAGCACATTGCTCCCTACGATGCCCACATTTATTGAACAACTCAATGTGAGGTCATTAAGCTGTCGTCGCTGGGACGCCATCCAAACCAACGTCACCATGTTTGTCTCGTGGTAACTCAGCTGGAGGCAAGGTACCCCCTGCATGAGGCAGAGGGGGTGATCATAAGTTTTGTTTCTTCTTGCTACACTTGCTATCGAACCATTCATTCACTCAATGTTGCTCTACATATTGTGTAGCCCGTACATGCAGTCGTGACATACCACGGGATGCAGGGGCGGCTATTTAGATACACACACTGAAGCTGAAGGCGAAGTACGTGTGGGACGACATGCTCCAGTGATGGAAAACTTGTTAGACATCCGGTTAATCAAGTCGAATTTAAGACATTCTTATACTAGACATGTATGGAGGATTTGTGTCATTTTCTTTCCGAATTTTGATAAATATTGATAGGTTTGCATGAATTTCGTCCAGTTAATTCGGATGGTGTTTAGAATGTATGCGGTTAGCGTTGGACGACGACCTTCTACATTCGTGTATGTGGATTGATCCTTCGTGTTCTCAGAAAGATGCGGGACGAAATTTATGAATCACCGTTGAAGATGCTCTAAGCCCTCGTTAGGATAGAGACACTATGTGTGTAGCCTGCTCCATATCATGTTGGATTGGCGGCCATTGACGGCTGGCTCTTTCTGCATTGGTGGATGCGTTAAGCGCTCGTTCCTTGAAGATTGTTTTAAAGTAGCAAATGCTCAGTGCTGCTCTCAGTGGGTTCTTGTTTGTTAACTTTGTCATTATACCAGAGTTTCATTTTTTTTCTTCAATATTGTTCTTAAGAAAGTACCAATGCAGGAGTAGGGCGTTTTGCAGCTCGGTCTACAAGGAGGCCAGTTTTTTTCAAAAATGTTCAAAACTTTCCAGTTTTGAAAAAAGAGAAAAAGGATACATTGATGTGTATGTGTATGTTTGACAAAAAAACATCATGGACTTCAACGATGAATTATGCATCTACTAAATGTTTCATCCTAATATATATGTCATCCTAATAATTGACATACTTGTGCGTTATTTCTCTAAGTAAATGTATATTTTCTTTTAATAAAACATGAAAATATGGATTTTTAATATTTTAAATTCGCCTCGGTGAAGGCCCAGCTCCATTCGGAATTTTCGCGAAGCCAGCTCATATAACAATATTAAACCAGCTATTACGTGCCACAGTTGGCAACTAGGCATAACATTTTTGTAACTTTCACAAGTACCAATCCTCATCATCTAATATATGTCCAAGTAGGCAACAGGGCATATAGAAACATGTATATATTATTATTACACCCAAGTTGGCAACAGGGCATATAGAAACTATGCAGTATAAAAAAAACACGGATATATACCTGTCAAGAAAAAAACACGGATATATTTATTAGCCCCAAGTTGGCAGCAGGGCATATACGAGCATGGCAACAGTAAAGAATTGCTGGCCGGCAACTGACAGTAAAGAATTCATTTATGATGTCTCTTAACAATGTCAGACATAGGCCCACGCTAGGAGGTTTTGTGTGTGGGGTGTCCTAGTTAGAATAGTAGTTTAGTCCCGGTTGGTCACGATCCAGGACTAAAGGCATTTTAAGTGGTCGCCCGCGCGCGTCGGGGGGCTGGGACCTTTAGTCCTAGTTGGTGACACCAACCGGTGACACCAACCGGTACTAAGAGCATCACTAGCAGACCCCGTATATAGCCGACCCGCATAAGCCTTTTACAGTTCGTAGAAAAGGGTATATGCGGACCGGCGCGGATGAGGTCAGACTCAAACCCCGCAATACGGACCCGTAAAAAGAATATTCGGTGAATATGCTCTTTTACGGGCCGGCTACGAGTCTGCTCGGGCGCCGCCGCGTCGACCCGCAAACCGAAGACACTCAATTATCGAATTTGACATCTATTGCAACAAATATGTGCAAATTCAAACAATAGAACACAGTTCACACGCAAAAAAAGCTTAGTTTTGTAGGACAAACGTAAAAGGGGGTCTTGCAAAAGTGACGACCAAGTCCGGCATCATCTTGGTCGATCTTCACTTTGCTGGCCTTCTCTGCCGCCCGAGACCTTTTTTTAGCCGGAATCCTCTTTGTAGCCAGAATCTTCTTCCACTTTAGGCCCGAGACCTTTCATCACGATCTATCAATATACTGTTCGTGTCCCGTTTTACACGGGATATACTTAATCACGTGCACGCGACGGCTTGCACGTGTTGGGAAGTGGAGGGATTCACGGCGCAGCCATGGGAGTCCAAATCGATAGGCCTCATGAAAAGAGGAGGAAAACTCCAAAGGTTTTTCATGCTATCCATTCGACTTCTCCGCCTCCCATTCCCTTGCGCCTCCAAAGCACAGATCTAGGTTTCTTCGCCCCCACCTCCGAGCTCATCAATGGCGGGCTCCAATGGCCAACGGGAAGCTTCCAAGGTCACCGACTGGGACATTCTCGACCTCAAGAAGGCCGGCTACCTCCCCGCCAACATCCCTCACCGCGCAGTGGAGGAGGGCCAAGTGATCCCCACCCCCAAGCCAGGCGAAAGGGTGGTTTTCATCCCGCACTTCATCCGGGGGCTGAGCTTTCCTCTCCAGCCCTTCATTAGGGGGCTGATGTTCTTCTACGGCCTCGACTTCCACAACCTCTCGCCGAAGTCCATCATGCACATCTCGGCATTCATCCTCGTTTGCGAGGCCTTCCTACGCATAGAGCCACACTTCGGGCTCTGGCTGTAGGTGTTTAACATCAAGCCCAAGTGCGTCAGCGGCAAGCACGCAGATTACGGCGGGGCCGTCATCGGCAAGCTCACCCACGTCGGGTGGCCGTCGGGCACCATCATCGACAACATCAAGGGATGGCAAAAGGAGTGGTTCTATGTCACCGAACCACAAGAAGAGGGTCAGCACCCCACCGCCGCATTGAGATCCGGTCCCCCCACCATAGTGGCTACATGACTTGAAAAGGGCCTTGTCTGGGGACCGGGCAAGGAGGTGACCGACCTGCAGAAGCACATCCGTTATATGGTCGAGGAGGGCACCAAGTTGAACGATGTGGTCCAGGTGATGCTCCGAAGACGCATCCTCCCCTACCAGCGCCGGGACACCCTCCTGTGGGCTCGAGAACTCGAAGCCGAGCCCACAGTCCGGAATCTCTTCCGCACTACGCGGGAGAAGTTGTGGAAGGCGCTCTTCAAATCAATGAAGAGTTGGCCATCCGAGGAGGAGGACAACATTAACAGTCCGGCGCCTCAGCCCGAAGACAAGAGGACCAGGCCGTTAGCCAAAATGCTCGTGGTAAAGCCTTATTAGTCTCCCACATAGAAAGAGAAGAAGAAGAAACTAGGCCAGGCTGGCGTCCGCATCAGGGGCCAGCCTGATGCCATATCCGAGGATACCCCCGCCTTCTCAAATCAGGAGGAGGCTAGGGAGGAGGAAGAGGAAGAAGAGAAGGAGGAGGAAGCCAAGGTCGAGGGCGAGGGGGGAGGCAATTCCCCCCGTGCCAGGAAGAGAGCGGCATCGTTGGACGCCCCGGAGCAGGTCCCTTCTCCTGCCCACAAGAGGGCACGGCAGACACGGGTGGTTCTGTCCGACAATAGTTCTGACTCGGGCACCGCGTCCACAGACCTCGAGGAGGTTCCACGAAGGAGCCTACGGGTCAAGCCCCCCCCATCAAGGTTAGGATCCAAAGACCCTCCTGTTCATTAGGAATAGATTTAGAGTTTGCTAACGCGCAGGTTATTGGTCTTGCAGCCCCCCACGTGTTATCCCCACCGAGGTGATATCGGAAGGGGAGACCCCACCCACCAAATTGGCGAAGAGCGGGGATGCCTCGCATCCCACCACTCCAGGAACCAGAAAGGACGCCATGGAGGTGTCATCCTAGCCCAAGCCTATGGAAGCAGACACCGGTGGCGAGGGAGATGGCACCATGGCCGGGGCTAACGCCTCGACCAATGAAGACCGGGGGGTAACACCCTGCCCGGATACCAAGGATGCCAAATGAGCGAGCACTCAGTCCCCTCCGTGAACATCTTCGGAGCACACTATGCCTCCTGAGGCACCGGTCCAATCCTCGGTGGTTGATCGGGGAATCCGATCATCACCGGCACCACCGGCCAATATGTGGTCGGTCATGGAGGAGGCTCTATCGAGGGCCTCCATCCTCGAGGAGCACTGCACCCTTATGGGTGCGGTAGTACAGAGCGTCTAGTCCATTGACAACGGACTGAAGGAGGCCTTCAAAGGTCTTCTTGCGGGTTTTCAAGTAAGTTACCCAATGTGTTTATTTTGCAAAGATTTTATTTATTCGCATTATACACGGCAGCCCCCGAGCCCTAGGCGGGGTATAAAAACTTGCCTAGGGGTCACATCTGAATCTGATACCAAACTAGATACTTTAAGTGTCCTGCATTAATAGAATAACTCGACATATGATCGGATTGGCTATAATTCAGGAATTGAGAGCCCATGTAATGTATTAATTGTGTGTGTAATGCAGGCTTCGTCATCGTTGGTGGCCATAAATGGCGTCGAGCTAGAGGAGCTGAATCGGAAGCTGAAGCGCTCTGAAGACGAAGTTGAGGCCCTTAACCGAAGGATCAATGAGGTTCAGGGTATGTCAAAACAGAATTCGAATGCCTTTGTCTGAGCTCTATAGTCCAAATACTGTTGATGCACCTTCTTCACATTGTATAATGCACGCCCAGCCTCGGCGAAGGAGGTCGAGAGGCTCAAGGACGAGCTCCAGCACGCGAAGGACGAGACGGCCGCTGAGAGGGCGGCTACTAAGGAAACGGCTGTTGCCCTTTCCGCCATGCGGGCCACTAGTGGCAAGCATGAAGCTCATGTGGCAAAGGTCCAGCAGGAGCTCAAGGATGCCAGCGAAAGATGCGAGGCCTTGGAGCAGAAGAATAAGGCGAGCTCGGCCGAACTGTCCACTATGAAAACCGAACTCCAGAAGGAGCGGATGGACAGACGGTTCTACGAGGAGCAAGTGCGTCAGGCCAAGGAAATAGCAGATGGTAAGCCGTACTTACTAAAGTGCGTATTCGGGATAGCAGATTCGCATTGCTTATCCGGGTGTGGTGATCCTTAGACGCATCCTCCGATCTCCAAAAGGGCATAGCGGACACCAATCAGTTGTTCGCCTCGCGGGAAGAAGGAGATGAAGCTCGGTTGTTCTGGGCACAATTCGGAGCCCCCGAGCGCCCTCCTCTTTTGGTAGAGCAGTTGAAACAGCTGATGGAGCTACACCAGATGGCGGAGCCGGCCATGAAGGACCTCTGCATCCTCTTATGTCCCAGCGAGCCGCTACGAGGTAGCTACTTTGGCCTGGTGCAGAGGTTGATCACTGCTACGCCCCGCCTCAACACCGTCAAGTGCTCCTCCTGCATCGAAGGAGTCCGGATGGCCCTTGCCAAGGCCAAAGCGCACTGGCTAGGGCTAAATCCGATGAAGGTAGCCACCGACCCGCCGCCACCCGGAAAGGAACATTGACGCCCCGAGCTGTACTTTGATGGAGTGATGGAGAGTGCTGGAGGGATAGCGTCACAGTGTTCGGGTGATAAAATGTTTGAATGAGCTGTAACACATCCGAGGACTTGCCCAAACTTTTAATGATGTTAGTAATTGTTCTTATATGGTTTTGCATTCTTTTATAACACCTATGTGTCTGTTTAATACTGAAAGATGCGAGTCGTCGGCTTCAGCCCCACGTAGATACTACATGGGGTGTCTATGCCAATGCACTATGTCCCATAGCCGTATTATCGGGACCCGAAGGCGGTATAGTGTGGCAGACTAGGCAATCAGACTATAGTGTTTTATTTCTTTCACTTAGCCATCGGGGCGCAAAAAGGACTACATGAAGCGTACGATTAGCCACCAAAGTGTTGTGATGTTCGGACGAACCATGGCCGAAGCCGATATCGCAATGTCTGCACAAAGGGCACGTTCCTCGTATAAAACGGAATAATCGCTTACAAGGATTGAAGTATAACACTTCCAGCTCGGGGTTCACATATCGGATCGCGCAGACTATGAAAACCCGTTTTCGGCTTTCTCCCCTGAGGTGCTTGACCAGACTATCCGAAAGCACAATCGTAGGGGTGCTCCCTTTGCCCCTTTAGCCGAACGAGTAGAACATAAAGGGCCAAGCACAGGAGCAGGGCAACCCAACTTATTGACCAAAGACATAGTTCGAAACCGATGCATATAAAGGGAACGCCAAGACGCCATACACATGATAGATAAGGCGATTTGTGTTTGAACTCGAGCCCCCGGTCTATTAGCCGGTTACCACGCGTCATAGCAAACAGGTTCACGAGAAGAAGGAGAAAGGAAAGAAAATATGTGCTGAAAAAAGGACAGATGAGGCCAATTTGCGTCAAGCAATTTTGCATTTTCTTAACAACTCTTATAATTTGGATTGCCGAAGCAACTGTTTCCAGATATGTGAAATAAGATAAAAAATAAAATTATACAAGAGTTGTTGTACCAGGGGTGTTCGATTGGTAACCTGACGTCCTCGATATGCCCCCTTGCTAGTTGACTCCTTCTCTTAGATGCACCTTGATGGGTGTTAGTGTTCGGCGGGCGGATTTTGCTTACAAAATCTTGAGAGGCCGCCGAATTGTACGTGAGCTTTACGCCGTAGGCCGGCTCTTTTAGGAGCACCTACGTTATGTCCGAAGGCGTGTTGATGGTAGCAGGTCGGGCCAGCCGAACACCCATCTTTATTTCCCCACCGCTACCCATGGAATCTTAAGTGCGAAGTTGTGCCTCCTTGGCACATACTTTGCTGGTCCTGAGGTTGTGCGGTGGGGGGTGAGTGCCTATAGAGGGGAGGAGGAAGGGTCTGAGTTTTTGGTCTGAAGCCGAACTCGCGTCCTAGCCTTTTGTGCCTTTATGGCGGATGTCGGAACTTGCCGATCTTCTTTGTAGCTAAATTCGGCCTCTAAGGCCAATGCATGTTCCTCAGTTCTAAGGGAGCGCTCTGTATTGCCGTTGACAGTAATGACCCCCTTGGGGCCTGACATCTTGAGCTTGAGGTATGCGTAGTGTGGGACCGCGTTGAAACTAGCGAACGTTGTCCGACCAAGCAGCGCGTGATAGCCACTGTGGAAGGGCACAATGTCAAAGATCAAATCTTCGCTCCGAAAGTTATCGGGCGAGCCGAACACAACTTCCAGTGTTACGGAGCCCGTACATAGGGCCTCAACACCTGGGATCATTCCTTTGAAGGTAGTGCTGCTGGGTTTGATCCTTGACGGATCTATGCCCATCTTTTTCATCGTATCTGAGTAAATCAGGTTGAGGCTACTTCCTCCGCCCATTAGGACTTTTGTGAGGTTATACCCATCTATAATGGGGTCTAGGACGAGGGCCATCGAACCCCCATGGTGGATACTGGTCGGATGATCACGCTGATCAAAGGTGATCGGGTATGCCAACCATGGGTTGTACTTCAGGGCTACGGGTTCCACAACGTAGACCTCCCGAAGGGTGCGCTTTGTCTCCTTCTGTTGTATATGGGTGACATATATCCCGTTCAACTTTTTGACTTTGGGAGGGAATTTTTTCTGTATGTCACCAATTGGACCCTGAGGTTCATCCTCATCCTCGTTGTGAGAGGTTTTTCCTTGGTCCTCGGGTGGTATCTTGCCGGCCTGTTTAAACACCAAGCAGTTGCGGTGTGTGTGGTTGGCGGGCTTTTCCGAAGTCCCATGGATTTGGCAAGGCCTTTCCATGATCTTCTCGAGATGAGTGGGCCCATCACGATTGCCTTTAGGAGGCTTCTTCCGCTACCTAGGTCGGGAGTTGCGGAATCTAGCGTTTACAGCCGTATCATCGGCATCACTATTATTGTGCCGGTGCTTATTATTATTACGCTTTGGTTTTAAGTTGCCATCCCGGGCTTCAGGTGCTACGGGATCTTCGGAATTGTGGTTGTGTCTTGTTAGCCAATTGTCTTTGGCCGCGCAAAAGCGGGTCATGAGGGAGGTAAGGGCGGACATGGTCCGAGGCTTGTCCTGGCCTAGCTGGCGGGCCAGCCATTCATCCCAAATATTGTGCTGGAAGGAGTCTATGGCCTCAGCATCCGGACAATCGACTATTTGGTTCTTCTTAGTCAAGAATCGATTCCAGAATTGCCGAGCAGACTCGCTGGACTTCTTGATGACGTTGCTGAGATCGAAAGAGTCTGGCGGGCAGACATAGATTCCCTGGAAGTTAGAGCGGAATGCATTTTCCAGGTCTTCCCAGCATCCAATGGAGTTTTCGGGGAGGTTGTTTAACCAGTGTCGAGCTAGCCCGTTAAGCTAAAGAGGGAGGTATTTGATTGCATGGAGATCGTCTCCTCGCACCATGTGGATATGAAGGAGGAAGTCCTCAATCCATACGGCAGGGTCAGTGGTCCCATCATACTGTTCTATATTCACGGGTTCAAACCCTTCGGGGAACTGATGCCGTATTACCTCATCTGTGAAGCACAGTGGGTGAGCGGCGCCTCTGACCCATGCTATGTCACGCCTGTATTCGGCGTCTGTATGGAGCCGGTTGCGTTCCTGGACTCTGTTGTTTTGGTCGGACCATGGTCTGTATCCGCCCCGTCTATCGGGCGAGTACTCTCTGGATCCGTAGATGGATCTTGTGCGGCCTGCCCTGTGATCCAGGTCATCTCGTAGGTCGAACCTGTCATTGGGCTCTAACGGCTCCTTACCCCGTTTCCGGGGCACTGTCAGTATATAACCGGTGTCGTCAGCTGTCCTGTCCCAACCACGAGGTAGCGGTCTGTCTTATCGTATGGAGTACGGTTTGGAGACGGAGTATCAGTGAGTTCATCATCGAACTGCGGCAGCCTCCTTCGAGGGTTGCTTTTGGGCTGGTTTGACAGACCGACTCCGTATACTTCCTCGGCTGAGAGAACTTTCGTCCATGGAGCATTGAGGTCGTCCTGTTCGGCTTTGAGTTGCCGTTCTTTGGCCTTTAGGCTGTGAGCCGTTGCTATGAGTCGTTGCCTGATTTCGTCCTGATCTTCAAGGTTATCAGGGATGTACAAGTCAACGGCTTCCGGTATATCTTCCTCCTCGACGGGGGGAAGGTAATCATCGCCTTTGGAATCGTTGACATTATCGGGGTTGTTTTGGTCCTCAGGACCTTCCGGACCTTCTAACGGGTGCTCGGGCATCTCGGGATTGCCCTGATCAGCAGGGGTATTACAGTCCCCGTTGCTGATAATAGCTTTCCTTCCCTTTTGGCTTTTGGACCGCTTATGCGATTTCCGACGCCTTGATGGCGCATTGTCCGATTTGTTGCCGTCGTTGTGAGGCGTGTTGTCGCCATTGGTGGCAGGAGTATCTACCATGTAGACGCGTATGTAGAAGTGGCGGTCCAACTCCCGGTGTTAACGGGGGTGGGAGCACAATCCTTTTCATCCATGTATTTCGCCTCCTCAGAGGCATAGTCCAGCATGTTGGTTAAATCCTCGATAGTGGCTATCAATTGGGTGGTGGGTGGGCAAAAAATTCTTCCTGGCCCGCACCATAATTGAACCGAGTGTAGATCGGGGCTGGATCGTCAGTGATCTTCATTGACGAGAATCGATCCAGGGCCTCGTTTACCGCTAAGGGACTGATCGGATCCAGCTGTTCAGAACTCGTGGAGGTAACCTTCTCGATGTCCAGACATTGGAAGTGTTCGGCAAGAACACATGTTCGGTCATATGGCTTGATGGCCGGACAGGGAAAAGAGATCGGCTCATCGCCATGGGTGACCCCATCAGCATGTCTGAAGGAGGGGCTCGAGGTTAAAGCCTCGGAGTCCTCAGGGGCTACAGGCGAAGCTGGGAGCCCGAATAATAACAAGTCACCCCGAGAGTCGATGGAGAACTCCAAGTTTCCAAATCTGACCTATCGATTGGGGGCGAAGTTCTCAACGCGGCCTAGATGGCCAGCGGAATCAGCCAGCACAACGTTGCGGAATGCGAAGATCTGTCCGGGGACAAAAATGTCCATGTTGGAGACAAAGTGAGCGGGGGGGGGGGGGGGGGGGTTGCGGTAGTTCGGACAACAGACACGTAGGACTCCAACACCTCCAACCCACCCAACCCAACGTCCCGCTCCCATTTCCTTTCACGCCGCCCATTCTCTCTCTTACTTTACATCCGCACCCTTCACCCTCGTCGCCACTGTTGTACGACTTTGGCTGCCATAGAGGCATTGTCGGATGTTCACAACCAGCACCGACGCACCTACTCGCCTCTATGATGGCGCAACCCATCCTGGAGTTGTTTGTCTGCAAGTACACTTCGCCCCCTATCGTCGACCTCCATGACGGACACCACGCTCGACAGATGTTCGATAAAATGACATTGAGATTATTTTCTAACGTTGTGTCGATTTTTTTGAGTAAGAAGGATGGCAGCGTACTCGACCATGGAGAACATGTTATTGTGCGAAGCATGGTTGGTCGTATCCGCAAATTCCGTATGTAGGAGCAGAGAGGGGACCTTCTGGCAGCAAGTGCATGAATTGTTTCATGTACAAAAGTACATTGCTCCCTATGACGCCCACATTTATTGAACAACGCAATGTGAGGTCATTAAGCTGTCGTCGCTGGGACGCCATCCAGACCAACGTCACCATGTTTGTCCCGTGGTAACTCAGCTGGAGGCAAGGTACCCCTGCATGAGGCAGAGGGGGTGATCATAAGTTTTGTTTCTTCTTGCTACATTTGCTATCGAACCATTCATTCACTCAATGTTGCTCTACATATTGTGTAGTCCGTACATGCAGTCGTGACATACCACGGGATGGAGGGGCGGCTATTTAGATACACACACAGAAGCTGAAGGCGAAGTATGTGTGGGACGACATGCTCCAGTGATGGAAAACTTGTTAGACATCCGGTTAATCAAGTCGAATTTAAGACATTCTTATACTAGCCATGTGTGGAGGATTTGTGTTATTTTCTTTCTGAATTTTGATAAATATTGATAGGTTTGCATGAATTTCGTCCAGTTAATTCGGATGGTAATTCGGATGGTGTTTGAAATGTATGCGGTTAGCGTTGGACGACGACCTTCTACATTCGTGTATGTGGATTGATCCTTCATGTTCTCAGGAAGATGCGGGACGAAATTTATGGATCATTGAAGATGCTGTAAAAGACACTATGTGTGTAGCCTGCTCCATATCATGTTGGATTGGCGGCCATTGACGGCTGGCTCTTTCTGCATTGGTAGATGCGTTAAGCGCTCGTTCCTTGAAGATTGTTTTAATGTAGCAAATGCTCAGTGCTGCTCTCAGTGGGTTCTTGTTTGTTAACTTTGTCATTATACCAGAGTTTCATTTTTTTTCTTCAATATTGTTCTTAAGAAAGTACCAATGTAGGAGTAGGGCGTTTTGCAGCTCGGTCTACAAGGAGGCCAGTTTTTTTCAAAAATATTCAAAACTTTCCAGTTTTGAAAAAAGAGAAAAAAGATACATTGATGTGTATGTGTATGTCTGACAAAAAAACACCATGGACTTCAACGATGAATTATGCATCTACTAAATGTGTCATCCTAATATATATGTCATCCTAATATATATGTCATCCTAATAATTGACATACTTGTGCGTTATTTCTCTAAGTAAATGTATATTTTCTTTTAATAACACATGAAAATATGGATTTTTAATATTTTAAATTCGCCTCGGTGAAGGCCCAGCTCCATTCGGAATTTTCGCGAAGCCAGCTCATATAACAATATTAAACCAGCTATTACGTGCCCCAGTTGGCAACTAGGCATAACATTTTTGTAACTTTCACAAGTACCAATCCCCATCATCTAATATATGCCCAAGTAGGCAACAGGGCATATAGAAACATGTATATATTATTATTACACCCAAGTTGGCAACAGGGCATATAGAAACTATGCAGTATAAAAAAAACACGGATATATCCCGGTCAAGAAAAAAACACGGATATATTTATTAGCCCCAAGTTGGCAGCAGGGCATATACGAACATGGCAACAGTAAAGAATTGCTGGCCGGCAATTGACAGTAAAGAATTCATTTATGATGTCTCTTATCAATGTCAGACATAGGCCCACGCTAGGAGGTTTTGTGTGTGGGGTGTCCTAGTTAGAATAGTTCTTTAGTCCCGGTTGGTCATGATCCAAGACTAAAGGCACTTTAAGTGGTCGTCGGCGCGCGTCGGGGGGCTGGGACCTTTAGTCCTAGTTGGTGACACCAACCGGTACTAAGAGCATCGCTAGCAGACCCCATATATAGCCGACCCGCATAAGCCTTTTACAGTTCGCAGAAAAGGGTATATGCGGACCGACGCGGGCGAGGTCAGACTCAAACCACGCAAAACGGACCCGTAAAAAGAATATTCGGTGAATATGCTCTTTTACGGGCCGGCTTCGCGCGGTCTGCTCGGACGCCGCCGCGTCGTCCCGCAAACCGAAGACACTCAATTATCGAATTTGACATCTATTCCAACAAATATGTTCAAATTCAAACAATAGAACACGTTTCACACGCAAATAAAAGCTTAGTTTTGTAGGACAAACGTAAAAGGGGGTCTTGCAAAAGTGGCGACCAAGTCCGGCATCATCTTGGTCGATCTTCACTTTGCTGGCCTTCTCTGCCGCCCGAGACCTTTTTTTAGCCGGAATCCTCTTTGTAGCCAGAATGTTCTTCCACTTTAGGCCCGAGACCTTGCCGGCCTTCTCCGCCGCTGGTCGGGATAGCGCAACGGAGTTGGCGCCCGAAGCGTGGGCCTTCCCGACGGGGCCGGCCGGATTCCCACCCTGCACGACCACGTTGCCTTGCCGCTTGCGGGCAGGCGCAGTGATGCCTTGGGCGACGACGGGGCCAACATGGCCGACGACGAGATCTACCGGAAGGGATTGAGCGTGCGCTATCTCGACGGTGACGGGGGACGGTAGGGAGTCATCCATGGCGGCAAAGAACTGCCGGGGAAGATGCACCGGAGCGTGCGGTGATGGGGGCAATGGTGGTGGAGGGGTTGGGGAGCGGGAACGTCCGCGCGGAAATATTCCTCGCGCCAAATCTCGTTGCGGATAGGGGCCGAGCTCAGGTCGGCCTCCCACCCCGTGAATCTAAAGGTTGGGGGAGATCTTTTGCCGTACCTCGCAAAAACAAATTACGGGTTGGACACGTTTGCGGTGTCTGGTCGGACAGTATTTTCCGCGCCGACCAGTGTTTTGGCGGTTATTTTGCGGGTCGCCGCTATATACGGGGTCTGCTAGAGATGCTCTAAGGGGTTTAGAATTTTAGGGTTTATGATTTATTTTTCCTTTTCATTGTGAGTTTTCCATTCAATTATTTTTTATTTCAAACATATTTTACCCTATTACATACTGTACATGTTATGCATATAAAATATAATTTATCATATGATCACACATATATATATATATATATATATATATATATATATATATATATATATCATATAATTTCTCGTACGCCCATGCATATATATATCATATTCCTGTAATTTGCAGATCGTTACATGCAGACATTATGTGCAATGGTATTCTACGCTTTCAGATATGACCTCCCTAAGCAAGAATCTCACTTGAAATGCTCATATGCGTGGTAGAAGTCTAACCCGCATCTCTTGATCTTTAAAGAAAAAAGATCAATATGAATATAGAAAGGACCGTAGTTAACAAGAAAAAATCAGGTTAACTTCTAAATTTTAGAATTTAAATATATCATTTGATTGTTCAGGCCGACTAAGACCAAGTATCTAGTTGCGAGGGTTATTATCGTATTTTCTGCGGTAACCATGAAGTCAGCCGGTGCCATCTTCAGTGTATGTCTGTCCCCATATAGCCATCCCCTTTAGGCCTCCATTACAAAAGCAGTGTTGTCCGAAAAATTAGTGTTAGCTGCCAAAAAGAATTAGAGCGCCGGAGTGGGTCGGCGACCAGGCAGCGGAGGGATGGAGGCCGCGGTGGTGAGCGCTCTGATGACTAACATCGTTGCGAGGCTATTCGCCGTGCTAGAGAAGAGATATGACCAGTTGAGTGCCCTGCATGATGATATCGATTCTATGAAAGCGGAGCTTCACCTGATTGCTGGTGCGATGGAGGATCAGCTCTCGCAGAAGGGGCACACCCGTGCTGTAGAGCGCATATCCATGACTGTAATGCGGGAATTGGCATTTGACATCGAGGATTGCCTGGACCGGTTCCTTCCTTGCGCTGCATGTGGAGAAGAAGCGGGGTCAATCGGTGATCCAGTGTACTTCGTCGATGAGATTCAGAAACTGAAGAAGCGGCTGGAGGGGGCACATCAGCAGAAAACCAATTACTGTGTCAAGGGCGGCCAGCAGGAAGATTCCCAAGATCGTCAGGGGCATCCAGTATCTTCCCACGATGCGGACACATTTGAGGAACATCATCATCATGTGGGCATCGAGAAACCCAAGCAGGAGGTTGTGGATTTGCTAGAGGTGGATGGAGAGAAAATGATGGTGATATCCATCGTCGGATTTGGCGGCTCCGGGAAGACGGCACTCACAAAGGCAGTGTATCACTGCCCTCAAGTCCGCCGCAAATTCCTTCGCCGTGCCTGGGTTGTGGCGTCGAAGCACAAAGACGACGCCAAGGGGCTCTTGACGGCGATACTACAGCAGCTTCTTCCAAGCGAAGCACCAGCAGTGCTCCCAACAAAACAAGTCCCCCAGCTCCAGCAACACATCATACATCATCTACAAGCTAGAAGCACAAGGTGTGTCCCCTGACCTATCTGAATCAATCGTCTTAAATGATTAGTACGCATCAATTTGACATCTCTGTTTGCCCGCATGTTACTTTCTTGATCCAGTTTCCTATCTGAATCAATCGTCTTAAATGATTAGTATGCATCACTTTCACATCTCTGTTTGCCCGCATATTACTTTCTTGATCCATCAAACATAGTATTTTTCAAATGATATGAACCATAATGGTTTCTTTCTCGTCCGTTTTCTACTTTTTTTTAGCAATTGAAAGGCGGCAGCAGTGAGTACCTACCTACTCAACACAATTAAGTTTTTTTGGCATAATTTACCACTTTTGGAGACCTGCCGATCTATTATCTATTTCAATAACAGGTAAAATATTAACACGTGAAGCTGTGCAACATATTTTGCATTGATTGATGTATTATAATATTATCTATGTAAAAATAGGAAGATGCAAAAAAAAAAAGGATTAACAAGTGATATCCAAGTCTTCCATTCATGTTTGATGGATATAGAAGGTCACAAATTAAAATTTAGAAAAAATACGACTTACATTAGTGTACAGGTAGTCTTGACTAATACTTACAATAAAAGGGATGTCCTGGGAAATCGCCATATGCTCCTGCTCACCAAAAATACGCCATATGCTCCTGCTCACCAAAAATGTTATCTGTAAATGTCAAAAAAAATGCCTTATTTTTTAGGTGGAAAGTTTAAGCATTTTGACCTGTCCAGAAAAAACGAGTCTAATGTTACCACTAAATGTTGCATTATTTTTTTATTTTTTTCACCGATGAAGCAATGTCATGCCAATCCGCCCTCCCTTCACCTCTCCCTCTGCCTGCCGGCTACCTTCTCCCACTCTCCCCTCCCCTTCTCTCCCTCCCCAGTGGTGCTTCCGGATCATGCAAGGAAGGCGGCTGTGCTCCCACATCCATAGCCACCTCTACCCCAACACATCTAGTTATCCCATGAGGAGCAGAGTAAGGGAGATGTCCTCGCCATGAAATGGTTGTGCCCTCCAACCGCATCCCCATACGTGCCGCTGAGATGGGCCACGACGGAGGTTGCCTCCTTCTCCACAGTCACATGCCGGGAGAGGAGCCACGCAGTGTTGGACGAGATGTCGTGCATGAGGTCATGAGGATAATGAGCGGCTCCATCTGACCGATTTTGTGATCAGCCACTCTGATTTTGTGCCAGATTTTTACAACGACTACCTCTTCAATCTCCCCGCATTCGATTGGTAGATTTCTGCAACGACTACCTCTTCAAGCTGCTCGTCATTAGTGACTCCTCCATCGTCATGTCTTGTCACTTCGTCGTGAAACTAAAACCATCAATGTTGATTTTGGAAGTACAGTAGCAAAGCAGACGATCCCTTTTTGTTGGTTATTCATGGAGCTCCATTATTTAGTTGCTGCAAGTACAACCATCAGACCGAATTTGGTGCTCCCCCACCGTCCGGTTTTGTCCAACCCAATCTATTCTATCAAATATGTACTTCATCCAATCCACTCGTTGTGTCATGTCCTTTTTTTTGGTTCATGTGCAGATGCTGCAGAGGAACAGACAATGATCCGGCTTAACCGGATTAGATATAAGTTTTTTTATGGTTGATTAGACATAGGTTAGTCCAACTTGGACTAGTGTAGTGTATTCCTAACATTTATCATATGGTGATTAACAAACTCATGCCTACCAAGGAACCACTAAAGTAGAAAACAAGTACAAAGGTACTGCTGGCCATTAGCCAGGCTGGTTCAAACTACAGAGGTACTGTTGGCCATTAGCCAGGCTGGTTCAAAGTAGAGAGCACATGGTTGTTGATCTAGCACCAAGACTGTTATATGTGTATTGTGTATGTGGATGGTGGTGGTGAAGAGGTCACATCTAGTTAGGTCTGAAACCATGACAAATTTGGCCAGTTGTGCTGCACCTAAGTGAAATAAAATACTATTCGTGTTTTATATGTTTTGTCTTCATTTGAGATTCGTTTGATATTACAATATGTATGCAATCATGTAGAAGAAAAGATGGGGTTGTATGCATTCGTGACACTCGTGGATAAGAAGAAAAATCAGGTGCCCTAAAACTCACTTTTCGGTGCCTAAAACAGTTTTCCTAGAGCTTTCTGTAATTTGGAATATTGCTAGGTGAATACAGAAAAACAACATTTCATTACAGAAATAAAGCATAAGATCATGTCAATAGCTTCCCTAAAATAGGTTTTTTGGGCATGACAAAGTGGCATATCCAACAGCTGCCCTAAAATAGGTTTCCCATATTGTAGCCGCATCACAATTTGTTTACATTTTTTTCGAACAAAATATGAATTTGGCTGAATTTTACATATGATATTTTGCATCACAACTATGCAAGATCACCACAAACATAAATCATCAACATATGAAATTCAACTTCAAATCTCATATTGAATTCAAATGAAAAGTACTAACATAGTGCGTGACCAACACAAACAAAAGTGCACATAAACATAGTATAGGTACATAGTCTCTCAACCTTTATTGACACCCATCCGTTCTTTCTCCTCACCATGGCTTCCAACATTGGCTTCATGCTCATCGCTGACTTTTTTTTTCTTTATTGTCATGCTCTATGCCATCCATGTCACACCCCATACCTCCCATGGCATTCATGTCGCCATCCATACCTCCCATGGCAACCATCGTGCCACCAACGCCACCTCCCATGGTACTCATCGTACCATCATATTGGTTTCATCAAACTCTTGAGATTGATATTCTTTAGAGACAAAACCTTCATTCCCAACATGTTTATATTGTAAAAATGTTTCATCATGAACACCACATGCACAAAATTCAACACAGAAATACATCACTTATCAATGCATTCAACACTGCAAGCACAATTAGAAACAAACAAAGGATTTATATTTATGTTTTGAACATAACATCGAACATGTTGTGGGCGCCGATGACGATCGCCGCAGGTGTCGTTGACTCGTCCTCCGCGGCTGGCGGTGGGGAAGGAGGAGCAAAAGGGACTAGAGCAGCCACAATCACCACAACAACAGCCGACGAAGCAGCTGCCTTCGCCTTCTTGGATGCCACTGGAGCCGACGGGTCACGCGGCGACCACTTCACGCTGTGCGGGCTATGGCTAGGATAGCAAGGATAGCGAGAGCGGTTGGGAGCGTGGAGAGGTCGGTTGTGGCGTTGGAGGAGCTGCCCATGGTGGCGTGGTGGCCGGAAGGCGGGCAAAGGCGCAGCGGGCCAATCATGGGAGGGAAGCGAAATGGCACTCGGCATTGTGCGGGGGTCACTCTGTTTTACGGTAGCCGTCCAAATGTTTTATACTTGAAGCACTTGATGCCGCCTTTTAGGGTTGCACATTTTTTTATGATAGGGCAATTGTTGGAGGTAGTTTTTTGCCCCCCCCCCCCCCCAAGTGTCTTAAAAAGTCTAGTGCCCTATAACAGGGGAGCTATTGGAGATGATTTAAAGGAGTTGACATCTTGCTAACCGAGGTATTGAATGTCACTCCTCCACCCATGTAACAAGTCATGCATGATACTACTACTGTTTATTCGATGCATTTTGCATTGTTCATCGAAGACGTACATTTGAAGGAGGAAGAAGGCTAGTATGATTTTCAATGTAATTTTATGTTTTATCGGTCCTTGCGCATCCAATTGTCTTCTTATTCTACTGGCTATTATTTTTCTTGATAATTATTAAAATGAAGATGCCAGGTGTCATTTTTCTTAAAAAGAAGAAGTGTCACATCAGAGCACTTGTATTGTACCCATGTGGGCCACGTAGATTTCCTTTTATATGTAATACAGTATTCATGAGATGGGTGTAAGACCACCCAGTAGTAGTTCAGTGCAATTTCATATTGACCATTTTGCCTAACAGGTGCTTAATTGTAATTGATGACATGGAGCATCAGCATTGGAAGGCAATACAACCTATCATTTATGTGGAAACATTAAGCAGAATACTCGTGACGACGACAATGCATTCTGTGGCAAATAAATGCAGCTGTGTTGGCGGCTATGTTTACAATATGAGAACCCTTAGTGCAGAGGACTCTAAGGTTTTGCTAAAGAAGAAGGTTTCTTTATTGGGAGGATCTTCACCTGATTTGGAGGATGGTTCGGCTGCAATCGTACACAAATGCGATGGCCATCCGCTTGCTCTCGTCAGTGTGGCCAACCATTTGCTAGGAGAAAGTGAGCTCACAGGAAAGTTCTGCAAAGATACCAGCAGCTGCTTAGGTTCTCATATGGACAAGGACACACATGGAGATTTCACAAAACTTCGACAAGTTCTGGTGAATAATTACAGCAGTCTGTCTGGTGGTCTCAAGACATGTTTACTGTACACAAGTTTATTCCCAAATGATCGCCCTGTCAGCAGGAAAACTATAACCAGGCGATGGTTAGCGGAAGGATACATAGATGGTGACCTTGAGGCTGCTGATAAGAATTTCAAGGAACTGATTGACCGGAATATCATTCAGTCCATCGATGAAAGCAACGATGGAAAAGCAAAGACGTGTAAACCTCATGGTATCATGCACCAGTTCATGCTGCACAAGTCCATGTCTTGTAATTTCGTCACATCTTTTTGTGATAAGAACAGGAGGCGGTTCCGTCACCTAGTCATTGAGAATCATACAAATGATACAACATCTGGCATGGATCATGTTGCCGTTCCAACTTCACGTAGCCACAACCGCCTACACAATCTCGTTACCTCTCTTAAAGAAAAGTTTGCTAATATCAGTACATTTACCAATACAGGATTGGTCAGCAACCAACTCCGTCCGCGGTCTCTAACAATCTTTGGGGGTGCAGGAGAAGCCGTTTCAGATTTAACAAGTTGTGAGCTGCTCAGAGTATTGGATCTGAAAGAATGTGTTGGTTTGAATGAAGAACATCTCGGGTCCATATACAAGCTGTTGCATCTAAAATATCTGACACTTGGGAGGTCTGTTAGCAATCTTTCAGTTGAAATGGAAAGACTTCATTGTTTAGAGACACTCGACGTGAGGAACACCCAGATAAAGACATTGCCAGTGGAAGTCATTAATCTGCCCCACCTAGCGCACCTGTTTGGAAAGATTAAGCTAAACAAGATTAGTAGCAAGAACCGTAAGAAGTTCATGCAAGGAAAAAGTAATTTACAGACTCTAGCAGGAGTTGTTGTAGACAACAACTCTGGATTCCCGGAACTGATGGTTCATATGAAAAAACTTACAAAGATCAAGCTATGGTGTGAGATCACTAGCACAGATACGAATTACACCATACTCTCAGAAGCCATTCACAGGTTTGTTCAGGCTGGTATGGGTAATCCAGTAGGTGATCGTTCTCTGTCGCTTCGTATGAATGATTCTTCCAAAGATTTGCTTCATCACCATCAAGTTGACAACACAACTGCAACATCAAAAAAAACTGTTTGTGTTAGCTCCCTCAAACTGCAAGGCAGCCTGAGTCAGTTCCCTCAGTTTGTCATGTCCCTGCGTGGTCTGAAAGAGTTGTGCCTTACCTCTACTAATCTGACGAAGGATGATCTGTCAACACTGTATACACTAAAACTCTTGGTTTGTCTTAAACTGGTTGAAGTCCACCTTGCAGGTGATTTACACATAAATCTCGGGAACTTCCGTAGCCTACAACGCCTACGCCTGGCGGTGCAAGAATCGAGACTCCCCACAATCCAGCAAGGAGCATTACTGAGTCACTTAGTGTCCCTTCAGTTGCTATGTAAAGATCTACTAGGCCCTTCCGATCACCTCCAAATGAAAAGTTTTGGACGTCTTCAGGAAATAGCTTTGGATTCTATGGTCAGCAAAGAAACCATAGAACTATGGGAAAATGAAGCTAGGATGCACCCTAAGAGGCCAAGGATTTTATTGCTAAAAAGGGTTGGTCCAGCTGGGAAATATGTTGCAACTGATCAGGGATCCTTGGAGATTCCGATGCCTTGCGGCTGCAGTGAAAGTTGCTGCCAAGCTGATCAGGGATACCCAGAGGCTCAGATGGAGGGAACACTCTGATTCCTTCTTCTAGGCAAGGTGAGGATCCTGATCCTTTGTGTAGCTTAAAAGTTTATTTTGCTTCAGTCTTCCGTTTTCCTCTCTTTGACTCTCATAAATATTCGGCATATAGTGCTTGCAATCATTAATTTTCATTACTCAGCCATTTGTAAAACTATTTGAATTACATGAATGCTAGCTAGCCGTCATGCTAGATAAAAGAGAACAATGGAAAGGCAAAAAAGAATTTCTTATGGAGCAGCTTTACTCTTGTCTTGCTATTTGTTGCAATTGCTGGTTGTACTTATAGCCTGAAAAGTTGTAATGTTATATATCCAATTCTGTTATGCAACACATGCTAAAGCAAGGTCCTGTTGGATCGTTCCATTCTCAGATAGGTTTACTACTCTAAGTTGAAGATACCAAGATAAAAAGAAGAAGACGAAGAACTGATCTTGATGGGTTCTCCATGTGTCTGGTTCCTCTACAAGACTTGTCTCCTTGTGTTGTTGTTGTTGAAAGTCTTATTTGCTTTATCCAAATTACGCTAGTACTGGAATACTAATTCGTACAATGAAGTCCTGTGTGCTTAAGTGCTTCTACAGTACCATTGTTTTCCGCTGAGGCTGTGATGTGCCGTACAAGACAATATACCTGCCAGAAGAAGACACGTTTATAGATTAATATTACTCAGTAAATGAATAAGTGAGGCATCATAACACTTACACTTTCAATGTTTGATCAATACTGCAAGCATGTTGCGGCTGCAAAAGGCATTATCACACACGCATATATGGCTTTATGTTCGTCGTAACAACTGCATCTATGATGAGAACCCGGCACGCCGTTGTGGTGCAAGTGCAACTGCTGGGCACAGAGATAACTGGACATTTAGTTTATAAGACTATATAAGACTGCCACTATGTAGACCCTGGAGTATTACCTGCTCATTTAGTTTATAGTAGCAGTCATACTAACTGTTCCAGCTGAGCTGTAAGGTTATTCCAAAAACTTATACAGTATGTGCAGTAACTTACAAATCGTTCTCACGCGGACTAGATAAAGGCTTGGCCCTCTAGAATAGCACCTTACAATTAAGTCGGTGAGTTGTAGGAATCCAATTGTGCAGGCCCCCTATTGAAATGAGTAGCAAGAAATCAAGAAAGCGCTCCTGCTACTCGGATGAACTAAAAATGTGACTGCTACGGAATCTAGATGAAGGATATATGAGGGTAAGGTAGCACAATTGGACCCTTGAGGCTTGCAACTGGTGTTGATGCAGCAGAACTAATCCTTTGTTAATATCCTGACCAACTGGTGTAACATCCAACCACCATTCCATTCCATACGCAGCCATACGGGCTCGAGCTGCCGGGAAACGAAACGCGCCTCTCGCTCCATCGGATTCCGGATGGTCTTGCGCACGAGCTGGTGGTGGACTGGAGGAGAGCGGAGCAGGAATGCGCTGCGTGGCGTTGGGTGGGAGCACAGGCGCGGCGCCGACCACCTGCGACGCCGCCGCCGCATACTCAGATGAGTCGGGCGTGTCCCTTTTAGTCGAACCTAAGAGGAGTGGGCCGGGCCGGGCCAGCCCCCAACTTGACCAGGAGCAGAATGGTCACGGTTGTGCTCTCAAAGCAGAGTACAAGCTCTGTTCCCGCCTCCTTTAGAAAAGGAAAAAATGCTCTGTTTCCACGGGAAGACAATCTCTTACTCTGTTCTTGTGTATCATTAGCATCCCCTGGACATGGAGGCCTCCAAGGACATTGTTCAATCATCAGTTTTTTTTTCTTCGAAACGGAGACAAAAGCTTTGCCTCATCTCATTAATAAAGAATAAGAGAATTGTCTGGTTGATTAACGGAAAATCGGGTGAAAACCATTACAACACGTTCACACAGGACACACAGGGCGACCTGACAACCCACACAAGAACGCACACACGTCGCCGAGGAGAGAACACCGTCGAGGCTCCAACACGGTGTCATCGCCATCACAACTCCACAAGGACGACTCCGACTCCACCATCGGCAACCATCGATGTAGTCCAAATGCCGAGGCTCACATCGGACAATGCCAAACAGTCAACCGCACATGCCAACTACCAGGCAGCTCTGACTCTGTTGACGAGCATTGCAGGAGAAAAGCATTGAGCCTACGTCGAGCCAGCACCACAGCCGACCACCCATCTCGCGTCATCGTCGCCGCAAGGGCCCCTCCTCAATAGCTCCGACTCCAGGAAGACAAAGTGAGGCGTAGCAACCCCTCAAACACGGCAGATGAGACCGACTACCAAAACTCAACAGCACAACAAGCTCCACCCGAAGCCGCCATCCTAATCACACAAGAAGTCATGCCAACCACATCGCCAGTCGGAGCTCCTCCTCTCACTCGGCAGTCGCGTATCACTCGGAAGACCTCGCTCTCACTCGACGCCAGAAGACCAGAAGCCATCATCAAGAGCCCAACGGGCAGACGTTGGTTCAATGATCATTAGTAGCTTTTATTATGTACGTTATCTGTAATGGCAGACGTTAATCCCACGATTAGATGCAGGATAATTATGAGCGGCAGCGAACTCTATATAAGCCACCCCTCCCCTCCTGCACAAGGGTTCGCAACCATTGTAATCTCACTATTCCACACGACATAAGCTCCCGAGCACTGAGACGTAGGGCTATTACCTCCACGAGAGGGGCCTGAACTCATACATCCGTGTGTACACCCTTGCCGTAGCTAGGACTCTGCCCTCTCCCTTCGTACCTCTACCTTCTACTGTCAAGCTCGTTCCCACGACAGTTGGCACCCACCGTGGGGCAGGCGTCTAAGTGACTTTCGGCGAGGTTGCGATTTTCATCCTTCGACATGTCTTCCGGCGGTGTATTCGCTCTGGGCCACGAGATCCGTTTCGGTGCGCTCACCTTCATCGCCGACGATTCGGCATGGCTCCAGGAGGCGCCTCTCGATGTCGAGGCGCTCCCGGTCCCCGGGGCCACGCACTTCCGCGCGAGTTCCTGCGGCGTGTTGCTGCGCTAGCCGTCAACTCCTTACGCGTCGCAAGCGGTTCGGCCGCTCACGTCTTCAGCATTGGGTTGAACACGTAGCGGCGCGTCAAACTTCTCCACAGATTGCAGCGCTCGAGCCCACCGAGTCCCTTCACGGCGTGTTCGAGTCGGATTCCGATCCATCCGACGTGCCTTCCGAGTGCGAAAGCTGTGATCCTGCAGCGGAGGTCTTGATGGCGGGCTCTCATCAAAGTTCACCGCCTGGCTTAGGCCGTAGCAAGCGCGAGGCTGGAGGTCCGTCGAATGGGCAGCCGCGTCGCGACGAGGAGGTTCTTCCCACTCCCATCGTCGGCGCGACTACCGAGGCCCAAGCTTCGGAGGCCGTGCGCATTCGTCTAGAAGAGCTCCAAGCAGAGATCGACGAGCGCGCTCGCCAGCGCCCGCCACGTCCCAGTCATCACCAGCGAAAGTTATTTCCAACTAGAACTCACGATGACGTTGAGGTATACCGAACTCCTGTGCTAAACATTGCTGCTACGGCTAGGATAGCAGATTGAATTCAGCCGTCCCGGTCAGAGGCAGGAAGAGGGTTGTTGCAGATCAGAGCGTTGTTGGATGCGGCGCAGCATCAGAACTCAGCAGTTTCTCAGTCCCGCAACAGGATTCATAGCAATTCACCAAAGGCAGAGACCGTTCAGTCGACACATAGCCCTGGATTGCCCTTGCGTCATCGAGGCGGCGGTTACCGTGAAGGGTAGGACAGAGATCAGTTTCACCGTGAAGACCACCGTCGAGTGCCCACTCCTCCGCGGAGTGGTCCGCACGCGCCCCGGCGCCAGGACGACAGGCGCTCCTTTGGTGATGAGCGGGATGCGGACTTTGATGCCCGCGCCTACCTTGTTCAGAAGTGGATTGACAAGAGCAGAGCTTACAGAGAAGGACACGACAGAGATGTTCCGAGTGGAAGCTCAGCTGTGATGTCTGGCCCCGAGTGTTTCAGCAAAGCCATTTGTTCTACAGTGATCCCCCCAACTTCAGAATGGCGGCGGGAATCGGAAAGTTTTCTGGCGAAACAAAGCCAGAGACTTGGTTAGATGATTACCGATTGGCTGTGCAAATTGGTGGCGGAAATGACAACGTCGCAATGAAGCACTTGCCCCTGATGCTAGATGGTCCAGCTCGAGCTTGGCTGAATTGTTTGGCCCCTTCCAGTATACATTGCTGGGAAGATCGTACCCGAGTGTTTGTCCGAACCTTTGAGGGCACTTGCAAGCGTCTGGCAGGTGTGGTCGACTTACAGCACTACGTACAGAAGCCCAACGAAACCTTGAGAGATTATATTCAGCGAGGGTCCACTCTGCATCACACTGTGGAGAATGTGTTGGAACACCAGGCCGTTTGCGCTTTCAAGGCCGGTGTGAGATACAGGGAACTGTACCTAAAGTTTGGGCGGACGGGTGACATTTCACTCGGCAAAATGATGGAAATCGCCACTCGGTACGCCAATGGCGAGGAAGAAGACCGCCTCCATAGCGGCAAAGGAAAAGCAGTCGCCAATGAAGCTGGCGGCGGCAACAATCGGAAACAGAAGCGGAGGCTGAAGACCCGACTTCGGCAGAGGCCGCGGCACTGGCGACTCAGCCGAAGAACAAGGGCAAATCCAAGGCTTAGTATGTCCCCAAGAAAGGGAAGGGTCAGTCAGGAACTGACATCATGGATCAGTCGTGTGTAATTCACACGAGGAAAGATGCGGAAGCCAATCTGATTTTGCCCAAGCACACGACTCGACAGTGTCGAACCCTTATTCGGCAATTCAAGGGGGACCCGTTGAGTGAGAAATCTCCTGAAAAGGGGGATGAAGATGAGGAAAAGGAAACATTCCCGGATGTCACTGCAACGCTGGTGATCTTTGGTGATGTCGAGAGCAAGAGTCGTCTAAAAGTCATCAACAGAGAAATCAACATGGTTGTACCAGACACCCCACCTACCTCGTGTAGGCACTCCCGGTCGGCAGGCTCTGGTAGTTGATCCGGTGGTGCAGGGGACTCGACTCAGAAAGGTCCTCATGGACGGAGGCAGCGGCCTGAACATTCTGTATGTGGATACCCTGAAAGGGATGGGCATTCCAATGTCCCGTCTGAGCGAGAGCAGCATGCAATTTCACGGGGTCATCCCAGGAAAGAAGGCCAAGTCACTCGGCCAGATAGCTTTGGATGTGGCATTCGAAGATGACAAAAATTTCCAAAAAAATTGACATTTGAAGTCGTGGATTTCAAGTGTGCTTACCACGCCATTTTGGGTCGACCCGCTTATGCACGTTTAATGCCCGACCATGTTACGTGTATCTTAAGTTGAAAATGCCTGGCCCTAAGGGCATGATCACGGTCACTGGCAATCGACAGCGGGCCGAAGAGTGCCTCCAGCAAGGCTTCAAGATTGCCGATCAGCAGATGGCCATGGTTGAGCTAGAGGAGTACAAGAAAACCGCTGACCCTGCTGATTTGCTCCGTGCAAAGAAGCCGGCTTCCGAGTCGACGTTTCAGTTGGCAGGGGAAGTGAAGAAGGTGCACATCCACCCGACGGATCCAACTGCTGCTCCGACGAATATCTCAACGACACTCGACAGTAATAGGAAGTCGAGCTCATCCAGTTCCTCCGTGAGAACTAGGATATCTTGGCATGGAAGCCTGCTGACATGCCGGGTATTCCCAGGGAGCTGGCAGAGCACCGTCTGCGAGTGGATCCGAAAGCCAAGCCCGTCGGGGAGCATTTGCGTCGATTCGCGGCGGAGAAGCGCAAGGCAATCGGAGAAGAAGTGGCCCGTCTCTTGCAAGCCAAGTTCATTCCGGAGATTTACCACTCCAAGTGGCTCTCGAATGTTGTGATGGTGCCAAAGAAAGATAAGTCGTTGCGCATGTGCATTGACTTCAAACATCTCAATAAGGTGTGCCCAAAAGACCATTTTCCGCTCCCCCGCATAGATCAAATTGTTGACTCGACAGCGCGGTGCAAGTGATTATTGTTTTTGGATGCTTATTCTGGGTACCATCAGATCCGTCTATATGGCTCAGACGAAATAAAGACAACCTTCATCACCCCATTCGGGTGCTTTTGTTACATCACCATGCCTTTTGGTCTCAAGAATGCCGGCGCTACTTTTATGCACATGATTCAGAAATGTTTACTTGACCCGATCCCTTGGAATGTCGAGGCGTACATGGGTGATATAGTGGTCAAGTCCCGCAAAGGTTCCGACCTGCTGGCTGACTTGGCCGAGACATTCGCCAATCTGAGGCGATTCGACATAAAGCTGAATCTGGCCAAATGTACCTTCGGTGTCCCTAGCGGCAAGTTGCTCGGTTTTCTCGTTTCCGAGCGAGGAATTGATGTCAACCCTGAGAAGATCAGCACCATTACCCGTATGAAGACTCCCGTGCGAGTGCACGATGTTCAGAACCTCACAGGTTGCTTGGCAGCGTTGAGTTGATTCATTTCTCGTCTTGGTGAAAAGGCTCTGCCCTTATATCAGTTGATGAAGAAGTCCGACACGTTCGAGTGGACTCCCGAAGCCGAAGCAGCGTTTGTTGAGCTCAAAGCCCTGCTCTCCACCCAGCCGGTGCTTGCCGCTCCTGCCAGCAAAGAGCCCTTGCTCCTGTACATCGCGGCCACAAATCAGGTCGTCAGTACAGTGCTGACTGTCGAGCGAGAAGAGGAGGGTAAAGCCAATAATGTCCAACGGCCAGTTTGTTATGTCTCAAAAGTATTGTCCCCCTCAAAGCAAAGCTGTCCACACTATTAGAAGCTGGTTTATGGTATTTACCTATCAGCAAAGAAGGTGGTGCATTATTTCCAAGACCACTCGATTTCAGTCATCAGTGATGCTCCTTTATCCGAGATTTTCAATAATCGCGACGCATCAGGTCGATTTGCTAAATGGGCAATTGAGCTTGGACATTTTGACATCAGATTTGAGGCCAAGAAAGTAATCAAGTCCCAAGCATTGGCAGATTTCATGGCCGAGTGGATTGAGCAGCAACAGCCTATCCAAGTTCACCCGACGCATTGGACAATGTTCTTTGATGGCTCCAAAATGTTGAATGGATCCGGTGCTGGTGTTGTCTTGATATCCCCTAGGGGCGACAAGCTCAACTATGTCCTGCAGATTCACTTTGATTCCTCCAACAATGAGGCAGAGTATGAAGCACTTTTGTATGGGTTGCACATGGCTATCTCACTCGGCGTCAAGTGCCTGATGGTTTATGGTGACTCGGATTTGGTGGTGAATCAAGTGATGAAAGAGTGAGATGTTAGGAACCCCTCTATGACTGGATACTAGAATGCAGTCTGGAAGTTGGAGAAGAAATTTGAAGGCCTGGAACTTCATCATGTTCCCCGACTGAAAAATCAAGCGGCCGATGAGCTATCCAAGATTTGTTCCACTCGACGGTCTGTCCCTAGTGGTGTGTTCTTGGAGCATTTGCACACTCCTTCGGTTCAAGAAGATCCCTTCACCGAAGAGCCCCCACAAACTTTGAGTTCCACTGACTCGACTGAAGTCGATGTTCCTGCTGTGATTGACCTGGTCATGGAGATTCTGGTTATCATGCCCGACTGGATTGTGCCATACATTACCTATATCCTCAGACAAGAGCTCCCCGAAGATGAAGCAGAGGCTCGACAGATTATGCGCAGGTCCAAGGCTTTCATTGTGATGGGAGATCAGCTGTTCAGAGAGAGTGTGACTGGTGTCACCCAACGCTGCATTTCCCCCGAGGAAGGTCGAATGATTCTAGACGAGATTCACTCGGGAACTTGTGGTCACCATGCATCTTCAAGGGCAATTGTCGCTAAAGCGTACAGGGCTGGTTTTTACTGGCCACGAGCTAATGAGATGGCTAAGGACATCATTGATCATTGCGATGGTTGCCAGTTCTATGCAAACCTGTCACACAAGCCACCATCTGCTCTGAAGACAAATCCTCTCGCCTGGCCGTTTGCAGGTTGGGGACTCGACATGGTTGGGCCCTTTCGACCTGGAAAAGGAGGATTCACTCACTTGTTGGTAGCAGTTGAAAAATTCACCAAATGGATTGAAGCCAAGCCCATCAAGAAGCTGAATGCCCGTACGACGGTCACATTCATGAGGGAGATCATTATCTGATACGGCATTCCGCACAACATCATCACGGACAACGGCACTAATTTTGATTCGGAAGAATTCAGGAGATTCTCTAACTCCCAAGGCACCTGAGTGGATTATGCTTCTATTGCACATCCTCAAACCAATGGGCAGGTCGAGCGGGTTATGGTCTCATTCTGCAAGGTCTGAAGCCTCGTCTCATGTGCGATTTGGATCATGCTGCCGGCGCGTGGGTAACTAAGTTGTCGTATGTTTTGTGGGGATTGAGGACAACGCCTAATCGGTCGACTGGACGAACTCCTTTCTTCCTTGTCTATGGTGCTGAAGCCATATTGCCGAGTGACTTTGCCCACAATTCTCCTCAAGTGGAGTTGTATTCTGAGGCTGAAGGTGAACAGGTCAGACAGGATGGGGTAGATCTTCTCGAGGAGGAGTGAGAGATGGCTCTGATCCGGACTACTGCATATCAGCAAGACCTACGTCGCTTCCATGCGAGGAATGTCAAGAGTCGAGCATTCCATGAAGGAGACCTGGTTCTCCGAGTGAATCAACACCGACCTCACAAGCTTGCTCCTACATGGGAAGGCCCTTTTGTCATCACCAAGGTGCTAAACAATCGAGCTTATCACCTATACAATCTCATGAAACGGGTAGATGAGCCACGAGCCTGGAATGCAGATCTGCTCCGGCGTTTTTATACTTGAGACAAGAGTTTTCGGATGTAATAAGAATACTTCATCAATGCAATTCACGTTTCTGCAATTTACGCTGTCGACTCCAATCATACAGTTACATTCTTGGGGATACTCCGAGTGATGAGCAATCCTCACACTCGGGGGCTTAGCCGCGAACATGTTTTGCCTAAGTTAAAAATCCTATCGGGTGGACAGCCGTCCATTCACTCGACGGCCTATTTGCGAATCCGTCTTCGCTTAGGTTCAAAAATACTCCGAGTGATGAGCAACCCTCACACTCGGGGGCTTAGTCGCGAACATGTTTCGCCTAAGTTAAAAACCCTGTCGGATGGATAGCAGTCTATTCACTCGACGGCCTACTTGCGATTCCTCTTTGTTTAGGTTAAAAAATACTCCGAGTAGTGAGCGATCCTCACACTCGGGGGCTTAGATGCGAAACACGTTTCACCTAAGTTAAAAACTACGTCGGGTGGACAGTAATCCATTCATTCGATAACTTAGCTACGAATCGACATTCGCCTAAGTTTGAAAATACTCCGAGTGATGAGCAGTCCTCACACTCGGGGGCTTAGCTGCGAACATGTTTCGCCTAAGTTAAAAACTACGTCGGGTGGACAGTAATCCATTCACTCGATAACTCGGCTGCGAATCGACATTCGCCTAAGTTTGAAAATACTCCGAGTGATGAGTAATCCTCACACTCGGGGGCTTAGCTGCGAACACATTTCGCCTAAGTTAAAAATTATGTCGGGTGGACAGTAATCCATTCACTCGACAACTTAGCTGCGAATCGACATTCGCCTCAGTTAAAAACTCCGTCGGGTGGATAGTGATCCATTCACTCGATAACTTAGCTGCGAATCGATATTCTCCTAAGTTCAAAAATACTTCGAGTGATGAGAAATCCTCACACTCGGGGGCTTAGCTCCGAACACACTTCGCCTAAGTTAAAAACAAACTCAGTCAAACAGACGATTGAAAGCCAAATACGAACAAAATTCAAAGGGTAAACCACGGATAAACAGTTCGTGCGAAAGCAAATGTGCTCAGGCCTAAGGCCTAAATGAAGCTTTAAATGATACAAATCCACTCGGCATACCGAGGCAAGTTTAACTGTTTCTTCCAAAGACAAGTTTTTTAAACGGGAGACGGACTGGCGGGCTCGACGAAGGTGTCCAAATCAATGCCGCCAGCGATTTTGGTGGCTGCCTCGATGAAGGTCTCCATGAAGTCCTCAAAGTGGAGTTTCTTCGTGTTCACCACCTGGAGCTCCTTCAGTTTCTCCTCCCTCACGTCCCTGCAGTGGACCCTGACGAGTGATAATGCCACGTCAGCCCCACAACGAGCAGCAGATTTTTTCCAAGCTTGCACTCGGCCGGGGAGTTCATTCAGACGGGTCATTATGGAGTTGAGGTCGAGCTGAAGAGTGTCCTCAGGCCACAACTCCTTGTCGATTCTTTCCATGGCAGATTTCAGTTGAGCAATGTAGGCCTGGACGCCTTGGAGTCGTAAGTTGAGTCGCAGCATATTCATCGCCACCGCATAAGCAACTGGCGACTTGGTGGGGTCAAGATTGGGCTCAACCTCTTCTGTTTCCTTCTCAAAGTGCTCGCAGAATTCTGTCGAAGAATGGGCAATTGGAAGAGAGTTGGTGAACCGCGACCCTCAATTTTTTTTGCAAATGTCAGTCGACAAGAGGCACTCACCGTCGAGAAGAAGGTACATCTTCCTCGAGAACTCGCCCAGATGCCTCTCTAGGCCATTGCTCCTCTTAGTCAGTTGCTCGCCTTCTTGACGAGGTCCGCATGCTCTTGCTTCAACTTGGTGTTCTCATCCTCCAGCTTCTTGGTGGCCGCCAGCTTCCGGTCCGCAGCTTCAGTTTTGTCCTTGACCACCTATTGAGAGTAAGCAAGCGCCTTGTCCTTCTCCTCCAGTGCCTTCTTCATGGAATCTAAAGAAACAACATTATTGAGTCGCGCTTGGAGTCGACGGTTTTCAGTGCATACGTCTGTTCGAGTGAGAGCACTCGGTTCAAAACATGTCAAGTGAAGAAGATACTGTGGAAAGTCAGCAATAATTACCTCCCAAAGCCTTCGCCTCAGCACGCGCTCGCTCCAGGGCGTTGTTGGAGACCGCCAGATCCACCTACAGACGGTTCCTTTCGTCCTCCACGTCCTTGTACTCCGCCCCAAGTTCACAAGCCCTTTGGAATCAACACAAGATAGGAATTCAATCGGCGAGTGATGCTTGGGACAGTCGACTGGGTATATTAGAAGAATTCAAGCAGAAAGTCCACTCGACATGTCGAGTGGCTCTGGCGCTCCGTGCCTCATAAACACATTCAAAAGTTGTCTCTATTAAGACCCCTGCCGATGCAAGCACTCGACAGCGGTCTCGGGGACTACACCCAGTGGGTGCGCTAAGAGCGCCCCCACTAAGATGGTTAACTCTCGATCCGTCGAGTAACTCATCAGAAAAAATTATATATACACTCGACATGTCGAGCGATTCTTGTACAACATGTATGACAAGTTTTCAAACCTACCGTTTATCGTCTGCGATGAACAGTCTCTATTAAAGACCACTGCCAGTGCAAGCACTCGACAGCGGTCTCGGGGACTACACCCAGTGGGTGCACTAAGAGTGCCCCCACTGGTTATTAAAACATTCGACAAGGTCAGCCCTGTCAGTACACTCGACCCATCGAGTGATGCGCCTCCCTACTCTATGAAGTTCAATCTATCCTTATGCAGCGTCATATCATGGTTTGTCAATAATATCCATGAAACCTGCAAGGTAGCTACGGAGTGGTGTGATTCAAGGCGAATGCATCCTGTATACAATAGACTCTAAGACCCCGACCGATGCAAGCACTCGACAGCGGTCTCGGGGACTACACCCAGTGGGTGCGCTAAGAGCACCCCCACTGAGACGGTTAACTCTCGATCCATCGAGTAACTCGTCAGAAAAAAAATATACACTCGACAAGGTCAGCCCTGTCAGGACACTCGACCCTTTGAGTAACGCGCCTCCCTACTCTATGAAGTGCAGTCTATCTTTATGCAGCGTCAGATCATGGTTTGCCAATAATATCCATGAAACCTGCAAGGTAGCTGTGGAGTGGTGTGATTCAAGGCGAAATGTATCCTGTATACAATAGACTCTAAGACCCCTGCCGATGCAAGCACTCGACAGCGGTCTCGGGGATTACACCCAGTGGGTGCGCTAAGAGCGCCCCCACTGAGACGGTTAACTCTCGATCCACTCGGCATGTCGAGTGGCCCTAGTACCACGCGTGCTATCAATCCCAATCCTACTCGACTACGATCCGATCTATTCGAGTGGAGAAAGTTCAAACATTCTACAGCAATCACCCAATGGGTGTACAACGGCCAAGAGAAGACATAAATTCAATCAACAATGGACTTACAATCGAACTTACTCGGACATTGGTGCGGAGGGCTGCGCTGACGTCAAAAGCCAGTTTGTTTGCCTCGTACGCCTCATTGGTCCTAAGCATGAGCTACTCTGCCTGAATCATGGCTTCCTTCGCAGCTTCGGTATGATCTTCCGGGGTGCGATGTAGAGAGAAGGTCGTCACAGGTGGGGTCGGCGTGGTCGCTGGGGCAGCTGAGGCAGTCTAAGGAGGTCTAGTTGGAGTCGATGTCAAAACGGTCAAGACAGTTGGAGGAGCATGCGACAGGGGTGCTGCGGGTTCAGCCCTGGGTTGTGTCGAGCCACCTCTCCCCTGAGAAGACTCGTGGTCGGGCGCTGAGGGGCCTGCGCTGATGATGCCCTTCGGATGCGAGTGCGCGAAGTGTCTGGTTGCTCCTCGTCGTCCTCCACCTGAATGACCTCTGCAATGACAACCGAGAGTATTAGCATCTGCATGTGTCGAGTCCCATTCGGACGAATCAACAACCTACTAACCTCTATGAGAGGTAGCTGCATCAGCAGTGTCAACATCCATTGCCTCCCCACAATCCCGTTGAGGCGAGGTCACGGACGTAGCAGCTTCGAAGGATTGTACAACATTTGGTCAGAAACAACTCAAGACTTCAGTCGACAGGAAAAATTCAGAGATAAGTACTTACATGGAGATGACAGGCATGACCATCCTCATGTGGGATAGAGCCTTGCGAGGTTTGGCAGTGGATTGCTTGGGTTGCTTGGCCAACCTTTCGCTCAACTCAACGGTCGAAGGGCGACCATGCTTTGGGTTCCTCTCGCTAGGGCCCGGAGCCCAGTCCTCGACAACTGCCGGACCCTGGTGGGCCTTGGTGCGGCCTTATCGCCGAGGAGGTGACTCGACTTCTTCCTTGTCACCAGATTCTTCGTATTCGTCTTCAGAGTCAGAGAGACCGTCGCCTTCCATGTTGCCTCCCTCGCTCACGATGCCATCTTCTACATGGTTCTCGTCAGGAATGGGCGAGTGCATGTTCATCCACTCCTTTAGGATTCGAGCAAGGGAGTCAGTCTACAAGTCTATACATCATTCGACAGTATTAAATATATCAGTCGACACCACATTACTCACCAGGTTCTTCAGTGGGTTTTCAGCCGAGTAAGGCCGGATCCTCTTGGCTCCCATGGGATTGTCGCAAGCTCCAGTGATGCTCCGAAGCCACTGTTCGACAATCTCCTGTGGGACCTCTTCTAGATGCGTCCTGGTCGAGTCCTCCGGGCCTATGTAATGCCACATGGTGTGGTCTCTAGCCTAGAGTGGATGCATACGTCGACCGAGGAACGTCTCCAACAAATCCATTCCTATCACTCCACCCCGGATCAGTTGCACCACCGCCTCGATTAAGATAACCACTTGGACATGCTCCTCTTCGGTCACCTTTAGGGACTTGGGGGCAGCGGGGCGGTCAGGTGTATAGGGGGGAGGCCAGTCGACATATTGGGTGATGCTGCATCTTTGCAGTAGAACCCGGTCGACTGCCAGCCTTTGATGGACTCGGGAAAAGTAATGGCAGGGAAGGAGCTATGGTTTCTTTTCTGAACTCCTAAGCCTCCGCACAACTGGAGCATGTGAGTCTTCCCATCAGCAGGAAGGGCTTTCTTCATGGTCTGGGATCTGACCATGAAGAGATGCTTGAACAGCCCCCAATGAGGAGAGCACCCCAAGAAACACTCGCACAAAGTGACGAATGCAGACAAGTACGCAATGGTGTTCGTCCGGAAGTGGTGCAGTTGCGCACCGAAAAAAATTCAGAATCCCCTATAGAATGGGTGGGGTGGCATGGAGAAACCTCTTTCCACGTGGGAGAGGAGAAGAATCCGCTCCCCGTCGCGTGGCTCCGGTTCGAGCTCCTCCCCCGGCAGCCTCCAAGTGCAGCCCGTCAGAGACGAGGCCCTCAACGTTCGCACGAGTGACAACAGAGGGAAGAAAATCCCCCTGCATCCAACCCACGCGGCGCGGTGAACCGAGCGTTCGAGGGATTCTTGCTCTTGAGCCCCGATGTCCCATTCTTCGCCCGCTCTAGCTTCTCCGTCGCATTCTTCGTCATCGGCGCGGCGGGTCTTGTCGAGGAAGAACAGAGTGCGACATTGGAGGCAGAGGAGACGGAGGAAAAGAGTGAGAATTGGCGGAGGTACTGTGCGAACCGCGGCGCGGAAAGCTTTATACGCTGCCGAGTGTCTCACTGACTAGTGGACCAGCGAGATCATCGCACACGCCAACCGCTGACGACGCCCAGTACGTGGCGATATGACCAGCGCAGAATCAAGGTGGCGTGCCTCCACTTGCCCTCATCATGGCATCATCATCGCACGCATGCGCGCTTCCAAATTTTTGTATCCCGGAGAATCAGGGTCTGTCAGACCGACCCGTCGCCTCTCAAGATACTCTCAATTCACTTGGAGCAAAGTAGACACTGAACATCCACTCGGGCACTTTTAAGGCTGAATGGATCCGGGCGAGCTGAGAAGAATTCAATCGGCGCAAATTTTGTTGAAGCCCCGAATATCATTCGGAAGATTTTGTGTGTCGATCCTGGATGGGCGCCGATTCTCAGAGTTCAATCGACACAAGTTTCATGGAAACCCCAAATATCATTTGGAGGATTTGACGCATTAACTCAAGGTTGACGTTGATACCTCCTTCCACCACTCGAACCCCGATCCATTCGGGGGATAATGACGAGGATATGTACCTAGGGTAGGGTCCTAGGCAAGGCCCACATACCCTACCTAAGGACACTACATGGGAGGACTTGAAGATCAAGCATGAACTTCCGAGTGGATCCCTGAAGACGATCAAGACCACTCGACAGTAATCCACTCGGAGCACCTCCTCTCACTCGGCAGTCGCGTATCACTCGGAAGACCTCGCTCTCAATCGACGCCAGAAGACCAGAAGCCATCATCAAGAGCCGATCGGGCAGACGTTGGTTCAATGGTCATTAGTAGCTTTTATTATGTACGTTACCTGTAATGGCAGACATTAATCCCACGATCAAACCCCTTAGATGCAGGATAATTATGAGGTGCAGTGAACTCTATATAAGCCATCCCTCCCCTCCTGCACAAGGGTTCACAACCATTGTAATCTCACTATTCCACACGACATAAGCTCCCAAGCACTGAGACGTAGGGCTATTACCTCCACGAGAGGGGCCTGAACTCATACATCCATGTGTACATCCTCGCCGTAGCTAGGACTCTGCCCTCTCCCTTCGTACCCCTACCTTCTACTGTCAGGCTCGTTCCCATGACAACCCCCAAGGAGGAAAAACGACGTCCGTAGACACCGTGCCATCGAGGCTTTTGCCCGAAGCCACCTCGCCGAGCACCCCCACACAATCGGCGTTGCAGCACCATTGGTCCGCAAGCTCAATGTCCCACACACCTCCTACGCGACAACGGCACCACCATCACGGAGGAGCCACCAACCTCACCGCCTACAAACGCCGGCAAGTCGGAGGCGGCCAAACCAGCCAGATCTGGTGCCCATCACCACACTGCGCCGGAGACCACCAACCTTCACTTGAGCAGGAAGGTGGGCTGCTACCACACCCCCACACGCTAGAGAAACGCCGACACCACCAGAGACACTGCAGGGAAGCCACGGTGGTCGCCAGTGCGGCTCGTTGGGCACAGCCTCCCGCGACCACCACGCCGCTAGCCACGCCGGGCCAGAGCCGCCCCTTGCATGCACCCGCGCCGACACCCTGACTCCTTGCACGCCTCCCGCTCTTTGCCGCGCCGCTCCGAGCTCGAGGCCGCCTCGTTGCCGCACCAGATCCGCGCCAACCCGCCGCCACGCCGCTCCTAGCCGTCACCAACCCACCACCTTCACTCTGACGGGCCATAGCCGCGCTGCCACGCCGCTCCTAGCCGCCACCAGCCCACCACCTTCATGCCGACGGGCTAGCCACCGCCCCGCCGCCGCCGCTCGACCCCGAGGCCGACCTCAGATCCAATGCGACGAAGCACCCCTCCTCGGGCGATGGGAAGTCGTGAAGGCCAGAAAAAGCGCCCCAACCGCCACCTTCCCTAGAGCGTGCCTAGGCTTCTCTAGCGACCTCCTTCGGTGGCAGCAAGGCAGGGGTGGGGTGGGGTGGGGTGGGGGTCGGCGGCATGACAGGGGTTCCCCCGAGTTGCCAGAGGAGGGGCGACGTGGGGGGGGGGGTTCTTGCTTTTTCGTTCATCATCAGTTTAACACCTATCGTAGGTGGGCGGAGCTACAGCTCGTTGCCGTATAGTGTCCATGACCCTGTTGGGGAACGTTGCATGGGAAACAAAAAAAATTCATACGCACACGCAAGATCTATCCATGGTGATGAGCATCTACGAGGGGGAGAGTGGATCTACTTACCCTTGTAGATCGCTAAGCGGGAAGCGTTAAGAAACACGGTTGATGTAGTCGAACGTCTTCGCGATCCAAATCGCCGAGCGTCCCGTGATCCCATCACAATCCTTCTCACGATCCAATCACGATCCTTCCCGTGATCCCATCACGAATCGTCTCGCAATCCTGATCACGGTCCTTCTGATCTAGCGCCGAACGGACGGCGCCTCTGCGTTCAGCACACGTACAACTCGATGATGATCTCCGCCTTCTTGATCCAGCAAGAGGGAGTAGAGAGGTAGATGAGTTCTCTGCCAGCACAACGACGTGGTGGCGGTGGTGGTGGAGCTGTCCCGGCAGGGTTTCGCCAAGCACAACCGAGACGATCTAGTGGAGAACAGATCTAGAGGAAGAAGAGGGCAACACATGGCAATTAGGGTAAACTCTTCCCTCTAAATCCTCTAGTATATATAGGAGGGAGGGATGGGAGGAGGCAGACTGAAACCCTCAAGGTATTGGAGGTGGAGGAGTCCTACTCCAATCCTATTAGGAGTAGGATTCCTCCTTTCCACTTGGAAACTCTTTCCACCTCTAAACCTTTGGATTTTTTCCCTCCTCAAACCTCATGGGCTTTAGTGGAGGCTTAGGCCAGCCCACTAGGGGCTGGTTTGTCTCCTCCCACATCCCATGAGGCCCCTCAAGGCATTACACCCCTCCCGATGGTCCCCCGGCACCCTCCCGGCACTCCCGGTACACTACCGATGAGCCCGAAACTTTTCCGGTGACCAAAACAGGACATCCTATATATCATTCTTTACCTCCGGACCATTCCGGAGCTCCTCGTGATGTCTGGGATCTCATTTGGGACTCCGAAATACCTTTGTTCACCACCATACATAACTCTATACTTGGTTTTCATACATGGATCCTTTCTCGGATTTCATGGCCTCTAACCATTTCTCAGAATCCGGGCCCATCATCGCTTCTCCTTAGTTCTTAGGTTCATACTTGTCCAACAACATGACCTCTAAGACAGGGTTGTCGTACCACTTAGGAGTAGTATGTGTCCTTGACGACCTACGACGTCCAATAGTAACTTGATCCGAAGCTTCATGATCATCATCATTAACTTCCTCTTAAACTGACGTAGACTCCACAGAAACATCTTTCTGTGCTGCGCTACTCAATGGCTGAAACAAAGGTTCAACAACCTCATCAAGTTCTATCTTCCTACCACTCAATTCTTTTGAGAGAAACTCTTTCTCGAGAAAGGACCCATTTAGCAACAAACAATTTCTACTCGGATCTGAGATAAAAGGTATACCCAACTGTTCTTAGGGTATTCCATGAAGATGCATTTGTCCACTTTGTGTTCGAGCTCATTAGGTGAAAACCTTTTTTCACATAAGCGTCATAGCCCCAAATATTAAGAAATGACAGCTTATGTTTCTATCAAACCATAATTCATACGGTGTCATCTCAATGGATTTAGATGCTGCCCTATTTAAAGTGAATGTAGTTGTCTCTAATGCATAACCCCAAAACAATAGTGGCAAAATGATAAGAGACATCATAGTACATGTTATATCCAATAAAGCACGACTATGACGTTCGGACACACCATCACACTATGGTGTTCCAGGTGGCATGAGTTGTGAAACAACTTTCACATTGTCTTAAGTTGTATACCAAACACGTAACTCAGATATGCACCTGCATGATCATAACGTAGACATTTATATCTTCTTGTCATGATGATCTTAAACTTCCCTCTGAATTTTCTTGAACTTTTCAAACATTTCAGACTTGTGTTTCATTAAGTAAATGTACACTATATCTACTCAAATCATCACTGAAGGTAAGAAAATAACGATATCCACCACATGCTACAACACTCATTAGACTGTATACATCAACATGTATCATTTCCAATAAGCCACCTGCCCGAGAGGCATGGTCTGCATGTCTCAACTGATTCAAAATCGAATGAATCCAAAGATCCATCAGCATGGAGTTTCTTCATGCGATTTATACCAATATGACATTTAGCGGCAGTGCCACAAGTATGTGGTACTATCATTATTAACTTTGTATCTTTTGGCATCTGAACATGTGTATTACTACGATCAAGATTCAATAAACCATTCAATAAACCATTCACATGTAAACAGAATAACCATTATTCTCTTACTTAAATGAATCATCGTATTACAATAAACACGATCTAATCATGTTCATGCTCAACGCAAACACCAAAAAACTTTTATTTAGGTTCATCACTAATCCCGAGGGTAGAGAGAGCATGCGATGGTGATCACATCAACCTTGGAAAACACTTCCAACACACATCGTCACCTCACCCTTAGCTAGTTTCCATTTATTCCATAGCTTTTATTTTGAGTTACTAACATTTAGCACTCGAACCGGTATCCAATACCCAGGTGCTACTAGGAGTTCTAGCAAGGTACACATCAATAACACGTATATCAAATATACTTCTGTCGATGTTGCGAGCCTTCTTAACTACCAGGTATCTAGGGTTGTTCAGCTTCAGCGACTACTCTCCTCATAATAGAAGCACTTAGTCTCGGGTTTGGGTTCAACTTTGGGTTGCTTCACTTGAGCAGCAACTGACTTGCCATCCATGAAGTTTCCCTTCTTACCCTTTTCCTTTTCGAAACTAGTGGTTTTACTAACCATCAACACTTGATGCTCCTTCTTGATATCAACCTTCACGGTGTCAAACATCGCGAATATGTCAAGGATCATCATTTCCATCCCTGGCATAATTATAGTTCATCGCGAAGTTCTAGTAGCTTAGTGATAGTGACTTGGAGAACTATATCAATCAGTCTCTTATCTGAAAGATCAACTCCCACTCGATTCAAGCGATTGTAGCACCCAGACAATCTGAGCACATGCTCAACGATTGAGCTATTCTCCTTTGCCTTGTAGGCAAAGAATCTTGTTGGAGATCTCATATCTCACAACATGGGCACGAGCCTGAGATCCCAATTTCAGCTCTTAGAACATTTCATATGTTCCGTGACATTCAAAAACGCTTTGGAGCCTCAATTCTAAGACGTAATGCATGACGCACTAAGCTATCAAGTAGTCATCAGAACATGCCTATCAGATGTTCACAACATCTACAGAAGACGCTGGAGGGGGTGGCGCACTGAGAGGTGCATTAAGGACATAAGCCTTCTGTGCAGCAATGAGGACAATCCTCAAATCACGGATCCAGTCCGCAATATTGATACCAACATCTTTCAACTGTATTTCTCTAGGAACTTATAAAATTCAATGGAGCTACAGCGTGAGCTAGTAATCTATAACATAATTTGCAACGACACTACAGACTATGTTTATGATAATGAGTTCAATTAATCATATTACTTAAGAACTCCCACTCAAATTGACATCCCTCCGGTCATTCGAGTGATGCATGATCCAATTTCACCAGCTCAAGTCCGATCATCACATGAGTTGTGGTGGTTTCAATGGTGAACATCATCATGTTGATCATATCTACTATATGTTGGAGAACGTCGCATGGAAAACAAAATTTTTCCTACGCACACGCAAACCTATCCATGGTGATGAGCATCTACGAGAGGGAGAGTGGATCTACGTACCCTTGTAGATCGCTAAACGGGAAGCGTTAAGAAACGCGGTTGGTGTAGTCGAACATCTTCGCGATCCAAATCGCCGAGCGTCCCGCGATCTCATCACGATCCGTCCCGCGATCCCATCACGATCCGTCCCGCGATCTCATCACGATCCGTCTCATGATCTTGATCACGATCTGTCCCGCGAACTCATCACGATCCGTCCCGCGATCTCATCACGAACCGTCTCGTGATCTCGATCACGGTTCTTCCGATCTAGCGCCGAACGAACGGCACCTCCACGTTCAGCACACGTGCAGCTTGATGATGATCTCCACCGTCTTGATCCAGCAAGAGGAGGTGGAGAGGAGAGAGAGTTCACCGGCAGCGTGACGGTGCTCCGGTGATGGTGGTGGAGCAATTCCGGCAGGGCTTCGCCTAAACACCGCGGAACTACGATCTAGAGGAGAAACTATGCACCGGTGGAACGGGTAGCACGTGGCCGGAAATTCTGTCCAAAAACCACCCAATCCACTAGTATATATAGGAGGAGAGGAGAGGAGAGGCAGCCAAGGCCTTTGGGTCGGCCGAAATAGGAGGTGGGAAGCAATCCTACTTCACCTCCAATCCTAGTTGGAGTAGGATTGCCTCCTATTGGCTGATTTTCCACTTTTTGCTTTAGGACTTTCTCTCCTGCGCCATGGGCCTTTGTGGCTGTTTTCCCAGCCCAATAAGGGCTGGTTATTATTCTACCACAGCCCATGGACCTCTTGGGGTCGAAATACCCCTCCCGGAGGCCTCCCGGTACACTACCGGCACTCCCGGTACACTACCGATGAGCCCAAAACTTTTCCGGAAACCAAACTGGGACTTCCTATATATGAATCTTTACCTCCGGACCATTCCAGAGATCCTCGTGACGTACCGGATCTCATTCGGGACTCCGAACAAACTTCAGTCACCACCATACATAACTCTACATTACCGAAACGTCACCGAACCTTAAGTGTGCAGACCCTGCAGGTTCGAGAACTATGTAGACATGACCGGGACACCTCTACGGTCAATAACCAATGGCGGGACCTGGACGTCCACATTGGTTCCTACATATTCTACGAAGATCTTTATCGGGGCCCTGTATTTCTACACAGTATGTTCCCCTTTGAGAGGTTCATGGGAGTCTTAAAGAAATATGTTCGTAATCGCGCTAGGCCAGAAGCAAGCATCTCCATGGGCCATCAAACAGAGGATGTCATTGGGTTTTGTGTTGACTTCATTCCTGACCTTAAGAAGATTGGTCTCCCTCACTCGCGGTATGAGGGGAGACTGACTCGAAAAGGCACGCTAGGAGTGGACTCAATAATATGCAGGGACGGGCATTCTTGGTCTCAAGCACACTACACAGTTCTACAGAATTCCACCTTGGTTACCCCGTATGTCGATGAACACAAGAATATTCTGCGCTCCAAATACCCGGAGCAGTGTGACGACTTGATTACATATGAACACATCAGAACTTTTGGAAGTTGGTTGCAAACATGTCTCATGGGTGACAACACTGTTTCTGATGAGCTGTACTCATTGGCCAGGGGACCATCTTCGACTGTATTGACTTACAAAGGGTACGAGATAAATGGTAATATATTTTACACGATCGCCCAAGATGAAAAGAGCACCAACCAAAACAAGGGTGTCTGCTTTGATGCAGCAACCAAGAGGGGAAATGACACATATTATGGTTACATAGTGGACATATGGGAACTTGACTATGGACATGATTTCAAGGTCCCTTTGTTTCAGTGCAAATGGGTCAATCTGTCAAGGGGCGGGGTACAGGAAGACCCACAGTACGGAATGACAACAGTGGAGATCTTGGGTACACAGACGAACCATTCGTCCTAGCCCATGATGTGGCACAGATTTTCTATGTGAAGGACATGTCTACCATACCGAGAAAAAGAAAAGATAAGGAAGCGAAAAATACATCATACGATGAGCCAAAACGCCACATAGTTATTTCAGGAAAAAGAGACATCGTGGGATTGGAGGGCAAGACAGACATGTCTGAAGATTATGAAAAGTTTCATGAAATTCCTCCCTTCAAAGTCAAGGCTGACCCAAGCACCCTGTTAAACAATGAAGATTATCCATGGTTACGGCGCAATAAGCAAAGAACACAAGCAGAGAAGAAGTGAAGACTTTCTCTCCACAACTATATCATTGCAGTGACATGTGAAGAAATGAAATGCCTTTTGTAACACATGAGTTTTCGTCCGAAACCGTGATACTTCGAAAGAGATTTTCCGTTTTGTACACGAAGTGCATCCAGTTATTGTTGTAACCCTCTCAACTTTTTATGACATGCTATGTGGGTGAAATGATGATACCATGCCAACTTTCAACCTTTTCAGAGTTTATTTGAAGTGCTTTTCAATTTCAGGGTCATTTAGCTCAAAAAAATCACTAAGTGCATGAAAAATACCAAATGAAGTCAGAAAAGGTTGAAAATTGATGATGTGGCTTTGAATGGTGCATTTTGAACACACAAAAAGTCTGGAGTTCAAATGAGTTCAAAAAAATGAAATCCCTTTGTAACAGATGAGTTTTTGTCCGAAACCGTGATACTTCGAAATAGATTGTCCATTTTGTACATGAAGTGCATCCATTTTTTGTTGTAACCCACTCAACTTTTTAGCACATGCTATGTGGGTGAAATGATGATACCATTCCAACTTTCAACCTTTTCAGAGTTATTTTGAAGTGCTTTTCAATTTCAGGGTCATTTAGCTCAAAAACATCAGTAAGTGCATGAAAAATACCAAATGAAGTCAGAAAGGGTTGAAAATTTATGTTGTGGCTTTGAATTGTGCATTTTGAACACACAAAAAGTCTGGAGTTCAAATGAGTTCAAAAAATGAAATCCCTTTGTAACAGATGAGTTTTCGTCCGAAACCGTGATACTTCAAAATAGATTATCCAGTTTGTACACGAAGTGCATCCAGTTTTGTCATAACCCACTAACTTTTTAGCACATGCTATGTGGGTGAAATGATGATACCATGCCAACTTTCAACCTTTTCAGAGTTCGTTTGAAGTGCTTCTTAATTTCTTGCAAAACATCGTAGGAGTGGAGTTCAAAAAGAATCAGCTAAAAAGCTTTTATAAACCTCTAGTATTTTTGAAACAATAATTATATAAAAATTATGCAACTAAAATTATCAAAGTATTTTTTGTTCAAAACATTAATAGCAAAAAGAATATAATGATAAAACACACTGGAAATAAATAAACAAAACAAAATAAAGCAAGAAACAAAACAAAATAATGGAAATTACACGACTAAAATTATCAATGTATTTATTTGTTAAAAAGAATGAACTAAAATAACAGAAGAAAAATACTGGAAAAAATGAAAACCATAAATAAAGCAAAAAACAAAACAAAAATACTGGAAAAAAATGCCACCTACTGGGCCACCACGGCCTGAATACAACTAGAAACCCACCAACATTGTTGGGCCAGGATTTAGGCCCGCAAAGGGCCCAGTACGCCCACAGGCAAAGACAGATTAGGCCCGAAAGCCTGCAGTTGAGAGGAGCTCGAGATGGTGTGCGCAACAGCGCTTATAAACCACTTTCGAGCTCTCTCGGCTAGCGATGTGGGACTAAAGATTTGGCCCTGGGCAACACCACCCTTTGGTCCCGGTTGGTGGCACTAACCGGGAGCAACAGAAACTGTTGGTCCCGGTTGGTGGCACCAACCGGGACCTATGCCAACCATTCTTCCCGGTTGGTGCCACAAACCAGGACCAAAGGTCTCTGCTTCCCGCCCTTTGGTCTACCGAAAACAGACCTTTGGTCCCAGTTGGTGGCACCAAACAGAACTAAAGGTGGCATTGGTCCCGTTGGTTCCACCAACCGGGACTAATGCTCTGTCTATATAAGCGAAAGTTTCGATTTTTTTCAGATTTCAGCTAGCACTTGCCCCCGACGACGACGAGCACATCGACGCCGCCAGGCTGCCCGTTACCCCTCGCCGCCGTCCTCGTCCCCGACGCCTCCCCGAGCCGTCGTCCTCGTCGCCATCCCCGTCGCCTCCCCGAGGCGCCGTCCCCATCGCCTCCCCGTCGCCAGCCCCGTCCTCGTCGCCTCCCTGTCATTGCCGTCCCCCGGCTCCTCCCTGTCGCCGCCATCCTAATCCTCGTCGCCTCCCCGTCGCTGCCGTCCTCGTCCCTGTCGCCACTCTCCCTGTCGCCTCCCCGTCGCCTACCCGTCGCCGCCGTCCCCGTCGCCGCCGTCCCCCGTCGCCTCCCCGTCGCCGTAGTCCCCACCGCCTTGTTCCCGCCACCGCCGCCCCGCAGTGAGCCCCCTGCTTGCCGTGTATATGTGTCTATATATGTTTATGTATATATATCATATATATGTGTGTATATGTTCATGTATATGTTTGTATATGTATATGTGTGTATATGTTCATGTATATGTTTTTTTCATGTATATGTGTGTATATGTTCATGTAAAAAGTCTTCGTTGTTTTTCATATGTATGAAAATGTAGAGTGAAAATGCAAACAACTATCGAGGCCACCCTCTTGACAACTTCGACATGAGGGGGGACGTCGGACATGCGTGAGTGACAGAGGCGGTCCGCTCGCCCGACCAACTATCGAGGCCACCCAAACCCTAGAATAAAGAGCGTCGTTGTCGATCTACCCCCTCCCCGATAACTTCGACATGAGAGGGGACATCAGACATGCATGAGAGAGAGGTCGTCCGCTCACCCGACCAACTATCGAGGCCACCCCGGCCAAACCCTAGAAGCATTGTCGAGGCCACCCCAAACCCTAGAAGCGTTGTCGAGGCCACCCAAATTTACCAAGTTAAATGAAGAAACTCTGGTAACATAGATTTATCAAGTTAATTGTCATGTTGTAATATTTGCAGGAACTATGGATCCAAGAGACGAAGAACAAGAACAGTTGTTGGGGGACATAATCCTCGACGGACGTGATATCTTGTCGTATCTCAACGACACCGATGGTCTGGAAGGAGAGGATTATGACGGCTCCGGTGATCGAACAATGGAGGAGGAAGGACATGATCATGATGGCTCCGGTGACCGAATGGCGGAGGAAGAAGGAGACCATGATGACGGCTCCGATGACCGATCGGAGGAGGGAGCTATTGCAAAGTCCGGCGAGGTATATATATTAATTAAGCCTGTGCTGACTCTAGCTAATCGATGCATTAATTTTTTTGGTATGTACATATATTAATTAACTCTTCTTTCTTCTATTATAGCCCTTCGGATCGAGCCAAACTTCGGTAACGAGACGAGGCCCAAAGAAGAGGTCGCGCAAGGATGAAAAGTTCACGATCACAACACTCGCGAACGATGGCCGGCCGTTGTGGGACAAAGCTGGGAATGATCTGCTTGCTAAAGGGGTCCAACCACAGACATATAACTGGCCAAACCGTTCAAGGACTTGGTTCTTCGGGGTTGGGGGAACTTTGTACCCTGTAATAGGGAAGTGTTGTTGGATGGACGAGCAACTTGAAATACCTGTGAACAACCTTCAGAACTATATCACTGCAGCGTAGGAAGGGACGTTCATTCCCGACAGAGAGAAGGACGAGCTGACTGAGGCCCTAGGGAATGCTGAGCACCCTGGACGAACACGAGGCATACCAGGCTCCGTTCCGTGGAAGGTTGGGTTTCCCGACACAGACGGTTACAGAAGCCGGGAGAGAAAGAGGAAAGCGGAGCTGAGCGAAATTCAGAAGCTCAATGCAAGACTACAAAAGCTAGAGGAAGTTGAGAGCCAGCGAGCTGCCGGCCAACCATCTCAGCGGCATGAAGCTACACTACAAGCTACCCCGCCATCTTAGCGGAGAAGCAGTGTTACTTCCACGGAGCCCATTCAGCCTGACATTACGTCTCCTAGCTACCCCGTGGATACTATCACGGAGGCTCAACATTGAGATCTTATGACGAAATGCCGGAACTTCACTTTCAAGACGGCTGTCGGCTCTGTTGCACCTCCTCAACCCAACAGAACTTTTCACTGCCGTCCGATTCCACATGGCTATGCTTTTGTGATGGTGGATGAAGTAATGCCGGAAGTTGAGGACCTCGAGCTCGACCACTATACAGGTGAGGAGAGAATAAGCTGGTTCGTGTCGTGAGGAGTACATATCTATGGCAGAAGGAGTACATAAAGCTTCCAAACTGGACGCCTCCGCCTCCTCCTTCTCCTCAGGGAAATCAGGGCACTCCGGCTCCTCCTCCTCCTCCTCCTCCTCCTCCGGCGAGTGATCAGGGCACACCGCCTCCTTCTCCGGCTCCTCTGGCGCGTGGGGGCACTCCGTCGCCTACTCTGGCACGTCGGAGCAGTACGCCTCCTCCTCAGCCTCGTCGGCAACAGCGGAAGATAGACGCCGCCGCTGCGGCTCCTCCGATGCCTAGTACGCAACGATGGAAGGGAGCCGCCGCCGCTCCGGAGGCTAGCAGTACAAGCATAGGCAGCAGGGGATACAAATATGGTCCATCTCTCAAGCCTCTCGAAAAGTTACCATATGAGAGGACCAAGTCTGAAAACAAGGAGATAAGTCAGGTCGAAGTGAGGGACCATTTTGAAAAGGAAACTCCACCTCCGAAGGAGAAGATACATCCGGTGAAAGCGATGCGCACTATCGATGCCTTGAAGCGACCACCACCGCCTCCACTGGATTCCAACTATGTTCGCACTCTTACAAAACATATCAAGATGCGCGGCGGTCGGGAAGTACTTCCAGTGATGCAAAGTTAGCAGAACGAAGATGTGAGAAATAAAATTCCCCAGCTCGGCGAGCAGGCGAACCAATCGTGCCCCCGCTCAATGTGTCTAGCGATATCGCCGATGATCATCCGGGGATGGTGCCCGATATCAATCCTGGTGATTACATGAGCGATGATGTACTATTTCGAATTCAGCCGTTGGAGGTGGATGAATTCAAATACCGGTACGGGCATCCTCTCGTCAAACCCGATCATCCTCCTCTAACAGCGATGATGCAAAGATTCCATGAATGGTACATGCGAAGCTGCCGCGAGTCTGGGAAGGATTCTTTGGTACTGTCAGTTAAACATCAACATGACCTCGTTGGAATTGAAATGTTGAATATTGAATTTGAGGAGATATGGCAGTTATACAATCAGAAGGCCATTGACAAAACAATCACGACTTGCTACTGTCTGTAAGTACTACTTCTGTAATCAAGCCTCTCTATGTATATAGCTCAGCTCTTTCATTGCATGTATATATAATTATCCTCACTACTATATTATGCAGATTGAAGATCGTCGAATGCAGAAAAGCACAAATGTATGACATTGGGTTCATTAACCCAGATGTCATACCTGAGCATAATTTTAAACATTATCCCACACAAACGAGGAGAACTTGCTAGAACCGTTGCTTAAAAATCAAAACAAAGGGACAATACTCTTTCCTTACAACTTCAAGTGAGTGTTACTATCTTGTGCATATTCAGTTTCCCTTATTACTCGAGGTTTATAGTAATGTAATTGATGAGTTATGCATGCGTACGCAGTTTCCACTTTATTCTGCTAGAGATTCAGCTTGAGCAGGGAGTAGTAACCGTCTTAGACTCGAAATGAAAAGATTCCCAGGAATATGCGAACATGACTAAATTTTCTCCAGAAATAAGTTCAATCAATCATTATCACATCATATTGGCAACTTTGTTCATTTCCTGATATCAAGTAAATATTTTATTTGTGTCGCAGGGTTTGAAAAGAGTTTACAACAATTGTTCCGGCACTGCCAGGGGAGCTGCATTTTACACACCTGAAAGCAAGTACTACTAGCTAGTTCCGCACATCTCCCATTGATTCTAGTTTCATCAATACCATTTATCATGCTTGATTATCGTTTTGATTGAACTCTATTTCTCGTAAAGTGCTTGTGGCAGGAAAAAGGGAATAATTTATGAGGATACTACATTTGCGAGCTCATCTACAACGCGATGACCCCTAAGCAGGGCTACTCTAAAAAACAATTTGAAGTGCGTAAGCAATAATATTCACACTTTTATTTTATTACCATATATATGTGTTGACCCCCTTCTTCAAATTATATGTGGAAGATGCGGGATGAACTCCTACCACATGATCGCATACGAGCAATTCAAGAAGAATTGGCGGGATTCTTTCTTGACCACGTCATCAATAAAGCCAGAGAATACCATCTGCAATTGGAGATTAGATGTTAGGGATTGTAAGAGATCTTATATTTTATATATGTAGCTAGTAGCGTCGGATATATATACGAAAACTTGTTATACGACCAATCTCTCGGAGAAAGAGAGGTCGATCACTTCTATCTCTATATGTTCATGTAGATCTTGTGTACTTAATGGTTCCTTCATTTCCTTACTAGCTAGCGTGTCAAGTTCTCTCTATAGTAGCTAGCGTCGACCAAGCATGGAGAAGGAGAGGACACTTCTCTCTATCAATTAGCTAGCTATAACAATATAAAACCCCTAAATAACCGTCCAAAATCCCCTAAACCCCCCCTCCCTTTCAAAAAAAACAAGCAACTGCCAGATGCTGACGCATGGACGCCTTTTGGTCCCGGTTGGTGTTACCAACCGGGACTAAAGGTCCTCCTGCCTGGGCTCCCAACACCGGCCACGTGGAGCCCCTTCTGTCCCGGTTGTAAGAGAACCGGGACCAAAGGTTTTGGGCTTTAGTCCTGACAATTTCGTCCCGGTTCCGAAACCGGGACAAATGGGCCTTACGAACTGGGACAAATGGGCCTTTTTCTACTAATGGAGCAGGTTTATCGAGTGGAATTTCTGAGAAAAGAGGACCTCCAACATCTGCTGACCTTTGGGGTTAGTAAGGTACAAGGTTGTTAGAGTTCGAGGAATGTAAGAAAAAGGAACCCCTAGGTACAAGGTTGAAGATAGTTTGGATCAGATTCGCTGCCAGGACGGGCTGCCGGGATTCGCGCTGCCGATGACACCAGCTGCGAGGGAGATGATGCGACCGGTGACGGCGGACTCAGCTGGATGGGGGGCCCCACGCCTTGAGGTCTCGCGATCTGCTATGGATATAGGTGCTCAAGGCATAGTGTCTTCCCTGCGCCCGGTGTCAGCGGACCTAGTGGGACGGGTGGCTCCACGTCTGGTTTCCCCGAGGTCTTCTGCTTGCACGGGTCCCCATGGTGTACAGATGGAGGTTCAGGGACCTACCCTGCGCCAAATGATGGCGGACTCGGCGGGACGGGTGGTCCCACGACAGGTTTCTCCACAGACGTCTACGATTGTAGCTCACGGCACACTTACGGTGGCGGAGGGGCTGCCATCTCAGATCGGCCAGGTGGTGCCAGAGGGTGGGGATGCTACTTCACCCCCTATTAGTTTCCGGGTACCAATTCTACTACTGTTGACTCTGAGACAGGGGGCCATATTCATACAGTGATATCTCCAGAGGACGTGATCTCGTATGGCGGGATACCGGACCCGACATTAGGAGACAGACGTTTTAGTCAACGCATTCAGGAGCAGCCGGATGTGGACGACATGATGCTCGGCCAGGCATAGAGGTCCGCCAAGCTTCGAGACGTCAAGGAAATTACATGTATGTCGGTTAACATTAATGCATCAATTCTGCACTTTTCGGATTCTGAGATTATGCGAAATGCTAGCGACATAGGTATCTCAATTGGGTCTGATGGTAAACAAATGACTCGAATGATAAATGATATCTTAGACTTAGAAGCAGACAGGGCCATAGAGTTCATCCAAAATCTAGCTGCAATAAAACCAATGAATGAGTCAGACATTAATGGGTTAGCCGGAACACAATTACAAAGTTTATGTGAAGGAATGCTTAACATAGGGGGAGACTAGGACGATGAGGATGACATAGAGTCGGAGGGGTATATGGCTTCTTCGATTGACGGTTGTCATTCTCATGAAATACCTTCTCAAAGTAACATAACAGTGGCACGGGATAAGCAAAAAAGGGCTTGGAAAAGAAAGGTATATCCTGTGTCAGCGGTACAGAGAAGTGCAAGAGTGAAACATAAGAAAAAATTCCATGATGACATATGAAAGGAATCTTTTGGAATAGCAGAGGTCTAGCGGACTTGGCTAAAACAAGATTTCTTAGAGAAGCATCACTAGAACATAAGCTCGATTTCATGGCATTACAAGAAACAGGTAGGGATAATTTCACATCATCATTTCTTAATAATCTATATGGAGATGTGGCTTTTGATTGGCACTGTTTGCCGCCCAGGGGTAGATCTGGTGGGATCTTACTTGGGGTGAAGTGCGAAACATTAGAGGTGATGATTGTGTTATATGGAGAGTTCTCCGTCAAATCTCGAGTGAAGTCGAAACTTGATGGATTTGAGTGGGCTCTAGTGGCCGTATATGGGGCGGCGCAACCAGAGCTAAAACCAGATTTTCTCGCAGATTTAGTCAGAATTTGCAGAGATGAGAGATTACTCGTTATGGTTGGGGAGGATTTCAATATCATTCGCTGGCAAAGTGAAAAATAATAATGACAACTTCGAGGGAAGATGGTCAACAATGTTTAACATGGTAATTGAGAGCCTTGATTTGAGAGAAATCGAGCTTACTGGTAGGCAGTTCACATGGGCAAACTCGTTGCCGGTTCCAACATATGAGAAGTTGGATAGGGTACTCGCCAGCGTTGAGTGGGAACAAAATTACCCTCTGGTTACAGTACATGCTCTACAACGGGCCATCTCTGACCACACAACTCTATTGGTTGACAGAGGGGATGCCAACCACATGGGGAATAGAAATATTTTTTTCGTTTGAACTAGGATGGTTCGAGAGAGAAGGATTCATGGATCTTATAGCCACTGAATGGGCTAGAAATTCTGTGGATCATCAAGTATTGAAAGATGGCAAAATAAAACCCAACACCTGCGCCGGTTCATGAGAGGATGGGCGAAGAATCAGAGCTTGTTATACAAAGTAGAAAAAGAGAAGCTTATTCGATTAATTGAGGAGTTAGATGTGAAGGCTGAAACTAATATCCTTAATTGGTCGGATAGAAATGTGAAAAGTGAGGCGGAGAAGAAATTGCAACAGCTTCTAAGAGAGGAAGAGTTGAAATGGGCACTTCGAGCTAAGGTGAAGAAGGTAGTTCAGGGAGACGACAACACACAATTCTTTCACATGATTGCGAATGGCAAGCATCGAAAGAAAAAAAATTATTCAACTAGAGCAAGATGAAGGGACAATTATAGGCCACAAGAATCTAAAAACTTATATTTAAGAATACTATAAGAGGCCATTTGGGGCACCAGAGGAGAATTTTGTTTCTCTGAATGAAAACATTACGCATGATATTCCTCAGATTAGTTCTGATGAAAATGATGTGCTATCAGCTCCATTCACAGAAAAGGAGGTGTTTGAGGTTATATCTCAAATGAAACAAAACAAGGCACCAGGACCGGATGGGTTTCTGGCAGAATTATATAAAAAATGCTGGCATATCATTAAGGGTGACCTTTTGCCTATGTTCAATGATTTATTTAATGGCCATCTACAGCTTTTCCACCTAAACTTTGGAACTATTACGTTGTTGCCAAAGAAGGCGGAGGCTGTACGCATTGAGCAATTTAGACCAATATGTTTTCTCAATGTCAGTTTCAAAATATTCACAAAGGTGGGCACGAATAGACTCTCAAGGATAGCTCATTCGATAGTCCAACCAACACAAACAACGTCTATGCCTGGACGACACATCTTAGAGGGGGTTGTTGTCTTGCATGAAACTTTGCACGAGATACACACAAAGAAACTTGATGGGGTTGTCTTTAAGGTGTATTTTGAAAAGGCATATGATAAAGTTAAATGGTCATTTTTACAACAGGCTTTACAAATGAAAGGGTTCAATGATAAATGGTGGGATCAAGTGGACACTTTCATTAAGAAAGGCAACGTGGGGATCACAATTAATGATGACATAGGACACTTCTCTCAAGCACACAAGGGATTGAGGTAGGGTGACTCTATGTCTCCGTTATTGTTCAACATTGTAGCAGACATGTTGGCAATACTCATTGGGAGAGCTAAAGAACAGGGGCATGTAGGAGGACTCGTACCTCGCTTAGTGGAGGGGGGTGTCCATACTACAATATGCGGATGGCATAATAATTTTCATGGAACATGATATGGCAAAAGCAACAAATATGAAACTAGCCCTATGCTTATTTGAACAACTTTCAGGGCTAAAAATAAATTTTAACAAAAGCGGAATTTTTTGCTTTGGAAAGGCAAAGGATGAGCAAGACACTTACAGGCAGCTATTTGGATGTGAGGTGGGATCACTACCATTTAGTTACCTAGGAATTCCTATTCATCATAGAAGATTGATGAATAAGGAATGGAAATGTGTTGAGGAAAGATTTGAAAAGAAACTAGGTTTGTGGAAGGGTAAGCCCATGTCATATGGAGAGAGGCTAGTTTTAATAAACTTAGTATTAACAAGCCTGCCGATGTTTCCGCTGTCTTTCTTTGAAGTGCCTGTAGGGGTACGCAAAAGATTAGACTTTTATAGATCTCGTTTCTTCTGGCAAAGTGACACTAGTAGAAAAAAACCATTTGTCCCGGTTCGTAAGGCCCATTTTTCCCGGTTCCGAAACGGGGACTAAAGTGTCGGGACTAAAGCCCAAAACCTTTAGTCCCGGTTCTCATACAAACCGGGAAAGAAGGGGCTCCACGTGGCCTTTGCGGGGAGCCCAGGAAGGAGGAGCTTTAGTCCCGGTTGGTAATACCAACCGGGACCAACAGACATCCACGTGTCAGCATCTGGCAGTTGCTTGTTTTTTTTTGGAAAGGGAGGGGGGTTTAAGGGGGTTTAGAGAGTTAATTTAGGGGTTTTATATTGTTATAGCTAGCTAATTTATAGAGAGAAGTGTCCTTTCTTTATCCATGCTTGGTCGACGCTAGCTACTATAGAGAGAACTCGACACACTAGCTAGTAAGCAAATGAAGGAACCATTAAGTACAGAAGATCGTCATGAACATATAGAGATAGAAGTGATCGACCTCTCTTTCTCCGAGAGATTGGTCGTATAACAAGTTTTCATATATATATCCGATGCTACTAGCTACATATATAAAATATAAGATCTCTTACAATCCCTAAAATCTAATGTCCAATTGCAGATGGTATTCTCCAGCTTTTATGATGACGTGGTCAAGAAAGAATCCCACCAATTCTTCTTGAATTGCTCGTCTGCGATCATGTGGTAGGAGTTCATCCCGCATCTTCCACATCTAATTTGAAGAAGGGGGTCAATATATATATGGTAATAAAATAAAAGTGTGAATATTATTGTTTACGCACTTGAAATTGTTTTTCAGAGTAGCTCTGCTTAGGGGTCGTCGCGCTGTAGATGAACTCGCAAATGTAGTATCCACATAAATTAGTCCCGTCTTCCTGCCATAAGCACTTTACGAGAAATAGATTTCAATCCAACTGATAATCAAGCATGATAAATGGTATTGATGAAACTATAATCAATGGAGATGCGCGGAACTAGCTAGTAGTACTTACTTTCGGGTGTGTAAATCGCAGCTCCCTCGGCAGTGCCGAAACAATTGTTGTGAACTCTTTCCAAACCCTGCCAGACAAAGAAAATAATTACTTGATATCAGGAAATGGACAAATTAAAGTTGTCGATATGATGCGATCATGATCGATTGAACTTACTTCTGGAGAATTTTAGTCAGGTCCGCATAATTCTGGGGATCTTTTCGTTTCGAGTCTAAGACGATTACTGGTCCCCGCTCAACCTGAATCTCTAGCAGAATAAAGTGGAATCTGCGCACGCATGCATAACTCATCAATTACATTACTATAAACCTCGAGTAATAAGGGAAACCGAATATGCACAAGATAGTAACACTCACTTGAAGTTGTAAGGAAAGAGTATTGTCCCTTTGTTTTGATTTTTAAGCAATGATTCTAGCAAGTTCTCCTCGGTTTGTGTGGGATAATGTTTTAAATTATGCGCATGTATGACATCTGGGTTAATGAACCCAATGTCATACATTTGTGCTTTTCTGCATTCAACGATCTTCAATCTGCATAATATAGTAGTGAGGATAATTATATATACATGCAATGAAAGAGCTGAGCTATATACATAGAGGGACTTAATTAAAGAAGTAGTACTTACAGACAATAGCAAGTCACGATTGTTTTGTCGATGGCCTTCTAATTGTATAACTGCCATATGTCCTCAAATTCAATATTCAACATTTCAGTTCCAACGAGGTCGTGCTGATCTTTAACTGACAGTACCAAAGAATCCTTCTCAGACTCGTGGCATCTTTGCATGTACCATTCATGAAATCTTCGCATCATCGTTGTTAGAGGAGGAGGATCGGGTTTGACGAGAGGATGCCCGTACCGGTATTTGAATTCATCCACCTCCAACGGCTGAGTTCGAAACAGTACATCATCGCTCATGTAATCACTAGGATTGATATCGGGCACCATCCCCGGATGATCATCGGCGATATCGCTAGACACATTGAGCGGGGGCACGATTGGTTCGCCTGCTCGCCGAGTTGCGGAATTTTTTTTCTCACATCTTCGTTCTGCTAACTTTGCATCACTGGAAGTACTTCCCGACCGCCGCGCATCTTGATATGTCTTTCTAAGAGTGCGAACATAGTTGGAATCCAGTGGAGGCGGTGGTGGTCGCTTCAAGGCATCGATAGTGCGCATCACTCTCACCGGATGTATCTTCTCCTTCGAAGGTGGAGTTTCCTTTTCAAAATGGTCCCTCACTTCGGCCTGACTTATCTCCTTGTTTTCAGACTCGGTCCTCTCATATGGTAACTTTTCCAGAGGCTTGAGAGATGGACCATATCTGTATCCCCTGCTGCCTATGCTTGTACTGCTAGCCGCCGGAGCGACGGTGGCTCCCTTCCGTTGTTGCTTACTAGGCACCGAAGGAGCCGCAGCGGCGGCGGCTGTCTTCTGCCATTGCCGACGAGGCTGAGGAGGAGGCGTACTGCTCCGACGTGCCGGAGTAGGTGAAGGAGGAGATGGAGTGCTCCCACGCGCCGGAGGAGCCGGAGAAGGAGGCGGTGTGCCCTGATCACTCGCCGGAGGAGGAGGAGGAGGAGGAGGCGGAGTGCCCTGATTCACCTGAGGAGAAGGAGGAGGCGGAGGCGTCCAGTTTGGAAGCTTGATGTACTCCTTCTACCATAGACATGTACTCCTCAGGGCACGAACCATCTTATTGTTTCCTTCACCTGTACAGTGGTCAAGCTCAAGCTCCTCAAATTCCGGCATTCCTTCATCCACCATCAAAACATCATAGCCATGTGGAATCGGACGGCAGTGAAAAGTTCCGTTGGGTTGAGGAGGTGCAACAGAGCGGACAACCACCTTGACAGTGAGGTTCTGGCATTTAGTCATAAGCTCGCAATGTTGAGCCTCCGTGATAGTATCCACGGGGTAGCTAGGAGACGTGAAGTTGGGCTGAACGGGCTCCGTGGAAGCACGCTGCTTCTCCACTGAGATGGCGGGGTAGTAGCTTCTGGGGTAGCTTCTTGCCGCTGAGATGGTTGGCCGGCAGCTCGCTGGCTCTCAGCTTCCTCTAGCTTTTGTAGTCTTGCATTGAGCTTCTGAATTTCGCTCAGATTCGCTTTCCTCTTTCTCTCCCAGCTTCTGTAACCGCCTATGTCGGTAAACCCAACCTTCCACGAAACGGAGTCTGGTGTGCCTCGTGTTTGTCCAGGGTGCTCAGCATTCCCTAGGGCCTCAGCCAGCTCGTCCTTCTATCTGTCGGGAATGAACGTCCCTTCACTATTGGAATCAGACAATTTGCCGTCTGCCAGCTCTTTGTCGTCCGTCTTTCCAAAGAAGACGGCAAAGAACAAGCTGATGGCAAAGAGGGTCTTTGCCATCTGCACTTCTTTGCCGTCTGCTGGCAGACGGCAAAGAACTCTTTGCCATCTACCAGCAGACGACAAAGAAGTAAGGGGGGCCCACAATGTCACGGCGGACTAACGGTTACCCCGCCCCCGGCGCCTCTCTCTCTCACACATATCTCTCTCCCTCTCTCTCTCAGCGCCGCCGCCCCGCCCTCCCACTGCCGCCCCCTCCCCGCAGCCCTCCTCCACCATCGCCCCCTCCCCGCGGCCCTTCTCCACCACTGCCGGGAACCAGGCCATGGTGCCGCCCGCCCCCTCCCAGCGGCCCTCCTCCACCACCTCGGCCCTGTTGCCCCCGCCGCCCCCTGCCTTGCCGCTCCGTCGCGTCGGGTCGCCGGCGAGCAGGCACCCCCGATGACCCAGCTCCGCCCCTCCCCCTCCGCCGCCCCGCGCCGCCGCCTCGACCCCCCCTCCGGTGAGCTCCACCCTCCCCCTTTTTTCTTTTTTTTATTTTTTTATTAGTTCATATTAGTTAGTTTATATTAGTTAGTTATTAGTTCATATTAGTTAGTATATATTAGGTAGAAAAAACTTAGATAGAAAACAAGAAAAGAAAAAACCTAGAAGAAAAAAAGAAGAAAAGAAGAAGAAAAGAAGAAGAAAAAAAGGAAAAATAAAAAAGTAAAACAAAAAAAAATAATAAGAAGAAGAAGAAATAGAAGAAGAGGAGGAGGAGAAGAAAAAAGAAGAAGAAGAAGAAAAAAAACAGAAGAGAGGAGGAGAAGAAGAAGAGGAAAAAAGGAAAGGAAGAAGAAGAAGAGGAAGAGGAGGAGAAGAAAAAAGAAGAAGAGTAAGAAGAAGAAAAAAAAGAGAAGAGGAGGAGAAGAAGAAGAGGAAAAAGGAAAGGAGGAGGAAGAAGAAGAAGAAGAAGAAGAAGGAAAAAAAGGAAGAAAAAGAAGAAAAAGAAGAAGAGGAAGAAGAAGAAAAGAAAAAAAGAGGAAAAACCCTGACCCCGACCCCGACCCGACACCCCGACCCCGACACTGACCCGACACCCCGACCCCGACACCCCGACCCTGACCCCGACCCCGACACGACATCTCGACCCCGATATGACAGCCCGACACCACGACACGACACCCCCGACCCTCGACACCTCTTCGGCCTCCTATTGACCGAAAGGGTGCTCTTCGGCCTTCCAGAGGCCGACGGGGTCATATATGTGTGAATTATGAGTTAGGTCATATAATTTCCGATTTTTTATGAAAAACATCATATATATATTTGTGTTGATCGGGTGGATTTAAATGTGCAGTTGTTTCATCGCTGCGAGGGTCTGGTGTTCGACGACCTCCCCGTGTGTTCGACGAGCTTCGCCCCTGCATTCGTGGGTGAGCACAAATTACATCTCCTCCTGCACCCTTCATTTCCTTTGTTCAGGTCTTCGTGCCGATGAAACTTGCTAGCTATAGGTGTCTTGAATCATCAGTATGCGTAACCACTATGTGTCTCCTGTTCGAAAGGGTTACATCTATAAATATGCATTCATTAGCATATTTATAACCGTGATTCTTTCGAATTGTCCAACGTTATCCATGGACAGCCCGAGTATGTGTAGATTGGGTCCATTTTCCCGTATGCTCTACTACGGATCCGATGCACAATTTCGTCAGTGCCTCCCTGTTGTTCTCCAGGTATACATCCTCTCTGCTTATTGCCGAGACGTGTATCAGGAGAACAACGGGGAGGTGCTACTGAAATTGTGCGTCGGATCCAGAGTGGAGCATGGGAAAACGAACCCAATCTACAATACTCGGGTGGGATTAGGACCTATCTTTACTTACTAGAATCTAGGGTTGCATCGACGTAATGAAACTAACAAACTCTATTAACTGATGAATATGGTTTGCTAAATTATGTATATATTTTGTGTGTGTCCACTCGCTAGGCAGGATGAGTGATCGTGGGTGGATGTACACCGGTCACACTAGTCAGAAAGACATGACCCGTGAATGATTAACAAAAACGAAGGAGTTTGTGAGAGTCACATTTGCAAATGGACAGAAAACAACCTGGTGCCCTTGTGTCGATTGCGACAACTATAAGAAGTCAGAGTTTGAAATGATCAAACACCTGCAGAAGTGGGGTTTTACGCCTAATTATATGGTCTGGATATTTCATGGTGAGTCTGCCCAACGTGCTAGAGCCGAGGTGCTTCATCGTCGCACCGACGAGCATAAATTGGGCAAAAGAATAGAACTGGATGCAGATGGGAATCCGATGTTGGGACACACTTCGGACGCTTTTGCGTGGAAGCACTTCGATGCATTACATAAGGATAAAGCGGCAGAACCAAGGCATCCTCGAGTTGCCATCAGCACGGATGGGTTCAATGTGTATGGTATGACGGCAGCACAATATAGTTGTTGGCCTGTATTTGTCATTCCACTCAATCTCACCCCCAGAGAGATTATGAAAAGAAAGAACATTTTCCTGACCCTGATAATTCCAGGGCCGAAATATCCGGGGAAGAATATGAATGTGTACATGAAACCGCTTAAGGATGAATTGCAAGAAGCCTGGGATAATGGGATCAAGACATACGATGCCGCTACAAAAAAGAACTTCAAAATGCATGTGTTGTACATGTACTCGATGCATGACTTGCCGGCGTATACGCTATTCGTTGGCTGGTGTGTGCATGGAAGGTTTCCGTGCCCCACGCGCAAGGCAGCTCTTCAGTTCCGTTGGTTGGAGGTGGGTCGCAAGTTTTCTTGCTTCGACATGCATAGACAGTTCCTCGATCCTGACCATAAGTTCAGAAAAGACAAGAAGAATTTCATCAAAGGTAGAGTTGTCAAAAACATTGCACCGCCTGCATTGACAGGCCAACAGATCCTGGATCAGAAAACGCTCTCGAGCCGGATCCAAATCGTCCAGGGTATTTCAAAGGGTATAATACGGAACACGCCTGGACTCACAAGATATGTTTGTGGGATCTGCCGTACTTCAAAGACCTCCTTTGCTCACACAACATCGATGTGATGCACACTGAAAAGAATGTCGCGGAGGACCTTTTTGGTACATTGTTTGGCATAGAGGGGAAGTCGAAGGATAATCCTAAGGCTAGAGTCGACCAGGAGGCTCTATGTGATAGACCGTTACAAAACATTCGACAACCAAAAGGAAAGAAGAACTGGAGGAAGCCAAAGGCATGGTTCAATCTTGGAAGGCCAGCTATGAGGGAAATGATCTTGTGGGTGAAAATGCAGTTGATGTTCCCCGATGGGTATGCAGCGAATCTAAAGAGGGGAACGAGTCTTGAAAAATTCAAAATATATGGTCTCAAGAGTCATGATTGGCACATATGGCTTGAGCAGGTAATGTCGGTGATGTTGCGTGGCTTTATCCCTGAGGATGAATGGCTAGTACTGGCAGAGCTGAGCTATTTCTTCTGTGCTCTTTGTGTGAAAGAAATATCGCCTGACGTGATAGACGAACTGGAAGAGTTGGCGCCGGAGTTGATCTGCAAGTTAGAAAAGATCTTTCCACCGGGCTTCTTTAATCAAATGCAGCATTTGATTTTGCATCACCCGACCGAGGCAAGATTGGGGGAGCCCATGCAAAATCGTTGGTGCTTCTCAACTGAGAGGATGCAGAAGACCTTCGAGCAAAATGTAAAAATAAACGTAGAGTTGAAGCATCGATGGCCGAGGCATTCATTACTGAGGAGGCGGCAAACTTTGTGACAGCACACTACACAACCCAGAATCGTCATTTGCATAATCCGAAGCCTCGGTACAATGATGGTGACCGTGAAAAAGGTTGAACCAACCTCAGCCTATTCAAAGGGAAGCTCGCACCAGCTGGTGCTTCGAAATCAATAGGGTGGGATGTCGAAGAATGGCAGACCATTTCGTTGTATATCCTCAACAACCTAACAGAAGTGCGGCCGTACATCGAGTAAGTTCTCGGTACATTGTTTTGCAACTTCTAATTCCTTTGAAATGCTCTTATTCCCGGATATGTGATACAGTCGATACGTCACCAAATTCTCGGCTGGAGCGGTGATCCAAAAGGATTCCATCGAAGAGTATGAGCTTCTGGCAAAGCATGGATGCGGACATCCCGGTTCCATCTCTTGGTTCAAGAAAACGGTAATTTCCATTAATTAGACGATTTCATTTCTTCACCTAGTTTGCGGATAATGCAACAATCCTTTGGTATTAAACTTGTAGGCTAATGCAGAGTCTATGGACTCCGAATTGAGACAAGTCGCAAATGGTTTTGACTTTAAGGTCTGTTCATTTGACAAATACGACATCAATGGGTATCGCTTTTGTACTTTTGGCAAAGAGCTATCTATGGCTGGCTGAAAGACTACAAATTGTTGTGTCTCCGCTGTCGGCGAAGGAGGGGTCGAGTATTATGGAAGAATTGAAGCAATTTATGAACTTACATTCTTTGGTGAAAACCCACCAAACGTCATAGTCTTCAAATGTTATTGGTTCCAGCCAAAGGAGACTAGAAGGACTCATCAACATATAGGGCTAGTCGAAATCAAACAAAGCACCCATTTGGATGTTCCCGATGTCTATATTACGGCTCAACAGGCGACCCAAGTTTTCTATCTACCATGGGCCTGCCAAATGGATCCAAATTTGAAAGGTTGGGATGTCATTTATGATGTGCCGCCACATTTTAGACCACCTCCCCTCAATGAATATGATTATGAACCTCACATTAACCCAGACACATATGAAGGAGAATTCTTCCAAGAAACACGTGTTTCCAAAAAACGCTTCAAGAACCACTCTACTTCACCCCAGAACATTGAGGTCGACGGCGACAGTGAACCCGACTTCACCCCTGAGAAGGAGCAAGAAGAGACGGAAGAAGAAGAGGTTACTACTGCGGATGACCTAACAATGCTTGACCGATTACATAGAGGCCTTCCACATGTTGATGCATTTATTGATGATGCTGATGAGCACGTCATTACTGATAGTGATGATGATTATGCATTTATTGATCCCGGAGCATATATAGACGATGAAGATTAATATTAGTAATGTGAGGTATTCAATTATTATTATGTACATATATATGTTATTATGTATTCAATTTTTTTATGTTGAACTAATTTCGTTCACTCTTTGTCATTGCAGGTGTTGACAGATGGTGGGCGGGGGTCCAGAGCGCTCTGAGCCTCCTTCCTCAAGGTGTGCTTAGCTTAAGTTAATGGTAAGTTTTCCCAAGTGTTTTCATTAACAAATGCATACTTAGCTTAAGAAATGACCTACTTAGCTCCAAAATGACCTATACTTAGCTTATTTTCCTAAAAAATGACATGATATGCTTATTTAGCTAGAAAATGGTATATTCTACGTAGGATAGCTATAAAATGACCTATACTTACCATTTTTTTCCTCCAAAATGACTTGATATGCTTAGTTAGCTAGAAAATGGCATTAGTACCTAGTATAGCTCAATAAAGATCTATACCTAGCTTAGCTAGTTCATTTATGACATAATTAGCTCACTTAGGTACAAAATGGCATAACTACCTAGGATAGCTCAATAATAATCTATAATTAGCTTTGCTAGTTCATTTATGACATAATATACTCACTTAGGTAAAAAAAATGGCAAAATAACCTTGGTTTAGCTCCAAAATGACCTATACTTAGCTTAATTTCCTCAAAAATACATAATAACCTTACTTAGCTCCAAAATGATATATTCTACCTAGGATAGCTATACTTAGAGGTGAGGAGAAAAAGAAAGAGAAGATAAATTCTTCTTCTTTTTCTTCTTCTTTTTCTTCTTTTTCTTCTACCTAGTCTTCTTCTTCTTCTAACTGTCATCTTTCCTACTTTGCAGATTTGCTATAGATGAGGAAGCTTGCATTGATGGAGTGTACTCTTCTACTTCTGCTTCCTTTGTGTTTATTGGATATGTTGGAAACTTGTTTTGGATATGTATGTTGGACACTTGTTTTCGATATGTATGTTGGATATGTTGTTCGAAACTTGTATATGTTGTTGGAACTTATTTGGTATGCTTGTTGGAACTTGTTGAATCATATGTATGTTTTGGATATGTATGTTGGATATGTATATGTTGGATATATATGAATATTCTGTCAAATTGAACGATTTTAAGAAAAACAAAAAAACAGGGGCTATATGGCCACTTTGCCGTCTGCTGGCGGACGGCAAAGGGCTTTGCCATCTGCCAGCAGATGGCAAAGTGGCCACGTGGCAACTACCTGTGCAAACTGGGGCTGGCCTAGGTTGGCCTTAGGTCTTTGTCATCTGCTAGCGGACGGCAAAGCACGCCGTTAAGACCCTAACGGAGCTAAGTGGCCATGTGTGCCGTCCAGGCCCTTTGCCGTCCGCTGGCGGATGCCAAAGATTCAAAGGTCTTTGTCGTCCGCCAGCGGACGGCAAAGAGGCCTTTATCGTGGCTCATTTAGCCGGACGGTTTGCCGTCCACTGGCGGACGACAAAGCCTTTGCCGTTCGGGATTCATGCCTTTGTCGTCCGGGATGGCGGACGGCAAAGTATCTGTTTCTGTAGTGCTTCCTGCGCTGTGGTGATATAGTTCTGAAGGTTGTTACGGGTATTGCAAGTTGCTCGTGCGTCCCACAACACTTCCCTGTTTCAGGGTTCAAAGTTCCCCCAACCTCGAAGAACCAAGTCCTTGAACGGTCTGGCCAGTTATATGTCTTTGGTTGGACCCCTTTAGCAAGCAGGTCATTCTCAGCTTTGTCCCACAACGGCCGGGCTTTAAGGTAGCCACCTGACCCCGTGTGATGGTGCAAATGCTTCTTTGCAGAATTGTTCTTGTTTGTCTCTGACATTTTCTTACTCTTGTCCGTTGTCTTGTATTCCACAAATGCAGGCCAGTAATCTCCTATCTTCTCATATTGGTCGACGAATGCTGGAGTCTTCCCTTTGTCGACAAACTTTGATTTCAACTCATTCTTCCACCTCTTGAATAGATCTGCCATCTTCTTAAGACCACACGCCTTGACCCGTGGCTCTATAACTGGCTTATTCGGGTCCTCCTCTGGCGGTAGGGTGAAATTTGCCATCAGCGCGGTCCAAAGATCTTCTTTCTATCTATCGGTGACATAATCACCATCTAGGGTGCCGTCCTTAGGCTTATTCCATTGCTTGATGCTGATCGGGATGTTGTCCCTAACAATAGCTCCGCACTGAGCAGAAAATGTGTTCTTGGTCCGCTTGGGTTCAATCGGATGGCCATCATCCGTGAGTGCTGTGATCGTGAACTTTTCATACTTGCGCAACCTCTTCTTTGGGCCTCGTCTCGTTACCGAAGTTTGCCTTGATCCGGAGGGCTATAATAGAAGAAAGAAGAGTTAATTAATATATGTACATACCAAAACAATTAATGCATCAATTAGCTAGAGTCAGCATAGGCTTAATTAATATATATACCTTGCCGGACTTTGCAATAGCTCCCTCCTCCGATCGGCCACCAGAGCCGTCATCATGGTCTCCTTCTTCCTCTGGCATTCGGTCACCGGAGCCATCATGATCATGTCCTTCCTCCTCCATTGTTCGATCACCGGAGCCATCATAATCCACTCCTTCCAGACCATCAGTGAAGTTGAGATACGACAAGATATCACGTCCGTCGTGGATTATGTCCCCCAACAACTGTTCTTGTTCTTCGTCTCTTGGATCCATAGTTTCTGCAAATATTACAACATGGCAATTAATATACAAACATGAATATTCGACGTCTGGACCGCCTCTCTCATGAATATCTGACAACTATTCTAGGGTTTGGGGTGGCCTCAACAACGCTCTTTTAACTAATTTAACTTGGTAAATTTGGTTGGCCTCGACAACGCTTCTAGGGTTTGGGGTGCCCTCGATAACACTTCTAGGGTTTGCGGACTCCTCCCCCCTCATTTTCTCGAGAGAGTTAGGGGATACTCCTCCCCCCTCATTTCCCTGGATTTACGTTCTTTCTTAATATGAACAAAAAAATCATGAACATTTAGTGAAGTTGCCCCTCCCCGATTTAGGCAAAGTAAAACCCTTTGTGAAGGAACTTCTTTTTAGCCAACTTATTTTCTGCCAACAAAATACATATATCATATATAAATAAACATGGGATACCTTAATTAGTTCAATTTTTTTCCTTGATAATCATTGAACCTTTTGAAAGAAACCTCCCATAAACTCTTTCATAATTTCCTTTAGCATACAACCATGGAAAAAAAACAGGAAGCTACGATATTTTTTTATATCATATGATAACTTTCTCTCTCTCTCTCTCTCTCTCTATATATATATATATATATCCATCCATCCATCCATCCATATACACACACATATATACATGGACCAAAAATGCTATAAAAAATTATATGAACAAAAAAAAGCATACATCATCTATCATCAACATCATCAGCTATCATCAACATCATCATCTAACTATCATATATTATCTATCATCTATATATCATCAAATTAAATCAGCAAAATCGGACAGGAAGGAAAGGGGGTCGGCCGGACCGAACGGGGAGGAGGGGCGGCGTCGTCGGGGCAGGGTTGTGGCGTGGGGCGGCGTCGGGGAGCGGCACCGACGTCGGCGCAGAGGCGCGCGTCGGTGCAGGGGCGGCGCGTCGGTGCAGGGGCGGCGCGTCAGGGCAGGGCGGCGCGTCGGGGCACGGGTCGGCGCATCGGGGTAGTGTGGCACGTCGGGGTAGGGCGGCGCGTCGGGGCAGGGGGTGCCAAGGCAAAGGGCGTCGACGACGAGCTCGGGCAGCCTGGCGGCGTCGATGTGCTTGGCGTCGTCGGGGGCAAGTGCTAGATGAAATCTGAAAAAATCGAAACTGTAGCTTATATACACAGAGCATTGGTCCCGGTTGGTGGCACCAACCGGGACCAATGCCTCCTTTAGTCCCGGTTGGTGGCACCAACCGGGACCAAAGGTCTCTTTTCGGCAGCCCAAAGGGCGGGAAGCAGAGACCATTGGTCCCGGTTGGTGGCACCAACCGGGACTAAAGGTGGTCATTGGTCCCGGTTGGTGGCAAAAACCGGGACTAAAGGGGGGCATTGGTCCCGGTTGGTGCCACCAACCGGGATCAAAAGGTGGTGCTGCCTGGGGACAAACGTTTAGTCCCACCTCGCCAGCCGAGAGGGCTCGAGAGTGGTTTATAAGCACTGCTGCGCCAACCCTCTCGAGCTCCTCTCAACTGCAGGCTTACGGGCCTAATTGCACTTTCCTCTGCCTGTGGGCCTACTGGTCCTTCTGCGGGCGTGAATCCTGGCCCAACTACCTGTTGGGTTTCTAGTCGTATTCAGGCTGTGGTGGCCTAGTAGGCGGCATTTAAAAAAAACGGTTTTATGTTTTGTTTTTTCTTTATTTATTGTTTTATTTCTTTTCCAGTATGTTTCTTCTGTTATTTTAGTTCATTCTTTTTAACAAAAAAATACTTTCATAATTTTAGTTGCATAATTTCCATTATTTTGTTTTGTTTCTTGCTTTATTTATTTTTTTCTTTATTTATTTCCAGTGTGTTTTATCATTATATTCTTTTTGCTATTAATGTTTTGAACAAAAAATACTTTGATAATTTTAGTTGCATAATTTTTATATAATTATTGTTTCAAAAATACTAGAGGTTTATAAAAGCTTTTTAGCTGATTCTTTTTCGAACTCCACTCCTACGATGTTTTGAAAGAAATTAAAAAGCACTTCAAACGAACTCTGAAAAGGTTGAAAGTTGCCATGGTATCATCATTTCACCCACATAGCATGTGCTAAAAAGTTGAGTGGGTTACGACAAAAACTGGATGCACTTCTTTTACAAAATGGACAATCTATTTCGAAGTATCATAGTTTCGAACGAGAACTCATCTGTTACGAAGGGATTTCATTTTTTTGAACTCATTTGAACTCCAGAATTTTTGTGTGTTCAAAATGCACCATTCAAAGCCACATCATCAATTTTCAACCCTTTCTGACTTCATTTGGTATTTTTCATGCACTTACTGATTTTTTTGAGCTAAATGACCCTGAAATTGAAAAGCACTTCAAATGAACTCTGAAAAGGTTGAAAGTTGGCATGATATCATCATTTCACCCACATAGCATGTCATAAAAAGTTGAGAGGGTTACGGCAAAAACTTGATGCACTTCGTGTACAAAACGGAGAATCTCTTTCGAAGTATTAGGGTTTCGGACAAAAACTCATGTGTTACAAAAGGCATTTCATTTCCTCACATGTCACTCCAATGATATAGTGGTGGAGAGAAAGTATTCACTTCTTCTTCGCGTGTGTCCTTTGCTTATTGCGCCGTAACCATGGATAATTTTCATCGTTTAACAGGGTGCTTGGGACAGCCTTGACTTCGAAGGGAGGAATTTCATGAAACTTTTCGTAATCTTTAGACATGTTTGTCTTGCCCTGCAATCCCACGATGTCTCTTTTTCCTGAAAGAACTATGTGGCGTTTTGGCTCATCGTATGATGTATTCGCTTCCTTATCTTTTCTTTTTCTCGGTATGGAAGACATGTCCTTCACATAGAAAATCTGTGCCACATCATTGTCTAGGACGAATGGTTCGTCTGTGTACCCAAGATAGTTCAGATCCACTGTTGTCATTCCGTACTATGGGTCTTCCTGTACCCCGCCTCTTGACAAATTGATCCATTTGCACTGAAACAAAGGGACCTTGAAATCATGTCCATAGTCAAGTTCCCATATGTCCACTATGTAACCATAATATGTGTCCTTTCCCCTCTTGGTTGCTGCATCAAAGCGGACACCGCTGTTTTGGTTGGTGCTCTTTTCATCTTGGGCGATCGTGTAAAATGTATTCCCATTTATCTCGTACCCTTCTTAAGTCAATACAGTCGAAGATGGTCCCCTGGCCAACGAGTACAGCTCATCAGAAATAGTGTTTTCACCCATGACACGTGTTTGCAACCAACTGCTGAAAGTCCTGATGTGTTCATATGTAATCCAGTAGTCACACTGCTCCGGGTGTTTGGAACGCAGAATATTCTTGTGTTCATCAACATACGGGGTCACCAAGGTGGAATTCTGTAGAACTATGTAGTGTGCTTGAGACCAAGAATGATCGTCCCTACATATTATTGAGTCCGCTCCTAGCGTGCCTTTTCCAGTCAGTCTCCCCTCATACCGCGATTGAGGGAGACCAATCTTCTTAAGATCAGGAATGAAGTCAACACAAAACCCAATGACATCCTCTGTTTGATGGCCCATGAAGATGCTTGCTTCTGGCCTAGCGCGGTTACGAACATATTTCTTTAAGACTCCCATGAACCTCTCAAAGGGGAACATATTGTGTAGAAATACAGGGCCCAGAACGGCAATCTCGTCGACTAGATGAACTAGGACGTGCGTCATGATATTGAAGAAGGACGGTGGGAACACCAGCTCGAAACTAAGAAGACATTGCACCAAATCACTTCTTAACCTTGGCAGGATTTCTGGATCGATCACCTTTTGAGAGATTGCATTGAGGAATGCACATAACTTCACAATGGCTAATCGAACGTTTTCCTGTAGAAGCCCCCTCAATGCAATCGGCAGCAGTTGTGTCATAATCACGTGGCAGTAATGAGACTGTAAGTTCTGGAACTTTTTCTCTGCCATATTTATTATTCCCTTTATATTCGACGAGAAACCAGACGGGGCCTTCATACTGAGCAGGCATTCAAAGAAGATTTCCTTCTCTTCTTTGGTAAGAGCCTAGCTGGCAGGACCTTCATACTACTTTGGATGCATGTCGTCTTTTTCATGCACACGTTGCTGTTCCTCCTGTGCCTCTAGTGTATCTTTTGTCTTCCCATACACTTCCAAGAAGCCTAGCAGGTTCACGCAAAGGTTCTTCGTCATGTGCATCATGTCGATTGTAGAGCGGACCTCTATGTCTTTCCAATAGGGTAGGTCCCAAAATATAGATTTCTTCTTCCACATGGGTGTGCGTTTGTCAGCGTCATTTGGAACAGATAGTCTGCCAGGACCCTTTCCAAATATTACTTGCAAATCATTAACCATATCAAGTATGTGATCACCAGTACGGAGGGTGGGCTTCTTCCGGTGATCTGCCTCACCTTTGAAATGCTTTCCTTTTTTCGACATTGATGGTTGGTCGAAAGAAATCGACGATGCCCCAGGTACACATTCTTCCTGCATTTGTCCAAATATATATTGTCGGTGTCATCTAAATAGTGTGTGCATGCATGGTATCCCTTGTGTGTCTGTCCTGAAAGGTTACTGAGAGCAGGCCAATCATTGATGGTTACAAACAACAACGCATGTAGGTCAAATTCCTCTTGTTCATTCTCATCCCACACACGTACACCTCTTCCATTCCATAGCTTTAAAAGTTCATCAACTAATGGCCTTAGGTAGACATCAATGTCATTGCCGGGTTGCTTAGGGCCTTGGATGAGCACTGGCATCATAATGAACTTCCGCTTCATGCACAACCAAGGAGGAAGGTTATACATACATAGAGTCACAGGCCATGTGCTATGTTGGCTGCTCTGCTCCCCAAAAGGATTAATGCCATCTGCACTTAAACCAAACCATACGTTCCTCGGTCACGTGTAAAGTCGCTCCACTTTCTCTCGATCTTTCTCCACTACGACCCGTCGGCGGGTGCTCTCAACTTCCCGTCTTTCTTACGGTCTTTTTTGTGCCATTGCATCAACTCGGCATGCTTTTTGTTTTTGAACAGACGTTTCAACCATGGTATTATAGGAGCATACCACATCACCTTGGCAGGAACCCTCTTCCCGGTGTGCTGGCCCTCAACATCACCAGGGTCATCTCTTCTGATCTTATACCGCAATGCACCGCATACCGGGCATGCGTTCTGTTCCTCGTACTCATCACAATAGAGGATGTAGTCATTAGGGCATGCATGTATCTTCTGCACCTCCAATCCTAGAGGGCATAGAACCTTCTTTGTTGCATACGTATTGTCGGGCAATTCGTTATCCTTTGGAAGCTTCTTCTTCATTATTTTCAGTAGCGAACTAAATCTCTTGTCAGATACACCATTGTTTGCCTTCCATTGCAGCAATTCCAGTGTGGCACCCAGCTTTTTGTTGTTATCTTTGCAATTTGGGTACAACCCTTTTTGTGATCCTCTAACATGTGATCGAACTTAAACTTCTCCCTTTCACTTTCCCATTCTCTCTGTGCATCAACAATGACCCGGCGAAGATTATCATCAGGCACATCGTCTAGTTCCTCTTGATCTTCAGCTTCCCCCATTTCAGCATCACCGTATTCAGGGGGATGGTAGTTGTCGTCATCCTCTTCTTCTTCGTTGTCTTCCATCATAACCCCTCTTTCTTCGTGCTTGGTCCAAACATTATAGTGTGGCATAAAACCCTTCTGAAGCAGGTGGAAGTGAAGGGTTTTAGAGTTTGAGAAAGACTTCGTATTCTCACAGACAGTACATGGACAAGGCATAAAATCATTCTTCTTGTTTGCCTCAGCCGCTTCGAGAAAATTATGCAGGCCCTTAATATACTAGGAGGTGCGTCGGTCACCGTACATCCATTGCCGGTTCATCTGCGTGCGTTATATAATAAAGTGTATTAAAAACCATTTCAACATATCATGAATACAGAAGTGACCAAGTTATTAGAAATCCATCATCACATTAAAGCCAAAGTACAATAATGACCAAAATAAATACGTACAGTTCATACATAGTTGTCATTATTGAACAACATATAGGTCTCTAGAGCATCTAATTAAAACATACACCGAAACTATGTAAAAAATTTAAATGCAACAACAAATGCAATCATAATCGCTACAAAGGTATCAATTGATCCAACGGCATAATGATACCAAGCCTCAGTATGAATGACATATTTTCTAATCTTTCTAAGCTTCAAGCGCATTGCATCCGTCTTGGTCTTGTGATCGTCGATGATATCGGCAACATGCAACTCCAATCCCATCTTGTCATCTTCAGTTCTTTTCAATTTTTCTTTCAAATGATCGATTTCTTTTTCAGCTTTAGTTAACTTGTCGAGTAGAATTGCATAGTCGGTTGGAATTTATGGTTCAACTACTTCCTATAGATGAAAACATCTACGTCAAGTTGGTGGCATAATTAATTGTCATAGACATTATATGTGTGAAATAGTTATGTAAGAGATAATATACCACATCTGAATCATAGACTGGACGAGGGCCGACATGGGCGGATACCATAACCATGACACTATATAATAACAAACAATAATAAAAGTAAGAAAATCATACGAGTAAGTATATTTTCTTTTAGCAAGAAGATAAGATCAAGAGGCTCACCACGCGCGGGCGATCGACGGCGGTTTCAGGACGGGGACAGGACAGGATGGACTAGCAAACCTAGAAAAATCTTGACAAAAATGGAGTTTGGACAAGGAGCTTCGAGAGGAGAAAGCTTAAGTTTGGCTTGGGCATTTCATCAAACACCTTATGTGCATATGAGGTGAGCTAGAGCACCACAAAGGTCTTCCCTCGCCGGCAAAAAAACAGAGCAGTGTGTGGAGTGCTCTGCTCGCCGGCGAGGGGGTATATATAGGCATCTCATTGGTCCCGGTTCGTGGCTGGTACCGGGACTAAAGGACCACCTTTGGTACCGGTTCCAGACACGAACTCGGGCCAATGGGTGTGGGCCAGGAGCGAGGCACATTGGTCCCGGTCCGTGACTGGAACCGGGACCATAGGGGCCAGACGAACCGGGACCAATGCCCCACGTGGCCCGCCCGGCCCCCTGGCCTCACGAATCGGGACTGTTGCACCCATCGGTCCCGGTTCGTGACTGAACCAGGACTAATGGGATGGCCCGGCCCGAACCGATGCCCTGTTTTCTACTAGTGTGATGAGGCTAAGAAGAAATCTAGACTAGCGCGATGGGATATTATATGGAGACCAAAGGACCAAGGAGGCCTTGGTATTGGAAATTTAGAAGTGTAGAATAAATGCCTCCTTAGCAAATGGCTATATAGGCTGTCCACGGAGACTGATGAGATGTGGGTACAATTGTTGAAGAACAAATATCTGCATTCCAAAACACTAGCTCAGGTTACAGCTAGACCAAGTGACTCACCTTTCTGGAAGGGGATAATGAAGATAAAATAAACCTTTTTTAGAAGGGTGAAGTTCATACTGGGTAATGGCACTTCAACAAGATTTTGGGAAGACACTTGGCTTGGGGATTCACCATTAGCAACTCAATACCCTTCATTATATAACATCGCGCAACATAAAGAAGAGTTAGTGTCCAGGGTTTTACAATCGGTACCCTTGAATATGCAATTCAGACGAGCTTTAGTGGGAGCATGCTAGACTGCATGGTTACATCTGGTTAGGAGATTGATGCAAGTGCAACTTTCGGGCCAGACAGACAGTATTCGTTGGACTTTACTTGGGAATGGTGTATTTTCGGTAAAGTCTTTTTACAACGAATTGATAAACACTGGACCACTGTCAAGATCCCTCCACATTTGGAAAATTAAGGTTCCCCTTAGGATTAAATTTTTTATGTGGTTCATACACAAAGGAGTGGTATTAACCAAAGACAACTTGGCAAAACGAAGATGGGGAGGCAGAATTAATTGTTGTTTAGTGTTCAGAATGAGACTATACAACACCTCTTTCTCGATTGTCCTCTAGCAAAATTATTATGGCAAACAATTCATATAGCGTTTAATATAAACCCACCCACAAGTATAAATTCGCTGTTTACAATATGGCTCAATGGAGTAGATGTTACAATAGCGCAACGTATCAGAATTGGGATTTGTGCTTTACTTTGGGCTATATGGAACACCAGGAATGATATGATCTTTCATCGAAAGAATTTTAATAACCTTTTGCAGGTTATCTTCAGAGCAACAACTTGGATCCGTATGTGGTCATTACTCAGTCATGCGGACTTCAGGGAGCATATGGATATTGGGTGCAACCAGTGGGAGATGGTCGCACGGGTTATCTTCAACCGGTTTGGATGGCGTGCTAATAATAGGCTAGGTGTGTAGGCATCGTAGTCTATTGTTACATAGCGCCGACTGTCGCAGCTCGATTTGTATTTCATACTTAATCTACTTTATACTACCGGCTGTACGCGGTATGGACCTGGCACTTTGTTTTGGCATTCTTTAATAAGATGGCTGCATACATCGATTGATGCAGAGGCCGGGGGCTTCGATCCTCCTTTTCAAAAAAAAAACAAAATAAATTACTGAGAAAGAGGTGTTCGACGGAATAGCACAAATGAAACCAAATAAGGCACCGGGGCCGGACGGGTTTCCGGCAGAATTCTATAAAAAAATGCTTGCATATTATTAAGGGTGACCTTTTGCCTATGTTCCATGATTTATTTAATGACCACTTACAGCTCTTCCATCTTAATTTTGGAACAATCACGTTGCCAAAGAAGGCGGAGGCTGTACGCATTGAGCAGTTTAGACCGATTTGCTTTCTCAATGTCGGATCCAAATATTTACAAAGGTTGGCGAGCATAGGTTGACGAAGCTAGCTCATTCAGTAGTCCAACCAACACAGACAACGTTCATGCCTGGGAGGCACATCTTAGACGGTGTCGTCATCTTGCATGAAACGCTGCATGAACTCCATACAAAGAAACTAGATGGGGTTGTATTTACAATGGATTTCGAAAAGGCGTATGATAAAATCAAATGGCCATTTTTTCAATAGGCCTTACGTATGAAAGAATTCAGTGAAACCTGGAGGGATAAGGTGGATGCTTTCATTCAGAAGGGCAGTGTGGGGGTTAAACTTAACGATGGCATATGTCATTTCTTTCAAACACACAAGGGATTAAGACAGGGTGATCCACGTCTCCGGTGTTATTCAACATTGTAGCAGATATGTTGGCAATACTCATTGGCAGGGCTAAATAAAATGGCCAAGTAGGAGGACTTGTCCCACACCTAGTAGAGGGAGGTGTGTCCATACTACAATATGCGGATGATACGATCACTTTCATGGAACACGATATGGCAAAAGCAAGGAATATGAAACTATTTTGTGCTTATTTGAAAAATTATCTAGGCTAAAAATAAATTTTAATAAAAATGAACTATTCTGTTTTGGGAGAGCAAAGGAGGAGCATGATGCTTATAGACAGTTATTTGGATGTGAAATGGGATCACTATACCATTTAGCTATCTTGGGATTCCTATTCATCAAAGAAGACTGACGAATAAGGAATGGAAGTGTATTGAGGATATATTTGAAAAAAGACCGAGTTGCTGGAAGGGCAAGCTTATGTCGTATGGTGGGAGGATCGATAGTGTTAATAAATTCGATTTTAACAAGCCTGCCGATGTTCCTCTTGTCTTTCTTTAAAGTACCAGTAGGGGTAAGAAAAAGGTTAGACTTTTACAGATCTCGTTTCTTCTGGCAAAGTGATGGGGCTAAGAAAAAATACAGATTGGATCGATGGGATATTATATGCAGACCCAAAGACCAAGGGAGTCTTGGCATTGAAAATCTAGAAGTGAAGAACAGATGCTTGCTTAGCAAATGGTTATACATGCTATATACAAAGACATAAGGGATGTGGGTTCAGATATTGAAGAATAAATACCTATATTCCAAAACTTTAGCACAGGCTACATCTAGACCAAATGACTCACCTTTCTAGAAGGGCTTAATGAAGATGAAGGTGACTTTCTTTCAGAGGGTGAAATTTGTAGTTGGGGATGGTTCCTCTACAAGATTTTGGGAAGACACTTGGCTTGGGGATACTCCATTAGAACTTCAATATCCTTCGCTTTATAATATTGCACAACGTAAAGAGTATGTAGCCAGGGTATTACAATCGGTTCCTCTTAATATGCAATTTAGGCGAGCTTTAGTGGGAGCACACTGGACTGCATGGTTACATCTGGTCAGGAGACTCATGCAAGTGCAACTATCTGACCAGACAGATAGTGTGCGTTGGACTTTAGCTACAAATGGTGTATTTTCAGTAAAGTCCATGTACACGGATTTGATAAACATTGGAACACTCTAGAGATCATTACATATCTGGAAAATCAAAGTGCTGCTCGGAATTAAAATTTTCATGTGATTTATACACAAGGACGTGGTATTAACCAAAGATAACTTGGCAAAATGAAGAGGGGTAGGAAGGCCTAATTGTTGCTATTGTGATCAGAATGAAACAATAAGATACCTCTTTCTAGATTATCTTCTTGCAAAACTCTTATGGCAAACTGTTCATACAGCCTTTAATGTCAACCCACCAACATGTATTAGCTCGTTATTTGGAACATGGCTCCCTGGAGTAGACGTTACAATAGCGAATCTTATCATGATTGGTATATGCGCTTTATTTTGAGCTATATGGAATACAAGGAATGACATGATTTTTAATGGCAAGAATTTCAATAACTTTTTGCAGGTTATCTTCATAGCAACATCTTGGATCCGTACATGGTCGTTACTCAGCCATGCGGACTCCAGGAAGCTTATGGATATTGGATGCAACCGGTGGGAGATGGTCGCGCGAGTTATCTTCAATCGATTTGGATGGTGTGCTAATAATAAGCTAGATGTATAGGTATCGTAGTCTAATTTTACTTCTCGCCGATGTGGCAGTCTATTTACCTTGTTTTCGTACTTTCCATTCAACGCTTGAGCGTTTTGTGGATCTAAGTTCTCGTTTTGATTATATTTAATAAAATGGCTACATGCATCGATTGATGCAGAGATCGAAGGATCCGTTCCTCCTTTTCCAAAAAAATAAAAATAAAAAAATTGCTAGTTTCGGTACTTCAGAATGTAGCAAAGCTTTTTGGACAGCTAAGATGTTTGAAATCACTAACTCTAGACATGCCACGCCTCGATCGATGACGCCGCGTCCAGTCGCAATGTCCGCATATACGGCACGGTCATGGTGTCCGGTTCTCACCGTCAAGGATTCGCGTGGAAACTGACTGACGCCGAAACTATATGGATGCGATGACGTAGTTTCAACCCTTCCTATTTCTAGGTGCCGTAGCAGTCGTTGATCCAATCATAATTTTGGTTTCTCAGCAAGATGAAGAAGAAGATCGTCCAGTAAGCCCGCTGGGTGGGAGATAGCCGCAGCATGGATTTCATCAAACTCGAAGTGCTCGAAGCCATCACAAACAACTTTGCAGAGGCTCAGAAAATCGGCAGCCGTGAATACGGAGATGTTTACAGGGTATGATCGACTAATCATTATATTTTCTGTTTGTATTTCTCACATTTACAGTCAAGATCTGTACGATGGCAAGTTGTCGATATTATCAGGCCACTCATAAAGGAGAAGAGATTGCCGTGATGAAGCTCCATCAATCGCAGGGACTCGATGATAAGCAATTCCACGCCCAATACCGTAACCTTGGTGAGTTACGCCACCAAAATGTCGTGCGGCTAATTGGCTACTGCTACGAATCTCGGCAGAAATACAGGATGTACCGTAGTCAGCAGGTTTTCACAGAAAGGATGGTGGGAGTGCTCTGTTTCGAATATGTACAGGGCGGAAGCCTCGATAAATACATTCAAGGTAACATATACTCCCACTGTATCATAATATATGACGTTTTAGTAGTTCATTTGAGCTGCTAAAACGTCATATATTATGGTACAGAGGTAGTGTTAGTGTGCATATAACTATCTTATATGCTGTGGGAGTTCAACTCTTTTGCAGTTGTTTCATCTTGATTTCGTTCAAATAATCCATGGAAGTTTTCCTTATCTTCAAATATACATGGTCGACAATTGCCTACATATATTAGTTTGCCTATCGAGATGAATGATTCAAGAGCTTATTTTATACACATCTTTTGCTACTAATCACAGATGAAGCTTGCGGGCTTGAGTGGCCCACATGTTACAAGATTATTAAAGGGACTTGTGAGGGAATAAATTACCTTCACAGCTTGCAGGGAAAACCTATTTTCCATCTGAACTTAAAGCCCAGTAGTATTCTACTGGACAGAAGTATGACCCCCAAGATTGCAGATTATGGTATGCCAAGACTTGTTGCTTTAATAGAAACAGATGAAACATACATGCCCCACGGATCACAGTAAGTTGATGGATGGTCTTACTCTGAACCGTGCATTTTTCAAAGAGATTCCGCACAAAATTTTCCTTGTATTTTTAACTAACCATTAACCATATCTATTTAGTGGGTTCATGCCACCGGAGTACATTGCCAATTTCTCCATAACAAACAAGTTTGACGTGTTCAGTTTGGGCGTCATAATTATAAAAATGTTGGTCGGGGATAAGAACTACTCCCGTTGTTATCTAATGTCGCCCGAACAGTTTATTGAGCTTGTAAGAAAACTCTCTCTCTCTCTGTATATACGTGTTTCCTTAATTCCTTTTGCACTGCAAACAATGAAGTATCTTTGTAGTGAGTTTTATGCACAACTTGCATGCAGGTAACTGAAAACTGGACGAAAAGGTCGCAGGCATTGATGAGCTATTCATTCCAGGAGGACATCCTACGAGTGAGGACTTGTGTTGAGATGGCATTAAGTTGTGTCGCCTTTGACCCAAACGAAAGGCCTACCGTGACAGATATTGTTCATGAACTAGAGTCACTGGAAGCCAATATCACAAGAATGTTTGTGCAGGTAAGTACGATAGATGTTGGGAATTTATTGTACTCTGCAATTTCACAAGAAATATTACGAAATGAAAAGGCTTTCTAACTTAATACCAGTCAAGTGCAAATCTTGTTTCAATCGCATAAACTAAGAGGGAGAATTGGAGTTTAGAGGAGGAAGTTGTATTAGATTACACATAGTACGTGCCGGTCTATTCTCAACCCGTACCCCCTCTGGTCTTTTTAGTCTACATATACATTTTGCCTGAAGTGAAAGTATACTTTGACTAAGTTTCTAGAAAAAGTATCAACACTCACGATATTAAATCAATATTGTTAGATTCATTATGAAATGTAGTTTCATAATATGTGTATTTGGTATTGTAAATGCTAATATTTTTAGTATAAATTTGGTGCAACTTTACAAAGGTTGACTTGCTGACACAAATCTAATGACGCGGCATAAAAAAGACCGTAGGAGTAGGGAGTATCTAATGAGAACGATGGGTATGAATTTGAGAGACAAGGGTAATTCCTCATTTAGTTAGTGGAAATTTATGACGAAATAACTCAGAGGTGATAAAATAAGCTTAGGGCATTTTCAACGGCAACTTGCAAATTTCCTACCGCATCTTTCCGCAGACACCACTGTCGGGGGCAGCTATCCAATGCTGCCCGTATAAATTTCAACAATTTTTTGTACAATCAGACGAAACTCGTTCAAACACGACCTGATTTTTATACAAACATGAGGAAATTCATGCAAACAAGGCGGATTTCATATAAACATGACCGAATTTATTACATTTCGGACATACTTCAACTAACAGCGGTGTTCTTACGGCTCTGAAGGTATAATAAATACCTAATCTAAATGATCATTGGCGCCCATTCCGCATGTTAGGCAATGAGTCATGAGAAGTGAAGCTTCGTTTCCCCAGCTCTGCCTTCGTAACCTCCTCCTTCGGAGGATCAGGAAGTGAAGCTGCCACCTCCACATCGCCACCAGGCGGCTAACCAAACAACGATGTGTAGCCCACCAAGCTTGGCTTCAACACGAGGGGAGGAGTGGTGGCCTTCTCAAGACCCGAGGGATGGCAAATTACCTTAAACTGGTCTTCCTCGCTGCCGATGGCGCCCACGGACGTGTCAGCTCCATGGTCGTGACTATACCTGGACAAAACTCAGGCCGGGCCGGGCCTAAAAATGCCCCCGGTATAAAACTCAGGCCCGAGCCTGGCCCGGCCCGACCGTCGGGCCTAATTTTTGGGCCCAGGCCCGGCCCGAGCCCGAGAAAGCCCGGCCTGGCCCGGCCCGATGTAGGCGTAAAAATGAATTTGCATAGGCCCGAGCCCGGCCCGGCACGACCTTCGGGCTTGATTTTCAGGCCCGGGCCCGGCCCATAGGCAAGCCCAGGCCTAGGCCGGCCCGGGAATTTCGGGCCGGGTCGGGTCGGGCCGACCGGGCCGGGCTGCCCATTGCCAGGTATAGTCATGACGATGGGGCGAGGCCTCGATAGAGCCAAAAAGGTCCTCCTCCTCGTCGTCGGTCTTGCCCCACACTTCATCTGCTACCTCGTCAAACTCCTTGTTGGCGGCCTCCAGTTTCGCCTACCGATGACGATATCACCAACAGTCAAGGAAGATCTCGCGGGAAGGACGATATGACTCCAACAGCGCCACCTGCTCCTCCACGTATGGGTCCGGTGAGATCTCACTGCTGGCGTTTAGCCACACGTTCGCCTGCTGGTGCTCCTGGAGAAGATGGAGGTTGTAGGCGGTGTCGGCCTGCTGCTGCCACTCCTATCGCACCATGTCCATGTAATGGGCATGAGCCTCGCCGATTGTCAAGGTGCAATGCACCAATGAGGGTGGCGCCGGCGAGAAGGGTGTCGTAGGCTCGTCATGGGCTGTGACCTCCATTATAACGTCGTCGGCCTCCGGCTGCCCACATGCCGGCAGCAATGGCATCCATATCCTTCTTCTTCTCTCGCAACAGTTCATCCTAGCGAGTTTGAAGCGCGAGGTGGCCATGGTGCGTGAAAGGGACCATATGGGGCTGGCAGGGTTGTAGTTTATATAGCAGGGCGAATGGCAATAGTGGGCGACAAAGGGATAGACATGTTATTAATGTGACGCCTGAATAGGTTCCTCAGCAACCACGTGTTATTAATGTGGCCGGCAGACGTACGACCATGATGTCGTTTGCACTTGGAGCTCTCTCCCCCGATGCCCTGCTTCAACGTCGACGCCAGTGTGAGGTCACGTCTGCTCTTGACGGACATGAATTCAGCAAGGAGGCATATTCAAGTAGGCGTGTAGTGAGCGACGCCCTTGGCCAGCGCGTAGCTTCAATGGCAGAGGCAGTGAGAGGTCGCGTCCATTGTGAGCCTGCTTCAATGTGGAGCGGCCATGCTATAGAGGCATGAATGTTGGCAGGTAGCGTGAGGCGGGAACACGCGCGGGTGAGGAAGAAGGGTTTTGGGTGTGTCATGATGGTTGGAAGCGGGCGTGTGCAGGGGCCGGACGCCCATAAAGCCCCCCACATTTGTCTTCGCTTTACGGGAGAAAATATATGTAGACCGCTGATCGGACCGATGCAGACCTATCCGCGCTCCGGACCGTGTGGTCCGAATGTATGCGGCGGTTTGTGGGTCGGCTGCCCTTACAATGATGAATGATTTCCCATATAAGATTCCATCCCACCTTCCCTGTTATTAAATTGTCGGAGTTGAAGGACATGGTGTATCTGCTAGCGAGCTCCAAGGCATCTTGATGAATAGTAAAATAAAATATAAAATTTCTAATTTCTAATTTTTTTCTGTGGTAAACTTTGGCAAATGTTTTGTATGATTACACCATTTCAGGATCAAATGACATTCATGGAAGTCGTGGCAAATAATAATAATTTTTCCACGACTTCCACGAATATCATTTTGTGCTGAAATTTGTTGATCGCACAAAACATATTTCAAAATTTACCATAAAAAGTTAAGATTTTTTTTCCAGATTTACTGTTCAATAGGGTGCATTTGAGTTCGGGATCAAAATATGACTTTCCGAAGTTGAACTCTTAAGTTCAGTGCCTTATCTCTCGTCAATATCTATGCCTCTAAACACACGACTATGTAGATTTCATTTCCTCAAACGGAACGTATTACATGACACAATGCCAACCCAATATCAACATCCTACAATAATACATTTTGCATCATTAAGGCACACTACTCGAGCGGTCCTCTTCTTGTGTCATGCATGATCGTTTTTCAAAATGGCTATCGATAATGGAAAATAACATAGAATAATAACATGCATATGTTATTAGTCTAAATTATTACCTTCATAGTGGGTAGTAACATAAAAATGGTGACATAGATGTTTATTTATTAGCATATACAATAATCTATCTTAATATTTATGATGTTACTCATAGTATGAGTAACTAGCTATGTTACTCAATTTGTCTCTCTCCTCATTAATTAGTTGTCACATTATCTTTTTTCGCTTAGGTGACATCTATGTTACTACCTATATTATTTTTACTGTGGGTAGTCTAAATATATGACAGATTTAAAGTGTAGCACTCCTTGAGCTCACACTACCTAGATCTCATTTCCTCAAACGGAACATATTATACAACGCAATGCCAAACCAATCTCAACATCCCACAACAATAAATTTTGCATCATTAAGGCACACTACTCGAATCGGTCCTGTCCTGTTGTCCTGCATGATCGTTTTCCAAGATGATGCCTCGCTCACGCAGTACATGCGTTCTCATGGTTGTGGGCTTGTGGCAATGTTCTCTTGCATTCCTAGCTAGCTCGCAGCTTTGGCGTCAGGAGGGCGGTGCTACTGCTACGTGCTCGTGCATTAAGGCAACACATACCTCTCTGTATCTAAATAGTTGTTATGGAAAAAAACTAATACAAGTTCTTCCCGTTACAAGTATTGTGATACACAGGGATATATATTACATGTATTATCCTCTATGTTACATCACACATAAACTCGTCTTGATATGTATTATCCTCTACTACAAGTTCTTCCCCTTACAAGTATTGTGTGGCTTCTATATTTCAACTAGTATTTTAAAATATTTTTATATTCTTTGTTTGATATAATCTTAAAGTTAATAAAACATAGTACTAATGTAAAATGGTACAAATGCAATCCCTTACTATTCAAAGGAGTTTTTATTTGTTGTAGACAGGATCAAGGCCACGCGAAGTGTTCTTACCACATTTGAAAAATATCTTCTTAGAGGACCCAATAATTGGAAGTGGTGGTTTTGGTGTGGTATACAAGGTATAATTTATAAGAGTATATGTTTTTTTTCTCAGATATCTTACCGTACTTTGACATGTAAACCAACATCCATATAAACAAGAGACTTTAAACAGGCACTGCCACAAAACAGGGAAGTGGTTGCAGTGAAGAGCCTCGTGCAGCCAACACCGAAATCACTGAAGCAGTTTGAGAATGAGGTTGATCTTCTTATGGCACTGAAGCACGCAAATGTAGTGTGATTGTTGGCCTGCTACTATAGCTATGGAGTATCTGCTCCCGAGCTCAAATGCACTCTGATGAAAAGTAAAATCAGAAAAAATTGTAAAAAAAAATCTGTTTTTCTCTGTGGTAAGCTTTGACAAATGTTTTGTATGCTCGCATCAATTCAGCATGAAATGACATTCGTGGAAGCCATGGCAAAAATAAAATAAAATCATTACTCAAAAAATGCTAGTTTTGAGAACATTTTGGAGACTGATTTTTTAAAATTGTTTTTGTCACGAATTCCATGAATGTCATTTTGTGCTAAAATTTGTTGAGCGCACAAAATATTTTTCAAAGTTTACCAAAAAATTCAGAATTTTTATTTTTTTACTATTTTTTTTATTTTACCATTCAGCAAAGCTCAAGATAATAATAGGACTTTTGGGAGTTGAACTCTTAAGTCCAATGTGTAATATCTCCTCAATTTCTATGCCCTAACAACACGACATATTTAAAATCTCGCACCCCTTGAGCTCACACTACTTAGATCTCATTTCCTCAACTGAAACATATTATACGACACAATGCCAACCCAATTTCAACATCCCACGGTAATAAATTTTACATCACTAAGGCAGACTACTTGATTGCTCCTCTCCAGCTGTTCTGCATGATCGTTTTCCAAGATGGCGCCTCGCAGACGCAATACAGGGTTTCTCATGGTTCTGGCAAGGCTCTCTTGCATCTCTAGCTAGCCCGCACCTTTGGTGTGACTAAGAGGGCGGTGCCACGTGCTCGTGCATTAAGACAACACATATATTACATGTATTATCCATAGTTTCATATAATATGTGTGAATATTTTTTATATTCTTTGTTTGATATAATCTTATAGATAATAAGGCTAGTCATAGTGGGAGTAACTTAGCTAGTAACATAGCGCATTTCAAGAAAATTTTGCATATGTGTCATGTAATTAATGAGGAAAGAGGTGTTTAGAGTAACATACTAATATGTTACTATAACATGGCGCTTCCCGATAAAAGATGAGTCAACAAGCTAATAAATAACGCCATTTATGACACTAATACTATGTTACTTTGCATTATGCATGACACTAGTATAAGTTACTCCCAATTAGGACCAGCCTAAAACATGGTATTGAAACAAAATGGTATAAATGTAGCCCCTTACTATTCAAAGTTGTTTTTTTGTTGCAGACAGGATCCAAGCCACACCAAGTGTCGTTACAACATTTGAAAGATATCACCGAAGACTTCTCGGTGGACAGAATACTTGGTAACGGTGGTTTTGGTGTGGTATATAAGGTATTAGGTTGAAAAGTATATGTTTTTTCCATCAGATAGATATGTAACCATACTTTGACATGTAATTCAATATCTGCATAAGCAAGAGACTTTATATAGGGACTCCTACAAAACCAGGAAGTGGTTGCAGTAAAGAAGCTTGTGCAGCGAACCCCGAAATCACAGAAGCAGTTTGAGAATGAGGTTGATCTTCTTATGACACTCAAGCACAGAAATATAGTGCGGTTGTTGGCGTACTGCTATGATGCACAACCTATGCTTCTTCCTGAACGTTTGCTTTGCATGGAATATATGCCTAATGGAAGTCTTGACAAGTATATTACAGGTATGGCATTTCAACATGGAATAGTTTTTGTCGCTTTATGTTTAATAGGATTGGTGCATTGGGAGCACTGTGCACCATGACATCCGAACGTCAATTTCTCATCTGCGGTAAAAAGAAGATCGTATTAAAGGCATTTACAACCGGCTTCCTCAAAGGTCCACGGACGCTAGTGACCGGAAGAGAACGAGAGAAAAAAAGACCCGTCTACATTTCTCATATCATTTCTATATATCCGGACTGTCTGCAAACCCTCACGATACCTAATCTGGAGAGGATACGAGGTCTCATGGATGCATCTGGTCAGTTTGCCACATAAAACGCGGTGCACCCCGTAATACATTTTCTCTTTCTCTCTCTTCATCATTATCAATAACATACAAGTGATCAGACATGTAAGGAAGAAAATAAGAAACATAGTTACATGCGTAGACAAGTAGTGGCTCAAAACAAACACGGCAAAACACTGACTGAGAGCGACGCAGACGTTTAAGCGGCTGAATTTCTTAAGTCCGGTTGTGGATGGTCTAAAGGCCACTCCCCCCCCCCCCTCCCTAAGCCCAACAATCGGCAATTTAGTGGCTAGGAGTGATTATCGACTAGGTTGAGGAAGTATAGACATACTTGACCCCCTTAACCCAAACAGAGATTATGAAATCTGGAAGAGAGAAGAGGTAATAACACCACTGGTGCTTGAACTTATCACAGATGTTCACTTTAGTGCCTAAACTTGAAAAATACGTCGAACTGGTTCTAATACTTGCCATGAACGTGCAAATACGGTGCTAATCCCATTCATAGACGTAAAGTGTGTTGACATGGCACCATATTTTGCTGACGTGGCGTGGGGTTCACTTGTAGAGATGAAACATAATTTTCGCTAAATACTATGTCCATATAACAAGCGGGTCCTGTCTGTCGGTACAGAATAAAAATAAAATAAAAATTGATGAACATCGGGGTTCGAACCTGAGGAAGTGAAGAGTGTGGGCTACCTGTGCTAGCCAATCCACCGGACAGACTTATATGTGTATTTTCCCCGTTAGATCTAATGTACTCTCAAAATAAAAGCTTCTGCTATTTAAATTCGTTGGAGCCGTGCGGCCATTTAACACACGTTCACTTAAAAAAAGCTTAAAATCTCTGTATAAAATATAAATCACAGTAATACGAATAAAGGTCAATTATATGTGTGGTATTAATAGTTATAAATATTATACATATAACTAGAATAACTAGAATAACTAATTTTTAATAAAAATCATGTACCTTTTAGAATATTTACGTATTATTTTAAAAACATTTACATAACTGAAAAAATATAAAATAAAAAAATTTTGTAATATAATATATATATTTTTAAAATTACACTTTGTGAATATTATTTTAATTATTCAAACATTTGAGTAACTATACACACATTTTATAATTCATAAGTATGTTGTGTAAGAAAATGTTTCTATAACTAAAAATTATTCATAATTTTAAATTTAAAGTGCATATATGAATATTCACTCGTTGATTATATTTACATTATATTTAATAATTCAAGCCATGAGCGAAATTATACAGCAGTGAATATTCGTAAGTATTTAGTAAATATTGTTATCCTTAATTTTTTCAAATTAAATATAAGCCATGCATGTCCAAAAATGTTTGTATTCACTATATTTAAAATAATATTTTACAATTAATATGTTAATATTTTTTAACTTACAGGATCACTTTTAGTATGTTAGTTTATTGCATATATCTATATATTTATATTGTGTGCACACGAATATCCGTGCACCAGGAGATTATTATTTATGTACCAAAAATATTTATAATTCATGAGATGTCATGGGGCCTTTTTAATATATTTAAAAAATGCGTACAAATATTTGTATACCACGAGATAACTATTAATACTACAAAAATGTCAGTAGCATGCGTATTAGTGTGATTATAATTTACATGTATTTCCTTACTACATGTTGACCATATGTCACGTCGGTTCAATACAGTGCCATGTCAGCACACTTTACATCTACAAATAACATTAGCATCATATTTGCACGCTCGCGTCAAGTTTTAAAACCAGTTCGACGTATTTTGCAAGTTTAGGCACTAAAGTAAAATCCAAGACAAGTTCGAGCACCACCAGTGTTATTACCTCAAGAGAGAAAAAGAGCCAACTCGTGTCCATAAACTGTAGTACTTGGCCCCTGGCGTTACCCTATATAAAGCCAACCCCCAGCGTGATTAGCCTATGACTTGAGACGATTAGTGCTGCCGGTGGCCGCTGCCTGGTCCTCGTGCCAACTGCACTCTATCAATTTGATTTTTAAGTATGTTGTTTCGAGTTCAACCTACTAATTTTGTTAATGATGCTAATGTGCAACTTACCAATCCCAGTTCAATGGGGATGAAATTACATGATAATCTACATTTATAGGAAATCACTAGCCTGATAACACAATGGCACGGTGCGTGGTAGGTTGGATGGTAGCCTGTTCGGGCTGCTTTGTGTTGTTGGTGCGCAGGCATATACACCATCCAGCGCATGCAATTAACGGACACTCTGCCGCGCATGCAAAGACATGCAGACTGTCACTGCATATGTCCGCTCCATCTTATTTCTGTTTTTCTAACAAGCTACCTGATTCAGCCAGGTCTGTTCAGAAAAAGTAACTCGGTCGGTAGTGCGATTTTTTGGAGACCGGGCTCCATGAAGCCCTTTATTTCAAAATCTTTGAAAATGATATATACAAGTTTCAAGAAAATTTAAAAAAAATTCCATGAAAACTTATACATATTCATGACGGATCTGGAAAATTTCGTTCAAAAATATTATGATTTGCATACTGTGGAAAAAGTCAAAATCTAGGCCCAACAACAAAAACAAACTGGCTCATTTTCATTTACGTATTTGTTTTTTTTTGTGTACGTCACGTATGAAACTATATTGTTCTGAAACTTTTCTCGGACGTGTTAAACGTGTATTTGTATATGTACAAAAAAATTCAATTTTTTGTGTGCTATATAAATATGTTTTTCAGAAAACGAGCTCACTGGAGCTCGGCCTCCATTGGTCATTAGCACTCGGTCGGGGCTTATTTACCCTGTCAAAAAAGTCTTCATGCCACACGGCCACAGAAGCTTCTGACGGGTGAGCTTGACATAGACAAGGCACGCATGAACGCGAGTGAATCGTAGAAAGCATCAACATTAAAGAATAAGGTTATGGGAAACATGAGTTTACAATTTTTTGTCAAAATCTACTAATTTTGTGCCTAAATGTTTTTTTTGGAACAATTGGTTGGTGGCTTAGGCCGTTTGGAGCATGATTATAACAGGTGGGTCCTGCTGGACATGGTGATGTGGCAACTATCTTTTTTGCCAGATAGACCTTTGGCTAGTCTGCCTATTCTCCTCTCCTCTCTCTCTCATAGTCTCTGGTTGCGTGCCACCATGGGCACCAAGGAATTCACTTTCATGTTTCTTTGAGGTTGCAGTTTTTTCTATGGTGGTTAGTTCTTAAAATTATGTTCTTGTTAATAAAAAAAGGAGAGTGTGTGATAGGTTGTGGAATCCTTCCATTCATAGTGCAACAAAAATAGACTTGAGGCAACATCTATTGAATGGTCTTCTTTTTATTTATGTAGTTACAGATGCACAATCTGCACTTGATTGGCAGACATGTTGCAAAATAATTGAGGGAATTTCCTTTGGTCTACTGTACCTTCACGAGCGATCTAATGTTCCAATTATTCACCTAGACCTAAAACCAGTGAACATATTGCTTGATGAAGATTTTGTACCAAAAATTACAGACTTCGGTCTTTCAAGACTGTTTGATCCAAAACAAACTATTGACACTGCAGCTGCTACTGGAACATTGTAAGTGAAGCGCATTATTATTATTTATCGCATTTCAGTAATTAGCAGGATGTGTTCTCTCTTCTTTGCTCTTAATAGGTCATTTCACGCTGCAGGGGTTACATGTCACCAGAATACCAGCTACGAGGTAAAATCACACCAATGGCAGACATATTCAGTTTGGGTGTGATAATCATGGAGATAATAACAGGGCATAGGGACTACCCATGGGATAGTAGAAAGGATTCCAAAGACTTCATCAAAAAGGTAAGACAAATCAGTTTGAACTTTTGATACGAAAGTCCATCTGCATAAGGCTACATGACATTACCATTGCATAGTAACATATCCCCAATTTCCGTTGAATTTCACAGGAAATGCAAAAATGGAGAAATAAGCTGCAAAAAGAACCAGGATATACAACACTGGAAATAGATTGCCAACAAATCGAAAGATACATTCAAATAGGTCTAATCTGCGTGAATCCTGACCGGTCAAAAAGGCCTACAATGAAGAAAATTATAGATATGCTTCAAGGGGTGGAAAGTATGAATTGGCACATTCGCAACGAGCTAACATCACTTGTAGCCCATGTATGATAACACCACTGTATGGCGTAGCATATAATGCATTTAGTGTCCTTATGTCCTATGGTAAGTTAATAATGATATAATTTGTCCCAAATACTGGTTCGTATTAGAAGTAGTAACCTAGCAGCTAGGACTAAGGTATGTGCTTAATGCCTACCTTGTACGACACTTTGTAACTTAAATTCCTTCTGAACAAAATTTTATTCAGTATACTGTAACTAGCGTACTGCTCAATTGAGTTACTAGACTTTGTAGTCTGCATCTGACCCCTTGCATGTAATGCTAGGGCGTTTTGGCAAGAACTCATCTGCAAAAAGGTCTAACTGATTATTATTTTTAGAAAAGGAGGTTGAAACCTCCGGCCTTTGCATCATTTCGATGCACCCAACCATTCTAAATGATTTTGTAGCATTCACCTTTTATGTGTAAGAATGAGCATATTTTGAATAAAGTGAATCCACTGTTGCATCAACTACTGAAGTAAAAAAAAGTACTTGCTCCCATTGGTTCTCAAACAGTTGTTCTCGAGTTAAACTTTGACCACTGGTATCTTGTGAAATGCAAAGTCTACCCTGAAACTTTAGCATTGTATAAGTCTACTGCGAATTAAATTGCTAATAAACTTAAATTTTTGGAGATCACATCCATGTTGAAAGCATCAGCTCTAAAGCACCCGAGAGATTATTATAAATCAAGAAAAATCTAACCAGCATTCTGGTCCATTCCAGCTATCAATCGACAACATCCAGGAGGAGCTGTAGATTACAATCAGAAGACGTTGTCAACAATATCAATTGCTTTTGTCTTCCTGGTATGCCTCTTTATAAATCTTAAAAGAGTGTTAACTGGTTAACAGTTCTATAACCTGCAGATTGATTCCTTTATAATTTAAGTTGGCTTTGATTTCACCGCAGTGCTTTGGATCTCAGTATGTAACTTCTCGTCGCGAGTGGCGTTCATCCTCGACAACCGCTAGACGCAAGCATTTATCTTCTTTGGTTTGCAGTCCTACTTGTAGCCAGTGTATGTCACATATCTGGAAGTGTGTTCTCCGCTTGAAGATAAATATGCAGCACGATGGTCATAGTTTGCACAAAAGGATGAGAGACATCCATGCCTTTGGAAGTTGGTATAGCACTGCTATTTGTGGCTCCAGGTGTTGCGCATAACAGCGGTTAAATGAAGGACTGGTGGTGTGCCTTTTCAGCTTTGCCAACTGTGTCAGATGATCTGTTATGACTTTTGTAAAGATTTTTTACTTATGATTAGCAACTGATTGCAATACTAGGTACCAGGTCTATCCTCCTACTTCCATTACAACTCAAACTGTTCCCTGAATTTGGTCGCAGTGATCTGGTAATTTTAAACTTCGTTTATACACATGCCTCCCATAAGTTTACATTCCGTACCATACTTTTTCGTATGCATAATTGGTATAAAAACAGTTAATAATTCATAGGTTTAGTGTCAAAAACACTCTTACATTATGGGACGGAAGGAGTAAGTTGCTTCCCTGTATCATATTCTGTTTGGGAACAGAGTATGAGAACAGAGTATGAGGCAGAGCTCATTCTGGTGATCCTAAGAATACCAACATCCGGCACCGCGACATGCCAGCATAAACGGAATTCCTGAACATCTATAGATCGCGTAGGGACTATAGAAGAATGCTGGAGACGACCAATCAGCGAGTGCTTCAATCTCGTACCCATTGGACTGGCGTTGAAAGAATAATCAGAATTCAACAGTTTTCGTCGCACATGTTTGGAAATTGTCGTCACCACTGATATCACAGTAATACTGCACATGCATTTAGCTTCCTCGTGTCAGTAACATTTGAAGAGCTATCATTGAGCTTAGCATGAACATTTAAGAAATGAGAAATAACCGTAGCTAGGACGTAGGTACCATGTCCCGGAACATCCGAAACAGCAAGCCATTCCAAGCACTCCTCACCGTGTTTGTTCTTGCCACGGTAAAGGACCAGCAGCTGTCGAATAAGCTCTAATCCACGAGTGGGCATGATGGAAGGCAGTCGAGTGGGTGTTGCCGATCTCTTTAGAGTACGGACCACTGTCGATCTAACCATGCCAGTCGTGGTTGGTACCTACGACACTGTATCCGGAAGCCTTGCTATCCTTAGAGCATCCCAGAGCTTTGGTTGTCTAAATTTTCATATACGCAATGGTCTAAAAGATCCCTTCTCAAAATCTTTCAATTTTCTAGTAGCTATTCTATTTCTTGTTGTCTATTTTTCTCGAGAGAAGCCATAGTGAAAACTACGGCTCCCGGGTCTCTTTCTCATATTATTTACCTTTGCGATCTACTTTTCTTTTGCTTTTATTTTCAGATCTATATTTCTAAAAATCCAAAAATACCTTGCTGCATTTTATTTTATTTGGCGTTCGATCTATCAATATTTACAACTTTTTCCCGTCTACGTGTCTTTCTGGCGCCGTTACCCGAAAGGGATTGACAACCACTTTAACACGTCGGGTTGCGAGTATTTGTTATTTGTGTGTAGGGGCTGTTTACGTTGTGTTGCTTGTTTCTCCTACTACTTCGATAACCTTGATTTCATATCTGAGGGAAATACCTATCGCCGCTGTGTTGCATCATCCCTTCCTCTTTGGGGAAATACCGACGTAGCTTCAAGCGACATCAATCGGACGATGACAACGTTTGTGCATTGTTTCCTTCTTGAAGACATCGCTTTTGGAGAACCTCTTTTGTAGTTCGGGTGTTGTATTTGATGGTGTTTAGAGTGTTGTTTTTATATTTCTCTTTTTCTTATTCTTGGTTGTGTGCATCCTTGATGTCTTTTGATATCTTGTTGGTGTAGAGGCCGGCTGTAATTGATATCTCCACGATATTAATATATTTCCTTTATCAAAAAATGTGTGAAGAAAACTAGCAAATGATTTGTTAAGTGATGCATGTAATGGACTTGTTGTGATGTCGTTGTACTATCATGCAACCCTGATGAATTTAAGTGTCGAACCGGTGATGTTATGTTTGTTACAGACCTTAAGAGAGCTTACAATTTTATTGATATTTATCTATTGAACTGGTGCCTACCTATATTGTACTTGTCATGTCTTAATTTATACTGAAAATACTCTATTTTCTGCTAATCATCCCTTGTTTTTTTATACAAATATGCACATGTACTAGTTTTGAGCTGGGATATGCATGCACGTGCGTGCACCGTTCCCGCTAAAAGGGTTAGCGGCCGCTATCTCCAGCTATAGCAGCTGTAGCGTTTCCAAGAGCCTGTTGTGAAATAAGTTACCCCGCGATTTAGAAGTTTAATGATGAGCCTCACCTCCTTTAATCCAGAAGGCTAGGATTTTATCACGGTTAAGTACAGTATGCTTGCTTCCAAAAAAGCTGAACTTCAAAGCATTTGGGATAGTAATGTTATATTCTTGAAACTATAAAATGTTTTTAGAAATAAACAAATATTAAAATATATGTGATATCCAAAGAAGTGTTTTCTTGCAAATTCGAGTGAAATGGTCACTATGCTTAAAGACTAAAATGAGTAGGATTCAGAATAATGCCAGTCATATGATCATGATGATGAATAAAATGACAACTTCAAGAGAAAATAGAAGTCCAAAGGGTGTAATGAGACTTGCATGCCTAGGAAGTTCGGGTCTCACTCCACTCTTCAAGTTGGGTTAAGAGAAATATTGAAAGTAAAACCATAAGAAGTAAAAATGCAGAAAGAAAGAAGACTGGAATGTCCAGATGAGGCATGACTGCCATACGAGTTATAGATGTAGAGAAAGTTGGTCAAATAAATATAATTCCTTGAAATTGTAATTAAATTTGTAATCATTAATTATTTGGTATTGTGGTTAAAAGTTGATCACAAAGATACCAATTCAAATGCATGTTGTTGCAACTCGATGCAAGAATACTATGGCCTAAAATGACTAGCTGAAACTAAGTTAGAGATATGTGCATGAAGCTTTGTAAGAGTAACAATACCTTCTATGAGCATATCACCGATGTGTTTATTTTCATAATTTATCATGTGTGTTTTTTTAGAGACGGTAAAGATGACTTTCACGTCTATAAAGAATCGCAGACGGCACAGAGATACTTTACCGTTTGTAAAAACATCATAGACAGAAAAGTGTGTCTTTGTTGTGTATGTTTTCTTACGAGCGACAAAGAAGAAACACACCGCACGGATCATGGATCGATGAAATGGCATGATCTGCTCCACACACACACCACGCACCCCTAAATTGCAAAACCCATGAGCCCAACACGATGTCCCACGCCCACCACGATCTCCTCCCTTCTCTCTATGTCTCCAGAATAGTCGTCTCCCTCTCCTTTCTCTTTCCGGAACGAATGAATGGGAAGCCGCCGCTGCACGCTTCCTAGTCCCTTGCCTTGCGTCAGGTGCATCGAGCACCTCTGCTCCCGCGAGGTCGGGCGCGGCGAGCACGTCTACTCCAGCGAGGTTGGGTGCGGCGAGCACCTCTACTCCGGCGAGCTCCGCATTGATCCGATTCGGATCGAATCGTTGTTGTCCGTGTGTGGCCGCTTCTTCATGCCTGCCGCACTCGTGTCATTTTTAAATAAAAAATAATTTGCCGTACGTATTTTAGTCGTCTGCCGACAAAGAGTATGTTTGATTAACGGCAAAGACCGTGTTCTTTCTCATCTGTTACTTTTCTGTTGACGACAAAACACGGACATTGATTGAAGGTAATTCTTTGTGAATGTGATCTGATTTAGATACGGAGACCTGACCCACGCTGGTCTACCAGACTCCACATGTATTTGGTCACATCCACTTCCAAATCAACCCCTAGCCATTCCATTCCGCCCCGAAGCTTCCGCTCGGCGGTCTTTGGCCTTTTCCGACATGTCGGGCAACAGATGTGTCTCCGGCCACTCCGGTCCGTCGACTGGGGTGTCGGCCCATGCTGGTTAGAGTAGGCAATGTCCATCGGCATTGCCCTCCACCGCTCCATGGAGGATTGCGCCTGGCCGAAGGCGGGATCTGTCCGACGTGAGTCCATTGTGTCGGCGCAACAGGTGCACGGATCCGACAGGGATGGATGTCCTTTACCTTCTCCATCTTTGAGGGGGGAGGGAGTATGAGGACTACCGGGACTGGTGTGCCCGCAATATGAAAGGAGAGGATGAAGGTGGCCGAGGTTGCGGCAGCGCGCTGCCCCCGGTGGAGGATGCCATCCACATCCACATAGTCAAGAAACGACTTCGGAGGAACATGCACGACCTCGCCCGAGTGCAGAATCGTGCGGTTTGGGCCATGTCCGGACTGCCCCCGCCTCCCCCCCCCCCCCCCGGCAAAAAGGAGAACGAGGACAGACGGGTCGGACAGTTTTGACGATGAGCAGATCCGGCTTGATCCACATTACATCTTTGACCACTACTTCTGTGGGAAGGACGACAAGGGCGCCATGATGTGCAATGGTAATCCTTGAGGGTTTAGGGTTTAGGCTTGATCGACATTCCATCTTTGACCACTACTTCTACGGGAAGGACGACAAGGGCGCCATGATATGCAAGGGGTAATCCTTGATGATGTTTTCGATAGCTAGTATGTAGGAAGAACATGTCAAATTTTGATAGTCCGATGACGTGTCCTGATGTAGTAGTCGTAAATGTTGCATGCCTTTGTATGAATTTTGAGGTGTCCTATGTGCAAATGTTGTGTCCGGTCAGTGCTCGTGAACTCATCCGGATGCGTCCATGGGGTTTAGGTGTCCAAATTAACAAGTATCGACCGTAGATGCTATTACAGGTGGCAGCTACAGTGGCCCCCTCTTCTAGGAAATTAAGGTGGTGAGTAACCATAATTCAAAACGGTGTCGAGGCTCATCTGTTTCCGATGAACAGTAAATTCAAAAAGGCCAACAAATTCACAACAGGTGGCAGCTACAGTGGCCCCCTCTTCTAGGAAACTTTTTAGACATTAAATATGAGGAAATTCCCTAGGTGCGTGTAAATTTCAAGGCTTTGGACATTTGACGAGCTTGTGGTGAAAAAAAAAATCATTGTACAGAGTGCACTTTTTGAAAGTTTCTTTCACAAGCCATATTTGTTATTTTTGCCACGAGTTTCTTAAAATGGCCAAAGACCTTTAAATTTGGCAGGGACCTAGAAGATTTTCTCAACTTTTATGTGTCAAAATTTCAGATTTGTTTGAACTTTTTTGCTATTTTTTCCAGACTTTACTGTTCATTGACAGGTGCAGCATGCAGAAACACTGCACTCGGCGAGTAATCTCTACACAGTGCATACTTCAAACAAGTAGCAGAAATTAAGAATCCTGCAGATACATCCCGCGACTCTTCATGTTTCCAACGGACTTCCATGGATTGGAGGAGATTTGGGACGGTTTTGACTTGCAGGATTAAATCCATCTAAATTCATTTCAAAACCCCTTCACAACCCTCTGATCCGAACACAGCCTAGAAAAGAGGCAGCCTACCTAATCTACGGGCACGCCAACCATCGGGGCGGCAGCCGATGGCCGACGCGTCTGGGTCTGGTGCCGTTTGGGTGTACCTTTTAACGGACACTCTTTGTGTCAAGTTGTAGCTGCTTCGCACATAAGCGAGCAACCTAGCGATTAAGATGGGCCGGCCCAATTACAAGATAGCGCATGTCCAACAGAGGCCAATTTTGGGAACCTTCGAGAAGGTTCATGAACATGGTTTTCCTGGTTTTCTATTTTTTATATTTTCTGTTTCATTTTTCTTTTTATTTTTTCGTTTTTCGTTTTATTTATTTCATTTGTCAATGACCTTTTCTTCTCTTTTTATTTTCTTTTCGTTCTTCAGAATTTAAATTCATTTTCTACAATTCTAAAAATGTTCAGAAGTTCAGAAAATATTTTTTTATTATTTTTTGTTCGCAAATTCAAAACATGTGCTTTATTTTCTAAAAAAATACTAATATTACAAATAATGTTGCTTTTAAAACAATCTATAAGTTAAAAATGTTCATGTTTTCAAATCATATTTGGGAGTTTCGAAAAATCATCCTATTTCAAAATTTCTTCAAAAAAATTAAAAAATATTCAATTTTGGAAAAAAAATATTCAATCTATATTTTTTGGGAGTTTGAATAAATGTTTCCATTTCAAGAATTGTTCACCAATTCCAAAAAAAGTTCATGTTTCAAGTTTTGTTCAGTAGTTTCAAAATATGTATGCTAGTTATAAAAATTGTACATGTTTTTAAGTTTTGTTCAGGAGTTTAAAAAATGTTCCCATTTTCCAAAAATGTTCTTGTATCCAAAACTTGTTTTTTCTTTTAAAAAATGTTCAGTTTTCAGAAAAGCATTGATGAAATTTTCATAAACATAATTTGAAAAATATTCTTTTTAATAATTTGTGTTCACAAATTCCAAACATGTTCTTTATTTTCTAAAAAGATTTGCCATAATATGAAAAATGTTCGTCTCTCAAAAAAATCTAAAACAGAAACTTTTTCGAACAAATTACAAAACTTGCGAATTTGCAAACACTTTCCAAATTTAAAAAACGAAATATTTTCGAAAAAACAGGAACATTTGTTTTGCAAATAATGACATTTTTTTCGAAATGAGAACGTTTTTTTAGTTCCAGAACAAAAGTTTGAAACTTCCGAAGAAAATTTAAAAACACGAATATTTTTAAAATTGTGAGCACAGTTTAAACTAGAACATTTTTTGAAACACTTAAAGAATAAGGAAATGTGAATATGTTTTGGAATTTATGAACAAGTTTTCAATTTGTCAAAAAAGTTTTAAAAAACGGATACATTTTTGAAAACCAGGATTTCTTTACAACTAATGACATTCTTTTTTGACACAGGATCATTTTTGAAAATTCAAGAACAAAGTTGGACACGCAAACCTATTTTGAAAATTCCAAACAAAATTTATATTTATATATACTTTTTGGAATTTATGAACAAGTTTTTACTTTGTGAACATTTTTTGAGTAGTTATGAAAATTTTAAAAAACATTGCGAGCTGACAAATAAGAAGATTTTCCAAATGGCTGGACAATTTAAACAATTTCTGAAATCATGAACACTTTTTGAAATTTGGAATGTTTTTGAAAGCACGAATAGTTTTTGAAATTTCCGAACAATATTCGAAAGATGAACCTTTAAAAAAATAAAGAAATAAAACAAAATGAAAATAAAATAAAAAAATAAAGAAGAAATAAGAAACAGTAAAAGATAAGAAAAGAAAACCCCTAGAAAAACCAACAAAGAAACAAGAAATCGTGTTAAAGAAACAAAAAACCAGTGAGGGAACATTCTAGCAGGTTCCCAAAATCTTTGTCTAGCGGTTGTTAATTGGCCCGGCCCATTTCTAGCTCTACGGGGGTTCCGCCTATGCGTTGCGCGACAGGTCGACACAGCAAGCGGAAAATAGGAAATTTCCCGTTTGGGTGTACCCCCACAAGGCTACATAAGTAGGCCACACGTGGACCAGGGGCAGAATGTGGTCACAAGTTTGTTCAAAGCAGAGTACATCCTCTGTACTGAGCTTGAAAGCATCATTCACATATTTTGTTTTTTGGTACAGCCCGTGTCCTGGGTTTCAAAACAAAGTCTCTTGTGTTGTTTTGGATAAAGCCACGGCAACAAATTCTACCTATAGACCCTATATGTCTAACATCTCATAGATGAATTTTTCTGGTGGCCTCATTGTGAAGCCATCACTGGCTTGTCCCTATGGGGTTGATCTAGATGCCAATCTACTCTTTTTTTCAACAAAGTGTAAATCAACATTTATATATTTTGTACATGCATGAAAAACATGATTGGCTGAAAGATAGGTTGCACCAATAATATTACCGCACCATAACCTTGTAGCGTGTGAAACCTTCATTCCAAGCTCCCAAAGAAGAGTCTGGATTCACATGACTTCTTGTGCACTTGATCTTAAGACAGTAGAAGTTTTTGTTGCAATCCATGACATTAACCCCAGAAATATTGAAAATCCACCTATGGTCCAAGTAGTTCTTTGGTAATTACAAGTTGATAGTGGGGTACTTACAAGTTTGAAATGCTCCAATCTTACTCTCCTGAGAATGTCTTTAATGTATGTTTCACGTGTCAAAAGTATTCCACTCTTTACCTTATTAACTCATATGGCAAGAAAGTTTCGAAGATTGCGCAATCCTTGTGGGCATGTTTAGATATCAAAGTAGGAAAGTAATATCATTTGAACTAGAATTGGCAAATTATGTGAACAACATAAACAAGATTGAATATGATAGTGTTGCCTTTATTATCAAAGAAGAATGAGGTATTGCTTTAGAGGGACTGAACCAACTTATTGTGTGCGCTCGACGTTGAGGAGGATGTGGCTGCAAGGACGAGTAGGTGGAAGACTTGGATCCCACCCAGTCCTACACCCAGACTGGCAAGGAACAGTACAACACCCAGAACAGCGTCAGCACATATCAATAGTAGCAATGATCCGTCGGGCAGCAGTAACAGGAGGGGGATGAGGAGGTGGGACGGTGAGGACGATGATCCAGATGATACAATCAGCAATACGAAGAAGAATGGTAGAGGAGGAAACTTGAACATGCGGGAGGAAGAGTTGTTGTGTAATGCATGGTTGGCCACTAGTCTCGATCCGATCCATGGCACGGAACGAAATAACACATTTGGGAACAACATTTACACTTGGTTCCACGGACACAAGCATTTCGCCGCCTACCGCGACATGGTCATCCATGATCGTGAATCGAAGTCCCTGACCCATTGATGTTACACCATCCAAGAGGCCGTTTCCAGGTATTGCGGGCACTTGAAGCATATCATGGCACGGTGGTCTAGCGATGCACAAATCACTGAGCAAACTAAGTTGATCACTAGCTGGATTTTTTTAGTTTTTTTATCACTAGTCGGCTATGCTTAGTTTTGTTGTTGACTAGCCGGCTATGCTAAGTTTGGTTGATCACTAGCCGGATATGCTAAGGTTTGTTGATCACTAGCCGGATATGCTTCGTTTTGTCGATCACTAGCGTATATGCTTAGTTTTGTTGCTCACTTGCCGGATATGCATTGTTGACAATGTTTCAATTTGTAGGCTTCTCGTGCTTGTTTGTTGTACAAGAGGTTGGAGAAGAAAAACTTCACCATCATGCAATGTTGGTTAAAGTTGAATGTGCAACTAAAGTGAAACCTTTTCATAGCCAAGACCGCCACCCAAGCCAACGAAGAAGAAACCGGTGACCCTAGCGACCCAACCTAAAAACCGTTGAAGAAGGTTAGAAGATTTTTGTAGGGAAAGAACTGGGAGGAGAGGAGGTAAAAGCGGGAAGGTGTAGCAGCAAACTGACGAAGATCTTCGAGGACAACTTGGCGAAGGAGGAGGCATGCGTGAAGCGCTCGCATATCAAGGGGGATAAAAAGACGAAGAGGTTCAAATTGTTGATGAAGGTGATGGACAAGAAGCTCAAGCTCGAAGAGTGGAAGGCCGAGCTCGAGGAAAAAAAATTGAAGCTCGAATTACTTGTCGCAGAAATTGATGTATCTAAAACTATTCGGGGTGGAGGGGGTATTAGTGTGGATACAAGTATCCTGTATACACCGGACTGGAGTTGATCTCTTTCGTAGTTGTTTCATCTTGAAAGGACTGAAATAGTCAATAACCCTCCCAACCCACCCCACCCCATCTTAGGACATGTATGGTTGACAATTGGCTACTTACTATGTTAGTTTGCCTATCAAGATGAATGACCCAATACCTCATTTCATATGTATTTTTTGCTACTAATTGCAGATGAATCTTGCGGGCTTGAGTGGCCCACATGTTTCAAGATTCCTAAAGGGACTAGTGAGGGACTAAATCACCTTCATAGCTCGCAGGGAAAACCTATTTTCCATCTTGATTTAAAGCCTGATAATATTTTGTTGGATGAAAGTATGTCACCCAAAATTGGAGACCTTGGTTTGTCAAGACTCGTTGCTTCAACAGAAACAAGACAAACAGAGATGCGTGACGGAACACTGTAAGTTGATTGCTCATACTCTACGGAATTTATTTATTTTAAATTCTTTTCCATGTATTTGACCAATTAGCCATATCAATGCAGGGGATTCATGCCAACCAATTAGCCATATCAATGCAGGGGATTCATGCCAACCAATTAGCCATATCAATGCAGGGGATTCATGCCACCGGAGTAGGTTGACGGTGGCTTGATATCAAAGAAGTTTGACATGTTCAGTTTGGGCGTCATAATTATAAAAATGTTGGCCGGGGATAAGAGCTACTTTCGTTGTTCTGAAACGTCTCCCGAACTGTTTATTGAGCGTGTAAGAAAAATATTCTCTGTTTATGCTATTAACCCATAGCCCTATTTTTAACTTTGCAAACTTTCTTGTATCTTTATGCCCCAATTTTGCATGCAGGTAGAGCAAACTGGATGGAAAAGTTGCAGGCAACGCCTGGATATTCCGTGCAAGAAATTGACATACTAGGAGTGACTTCATGCGTTGAGATTGCACTAAGGTGCGTGGACAAAAGCAAAAGGCCATGCATGAGAACTAGTGGAACTAGAAGCTAAGCTTAAAGCAATGTCACTAGCTTCTGATGCGTCAGAAGACCTCACTGTCCAGGTACTTTTGCCCACTATATAAGAAGACATGGGAACCATCCTCTGTTTCGCAAGGTCCCTTTTCTTTAATGTTTTGCAATCCTCTGTTTCTACAGTTTTGGCCTGTCAAATATCTACCAAAATTTATATCTACGTAACGATGATTTCTCAAACTGGCCACACTAATTTACCTCTTTTTCTTTCCCTTTTCAAAGAAGCTGTGACACGAACATTCTGTCCGTGGATCCGGGAGCCAGCTCCTCTACCGTGCCCAGTGGCACGGTACTCTGCCGTGCCTTCTTCCAACGCAATCCAACCAGCCTAGCCGTTCATCCGATATGGTCCAGAATTACCAACGTCAATCCAACCAGCCTAGCCATTCACCTGATGCATCACACGTCTGTACATATTAACTATTATTTGTCTCAACAAACTAATTAACTATTATTATTTTATTATTTTCCACAAAAAATATTATCACAAAACCACTAATTAATAGTTAAATAATATACAGGAGCAACATTCTAAAACCAAAATGAACTCATATTAGAGAAATGGTTTTGCTAACTATTATCTCAGCCATATTTGTATGCGGAGCAAATTTTGTATTTAATATTTTCCCTATTTTTTATTTTTTTATTGTTTTATCAGTTGGATTGTTTTTGTTTTTTTTGTTTCTCCTCGCGACACTCCTTGCTCGCGGAGCGGCCTACCGAAAAATAGACCGTTGTTGTTTGGACGAAATTTACCGGATAATCCTATTTGATAACCTCGGATAATCCACAAAAGAACCGGATATTCATCGAATATTATCGATACCATATTCGTCGGATATCCGGTTGACAAAAATTCATATTCGGGGAATTCACATGACCGCAGTTCCATGTCCATCAATCACACGTAATTACATTTGCACATCCATCGGTAGCACGTGAATGTGTTCATATGTCTCTCATAGGTGCTCATAAGGGCAGTAACAGACATGCATCAGGTGTGCAACTATAGTGTCACGTGGTCGACGAGTATGCAACTGCAGTTACATAAGTTGTTATCTACGACCATTATTATCTCAGTAAAAAATGCATGGAAAAAAGCAAAAAAACATACTAATCATAGAGATAAAACAATAACAAAGTAAAAATAGGAGAAAATATATAAATGTTAAAAATTGCTTCGCATAGAATATGCCTGAGATTTAGCAAAACCATTTTTCTAATACGAGTTCATTTTCATTTAAGAATGTTGCTCATGTATATTGCTAATTAAAAGTTAATTATTTACTATACAATAATACTTAATTACTCTATTTTTAGGGGACTTAATTACTCTAGTTAATATGTTCATAGATGAACGGCTGGGCTTGATAGATTTAATTTATGGCCCATATCAGTGCGTACCCTAGGAAGAAGGCACATACGACAGAGTACCGTGCCGCTGGGCACGGTAGAGGAGCCGGTTCCGTGGATCCGGCCATGGAGGTGCAGTTCCTCTTTGAGATAAGGAAGGAGGCGTTATGCTGCCTGCAGCTGATCAACAAGATGGAAGGCATCACCGCGTTCAACATAAAGATCAACCCGAACAAGTACAGTGTGCGTCCAAGCCAAGGCACCATGCTGCGGTGCTCCAGGCGTTATGTTGTCGTGACACTGTCAGCACAAGAGGCGGCACCACCATAAATGAGGTGCGACGACATGCTCCTCGTGCAGACCACCAGCGTCACACAAGATCTTGGTGAGATCAATTATCAAGAACTAGTCGTCAACCCGTGCACTTGCACGGACTAGATACTTATCTTTGTTTTGTTGCTATTCTGTAATAAATACAGATATAGAGTTTGTAGGCATAAAATAGTAAACATTACACATGATATATGTTTTGTAATTATGATTAGTTAATGTTCCAATCTCCAGATGTTCCTAGTATAAATAAGTTGAAACAAATCATGCACAATAAAATCCTATTATATCAAACATGCATAGATTATAGTACGATGGCACACCAAGATGTGAATTCTATACATATGCCTGGTGGACACATGGCATGGAGAAGCAATGCATCAATTTTTATATCAAATGAAAAACCTCGAAAGAATGGTCAAGAAAAAATAGTAATCGCTGCATGGCTGAGTGTCCCGCGGTGCCATTTCACCATCCAATGTTGTAGAATGGATGGATTGAGCAGGTGACAGAACCGTTTATGGTGGTCACCATGTGCTTATTGATCTTGATTTTTCTGAATCAAACAACACTCCATACATGCCAACTGCAACTTGATGTAGAGGAGGCTTGTCTTGCTTGGCACCTGTGTAGCACACAACAATCAGATGAGAAGCTGAGAGAGCTAATGGCTGCAGAATCAAACATGCCTTTCCTTGATAGCAAAGATAGGATAGAAGCATGGAGTTATCCAGATGAAAGAGGCCAGGGGAACCTGGTGCTTCACCCCATGATTAAAAATAAGTCATAGGTCGATTTGGCCAACAAAATTCTCTAAATTACAAAATTAAAACGGAGGCACGACAACTTTGATTTGTTTGCTTTGACTAATTGGCCCTCCACGCTCTTTGGTGTTTATAGCTTTATCATGGCTCTATCTTTCGCCTTTTTTTATGTGTGTTAACTTGTTGTTGGATGTTTCCATATAAGTTGTCTAGATCCTGGTGTGAACTTCATATATTTATAGCAAAAGTATTCTATGAGAGTTATATGAGGACATTCATTTTTGATTGGTCATAAAGGGAGAAAATTCACATTTTCCTATCAGGAACGAAGTGTTATTGGAGACACATAGGCTACATAACATCAAAATGAACTATTTTTTTCTCTTTCTTAGATTTCTGTAAATTTTTCCATTCACATATGTTGGATATAGATGGAATAGTCTTTTTACGTAAGTTGTTAATGATAAAATTTCTAGCCAGCAGTATATTAATTAGTATGTCCTTTCAGAATATATATTTGTATTAATTATTGTCAATCTTCTGTGGGAAAATAAGACATGTGTAGGCTTTGATAATAGCATGCATCATATCAACCATATACGTGATTAAGCAAAAATAATAATTGAAGCTACAAATTCCTAGCACATATAGCAGATCAAATCTACTTGATTTATACCTTAATACAGTAGAAATATACACCTCATGAAGCTGCCACCGGTGAGTACTCTCTGGCTATAAGATCAAATATCCTATCATGATTATCTCTGATCCTCAGCAGTTCACCTCACGAGTCAACGACTCGCTCATCAACATGTGAGCTCACCGAGCGCCATGTGGCAACAATCTGTAGGTTCCCTTGCTGTTATGGTCGAGACCCCATGTCAAGAGCAGACGTGAGAGGTGGGCAGAAAATAGTAAAATGCATTAATAAATCTTGCAATATGGATCACATTATATTGTTGAAGACGTGGATCACACAATATCTTTATGACTTCATATATATGTTGGGAAACGTTACATGGGAAACAAAAAATTTCCTACGCTCACGCAAGATCTATCCAGGATGATGAACATCTACGAGAGGGAGAGTGGATCTACATACTCTTGTAGATCGCTAAGCGGGAAGCGTTAAGAAACACGGTTGGTGTAGTCGAACATCTTCGCGATCCAAATCGCCGAGCGTCCCGCGATCCAATCACGATCCGTCCCGCAATCCAATCACGATCCGTCCCGCAAACTCATCACGATCCGTCCCGCGATCTCATCACGATCCGTCCCGCGATCTCATCACGATCCGTCCCGTGAACACATCACGAACCATCTCGCGATCTTGTTCACGGTCCTTCCGATCTAGTGCCGAATGGACGGCACCTCAACGTTCAGCACACGTGCAGCTTGATGACGATCTCCACCGTCTTGATCCAGCAAGAGGAAATGGAGAGGGAGAAGAGTTCACCGGCAGCGTGACAACGCTCCGGTGATGGTGGTGGAGCAATTTCGACAGGGCTTCACCTAAGCACTGTGGAAATCCGATCTAGAGGAGCACCGGTGGAACGGGTAGCATGTGGCCATAAAAATTAAGTGCCAAAACCCTAGATATCCACTAGTATATATAGGAGGAGGGAAGAGGAGGCTGCGCCCAAGGGGAGGGCTCCCTCTTGGCTTCGGCCGAACTGGTGGAGGGGGAGTTCTCCTCCAATTGGGAGTCCACCTCTCACACGAGAGGTGGAACTTGGGGAGGACTCCACCCCAATTCGGTTTGGGCCTCTCTCCCATGTGCCTAGGATACCTTGGCCGACCCCACCAGCCCACTAGGGGCTGGTGGGTCGCCACTTTGGCCTATGGGGTGGGTTGGCCCCACTGGTGGACCCCCGGGACCCATTCGTCACTCCCGGTACACTACCGAAAGTGCCCGGAATCTTTCCGGAGTCCAAACACCACCTTCCTATATATCAATCTTCGTTTCCGGACCATTCCAGAACTCCTCGTGACGTCCAGGATCTCATCCGGGACTCCGAACAACCTTCGATCACCATCATACATAACTCTATACTACCGAAACGTCACCAAACCTTAAGTGTGCAGACCCTGCGGGTTCGAGAACTATGTAGACATGACCGAGACACCTCTACGGTCAATAACCAATGGAGGGACCTGGATGTCCACATTGGTTCCTACATATTCTACGAAGATCTTTATCGGTTGAACCTCTATGTTAAGGATTTAGTTAATCCCGTATGATGTTCCCTTTGTTCTTAGGTATGTTACTTGCCTGAGATTCGATCGTCGGTATCTCCATACCTAGTTCAACCTCGTTACCGGCAAGTCTCTTTACTCGTTCCGTAATACAAGATCCCGTGACTAACACTTAGTCACATTGCTTGCAAGGCTTATTGTGATGTTGTATTACCGAGTGGGTCCTGAGATACCTCTCCGTCACACGGAGTAACAAATCTCAGTCTTGATCCATGCCAACTCAACAGACACCCTCGGAGATACCTGTAGAGCACCTTTATAGTCACCCAGTTACGTTGCGGCGTTTGATACACACAAGGTACTCCTCCGATGTCAGTGAGTTGCATGATCTTATGGTCATAGGAACACATACTTTGACATGCAGAAAACAGTAGCAACAAACTGACACGATCATATGCTACGTTTGTAGTTTGGGTCTTGTCCATCACATCATTCTCTTAATGATGTGATCCCGTTATCAAATGACATCACATGTCAATGGCTAGGAAACCTTGACCATCTTTGATCAACGAGTTAGTTCACTAGAGGCATACTAGGGACAGAGTGTTTGTCTATTTACCCACACATGTAATGTGTTTCCATTCAATACAATTATAGCATGGATAATAAACAATTATCATGAATAAGGAAATATGATAATAACTAATTTATTATTGCCTCTAGGGCATATTTCCAACAATATAGTGCACTCCGAACTGTGACTAATTCCACATAGAAGTACGCACCAGCTAGATCAGCTAAATAAACGTAGACATGGGGAAAACTGAATAATATCTGAACTGAGTTTATGCAATGACACCAAGATATGAATGTGCAAGATGGTAATAAAGATGAATCTTTATAAACTGAACGCAACTTGCAGCAATGCAGAGAAGCAGAATTACATCAGTCTAATAACTTAACATTCAAAGAATACATGACTATCAGTACTTGGTTGCTGCTACCACGACTTTCAGTTGTACTCTCCATTGTTATCAATTTATCAGGCAACTGAACCAAGTGGTCATCAGGTAGATTGTGAGTTTTCTCTCAAAAAATTGCAGAGACACTCGTCATGCCTATTGTTTTGCGCAGGCCCTGAAAAAATAAAAACAACAACATCAATCTGTGCGACAACCATTCACACATGATGTCTTGTGGGTACCGACGAAGATCCTGAAATTCATACTCAGCAGAATCAAGTTGACAAACAATTGTAAATCAGTGTTAATGCAATGGGAAATTTTCCGCTTAACCTTGTTGTTGCACAACACACCTGGTGTTAGAGTAAATACAATGTCCATGTAGGATACCCATACCTAGTGAGTTGATGCATGATAGATCAAGCTTAGTAATATATATATACATGTAACTCCCCGTGCATTCTGGCATCAGAAAAAGCAGTAAAGAGAAAAAGGAGCGGCATGCCTCTGCTGCTATCAATCCATCAATTCGTGTTGTGTGTCGGCTTTGTTCTTATCGAGAGGTTCTGCTGAGCGAGTCGATCCGATCAGGGCGCAATGGAAGCGAGGAGGCTGTGCGTACATACATACGTCTATGTGCTTACACGTGCGTGCATGAGCTAGGCGGAAAAACAATCAAGCTGCTTGCCTGTGTGCTTGTGATCTAGCTTTGCATGTACGTGCGTTGTGCTTGTTAGATCATAAACACAGGAACACACACGTGAGGATGGATGCAGTCTCTACTCGGCAGAACACAGGCGAACAGAGAAAACAGAAAAGAGACAGACAGGTTTTGGGACGCGTGCTCCTCTGCGTCTATTCAGCGTTTTTCCTTTTATTCAGTCTAACGACTTTGCTGGTCATGATCCGGTTTTTTCGTGCCATCCCACAGGCAGACCGTGGCCTGCATCTACGAGTTTACAGGGAGAAGAATAAGTAAACTATGACCTACTCAGCCGCAACACAAACACAGTGTGTTTCTGGCGTTATTTAAGCAAACCAAATAACTAACTACTTGACTGGAAAACTGAAGCGTGTCAAGTTTAACACAACAGTGCTCGGTTGAATCACTCCAGCGTTCTCAAAACGTAAAAAAGATTGTGTACATATCAAGTTGTGAAAGGTACCCGTGAGGAGGAATCGGAAGAGGGATTAGTCCTTACCGATGGCGAATATCTAGATATTGATTTATCTATCTCTTCATCCCGATCGACTCTGCTCCCACTCTCCACCACTGCAACTTGATACATAGATGGAGGTAGGGTTCTACAGGAAAGGTTCCCCATCGAAAGAAGAGAAGAGAGAAACGGGAGGGGAGGAGGACCGCCGCCTTTTTTTGGCTGATCTAAAGGAAGGAGAGAATCGTTAGATTGTTTTTTTAGAACAGTCATTAGATATTGGGAAGGGGAGAGTCGTGAGAGATAGGGAAAGAAGCAGAGCATGTTCCGATCTAGGTAGTCATCGGAAGGTCCACCCCATAATAACTCGGACTCACAAAATAAATGGTTCCTAATTTCTAATTAACGCAGGAATTTTTATGAAGTTATCGGAAGATCTACACCGTAATAATTCGGTCCTATACCAGATAAACGGCTCCTAATTACTGATTAACGTGGTAATTTCTAGGGAGTCTCTAATTAGTATAGGTATAGATTGTTCGACATGGCCATAATGGATAAAACCGTTGATGTGGTGCAGCTGCCAATCGCTTGTGTCACGCTGGAACAGTAGTCTCCTATTATAGGAACTGAGAATAGCTCAAGTGGTAAACTGGCATGTTGGTAGATTCAGTCAGTGCTGGAGTTGTTGTTTGAGAAAGGGTGTTCTTTCTTAGATCTAGTTGATCGTTTGTTCTTCGATTGTTCAGTCTTCAATTGTGTCTGCTACAAACATTGTCGTCATTAGCTGCAGGTTTCTTTTGTGTGTGGAAAGTATAGAAGACCCTTGGTATTTGGATTAATCAACCTGCAGAACATATCAAATGCTTTAAAAAATATATCAATATCCATATCTTTTTAATTCCAACTCTAAATGTAACATGTTATATATAAATTTAAAAAAAATATGTAGAATCTGAGTATGATGTTATTTTACCCGTTTACCATTTTAAAAATGCTATTTAGGGTGCAGCCTTAGTCAATAGCGCATGATCCATCTTTTTTTTACTATTATGATCTATCTGTTTTTCATATCGGTGCCGATTTGAATTGAAAATGAATACACTCCAGCAAAACTCATCTGTTTTTCATATCGGTGCCGATTCGATTTGAAAATGAATACTCCAGCAAAACCGTACGAGAGACAAAAATACTACTATAATCATGCGTGCACACGCCTCGTGAAAATCTAAAAAAAAAGCATATTTATCATGCCGAGAGAGAGAGATGTCTTAGACTTGACAACATTCAAACTTCTTATGATTATTTGAACATTGAGCAGGCCACCATGAGTGAGAGTGGAAAGAACGATAAGTGGCAATACGTACAGATGGGATGCCATGTGTTGAAATAAAGGAGTGAACCTATTAGAGTTCAGAGTCATGGTTATTATGTTAGGGGATTGTGGTATATATATTTTCACCCGTTGCAACGCACGGCCTCTTTCGCTAGTAATAATCACAACAAGAAACCAATATAAAGGTCCTTGAACCATGGAAGCTTGAATACGTGTTCTAGAGATAGGCAATTGGTAGTCTATAGAACAGGTCCTAATATTTAATACTACGGTAATCGTGACTCAGGGCCTGTTCTGATCTCTTTCTAACTCCACGAACTCCACGATTCCAGCTTCTCACTCCATGCAGCGAGACAACTCCGTTAGGCAGCGATCCATGGCTTCGATGGCTTCTCCCATCGCACCTATGGGCTGGCAGCATGGGTGGCCTGCCTTAGCGCCATAATGGGCTGGTTGGAGGCAGCCCACCTTGGGTTTTCTTACGGTGATGACTGATCTATCGGCGCCTAAAATATTGTCTATTATACAATAAATGGGCCAATAGGAGTGAAAATATGTTGACACAAAAAATCACACACATTTACTGGCGCACATCTACGGACGGACAAACATAAAAAATGATCGGTGTGGAGAAGAAAGTTCGACACTGATAGTGGATATTCTAGCGGAACCAATTTCTACTGAGTATGTGCATGCTGCAGGATCGTCCTAGGAAATTCGTGATGTAATCGGCAGGTCAACACTATCCATACGGCATATATGTAAAGCAGATTCGTGCTGTAATTGTCCACTCAACAAAATCCATACGGCGTATATGTAGAGCAGATTTGTGGTGTGATTGTCCACTCAACACGATCCATACGGCGTATATGTACAGCAGATTTGTGCTGTAATTGTCCACTAAATACAACATAGTAACAAATTCAGGTGGGTCCTCTTGGGTGCATTTGTTGTCCTCGTCGTTTCGATTGGAGCTCTCTTCTGTGATCTAATTTCACATTTTGCGGATGCGCCGCGCAGAACCACTACATGAGATATTTCTCTTAGTCTCCGGTATGCACAATTGCTTGTAGTTTTTTTTACAGATCCGGTATGCAAATGGTTTGAAGCAGGAAATTCAGGTGGAGATGGCACCCTTTTCATCTTCAGAATAGACTATGCCATGTGACCATATATGCTAACCAATTTAGACCTTTTGAAGCCTTTTAGTTACCATGAAAGTTTTGTGATACAATTTTTAAATTTATATACAAGAGACAAATAATTATTTAAAAGCAAATCTATAGGTAAAAGGAGAAAAAAAATGTGCAGATATAATAATAAACCGTGCAATTACCTAGGTCTATAGATAAACAACGACATGAGATTTTTTTAGCTCTTCATTAAACCATATCTAGCATTGGTAATAAAATTATATGTTAGGATAAGGCATCGCCATGTTGAAAAGTGGAAGCAAATCAAGACGTTTGGATAAAAATTGATGTCATGCATTAATATCTTAGACAATATCTAGCATTGGCATTAAAATTAGATGTTAGGATAAGGCATCACCGTGTTGAAAAGTGAAAGTAAATCAAGATGTTTGGATAAGAATTAATGGCATGCATTAATATCTTAAAAAGTAACAGTGTCACCATTAAGCAAACTTTTCTATAAATACAGATCATGGATGTACGCATTCACATATCAGTTTTAGTTAGGAGGAAAATCACACACTACCACATCGATCGTTATGGCATGGCGCATGAAGAACATCGGCAAAGGACTGTGGGCAGCCACATGGGTGTTGACATGTTTGTGTCTGGTGACGCTGCTTGTCTCGTCATCTGGTACGAATACTTTGGACCCGCACTTCTCCCGATCAAAATGATCCAAGTTAATTTAGTTTTTTGCTTTTGCGACTAGAAGTTAGTTAAGAGTATTGTTAATTTGCATTGTTTTCGGACGTATGCAGAAGAGATGAAATTGGATGCCTGTGAAAAAGATTGGAGCCTGACATGGGACAACAGCTCATGTATACTTCGCGGCACCTGCAACAAGCCCTGTAGAAGAGAGAACTTTGACAGTGGCATTTGCAAAAACCTCATTCATTGCATGTGCTATAGACATTGCGACATTGAATCCATCTAGCCATATATGTGCCATTTTCATGCATGCTCGATCGAAGCTATTGCTATGAGTTTATGCATTATGAATGAAATACATCAATTAATTTAAGCCGCTCTGTCCATCTATCCATGGCATAATAAAGGAATAGATCTTGATGAGGCAGTGTTCATTTGCTACAATATTTTTCCCACTGTTTCGACTGCTCACTAGGTGAGAGGTTGTCCACCAGAATTTTCCATTGAAATTGGCTGAAATGTCTAGGTTTTAGAACATAGGCAGTGACAGAGCCATCCTGTTTCCTAAGCCTGAACAAGTAATTATAGTTTCGTTTGTTAGATGAGCTTAGGCTTCTCGAAAACCGTGACGCAAATCAAACTCACTACCGTCCACAGCCGCTTGGGTGGATTCAACCAATTCAACATAGAGATCAACCCGAACAAGTAAAGCCAAGGGATCATGCCGCCATGCTCCAGGCGATACGTTGTCATGATGCTGGCAGCGCAAGAGGCGGCGCCACCATACATGCGGTGTGACGACATAATCATCCTGCAGAGCACCAGCATCACCCAAGATGTTGGTGAGATCAATTATCAAAAATTGTTCGAGATGGCCATGGGGAATAAGGTGGTTGGAGTGGTGAAACTGCCTATCGCTTATTATCCGACCAGTAGTATTCTCCGCCAAGAACTGAGAATAGCTCAGGTGGTAAAGCGCCAAGTTGGTAGATTCAGTCAGTGCTTGAGTTGATCGTTTCTTCTTTGATTGTTCAGTCTTTAATTGTGGCTGCTACAAACGTGTTGTCAGTAACCTGCAGATTTTTTTTGTCTGTGGAAAGTATAGAAGACATAATAATCCAAACAAGAAACCAATAGAATCATGGAAGCTTCAGTATGTGTTCTAGAGATAGGCAATTGGGAGTCTATAGAACATGTCCTAGTATTGAATACTATGGTAATCGTGACTCTGTAAGAAAAAAAAGAACAAATGTTACCCTACCCATTGCTTGGAAATCACGTAAAATAATCTTGTCTAACAGTAACTAAGAAACGATAGAGAATATGAAGTGTCCAACTTTCTCCTCCACATTATACTCTGTGCACATGTCCTTGACCGCCTAAATGAAAGATGTAAGGTGATGATTTATGTCTTTAGAAACTTATACGCACCTAAAATGTTGTCTATCATACAACGAATGCGTTAATAGGAGTGAAAACTATCTTGACACAAAAAGACACGCGCATTTACTGGCGCACATCTACATAAGGACAAACATAAGAAACGATCGGTGGAGGAGGCCGAATGATACATAGTAAAGACGTAGCCCTCTTACATAGCGGATCCTGAGATCTCAATACCACGCAGAACCTACGCTGCCAAAGAAGAACAAGGTTAGATCAAAGTACAACGCCACTCCGTGCCCTAGCACACCCAGACTCCACGACAACGCCTTCAGGAGTGAGAACGACATAGAGCGTCGCTACTCTCCAGTCCGGAATGGACACGGGTTTTCACCTGGAGCCCGAATATGGAGTGGAGAACCACAACAACGTCTTCAGGAAGACAGCGGCGCCCATCGGTGTCGCGGTCATCGGCGCCAAAGCGCGGAGCTTTCGCTCGACATCTAATCCGTGTCACACAGTAGACCTAGGACAGGCTCCGACTTCCAGATCCGGATCTGGGTACCCCAGACAAGGGCATGCCCGAGCACCGCCGACAAAGGCGTGCCCGAGCCACCAGCCGCTAGACCTCTCGCCACCCATACGACCAAGAGCAGAAGCCACCGCTGCGCCACGAGGCCTGCCGGAGAGAAAATCAAGGAGACCGCCGCCATGACATCCCTGTCACAAAACTCCGCCACCCATCCGCCACACGGCACACCAACCCCGACAGGTAGGGTAAAAGGTTGTCCTTCCACACATAACCCAGCATCAGCCCCCAGATCTGGGTCAGCACTTACACCGTAGGAGGCGTCATTGCTTGCATCCCCAACCAGTCCTCATGGACCTGGGGACATGACCCTAGGACTGCCAACGGCCGCCGCAAAGCCGAGCTTGCATGAGGCCAACTCTGAGATCACCGGTATAGCACGACCTGAATAGTAGGCAGTGTCAAGACAACCACCACAACCCACCGCACCCGCAAGGACAATGCTCATGGGCACATCTCGGGTCGAGTCCGAAGCCCCGAACCTCACCTACCCGGAGAATGGCCCGATCTACCTCGGGCACAAAACCGGACTGCCCAAGCGCAAACCCTAGGTCAGGGGAGCCATCGTCATGTGCAGCCGACCAGCCCCGCCGCCGGCGGCTTCAACCTAAGAGAAGAAAGACTGCCATGCCGCCGCCCCGCGCCACCAGCCAAACGACGTTCACCGCGGCGCCGAAGCCAGCACCAGGCCGCACCTCCGTCCCCACCCACCGCAGCCACAAAGAACGCTCCTTGAGCAGGTACCCTCGCCATCGCCAACCTACAAGACAACGGCTTCCAACCAAGGCCACCGCAGCCCATGTCGCACGATGACCAGATCTGGACGTCGCAGCCCAGACACTCCCAGCCGTCGTCAGTGCCTACCACGCAGCTAGAACCAACGCACCGCCGCTGCCATCATGTGCAGCCACCATGTTTGCGTCGCTCCGGCCCAGGGGAGGACGCCCACACAGCCACCATCGAGCAGCAGGATGCCAGGGTCCCCCGCCACCGGCACCTGTCGGACTTTGTCCTGCCGTACCCTCTGGCGCGGGCGTAGCAGGGGGACATGAGGTGGGGTGGTCGCTCGACGGGATCTAGGTCACCCTTCCCGTCGCTTCGTGAGGGCCACGCGGGAGGGGTCCGGAGGGTTAAGCGCACCTCTAGCACTCCGAAAGTTGGACACTAAAATGGCTTTTGTAGCGGAACCGTTTTCAAATGGGTATGTGCATGCCATATGATCATCCTAGGAGGTCCGTGTTGTAATCTCAACCGTCAACACAATCAATACCGCGTATATGTAGAGCACGTACATTACCAGTATGTACAGGTGTACACGTTGCCCTAGAATTCGTCACTTAGTGGGCCATTTAATCGCTACTCGTAGGCTTGCCGACTCGGATAGCAGATATTATCGTGTTAACTTGTCAGGCCGATTAAATGATCTATCAGTCTGATTAACCAGTCATCCGACCGATTAATCACTACTGGCATGTTAACTTGTTGGCAAATAAAGCCCAATTATTTGGCCCGTAACCCCTCCTGCTCGTAAATAGCTATGGTTTGGACCTAATCTCATGGCTCCCACCACATCTCTCATCCCTTCCCGGCCTAGATGGCGGTTGGCCATGTCCTTGTCAGTGCGACGCCGGTTCCCCTCCTTCCCTATGTGTCGCCGCTTTCTCTCCCGCCCCCCCTTCTGTGCACCGCTACTCCACCTTCTTCCCATGGATGCTTATTGTTTTGTTAATGATTTATCTATTGAGAAAAGGAAACAGTGTCATGCTTCATATTTGCAATGTCGATTTTTTTTTATAGCATTCAAGTTCTATTGAACAAATTCCTCCATACCAAAGTTGCAGCTATTGAGGTCAAAATTCCACCCATTAATGGTTGACCGATCAATCCAGTTAATAGGACGAATCAACGATTAATTGTTACTACCAAGCCGAGCAAGCAGCTAACAGTTAACGATTTTCTCAATATTTGCTGTATATGTACAACACATTAACAAATTCAGGTGGGCCTTCTTGGGCGCATCTGTTGTCCTCATCTTTTCCACCAGTGCTCTCTTTTGGGACCTAATTTCACATTTGGCGTCTACGCCACGTAGCATTACTACATGAGAGATTTTTTACTCTCCGAGGACGATCTGGATGTGAGATCCGTGCGCATGATTCATACAATCCAGCATGCCTTCCGACATATTTCATTGCAAGTATGGCAAAGTAGTTTGCTTAGTAGGTGTTCCCCGTTCCCATCTGCCATGCTTTGCCATTACAGCTCCGTTTGGAATTTCTTAAATCAACAACGCAGGAATATTTTTATTTTCAAATTGGTAGGCACAATTGCTTAGTAGTTTTCTTACAGATCCGGTATGCAAATAGTTATAAGCAGATAATTCAGGTGGGGATGACGCCCTTTTGATCTTAAGAATAGGGTATGCCATGCGCCCATATATGCCAACTTATTTAGACCCTTTGAAGCCTTTAGTTATCATGACAGTTTTGTGCAACAATTTCTAAATTTATATACATGAGAAAAATAAATGTTTAAAAGCAAATCTATAGGTGAAAGGAGAAAATTTTGAACCAACAAATTACCTAGGTCTACAGATAAACACCGGCATGAGCTATTTTAGCTCTTCTTTAAACCATGTCTAGGATTGGCACTAAAATTAGATGTTAGGGTAAGGCATCACCATGTTGAAAAGTTGAAGTAAATCAAGACGTTTGGATAAGAATTGATGACGTGCATTAATATCTTAGACCATATCTAGCATTGGCTCTAAAATTAGATGTTAGGATAAGGCATCACCATGTTGAAAAGTGGAAGTAAATCAAGACGTTTGGGTAATAATTAATGACATGCATTAATATCTTAAAAAGTAACAGTGTCACCATTAAGCAAACTTTTCCTATAAATATAGATCATGGATCTTCGCATACACAGATCAGTTTTACTTAGGAGGAAAATCACACACTACCCCATCGATCGCTATGGCATGGTGCATGAAGAACATCGCCAAAGGACAGTTGGGAGCCAGCAAGGTGTTGATATGCTTGTGGGCCTTTTGGCTGGTGACACTGCTTGTCTTGTCATCTGGTACGAGTACTTCGGACCCGCACTTCTCCGGATCAGAATGATCCAAGTTAATTTAGGTATTTGTTTTTGTGAGTAGAAGTTAATTTAGTTGATTCTTAATTTGTATTGTTTCGGATGTACGCAGAGGATATGGGATCCGATGCCTGTGAGAAACAAATTAGCCAGACATGGTACAACACAACATGTATCGTTCGCGGCACCTGCAACAAGTACTGCCGAAACGAGAACTTTGACAGCGGCATCTGCAAAGAACTCAATTACTGCTTTTGCTACAGGAACTGCACCATGGGATCCATCTAGCCATATATGTGCCATTTTCGTGCGTGCTCGACCAAAGCTATTGCTATGAGTTCATGCATTACGAATGAAATAAATTAATTAATTTAAGCCGCTCTGTCCATCTATCCATGGCATAATAAAGGAATAGATCTTCATGGGGCAATGTTCATTTGCTACAATATTTTTCCCATTGTTTGGAATGCTCACTGGTTGAGAGGTTCTCCATTGAAATAGGCCAAAATGTCAACAGGTTTTCAGCATAGGCGGTGGCGGAGCCAACCTGTTGCTCAAGGGCATATCTAACGCTGACTCTCAAACCGTTCGTAACTATCCGGACCACGCGGTCTGTACCTGTTTTGCCCTTCAAAGCACCTATATCGATTCGCAAGTCGGTCCGGAAGCGTTTTGTCCGGAGACAAAGTGTGTATGGGGGACAGCTGTCACCTCCGCTTCTGACTACCCGGACCCAGACAAATAGCTCACCCGCCTCTCCCATGCTTTCTATTGAATGCCCACGCCGCTTGCCACGCCGCACTCATGTCAGCCCAGAGCATGTAACGGCCGGCATTGATGCCGCGCGATGTGACCGGACATGAGGGTGACACTTCAATGCGGACGTCGCATCCCGAGAAACCAATTTTGGCCATTGCGCCGCATTGAAGCGGGCTCACCGCCCCTTCTCCTAGCTAGGCAGTGGCTATTTAAGCTATGCGTCGACAACACACACATCCACACTCCCCTCCTCGAGCATCGTCCCCCTCCCCCCTCCCCCTCCCCGTCCCTCTCCTCCCCAAGCATAGACCCCCCTTCGTCTCCCCGTCCCTCTCCCCAAGCCCAGTGACGATGCTAAAAGTAGTGGTTTTGTGGTTTTGTGCGCCGGCATATGGAGGCGGTGGAAGTTCCTCGTCAGGCGGATCTTGGTGCTGCCGCCCTCACTCTCCAAGACACTCGGCATCCTTGGCCGACGGGCTCCTCCGTCAGGGAGGAGATAGTCATCTCCTCAGGTGACGAGGAGGACCAGCAGCCGTAGCAGTATCCTCGTCTCTTCGTGGAGACTTCTCTAAGGGAAGAAGAATTCGTCCGTCAAATGCAGATCATGACGGAGCACTCGCTCCGTTAGATTGGCTTGGCGCCACCGTTGTCAATGCACGTCAAGGAGGAGCTACCGTCCGCGACGCACGTTTGCATGAAGCGGGAGCCGGCATTCCCACTACAATGGGTGAAGGACGAACATGCGTCCCCGCTACACAATCGCAACCTCCATATCGTAGGCCGCATCCCACAGTGCATCCACCACATAAAGGACGAGCTGGCGTCGCCCCCACCGCACAGACAATACACCCGCATTGACAGGCCCCGTCGCCGCCACGCCGCAACCGCCGCCCCGTGATGGAGAAGCTGCCGCCTGCGATCATGAAGGCGCGTAGCCGCATCCTCCACTACCTTGTTGGAGGCCGTTATGGCATTGCCTCGGCTCGGAGGTTGTCGTATCCGAGGAGGAGCGCGCGGCAAGGCAGCACACGCAGTATGGCCGGTGCAATGCCGCTCACCACACCTCGTTCACCAAGTCCAACGCGGAGCCGTAATGGGTCTCCAACAACCCGGACCTATCCGCCGTGTGGGCCCTCGACCGCTCTATCACCATCGCTTAGCGACCCCTCCGCCAACCCTGGCAAGGGCAAGGCTGCCGTCTCTCTGGCCCACCACGCAGAAGGAGGTGAAGTAGCTCCTCCACTAGCATCAAGCAGCCGCCGGACAAGACTGCCGCGGCCCTCCGGCGCCCTTCTGCCGCTGGTAGGACGACGACGACGACATGAAGGACAACGGAGGTGCGGCTGGGCAGGGCGGCCGTGCGTACGTGGTGGTCGCCCGGTATAGGGTTAAGTTTTTTTGTTTTTTTAGTTAAACGGTCGAAATATCAACTTTAATAAAATCCGCCATTTTTGCATTAATTTTGTCCGGTATAGTCGAACCATTTTCGAAATGTATACAGATAGCGATGGTTGGCCGGCTTTCTCATCCATGTCCGCGGACTGGGGGATGCGGAAGTAAATTTATGGGTCAGTATTGCAGATGCCCTAAGCCTCAGCAAAGTCTAGCGACGGTAGATGTGTTTAGTGTTTTCCCATCGAAACTATTTCGTCAAACCTTATTTTCTTGTAGTATTTCAACGGAGTTTGCCAGCCGATCAAGCTTGGGAAGCAGCTGGAACGCTCCGGGCTGGGGCTCCGCCATTGAGAATAGCGGTTGTAAGGGATTATATAGAAACCAAAGAAAATAAATGAGCTTAGAGGTCATTTGGTAGCCATCATTTTGAGCCGAAATCATGGAATTCATATTTTGTTCCATACCAAACATGTTTGGCCGTGATGGAATACTCTCCGGTCCATTCTCTTGCATATATCATACTCAAGAAAGCGCATCCTATAGAGGCAAGCATACAAAAGAAAAACTCAATCTAGCTTTCATCTCTTCAGTCAAGCTATAGATTCAAACAGTGTAGAATCATTTTGCAGAAGCCATCAGGCTATTTATCTTTTAAAAAGGATACAGTATTTAATGGCATTTATTCTCTATGTACTCTCTTAGAAAATGTATTTACAGTTTGTACAGGAGAGGCTAAAAGATTTCGGGCAACAAACCTTTATGTTAGCCCGAAATACAAACGGCATTGTCCATCTTCAGAGAGCTCGGATCCGCTGGCTGAAGGAGTTCTTGGCGAATTGGCTTGAGAAGCTGATGAAGGAGCACCAACTGGACACGATCGTTGCACCCGAGCACTATGCTGCCCACCATCTCGCCATTGGCGGCCACCCCGGCATTGTTGTGCCCGCTGGGTACAACGAGAAGGGCGTCCTTTTTGGCATATGCTTTGGCGGGCTGCAAGGATACGAGCCAAGGCTGATTGAGATGACTTATGCTTTCGAGCAGGTTACTAAAGTGGGAAGGCTTAGTCAGGACGTGTGACTTTCTTGAGTACCGATAATGTGGGCAGTGTGACCTTATTTTTAGATGTTCTTATGTATATGTTGTATATATTTACTTTAATAATAAAGCATGTATTGCTTCTCTGATCGTACGTCATCAAAACTACCCTCGAAGTTGGCAAGAATTACCCACCAATTGCATCCGTAAGTGGCAAAAAATGATTCTTTTTTCTTATTTCCTTGTCCCGTTTAGTTCATATAAAGTATTGCCCTTGCATATCAAAGTGAATAATAGAGGAAAACTTTTTAAATCAACCGACAGATTTCGTCGGCGCGTAAGCCGGGTCACCCACGCGACACGTGTCCCATGCGTGCGAGCGAGATCCACTGCCTGCTCCAACCTTATCCCCTCCTCTCCTCCTCTCCTCCGCTCATTCTCCTCCTCTCCTCCGCTCATTCTCCTCCTCGTTCTTTTTCCTCTCCACCATGGCCAGCCTCCAAGCTCCGTCTGCTGCTACTCAAGGTCCCGACGTCCAAGTTCCGTCCGCCGGGGGCGGCAATGGAGCGTCGTCGGAGCTGCACTGAAGCATCGCCGGAGCTGCACTAAAGCCGCCGGAGCTACAACGAAGCGTCGCCGGAGCTGCACTAAAGCGTCGCCGGAGCTGCACTAAAGCCGTCGGAGCTGCACTGAAGCATTGCCGAAGCTGCATTGAAGCTCCGCCATGGACCGCAGAGCGCTGCATCGCAACACCCGTCGCCGTCGGCGCTGCATCATGGCATCCGTCGTCATCTCCGGCGCTGCAACGCATCATCCCTCGCGCTGCTTGCAGCTTCCGCCGTCATCACCGTTCCGCCATGGCCGCCGCGCGCTGCGATGCAGAGGAAGGAAGCGAAGAAGCGTTGACCCATCCAACGGTTTAGGCAGGATGGATCGGACGGCAGTGGACCCGACTGATTTCCCGAGGAAATCAGCCGGATGATTTGTAGCACCCGCCGTGAATAATAGCCCGACTGGCTGGGGCCATGCTCTTCCATTCGGGAGACCCAAGTTCGAGTCTTGATGCTCTCCATTTTTCAGCCTTTTATTCTCTGAATTTGTGTTGGCGTAATATAGAACTCTCTCGCTCGAGGGCTGCACAGTGTTGTAATTCGGTTCAGCTATTCTTTGTTTAACTTTTTCAAATTTTTTTGGCAGATTCAAGTACTTTCTAAAATATTCATATCTTTCAAATATTAACATAAAACTTTACATGTTACATATGGAAATCGCTCAGAAAAATGTGTAGATTCCAAATATGCAATTATCTTGCATGTTAATTATTTATAAACAATAATACTTTTCTTTATATGGGGTATTTGAAAATTGTCTATATATATGTTTCCTGCACATTTAAATTGACTAGATTGGATACTTTCATGCACTCACAAAATCTATTCCTGGTTCAATAGGGGATGTTCATTTCTACCGATTTAAAATTCCTAGCCAGCTTTTGTTCCTTTTTAACGAAAAACTACTAGCCATATTTTGTTCTTTTTCAAAGAAAAACTACTCGCTAGCTTAGTGGTATACATATACGTGCAGAAATATATGTCTCCATGTCGTTGTGTATGGTGGGTTGGCCGCCGCCTTTACTAGCTAGCTTAGTGATATATATGTATGTGTAGAAACATATGTCTCCACGTCGCTCTGTACAGTGGGTTGGCCGCCGCCTTTGCATCCGAGCGCCCACCAATATGAAGGAGTTGATGGTCGGCTACAAATGATGTGGACTGAAAAGGAGCAATTTTGGATTCGGGGGGAGGGGGGGGGGGGGGGGGGGGGCGCAAGGGAGCTATGATCTCGAGTTCGCATAAATCACAGTATCAGGAGGCGATTGGAAGGGGATGAGGTCTCGACCAGACTATCCCGATCTAACCTAACACAAACAAGCATGTTTTGCAGATTTTGGTGTTATTTTTACTTTTAAATTTGTTCATAATATTATTTCTTCAAATTTATTAATAATGTTATTCCTTCAAATTTCACTTTAAAATTCAAAAGGAAATAATAAGCTGAATTAAGTAGACTCGGGGACCATATCTCATGTTCTAAATAGACATTGTTTGACATGTTGTTCATTGTTTTGAAGTTGACTATTCATGACGAATGACCATTGGCCATGATGTTAAAGTAGAGGGCGTAGACTTATCTATGAAGGGTCAGAAGAATGCTTATCACATTAGAGACTTATGTTATTGTTTGATCTCCCGTTACAACGCATAAAATTTCGCCAATTCAGAAAATGTTCATCAATGGAAAAATATCTTAAAATTTCAAAAACTGTTCATAACCTACAAAATAGTTTATTCATTCAAAAAATGATCATGCATTACAATTTTTTTTTAATTTAAAAAATGTTCATGAATATCAAAAATTGTTCTATCAATTTTCCAAAAAAATTGTTCGTTGATGCTAGAAATGTACGCCGATTCAAGAAAATTGTCTAATTTTTTCACAATTTTTAAAAAATATTTGCAAATATTATTAAATGTTCATGAATTAAAAAATATTCTTGATTTTAGAAAATAGTCATGAATTCACAAGTGGTCACGAATTTGAAAAATGTTCACACTTTGAAATACGTGCATGAGTTTAAAAAAATGTTTATGATTTCACGGAATTAAAAGTGATAGTGTATCTTAGTGACGCAGCAAATTTTGTTGATGACAATTGGAGATTATGATTTTTTTTCTTTCGTTGCAACGCATCGACTTTTTTGCTATTGTTACTTATGAAACTAAACTTCCATAAGCAAGTACTTTTGCGGTACTAGTCCAAAATGCTATGGCGAGCTATATGGATATCCAACAAGTTTTATCGAACTGGCCTATATACACCAAGTGATTTTACATATTTTTCTGGTACATGTCCTTGAACATAAATGACGTATAATTAGACTTATGTAGGCGAGCCCATTTACAGTACTCCCTGCAGTCTGGTGTATATGTCTCACTAGTAATTTATATTTATATTCCGAAACACCACGGAAATAAGGCCCGCTAGAATTTAAGAGGTGAATTAATCGCTATATTTTTCTAGTAATTAATCGGTATAGGTGGCTCTCTCACGGGAGACCCTATTTAACGCATTCTGCATCCAAAAGATGTCCCTTCGCACAGGAACCGCGCGACTGGGGCGGCCCATTGAACTAGCCCGATGTGTGGGTAAATATAAAAGAACGCCCGACCAGGCATTCGAACTACAGACCTCCAGTTTGCTAATCCATTATGCTAGACACCCCATCTACTAAACCTTCGTGAGAAATTTCTGGGTGCAAAGTCAAATGAACTAAAAACATCAGCGTAAAATTTAGCAGTACTTAAAAACTGTAAACACTTTTGTGAAATTAAGAATATATTTTGGCAAACACGAGCCAAATTTCAAATTTCCGAAAATCTTTTGCAACTGCGAATAAATTTTAAAATCCCGAACATTTTCTGAATTCGTAAAATAAATTGAAAAAAAAATCATATTTCGAAAGCAAAAACATTTCTATGCGCAAACATTTTTAAAATTTTCCAAACTTTTTTGTGTAAAACGTGAATAATTTCCAAATTGCAGTACATATTTAGAAAACGCCAAAAATAATAATTGGTGAGCACAATTTGAAAATGTGTACTATTTTTGAAATGCAGACAAATATTTTGAATCTTAGGAAATTTTGAAAATCCTGAAGATTTTTTGCACACGTGAACAAAACTTGAAAATGGAAACATTTTCTGTAATACATGAACAAATTTTCAAATTCCACGATATTTTTGGAAAACGCAAGTATTTTTTAAACAGACGAATAAGTTTTGACACCATGTACTAGTGTTGAAATAAAGAACGAAATTTTGAACCTGAGAACAACCTTAAAATCTCGAAGATTTTATGTATATGTGAACAAAACATTGAAAATGGAAACATTTCTTAAAACTTCATTTTTTCTAAAAAACATGAAATAAATAAATTATAGAACATTTATTGAAAATGCAAACATTTTATAAATTTTTGAGTAAAATTTGAAATTGGCTACAACTTTTCGAATACAGAGCAAAGTTGTTTTTTACGCGAAAACATTTTAAAATGTCAACATTTTCTTAAAATTGTTGTGTAAAATTTGGTAAAAAGGAACATTTTCTGACAATAGCAGATTTTTTATATGTAAAAACGTAAAAAATGTGAAAGTTTTCTGAATTTGCGAACAAAAATTGAAAAATGAACCATTTTTCGATTTTTCTGATTTATGAACAAAACTTTAAAATGCGAACATTTTATGAATTTTGAAACATGAATACATTTTGAATATTTGAACAAATTTTTGAAAAAAACATATTTTAGTTTGGGAACACTTTTAAAAAGAAGAACACTTTTTATAATTTTGAACATTTTTTGAATATAAGCGAACCATTTATGAAATTTCCGAACTGAAATTTGAAAAGAGAAACATTTACTGAAAAAACGACCAAAATATGACAATTATAAAAATTCAAATAGAAAAGAGGAAGAAGAAAGAAAAAAGACAGAAAAAAGAAAGAGAAAAATAAAAAATAACATAAAAGAAAGTAAAAACTAAAAATAAAAAAGGAATACAAAAAGAAGAAAAACTGGCTTAGGAACCTTCTGGAAGGTTCGTTAAACCTGAAAAAAACCCGGGTAGGAACTTTTGTAATAGGTACCTAAAACCAGTATTGTTGGAATGCGTAACAGGCGGGCCCACATGCGAGCGCTCCGTCGATAGGCTGTGTGCAACCCCAACTATTTGCCGCAGAGAGCGGCAAATAGGGTATTCCCTCTCTCTCCCTGCAAGAGTTACTCCTGGTCGTAGCGACGTGCTCGCAGCTCCTTTTTTTTGGTTGATTGCAATTGTGAACGAATGTACACAGCTCCTTTTGGGTGGGCCTCAATGGCGTTTCGGTTGTCATCCTTAAAAGCAGGAATTAATTAAAAGATGAATCAGTAACACCACATATGCCTAAACTTGACAAGAAAAGTCAATTTGGTCATCAAACTTGTGGTATACATTGAACGGGTGACAGAACTTGGTTTCAGCATGCATCTACGATGCTAATAACGGTTTGTATACGCATAACGTGCTGATGAGGCACATGGTGTGGGACCAAATGTCAGCGACCGGAAGGCAGGGACGGGCGTGTACCCTGATTGTTTTTGCGAAAAACACCCTGGGATATTATTCTTTCACAAAAAGCCCCTCTGTTACTTTCTTAAAATAATCCTGAAACATCACTATGAAAATTGGGCCCTACCCGCTAGGCATGTTACAACACAGAGAAATTAGGACGCAAAATGTAGCAACGCCCGGCCCATACAGACTAGCCACCACACCACGTATCGCTTGTTGTACGAGTTCGGTGACTCCTGTTATCACATTGATGCAACGGTGCAGGGGATGGGCAGGACCCGTGGAGACTCACTGTCATATATGGAGAGGCCCAAGCACCGCTTCGACACCAAACATGGGATTTGATGAAAGGGATAGCAACTTGGAATGCTCTTCCATGGTCGTGTGTAGGCGATTTTAATGAAGCCTTCCGAGATGCGGTTGATGTTTGCATGCTCGTGGATTGAGGCTATCAAGGCCGTTTCTGGAGTTTTGAGAAAAAAAGTCACAGGCGGGTCGCGCGTTGGCATCCTCCTGCTGGTGCGCCAGGTTCCCGTTGGCATCGTTGAGCCATCTCTCGGCCGCGTCCTCTGACCGGAGGCTGATCTTGCTAAATTTTGCGAGCACACGGGGAAACAACACTTGGCCCAGGAATTTCGATACGAAGTGATGTGGGAAAAGCATGAGAACTGGCTCGCAGGACTTCGGTTTCGCCTCGCCATGGGGTGGGCGATTTCCGCGATAACTGCTAAAGATCTCCAAGGACCTTATGGTGTTACTAGTGCAGAACAGGTCTATAGTCACGGATCGTAAGGGCGTCGAACCGGTACTAAAGGGTGAGGACTAAATCCTACCTCCTTTAGTGTCAGTTCAACACGGCCCGTCACCAAAGGCCCTTCACGTGACATCCGACGGCGCCGTGGGCTGGGGAACCTTTAGCCCCGGTTGGTGTTACCAACCGGGACTAAACTTATTTAGTTTTTTAAGTTTTATTTTATTTTTTCTTTTCATTCTTTAGGGGTTTATGAATTAATTATGGTTTAATTTTCTTTTTAATTATTTTTATTTCAAACATATCTTACGTCACTACGTACATACTGTACACATGTTGTGCATGCGCACATATATAAATATAAATATAATTTCTCATGGAACCGCGATCATATATATACAATTTCTCCTACAATTTGAGAATCATTACATATATATATATATATATATATATATGCAGGCCCCACAGAAATTCAGCTAATCCATGGAGATCTTGTAACACTACAGGAATCTGAAACTTTACCGTCTGTCATGGCTGACGGCAAAGGGTGGAATACCGGATGGCAAAGCCAACTAGACGGCAAAAAAATATCCGGTGAAGAGGTTATTTGCCGTAAGCTTTAGTAAGGCGGACGGCAAAGAATCTTTGCCATGGGTGGGCTGACGGCAAAAAAAATGGGACGGCAGATCCGCAAATGCTCCCGTCAAGTGCTAACGGCAGGTTGCTGGGCCCACCTTCTGTTTGCCGTCTGCCCTACCCCCTTTGCCGTCAGCCATGGGTGGGCCGACAGCAAAGGGGCACTGACAGCCTCTCTCTCCCGCCACCTTTGCCGTCAGCCCAACCCCCCTTTGTCGTCAGCCCACCCCCCTTTGCCGTCAGCCGTGTTCTAGGCCGACGGCAAAGGGGCGCTCCCAGCGTGGTTCAGCCAGGCTGTTTTGAGACTTTGCCGTCTGCCCTAGGGCCTTTGCTGTCGGTGGGCGGACGGCAAAGACTCAAAACAGCCCCCCTGTATTTTACTTCCTATTATATCCAGCAATTTTCACAATAATCAGGATATATATATATATATATATATATATATATTTGACATAAATAATTTTGTTTCCGTACTTATAACCATATTAAAATAATCAGGATATATATAATACATACATACTATGCAAGTTGCATCCGTACCAAACCATATATTACACCAATTTCATCCATGCATACAAAGTTTCATATATATCCATATACTACAATAGTTTCAATCAAAGCTTCCGTGAAGCCATGGTAGAAGAAATCATATTCAAGCATTCCATCAATATAATCCAAGCTTCCCGTGAAGTGAATGTAATCTGCAAAATGGCAAATAAGAAAGTTAGAAGAAGACTAGATAAAGAAGAGAAGTATAGGTTATTTCGGAGAGAACTTAGCTAAGTATAGGCCATTTAATAGCTAAGTTAGGTGGAATAGGTCATCTTGGAGCTACATAGCCTTATTATGTCATTTAGGAGAGAACTTAGCTAAGTATAGGTCATTCTAGAGCTAACTTGGATAAAATATGTCATTTTGTAGCGAACTATGATTATTAATCCATTTTGAGCTTATTATGTCATTTTGGATCTAAATTAGTCATTTCAATGAGCTAACCAGGGTTCTTATGATGTTTAACTAACTAAGTTAATTATGTCATTTTGGAGGATAATTAGCTAACTATGTCTTTTTTGGGGAAAATAAGCTACGTAGCAGAAGAAAGATAAGAAGCAAGAAGAGAAGAAGAAGGAGAAGAAAAAGAAGAAGAAGAACAAGGAGGAGGAGGAGGAGAAGAAGGAGAAGGAGAAGGAAGAGGAGAAGAAGAAGAAAAGAAGAAGGAGGAGAAGGAGCTTCTCTCTTCCTTCTTCTCCTTCCTCTCCTTCTTCTTCCTCCTTCTCCTTCTTCTTCTCTTCTTCTTCATCCTTTTCATTTTTCCACTTTCTTCCCCTCTTGTCCTCTTGTTCGGGCTAAATTAGCTAATTATGTCTTTTTGGAGTTAATTATGTCATTTTGGTGGATAATTAGTAAGTATAGGACATTTTTTATTAAATAGGCCATTTTGGAGCTAACTAAGCTAATTATGTCATTTAGGTGGAAGCCAAAGCTAAGTATAGGCCATTCTAGAGCTAACTTGGGTAAAATATGTCATTTTGGAGCCAGCTATGATTATTAAGGCATTTTGGAGCTAAATTGGCTAATTATGTCATTTAGGTGGAAGCCAAGCTAAGTATAAGTCATTCTAGAGCTAACTTGGCTAAAATATTTCATTTTGGAGCCAACTATGATTATTAAGGCATGTTGGAGCTAAATTGGCTAATTATGTCATTTAGGTGGAAGCCAAGCTAAGTATATAATATTCATGAGCTAACCAAGGTTCTTATGCCATTTTGAGCTTATTATTTCATTTTCGAGCTAAATTAGTCATTTTAGTGAGCTAACCAAGGTTCTTATGATGTTTTCACCTAACTAAGCTAATTATGTCATTTTGTAGGATAATTAGCCAATTTAGTCTTTGTTGGATGAGTGTAAGCTACGTAGAAGAAGAAAGAGAAGAAGCAAGAAGAGAAGAATAAGGAGAAGTAAAAAAAGAAGGAGGAGGAGGAGGAGAAGGAGAAGGAGAAGGAGAAGGAGAAGGAACAGGAGAAGAAGAAGAAAAGAAGAAGGACAAGAAGAAGGAGAAGAAGGAGGAGAAGAAGGAGAAGTATAGGTTATTTCGGAGAGAACTTAGCTAAGTATAGGCCATTTAATAGCTAAGTTAGGTGGAATAGGTCATCTTGGAGCTACATAGCCTTATTATGTCATTTAGGAGAGAACTTAGCTAAGTATAGGTCATTCTAGAGCTAACTTGGATAAAATATGTCATTTTGTAGCGAACTATGATTATTAATCCATTTTGAGCTCATTATGTCATTTTGGATCTAAATTAGTCATTTCAATGAGCTAACCAAGGTTCTTATGATGTTTAACTAACTAAGCTAATTATGTCATTTTGGAGGATAATTAGCTAACTATGTCTTTTTTGGAGAAAATAAGCTACGTAGAAGAAGAAAGACAAGAAGCAAGAAGAGAAGAAGAAGGAGAAGAAAAAGAAGAAGGAGGAGGAGGAGGAGGAGGAGGAGGAGGAGGAGGAGAAGGAGAAGGAGAAGGAAGAGGAGAAGAAGAAGAAAAGAAGAAGGAGAAGAAGAAGGAGAAGGAGCTTCTCTCTTCCTTCTTCTCCTTCTTCTCCTTCTTCTTCCTCCTTCTCCTTCTTCTTCTCTTCTTCATCCTTCTTTTCATTTTTCCTCTTTCTTCTCCTCTTGTCCTCTTGTTCGGGCTAAATTAGCCAATTATGATTTTTTGGAGCTAATTATGTCATTTTGGAGGATAATTAGGTAAGTATAGGACATTTTTTATTAAATAGGCCATTTTGGAGCTAACTAAGCTAATTATGTCATTTAGGTGGAAGCCAAAGCTAATTATAGGCCATTCTAGAGCTAACTTGGGTAAAATATGTCATTTTGGAGCCAACTATGATTATTAAGGCATCTTGGAGCTAAATTGGCTAATTATGTCATTTAGGTGGAAGCCAAGCTAAGTATAAGCCATTATAGAGCTAACTTGGCTAAAATATTTCATTTTGGAGGCAACTATGATTATTAAGGCATTTTGGAGATAAATTGGCTAATTATGTCATTTAGGTGGAAGCCAAGCTAAGTATATAATATTCATGAGCTAACCAAGGTTCTTATGCCATTTTGAGCTTATTATTTCACTTCGAGCTAAATTAGTCATTTTAATGAGCTAACCAAGGTTCTTATGATGTTTTCACCTAACTAAGCTAATTATGTCATTTTGTAGGATAATTAGCCAATTTAGTCTTTGTTGGATGAGTGTAAGCTACGTAGAAGAAGAAAGAGAAGAAGCAAGAAGAGAAGAAGAAGGAGAAGTAAAAAAAGAAGAAGAAGGAGGAGGAGGAGAAGGAGAAGGAGAAGGACAAGGAGAAGGAGAAGGAATAGGAGAAGAAGAAGAAAAGAAGAAGGACAAGAAAAAGGAGAAGGAGGAGAAGAAGGAGAAGTATAGGTTATTTCGGAGAGAACTTAGCTAAGTATAGGCCATTTAATAGGTAAGTTAGGTGGAATAGGTCATCTTGGAGCCGCATAGCCTTATTATGTCATTTAGGAGAGAACTTAGCTAAGTATAGGTCATTCTAGAGCTAACTTGGATAAAATATGTCATTTTGTAGCGAACTATGATTATTAATACATTTTGAGCTTATTATGTCATTTTAGATCTAAATTAGTCATTTCAATGAGCTAACCAGGGTTCTTATGATGTTTAACTAACTAAGCTAATTATGTCATTTTGGAGGATAATTAGCTAACTATGTCTTTTTTGGGGAAAATAAGCTACGTAGAAGAAGAAAGACAAGAAGCAAGAAGGGAAGAAGAAAGAGAAGAAAAAGAAGAAGAAGGAGGAGGAGGAGGAGGAGGAAGAGAAGAAGAAGGAGAAGGAGAAGGAAGAGGAGAAGAAGAAGAAAAGAAGAAGGATAAGAAGAAGGAGAAGTAGCTTCTCTCTTCCTTCTTCTACTTCTTCTCCTTCTTCTTCCTCCTTCTCCTTCTTCTTCTCTTCTTCTTCATCCTTCTTTTAATTTTTCCTCTTTCTTCTCCTTTTGTCCTCTTGTTCGGGCTAAATTAGCTAATTATGCTTTTTTGGAGCTAATAATGTCATTTTGGAGGATAATTAGGTAAGTATAGGATATTTTTTTATTAAATAGGCCATTTTGGAGCTAACTAAGCTAATTATGTCATTTAGGTGGAAGCCAAAGCTAAGTATAGGCCATTCTAGAGCTAACTTGGGTAAAATATGTCATTTTGGAGCAAACTATGATTATTAAGGCATTTTGGAGCTAAATTGGCTAATTATGTCAATTAGGTGGAAGCCAAGCTAAGTATAAGCCATTGTAGAGCTAACTTGGCTAAAATATTTCATTTTGGAGCCAACTATGATTATTAAGTCATTTTGGAGCTAAATTGGCTAATTATGTCATTTAGGTGGAAGCCAAGCTAAGTATATAATATTCATGAGCTAACCAAGGTTCTTATGCCATTTTGAGCTTATTATTTCATTTTCGAGCTAAATTAGTCATTTTAATGAGCTAACCAAGGTTCTTATGATGTTTTCACCTAACTAAGCTAATTATGTCATTTTGTAGGATAATTAGCCAATTTAGTCTTTGTTGGATGAGTGTTAGCTACGTAGAAGAAGAAAGAGAAGAAGCAATAAGAGAAGAAGAAGGAGAAGTAAAAAAAGAAGAAGGAGGAGGAGGTGGAGGAGGAGAAGGAGAAGGAGAAGGAGAAGGAGAAGGAGAAGGAATAGGAGAAGAAGAAGAAAAGAAGAAGGACAAGAAGAAGGAGAAGAAGGAGGAGAAGAAGGAGATGGAGCTTCTCTCCTCCTTCTTCTCCTTCTTCTCCTTCTTCTTCCTCCTTCTCCTTCTCCTTCTTCTTCTCTTCTTCTCTTCTTCTTCTTCTTCCTTCTTTTCATTTTTCCTCTTTCTTCTCCTCTTGTCCTCTTGTTCGGGCTATATTAGCTAGTTATGCCTTTTTGGAGCTAATTATGTCATTTTGGAGGAAAATTAGGTAAGTATAGGTCATTTTGGAGCTAATTAAGCTAATTATGTCATTTAGGTGGAAGAGAAGAAGAAGGAGAAGGAGAAGAAGAAGGAGAAGTAAAACAAGAAGAAGGAGGAGGAGGAGGAGGAGTAGAAGGAGAAGAAGAAGGAGAAGGAGCTTCTTCTCCTTCTTCTTCCTCCTTCTCCTTCTTCTTCTTCTCCTTCTTCTCACCAAACATACCATTATCGTCATCACGACGGTGAAGCACGGTGGCTCTGGCTTGTTTACCTGGAGAAGGCTGCCCTGGAGAAGGCTCCACTATAGAAGGGTCGTGCGATGCGTTTCGGGAGATATTCTGCACCAAACATCGTTTGCAATGTGTCGTTAGCATGATGACACTCTTAAGATCACTGCATTGAAATGAAACTCACCGTCCCCTCCATGTTAATGACTGGCATCGCCGGAGGGACTTGGCCGGTCTTCTCGCACATAGACTGTACATTTGGTTTCGACAAGTCAAACTTTTTTAGTTATTAATGAAATGGACATTAAAATGCAAGATTTGAAATAATATGAAGAAGAAACTCACCACGAAGAGCTCGTACATGGCCCTGTTAGACGCATCATTCCGTGCCCTCTCCGCCTCCAGCAATGCAGTCGTCCTCTCCTCCAGCTCCTTCATCTCCTTATCCTTCTCCGCCAAAGCCGCCTGCATTGCATCTCTCTCTTTCAGAATAGCAGCCTGCAACAGAACTCGTTGTTAGCATTGTAATCATATTGGCTCCCACGCACAACATAATGTGCAAAGATAGTTGAGTCCATTAAACTAACCTCAATGGCGAGCTCGACTGGCCGTGGACAAGGTGTTATCTCAGGACAGGAGCTCATTTGGCATGCTTTTATCTGCCGGAGAGTGCTAGGACAACATATAAGGCCGTCTCCAATGGCGATTTAGCCATGGGGCCTCCCGTTGCCAGCTATCATCACCAGGTCTGGATCAATACGCCCCTTGCTCGGGTTAAAGTCCTCCCCTTTCCTCGCCTTCCCGTGATCTCTGTACTTCACGAGATTGTGGTGGGAGAAGATGTTGGTGAAGTTTTCTGGATGCTCAAGGTCAGACTCAGAGAATTCCTTGACCTTCTTGTACGAGGCAGTATGGTCCATCGCATACAGTTCGTACATCTGTGGCACCTTCGTCTTATTGTGATACGCCTAAAAGAGAGTCAGAGAGGAAACTTGTGTCGCCTGTTGAGCCGTAATATAGACATCGGGAACATCTAAGTGGGTGTTTTGGTTGATTTCTACTAGTCCTATATGTTCATGAGTCCTTCAAGTCTCCCTCAGCTCAAACCAATAACATTTGAAGACTACGACGGTCGGTGGGTTTTCACCATAGAATAGAAGTTCATAAATTGCTTCAACTCTTCCATAATACTCGGTGCCTCCTTCGCCGATAGCATAGACAGAACAATTTGTAGTCTTTAGGTTGAGCATAGATAGCTCTTTGCCAAAGGTACGAAAGTGATACCCGTTGATGTTGTATTTGTCAAATGAACGGACCTTATAGTCAAAACCATTAGCGACTTGTCTCAACTCGGCGTCCATAGACTCTGCATCAACCTACAAGTTTAATACGAAAGAATGGATGCATTAGCCGCAAATTAGACCAAGAAATCAAATGGACCATTAATGGTAATTAATTACCCTTTGTTTGAACCAAGAGATGAAACCGGGATAGTCGCCTCCATGCTTTGCAAGAAGCTCATACTCTTCGACGGAATCCTTTTCGATGACCGCTCCATCCGAGAATTCGGCAACGTATGGAATATATAAAATATACAGGAATAAGAGTAGTTGAAAGGAATTAGAAGTTGTGGAACAATAATTTACCGAGAACTTACTCGATGTACGGCCGAACTTCTGTTAGGTTGGTGAAGATATACAATGAAATGGTCCGCCATTCTTCGACATCCAACGATTTCCCTTTCGAAGCACCGGATGGTGCGAGCTTCCCTTTGAATAGGCTAAGGTTGGATCGACCTTTTTTTGGATCGTCATCATTGTACCAAGGCTTCGGGTTATGCAAATGATGATTTTTGGCTTTGTAGTGTGCTGTCACGAAGTTTGCCGCCTCCTCAGTAATGAATGCCTCGGCCATCGATGCTTCAATTCTACGTGTATTTTTACACTTAGCTCGAAGCGTCTTCTGCATCCTCTCAGTTGAGAAGCACCATCGATTTTGAACGCCCCCCCCCAATCATGCCTCGGTCAGGAGATGCAAAATCAAATGCTGCATTGGATTAAAGAAGCCCGGTGGAAAGATCTTTTCTAATTTGCGGATCAACTCCGGTGCCAACTCTTCCATTTCATCTAGCACGCCAGGCGATAGTTCTTTCGCACAAAGAGAACGGAAGAAATAGCTCAGCTCTACCAGTACTAGCCATTCATCCTCAGGGATAAAGCCACGCAACATCACCGGCATTACCCGCTCAATCCATATGTGCTAATCATGACTCTTGAGACCAAATATTTTCAATTTCTCAAGACTCGCTCCCCTCTTTAGATTCGTAGCATACCCATCGTGGAACATCAACCACATTTTCACCCACAATAGCATTTCCCTCATAGCTGGCCTTTCAGGATTGAACCATGCCTTTGGCTTCGCTATGCTTTGCTTTCCTTTCCGTTGTCGCAAGTTTTGTAACGGTCTATCACATAGAGCCTCCAGGTCGATTCTAGCCTTAGAATTATCTTTTGACTTCCCCTCTATGCCGAACAATGTACCAAAAATGGCCTCCGCAATATTCTTTTCAGTGTGCATCACATTGATGTTGTGTGGGCAAAGGAGGTCTTTAAAGTAAGGCAGATCCCACAAACATATCTTGTGAGTCGAGGCGTGTTCTGTATTATACCCTTTGAAATACCCTGGACGATCTGGATCCAGCTCGAGAGCGTTTATCTGATCCAGGATCTGTTGCCTGTCAACGCAACTGGTGCAGTGTTTTTGACAACTCTACCTTTGATGAAATTCTTCTTGTCTCTTCTGAACTTATGTACAGGATCCAGGAATTGTCTATGCATGTCGAAGCAAGAATACTTGCGACAAGGCTGCAGCCAACAGAACTGAAGAGCTGCCTTGCATGTGGTGCACGGGAACCTTCCATGCACACACTAGCCAGAGAATAGCGCAAACGCCGGATAATCATGCGTCGAGTACATGTACCACACATGCATTTTGAAATTTGTTTTGGTAGCGGCGTCGTAGGTCTTGATCCCATTATCCCAGGCTTCTTGCAACTCATCCTTAAGCGGCTGCATGCACACATTCATATTCTTCCCCGATAGTTGGGCCCTGGAATTATCAACGTGAGGAAAATGTTCTTTCTTTTCATAATCTCTCCGGGTGGGAAATTGAGTGGGATGACAAATACAGGCCAACAACTGTATTGTGCTGCCATCATACCATACATATTGAACCCATCCGTGCTGATGGCAACTCTTGGATGCCTTGGATCTTCCGATTTATCCTTATGTAATGCATCGAAGTGCCTCCACGCAAAACCATCTGAAGTGTGTACCAGCATCTTGTTCCCATCCGCATCTAGTTCGGTTCTTTTGCCCAATTTGTGGCATGTCATCTTGTTGGAAATATGCCCTAGTGGCAATAATAAATTAGTTATTATCATATTTCCTTGTTCATGATAATCGTTTATTATCCATGCTATAATTGTATTGATCGGAGACTTAAATGCATGTGTGGATACATAGACAAAACCATGTCCCTAGTATGCCTCTAATGGACTAGCTCCTTGACCAAAGGATGGATAAGGTTTCCTAACCATGGACATGGGATGTCATTTGATAACGGGATCATGTCATTAGGAGAATGATGTGATGGACAAGACCCAAACTACAAATGTAGCATATGATCGTGTCAGTTTATTGCTACTGTTTTCCGCATGTCAAAGTATATGTTCCTATGACCATGAGATCATGCAACTCACGGATATCGGAGGAGTGCCTTGTGTGTATCAAACGTCGCAACGTAACTGGGTGACTATAAAGGTGCTCTACAGGTATCTCCGATGGTGTCTGTTGAGTTGGCATGGATCGAGACTGGGATTTGTTACTCCGTGTGACGGAGAGGTATCTCAGGGCCCACTCGGTAATACAACATCACAATGAGCCTTGCAAGCAATGTGACTAATTGTTAGTTGCGGGATCTTGTATTACGGAACGAGTAAGGAGACTTGCCGGTAACAAGATTGAACTAGGTATGGAGATACCGATGATCGAATCTCGGGCAAGTAACATACCAAATGTTTCTCTCGAAAGAATTGAGTGGGAGGAAGATAGAACTTGATGAGGTTGTTAAACCTTTGTTCAACCAGAGAGTAGCACAGCGCAGAAAGATGTTTCTGTGAAGCCTACCTTAGTTGAAGAGGAAGTTAATGATGATGATCATGAAGCTTCAGGATCAAGTTACTATCGAACTTCGTAGGTCGACAAGGATGTGTACTGCTCCTAAGTGGTACGACAACCCTGTCTTGGGAGTAATGTTGTTGGACAACGATGAACCTACGAGCTATGGAGAAGCGATGATGGGCCCGGATTCCGACAAATGGTTGGAGGCCATGAAATCCGAGATAGGATCCATATATGAAAACCAAGTATAGACTTTGGTAGACTTGCTTGTTGGACGGCAGGTCGTTGAGTACAACTGGATCTTTAAAATGAAGACAGACACTGATGGTAAATGTCACCATTTGTAAAGCTCGACTTGTTGCAAAGTTGTTTGTGACAAGTTCAAGGAGTTGACTGCGATGAGAGTTTCTCACTCGTAGCGATGCTAAAGTTTGTTGGAATTGTGTTAGCAGTTGCTGCGTTTTCAATTATGAAATCTGGCAGATGGATGTCAAAACATCGTTTCCTTAACGATTTACTTGAGGAAAGGTTGTATGTGATACAACCAGAAGGTTTTGTCAGTCCTAAGGATGCTAAATGGTGTGCAAGCTTCGGTGATCCTTCCATGGACTGAAGCAAGCATCTCGGAGTTGGAATATACACTTTGATGAGGTGATCAAAGTTTTTGAGTCTTTACAAAGTTTACGAGAAACTTGTATTTGCAATAAAGTGAGTGGGAGCACTATAGAATTTTTGATAGTGTATGTGGATGACATATTGTTGATCGGAAATAATATAGAATTTCTGGAAAGCATAAATGGTTGTTTGAAAAGTGATTTTCAAAGGAAGACCTGGATAAAGCTACCTAATTGTTGAGCATCAAAATCTATAGAGATAGATCAAGATGCTTGATGAGACTTTCAATGAGTACATGCCTTGACAAGATTTTGAAAGAGTTCAAAATGGATCAGTCAGAGAAATAGTTCTTGTCTGATTTGTAAGGTGTGAAGTTGAGTGAGACTCAAAGCTCGACAACGGCAGAAGAAAGAGAAAGGACGAACGTCGTCCCCTATGCCTTAGCCATAGGCTCTATATAGTATGCCATGCTGTGTACCGCACTTGTGTGTGCCTTGCCATGAGTCCGTCAAGGGGTACAAGAGTGATCTAGGAGTGGATCACTGGACAACAGTCAACATTATCCTTAGTGACTAAAAGACTAAAGGAATTCTTACCAACAGTCAACAGTATTACGGAACGTGTAAAGAGACTTGCCGGTAACGAGATTGAACTAAGTATGGAGATACCGACGATCGAATCTTGGGCAAATAACATACCGAAGAACAAAGGGAACGTTATACGGGATTAACTGAATCATTGACATAGAGGTTCGACCGATAAAGATCTTCATAGAATATGTAGGAACCAATGTGGACGTCCAGGTCCCGCCATTGGTTATTGACCGTAGAGGTGTCTCGGTCATGTCTACAGAGTTCTCGAACCCGCAGGGTCTGCACACTTAAGGTTCGGTGACGTTTCGGTAGTGTAGAGTTATGTATGGTGGTGACCGAAGGTTGTTCGGAGTCCCGGATGAGATCCTGGATGTCACGAGGAGCTCCGTAATGGTCCGGAGGTAAAGATTCATATATAGGAAGTCCCATTTTGGTCGCCGGAAAAGTTTTGGGCTCATCGGTAGTGTATCGGGAGTGCCGGTAGTGTACCGGGAGGCCTCCGGGAGGGGTATTTCGACCCCAAGAGGTCCATGGGCTGTGGGATAATAATAACCAGCCCTTAGTGGGCTGGGAAAACAGCCACAAAGGCTCGTGGCGCAGGGAGAGAAAGTCCTAAAGGAAAAAGTGAAAAAAAATCAGCCAATAGGAGGCAATCCTACTCCAACTAGGATTGGAGGTGAAGTAGGATTGCACCCCACCTCCTATTTCGGCTGAAACAAAGGCCTTGGCTGCCTCACCTCTCCTCTCCTCCTATATATACTAGTGGAATAGATAGGGTTTGGCTAACAATTACGGCCACGTGCTACCCGTTCCACCGGTGCTCCTCTAGATTGGTTTTCCGCAGTGCTTAGGCGAAGCCCTGCCGGAATTGCTCCACTACCACCATCACCGGAGCGCCGTCACGCTGTTGGTGAACTCTCTCTCCTCTCCACCTCCTCTTGCTGGATCAAGACGGCGGAGATCGTCATCAAGCTGCACATGTGCTGAACGCGGAGGTGTCGTCCGTTTGGCGCTAGATCGGAAGGACCGTGATCGAGATCGCGAGACAGTTCGTGATGAGATCGCAGAACAGACTGTGAGAGTTCGCGGGACAGATCGTGATCAAGATCGTGAGATGGATCATGATGAGATCGCGGAACGGATCGCGATGAGTTCGCGGGACGGATCGTGGTTGGATTGCGGGACGGATCGTGATGAGATCGCGGGACGCTCGGCGATTTGGATCGCGAAGAAGTTCGACTATACCAACCGCATTTCTTAACGCTTCCCGCTTAGTGATCTACAAGGGTATGTAGATCCACTCTCCCTCTCGTAGATGCTCATCACCATGGATAGGTTTGCGTGTGCGTAGGAAATTTTTTATTTCCCATGCGACGTTCCCCAACACATCTGTCTAGCCGTCTCTTTGACCATGAAAAGACGTTGAAGTCTTGGTAAGATTGGCAGATACCGAAGAACACTAATGAGGATTTTGGTCTGATTCTTCTCACCCATACTGTTGTCTACCACAATATACCTGGAAGAATTGCAAATGGGGCAATAGTTCAAGGCCGCATACTCAAGCCTAAATAAGGCACATCCATTCTCACAGGCATGTATCTTCTCATAGGGCATCTTAAGTACGCGAAGGATTTTCTCTGACTGGTATAGGTTTGCAGGTAGTACATGGCCTTCGGGTAGAAAGCGTCCAAATATCATCATCATCATCGCGTCATAGCATTCTATGCCTAGGTTGAATTGAGCCTTCAGAGCCATTACTTGCGCGATGGAATGCAGCTGACAAAGCTGAGTCTGCTCATGGAGAGGACGTTTTGAAGACTCCAACATTTCATAGAAGGCCTTTGCAGATTCCTCCATCTCATCGTATGAATCTCGAGCATCATCAAAGTCTTGCACCATGTCTTCGATCCCGGTACCATGCTCGTAGGTGCGACGACGAATCACCTCAGCTTTGGCACGTTGGTCAGACTCACCATGAAAAGTCCACACCGTATAATTAGGCGTAAAACCCCACTTCTGCAGGTGTTTACCCATTTCAAACTCTGTTTGCTTTTTCCAGTTGTCGCAGTTGGGATAGGGGACCATGTTTTTTGCTGGCCATTTGCAAATGCAGCTCTCACAAACCCCCTGGTTTTTGTTAACCATTCATTGGTCATGTCTTTCTAACTAGGGTGACCAGTGTACATCCAGCACGATCACTCATGTTGCCTAGCTACCTATGGGTGCACAAGAAATAAATATATAATTCATCACCTATATTCATCTGCTAATCAAGTTTGTGAGTTTTATTACGTCCATGCAACCTACACGCTAATAGGTAAAGATAGGTCCTAATCCCACCCGAGTATGTGTAGATTGGGTTCGTTTTCCCATGCTCTGCTCCAAATGCAATGTAGAATTTCGGCAGCACCTCCCCGCTGTTCTCTTGATACATGTCTCGGCAATAAGCAGAGAGGATGTGTACCCAGAAAACAACAGGGAGGCACTGACGAAACTCCGCATTGGATGCGGAGCACAGCATACGGGAAAACGAACCCAATCTACACGTACTCGGGCTGTCCATGGATAACGTTGGACAATTCAAAAGGATGGCGGTTATAAATATACAAAGACATGCATATTTATAGATGTCTCCCTTTCGAACGGGAGACGCATACTGGTCACGCATACTCATGATTGAAGAAACCTATAGCTAGCAAGTTTCATCGGCACGAAGACCGGAACAGAGCAAATTAATGGGGTAGGAGGAGAAGTCATCTGTGCTCACCAACAAACGTAGGGGCAGAGCTCGTCCAAAGCACGTGGAGGTCGTCGAACAACTGCACATTAAAATTCACCCGATCAACAGGAGGCAGAATAGGTGTCAGGGGTTGCGGGCCAGTAGCGTCGGTAGTCAGTGTCATCGAGGGTCGGTGGCGTCGGGGGTCGGTGGCGTCCGGGGTCAGGGGTTAGTGCCATCGGGGGTTAGTGGCATCGGTGGTCGGGGGTTAGTGGCATCGATGGTCGAGGGTTAGTGGCGTCCGGGGTCGGGGATCAGTGACGTTGGGGGTCAGTGGCATCATGTCGGGGTGTCGGGGTGTCGTGTTTGGGCATCGTGTCGGGGTGTTGGAGTGTCATGTCGGGGCATCGTGTTGGGTTTTTTTATTCTAGGTTTTTTCTTTACTAATAAATAAACCAACTAAGCTAAACCTAAACAAACCGAATAAACCAACCTAAACCTAAACCTAAACTAACCTAAACTAACCTAAAACTATAACTAAACTAACCTAAACCTAAACTATCCTAAAACTAAAACTAAACTAACCTAAAACAAAAACTAAACTAACCTAAACTTAAACTAACCTAAAACTAAAACTTAACTAAACTACAAAAACAAAACAAACACTAAACTAACCTAAACTTAAACTAACCTAAAACTTAACTAACCTAAAAAAACAAAAAAAAAACTCGCCTTAGAGGGCCGGTGGAGGACGGTCGCCGTAGGGAGGACGTCGATGCGGCGGCACTGGAGAAGGTCCACGGGGGCGGGGGCTGTTAGGGGTGGGCCGGCCGAGGGTGGGACCGGCCGAGGGCGGGGTCGGCCGGGGGAGGGGTGGCCGGGGGCTGGAGACGGCGTGGGGGCTGTCGGCGGCGCGGGGGAGGGCAGCCGGGGGAGGGGTGGCGCGGGGGCTGGCGGCGGCCCGGGGACTAGCGTCGGCGAGGGGAAGGGGCGGCCGGGGGAGAGGAGGCGCGGAGGCGGTTATAGAGGAGGCGGGAGAGAGTGAGGGAGGAGATAGTGAGAAAGAGAGGAGTGGGGGGGACGGCTGTTTGTAGGGCATCCCCTTTGCCGTCTGCCCCTGAACGACAAAGAGGGGCAGGGCCGATGGCAAAGGTGACAAGACGGCAAAGACCCCGTCCGTTTGGACCTAGTTCTTTGTCGTCTGCCCTAGCTCTTTTTGCCATCTGGGGGCAGACGGCAAAGAACTGGCACATGGCGAACAGTGCCTTTGCCATGTGCTAGTTCTTTGTCGTCTGCTTTGTGACAACCGACGGCAAAGAGCATCTTTGCCATGTGTCAACAGACGGCAAAGGCCTGGCACATGGCAAATAACTGAATTACAGTAGTGTAATGGTATTCTCCTTTGGATCTATGACCTGGTCGAGAAGAAATCCAGTTAATTCCTCTTGAATTGCTCGTACCCGAGCCTCTAATGTGAGCTGGCCCCGCATCTCCGTCAGCTACAAGATGAAGATCAATATGAATATATTAGTTGTTTGTATATATATATTAGCTAAATCATCATAAAACAATTATGGATAGTGTTCTGGCAAACGTATCCAAAGATTTCTTTCGTTTTGCTCTTTTCAGACGTGATTATACGAATGTTCTCGCAAACGTAGTATCCGCATAAACTAGTCCCTGCTCCTGCACCATGCATTTTACGAGAATAAAATTCAATCAGGTAATAATTAATCAAGCATGATAATGGTATTGAAACTAAAATTAAAGAGATGCACGGACGTAGCTAGCTAGCTAGTAGTACTTAAGTACCCTGGGTCACACCCATTTCAGTTTTGGTGCCTAGTCGCCTGGGACCTGTTTGAGGAACTTGGCTCAAGGCCTGCCCGCCGGCAAAGAAAATGAATAAATGAGTTATTAACTACTTGATATCAGGAAATGAAGTAATTAAAGAGGCCAACATATGGTGCAATAATGATTGAAATTACCTGTCAAGCAGCCCCATCATGATTGCGTATTCGGATGGATCCTTTAATAACAAGTTGAGTACTTCAACTTTTCCCTTGTCAACTTCAATGATTAATAAGATCTAGTGGTAATTGCATAACTCATCAACAACACTTATTAACATCTAGTAAGAAAAAAAATAGAATTTGTAGTATAATATATATATATATATATATATATATATATATATATATATATATATATATAGTAACACTCATCCGAAGTTGTAAGGAAGTAGTATTTCTGGTTGGGTGTTTAGATGGATCAAAAAATCTAGCATTTTTTGCTTTGTATCTTTTCTCAAATATGAAGTTTCCCATATCTTTTGGATAATCGTATTTGGGTCAACGAACCCAATGCCATAGCGTCCAACTTGTTTCATTTCATACATCTTCATTCTGCACAATACCATAGAAACGAATATAGTGAGGATAATTTCAGGTAATGAAGGAGTGCACAACTAGCTAGAGACGTAAATTATAGAAAGAAAACACTTATAGACAATAACAACTGACAAAAGATTTGTCGAGTGTGTCTTGATTGAATAACTGAAACAACTCTGCATAATGAGTCCACACACCGTTTTTATGGAAATAATGCGTCTGTTGGACTCTCACCATGAGGGACTCTTCATTGGTATTTGCTGTTATTTGCATGTACCATGTATGAAATTCATACATTCTCGTTGGTAGAAGCTTGACTATCTTCAGGCTTGACCAGAGGTTTGCCGCGGGCATATTGATATTTTACTTCTGACTCTTTAAGCACGGGCATTTCCTCATGGCCTAGGAGTTGTTCAACAGTTACACGGGCCTCTTTAGCCTGCCTTATATGGTCTTCGGTTACTTCTAGCCGACCGGCAGTACTCATCGGTGTTTGTACAATGAGCGGGGGGATCGATTGCACTGCCTGTTCTCCCAGCTGGGGGATAGTTTTCTCGCTTTTTTTGCCAACTCCTTGGCTCAAGCTCGAGCTCGACTCCTTTTGTCCTGCAAAATATGACTTCTTGATTGACCGCACATAGTCGCTGTCCTTCTGAGCCGGTTGAGCAATATCAAGGAAGTGTCGTGAGAAATGCTCAGGTACTTTGTCCTTTAGCGGCTAGGTCGGTTTCGGTCCAAAACGGGCCTTCAATTTGGCATCCACTGCACTGTCGAGTTCCTCGTCGGTCAGGTGGTAAGGCAACTTCGGAAGAGGCTTCAGGATTCTTAGACCATATCTGAATTTCTTGCCTGTTGTACTGCTAGTCATCCTAGCTACGGTCTCTCTCTTCCGTTGTTGCTTAAGCGATGGAGCACGCTGACGTCGTGCCGGACCTGGAAGAGGTGTCGGCTAACGCGGTACCGGACTTGGAGGAGGAGTTGGCTGACGTCGTGCCGGACTTGGAGGAGGAGTGGGCTAACGCGGTGCCGGACTTGGAGGAGGAGTCGGAATCGACTAACGCGGCGGCGGACTTGGAGGAGGAGGAGTCGGTGGCCTTGGAAAGACGATGTAATCCTTTTTTCCATAGAATGATACGATGTATGGCATCTCCCAGTGTTCTCTCCTCGTCACCTCCAGGAATGTCAAGTTGTAGCTCGTGATATGCTGACATCACTTCATCAACACCGACACGAGCATAGTGTTGGAAATATGCCCTAGAGGCAATAATAAATTGGTTATTATCATATTTCCTTGTTCATGATAATCGTTTATTTTCCATGCTATAATTGTATTAAACGGAAACTCAGATACATGTGTGGATACATAGACAACACCATGTCCATAGTATGCCTCTAATAGACTAGCTCGTTGATCAAAGATGGCTAAGGTTTCCTAGCCATTGACATGAGATGTCATTTGATAACGGGATCACATCATTAGGAGAATGATGGGATGGACAAGACCCAAATTACAAACATAGCATATGATTGTGTCAGTTTATTGCTACTGTTTTCGGCATGTCAAGTATCTGTTCCTATGACCATGAGATCATGCAACTCACTAACACCGGAGGAGTGCCTTGTGTGTATCAAACGTCGCAACATAACTGGGTGACTATAAAGGTACTCTACAGGTATCTCCGAGGGTGTCTGTTGCGTTGCCATGAATCAAGACTGGGATTTGTTACTCCGTGTGACGAAGAGGTATCTCAGGGCCCACTCGGTAATACAACATCACAATAAGCCTTGCAAGAAATGTGACTAAGTGTTTTCATGGGATCTTGTATTACGGAACGAGTAAAGAGACTTGTCGGTAACAAGGTTGAACTAGGTATGGAGATACCGAAGATCGAATCTCGGGCAAGTAGCATACCGAAGAACAAAGGGAACATCATACGGGATTAACTGAATCCTTGACATAGAGGTTCGACTGATAAAGCTGTTCGTCGAATATGTAGGAACCAATATGGGTATCCAGGTCCCGCTATTGGTTATTGACAGTAGAGGTGTCTCGGTCCAGTCTACATAGTTCTCCAACCCGCAGGGTTTGCACACTTAAGGTTCAGTGACGTTTCGGTAGTATAGCGTTATGTATGGTGGTGACCGAAGGTTGTTCAGAGTCCTGGATGAGATCCTGAAAGTCACGAGGAGCTCCGGAATGGTTTGGAGGTAATGATTCATCTATAGGAAGTCCTGTTTTGGTCGCCGGAAAAGTTTCGGTCTCATCGGTAGTGTACCGGGAGTGCCGGTAGTGTACCGGGGACCATCGTGAGAGGTATTTCGACCCAAGAGGCTACATGGCATGTGGGAGGAGGTAAACCAGCCCCTGGTGGGCTGGCCAAAGCCTCCTCTAAGGGCCCATGCGGCTGGAGTGGTTTGAGAAGGAAAAAAAATCCAAAGGTGGAGAGGTGGAAAGAGTTTCCATGTGGAAAGGAGGAATCTTACTCCTAATAGGATTGGAGTAGGACTCCTCCACCTCCAATTTCGACTAAAGCTTGAGGGTTTGAGGCTACCTCCTCCCCTCCCTGCCTCCTATATATACTAGAGGATTTAGAGGAAAAAGGTAACCCTAATAGCCACGTGCTACCTCTCCTCTAGATCACAGTTTCTCCTCTAGATAGGTTTTCAGTGTTGCTTAGGCGAAGCCCTACTGGAATAGCTCACCACCATCGCTGCACCGCTGTTGCACTGCCGGAGAACTCATCTACCTCTCTGCTCCCTCTTGCTGGATCAAGAAGGTGGAGATCGTCATCGAGCTGTACGTGTGCTGAACGCGGAGGTGTCGTCCATTCGGCGCTAGATCGGAAGGACCGTGATCAAGATCACTAGACGGATCGTGATGAGATCGCAGGACGGATCATGATGAGTTCACGGGACGGATCGTGATTGGATCGCGGGACGGATCGTGATGAGATCACGGGACGCTTGGCGATTTGGATCGCTAAGACGTTCGACTACACCAACCGCATTTCTTAACGCTTCCCGATTAGCAATCAACAAGGGTATGTAGATCCACTCTCCCTATCGTAGATGCTCATCACCATGGATAGATCTTGCATGTGCGTAGGAATTTTTTTTTCCCCTGCAACGTTCCCCAACAGTGGCATTGTGAGCTAGTTCTATGTGTAGATGAGATCTCGAGTAGAACACAAAGAGTTTGTGGGCGTTGATGCTTAGATTGCTTCCTCCCTTGGTCGTGTTTTGGTTCCGCAGTATTGTGGGATGAAGTGACCCGGACCAACCTTACTCGTATGCCTACGAGAGACCGGTTCCATCGACTGACGTGTAACCTCATTGCACAAAGATGGCTGGCGGGTGTCTGTTTCTCCTACTTTAGTTGGATCGGATTCGACAAAGGCGGTCCTTGCGAAGCTTGAAAAGCAACTTATGTATCACCGTTGTGGTTTTGCGTAGGTGAGAATTGTTCTTGCTAGATATCCATAGCAGCCACGTAAAACATGCAACAACAATTATAGGATGTCTAACTTGTTTTTGCAGGGTATGTTGTGATGTGATATGGCCAATTACATAATGAGATATATGTGATGTATGAGATGATCATGTTTTGTATAGAATATCATGACTTGCATGTCGATGAGTACGGCAACCGGCAGGAGCCATAGGGTTGTCTTTAATTATTGTATGACCTTCGTGTCAATCATTAAGCGCTATGTAATGCTTTACTTTATCTCTAAACAGTAGCAATAGTAGTAGAAGATGATGGAGATCATGGTGTCATGCCGGTGACGATGGACATCATGTCGGTGCTTTCAAGATGGAGATCAAAAGCACAAGTTCATGGCCATATCATGTCACTTATGATTTGCATGTGATGTTAATCCTTTTATGCACCTTGTTTTGCTTAGGACGATGGTATCATTATAAGGTGATCCCTCACTTAATTTCAAGATAAATTGTGTTCTCCCCGACTGTGCACCGTTGCGAAAGTTCGTCGTGTCGAGACACCACGTGATGATCGGGTGTGATAGAATCTACGTTCGCATACAATGGGTGCAAGCCTATGTTGCACTTGCAGAACACTCGGGTTAAACTTGACGAACCTAGCATGTACAGACATTGCCTCGGAATACAAGAGATCGAAAGGTCGAACATGAGTCAAATAGTAGATATGATCAAAATGATGATGTTCACTATTGAAACCACATCAACTCACATGATGATCGGACTTGAGATGGTGAATATGGATCATGTATCACTCGAATGACCGGAGGGATGTCAATTTGAGTGGGAGTTCTTCAGTAATATGATAAATTGGACTCATTATCATGAACATAGTCAGTAGTGTCTTTGCACATTATGTTGTAGATTACTTGCTCGCGCTGTAGCTCCCTTGAATTTTTATATGTTCCTAGAAAAATAGAGTTGAAAGATGATGGTAGAAATATTGCGGACTGGGTCCGTGATCTGAGGATTGTCCTCATTGCTGCACAGAAGGCTTATGTCCTTAATGCACCGCTCGGTGCGCCAACCCCTCTAGCGTCGTCTGTAGATGTTGAGAACACTTGACAGGCACGTTCCGATGACTACTTGATAGTTTAGTGCGTCATGCATTACGGATTAGAATTGAGGCTCCGAAACATTTTGAACGTCACGGAACATATGAGATGTTCTAAGAGCTGAAATTAGGATCTCAGGCTCGTGCCCGTGTTGCGAGATATGAGATCTCCAACAAGATTCTTTGCCTGCAAGATGAAGGATAATAGCTCAATCGTTGAGCATGTGCTCAGATTGTCTGGGTGCTACAATCGGTTGAATCGAGTGGGAGTTGATCTTCCAGATAAGATAGTGATTGATATAGTTCTCCAAGTCACTGTCACTAAGCTACTAGAACTTGGTGATGAACTATAAAATGCCAGGGATAGAAATAATGATCCCTGAGCTATTCGCGATGTTTGACACCATGAAGGTAGAAATAAAGAAGGAGCATCAAGTGTTGATGGTTAGTCAAACCACTAGTTTCGAGAAGGGCAAGAGCAAGGAGGGAAACTTCATGGATAGAAAGTCAGTTGCTGCTCTAGTGAAGCAACCCAAAGTTGAACCCAAACCCGAGACTAAGTGCTTCGATTATCAAGAGAGCGGTCACTGAAGCGGAACAACCCTAGATACTTGGTAGATAAGAAGGCTGGCAACGTCGACAGAAGTATATTTGATATACGTGTTAATGATGTGTACCTTGCGAGTACTCCTAGTAGCACCTGGGTATTGGATACCGGTTCGGTTGCTAAATGTTAGTAACTCAAAATAAAAGCTACGGAATAAACGGAGAACTAGCGAAGGGTGAGGTGACGATGTGTTGTGGAAATGTTTCCAAGGTTGATGTGATCAAGATCGCACGCTCTCTCTACCTTAGGGATTACTGACGAACCTAAATAAATGTTATTTGGTGTTTTGCGTTGAGCATGAACGTTATTAAATCGTGTTTATTGCAACACAGTTATTCATTTAAGTTAGAGAATAATGGTTATTCTGTTTACATGAATGATACGTTCAATGGTCATGCACCCAGTGAGAATGGTTTGTTGAATCTTGACCGTAGTAATACACATGTTCATAACATTGATGCAAAAAGATACAAAGTTAATAATGATAGTACCACATACCTATGGCACTGTCGCTAAATGTCATATTGGTATAAAGCACATGAAGAAACTCCATGCTTATGGATCTTTGGACTCATTCAATTTTGAATCGGTTGAGACATGCGAACCATGGCTCTTGGGCAAGATGACTAAGGACCCCGTTTTCCAGATGGATGGAGCGGGCAAGTGATTTATTTAAAATGATACATGTTGATGTATGCAATCCTATGAGTCTTGTAGCGTGCGGTGGATATCGTTATTTTCTTACCTTCACTGATGATTTGAGTAGATATAGTGTATATTTACTTAATGAAACACAAGTCTGAATCATTTGAAAGGTTCAAGCAAATTGAGAGTGAAGTTTAAGATCATCGTGACAAGAAGATACAAATGTTTGCGATATGATGATGGAGGTGAATATCTGAGTTACGAGTTTGGCATACAACTTTAGACAATGTGAAAGTTGTTTCACAACTCATGCCACCTGGAACACCATACTGTGATGGTGTGTCCGAATGTCATAGTCGTAATCTATTGGATATGGTGCATGCTATGATGTCTCTTATCGTTTTGCTACTATAATTTTGGGGTTATGCATTAGAGACAATTATATTCACTTTAAATAGGGCACCATCTAGATCCGTTGAGATGACACCGTGTGAATTAGGGTTTGATAGAAACCCAAGCTGTCATTTCTTAATGTTTGGGGCTGCGACGCTAGTGTGGAAAATGTTTTCACCGAATGAGCTCAAACCCAAAGCGGACAAATGCATCTTCGTAGAATACCCTAAGAACAATTTGGTGAACCTTCTATCTTAGATCCAGGCATAAAATGTTTGTTGCTAAAACTGGGTCCTTTCTCGAGAAAGAGTTTCTCCCGAAAGAATTGAGTGGGAGGAAGATAGAACTTGAAGAGGTTGTTGAACCTTTGTTCAACCAGAGAGTAGCGCAGCGCAGGAAGATGTTTCTGCGAAGCCTACGTTAGTTGAAGAGGAAGTTAATGATGATGATCATGAAGCTTCGGATCAAGTTACTATCGAACCTCGTAGGTCGACGAGGATGTGTATTGCTCCTGAGCGGTACGACAACCCTATCTTGGGGGTCATGTTGTTGGACAATGATGAACCTACGAGCTGTGGAGAAGCAATGATGGGCCCGGATTCCGACAAATGGTTAGAGGCCATGAAATCCGAGAAAGGATCCATGTATGAAAACCACGTATAGACTTTGGTAGACTTGCTCGTTGGACAGCAGGTCGTCGACTACAAATGGACCTTTGAGATGATGACAGACGTTGATGGTAAATGTCACCATTTATAGAGCTCGACTTATCACAAAGAAGTTTTCGACAAGTTCAAGGAGTTGACTGCGATGAGACTTTATCACGCGTAGCGATGCTAAAGTCTGTTGGAATTATGTTAGCAGTTGCTGCATTTTTCAATTATGAAATCTGGCAGATGGATGTCAAAACATCGTTTCCTTCCTTAAGGAAAGGTTGTATGAGATACAACCAGAAGGGTTTGTCAATCCTAAGGATGCCAAAAGGTGTGCAAGCTTCAGTGATCCTTCTATGAACCGAAGCAAGCATCTCGGAGTTGGAATATACACTTTGATGAGGTGATCAAAGTTTTTGAGTCTATACAAAGTTTATGAGAAACTTGTATTTACAATAAAGTGAGTGGGAGCACTATAGAGTTTCTGGTAAGCGTATGTGGTTGACATATTGTTGATCGGAAATGATGTAGAATTTCTGGAAAGCATAAACGGTTGTTTGAAAAGATTTTTTTCAAAGGAAGACCTGGATAAAGCTACCTAATTATTGAGCATCAAGATCTATATAGATATATCAAGATGCTTGATTAGACTTTCAATGAGTACATACCTTGACAAGATTTTGAAAGAGTTCAAAATGGATCAGTCAGAGAAAGAGTTCTCGCCTGATTTGTAAGGTGTGAAGTTGAGTGAGACTGAAAGCTCGACAATGGTAGAAGAAAGAGAAAGGACAAACGTCGTCCCCTATGCCTTAGCCATAGGCTCTATATTATGCCATGCTGTGTACCGCACCTGGTGTGTGCCTTGCCATGAGTCTGTCAAGGGGTACAAAAGTGATCCAGGAGTGTATCACTGGACAGCGGTCAGGATTATCCTTAGTAACTAGAGGACTAAGGAAATATTTCTCGATTATGGAGGTGAAACTTTAACACCTATCCAGATGACTCTGAGTAGAAATCCGGATACGTCTAGTGGATCAGCCATTTGGAGTAGCTCCAAGTGGAATGTGGTAGCAGTGTCTACAGTATGACATAGAGATTTGCAAAGTACACACGGATCTGAATGTCACAGACCCGTTGACTAAAATACTTCTCTGACATGCAGAGCATGAACGAGCCCCAGAACTCATTGGGTGTTAGATTCATAACAATGCAAATCACATGGTGATGTGAACTAATTATTGACTCTAGTACAAGTGGGAGACTGCTGGAAATATTCCCTAGAGGCAATAATAAATTAGTTATTATCATATTTCCTTGTTCATGATAATCATTTATTATCCATGCTATAATTGTATTAATCGGAAAATCAGATACATGTGTGGATACATAGACAACACCAGATCCCTAGTATGCCTCTAATAGACTAGCTCGTTGATCAAAGATGGCTAAGGTTTCCTAGCCATTGACATGAGATGTCATTTGATAACGGGATCACATCATTAGGAGAATGATGGGATGGACAAGACCCAAACTATAAACGTAGCATATGATCGTGTCAGTTTATTGCTACTCTTTTCTGCATGTCAAGTATCTGTTCCTATGACCATGAGATCATGCAACTCACTGACACTGGAGGAGTGCATTGTGTGTATCAAACTTCCCAACGTAACTGGGTGACTATAAAGGTAATCTATAGGTATCTCCGAGGGTGTTTGTTGGGTTGGCATGGATCAAGAATGGGATTCGTTACTCCGTGTGACGTAAAGGTATCTCAGGGCCTACTCGGTAATATAACATCACAATAAGCCTTTCAAGCAATGTGACTAAGTGTTGTCACGGGAGTTTGTATTATGGAACGAGTAAATATACTTGCCTGTAACGAGGTTGAACTAGGTATGGAGATACCGATGATCGAATCTCGGGCAAGTAACATACCGAAGAACAAATGGAACATCATACGGGATTAACTGAATCCTTGACATAGAGGTTCGACCGATAAAGATCTTCGTAGAATATGTAGGAACCAATATGGGCATCCAGGTCCCGCTATTGGTTATTGACCGTAGAGGTGTCTTGGTCATGTCTACATAGTTCTCGAACCCTCAGGGTCCGCACACTTAAGGTTCAGTCACGTTTCGGTAGTATAGAGTTATGTATGGTGGCGACCTAAGGTTGTGCAGAGTCCCGTATGAGATCCTGGACGTCACGAGGAGCTCCGGGATGGTCTGGAGGTAAAGATTGATATATAGGAAGTCCTATTTTGGTCGCCGGAAAAGTTTCGGGCTCATCGGTAGTGTACCGGGAGTGCCGGTAGTGTACCGGGGGACCATCGGGAGAGGTATTTCGACCTAAGAGGCTACATGGGATGTGGGAAGAGGTAAACCAGCCCCTGGTGGTCTAGCCTAAGCCTCCTATAAGGGCCCATGCGGCTGGAGTGGTTTGAGAAGGAAAAAAATCCAAAGGTGGAGAGGTGGAAAGAGTTTCCAAGTGGAAAGGAGGAATCCTACTCCTAATAGGATTGGAGTAGGACTCCTCCACCTCCAATTTCGACCAAACCTTGAGGGTTTGAGGCTGCCTCCTCCCGTCCCTCCCTCCTATATATACTAGAGGATTTTGATGAAAAAGGTAACCCTAATAGCCACATGCTACCTTTCCTCTAGATCGCAGTTTCTCCTCTAGATCGGTTTTCAGCGGTGCTTACGCCTACTGGAATAGCTCCACCACCATCGCCACAATGCCGTGGCACTGCCGGAGAACTCATCTACCTCTCCGCTCCCTCTTGCTGGATCAAGAAGGCGGAGATCGTCATCGAGCTGTACGTGTGCTGAACGCGGAGGTGCCGTCCGTTCGGCGCTAGATAAGAAGGACCGTGATCAAGATCGCGAGACGGATCGTGATGAGATCGTGGGATGGATCATGATGAGTTCGCAGGACGGATCGTGATTGGATCGCGGGACGGATCGTGATGAGATCACGGGATGCTCGGCGATTTGGATCGCGCAGACGTTCGACTATGCCAACCGCGTTTCTTAACGCTTCCCACTTAGCGATCTACAAGGGTATGTAGATCCACTCTCCCTCTCGTAGATGCTCATCACCATGGATAGATCTTTCGTCTGCATAGGAATTTTTTTGTTTCCCATGCAACGTTCCCCAACACATAGCCATTTGTAATGGAATTGCAATGGAAGGTTGCTTCTGGGGGATTTGCTAAAGCACAGCCGTCCGCCACCTTCATGGATAAGTTCTTCACTTTCATGTGTACCTCACAGTTAGTCCTGTCTTTGATATCATCCACAGGGTAGCTAGCTAGCAGTGCATCATCATCGATATCGGCCGGGGCGGAACCCATGCTGCTTCTCGGCATAAATGGGACGATGGTATCCAATGCTGGATCGATCTGCTCATGCTGCCGCTGAGACGCCCTTTCCTGGCTGAGTGAGTCAATCTGCTCGTGCTGCCGCCTGACTCTGGATTCCAACTCCAGTTGCTTTGATTCGAGGCCTTCAAAGCGGAGTGCTTCCTCCTTCTTCTTTCGCTCCTCTGCATCTTCTTTCTCGCACGGCTTCTGTAGTTGTCGTTCCAACAAGCAAACCCCTCAAACCACGGAACAACGCCTTTCCCTCGTGTTCATCCCGGGTGTTCAGGACGTTTCAGGGCGCGCGTAAGCTTGTCGTCCTCTCTATTGGGCATGAACACCCCCATTCGAGCTTCTTCTATTTTCATCAGAACTTCATCTGTCACTTTTTTAAGACTTGCCTTCACACTAATAGCCCTGTCTTTAGGTCCAACTTCCCCCCGTGCGCGTAAAACCATGTCCTGCACCTCGAGGGTCAGGTCACTGTAACTGGAGTGACATTTGCACTAATCATATCTTTTTTGAATGTATCCCACTTAGGCAAGGCCGTCTGGTAGCCACCTGGCCCCATAGTATGGCGCCACTCCTTTTTCGTAGCATTAATCTTGTTCTTTCTCGACCATTCCTTAGCTAGTTCCGATTCCTTGAACTTCACGAAATCGTCCCAGTGATCTTTTGCCTTCACCAGTGCTCCCTCGAATTTTGGAGTCATCCTGTTTGTTTTGACGTACGCAGCCCATGCATTTTTCTTGAAGGTGTTGAATCCGATCGGCATCTTTTTAAGAGCATAGTTTATGACTTTATTCAGATCTGCAGCTGTCAAGTTATCTGGTAGTGTGAAATGTGACATCAGCTCGGTCAAAAGCACATCTTTTGCTCTTTCGTCGACAAAAGTAACTCCTTGCCGATCTCCCTTTGCTGGATTTTTCAATTCTTGTGTGTAGATCGGGATTTGGTCCCTCACAATAACTCCGCATTGATTCTTGAAGTTGGTTGCATTTTTCTTCGGTTCAAGCAATTCGCCAGTTGATGTGTTGACGGAATCGATGCTGAACTTTATGCTAGCATCCAAATTTTTGGTCGGGCCTCGCTTTACCCTGTCGCTTGTAGAAGATTTGCTCGATCCAGAGCCTAAAATAAGAAGGATTGATTCGTTAATAGATATACAACTCAATTAAGACAAGTAATGATCATTGGATGGCTTATATAATAAATATACCTCGCCGCTCTTTTTTATATGAAGAAAATTTCCTTCGTCAACATTGTTGTCGAATTCATCTATTCTTTTGTCTTCATCAAACATACAACCCTCACCGGAATTGTTCAGATATTGCGAGCCGTCATCATCTTCACCTTCATGCTCTGGGCTCGTGGAGCGTATGATGTCGAACAGAGCCACTTCTCCTTCTTTGCCGGTATTGTCCATAGCTTATATTTAACTAACACGGAAGAAAGATAAAACAATTTATTATTCAAATTAGAATGCATGCAATTAATATGGAAAACTGAATCATAGTACATAATATGCATCATCGAATATAATCTCGAATAAATTGTCTCAAATATTATCAAATACAATCTCGAATAATATCACTAATACATCTCGAATATTATTAATTATATAATATCACTACTACAGATCCAGTTGACGTCTCGCGCGGCAGGCGGTGGACAACCAAAGAGAAGGAACTATGACAGTATCATAGCTCGGGTGAGATCCCTGAAGAACCTGCCAGGTATTGGAGAACCTGGCGTCCAACACATCCATGTACCGACGGACGTGCTTGTCCTCCTTCCGGACACAGCGGTGTACCACCTCCGGCGGGGCCGGCTGCCTCCGCACAGACAGTGGCCCATGTGAATGCCACCAAAGAAGATCCGGGTCGACGACGGGACCTGGGTTCCTCACCAAGTTGCGCTCCCCTGAAGGTAGCACCTTCCAGTGCCAGCCAGGAGGGGCCCAGTCCCGAACGTTGCCCCTCTGAAGTAGGAAGTCGTCACAAACGAGTCGACGACGAGGATGGGGGCCAGGCATCGTTGACTCCGAGAAGAAATTTTATGCAAATTTTAAAAAAATAAATGCTTGATTGTGATTTTTTGAATCCTTTTTAACTTGATTTTGCAAATACATAAAAAAATTCTATGATTTGTCAAAATTCCTCAAATGTTTTCTATATATTATACATACATATACTAATTGATATACGTATATTGGATCAAATGTCAAATTCCTAAACCCTAAATGTCAAAATTTCTACATTGTAGAAACCCTAAACCCTAAATTTCTACATTGTATCAAAATATCAAAATTCCTCAATATTTCTATACATACATTATACTAATTAATTCCTCAAATGTCAAGATTCTTCTAAAAATGTACAATTCTTGCATCTAATCATCTAATCATCTATACATCTAATTAATCATCTAATTATGAAAATTGTGTGTGTGTGTGTGTGTTTTCATCAAAATTGAGGGGTGGGGTTCGGGCTGGGGAGGGGCCGGTGGCTGCCATGGCGGCACAGGGGGCGAGGGAGAGGGAGGAGAGGGGGGAGCTCACAGCGGGGCGACAGCGAGAAAAGGCGAGGTCATGCCGGGCTTAGTGAGGCGAGGCGACGACAATGCAACGACGAGGCGAGGCGAGGTCAGGCCAGGCTCGGGGAGGAACGGGCGTGGGCGGCGTCGGAGATCGACGTGAGGAGGCGAGACGGCGACGACGCGGCGGGACGGAGACGACACGGGCGGTGTCAGGGAGGCGAGACGGCGACGACGCCGATGTCGCGAAGAGGTCGAAGAGCAGAGTAACTGATTTTTTTGAAGTGTAGTATATATAAGGAGGCCTTTAGTCATGGTTGGCAGCTCCAACCGCGACTAACGACCCACCTTTAGTCGCGGTTGGAGCCACGAACCGCGATTAAAGGTCCAGCTTCCCGCCGCTTAGGCGCCCAAGTAGGCGGCCTATTTTCTAATTATTTTTAAATATTTTTTTGTTTTTTGCTTTATTTATTTTCTTTTGTTTCTGTGTTTTTTTGTTCTTTATTGAGAGTTAATGAGTGAATCTTTTTGCGTTAGGTTATACAAATTATAAACTTTCTGTTAGTGGCAGTAGTTTTCAAATTTGAATAGTTTAAATTTGAATTATTTAAAATTTGTGTGAATCACTAGTTTGTGAATAACTTTACTTTAAAAATAGATTTTCCAGTGATTCTTTTTTCTACTGTTTAATATTATCGTGTTTTATCATTATATCCAATTTGGTAATTCTTAGGTTGTTTAAAAAATGAAATGCCTTTGTATCAAACGAGTTTTCGTTTGAAACCCTAGTACTTCGAAAGAGATTGTCCATTTTATACACGAAGTGCATCCAGTTTTTGCCGTAACCCTCTCAACTTTTTATAATATTCTGTGTGGGTGAAACGATGATACCATGCCGACTTTCAACCTTTTCAGAGTTCATTTGTGGTGCTTTTTAATTTCAGCATTATTTTGCTCAAAAAATAGCAAATGAAGTCACAAAGGATTGAAAATTGATGATGTGGCTTTGAATGGAGCATATTGAAAATTGAAATGATGATACCATATCAAGTTTCAACCATTTCAGAGTTCATTTGAACTGCTTTTCAATTCAGGGTCATCTTAGCTCAAAATATATCATGAAATGCATGAAAAATAGCAGATGAAGTCAGAAAAGGTTTGAAAAGTGATGATGTGGCTTTGAATGGAGCATATTGAATGCATAAAAAGTCTTGACTTTAAATATGTTTAAAAATTTGATATCCTTTTATAACCGATGAGTTTTCGTCCCAAACCCTCACACTTCGAAAGAGATTGTTCATTTTATACACGAAGTGCATCCAGTTTTTGTCGTAACCCTCTCAACTTTTTAGCACATGTTATGTGGGTGAAATGATGATACCATGCCAACTTTCAACCATTTCAGATTTCATTTGCAGTGCTTTTCAATTGAGGGTCATTTTAGCTCAAAATAAATCATGAAATGCATGAAAAATAGTAAATAAGGTCAGAAAAGGGTTGAAAAGTGATGATGTGGCTTTGAATGGTGCATATTGAATGCAGAAACAGTCTTGAGTTAAAATATGTTTAAAAATTTGAACATAGATGCGCTTATATAGGGAAAATTTGACTTGAAATTCGACTGAAATTCAGTTTGATTTTAGGTCAAATTTCCCATATAAGGGCATCTATTATCAATTTGAGAGGAACTCAAAAAGGCAGAGAGGGGTGGGCTTATAAACAGGTGCGAGCGCCCCTCGCTTGGCGAGGTGGGACTAAACTCCAACCACAGCCATGACCAAACTTTAGTCCCGGTTTGTGGCTCCAAGCGCGACTAAAGGTTAGCCTATAGTCGCGGTTGGAGCCACTAACCAGGACTAAAGGTTCCCGTGGGTCCCAGGCTGACGCTAGCCTGCCACCACACCTTTAGTGCCGGTTCGTGACGCGAACCGGGACTAAAGGTCCCTAATGAACCAACATTAATACTCCCCGTCACGAACCGGCACTAATGATCACATTAGTGCCGGTTCAAAAGCCAACCATGACTAATGATGCGGACGAAAGGTCGATTTTCTACTAGTGTGTGAAGCAGGGAATCTTTTGGTAGCTAGTGTTCAGAAGAAAATCAAACACCTGACGTTCTAGTTACAGCAGCTCCGAGACGACCCGTCTAGAACGGGGCCAGTACACGGGGAGATCAAAATCAGCGAGAGACTTGTGAAATTATACCTAGGGGAGAGATCATGTGGCGATAGAAGTCAAGGCTACAATGGCTCTATGAAGGGGGTAAAACACAAAAAAAATTCACATGCGGGCAAGCATGAGGAGGAAGAAAAATATGATCAAGGCACTATACAACTCCCTTGGCATTTACACAGAGGACCTGACAGTTTTGATAACAATGGTGTTTGAATTTTACAATTCACTCTACACTTGTGAGGGCGTGACTGGCATAGAGGAAGTACTAATGCATGTACCATGCAAAGTAACGTCAGCCATGAGTGAATCACTGTGTGCACCGTATACGAATGAGGAGGTGAAGCATGCTCTTTTCCAAGCAAACTCATAGATCGGAAATAATACATAGCTATAACAATCAAACATAATAAAATTCAGATTTGACTCAGATGCTTTCAATGAATAATCTAATGAAAACCCCCACAATTCATCGAATCTCAACAAATACACCGTAAAATAGGATTACATAGGATAGTTCTCCGAAGAGAACATTGTCTTGAAGATCAAAGAGAGAGAGAGAGATCTAACTAATTACTATGGATCCGTAGGTTTGTGGTGGACTACTCACGCACCATCATGGAGGTAGCAAGGTTAATGAAGGTAGCCTCCATGATCGATTCCTCCTCCGACAGAATACCGAATGAGGCCTCTAGATGGGATTACAGAAGAACAGAGGCTTGCGGCGGCAGAAAAATTGTTTCGGGTCCCCTTCTGGTGGTTTTGGGAATTTTATGCAATTTATAGAAGTGGAATTAGGTCAAGCAAACCTACGAGGGGTCCACAAGCTCACACGGCACGCCCCCTAGGGCGTGCCGTCTGAGCTTGTGGGCCTCTCGGCGGCATCTGGCCTCCCTTCGATGCTACTAGGCTCTCTTCTGGTCCAGAAAAATCACCGTAAATTCCGTTCCAATTGGACTTCGTTTGGTATGGGTGTCCCCCCAAAAAAATAGACCAAAAAATAGAAATTGATACTTGACACTAGATTAACAAGTTAGTTCCCAAAAATGATAGCAAATGGCCTCTAAAGCATGTAAGATTGATAATATAATAGTATGAAACAATCAAAAAAATTAGATATGTTGGAGACATATCAAGGGTCGCTGCTCCGGAATACAAATGAAGTGGACGACGGGCGACCGTAATATAGGTTTATGTCCGGATGCTTTTTTACGAAAAATGTCCGAATCATAATGAATGTGATCCGGTTTGAGTGAAAGTCATCCGGTTTGCATGTAATTCGTTTGGTTATTTTAAACGTCGTTTGAATTGTATGCGGGTAGCATCGGGTTTCGTAGACTGGTCCCCTTTTTCGGGGACAGGTACGAGAGGAAATTTGCAGGTCAGCGTCAGAGATTCCCTTAGTATAACATTGGTATTTTGATAAACAAAATAGATAAATAAATAGAAGAAGGAGTGTGCTGGCTTGAGGGGATAAAGGTGCTTGATTTGGGGGAGAGACAGGCATGGATCCGGAAGTGAGTGGTGGGGGGACTATGAACCGAGATGATAAGCTTGGCTATGGAAAACTAGAAAATACTATAAAGGGCAAATGGGCAGCGGGCAGTACCAACAGATGGTTGTTCCTGCACTATGCAGCGCATAATGACTTTGTGGGTGCGATCGTCCGCCCTGCCCACAGCACTTGCATTTTATTGAAAGTAAGGTCGATCTACAGTGCGATGATTGTTGCGTTGATCTATCTACTATATAAAGAGGCACGCATCTACCGATCTACATGTTGATCATAAGTTGCCCTTTTGATTAATTTAATTATACAACTGTGCCACATTAGCAAGCCATACATGTCGTTCAGAAGTTATGTTTTTGGAATTAGTTTTTTATATTTCCATATAATCTAGTCAAATACATGAAGCGTTCATGATTCACATTTATATAAAGAGAACATTCTCATACTCCCTCCGTCACAGTTTAAAAGGCATGCACGTATATTTAGGTTGTCAATTTGACTTATATAAAATATATTGTTTAATATAAAAATTATATCATTAGAAAATAGAACATCTAAAGTTTCTAATGATATATTTTTTGTAATATATGCATCTTATTAAGTTGGTCAAATTGATGATCTAGATACACGTGCATGCCTTCTAAACTGTGACAGAGGTAGTATTATTTTGCATTTTTGGTTGTTTTTCTAGCACCTATTAATACAATTATTTCAACAGGTATTTACTGCAACGTGTGAGGCATCGTCTAATTAACTTGAGCGCCACAATAATGGTCCTGGCCTCTCTCTTATGCCTCCTAGCCGGAGTGGTCTTTCTGCAAAGGTATACTATGCGATCCCAGGCCACCACCCACCACGTCGGCCACCCTGCTGTTGCTTGACTAAAACTTGTGGCAGGGGCGTGCCATCGGCACGCCTCCTAAGCGTTCATGTGCGCACTTATCTTGCTTATGCACGTTCATCGGTCTAGATTGATTCTTGATGAAACTTATATACACCAAAAGTGATTAGACAAATGTCTTCTTCAACAGTTGACTATCCAGAACAATCCTAGTAAAAGGTAGATTTACAAAACTTGCGGTTGCCTATCCAAGACAATCCTCTCTTCTACAACTGTTGCAAAACGCATGCCAAGCTTCTATCATAAAAGATTCTCGGCACCCAACCACCAGCATACTTCAATATGATGATGGGATACCATGTTCAAAGTCAGAATCATTAACTATCTTTTCTAATGACTAAATATCACGAGCTTCAGAAAGGATACGACAGGAAAGGATGTCTAAACAACTGAGCAAAAGCAGAAGTCTGCAGGTCATATGCTATTGTTAGGAGTCACTCCTTGATTACCAAAATCATAGCTTGTCGGGGTCCATTAATAATCTGGAGGAGTTATACTGGAAATGCACCTTTAGGATATTATATCATTCCATTATGTGTGAAAATCTGTAACTAAGTAGTCATGAGAACAAATATAAGTATGGAGCATTGCACTTAAATGGGACATCAAGGATGTACTGACAAGATACGGCTAATAGTATTATAGCCATGTGCACTGTTAGGTACTCAAGTCTGACACTCGACCATCTATCCCTTCTACTAAATGATTGAAACAAGCAAACCAATTTCAAGGTCAGCAGCTTAGGTAGAAACTGATCGGCGTTTTATTTATTTTCACATGATGATTATTGACAGAAAAATAGATGATCTTTTCTCAACAAATTTATCCAACAATAGTTAAATCGTAGAACACAGAAGCAGGAATTCATACTGAACAAAAAGGCACATGTACGTGCAAGTGGCTTCATGGTTGTTCTCCTATGCATCTCATCAAAGTGTCAAACACATGACATACGCACAACATGTAAAGACAGGAAATATTGGGTTGCTCGTTGGACAACAAAAGAACAGCCTCATAATAAATTCGATCACATAGTATGTACAGATGGAAAAATAGAGTGCTGATTGTCAAGGAGCAAAAGGCCAAATAAAAGATAACCTGATTATGTTGGCTAACATGGAAAACATCTGCAAGGACTCCACTAAATCTAAAAGTATGCAAACTTGATAACTGGCTTGCGGGTGCCTGATCTGTTCATGTATCAGTAGCAGTGCTACTGCATGGATTACATTGTGTTGCTGGTGCAGATGCAGATCAATCTGACTACACGGCGAGGCATGAGCAGTGCTGATGGATAGACATCTGCAGTTAACAGCATTTCTTATTCAGACGTTACGAATCAATTTAATTCAATGGGGTTCCTGCAGAATTCAATGGGTTGTAGAATAGAGAAGAGGTTCAATCCGATAATAGGTTACTTGCCTGCGGAACCATGGGGACTTAGTTGAGCGGTGTTGGGGAGGTGAACCATGACTCCATCAGTCTGTCGTAGCTATACCCCCACACGGTAGCCCCAACAATAATATGTGTAATCTAATTTGATTCGAGTGGATGCCAACCCACCTCCATCCAATCTAATTTCCAGTGTTAGCGACCAACCACCACATGTCATCCCGAGAGAAGGTTGTCTAAACTTAACCCAGATAGATTTTCATGCTAACATCACACATAAGTTTAAACATACCTTAGTTGCTTGTCATGGCACTTCCAATATGAGCGCAGGAAAATTATTATAACTACGACGACGACAGTCTGAAAGTCTAGAGAGACATATAAGAAGTTAACTACAAAAGGGATTTATACATGCACGACCAGGCTAGCACTGAATCGTGTAGGCGACGCCTTCCCAAAAACTGTTTTGAAACTTACTTATCTTGTCTGAGATCATATCGTCTGTTGTACCTCCCTAAGCAAGTAATTTTATTAGGTTGTTTTTTGTACAACATAATTGAGGCAACAGTACTTTATATATGATGCAACTGTAAAGAAAAATAGGAAACCTTCAACCAAGAATAGAAACAAATAGTATGGAGATCAGGATATTGCTAAATAGATGCAATTCATGTCCAGATAAACAACTTGCGGACCTGCATATGATATAAACATCATGATAATCAAGGCTTTCTACAGTTTTGCTAACTCACTTCTTACTAGGAAGATTCAGAAACCCCTTACCTTAGCTGAATATTCCCCTCCATCGCAAACTCTGCAGGAAACCAGCAATCAATAAGTTATGATTAACGAACTAATCGGCAGTCAGAAAAGGAAATAAGTGTTTGCTGAACCAATTTTTGGGATGAGATACCACATTGTGAGGTAAGAATTTTTTTAGAGACAAACTAATTTAATTTATTTATGCAACCACATAATAGAGAAGTTCTTTCTGTAACCTTTTTTGCATAAGGATGCATACTTACTTACTCTTTAAATGGTGGAACAAATCATTCTCCGGTCCGCCATGGACATCCTGGTCGAACAAGTCGTCGCTGAAGCTCCTGCCCATCTTCCACACATTGTGATGCTGCTACAACTGCTTCCGGGTGCGGTGCTTGTAGCCATCGTTGCGACCTACCATTCCCGTGGAGCCCTTCTTCACCGGGAAAAACGCTTGCTCTAATCTAAAGCATTGCACGGTAACCATTTAGGTTTACTTATATGTTTAGCTGTATAGCACTACCGGAATCAGACAATTTGCCGTATGTCAGCTCTTTGCCGTCCGCTAGCAAACGGCAAAGAGTGTCTTTGCCATCAGCAAGATCAAAGTAGACGTCAAAGAGCTGGCAGACGGCAAAGAGGGGCTTTGCCATCTACCAGCTCTTTGCCGTGAGCGAGCGGACGACAAAGAGGTGGGGTGGGGCCCAGTTGACAACAGTACTATAACGGCCCACCACCCCACCTCTTTGCCGTCCGCTAGCGGACGGCAAATAGGTGGATACCTAATCCGCTAACGGTGCACCCCCGACCCATCTCCCATCTCCTCCCAAGCCCCCACCCCCCCACCGCGCCCCCGCGCTGGCCGCCGCCCCGCCCCCGTGCTCCCGGCCCCGTCGCGCCCCTGCCGCCGCCCCCCTTCGCGCCCCCGCCGCCGGCCACCGTCGCGTCCCCACCGCCCCCACCCCGGCCGCCCGCGCCCACCGCCGGCCGCTGCCCGCGGCCCCCACCCCTACCGCCGCGTCGCCACTGCGTCGCCACCACCACCCGCCGCCCGCCAACACCACCCCGCCCCCCACCCCCGTCGCCCGCGCCCACCACCGGCCAACGCCCACACCCTCCACCCCCACCGCCGCATCGCCACCGCCGGCACCCATCGCGCCCCCACCACCCTGTATTGATTTTTTAAGAAATAATACATTATCCAATGCAGGGAAAAAGAAAGAAAAAATAAGGTCCAAAGAATGAAAAAATTCCAACAACAACTAAAGTGGCTATTGCCAGATCATAAAACAACAAAAGCTGCATGACTCAGCTGGTCATCAAAAAGATTCCACCCATTGTGGAAGATTTGCCATGAACTTCCTCTTTGCCCTGTATGTGAAAAGCTTCAACTCCTGCTTTAATCATCGTCGGCAGGCGTAGAGACTTCGCTGCACGTTATTGAAGATGAAGTCATTCCTTGTGTTCGAGATGGCCCAAGTGACATGAATAATGATGTCCATTGCAAATGGAAGATTGAGTTGTTGGCGTATATTTTGGATTTGTCCTTGAATGTGAGAATCAACAGGATTCCACTGTGGGCAAATGTAGTGCCAACAGTGTTATGCAAACCTACAATGGAAGAAGAGGTGGTCTCTGCTTTCCAGGGTGAAGGTGTTACACATGGGGCAGGTGTAATCCTGAATAAAAAAGGATTTTCTCAGTAGCATTTCTCTGGTATTTAGCCTATTCATGATTAGCAACCAAAAGAAGATCTTGTGTTTAAGTTGGCTGCATGATTTCCATAGCCAAGTAATAGCAGGAATAACTGGTTGACTGCCCAAAAGCAGATTATATGCAGCTTTGACAGTGAATTTTGAAGAATTATTTGGAAATTGCCATTGATCTTTCTGAGGATTGATATCATAGGTGTTGATCAGGTCTTTCATTTGGTGAAATTGCTGAAAGGCCTCTAGTGATAGTGGCAAGTGGAACATGGATGATGTGTTAGGAGTATTGAGCACTATGTTCATAGAAATAGAGGGACTCCTACAGAAAGAAAATAAATGAGGCCAAGTAGATTTTGAGGGCCCGATCCTTCCAAGTGTCCTACCAAAAAATGGAATGCCTTGAGGCTGGCACACATGCAACTATTTTCTTAAACTTGGGTATCAACTTTAGACAGTCTCTCCACCAGAAAGAGCAGTTGGCTAATTGTGCTGGTGGTAGTCCTTGTTGATAGTATGATTCCCAAACTAGTTTGACCCAGGGGATATCCATACATTTATAGAATTTATGAATCATCTTCATGAGTAGACTATCATTTTGAACTTCTAGGTCGATGATACCCAAACCTCCTTGAAGTTTTGGTCTACATAGTAGCTTCCATGTTGTTGCCTCTTCAAAAGCAATGCCTACGATATTTATCAGCTTCAGTTATAATATCTTTGTAAAGCTTGATGCAGCTCATAAGGAAGGTAGGCAGAGATGATATAACTGCATTAACCATCAATAGTCGACCATCATAACTTAGGAACTGGGAACAGTAGCTAAGTCTCCTAAGAATTCTGTCAATAAGTGGCATAAAGAATTCCATCCTTGGCTTGGAGAGGCTCCTGGGCACTCCTAGATATGTAAAGGGGAAAGACCCAGTCTAGCACAGTAGGATTGCACCCAAAGTTTGAACATCTTGATCTGGTACATTAACTAACACTATGGTTGATTTTTGAAAATTCACTTTGAGGCCTGAGAACTCAGAAAAGACTTGAACCATCTCTTTAAGATGAATTAATTGATCAGTGCAGGCCTTGACTATAATAAGGGTATCATATTCATACTGAAGGATAGGAAAATCAGGACAAGATTGCCTAACGATTGGTGTTTGCAATCTCCCGTCCTGTAAGGAATTATTGAGCAGAGTCTGCAAAAAATATACAGCTAAGACAAATAATAGAGGAGACATAGGTTCCCCTTGCCTGACACCTCTTTTACACTTGAAAACACTACCAGGTACTCCATTTAGTATAACACTTGATGTTGCTAAAGAGAGAATTTGTCTAACCCAGGAGCACCATCTAGATCAAAATCCTTTTGCTTCCATAATTTTCAATATCATCTCATGTTCAATTTTATCGAAAGCTTTTTCAAAGTCCAATTTCAGCACAAAGCATGGTTCTTTGGACTTGTGGCATTGAAATATGTACTCATAAGCCCAAGCCACACAATCTTGAAGAGTTCCATGCTTCAGAAACCCATATTGGTTGACATGCATAGCTGCAGAACAATTTTCTGTAATCTGTTGGCCAATAACTTGGTCAACTATTTGATTGTGCAACTAAGAAGTGAAATGGGCTTATAATAATTGACTGTGGCAGCACCCTCTTTTTTAGGAATGAGAGCATTAAAAGAACTATTAATGCTCTGTAAGCAAAGGTTCCCGGAATGGAACTGTGAGCAGAGCTCATAAAAATCTCTCTTAATAGTGCTCCAACATTTCTTAATGAAATATGTATTAAAGTCATCAGGTCCAGGAGATTTGTTGGATGGCAACTCAGTCACAACTGGATGAATCTCTTCTTCAGTAAATGGATCCTTCAATATTGAGAGATTATTATTTGGAGTTATGAGACTCAAGTATGCAGATGGAATTGCAGTATGCTTAGAGATACCCAGCTTCTCCTTGAAGGATTGAAGTAGCAGAGAGGCTTTTCCTGTGTGGCTTTGCAGAGTTTCCCCAGTAGGAGAAGTAAGCTGTGCTATGCTATTATTCCTATGCTGAACAGTAGCACAAGCATGAAAAAATATGGAACTTTCACTGCCAAGTGTGACCCACTTGATTTTCCCTCTCTGCTGCCAATATAACTTCTATTTTTTCAGCAGTTGTCAACTGAGCTTTAAGATCCTCCCTAAGGGTGAGCTCAATGGTAGATAGATCCCTAAGATTTTCAGTAGCATCCAAAAAAGCCACAAAGTTGTTTACATTTGTAATTTCCTATTCGATAGGGGATAGGGATTTGGCCCATGTCTTTAAATGCTTCCTCAGAATTTTGAACTTTGCATTTATTCTCTTAGCTGCATCTGCATAGTGAATGGAGTTCTACCACACTAATTCCACCATGGGCAGAAATTTCCATGCTCCATCCACCAATTCTCAAATCTGAATACATTGCTATGAGGCATAAAAGTCTGGATATTAATGACACATGGACTATGATCCAATGTTGTTTTTGCCAGTGGATAAGCAACTGTGTTTGGATGGGATTCAGTCCAAGATGGTGATGTAAAGAACCAATCTAGCTTTTCCAATAGGGGTTGTTCTTGCATATTACTCCAAGTGTATTTTCTGCCCTTCAGAGGGATTTCAATTAATCCAAGCTCAGAAATAACATCATTAAAACCCAGGATTTCCTACAGATTGGCTCCAGGTTTGTTCCTATCAGCAATGCTTCTGATAATATTGAAATCACCCATCAATAACCAGTCTGCATCTGGTGGAATCTGGACCCCATGTAGCCAATTTAAGAATTCAGACTTTCTATTATCTTGACATGGTGCATAAATGTTAGTGAGGGTCCAACAACTGCCACATTTTGTGCACTGCGGCATGGTGGAAATAGCAAACTGGTTACTGAAGACCGGTTCTCCTTTGAACTGGGATGAACACCAAACTGTGAGCAACCCTCCAGATCTCCCAGTGGACGGAAGGAAGTGAAAACTGTCAAATTGAGGGGGGCAAAATTTTCTGAGGAAGGCAGGGTTAATGATTTCTTTCTTTGTTTCTTGAAAACAAATGACTGAACATCCACTTTCATTAATTTAATTATAAATGTGTAGCCATTTATCTGGTGAGTTAATCCCTCTGACATTCCAATTCAATACTTTCTAGGATTGTTTATGCATAGGAGACCCAATGGATAAAAGAAATATTGGCATGTAGTCATAGACATATGATAAAGGCATCCTGGAAAGGACCAGGCAAAAGAGCAAAAAGCAACATGATTGGAATTCTGATAATATGAAAGCAGAATAGTCTTCATACAAGTACTGCAACTGATAATAAAAGAGTCTAGATAGCCTTGACCCCTAAACACAAAAGAGATAATAAGACCCTGCTTATGATCTGAGACCACTTTATAACCCCATGCAGTACCTTCACGGCTTCTTTGGCTTCCTTATTTTGTCCTTTTTGTTCTTGCTGTTCTTGTCATCATCATGATCAGAAGAAGAGCTTGGTTTGTCAGAACTGGCTGCCTGCCCAACAAACATACCAAACTTGTGATACAATTTTATGACAATTTTTTTATTGACCTTGGGAGCCACAGCAGAACATGCAAGACAATATTTGTCAATACAGGTTTTCCCCTTGTATCCATGAGCAAGCTTTTGCAATCTGGAGCTCCTTCCTACTTGAGACACCACCAGAGGATTTTAGTCTGCCTCCTTTTTGCATGAATAATGGTAGTAGAAGTTGGAGCTGGGGGTAGAATCACAGTATGTTCTCTGACCAGCTGGGGGTGTAGAAACCATTTGATAAATAGTGTGTCTGTGTCTGAAGAAAGCAACTTGGGCCAGCAGCTATGGGGCACACTTTAGGAAGAGCAAACTCTCAGAAAATATCATCAGTGGACTCAGAGAGAATAGACCATAGCTTTGACATGAGGATGGATCTAGACCATTAAAACTCTATGGGTGTTAACAACTTTGCTGTAAAGAAGTCAGCCCAACTAGCAGGAACTAATATGACATCCACACACTGATCAGTTGGCAAAAGTATTTCCCCCAAGCACTTGTGCCTTCCTTGGAAAAGAATTGCATAAGAGGAAGATCATGCATCTGAGTTGGAACCAGGTTGACATGCTGAATTTCTGAGATGAGCAACACACCTATCTGCAAATTAGGAATGTGATTCTCTGCCTGTAAGGCAGGCACCTGAATTAGAACATTTTCTGCCAGCACATTAGGGTCATGAAGCTATTCCAAGTTTGCTACAGGATTAACATCTGGCATATCAGGATCAATGATGCGATGTCCTTCAGGGTGAACTGCCTAAACAATATGGTTCCCTTGAACAAAGCCATTGGAAGACTGCTCATGTGAAGAAAAAGTGGCAATAATCTCACTGCTATCCTCTTGTGCTGGTATATTGAGATCAACCATATCCAGATTAGCATGTGGATGATTGACAATCACATGATTGAGAATTTCCTGTAGCTCCTCAAAATCAACCTGATCAAGCATATGTGGACCAACCTCTAGGTCATTGAGCTCCAAGAAATCTCCATTAATTCCATGTGGTGGCTCATTTAATTTTAGGTGACCACCAAATATGTGTTCCAGGTTCTGATCATGGGCATTCATTGGAACATGCTCCTCTGGAGCATTGTGCTGATCCTGAAGAGGATGATCCTCCTGTACTTCATGTTCTGTCATAGGATGCTGCAGCTGATCATCCCAGAGAGGCCAATTTAGGTCCACATGATGATGACCATGATTGCCAGGTTGGTGTTGAAACAGATCAAAAGGCAGCTGATGTGGATTGCCACCATCAGGAGGAGGCAGGTCTTCATCAGCAGGCAGAGCTCCCAGGTTATTGTAACCTAGGATGATGATGGGAACTGACCATGACTCAGCTTGAAATTTATTCCCATCTAAAACCACACAACTAGCAGGTATCTTGGACAGATCTGCCACCTGAACATTGATGATTACTTTTGAGAAGTCACTTGCCATTTTATCCCAATACAGCAGCACCCCAAAATCCTTGACAGCTCCCTAGATGTGCTGTTGTTCCCACAAATCTACTGGGAAGGAAAGCAGAGCAAGCCAACACTCCTGGTTGTATGTGAAACTCCTATGATTAATGCCCTCATTATGCCTAACAAATCCGATTTGCTGACCTTGGAAAAAGTGTGGGCTATGGTGAACCAACCAGTCCCTATCAGCAGCTGAATCAACCTGAATATAGGCAGTACCCAGGGGACACTTTTGTATCATCTCAACCTCAAACCCCAGCCTCCCTTTCGTAAAGTGCCGCAAGAATTGAGGGATGGCCGCAAAAGGAACATCGAGGCCAGGTAAAGGGGAGATGGTTGCAATAGCAACTTCCTCATGCTTAGGATTGATCGGACCAGGGGCATGGTACCTGCATTGCTGTGGACGCCCTTCAACTTGAAGCTCCATGTAAAGTCTGGGCAGGAATGGCTCTGCATTCACTTGGAAGTTGGCCACCAGATTGTCTGGCACCTCCAGGCGCGCCGGCGGAATCGCAGTGGTCATCGGCAATGGTGATGGCAAAGGAGCGGCAGGGCACTGTAGCAATGGAAGCACAGGAGGCAAGGAGGCGGACGGTATATTTGGAGCCCGGGCGGTAGGAACTGGATAGTTAATAGCATATGTCTTGTCAAGGAAATTAAAAACTTGCCCAATGATATACTTCCGATTTGCGTGTCGTTCGGATCCCTTCCATATTGAACGGTGTAAGAGCACATTTCTCCATGTGTGGTTTTGGTAATTGATGACACCCCTATGGACTAATGGTTGCCTTGAGTTATATTCGAAGGATTTGTCCATAGGCACTTCTGAAGTCCATCTGTGCAGTTTCAAGGAGTTTATATGATGACCAAGGTGGTATTCAAGGTTTATCCAAAGATTGGTCATGTGAGAGTTGAGCTTATTGCAAACATGTCTTGAAGAAGGAGATTGTGTGAGCATTCATGATTACCTTCAAGACATCATCTTTATGAAGAGAGAAGATAAGATACAAGGTTGATCAAGACTAAGTCAAAGAGTGAATCAAGTGATCAACACACAAAGCATACAAGATGTACCGAGAGGGATCAAGTGATCCCATGGTATGGTAAGCATTGTCCATTACGCTTTGTGTACTAACCCATGTTCCTTGTGAGAGTTATTTGTGAGGTTAGGCATATTTCCATGGGATTGCATGAAGAGGACGATCCCATACAACCCATGTAAGATGACATCAAGTGGTGATCATTATCAAGGTTGAGGTGTGCAAGTTCAAGTGAAGCATCACGGAGAGATCAGGCTTGAAGCTTGCCGTTCATTGTGGTGTCAATGGACTTGTGAAGATGTGCCGAAGAGTAGCTCACCCATAGTGGAGTATGAGGGAGCAATCATCTAGTCTTCATCAAGTCAACAGATTCAAGAAAGGTGGTCAATCTTGAGGAAGTCAAGATCGTCATCATCTAGCTCAAGTGGACTTTGCGCAAGGCTAAGGTTTGACCGTGATAGGGTTTTCTATTTTACCGGTCTCATAGTGATAGTTGGGAGACTGGGTTATAGGGTAGGTAACCGTGCTATCAAGGGGGCTCTCAAGTGAGTAGCTTGATCGTATCGTTCGTTGAGAGCTCAAACCATTGCATTCTTTGCATCATAATCTTTCTTGGTTCTTGGTTGGTTTTTCTCGTTGAGTTTTGTTGAGCTTATGGTCATCTTCATGACAAGCTCAAGTTCATCGAAAATGGAGTCCATATGCATCTTCAATGATGTTTTCGATGTTGGGGTTATTGCCGATTCTTCATTGAAAGAGGTTTCTCATCTCTATACCTTTGGCAGTTTTTGTCGCTGTTGGATAGCTCTTGTCATCCTGAATCCAACAAGCTTGAGTTTGCTCAATTCGGAGCTCATTTGCAGAAGTTGTGACAGTTTTGGTGTTGCAGTTCAGTGGGTTGCGGTAGTACCGCAAGTGGCACGGAAGTAATTTTTTACTTCCGCTATCGCAAGTTGCACGAAAGTAATTTTTTTTACTTCCGCCCCTTGGGCGGTAGTACCGCGATTCACGTCCAGTACTACCGTGCGGACCTTTTTTCGTAGATTTTCCCTCTGCGGAGGTTGTACGGAAGTAATTTTTTACTTCCGTGCACCTCTAGTGGTTTCCTCTGCCAACCGCGTGGTACTACTGCTCGAGCACGCGGTAGTACCTCTCCGGCAGTTCTACCGCTTGTGCCCTAGTGCTAACGGCCAGGGCCAGCTACTTCCGTGCTAGCGGTAGTACCGCACATGGGTGCGGTAGTACCGCAAGCCGTCACGGTAGTACCGCAAGCCGTCATGGTAGTACCGTGACTTTTGCGGTAGTACCGCGACGCATGGGGATGAGGGTGGGGATAACGGTTGGATCTTTTCTCCCCTATAAAAGGGGGTCTTCTTCCCCAATGGAAATCATCTTTTGAGCTCATATTCTTCCCCCATTGTTGACCTTCTTCGAGCTTGCTAACTCTCAATCCCTCCAATGATTCTTGCTAGTTCTTGAGGGAAAAGAGAGAGGAGATCTAGATCCACATTTCCACCAATCACTTTCTCATCTAAGTGAGGGGAACCCCTTGGATCTAGATCTTGGAGTTCTTCGTGTTCTTCTTCGTTCTTCCTCTCATTTCCCTCCCTAGCATTAGTTGCTTTGGTGGGATTTGGGAGAGAAGGACTTGGGCACTCCGTGTGCCCTTGCCATTGCATTTGGTGCATAGGTTTGAGTTCTTCACGGTGATACGTGGAAGTGAGAAGTTGAGAAGCTATTACTCTTGGGTGTTTGAGCACCCTAGAGCTTGTTCCTCTTGGGTGCTTTGGCGCCCTAGACGGTTGGTGGTGCCTCGGAGCTCAATCATTGTGGTGCAAAGCTCCGGGCAAGCTTCGGGGTCTCCAACTAGGTTGTGGAGATTGCCCCGAGCATTTGAGGTCACCTTGGAGCCAAAATCCATTGTGGTGAAGCTTCGTGGTGTTGTTGGGAGCCTCCAATCAAGTTGTGGAGATTGCCCCGACCTTGTTTGTACGGATTCGGTGACCACCCTCAAGGGTCCCTTAGTGGAATCACGACATCTTGCATTGTGCGAGGGCGTGAGGAAATTACGGTGGCCCTAGTGGCTTCTTGGGGAGCATTGTGCCTCCACACCGCTCCGAACGGAGATTAGCATCCGCAAGGGTGCGAACTTCGGGATACATCGTCGTCTCCGCGTGCCTCGGTTATCTCTTACCCGAGCCCCTTTACTTATGCACTTTACTTTGTGGTAGCCATATTGTTTCTTGTTATATATCTTGGTATCACTTAGTTGTCTATCTTGCTTAGCATAAGTTGTTGGTGCACATAGGTGATCCTAGTTGTTTTAGGTTTTGTGCTTGACTAATTAAACGATAGTTTTATTCCGCATTTGTTCAAGCCTAAATAGTAATTATTTTAAAGCGCCTATTCACCCCCCCCCCTCTAGGCTACATCCACGTCCTTTCAAACGGGATTTGCCTGTATATTGGCATCCGAATGCTGGGACTTACCTCCAATCAGATTATTTTGCAGAGGAAAATTGAGATCAAATGTGGATTTTGTTTCCTTTTGTGTTTTCTTCGGCTGCCAAACCTGCTGATTTTCTTCCAAAGATGGTTGCTTTCTTTTCTGGTTCTGATGCATGGCTGGATTCTAGCAATTAATACCAATGTGACCAAATCCCTCACATGAGTAACATTTGTCTTTATTAGTACAATTGGCGCAATCACGCCCATTCAGGAGGCAATGCGAGCATTATAAAGGCTTGAAATCAGCAGGTCAAGCTCTCGATTGGGAACATCAGTGATGGCTGGGCCAGAATTCTAGTCAATACGGTCAAATACCGATACACGTTGTTGGTCGAAGTGGGCCTCTGTCTCGGACGGGCCCAAACTTTTTGAATTTTGTAAGCCATCCTTTGATCACACGGTCACTTGAGCTAGGGAATTGAATACTTTCCCAACTGGAATAACTGACTGAATCATTGTGTCATGCAAATTAAAGAAGGACTTTAATTTCTCCTGAGATAACTGGGCCGCAATCAACTCCCGCAATTGATGCTTCTCCGAATTTTCAAATTTGTCTATGGAGGATCTCGGATAGTGGCTCCTGAAGAAAGCTTGAATATGATCAAAAGACTTACCCTCTTGAATTAGCTTATGCAAATCATGGATTTCTTTGGTCGTGAGGCGATGTATGAAAGTGCTTTCCAGTCGCTTCGCACCCAATGGAGCGCGATTAGCCCCCGTAAGAACCCTGTTGATGCTATGCTGCGATTGATTTTCGTTTAATAACCGTAGTCCAAGCATTGGATTCTTCCTGTTCCCATATGCGGAATTCTTGTATGATATCCGGGCCACCATGTCCTCAGAGATTAAAATGAACCTCAAAATCCAGGCAGCCAAATGATCTCAGATTATGAATGAGAAACCCAACTTTCTTTGAGAAAACCGAGAACCGAAAGGTGCGATCTCGCAGCAGCAGCACATTGAAATCTTGGGCAATACCACCAAGGCATGAATTGAGGAAGAGTCCAACCGAATGTTCAGTGAGGCGATGTTTGAAGCGACTGAAAGATGCAACTAGGAAGAATTCCTTCCCACCTTGTGCTGCAACAAAAGCCACCGGGCAATTGAATTTACGCCAAATCTGTCGTTGAAAGTGCATATCTGGTTTCAGATCAAGGATGATTGTTGGCGTGGCCTCTGCCGCCTTGACACTGCTGATTTCCTTGAAGGGCTTGCAATCCGGCTGCACCTTAGGGAGCGAAGAAGATGAAGATTCGTCACATCTCCCCCCAATCACCACAACATGGCATGGAAATTGGACTTCATCTCCAATGGCCAGCGATCCCCCCCCCCCCCCCCGCCCCCTTAAGGAGTCTGGCATCGATCACCACCTCTTTGTCGTCGTGAAGAACCACTCTTCCCGAAGATGATAGAAAGATCTTTCCATGATGTACCGATTTGCGGCCAGTGCTAAAATCCACCATGAAGGTGGCAAACCAGCAGACCTGCGGAAGCGGATCAGATCCCATACCAACGAGACCTGCAGAAGCTGATCGTGAGATGGACATTAGAGTCGGAATGACTACCAACGGAAGTGGTTGTGGACACCGGGGCCGGAGTGGCCACCGGCGGCGAGGCGCGTTGGGCGCCGGGACCGGGAGGGCCGCCGACGATAGGGCGTGAGGGGCGTAACCTAGGCTCAGCTGTTGAACACAAATATACATTCACTCTGAAAATGAATAGTGCATGTAATAATAAGTGATAGATTTGTTTTTATTGTACAGCTCTAATTTTAACGTATTTGATTATTAAAATTTACACATGTGTACAATTTGTGTTTGTGTATATGTGTATTTTTGTTCATACTTTTTCAAGCACAAAGTATGTTTTATTTTTAAATTCAGCCACCATGGAACTCGAGTTCCATTTAGCATATTCACACCCTGTATGACTATCCAACTGAGCGCAACAACAATGGTGCTCCCTATGCTCTTGGCCGCTCTCTTGTGCCTTCTAGCCAGAGTGGTCTTTTTTGTGAAGCTAGTCAGCTACAATTAGCGATACTAGCCACCACCACCCACCACATCGGCCACCCTATTGTTGTCAACTAAAACTACTAGCATGTTGCAAACGATGGAAGAGCATCCTACTGAAAAATGTTTTGCCTTTATGAGACACTCAGTGGCTCCATGTGGAGCCTGTTGTTCAAAAAAAAAAAATCCAACTTTTCAGCTTCAAAAAAATTCTGAAAACAACTATACATGGATGTAATGTATATGTGCGTAAAATTTCACAATAGAATACCTTGACTGCAAGCTGCACATAAAAATTCCGTGCACTTTAGGAACAAATAGTGCATTGGCTAACAAGTCATAGATTGGTTTTTATTGTTCTGCTCTCATTTTAATGTATTTCATTGTGAAAATTTACACATGTATACATTATGCCTCTGTTTATATGTGAATTTATTTTCATACTTTTGTTAAGCAGAAAAGTATGAATTTTGAATTTTTGAATATTCGGCCTCCATGGAAATTCGGCCCCTATGGAACACGAGTTCCATTTTAGATAATACGGTGTAGGTTGTCCGCACTCACAAAAGGTAAATGTGCAGCTGTTCGCACCCACATTGTAATCATTCACTTGAACGCATTGATCTATATACGTACCCACAGGCCACAACAAATCATTCACTCAACAATGGAGTTCGTTATGCTCCTGGCCGTTCTCTTGTGCCTCCTAGCCGGAATAATGGTCATTCTACGAAGCTACACCAGGCGAGCCCATGCTCACGCCACCATCTACCACGTCGGCGACCCAGCTGTTGCTCACCGAGCGCTTATCGGGAACGCCGACGACTTCTTAAACCGGCCGGCAGCGAGCTTCCCCACCTCCCTGGCCACTTGGCGCCATGGCGAACGCAATGACAACATAGCCACCGTGAACTACGGGCCGCAGTGGCGAGTGCTCCGGTGCAACCTCACAGCTGAGATCCTCTCACGCCTCGGTTCCTTGGCCCCGCTGCATGAGGAGGCCGCCCAGGCCCTCGTCGCAGACTTCTCTGCCCGATGCGGTAGCGGTGGCGGCGAGGTGGCCGTCCGTGAGCCCATCACAAAAGCTGTGTTCGTGCTGGCCACGCGCCTGTGCTTCGGTGACATTGTGGATGACACCCAGAGACACGCCATCGGGCGTGTGATACGGGACTCCATTGTCGCCGCTGGTAAGCTCAGTCCCGGGTTCGATGGCTCGATGCTATCCAAGCTCGTGAACTGGAGGGGGTTTCGCCGGATCTCCGCTGTGCTCAAACGGCAGACTGAGCTATACCTCCCTCTTATCGCTGCACGAAGGCAGTCACAGTCTCAGCTCTGTGGTGGCATTGTCCATCCTTACGTTGACTCTCTCATTGGTCTCCGTGTCCCCGACAATGGTGATGCCTCCGGCCCCGGGCGTCCACTTCGAGACGACGAGATGGTTGGCCTTTTGTTTGAGTTCCTTGGAGCAGCCACGGGATCAACCGCAGCCTGTGTGGAGTGGGCCCTCGCCCATCTCATCGAGCAGCCGGAGACCCTAGACAAACTACGCCGCGAGATCGACGACGAGGCCGACACCGGCGGCATACTCTCTAGCAAGAGCCTTCGGAGCAGCATGCCCTACCTGAATGCGGTGGTCCTAGAAAGCCTCCGCATGCACCCGCCGGTGCCGGTCATCTTGCGCAGCGCGCACGGCGAGGGCGCCAAAATAATTGGCGGCATGACCGCTGTGCCGGTGGACGGGTTGAGTGTGCGGTTCAATTTAGCCGACATCGGAAGAGATGCGAAGAGGTGGACCGATCCCGATAAGTTTCAGCCGGAGCGGTTCCTTGCCGGAGGCGAGGCGGAAGACATTGGCCCGGCACCAGGCCCGAAGGAGATCAGGATGATGCCGTTCGGTGCGGGACATCGGCACTGCCCTGGCGTGAACATGGGAATGCTGCACATCAAGTGCTTCTTGGCGGCGCTCGTGCACAACTTCGACTGGGCACTGTCTACTGAAGACTGCAGCAGCGGTGTCGACATGACGGAGCAGGATGGCTTCATAAAAATAATGAAGAAGCAGCTCTCTGTGCGTGTCACTGCACGCACTTGATTTCTTTTTAAATCTTTGACAAACCTGTGCCCGGTTTATGATAGTGTGGTTCTATATTTCATGCTCGTGTGCTTCTGTTTTTCTGTTGAAGTTTATTTGAGATTGCTTACCACACAGACCATGTGGTATGTGTGATTGTACTTGCATCAAATAATAATAAATTGTGTGCTTTCTTACTTTTTTTTGGCGGGGTTGTACTTCTTGTTGTATCAAAATTAGTTTGAGTTATAAATATATTTTTACTTGTTTATTCCTGTCAAGGTTGGTGATCAATGTTATCTATTGTACAAGGTTGCGCAACACTGAGAAATCCACCTACATTGGCACGTAGTAGCAATTTACTAACAAGATGCTTCCTATTAGAAATCAAAATATATACCCAATAGTGAAAACCATAGACTGAAAATTTGAATTCTGTGAAAAAAAATAGATAGACATATACTCCGTCTGTACCTAAGTACTTATAGTTGGGGAGAACAAGCTTGTTCTCTCCAACTACAAGTATTTAGATACAGAGGGAATAGATACGTTGGTCATATGATGATAACAGGCTGTTAAAATTTGATGGGTATTTTATTGTTGTGCTTGCAGTACTCCTCCGAGCAACGTTGGCCGTGAGGCTATGCATGCAAGGTAACATTCGTTCCCATCATGATACGGATAGCACTCGTTTGGATCCTCCGCCGATAGCGACCACTTGAGACCGTGGCCGGGACTGTAGCTCCGCACGGCACCGAGTGGCAGCTTGATTTGCATGTGCAATAATTTCTCTAGCTACAAAGCGAATTGGTCACTCCATCGTGTCGTTTGCTGATGATTCCACCGCAAATGACTGGACCTAGCTACTATTCCCAATTTCCCATACGCACACTTACCGTCTTGGCTCAACGCCTTCACGCATCGCCTCTGCTAGAAGAACGGATGTCCTTGACTGGCACGCTGAACGCTCTTGACCATCTTTCGCCTCCATGTATGTTGCAAAGTTCACTGTCGAGTCCCTAGCCGCCATGCGTGTCGGCGGAGCCGGGAAATCTAGGGCCGCGGTCCCAGGGGCTCGCTCGGCGCACTGCCGTGGCCGTGGGGGCAGCGTAGTGGCCAGCCCTGACGCCCAGCGTGGCGGCTCAGGGATTTGCCCTTCCAGATCCCTTCTGCTGTAAGTGGTACCGTGGTGGGCTGGTGGCGGCTCGCTGGCTCGTCGGCTGCCTTGGACGTCCAGGGTGGCTCTGGAGTGGCGGACCTAGAATTGCATGCACGGGGGTGCCATGGTTCCAAGTATGCACTAAAGATCAGCATAAGCTCAACAAATAGTCATATAATACCAAAAATTTGATGGATATTTAGTGTTAAGTATATAGTAAAAATTATTTCACAATTTTGGAGGGGGTGCCATGGCACCCACGGCACCCCCACCAGATCCGCCCCTGTGGCTCTGTCTAGTGACCAGGTTCGGCGAGATCAGCGGTGTGGTGGGCGTGCCGGTTCTGGGTGTGGCCCAATTATGTTGCCGTCGGTGTTGAGGAACCATGTCATGAGACAAGGGTCGCTCATGACAAAGAAATGCATCATTTGAGGATCACGACATGGAGGTTCGAAGTAAATTGATCTGATTGACAATGTTTCTTTATGAAAAAACTGTTAATCTATTCGTAAAAAATCTTGACAATATATTAAGCATTATAATCAATAAAAATTACATCAGTGTCGTGCGTTTCAACAATAAATAAAATTGATGCAAATTTAGTAAGGATCATACGTGCAGACGTAACTTAAATTTAGTAAAACCATATGTGCACCTGCGGTGTTGTCGATGGGTGCAAACATTCTTCATTCTTCTGACGTGCAGCCCAACGCTTTCCTCTTCTTTTTTGCAGTGCAGCCCAAGCGCTTTCTTTCCTCTTCTTTTTTGCAGTGCAGCCACACATCACCAGGATGAATACCTCATGCTCCGTTTGTTTATACTTAAAGGTGCTTCTTTGATTTTCATACAAATCTGGGTGTATATGTGTTTGTAATTTCTGATCCAAACAAGTCATGCGGGACTATTTAATTACGTAGCTAACCCTCTATCTTCATACAAGCATATAGCAGATCAGTTTGATGCGGCCTTTGCAAAGGAAGGAAGGTCGTGAGTTTGACCCCTCGCACTGCCCCCCCCCCCCCCACCCACCCAGATCGAAAGGAAAAAAAATGTGGACCAGACCCAGCTTGGCTTGTGGCCCAACGGCTGACGGATGCAACGAGGAGGATGACGTCTAAAATTTCCTGGCAAATTAATGATGGAGTGCGGGTTGATTACCCAAAAACACAGGGGCTTTTATTTGAAACACGGAGGATGTCGTGTGTTTCAAATATGTTTTGATAAATCCCACTATTTCTAAAATATTTCAGTGAATGTACATTAATACCAATGAATTTTAAACATGCTTAGACCTATTTCAACCATGTTCCATGCATCATTTACAAATATCTCCCCTTTTCAGTTGTGCTTCAATTTGAGAAACATTGAGTCATATTTTAACTAATTCAATCATATATTGATTCATTTCAGAAACATTTATTCTGTGGGGACATTTTAGAAACATTCAATTGACATTACCACAAATTTGCATTATTTTATTCTAATTTGATGATTTCAGATACATTTCTCACAAAAAAAAAACAATTATGTTTCAACATGTAACAACATTTCTTACAAATTGCTTAGAGCAAGTATATTAATGGGCTTAGCCCGCTTACATGGCAGTTTTGACTATATCTGGAGGAGAGAGACATGGAAAAATAGTGGGAGTGGGCTCTAATGTAAAAGTCTAACTATACGCGTACTTCTAAATAAATACAATAAATATGAAGAAAGAGATAGAGAGAAGGTGAAAAAAGTAGTACTTTTATAGAGAACCTTTTATTTAACCTTGTTGTATGAGTGACTATATATGACATGGAAACATCGTATAGCCAGCAATTGGCTATATTATAACCATAGAGCTTCCTCTCTCATTCCATCCATATAAATCGATTCGTTACATTTCACTTATTGACATAGCGATAAATGGCTTGTTTTTGATAATCCGCGAAGACTGTCACCTTCTATTCCTTTGATTACTTGTGGAGGAGGAAACCATATTGACCATTAGATCAGCATTGTGCAGCAGAGAAGCATCAAGAATTGTGCTTGACAAATCACTCGACTGCAATGCAGGTGGATTAATTACATTAACACCTTGAAAATGGGCGATACATTATCGCGGGAATAAAATTGTATGAAGTTAGTGTTGTAAGATTATCTTCCTTTTGTGCTATGAAACAAGCTCCCCCTCCCCCTCCTAAATAAAGCAACCACCACTTCCAGACAATAAGTTCATGTGCCGCAAGGAAAGGCATCAAACACGAAGACGCCCAAAAAACAACTATAAATAAAAAGTGAAAAAAAAACACCAACTGGCGGTAGCTCGGGAAATCTGCGGCAAAGCGAGACGACGTGCGTCAACAGTCATTGTTTCCATCATATGACTAAGTCGATCGCGAAGAGAGTGGGTGTCAGTGCTGCAAAAAACGCAAGAAATCTGGGGTCTGTGTAAGAAAAACTCGCTCAATAACCATGTTACATGGCGTTCACAGGGTCCAAGCAAACGCCGGAAGAGACATCTCCCCAGTTTGTTTGGCACGGGTTTGAAGAAACCCTGTCAGGTCCAGGGTTTCCCAGTCAGGCTCTGGAGCGTCACTGATAAAGCTATATATTTCGGATAACAAAATACTTGGCCCGTGTTTGAACAATCGTCTTTCGGCTCACTTCGTTCGTCGATCACTGTTTGTGCCCCTAGATTTTGTGACGGCCGAGTCGACATGGCCCCTTTGCATCCTGCTTGCGGCTGACTCCTGTGAATGAGTTGATCTCGCCCAGCCAGACATCGGCGACGTACCGGTTAGCCGTCTCTGTCAGGTGGACACCGTCCCAATACAGCCGAGCTGACGGATCCCGGCACGTCGTCGCGGCTGCATCGCCGCATGGCACCGTCGAGTTCAGTCCATACCTTCCAGGACCTCCACAGCACACCATAAGTACGTCGTCTTTAAAACCTGCAATCATCCATCAACGTCAATCACCTTCCATTATGACATTTTGTCTATGTGCTAAGCAACTAATATAGATTCTTTCAGTTTTGTTGGCGGTGCTAACCGAACTTGTGCGGCGACTCCACCATGTCCATGATTGGCCCGAAGAAGTCGGCGTAGATGATCTTGACATCCCGGTGCTTGGCCCGGAGCTTGGCGAGAGCCACCTGAAGCAGCGCGTTGTGGTGCAGCCCTAGCTCGTTGTGCGCTGTCAGACACCCGGTTTTGGAGCCGTATGCTGAGGGTGGGGCGCCGACGAACTTGGTCAGGATCGGTGGCGAGCATCCCGACGGGATTACGCCGGGAACCACCAGGCTTCTCGCTCCGTGCTTGATCAGCCTCTGTTGACACCAACCACTGGTTTAGCATGGATGTTTGTAGTTATAGATAGAGTTATTAAAGTGTTGAGTTCGAGCGAGTTGGACTAGGCTCGGCTTAATTTATACTCCTTTTGTTCTAAAATAAGTGTTGTTGATCTAATAAAAAAGTTATACTAATTTAATACTAAATCTATGACATTTATTTTGGGATGGAAAGAGTAGTAAAATTCGAGAGAGCTCAAACTAAGCAATGATAAATGTTGAGTTATAGAAGATGTCTCGTGCAAGCCAAAATAAAAAATCACTAGAGAATTCGACTTGCTCTCTTGCAACTGAAGACTCATACTTACTAGCAAGAGATCGTGGACGAACAAGAAAGATAAAAACATAAAGGTGGGTCTACTCTCAAAGTTTGTCCAATAATAATAGGATATTTAACACATGCATGGCTGACCGCATAACATATTAAGGCTAAATTTGTCGTGCTTTCATGGTTGCTAGTAGGTAAATAGAGAAAAATTGTACAAAACATATACAAAAATAATTTAATCTATTTTATTTTAATATATATCAAGATTATTAATATAATTATACGATATCGAGCTATCGAGTTAAAATCGAGCGAGCCCGTGTTGGCTCAAGACCAACTATTTTCTTGAGGTACATAGAGTGCTCATACTTAAGTTGTGTTTGGTTGAGCTGTAGATTTTTGAAAAGCTGTTGTGGAAAAGCTGCTGTGTAAAAGCAGCTGTGAAAATGCTGTTGTGAAAAAGCTGAAACATGGTTGATTAAAATGACTGCGAAACAATATATTTGACTATGAATTATCTGTAATGCCCCTAAGGCCTGAGTGAATATAAACATGTTTATATGTTTTAATTGACCATAAAGCAGTGTGCACATTTGGGGAAAAAGAGAAAATACATGAACATTAATCAACAAATCACATAAACAGAAAAAATAAACATTAACAGAGAATGAAAATTTTGAAAAAAAGAAGGATGGATGGGGATGAGGGGCGGAGAGATTGAGAGAGGAGGGAAGAGGAAGGGGGCAAGTGCGCCGGCGCCGGCAGCGCGGTACAGCCGGACCTGCACCGTCGGGGAGAGGGGATGTAGAGGATAAAATAGGGGCTGGTGGGAGGAAGGAGGAAGGAGGAGAAGGGTTGGTGCGCTGGTGCCGACGCCGGAGCACCACCGCGGGAGGAAGGAAGGAGGAAAGGAGGAGGGGGAAGGAGAAGGGCAGGTACGCCGGGCGTGGAGGGTCGCTGGAGGGAGCCGCGGTGGGAGGCGGCCGGCCGTCGGCCAAACCTTAGGCTCGTGCAGGTCAAGTTGTTCCCGTCCGTTTTCTGTGCGTGAGGGAAAGAAAAAGGAACGAAGCGGTATGACTTGGGAGTGACAGTGGTGGGTAAATAAGTTGCAGCTTCAAGGGGATAGCTAAAAATGGCCCCTGGCTGTGGCAATTGCACTACCAAGAAGCTGCAATTTTTGCAATTTCAGCCTCTCACTTTACCCCTTTGGTTAGCTTATATAGCTTTGAAAAGACACAAGTTGGTTCTAACAGTCCAACCAAACACAGTCTTAGCTTTTTAATTCGAGTGAGTCGCTTGAGCATTTCTTGCAGCCCTAGTTGTATAGCTTCATGACTACGTGAGAGCTAGAGTAGTTGAGTACCTACCTCGATGGCGATGGAGATGGTGGCGACAACATCTGGAACGAAGGACCTGACTTCGTGCACGGTTTTCCGTTGGAAAGAGAAGTGATAGTCGTTGACTCCGAACTCTCCCACCAAGAAAAGGGATCTGCCGAAGAATTTCTTGCACTCTGGATGCAAGATGTATATCATTTGTGTTCTCATCAAGCATTGACTTCTAATCTAATGCATGATGGATCAAACAGTAATGCCCATGAAGAATGTAACCTCGGGCTGTGTGGCACAAGGAGAGCTTCATGGACTCGAACCACTCCAGCTGCACGCCTAGGCTGGTGTTGAGGGGGAACTTGCTGGAGCCACCGGGGATGTCCCTCTCATGGAAGAAATCGGCGTCCAGAGCGGTGGCGGCACCGACGGCGAAGTTGGCACCTCGGCGGAAGCTGCCGTTGTGCGCCAGGGTTGGCGGCACATACGGCAGGCCCAGGTTTTCAGCTACTCGATCCCACAAAAAACCTATATTCATCGACCTGTACATGTTCCAATGACCGGCCGGCCGGAGATCAATCAAGGAGCACGAACGTACCGATGAAGTCGATAATGAGCCGACCGTCGCCGTTGCGGCCGGTGGGGCGGTCGAAGAAGGTGGTGCCGTAGGGATGCCGCGTGACGGGGTCGAAGACGGAGTACCATTCGAAGACGACGGGGTTGTTGCCGGTGTCGGCGAAGGAGTCGCCGAAGCTGAAGATGGACCTGTAGTGAGGACTGCCGGAGGGGATAGAGATCGCCTGCTTGGACCACGAGAGGAGGAGGACGGGGAGCAAGGCGGCGCATACGAGCTTGTGCATCTTGAACGTTTAATGGGAACCACTGGAACAATTGCATGTTATCTAATGAAAGCCGTTGAAACATAACATGGGCAGAAGATGACGATGCTCAAGTTGGTCTAAAAACAAACAAACAACTACTCTGCTTATCAACTACTACCAGATTTTGGAGTTAACTATGAAGGCTGCATGCCTCTCGTCCGGCGATGCCGCATCTTGTAGCTGGATCCACCGACTGCCACAACGTGGGCACAGCAGCTAGCGGTGGTACTGACCAATTTGCTTGTTGAACCGCGGTCCTAATCATCCACCGATGCGTTTGCAAAACAGGGCACTAGGAACAGAAAAACAAATAGGATTAGAGTTTTGTGTAGTGTTGAATCCTATATGGTTCGAAAACGACAGAAATTTGCTTCATAGAGTGTTTTAACATCACAGGAAAAACAAAGTAATTATAAATAAGAGGTTTCTTCACAATAATGCAATGCAATCCGAAGGAAAAAAAAAGTCCTAAGGGTACCAATCCTACTAACTAATCACACGATGTACATGATATTTTCCTCTAAAGATCAAAATGCTGCAAAAATCTTATAATTTTTCTTTGTATAAAACTAGCCCACACGAAACACCAAATTAGTTCGCAAATTCTGAGGGTTCAAAGCCTACAAATCAAATTATCGATGTCTATTTTTAATATTTTTGTAACACCAGATTAAGGTACCACGTGAAGTGTGCTGAAATTATAGATCCAGGACACTCTATACTTTACCTACAATGAACATACAACATTACATTTTTAAAATCAAAGTTTGACATTTTCTGGATTCATTTGCTATATTTTAGGCATTAACTGGATTTCTAGGTTTTTAATGGATATAACTCAGTTTTAAACTACATGTATACTACAACATGGTCCAAAATTAAAAGAAAAATCATATTTAAGTCATCAGGTAGCTTTGTAGCTCCATGAAAAATACTAACATTTAATTGGAAAATTTCAAACCGTAATTGCATGTCATGTTTTTCTCATTTTTTAAATGATATGTAGTCCAAAATTATATGAAATTTGGCATAGGGTCATGATATGACCTCAAAAGACTTAATTTAAAGTTTGTAAATTATTCAAAAAATGGGTTGTACATTATTGCTCTCAAACCAAAGCATCTTCGAGTAGAACATCGAAGCAATCCATGCACTATGGTTGTGCTATGTTCTAGTTTCCACTTGATACATCCCAATTCGCTTGTTCGAGTTAACCACGAAATAGGAGATCTGCCCGGTATAGACTAGGTGCAATCACCAATTAGGATTCGTATAGGACTAGTATTAGCTGCTACGGCTGCTACAGTTTTCTTTCACGGGTACGGCTGCTACCTTCGTTCCTTTTCATAAGGTGTATTTTTTTAAGTCAAATGTGTGCATGTTTGATCAGATTTTTAGAAAAATATATGATTATCCACAATACCAAATTTATATCATTTGATCCATCATAAAAAGTAGTTTCATATTTTTTTTCTATTAGATAACGCAGATGTTAATATTTTAGTCTATAATATTGGTCAACATTCAAATAATTGACTACACGAAAATCAATACACTTTATATTTTGGCACGGGGCTATGTATCCTACTCCTGTAGTCAGCATGAGAAAAAACAATAAACATATTGACGGGAGCAACACACTCCCTAGGCCATAAACTTGCCTTGTCCTCGAGTGTTTCGCGTGTGTATCTTCAGCGACTTCGCACGCACGTGCGTACGATCCTCGTCCGGGACGGCTGATTGCTAGCTTCATCTAGCTTTTATTTTGCTTCACGTCCTAAATAAAAATACACGAGCAATTATTATTTTCATATAGAACATTTTTTTAAAACTACATGATTTCTTTTTGCTCCAATTACATCAGCATTCTAATATACAGGAGAACATGGTTTTAGAAACATGAACATTTTTTCTATGCATGAATATTTAAAAATATAAACACATAAAAATTTGAACCATTAAAAATCTATATAATGAATGAAATAAATTTTTCATATCTATATGTGAAAAAAAGGGAAAATTTTGTTTTTGCCATTTTTTCTTATGCCATTCTAGATTTTGACACGTCACTTTTGCCACTCTTAGTTTTTGACAACTATCACAATTGCCATTTCATGGCAAAAACAAAAATTTCAGAGTGGCAATTGTGATAATTGTCAAAAGCGGCAAAAGTGAAATAATTTTATTTTCCACTAAATGGAAATTATGATAATTGTCAAAAGCTAAGAGTGACAGAAGTAAAATGTCGAAATCTAGAATCGCATAAGGAAAATTGGCAAAATCTAGAGGGGAAACAACAAAATTTTCCCTTAAAAAACCCCAAAAAGGTTGCATGCAAAACGACTCCTCTTAATGGGTCCAAGCCAATAACTTGTGGGCTGCTCCAATAACCCATACGGATTGCTCCTCAGTAAAGAAATGGTATGTCACTCTTGAAGAAATAACTAAACAAAAAAGGTAGGCCCCAAGTTTTACAAGATTTAAAAAATGTATTATGGCAAAATAAAACAATATATGAATTTTCAATAAATGTGATGGGTTAAAGAACAACACCTTAAAAAATTGTTCACAAAAGTAAGAAATGTACACAAGTTTGAAAACATGTTCACTTTAAAAAATATCTTCACTTCCAATATTAAGAATTTAGAAAGAGGGAAAAACTAAACAACAAAAAATCTGGGTGAAAAAAATAGAAATAATCAAAATAAAACTACAAGAAATAAGTAGTTGGGCCCCCGAGTGGGCCGATCTAGTAGTAATTGTGCACGAGCGGCTTTCAAAAGCTTCTGTTGACTGGTATAGACCACTTAGATCTATACCATGGAGATTGTCATGTTTCCATGGGGAGGCGCAAACACACTTGCATCACAACACGTGGGACACAATAAAAAACTTGTCAATACTTCATAACATCCCATGGGTGTGCTTAGGGGACTTTAATGAAGTTTTGCGACTGGATGAGCATGATGGAATTGGCACGAGAAGCTAATCACATATTCAGGGATTTCATGATGCCGTGGATATATGTGGATCGGTTGATGTTGGCTACAAGGGAGCAAAGTGGACTTATGAGAAAAATATTGGGGAACATTGCATGGGAAACAAAAAAAATTCTACGCATACGCAAGATTTATCCATGGTCATGAGCATCTACGAGAGAGATAGTGAATCTACATATCCTTGTAGATCGCTAAGCAGAAGCATTAAGAAACGCGGTTGATGTCGTCGAACGTCTTCACGATCCGTCCCACGATCTCATCACGAGCCGTCTCGCGATCCCATCGTGGTCCTTCCGATTTAGTGCCGAACGGACGGCACCTCCGCGTTCAGCACACGTACAACTCGATGATGATATCCACCTCCTTGATCCAGCAAGCGAGGGTGGAAAGGTAGAAAAGTTCTCCGGCAACGCGACGGCGTTGCGGCGATGGTGGTGGAGCTATTCCAACAGGGCTTTGCCTAAGCACCGCTGAAAACCGATCTAGAGGAGAAACTGCGATCTAGAGAAGAGGTAGCATGTGGCTGTTTTTTTATGTCAAAAACCCTCAAAACCTCTAGTATATATAGGAGGAGGGGATGGAGGAGGCTTGGCTCCCAAGGGATCCAACCCGAGTTCAGCCGAAGTGGGAGGGAGGAGTCCTCCTCCTCCACTCCTAGTAGGATTAGGACTCCTTCCTTATTTTCCCACTTTTGCCTTCTTTCCACCTTGGATTTTTCTTCCCTAGCCGCATGGGCTTCCTGTGGGCCTTCGGCCAGCCCACTAAGGGCTGGTATTCCTTCTTCCATAGCCCATGTAGCTTCTTGGGTTGAAATATCCCTCCCGGCAACCTTCCGGCACTCCCGATACACTACCGATGAGCCCGAAACTTTTCCGGTGACGAAAACAAGACTTCCTATATATCAATACTTACCTCCGGACCATTCCGGAGCTCCTCGTGACAACCAGGATCTCATCCGGGACTTAGAACAACCTTCGGTCACCATCATGCATAACTCTACACTACCGAAACGTCACCAAACCTTAAGTGTGCAGACCCTGCGGGTTCGAGAACTATGTAGACATGACCGAGACACCTCTATGGTCAATAACCAATAGCAGGACTTGGATGCCCATATTGATTCCTACATATTCTACGAAGATCTTTATTGGTCGAACCTCTATGTCAAGGATTCAGTTGATCCCGTATAATGTTCCCTTTGTTCTTCGGTATGTTACTTGCTCGAGATTCGATCGTCGGTATCTCAATACCTAGTTCAACCTCGTTACCGGCAAGTCTCTTTACTCGTTTTGTAATACAAGTTCCCATGACTAACACTTAGTCACATTGCTTGCAAGGCTTGTTGTGATGTTGTATTACCGAGTGGGCCCTGAGATACCTCTCCGTCACACGGAGTAACAAATCCCAGTCTTGATCCATGCCAACCCAATAGACACCCTCGGAGATACCTATAGAGCACCTTTATAGTCACCCAGTTACGTTGCGATGTTTGATACACACAAGGCACTCTTCCGGTGTCCGTGAGTTGCATGATCTCATGGTCATAGGAACATATACTTGACATGTAGAAAATTGTAGCAATAAACTGACACGATCATATGCTACGTTTATAGTTTGGGTGTTGTCCATCCCATCATTCTCCTAATGATGTGATCTCGTTATCAAATGACATCTCATGTCCATGACTAGGAAACCATAGCCATCTTTGATCAACGAGCTAGTCTATTAGAGGCATACTAGGGACATGGTGTTGTCTATGTATCCACACATGTATCTGAGTTTCCGATCAATACAATTATAGCATGGATAATAAACGATTATCATGAACAAGGAAATATGATAATAACCAATTTACTATTGCCTCTAGGGCATATTAACAACAGTCTCCCACTTGCACTAGAGTCAATAATCTAGTTCACATCACCATGTGATTCGCATTGTGATGAATCTAACACCCAATGAGTTCTGGGGCTCGATCATGCTTTGCATATGAGAGAGGCCTTTCAGTCAATAGGTCCGCAACATTCAGATCCGTGTGTACTTGGCAAATCTCTATGTCATACTGTAGACACTGCTACCACACTCCACTTCGAGCTATTCCAAATGGCTGCTCCAATATACGTATCCGGATTGCTACTAAGATTCATCCGGATTGGTGTTAAAGCTTGCATCGACGTAACTCTTTACAACGAACTCTTTATCACCTCCATAATCGAGAAATATTTCCTTAGTCTTTTAGTTAATAAGGATAATCTTGACCACTGTCCATTTATCCACTCCTGGATCACTCTTGTACTCCTTAACGGACTCATGGCAAGGCACACACAGGTGAGGTACATAGCATGGCATACTATATAGAGCCTATGGCTAAGGCATAGGGGACGATGTTCGTCCTTTCTCTTTCTTCTGTCATGGTCTAACTTTGAGTCTCACTCAACTTCACACCTTACAAACCAGGCAAGAACTCTTTTTTGACTGATCCATTTTGAACTCTTTCAAAATCTTGTCAAGGTATGTACTCATTGAAAGTCTCATCAGGCGTCTTGATCTATCTCCATAGATCTCAATGCCCAACAATTAAGTAGCTTTATCCAGGTCTTCCTTTGAAAAACTCTTTTCAAACAACCCCTTATCCTTTCCAAAAATTCTACATCATTTCCGATCAACAATATGTCATCCACATATGCTTATCAGAAACTCTATAGTGCTCCCACTCACTTTATTGTAAATACAAGTTTCTCATAAACTTTGTATAGACTCAAAAACTTTGATCACCTCATCAAAACGTATATTCCAACTCCGAGATGCTTGCTCCAGCCCATAGAAGGATTGCTGGAGCTCGCACACCTTTTAGCATCCTTAGGACCAACAAAACCTTCTGATTGTATCATATACAACCTTTCCTCAAGTAAATCGTTAAGGAAACAATGTTTTGACATCCATCTGCCAGATTTCATAATTGAAAAATGCAGCAACTGCTAACATAACTCCAACAGACTTTAGCATACCAACGAGTGAGAAAGTCTCATCGCAGTCAACTCCTTGAAATTGTCGGAAACTTCTTTGCGACAAGTCGAGCTTTATAAATGGTGGCATTTACCATCAGCGTCTGTCTTCATCTTTAAAGGTCCATTTGTACTCAACGACCTGCCATCCAACGAGCAAGTCTATCAAAGTCTATACTTGGTTTTCATACATGGATCCTTTCTCGGATTTCATGGCCTCTAACCATTTGTCGAAATCCGGACCCATCATCGCTTCTCCATAGCTTGTAGGTTCATCGTTGTCCAACAACATGACCTCCAAGACAGGGTTGTCGTACCACTCAGGAGTAGTACGCGTCCTTGTTAACCTACGAGGTTCGATAGTAACTTGATCCGAAACTTCATGATCATCATCATTAACTTCCTCTTCAACTGACGTAGGCTTCACAGAAACATCTTTCTGTGCTGCACTACTCTCTGGTTGAAACAAAGGTTCAACAACCTCGTCAAGTTCTATGTTCCTCCCACTCAATTCTTTCGAGAGAAACTCTTTCTCGAGAAAGGACCTGTTTTTAGCAACAAACACTTTGCACTCGGATCTGAGATAGAATGTATACCCAACTGTTCTTGGGGTATTCTATGAAGATGCATTTTTCCGCTTTGGGTTCGAGCTCATTAGGTGAAATCCTTTTTCACATAAGTGTCGCAGCCCCAAACATTAAGAAATAATAGCTTAGGTTTCTATGAAACCATAATTCATACGGTGTCATCTCAACAGATTTAGATGGTGCCCTATTTAAAGTGAATGTAGTTGTCTCTAATGCATAACCCCAACACGATAGTGGCAAAACGATAAGAGACATCATAGTATGCACCATATCCAATAGAGCACGACTATGACGTTCGGACACACCATCATACTATGGTGTTCTAGGTGGCGTGAGTTTTGAAACAGCTTCCACTTTGTCTTAAGTTGTATACCAAACTTATAACTCAGATATTCACCCCCACGATCATATTGTAGACATTTTATCTTCTTGTCACGATGGTCTCAAACTTCACTTTGATTTTGCTTGAACTTTTCAAATGGTCCAGACTTGTGTTTCATTAAGTAAATATACACTATATCTACTCAAATCATTAGTGAAGGTAAGAAAATAACGATATCCACCGCACGCTACAACACTCATTGAATTGCATACATCAACATGTATCATTTCCAATAAGTCAATTGCCCGCTCCATCAAACAAGAAAACGGGGTCCTTAGTCATCTTGCCCAAGAGGCATGGTTCGCATGTCTCAACCGATTCGAAATCGAATCAGTCCAAAGATCCAACAGCATGGAGTTTCTTCATGCGCTTTACACCAATATGACAGTTAGCGGCAATGCCACAAGTATGTGGTACTATCATTATTAACTTTGTATCTTTTGGCATCTATGTTATGAAGATGTGCACTACTACGATCAAGATTCAACAAACCATTCATTGGGTGCATGACCATTGAAGGTATTATTCATGTAAGCAGAATAACCTTTATTCTCTGACTTAAATGGATAACCGTATTGCAATAAACACAATCTAATCACATTCATGCTCAACGCAAACACCAAATAACATTTATTTAGGTTCGTCACTAATCCCGAAGGTAGAGAGAGCGTGTGATGTTGATCACATCAACCTTGGAAACATTTCCAACACATATCGTCACCTCACCCTTAGCTAGTTCTCCGTTTATTCCGTAGCTTTTATTTCGAGTTACTAACATTTAGCAACCGAACCGGTATCCAATACCCAGGTGCTACTAGGAGTACTAGCAAGGTACACATCAATAACACGTATATCAGATATACTTCTGTCGACGTTGCCAGCCTTCTTATCTACCAAGTATCTAGGATTGTTCCGTTTCAGCGACCGCTCTCCTCATAATAGAAGCACTTAGTCTCGGGTTTGGGTTCAACTTTGGGTTGCGCTACTGGAGCAGCAACTGTCTTGCCATCCATGAAGTTTCCCTCCTTACCCTTTCCCTTCTCGAAACTAGTGGTTTTACTAACCATCAGCACTTGATGCTCCTTCTTGATTTCTACCTTCGCGGTGTCAAACATCGCGAATAGCTCAGGGATCATTATTTCCATCCCTGTCATTTCATAGTTCATCACGAAGCTCTAGTAGCTTAGTGACAGTGACTTGGAAAACTATATTAATCACTTTCTTATCTGGAAGATCAAATCCCACTCGATTCAAGCGATTGTAGCACCCAGACAATCTGAGCACATATTCAATGATTGAGCTATTCTCCTTCATCTTGCAGGCAAAGAATCTTGTTGGATATCTCATATCTCACAACATGGGCACGAGCCTGAGATCCTAATTTCAGCTCTTAGAACATCTCATATGTTCCATGACGTTCAAAACGTTTTGGAGCCTCAATTCTAAGCCGTAATGCAAGACGCACTGAACTATCAAGTAGTCATTGGAATGTGCCTGTCAGTTGTTCACAACATCTACAAATGACGCTAGAGGGGGTGGCGCACCGAGCGGTGCATTAAGGACATAAGCCTTCTGTGCAGCAATAAGGACAATCATCAGATCATGGACCCAGTCTGCATTATTGCTACCATCATCTTTCAACTCTATTTCTCTAGGAACATATAAAAAATTCAAGGGAGCTACAGTGCGAGCTAGTAATCTACAACATAATTTGTAAACACACTACTGACTATGTTCATGATAATGAGTTCAATTAATCATATTACTTAAGAACTCCCACTCAAATTGACATCCCTCCGGTCATTCGAGTGATACATGATCCAAATTCACTAACTCAAGTCCGATCATCACGTGAGTTGAGGTGATTTCAATGGTGAATATCATCATTTTGATCATATCTGCTATATGACTCATGTTTGACATTTCGGTCTCTTATGTTCCAAGGCCATGTCTGTACATGCTAGGCTCGTCAAGTTTAACCCAAGTGTTCCGCATGTGCAATACTGGCTTGCACCCGTTGTATGTGAACGTAGAGTCTATTACACCCTATCATCACGTGGTGTCTCGACACGACGAACTTTCGCAACGGTGCACACTCAGGGAGAACACAATTCATCTTGAAATTTAAGTGAGGGATCACCTTATAATGCTATCGTTGTCCTAAGAAAAACAAGGTGCATAAAATTATTAACATCACATGCAAATCATAAGTGACGTGATATGGCCATGAACTTGTGCTTTTGATCTCCATCTTGAAAGCACCGGCATGATCTCCATCATCACCGGCATGACACCATCATCTCCATCATCTTGATCTCCATCAATATGTCGCCATAGGGGTTGTCGCGCCCACCATGCATCTACTACTGTTGCTACTGTTTAGCAATAAAGTAAAGCATTACATAGCGCTTAATGATTGACACGCAAGTCATACAATAATTAATGACAACCCTATGGCTCCTACCGGTTGCCGTACTCATCGACATGCAAGTCGTGATATTCTATACAACACATGATCATCTCATACATCAGATATATCTCATCATGTAATTGGCCATATCACATCACAACATACCCTGCAAAAACAAGTTAGACGTCCTCTAATTGTTGTTGCAAGTTTTACGTGGCTGCTACGGGTATCTAGCAAGAACAATTCTCACCTACGCAAAGCCACAACTTCTCAAGGACCGCCCTTGTCGAATCCGATGCAACTAAAGTAGGAGAAACAGACACCCGCCAGCCATCTTTGTGCAACAAAGTTACACGTCAATCGATGGAACCGGTCTCTCATAAGTGTACGAGTAAGGTTGGTCCGGGCCGCTTCATCCCACAATACCGCTGAACCAAAACACGACCAAGGGCGGAAGCAATCTAAGCATCAACGCCACAAACTCTTTGTGTTCTACTCGAGATCTCATCTACATATAGACCTAGCTCATGATGCTATTGTTGGGGAACGTTGCATGGGAAACAAAAAATTTCCTACACACACGCAAGATCTATCCATGGTGATGAGCATCTACGAGAGGGAGAGTGAATCTGCATACCCTTGTAGATCGCTAAGCGGAAGCGTTAAGAAATGCGGTTGATGTAGTCGAACGTCTTCACGATCCAATCACAATCTGTCCCGCGATCTCATCATGAGCCGTCCCACGATTGCATCGTGGTCCTTCCGATCTAGAGCCGAACGGATGGCACCTCCGCGTTCAGCACACCTACAGCTCGATGACGATTTCCACCTCCTTGATCCAGCAAGCAAGGGTGGAGAGGTAGAAGAGTTCTCTGGCAGTGCGATAGTGTTGCCGTGATCGCGGTGGAGCTATTCCAGCAGGGTTTCGCCTAAGCACCGCTGAAAACCGATCTAGAGAAGAAACTGCGATCTAGAGGAGAGGTAGCACGTGGCTGTTTTTCTATGTCAAAACCCCTCAAAACCTCTAATATATATAGGAGGAGGGGAGGGAGGAGGCTTGGCTCCCAAGGGAGCCAACCCTAGTTCGGCCGAAGTGGGAGGGAGGAGTCCTCCTCCTCCACTCCTAGTAGGATTAGGACTCCTTCCTTATTTTCCCACTTTTGCCTTCTTTCCACCTTGGGTTTTCTTCCCTAGCCGCATGGGCTTCCTGTGGGCCTTCGGACAGCCCACTAAGGGTTGGTATTTCTTCTACCACAGCCCATGTAGCATCTTGGGTCGAAATACCCCTCCCGATGGTCCCCCGATACCCTTCCGGCACTCCCGGTACACTACCGATGAGCCCAAAACTTTTTCGGTGACCAAAACAGGACTTCCTATATATCAATCTTTACCTCCGGACCATTCCAGAGCTCCTCGTGACGTCCAAGATCTCATCCGGGACCCCAAACAACCTTCCGTCACCACCATGAATAAGTCTACACTACTGAAACGTCACCAAACCTGAAGTGTATGGACCCTGCGGGTTCGAGAACTATGTAGACATGACCAACACACCTCTACGGTTAATAACCAATAGCGGGACCTGGATGCCCATATTGATTCCTACATACTCTACGAAGATCTTTATCGGTCGAACCTCTATGTCAAGGATTCAGTTAATCCCGTATGATGTTCTCTTTGTTCTTCGGTATGTTACTTTCCCGAGATTCGATCGTCGGTATCTCCATACCTAGTTCAACCTTGTTACCGGCAAGTCTCTTTACTCGTTCCGTAATACAAGATCCCATGACTAACACTTAGTCACATTGCTTGCAAGGATTGTTGTGATGTTGTATTATCGAGTGGGCCCTGAGATACCTCTCTGTCACACAGAGTAACAAATCCCAGTGTTGATCCATGCCAACCCAATAGACACCCTTGGAGATACCTGTAGAGCACCTTTATAGTCACCTAGTTACGTTGCGATGTTTGATAAACACAAGGCACCCCTCCGGTGTCCGTGAGTTGCATGATCTCATGGTCATAGGACCATATACTTGACATGCAGAAAACTGTAGCAATAAACTGACACGATCATATGCTGCGTTTATAGTTTGGGTGTTGTCCATCCCATCATTCTCCTAATGATGTGATCCCGTTATAAAATGACATTTCATGTCCATGACTAGGAAACCGTAGCCATCTTTGATCAACGAGCTAGTCTATGAAAGGCATACTAGGGACATGGTGTTGTCTATGTATCCACACATGTATCTGAGTTTCCGATCAATACAATTATAGCATGGATAATAAACAATTATCATGAACAAGGAAATACGATAATAAAAATTTATTATTGCCTCTAGGGCATATTTCCAACAAAAAAAGTTGGTTGGAGGGTCCTCTACTTGTGTTAGGCTTGATAGAGCGCTAGGGGGTCCGTGGATTGGTGTGCCCAATTCCCTGATATGGTGGTAGAACACCTTACGGTGGCCACCTCGGACCACTCACCCATCTTGCTGGCATTGGAAACACCGAGTGAGCATAAGAAGAAACCGTTTCTATATGAGGTTATGTGGGGATACACACAAAGAGCTGAAGACCACCGTTTGATCTGCATGGGAGTCCAACGGACCTCATCTAATGGCCAATGATGTACGTCTGAAGCTAGAGTCACTCACGAATAATCATGGTGACTGGTCTAGGTCAACCTTTGGCGACATACGGGGGGGGGATCGGGACTTTGAAGAAGGAGTTAGAGGGGGTGCGCAACATTACACCAAGAGATGGGCCATCACATGCCGACATTAAGATTAATGACCCGTTGATTGCATTGTACTTGCGGGGGGAACTCTCGTTGAGTGGCTATCGACAGGAGACCGTAATATGCACTTATTTCACATGCGGGCGTCCATGAGGCGCAGGAATAATTTAATCAGGGCTTTGCAAAATCAAGATGGTAATCTAACCGATGATCCCACCGATATGCAACAAATGGCCCTGGAGTATTATAAAACCCTCTATTCTTGTGAGGGTGTGCAAGGGGTTGCTGAAGTGCTCCAACATGTTCCGATCAAAGTCACTTCCGAGATGAATGAGATGCTTTTGGCTCCATACGGTCCATAGGAAGTGAAGACCGCTCTTTTTCAGATGTTCCCCACGAAGGCACCAGGGCCGGACAGGTTTCCCACACACTTTTTTCAGAGACATTGGGATGTTTGTGGAGAGGCAGTGACAAGGGCGGTATTTAGCATTGTTCGTGGCAAGGAGAACCCAGAGAGTCTTAATGAAACCATGTTGGTCTTGATTCCGAAGGTATATAACCCCACGCTTTTGTCACAATTTCGCCCTATCAGTTTATGCAATGTGTTTTATAAGATTGATTCGAAGGTGATTGCGAAATGCCTTAAGCTAGTACTTCTAGCCATTATCTCAGAAGAACAATCCACGTTTGTCCCAGGGAGACTCATCATAGAGGATATTATTTCAGCTCATGAGTGCCTTCATTTCATGAAAACAAACAGATCGAAGGACAACATTTTTTGTGCATTGAAGCTCAACATGACGAAGGCTTACGACAGAGTTGAATTGTCTTATCTCAGATCATTATGAAGAAAATGGGCTTTGCAACCTCGTGGATAGATGTTTTCAAGAACATGGTAAACTCGGTTTCTTTCTCAGTTATGTTCAATGGAGTTAAATCACAAGTATTCAAACCCGCATAAGGTATTCGATGGGGAGGACCTATCTATCCATATCTCTTCGTGTTGGCAGAAGAGGGCCTTTCGTGCCTATTAAAATCCCAGAACCAGTCATCCCAACTCAGCAGCATAAGGGTGGCGCCATCGGCCACGTGGTAAACCACCTTTTATTCGCGGATGACAGCTTGTTGTTTTTCAGGGCGAGTGTTAATGGAGTCGAAGTGGTATCAAACTCGTATTGCAATGCATCCGGGCAGCGAGTGAACCAAGATAAATCATCTGTTTGCTATTGTAAAGGGGTTTTTGCAAGTCCCTAATGAGTCCTTAAGTGATGGGTACTTAGGGATGCCAACAGATTTGGGGCACTCGAATAAAGGTACCTTTAAATATTTGAGTGATCGCGTGTGGGACAAAGTAAAAGGATGGATGAGTAAGTGCTTCTCGGGAGGGTGTAAGTATGTTCTCATCAAGTCGGTTGCACAGGCAATCCCTGTATATTCGATGTCCTGTTTCAAGTTGCCAAGGGGTTTATGTAATCACATTAAGTCCATCATCCGGAAGTTTTGGTGGGGCTGCAAGCAAGGGGGTCGCTAATCAGCTTGGATCTCATGGGATGTGATGGCTAGACCAAAGTATCTTGGAGGACTCGGATTCAGGGATATGGAGCTTTTTAACTTGGCTTTGTTGGCAAGGAAAGTTGGGAGAATACTGCATGAGCTGATGACCCTGAGTGCTCGAATTTTGGAAGCGTCATACTTCCCAGATACCACAATCCTTGAGGCAGAGTTGGGATCCTGGCCCTCTAAAATTTGGCGTGTTCTAATTGCGGCATGAGACGTGCACGGTCAAGGACTTATTCAACGCGGTGTTAATGGACAAACAACGTACATATGGGGGCATAACTAGATTCTAAAGGAGACGAGGCCTCAACCGATAAGATCCCTCATCGTGGATCCTCCTACGAAGGTTGCAGGGTTGCTGTCTCCAGCCACGACTACATGGGATGAAAGTTTGATAAGGACATTCTTTATCCCTTTTGATGCACACGCAATTCTGAAAGTACTATTCCACGCGAAATACATAGGACTTTTGGACATGGTTTCGCATAAGAAGGGGAGGTTCACAGTTAGTTCCGCATACAAGTTTTTGATCACGGCAAAATTGCAAAGGGAAGAATGGCTAGAGGGTCGATCTGGCTCTTCAGGTTCCAAAAGAGACAAAAAAATCATGGACAACGCCGTGGAAGGTGCCAGTTCCATCCAAAGTCAAGGTCTTTTTGTGGAGATTGGCTCGACACTCGTTGCCTACAACGGACGTGTTACGGAAACAGAATATGGAAGTGCAGAGTGCATGCCCATTGTGCGGGTGCGAGGACTCCTGGTGTCATGCCCTCTTGTCGTGCACAATGTCGAGGTGCATATGGGCTTTGTCTGAGCAATCGCTTGTATCCAAGATGGCGGAAAATGCGGAACCTAGTACAAGAAATTGGATGTTTGAGCTTCACGAAACCTTACCGCATGCAAGTTTCACAAATATGGTAGTAACCCTCTGGCCAGTGTGGTATACCCGGCGTAAAGCAGTTTATGAGGGAATTTTTCAGAGTCCCCAATAGACCACCTCTTTTGTAAACACATTTATAGGGAAAGTCGAACAAATTTCATAGAAGACTGTCAGAGCAGCCGGCTCTGGGGCATCTTCACTCGAACTTCCACAATGGCTACCCCCACCTGCTGGTCAGATGAAGGTGAACATCGACGGAGCCGTTGCTAGGCATAGGCATGGAGGCGCTGTGGCGGCTATATGCAGAGACTATGATGGAAATTACTTGGGCTCCTCAGTAATAATTTTCAGAGGGACAACCGATCCTACTATTTTGGAGACTTTTCCTTGTAGAGAAGCATTATACCTGGCGGAGGATTTGGCCATTCATCAGTTTGTGGTCGCTTCTGATTTTCATGGAGTCAAAAAAGACATCAATGAGAGGACAGGAGGCACTCATGCAGCTATTATACCTAAATAACAGCCCGTAGAGCTAGTTTTTCTTGTTCTTTTGTTTTTTAACGTAGGAATTTTAATTTCGAGGCTCGTAATCTCGCCAAGTTTGTTTGTAATTTAAGTGTTGGCAGAAATGTTTGGTTGCGAAACCCGCATGACCCAACTCTTGTACTAATGAATATTCTTTTGAATCAATAAAGTGGGTGAGATTTTCTTAAAAAAAAGTTGACTGGTATAGACAGGGTCAGAAACCTTCTGTCCAGTTCTTAGTTTTCTTAATATTTCGTATTATTTTTTTGTTCCTTCTAATTATATTTTTCCAATTTTTTTCTAAAATACAAGTTGAATTTTTTTAATTGACACGTTCAACATTTTTCATATACGGGTTGGCCATTTTGCAGACACACGTTGATAATTGTTTAGACACACGATCAACAATTATCCATGAAATGCACTTTGAATTTTTTTTAACACACAATGAACCTTTTAAACAAAGGTTAATCATTTTTAAAAATATTAATTTACTCTTTTTGTAAAACGTGCAAACCTTTCATGAGTGTTTATGAACATTTTAAAAATCTCAGAAAATATTTTATTTGTAATGAACATTTTGGAACATTGGCACGAAAGTTATTTTCTAAAATTTAATGAACATGTTCTAAATATGTAAATGTTTTAAAAAAATGTCATGATTTTTTGTTTTGGATGGTAATAAGTTTTCTACAAATAATGCGAATATTTTACAATTTCATTAAGATTATTATAACATGTTACAAACATTTAAACATGTGAACATTTTTGAAAAGATACAAGTTTTTTGTTCAGTGATAAGGACTCATTTAAAATTATGCTAATAAATTTGCACTGAACATTTTTTAATACAACGTGAACATATTTAAGAAATTTAAGAAAATGTTTTGTCTAGTTACTGCGAGATTTTTGTCTAGTTACTGCAAGATGGTAGTAGCGCTGTTGGCCCGAGTGGGGTGGTCCATTAGGAGCTGTGCACGAGGGTTGTTTTTTGGAAGCATTCGTGGATTTGTGAAGGTTCTGCGAGTTTTTTTTTTCTATGTTTCTCTATCAGTTTTTATTGGTTTTATTTTAGTTTTTATTTTTCCTTTTTTAATTTTTCAGTTTTTTTTTTATGTATTTTTATTTTTCGAATTTCAAATACACATCGAATCTTAAAAATAACATACAAATCGAACATTTTTTGTATATAAACTGGACAATTTCTAGACACATGTTGAATATTTTTGAAATATACGATGAATATTTATCTGAATAGATGTTGAACATTTGTGAAGAGCACATTGAACTTTTCTTAATACACAATGAACATTTTTAAACACAGTTGAACATTTTTCAAAAGAGAACTCATGGCCTGGTTGGCCCAGGTAAGCAATTGGGCAGTAGCCTTATCGAGCGCTCACTGCGCTCCCCATCTGATATCAAGCACCACTGTTAGGATTACTGGTCTTTGAGTGCCATGTAATCTCTATTGACTTTCGGTTGTTTTAGCCTTCTTAATGATGGATACATCCATACAATTGGCGCAGAGAGGACTAGGGTATACGGGCCTTTTTTGGAAAACAAATCCTTAAGTAGTTTTTTTGTAAATTAAATGTGAGAGTGTATTATGTTAGAAATTAGAACTACACATACTCTAATTGCCCTTGAGAAAAAGTTGGCGCATATAATCATCTTAAAATCTACACGGGGATAATAAAATTCTTGCATAGCACTTAAATTGGACAGGCAACTGCATTGTATCTGGACTATAAAGAAGCCCATTACCAAGAAAATATACATGGAGTAGCAATCATCATAAGAAATGGAAGTTGATAGGTTCCACAATGACGTCCATATCCAAGCAAATTATTTCAACTTTGGCAAACAGCCAAGCATCCTTTCCTTCTTGCACATGTGTCCTGAAGAAGACCCAAACTTAATTTTCCCTGGAGACCGGAGATCTGCAATTCCATAGTCCAGACACTATAGGTTACAACCAGCTGAAATGTACTAGCATAACTACATGGTTCTACAGATGCCGGGTTAATAGTGTAAACGGGTGAAATTATAAAATGAACAACCTTATGCAACAATGCGTATCTCACTGAGAACGATGGCCGATCTCCTCTCTTCGCCCAAGTCGCCTGCGGGTCCCGCCTCGTTTCTGGAGGTATTGCTCGCCCCTGCTCCAGCGCGTGCTCTGCCCGGGCCGGATCCCCCGCGTCTGCGGCTCAGATCCATCATCACTGTCCCTGACAAGGAGGAGGGCATTCAAGAGGGCGAGGGCATTCAAGATGGCGACGGAGGTGGATGGAGTCAGGTGCGAGGCAAGGACAAGCGCAAGGCTCCGATCTAGCAGTCTAAGAACCGCCCCCAGCAGGGTGACAACCGCTTCCGTGAGCTGCTTTTAAGGAGAGCCAAAGGTCTGTGCTTCAAGTGTCTCTCAAAAGGTCACCGGATCAAAGACTGCCGTACCTTAGCCAAGTGCTTGCTGTGTGGGGGTGAGGGGCATAAGGCACGGTGGTGCACGGCGGCGCTGGGAGAGAGGTAGGAGAGGTCGGCGGTGGTCGCTTCTAGGACTGCGACAAGAGGCTGCGGGGGAGCAGTGAGGGCCATGGAGGCGTCGGGGACCATGAGACAGGGCATTGTGCGTGCGGCAGTTCCTCGCATGGCGGAGGTGGCGGAGATGGAGAGGGACCTCTCGCGGCACGCGGTGGTGGCGGTCGCCGTGGGCCACAGCCCAAGTTGGGGGATCGCCGAGGTGCGGCGGGCCTTCGCGACACGTTTCCACGCAGAGGAAGGCGCGATGCACATCTCCGTCTTCGCGCCTGGAGAGTGGTTGCTCTACTTCGAGGACAGCCGGGTGAGGGACGCGGCGATTGTCTGGCCAGGCACGGTGGTGTTCGGGAGCATGTCCTTCATGCTCGCCCCATGGACGCGCTTCCGGCGGGCGACGGCAGCGCAGATGTTCTTCAAGGCGCGCGTCTGCCTCGAAAACGTTCCGCGCAGCGCCTAGAACATCCCGACGGTGTCAACGCTCTTTGACCGGACCATGTTCATCGACTCTCGAGACTTCGAGCACCACTCCGACCAAGAAACGGCGTGCATGCGCCTCTGGGTTTGGATGAGCAACGTCGACCTGCTCGCTACCAAAGGAGTCCTGCAGCTAGAGGAGCCTGTTGAGCAGCCTGAGCACTTGTTCCACTGTTCGGAGATGGGCATAGAGGTGGAACCACTGCGGAGTTTAGGACCGGTGAAGATGTTGGAGTACAACGTTCTTCTTCACCTGGACAGGGTGATCGACTTCCGCGAGTCACCGACGTCGAGCCCGACGAGCGGAAGGAGCGAGCAGAATGACATCAGTGGGTTCCCTTCTGACATGCTCTCTGAAGGAGGGCCTCGTGACTGGCGCTACCATTGGACGCTAGGGGTCGAGGCGGGGCGGACGCCACCGGCACCACCTAGGGCAAGCGCTCACTCTAGGCTTGGCCCTAGAGGCGACGACGATGGGAGCTCCGGTGGCTCATCCGTCTGACGGGATGGCGGCATGGGTGCAGTTGGTGGTGGTTTCGGTGGTGTGGCCAGGGGTGGCGGCGCTGGCGGTGGAGGGCAATGCAGCGGTGCCGGTGGTGGCCACGGTGGCGGGTCCGGTTGGCGCCAGTACTCGGGCATGGCACCCGTTTGCCCGGTTGGTGCTGCTGATGACTCGCGTAGTTCACCGACGACCAGTCCGGAAGAGGAAGCCCGCTGCTTGCTTTCTGGAGAGCCAACTCCTGTTGCATGCCTCCCCGATGATACTGATTTGCAGCATGCACAAGGGTCATGCTTGGTGGTGCAGACGGAGACAATGCAGCAGCGCCCGATGATAGAGTCGTCGCTGTTTCCTGGGATGGAGGGGCTGGGAGGGCCCGCAGATTCGATCATATCCCTCCTGGAGATGGATCCTTAGGATCTTGACGATGGACGCACTGATGGGTTCGCCTCTGGCCCATCTAGCCCAGCTCCAGCCTCTTCGACGGCTCGGGCTGCGCAAACTCTTTCGGCCCAGGATGGCGTTACCGTGGGATCAGGGCAGGTAGCGGCTGGGTTAGCCCCCATTGACCAATTCCTTTGTGATTTCGCATCTCCCACTCACCTACCGCTGCTCCCCTCTCCGGCGATTGGCGGCGGCCGTACCTCCTACACCCCTACCCCGCCGGCTCAAGCTTTGTCGGCGATGGCTTCACAGCGGCCAATCATCAGAAGCAGTGGCCGCTTGGCAGCGAAGCCTACCTATGGGCTCCCAGCCAATCAGAAGGCGCTCCGGGTGCTGCTCAAGAAGAGTGGGGTGATGCTTCATGATGGTTCACCGGAGATTGATGAGCTCCAAAAGTACAAGAAGATGTACAAGAAGCCACTACCCCAAGGTTTCATCTCGACTGTGTCCTCGCTGATGGCGGCGACCAAGCCGCCCAAGTCCAAGCAAGCTGGTGATGCCCCTCCTGCCGCCCTGTGGGCGATGGCCTAGGCTCGATTGGACCAGCGTCTCGAGGCCTCTAGGTTTGATATGTTAGTCAAGAATTGTGTTGATGTTGGTTACAAGTGTGCTGGAACAGTGGTGGGTTCTGTTATGGGTTCAGTTCAGTGTAGTGTTTGTTCACTTGGTGGTTGTGTTGTTTGTGTTGCATCTGCTTTAGGAGTACGAGTAGCTGTCCTGGGAGAGTTTGATGTTTGGTATGTTTGTATGGTGCTTAAGGTCAGCACAACAGGGAAATGGTGTATCTGTCTGCTGATCCATTGGCGCTGGATTGTTGAGTTGATGTCAGTTTCCAAATGGAGCTAGCCTTATTGAATTGGAATGTGCGCGGATTAAACAATCCAGCAAGGAGAACTGCCGTGAGAAAAGTGGTGACTGATGCACACTGTAGCGTGGTGTGTTTACAAGAAACAAAACTAGCTGTTATCAATAGGAGTTTGGTTGCAGAAACTCTGGGAGCTGCTTTTTGCGACAACTTCATTTACAAGGCTGCTAAGGGCACCCGTGGAGGAATTCTTATAGCATGTAATCAAAACTTTGAAATCTAGTCAAACACTGCGGCCCCTGGCAGTTATTCAGTGACCGGGATAATCAGAGTCAGATCAGACAACAATTCCTGGTCCATAACTGGAGTGTATGGGCCCCAAGACGATCAAGAGAAAATTCTTTTCCTTCAAGAGCTGCGAGACATAAAAATCCATGTGCAGGATGCTTGGTTGATTTGTGGAGATTTCAACTTGATTAAATGTGCATCAGAGAAGAGCAACAATAATTTAAACCTGAGAATGATGGGGCGTTTTAGACGCGTCGTCGATGATTTGGAGCTCAGGGAATTCCGTCTCACTGGGAGAAGATTCACATGGGCCAGCGAGAGAGCAAATAATACCCTCACAAAAATTGATCGCATCATGATGACAAAAGACTGGGAGATCCTTTTCCCAAGCTTCCAGCTGAACCCGACCTCCACCAATGTCTCCGATCACTGCCCCATGCTGCTTAAGAGAATGGACATCCGGTCTTTCAAAGGCTTCCGTTTTGAGACCTGTTGGCTGAAGATGCCAAGGCGTTGAGAAAATGGAACAGGGACAGAGTGGCAGAGATGAAAGTTCAAGAGGCTATTGCCAACGATGTGATTTTCAACTTGGACTTGGCCCAAGAGGGCAGAAACCTGACTCAAGAAGAAAGAGAATTGCGACAACACCTCAAAGACAGACTTTTGGGCTTCGCTGCAATAGATAGAATGATGTGGAAACAGAGGTCTAGATTAATAGGGATAAGAGAGGGAGATGCAAACACAAAGCTCTTCCACCTGAGGGCAAATGGGAGACGGCGGAAAAACCATATTGCCATTTTGACTGGACCGGCTGGAGACACAACAAACCATGAGCACAAGGCAAAAATTCTGTTAGATCATTTCACCTCTTTAATGGGCACCCCACTAGAAACATACAGAGAGCTTAACTGGGACAGATTACAACTGCCGCGCCTCGATCTCCATGCTCTTGATGAGACCTTCTCGTTGGATGAGATAAAAGTGTTGGGAGACGTAGTAGTAAATCAAAAATTTTCCTACGCGTTCACCAAGATCCATCTATGGAGAAACCAGCAACGAGCAAGGGGAGAGTGGATCTTCATACCTTTGAAGATCGCTAAGCGGAAGCGTTACAAGAACGCGGTTGATGGAGTCGTACTCGCAGCGATTCAGATCGCGGTAGATCCGATCAAGTGCCGAACGGACGGCACCTCCGCGTTCAACACACGTGCAGCCCGGTGACGTCTCCAACACCTTGATCCAGCAAGGAGGAAGGAGAGGTTGGGGAAGGGCTCCAACAGCAGCACGACGGCGTGGTGGTGGTGGAGTAGCAAGGTATTCCGACAGGGCTTCGCCTAAGCGCTGCGGAGGAGGAAGAAGAGAGGTAGGGCTTCGCCGTGAGAGAGAGAGATCAAATCTTGTCTCAAAACATCCAAAACCTCAAGTATATATAGGAGGAGGGACGTAGAGGGCTGGCTTGGCCTCTACTCCAAAGAGGAGATGGCCGGCCGAATTAAAGGGAGAGTCCACCTCCCACAAGGGAGGTGGATCTCCTCCTTTTAAATCCTTTTTGCCTTATCTCCTTATCTCCAGCCGCATGGGCCTTTAGCAAAAGTCTTGCCCAGCCCAATAAGGGCTGGCACACTTTATCTAACAGCCCATGTGGTCCTTTGGTCGTCACACCCCTCCCGGGGGTTATCCGGCACCCTCCCGGCACTCCCGGTACACTACCGATGAGCCCGAAAACTTTCCGGTGACCAAAACTGGACTTCCTATATATCAATCTTTACCTCCGGACCATTCCGGAGCTCCTCGTGACGTCCGGGATCTCATCCGGGACTCCGAACAACCTTCGGTAATCACGTATACCTTTTCCCTATAACCCTAGCGTCATCGAACCTTAAGTGTGTAGACCCTACGGGTTCGGGAGACACGTAGACATGACCGAGACACCTCTCCGGTCAATAACCAACAGCGGGATCTGGATACCCATGTTGGCTCCCACGTACTCCACGATGATCTCATCGGATGAACCACGATGTCAAGGATTCAATCAATCCCGTATACAATTCCCTTTGTCTATCGGTATGATACTTGCCCGAGATTCGATCGTCGGTATCCCCATACCTTGTTCAATCTCGTTACCGGCAAGTCTCTTTACTCGTTCCGTAATACATCATCCCGTGACTAACTCCTTAGTCATATTGAGCTCATAATGATGATGTCTTACCGAGTGGGCCCAGAGATACCTCTCCGTCACACGGAGTGACAAATCCCAGTCTCGATTCATGCCAACCCAACAGATACTTTCGGAGATACCCGTAGTGCACCTTTATAGCCACCCAGTTACGTTGTGACGTTTGGCACACCCAAAGCATTCCTACGGTATCCGGGAGTTGCACAATCTCATGGTCTAAGGAAACGATACTTGACATTGAAAAGCTTTAGCAAACGAACTACACGATCTTGTGCTATGCTTAGGATTGGGTCTTGTCCATCACATCATTCTCCTAATGATGTGATCCCGTTATCAACGACATCCAATGTCCATGGCCATGAAACCGTGACCATCTATTGATCAACGAGCTAGCCAACTAGAGGCTCACTAGGGACACGTTGTGGTCTATGTATTCACACATGTATTACGGTTTCCGGTTAACACAATTATAGCATGAACAATAGACAATTATCATGAACCATGAAATACAATAATAACCAATTTATTATTGCCTCTAGGGCATATTTCCAACAGTCTCCCACTTGCACTAGAGTCAATAATCTAGTTCACATCACCATGTGATTAACACTTACATCACCATGTGATCATATCATCATGTGATTAACACCCAATAAGTTCTGGGGTTTGTTCATGTTCTGCTCGTGAAAGAGGTTTTTAGTCAGCGGGTCTGCGACATTCAGATCCGTGTGTACCTTTGCAAACTTTCCATTTCATATTTGTAGATACTGCTCCCACGCTCCACTTGGAGCTATTCCAAATGGCTGCTCCACTATACGTAGCTGGATTTCTACTAAGAGTCATCCGGATTGGTTTTAAAGCTTGCATCATCGTAACACTTTACGATGAACTCTTTATCACCTCCATAATCGAGAAATATTTCCTTAGTTCTCAAGTTACTAAGGCTAACTTTGACCGCTGTCTAGTGATCCACTCTTGGATTACTCTTGTACCCCTTGACAGACTCATGGCAAGGCACACACAGGTGCGGTACACAGCATGGCATACTATATAGAGCCTATGGCTAAAGCATAGGAGATGACACTCATCTCTTCTTTATCTTCTGCCGTGGTCGGGTATTGAGTCTTACTCAATTTCACACCTTACAATACAGTCAAGAACTCCTTCTTTGACCCATCTATTTTGAACTCCTTCAAAAACTTGTCAAGGTATGTCTTCGTCGAAAAAACTTATCAAGCGAATAGATCTATCCCTATAGATCTTGATGCTTAATAAAATAGTAGCTTTATCTAGGTCTTCCTTTGAAAAAAAACTTTTCAAACAACCCTTCATGCTCTTCCAGAAATTCTACATCATTTCCGATCAATAATATGTCAACTACATATTCTTATAAGAAATTCCATAGTGCTCCCACTCACTTTCTTGCAAATACAAGTTTCTCATAAACATTGTATAAACTTAAACACTTTGATCACCTCATCAAAGCATATATTCCAACTCCGAGATGCTTGCTCCAGTCCATAGAAGGATCGCTGGAGTTTGCATATTATTAGCATCCTTAGGATTGACAAAACCTTCTGGTTGTATCACATACAACTCTTCCTCACAGAAACCATTACGGAAACCTTGTTTTGTCATCCATCTGCCAGATTTCATAATCAAAAAATGCAGCAACTGCTAACAAAATTTTAATAGACTTTTAGCATCGCTACAGATGAGACAATCTCATTGCAGTCAACTCCTTGAACTTGGCGGAAACTTCTTTGCGACAAGTCGAGCTTTATAAACGGTGACATTTCACCATTAGCGTCTATGTTTATCTCAAAGGTCCATTTGTACTCAATGACCCGCCATTCAACAGGCAAGTCTACCAAAGTCCATACTTGGTTTTCATACATGGATCCTTTCTCGGATTTCATGGCTCCTAGCCATTTGTTGGAATCCGGGCCCACCATCGCTTCTCCATAGTTCGTAGGTTCATCGCTGTCCAACAACATGATTTCCAAGACCGGGTTGTCGTACTACTCAGGAGCAGTACGCGTCCTTGTCGACCTACGAGGTTCGATAGTGACTTGATCCGAAGCTTCATGATCATCATCATTAACTTCCTTTTCAACTGAGTAGGATCTACAGAAACATCTTTCTGTGTTGCGCTATTCTCTGGATGAAACAAAGGTTCAACAACCTTATCAAGTTCTATCTTCCTCCCACTCAATTCTTTCGAGAGAAACTCTTTCTCAAGAAAGGACCCGTTCTTAGCTACAAATACCTTTTGCGCTTGGATCTGAGATAGAAGGTATACCCAATGTCTCATTAGGGTATTCTATGAAGATGCATTTGTCTGCTTTGGGTTCGAGCTCGCTAGGTGAAAAACCCATTTTCACATAAGCGTCGCAGCCCCAAACATTAAGAAATGACAGCTTAGGCTTCTATCAAACCATAATTCTCACGGTGTCATCTCAACAGACTTAGATGGTGCCCTGTTAAAGTGAATGGATTTGTCTTTAATGCATAACCCCATAACGATAGTGGTAAAACGATAAGAGACATCATAGTACTCACTATATCCAATAGAGCACGACTACGACGTTCGAACACACCATCACACTATGGTGTTCCAGGAGGCGTGAGCTGTGAAACAATTTCCACATTGTCTAAAATTGCATACCAAACTCGTAACTTAGATATTCACCTCCATGATCATATCATAGACATTTATCTTCTTGTCACGATGATCTTTAACTTCACTCTGAAACTCCTTGAACCTTTCAAACATTTCAGATTCGTTTTTCATTAAGTAAATATCCCCATATTTACTCAAATCATCAGTGAAGGTAAAGAAAAACAACGATATCCACTGTGTGTTTCAACACTCATTGGACCACATACATCAACATGTATTAATTCCAATAAGCCACTTGCCCGCTCCATCATATTGGATGACGGGGTCTCAGTCATCTTGCCCAAGAGGCATGGCTCGCATGTCTCAACCGATTCGAAATCGAGTGAGTCAAAAACATCCATCATCATGGAGTTTCTTCATGCGATTTATACCAATATGACATTACGTGGCAGTGCCACAAGCATGTGGTACTATCATTATTAACTTTGTATCTTTTGGTACCAATGTTATGAATATGTGTACTACTACGATCATGATTCGATAAACCATTTCGAGTGGGTGCATGACCATTGAAGGCATTATCCATGTAAACAGAATAACCATTATTCTCTAACTTATATGAATAACCGTATCGCACTAATCATGATCTAATCACGTTTATGCTCAACGCAAACACCAAATAACATTTATTTAGGTTTATCACAAATCCTGAAGGTAGAGAGAGCGTGCGATGGTGATCACATCAATCTTGGAAATACTTCCAACACACATCGTCACCTTTCACCTAGCTAGTCTCCATTTACTCCGTCACTTTTATTTCGAGTTGCTAACACTTAGCAACCGAACCGGTATCTAATACCCAGGTGCTACTAGGAGTACCAGCAAGGTACACATCACTAACACGTATATCAAATATACTTCCATTGACATTACCAGCCTTCTTATCTACCAATCATCTAGGGTTTTTCCGCTTCAGCGAACATTCTCCTCATAACAGAAGCACTTAGTCTCGGGTTCGGGCTCAACCTTGGGTTTCTTCACTAGAGCAACAACTGGCTTGCCATTCCTGAAGTTTTTCCCTTCTTGCCCTTGCCCCTTTTGAAACTAGTGGTTTTCACTTAACCATCAACACTTGATGCTCCTTATTGATTTCTACCTTCGTGGTGTCAAACATCACGAACAACTCAGGGATCATCTTATCCATCCCTGGCATGTTATAGTTCATCACGAAGCTCTAGTAGCTTGGTGGCAGTGACTTGGAGAACTGCATTAATCACTATCTCATCTGGAAGATTAACTCCCACTTGATTCAAGTGATTGTAGCACCCAGACAATCTGAGAACACGCTCACCGATTAAGCTATTCTCCTTTATCTTGCAGGCAAAGAATCTTGTTGGAGGTCTCATACCTCTCAACATAGGCACGAGCTTGAGATCACAATCTCAGCTCCTAGAACATCTCATATGTTCTGTGACGTTCAAAACATTTTGAAGCCTCAATTCTAAGCCGTAATGCATGACGCACTGAACTATCACGTAGTCATCAAAAAGTGCCTGTCATATGTTCACAACATCTACAGACAACGCTTGAGGGAGTGATGCAGTTAGCGGTACATCAAAAACATAAGCTTTCTGTGCAGCAATGAGGACAATCCTCAGATCACGGACCCAGTCCGCATTATTGCTACCATCAACTTTCAACTTACTTTTCTCTAGGATTGTATCAATAAAACTGGGGAGCTACAGCGCGAGCTATCTACGACATAATTTGCAAGGACATTTTTAGACTAAGTTCATGATAATTAAGTTCATTTAATCAAATTATTAATGAACTCCCACTTAGATAGACATCTCTCTAGTCTTCCAAGTGATACATGATCCATGTCAACTAGCCCGTGTCCGATCATCACGTGAGACGGACTAGTCATCCATGGTGAACATCTCTATGTTGATCGTATCTTCTATACGACTCATGTTCGACCTTTCGGTCTTCCGTGTTCCGAGGCCATGTTTGTACATGCTAGGCTCGTCAAGTCAACCTAAGTGTTTCGCATGTGTAAATCTGGCTTACACCCGTTGTATGCGAACGTTAGAACCTATCACACCCGATCATCACGTGGTGCTTCGGAACGACGATCCTTAGCAACGGTGCACAGTTAGGGTGAACACCTTTCTTGAAATTTTATTGAGAGATCATCTTATTTACTACCGTCGTTCTATGCAAATAAGATGTAAACATGATAAACATCACATGCAATCAATATAGTGACATGATATGGCCAATATCATCTTGCTCCTTTGATCTCCATCTTCGGGGCACCATGATCATCACTGTCACCGGCACGACACCATGATCTCCATCATCATGATCTCCATCATTGTGTCTTCATGAAGTTGTCTCGCCAAATATTACTTCTACTACTACAGCTAACGTTTAGCAATAAAGTAAAGTAATTACATGGCGTTTATGATTGACACGCAGGTCATACAATGATATAAGACAACTCCAATGGCTCCTGCCGGTTGTCATAGTCATCGACATGCAAGTCGTGAACCCTATTACAAGAACATGATCAATCTCATACATCACAATGCATCACATCACATCCTTTTGGCCATATCACATCACACGGCATATGCTGCAAAAACAAGTTAGACGTCCTCTAATTTGTAGTTGCAAGTTTTTACGTGGTTGCTATAGGTTTCTAGCAAGAACGTTTCTTACCTACGTCAAAACCACAACGTGATATGCCAATTGCTATTTACCCTTCATAAGGACCCTTTTCATCGAATCCAATCCGACTAAGGTGGGAGAGACAGACACCCGCTAGCCACCTTATGCAACTAGTGCATGTCAGGCGGTGGAACCGGTCTCACGTAAGCGTACGTGTAAGGTTGGTCCGGGCCGCTTCATCCCACAATACCGTCGAATCAAGATAAGACTAGTAACGGCAAGCATATTAACAAAATCGACGCCCACAACTGCTTTGTGTTCTACTCGTGCATAGATTCTACGCATAGACCTAGCTCATGATGCCACTGTTGGGAGACGTAGTAGTAAATCAAAAAATTTCCTACGCGTTCACCAAGATCCATCTATGGAGAAACCAGCAACGAGCAAGGGGAGAGTGGATCTTCATACCTTTGAAGATCGCTAAGCGGAAGCGTTACAAGAACGCGGTTGATGGAGTCGTACTCGCAGCGATTCAGATCGCGGTAGATCCGATCAAGTGCCGAACGGACGGCACCTCCGCGTTCAACACACGTGCAGCCCGGTGACGTCTCCAACACCTTGATCCAGCAAGGAGGAAGGAGAGGTTGGGGAAGGGCTCCAACAGCAGCACGACGGCGTGGTGGTGGTGGAGTAGCAAGGTATTCCGACAGGGCTTCGCCTAAGCGCTGCGGAGGAGGAAGAAGAGAGGTAGGGCTTCGCCGTGAGAGAGAGAGATCAAATCTTGTCTCAAAACATCCAAAACCTCAAGTATATATAGGAGGAGGGACGTGGAGGGCTGGCTTGGCCTCTACTCCAAAGAGGAGATGGCCGGCCGAATTAAAGGGAGAGTCCACCTCCCACAAGGGAGGTGGATCTCCTCCTTTTAAATCCTTTTTGCCTTATCTCCTTATCTCCAGCCGCATGGGCCTTTAGAAAAAGTCTTGCCCAGCCCAATAAGGGCTGGCACACTTTATCTAACAGCCCATGTGGTCCTTTGGTCGTCACACCCCTCCCGGGGGTTATCCGGCACCCTCCCGGCACTCCCGGTACACTACCGATGAGCCCGAAAACTTTCCGGTGACCAAAACTGGACTTCCTATATATCAATCTTTACCTCCGGACCATTCCGGAGCTCCTCGTGACGTCCGGGATCTCATCCGGGACTCCGAACAACCTTCGGTAATCACGTATACCTTTTCCCTATAACCCTAGCGTCATCGAACCTTAAGTGTGTAGACCCTACGGGTTCGGGAGACACGTAGACATGACCGAGACACCTCTCCGGTCAATAACCAACAGCGGGATCTGGATACCCATGTTGGCTCCCACGTACTCCACGATGATCTCATCGGATGAACCACGATGTCAAGGATTCAATCAATCCCATTCTTTTTCTAGGTTCACTAGGATTCTTATCGGTTGGGACTTCCAGTTATCTTGGTAAGAATATTATATCTATACTTCCATCTCAAGAAATTCTTTTTTTTCCGCAGGGGGTCGTGATGTCTTTCTACGGAATCGCAGGCCTATTCATTAGCTCCTACCTGTGGTGTACTATTTTGTGGAATGTAGGTAGTGGTTATGACCGATTCGATAGAAAAGAGGGTACAATTCCCTTTGTCTATCGGTATGATACTTGCCCGAGATTCGATCGTCGGTATCCCCATACCTTGTTCAATCTCGTTACCGGCAAGTCTCTTTACTCGTTCCGTAATACATCATCCCGTGACTAACTCCTTAGTCACATTGAGCTCATAATGATGATGTCTTACCGAGTGGGCCCAGAGATACCTCTCCGTCACACGGAGTGACAAATCCCAGTCTCGATTCATGCCAACCCAACAGATACTTTCGGAGATACCCGTAGTGCACCTTTATAGCCACCCAGTTACGTTGTGACGTTTGGCACACCCAAAGCATTCCTACGGTATCCGGGAGTTGCACAATCTCATGGTCTAAGGAAACGATACTTGACATTGAAAAGCTTTAGCAAACGAACTACACGATCTTGTGCTATGCTTAGGATTGGGTCTTGTCCATCACATCATTCTCCTAATGATGTGATCCCGTTATCAACGACATCCAATGTCCATGGCCATGAAACCGTGACCATCTATTGATCAACGAGCTAGCTAACTAGAGGCTCACTAGGGACACGTTGTGGTCTATGTATTCACACATGTATTACGGTTTCCGGTTAACACAATTATAGCATGAACAATAGACAATTATCATGAACCATGAAATACAATAATAACCAATTTATTATTGCCTCTAGGGCATATTTCCAACAAAAAGATGCAATTTTTGGGTGCCATACTGAGAAAGCACCCGGACCAGATGGTTTTATTGGTGCTTTATACAAGAGATGTTGGGATGTGGTAAAGGAGGATCTTCTGCGAGCTTTGTGTCAAATGCAGCAACTTAGGGGAAATTGTTGGCACTTGGTAAACACGGCTAATTTGGCACTAATTCCCAAAAAGGAGGGCTCCGGTCTGCCATGTGACTTCAGACCTATAAGCTTAATGCACAGTTTGGCTAAGATCCTATGTAAGGTTTTGGCAAATAGGTTGGCACCTTTTATGAAAGACCTCATATCCCCGTGTCAAAGTGCTTTCTTAAAAAAGCGGTGCATCCAGGATAACTTCCTATATGTTAACAACGTCATCAAGGAAGCCCACAGAAAGAAACAACCGTTGTTATTCTTGAAGCTTGATATTGCAAAAGCTTTTGACTCCATTGGATGGCCATACATGCTGAAAGTAATGAAGGCATTTGGGTTTGGGCAAAGATGGTGTGATCTGATATCCTTAATCTTGGCATCGTCTACTTCGAGGGTTCTCCTGAATGGAATTCCTGGAAAACCTTTCCAGCATATGAAAGGATTGAGGCAAGGGGACCCCCTGTCCCCGATGCTCTTTATCTTGGCTATGGAACCTCTACAAAGGCTGCTTGAGATGGCAACACTCAGAGAGATCCTAACTCCACCCACCACGAAAGTAGCCAGGATTAGAGTGAGTTTTTACGCGGATGACGCGGCGGTGTTTGTCAACCCAATCAGAGACGAAGTTAATACAATCAGAGATATCCTACAATGCTTTGGGGAGGTGTCGGGTCGTAAATATATCTAAGTGCACTGCATACCCCATAAGGTGTGATGGCATAAATGTTGGGGAACGTCGCATGGGAAACAAAAAATTTCCTACGCACACGCAAACCTATCCATGGTGATGAGCATCTACGAGAGGGAGAGTGGATCTACGTACCCTTGTAGATCGCTAAGCGGGAAGCGTTAAGAAACGCGGTTGGTGTAGTCGAACTTCTTCGCGATCCAAATCGCCGAGCGTCCCGCGATCTCATCACGAACCGTCCCGCGAACCAATCACGAACTGTCCCGCGATCTCGTCACGATCCGTCCTGCGATCCGATCACGAACGTCCCGTGGCCTTGATCACGATCCTTCCGATCTAGTACCGAACGGACGACACCTCCGCGTTCAGCACACGTGCAGCTTGATGACGATCTCCACCATCTTGATCCAGCAAGAGGAGGCGGAGAGGAGGAAGAGCCCGAAACTTTTCCGGCGACCAAACTGGGACTTCCTATATATGAATCTTTACCTCCGGACCATTTCGGAGCTCCTCGTGACACCCAGGATCTCATCCGGGACTCCGAACAACCTTCAGTCACCACCATACATAACTCTACACTACCGAAACGTCACCAAACCTTAAGTGTGCAGACCCCGCGGGTTCGAGAACTATGTAGACATGACCGAGACATCTCTATGGCCAATAACCAATGGCGGGACCTGGACGTCCACATTGGTTCCTACATATTCTACGAAGATCTTCATCGGTCGAACCTCTATGTCAAGGATTCAATCAATCCCGTATAACGTTCCCTTTGTTCTTCGGTATGTTACTTGCCCGAGATTGGATCGTCGGTATCTCTATACCTAGTTCAACCTCGTTACTAGCAAGTCTCTTTACTCGTTCCGTAATACAAGATCCCATGACTAACACTTAGCCACATTGCTTGCAAGGCTTGTTTGTGATCTTGCATTACCGAGTGGGCCCTGAGATACCTCTCCGTCACACGGAGTAACAAATCCCAGTCTCGATCCATGCCAACCCAACAGACACCCTCGAAGATACCTGTAGTGCACCTTTATAGTCACCCAGTTACGTTGCGACGTTTGATACACCCAAAGTATTCCTCCGGTGTCAGTGAGTTGCATGATCTCATGGTCATAGGAACATATACTTGACATGCGGAAAACAGCAGCAACAAACTGATACGATCATATGCTACGTTTGTAGTTTGGGTCTTGTCCATCACATCATTCTCCTAATGATGTGATCCCATTATCAAATGACATCTCATGTCCATGGCTAGGAAACCTTAACCATCCTTTGATCAACGAGCTAGTTCACTAGAGGCATACTAGGGACATAGTGTTGTCCATGTATCCACACATGTATCTATGTTTCCATTTAATACAATTATAGCATGGATAATAAACATTTATCATGAACAAGGAAATATAATAATAACTAATTTATTATTGCCTCTAGGACATATTTCCAACAGTCTCGCACTTGCACTAGAGTCAATAATCTAGTTCACATCACCATGTGATTCGCATTGTTATGAATCTAACACCCAATGAGTTCTGGAGTTCGATCATGCTTTGCATGTGAGAGAGGTCTTACAGTCAACGGGTCTGTAACATTCAGATCCGTATGTACTTTGCAAATCTATGTCAAACCGTAAACACTGCTACCACACTCCACTTGGTACTTTACCAAATGGCTGCTCCACTATACGTATCCAGATTGCTACTACGAGCCATCCGGATTGGTGTTTAAAGCTTGCATCGACGTAACTCTTTACGACGAACTCTCTATTACCTCCATAATCGAGAAACATCTCCTTAGTCCTCTGGTTACTAAGAATAATTTCGACCGCTGTCTAGTGATCCCCTCCTGGACCACTCTAGTACCCCTTGACAGACTCATGGCAAGGCACACACAGGTGCGGTACACAGCATGACATACTACACAGAGCCTATGGCTAAGGCATAGGGGACAACGTTCGTCTTTTCTCTTTCTTCTGCCGTTGTCGAGCTTTGAGTCTTACTCAACTTCACACCTTTATAAATCAGGCGAGTACTCTTTCTCTGACTGATCCATTTTGAACTCTTTCAAAATCTTGTCAAGGTATGTATTTATTGAAAGTCTCATCAAGCTTCTTGATCTATCTCTATAGATTTTGATGTTCAACAATTAGGTAGCTTTATCCAGGTCTTCCTTTGAAAATCACTTTTCAAACAACCATTTATGCTTTCCAGAAATCCTACATTATTTCCGATCAACAATATGTCATCCACATATACTTATCAGAAATTCTATAGTGATCCCACTCACTTTATTGTAAATACAAGTTTCTCATAAACTTTGCATAGACTCAAAACTTTGATCACCTCATCAAAGTGCATATTCCAACTCCGAGATGCTTGCTTCAGTCCATAGAAGGATCACTGAAGATTGTACACCTTTTAGCATCCTTAGGACTAACAAAACCTTCTGGTTGTATCACATACAACCTTTCCTCAAGTAAAACCGTTAAGGAAACGATGTTTTGACATCCATCTGTCAGATTTCATAATTAAAAAATGCAGCAACTGCTAACATATTTCCAACAGACTTTAGCATCGCTACGAGTGAGAAAGTCTCATCGCAGTCAACTCCTTGAACTTGTCACAAACAACTTTGCAACAAGTCGAGCTTTACAAATGGTGATAATTACCATCAGCGTCTCTCTTCATTTCAAAGATTCATTTGTACTCAGAAACCTGCCGTCCAACGAGCAAGTCTACCAAAGTCTATACTTGGTTTTCATACATGGATTCTATCTCGGATTTCATGGCCTCCAACCATTTGTCGGAATCCGGGCCCATCATCGCTTCTCCATAGCTCATAGGTACATCGTTGTCCAACAACATGACCTCCAAGACAGGGTTGTCGTACCTCTTAGGAGTAGTACACATCCTTGTCGACCTACGAAGTTCGATAGTAACTTGATCCTGAAGCTTCATGATCATCATCATTAACTTCCTCTTCAACTAACGTAGGCTTCACAGAAACAACATTCTGCGTTGCGCTACTCTCTGGTTGAACAAAGGTTTGACAACCTCATCAAGTTCTATCTTCCTCCCACTCAATTCTTTCGAGAGAAACTTTTCCTCGAGAAAGGATCCGTTTTAGTAACAAACACTTTGCACTTGGATTTGAGATAGAAGGTTCACCCAACTGATCTTAGGGTATTCTATGAAGATGCATTTGTCCGCCTTGGGTTCGACCTCATTAGGTGAAAACATTTTCCACACAAGTGTCGCAGCCCCAAATATTAAGAAATGATAGCTTAGGTTTCTATCAAACCATAATTCACACGGTGTCATCTCAACGGATTTAGATGGTGCCCTATTTAAAGTGAATGTAGTTGTCTCTAATGCATAACCCCAAAATTATAGTAGTAAAACGATAAGAGACATCATAGCATGCACCATGTCCAATAGAGCATAACTATGATGTTTGGACACACCATCACACTATGGTGTTCCAGGTGGCGTTTAGTTGTGACACAACTTTCACATTGTCTTAAGTTGTATGCCAAACTCGTGACTCAGATATTCACCTCCACGATCATATCGCAGTCATTTTTATCTTCTTGTCACCATGATCTTAAACTTCACTCTGAATTTGCTTGAACCTTTCAAACGATTTAGACTTGTGTTTCATTAAGTAAATATACACTATATCTACTCAAATCATAAGTGAAGGTAAGAAAATAACTATATCCACTGCACGCTACAAGACTCACTAGATTGCATACATCAACATGTATCATTTCCAATGAATCACTTGCCCGCTCCATCCAACGGGGTCCTTTAGTCATCTTGCCCAAGAGGCATGGTTCGCATGTCTCAACCGATTCGAAATCGAATGAGTCCAAGTATCCATCAGCATGGAGTTTCTTCATGCGCTTTATACCAATATGACATTTTGCGGCAGTGCCACAAGTATGTGGTACTATCATTATTTAACTTTGTATCTTTTGACATCAATGTTATGAACATGTGTATTACTACGATCAAGATTTCAACAAACCATTCTTACTGAGTGCATGACCATTGAAGGTATTATTCATTTAAACAGAATAACTATTATTCTCTAAATCAAATGAATAACCGTGTTGCAATAAACATGATCTAATCACGTTCATGCTCAACGCAAAACACCAAATAACATTTAGGTTCATCACTAATCCCGAAGGTAGAGAGAGCGTGCGATGTTGATCACATCAACCTTGGAAACCTTTCCAACACACACCATCACCTCACACTTAACTAGTTCTCCGTTTATTCCGTAGCTTTTACTTCGAGTTACTAACATTCAGCAATTGAACCGGTATCCTATACCCAAGTGCTACTAGGAGTACTAGCAAGGTACACATCAATAACACGCATATCAAATATACTTCTGTTGACGTTGCCAGCCTTCTCATCTACCAAGTATCTAGGGGTGTTCCGCTTCGGCGACCGCCCTCCTCATAATGGAAGCACTTAGTCTCGGGTTTTGGGTTCAACTTTCGGTTGCTTCACTGGAGCAGCAACTGGCTTGCCATCCATGAAGTTTCCTTCCGTGCCCTTGCCCTTCTCGAAACTAGTGGTTTTACTAACCATCAACACTTGATGCTCTTTCTTGATTTCTACCTTCGCGGTGCCAAACATCGCGAATAGCTCGGGAATTATTATTTCTATCCCTGGCAATTTATAGTTCATCACCAAGTTCTAGTAGCTTAGTGACAGTGACTTGGAGAACTATATCAAACACTATCTTATCTGGAAGATTAACACCCACTCAATTCAAGCGTTTGTAGTACTCAGACAATCTGAGTACATGCTCAACGATTGAGCTATTCTCTTTCATCTTGCAAGCAGAGAATCTTGTTGGAGATCTCATATCTCGCAACACGGGCATGAGCCTGAGATCACAATCTCAGCTCTTAGAACATCTCATATGTTCCGTGACGTTCAAAACGTTTTGGAGCTCAATTCTAAGCCGTAATGCATGACGCACTAAACTATCAAGTAGTCATCGGAACGTGCCTGTCAGATGTTCACAACATCTACAGATGATGCTAGAGGGGGTGCCTCACCGAGCGGTGCATCAAGGACATAAGCCTTCCTATGCAGCAACGAGGACAATCCTCAGATCACGGACCCAGTCCGTAATATTGCTACCATCATCTTTCAACTCTATTTCTCTAGGAACATAAAATTACAAGGGAGCTACAGCGTGAGCTAGTAATCTACGACATAATTTGCAAAGACACTATTGACTATGTTCATGATAATGAGTTCAATTAATCATATTACTTAAGAACTCCCACTCAAATTGACATCCCTCACATCATCTGAGTGACACATGATCCAATATCCACCAACTCAAGTCCGATCATCACGTGAGTTGAGGTGGCTTCAATGGTGAACATCATCATGTTGATCATATCTACTATATGACTCATGTTCGACCTTTCGGTCTCTTGTGTTCCGAGGCCATGTCTGTACATGCTAGGCTCGTCAAGTTTAACCCGAGTGTTTCCGCGTGTGCAAATATGTCTTGCACCCGTTGTATGTGAACGTAGAGTCTATCACACCCGATCATCACGTGGTGTCTCAACACGACGAACTTTCGCAACGGTGCACACTCAGGGAGAACACAATTTGATCTTGAAATTTAAGTTAGGGATCACCTTATAATGCTACCATCGTACTAAGCAAAACAAGGTGCATGAAAGGATTAACATCACATGCAATTCATAAGTGACATGATATGGCCATGAACTTGTGCTTAAGATCTCCATCTTCACAGCACCGGCATGATCTCCATCACCACCGGCACGACACCATGATCTCCATCAATGTGTTGCCATAGGGGTTGTGGCGCCAGCTGCTTCTACTTCTATTGCTACCGGTTAGCGATAAAGTAAAGCATTACATAGCGCTTAATGATTGACACGCAGGTCATACAATAATTAAAGACAACCCTATGGCTCCTGCCGGTTGCCGTACTCATCGACATGCAAGTCGTGATAATCTATACATCACATGATCATCTCATACATCACATATATCACATCATGTAATTGGCAATATCACATCACAACATACCCTGCAAAAACAAGTTAGACGTCCTCTAATTGTTGTTGCATGTTTTACGTGGCTGCTACGGGTATCTAGCAAGAACGATTCTCACCTACGCATAAACCACAACGGTGATACACTAGTTTGCTTTTCAACCTTCTTAAGGACTGCCTTTGTCGAATCCGATCCAACTAAAGTAGGAGAAACTGACACCCGCGAGCCATCTGTTGCAACAAGTGCAGTTGAGGGAACCGGTCTCTCGTAAGCGTACGAGTAAGGTTGGTCCGGGCCGCTTCATCCCACAATACCGCTGAACCAAAACACGACCAAGGGAGGAAGCAATCTAAGCATCAACGCCCACAAACCTTTTGTGTTCTACTCGAGATCTCATCGAACCATCAACCTAGCTCATGATGCCACTGTTGGGGAACGTCGCATGGGAAACAAAAAATTTCCTATGCACACGCAAACCTATCCATGGTGATGAGCATCTACGAGAGGGAGAGTGGATCTACGTACCCTTGTAGATCGCTAAGCGGGAAGCGTTAAGAAACGCGGTTGGTGTAGTCGAACTTCTTCGCGATCCAAATCGCCGAGCGTCCCGCGATCTCATCACGAACCGTCCCGCGAACAAATCACGAACTGTCCCGCGACGATCCGTCCCGCGATCCGATCACGAACGTCCCGTGGCCTTGATCACGATCCTTCCGATCTAGTACCGAACGGACGGCACCTCCGCGTTCAGCACACGTGCAGCTTGATGACGATCTCCACCGTCTTGATCCAGCAAGAGGAGGCGGAGAGGAGGAAGAGTTCTCCAGCAGCGTGATGGCGCACCGGCAATGGTGGTGGAGCCATTCCGACAGGGCTTCGCCTAAGCACTGCAGAAAACCGATCTAGAGGAGAAGCTATGCACAAGAGGAACGGGTGGCACGTGGCTGAAAATCTTGTGCCAAAACCCTAAAATCCTCTAGTATATATAGGAGGAGAGGAGGAGGAGGCTTGGCTTCCAAAAAGGCAGCCCTTGGGTCGGCCAAACCAAGGAGGGAGGAGTCCTCCTCCTCCACTCCTAGTAGGATTAGGACTCCTTCCTTATTTGGCCCTTTTTTTGCCTTTTTCCACCTTTTTCCTTTTGGTATTTTCTTCCCAGCCTCATGGGCTTTGTGTAGGACTTCCACCAGCCCACTAAGGGCTGGTATTCATCCTCCTACAGCCCATAAAGCCTCTTGGGTCGAAATACCCCTCCCGGTGGTCTCCCGGTACACTACCGGCACTCCCGGTACACTACCGATGAGCCCGAAACTTTTCCGGCGACCAAACTGGGACTTCCTATATATGAATCTTTACCTCCGAACCATTCCGGAGCTCCTCGTGACGTCCGGGATCTTATCCGGGACTCCGAAAAACCTTCGGTCACCACCATACATAACTCTACACTACCGAAACGTCACCGAACCTTAAGTGTGCAGACCCTGCGGGTTCGAGAACTATGTAGACATGACCGAGACACCTCTACGGCCAATAACCAATGGTGGGACCTGGACGTCCACATTGGTTCCTACATATTCTACGAAGATTTTCATCGGTCGAACCTCTATGTCAAGGATTCAATCAATCCTGTATAACGTTCCCTTTGTTCTTCGGTATGTTACTTGCCCGAGATTCGATCGTCGATATCTCTATACCTAGTTCAACCTTGTTACTGGCAAGTCTCTTTACTCGTTCCGTAATACAAGATCCCGTGACTAACACTTAGCCACATTGCTTGCAAGGCTTGTTTGTGATCTTGCATTACCGAGTGGGCCCTGAGATACCTCTCCGTCACACGGAGTAACAAATCCCAGTCTCGATCCATGCCAACCCAACAGACACCCTCGGAGATACCTGTAGTGCACCTTTATAGTCACCCAGTTACGTTGCGACGTTTGATACACCCAAAGTAATCCTCCGGTGTCAGTGAGTTGCATGATCTCATGGTCATAGGAACATATACTTGACATGCGGAAAACAGCAGCAACAAACTGACACGATCATATGCTACGTTTGTAGTTTGGGTCTTGTCCATCACATCATTCTCCTAATGATGTGATCCCATTATCAAATGACATCTCATGTCCATGGCTAGGAAACCTTAACCATCCTTTGATCAACGAGCTAGTTCACTAGAGGCATACTAGGGACACAGTGTTGTCCATGTATCCACACATGTATCTATGTTTCCATTCAATACAATTATAGCATGGATAATAAACGTTTATCATGAACAAGGAAATATAATAATAACTAATTTATTATTGCCTCTAGGGCATATTTCCAACAATAAACTTAGATGAGGTCCTTGAGGCATTTGGAGGCACGACTGCAAACCTTCCATGCAAATATTCAGGACTACCTTTGAGCATAAGAAAGCTGCGTAGAGTGGAGATTCAACCGCTCCTGGACAAATCATCTGCAAGGTTAAAGCCCTGGAAAGGAAAACTGATTACAAGGCCAGGGAGGCTGATCCTCGTCAACTCCATGATCACTGCAATGGCAACATATTTCCTGACAATCTTCACTGCAAATGTCTGGGCTGAGAAGAGGCTAAACAAGATCAGAAGAAATTTCCTGTGGAATGCGGATGAAGAGGGCAATGGGGGAAAATGTTTGGTTAACTGGAAAGCAATCTGTGCGCCCAAACACTATGGTGGTCTGGATATAAAGGATATTGGGAGTTTCGAAAGATCGCTGAGGCTAAGATGGTTGTGGTATGAATGGCAAGTGGAGGACAAACCTTGGAAAGGGACAGCCGTGCCTTGTGACACGATTGACAGACAATTGTTTGCTGGCTGCATCACGATCACAATCGGGGATGGTTCGATTACTTGTTTCTAGAATGAAAAGTGGCTGATGGGTCAGGCTCCAAAGGATATTGCTCCCAAAATGTTTTGCCTAGCGCGAAGGAAAAACTTGACAGTAAAAGATGCTTTGACTGAGGGGAGATGGATGAAGGGATTGCAACAAATTGAGTCTCCGGAGGATATCGATCAGTTTATTAACCTCTGGGAGCTCATCCAGAACATTCAGCTAACGGCGGAGCGCGACTGCATTAAATGGAATTTAACAAGGGATGGATTCTACTCTGCGAAGTCAGCTTATCACTTCCAGTTCCTGACTCGGATCCCTCAGCCGAGGCTGGAAAATGTTTGGCGTGCTAAGGCTGAACCAAAAGTCAAATTTTACATTTGGCTTCTGCTCCAGAACCACAACTGGACCTCTGATAGGCTCCAGCACAGGGGCTGGCCCCATTCCGACAAATGTGTACTCTGCGATCAGATCATCGAGACAGCTGTACACATCACCCTCATGTGCCCTTTTGCAAAAGAGGTTTGGCATTCCTTTGCTAACACACACGCTCCCATGGTGACAGTCGCGCTGGCTGCATCAACAGTTAACTGGTGGTGGAATCGACTGCAACGAGGTGCGTCTGTGCAGGATACAAGAACCCAGGTAACCACAGCGATGTACATTGCATGGCACATTTGGAAGGAGAGAAACGCTCGAACTTTCGAGAACAAGAGCACCACGGCGAGCCTTGTAGCTGACAAGGCAAGAGCAGACATTACGCTTTTTCATCAGGCCAGGAGGATGTAATATCTTGGCTGCATATATGTGTAATGGGAGGTCCAACAGCTAACGCGGGTCTCTCACCATTGTTGTAACAGTCAGTGTATCTCTCTTTACTCTCCTTAATGCAAAGCAGGGCTACTGCTAGTTCGTTAAAAAATGCAACAATGCGTGATTGACAAAAAAAATATTCGGTACCCAACTAAGGATATGTGATGCTGCACATAAGGGTTGCAAATATCTTAACCCGTTCATTTTTTGGCTACACATGAGAGAAAAATGTATCAATTCTTAAATTTGTTAAACTAAAACCGCAATTAGTATGGCATGTGGATAGTAAATTTCTTACCAGTATGACCTTGTAGCTCAATTAGGATGTCGTCTATTGAGCTGGTTGATAATTGTGTCTATGGAAGGTCTACTCTGCCGATCAGTCTCAACACACTGCAGTCCAATTTTGATGCATTTTTTTACTTGTAGGAGGCAATCTGCTTTTAATGATGGATACTCTGATACGATGTGCTCCTCTGTCCAATTTTCACGTACCTACGAACAAAATTCACGGAACCCCTCAAGATATACCACAAGAGATCATTTGTAATATGAGCTTGTAAAGTTTAGTATTCAAATTATTAAGAAAATTTCCAGTCACCTTTTTAATAAATCGTGCTGCAGATGGTTCGGTCCCACGGCAGTTCTCCTCTCTTGTGGTGGTCTCCAGGATTAGTACACCTAAACTGTATATGTCCGACTTTGTGGTGATTTCACCTCTGTATAGATATTCTGGAGCTATGTATCCACTGCATATCATTAACATTAACAATAAGTACTATCATAGAGGTTATGATGCAATTTAAATCATAATAAAGGAACACGTCGCATTTTATAATCAACTTACTATGACCCCACCACATTTTGGGTGTTCATCCGTGTTTGTTCTTGACCGAAGAGTCGCGAGAGACCAAAATCCGCTATTCTCGGTGTCATATTACAACTGAGCAATATATTTTCGGGCTTAAGATCCATATGCACAATAGGAATGCTGTGTACAAATTGAAACCATCGCAAATCCCCTTAATTATGTTGAATCGTGTATCCCCGTCCATTTGGGTATCTACTTCTGAAGAAGAGGAACACTGAATTATTGAAGTATTCCAAGATAATGATGGCTTGAATATCGTTTAATTGTTAGCATGATAATAGCAAAAATAATAATCACAAAATACAATTTTTTATCTACAATTGCAACTTCTTTTGATCATGTCAACTATGGTACCTTTATTGTCATTGTATAGCATTTAAACGTGAACATGGTGTAAGAAAGATTGATGGCCAAACTCCAATTCATAGTGTACGAGAGGAGTAATAGAATCTGGAACATGGATGCAATTTGAATCGGGTAGTATGACATACCAAAAAGATTCTTCTTAAGGGTCCCCCCTGGTAAATATTCGTAACAGAGTACACTTTCAACAATGTCAGCAACGATATATCTTCCATTGTTCTGCACCACTTTCTTTAGACTTTCATGACAGTAGCCAACCAACCTTACAACATTTTTATGTTGGAGAGCCATGATATTTTGAACCTCATTATTGAATGCTTTATCTCGTGGAAGGGGCGAATTTTCGGCAAGTTTCTTCACAGCAATGGTTTCCCCATCTGGCACAGTTCCCTGTTCAACCTCAGGCTCTTTCAGCACATTTTCCAGCAAATATTGACAGCTGTTTCAGCAAATTTTATAAAGACAGAAACTGTTAAAGCACAACCATACCTTATAAACGGTTCCAAAAGCGCCTTTACCAATTATACGGTGATATCCTTCAGAAAGTCTAACGGCAGATCCTTCGGCAGTGTGCTCAGAACACTCGGCCTGTTCTCTTCAGCTCTACCTCCGCTAGCGCTGGTAGCCAATTCTGATGATTTAAGAAGCTTTGATGTGAGTTCTCGTTCAGCAGAGCAAAAACAGATTTACAAGCTATGGGTTGCCACCAGTTCTCTTTTATCAGAACAAGGACATATTTACCATATACAAGAGTAAACATACATAGATTGTTCTATCACTTTGTGGACTAAAGTCATAAAAATGGCTTTCTTTTAACTAGAAGCTTTTATTGATTCGTTGCTATGTATCTGGATGATACAAGCCCAGAAGAGTTGAGACTTCTGGCCACTGCATTGAAATTGCACGCAGGCACCTGTAAAAAACATGGAAAAGAACTAGTAAAAAGATGGATAAAACACTCCTAACTACAGAAATGGCTGTTGTAACAGCATCTGAAAATAATAAACTTCCAAATTAAAAGAACAGACCTGGTGAAGATCGAACTCTTGAGGGATCCTCTAGCAGTTGTGAAGAGAAGAGAGAAACGGGGACGAAGCTTCTGAGAAGAAGCACTTCCTGCTAGCCTCAGCTGGATATACACTAACCCAATGAGATGCGCACCAGCTACCACGTAGAAAAGTATGCATTGACTTGACTTGTGCCTACCATGTTTGGCTCTTTCTGGGTGAAAAAGAAATTGTAGTACAGTAATCCAAATCTACATCACTCTAATATACAATAATCCATGTCTACATCATTCTAAATATTTCCACACTATTGCAAGGACGTCGACGGTGACTCCGTGTGAGATGATATACAGAGAATAATCCGCATTAGTAAGATAAACAGAGCACCAAGTCTAGTATTTGATCCCAGGTAGGCCCAAGGTACAACCGCCCTTCTAACCATCCAAGCAATGATCCGTTCAGCCAAAAATTTGGCGTTTTTTCACACAAAACATTATCCGGACGTACCAAAAAGATTCCCAACAAGGGGGAACATAAAAGATTTCTAATCATGCCTGACCCACCTTGCTTGGCTTGGGATAAGATGCACTGTTTTTCAACAATCTCACTATTGTCCACTCAAATCATTGTGCTCGTCAGAGAACCCTCTTAGCGTTGTCTCCATGTTTCCCGTGCACTTTTGGCAGCAATGTGAGAAAAAGGACAGTTGAGCAGTTTTACACCCAAACCACAATGGTGTTAAGGACTGTTGAGCAATGTGAGAGAAGGCTGCACATATTGGCTAGCTTTCCTATTAAATATATAACAATAGACAGAACAATGAGCAAAAGAGTTCCCCTGCTTCCAGCCACAAGTGGACATTAAGAAGAAAAAGGCACTCCTTGATCTTTTTCTTTCCAGTAAAGGCAGGAACTGTGTCACTTCCATTAAGATAAAGACATCAAAATACAAGTTGAGAAGAAGAAAAATTACTAACATGTGCTTAGTCTTTAGGGTGTAGTACATTTTGACAAAACACATGTATAGAACCGATAAAAAGAACAAAATAACTGTACACGACATTACACAAAAACCAACCAGGATTTGCTAAAACTTGAATGGGCTAGTTGCAGGAGAAATCAATCTGCGGAATAGTCAGAAAAAATATAGCCCTTCAGGACGAAACTGGTAATTCTTCCGTTTTCAAGACAGGTTTCTTTGGGTGTTTGCCAAGTTTGTCCACCAGTTCAGCCTTGAATGTAGCAGCAATGCTACCAATAAGCAAGACTTCCTTGAGTTCAGATAGAAAATCCAGGCCATTAAGAGTGTACGTCGTCCCACTGGAACAATCAAGCTTGAGCAGCTCAAGATTTTTCATCGTCTCTGATCCAAATTCCACCGATAACGAGCTGGAGCTGGAACCAATCTCAAGAATCTTGACCTTTTCGTAGGTGCGCAACTCAGTTCCATTCAACTCTGCATAGAAATGGAGGCATGGCTGCTCGACAAGAAGGCGTAGAGTACACAGTTCCGGTACCTCGCCAAGGAACTTAATGTCTCCTTCTTTTAAAGTGGCCATCTCCAGATCCATCTTCCTGAGCTTGATAAGTGTGTTGCTCAATACTTGGTCAGATCCAAGACCGCTTGATAACGGCAACCTATCTTGAAGCCCGTACAGTTTAGGACTCCGTAGATTATTCCAAGGCAAGGGTATCCGATCATCCAAACAACAGCCTTGATTGTCCTGGTCAAGCTGGACAGACAAGGATTCCAGATGAACATGACCCTTGACAGCAGAGAAAATATCCTTGTTGTTCTTCCTGTTAACGCCGGACACTCCGAGCTTACGCAATTGGGTGAGCTTCTTGAGAGCTTTCGCCATGGCCTTCCCACCAGAAGCAGAGATGTTGACAACACCAAGCGTGTGCAACGCCGTCAGTTTCCCAATACCTCTAGGCACCTGAACACCAACTATACGGTGAGGTCTGCAGAACCAGCTGGATGGAGCAGGTGGTGTTGATGCAGCTGGGCCAGTGGCGCCGGCACGTATGTACTGTAGCTTCTGCAACTTGGTGATGTTCTCTGGCAGGGTGAGTACGGAGGTGCCCCTGACATCCAAAGTCTGCAGCTGCCTCAGATGATCCATGTTATCTGGAAGATGGTGTATCTCGTGCCGTCCTCGCAGCGAGAGGAACTTGAGGCGACGCAACCATTTTACTATGTTCTCAAGATCCTCATAATCTAGACCTGATGCATCCTCTAGATCAAGCACGCGAAGAAGCATCATATTTTCAGAGATGAAGAAAGACTCCCACTTCCCAAACACTGTCAGTGACCTTAGCCGCGAGAAATCCATGCTCTCAAACACAATTTTGTCTCTATTCCAGTCGTGCAATATGATAAGGTGACGCCCTGTGCGCTGGGTGTTCAGGGCACAATTAGCCCCCAGCTCAAACATAAGGTTTTCTTCTTTTCGCCGCGGGATGATGTACTCGCGGATGAAACCATTGACCTGACATAACACCATCCTTGTGTCCAATGCATTGGTGACTAGGTGTGGTAGCTGCTGGATTATGCTCAGATCAAGGAGCTCGGAAAACTGCTTCTCCCCATTCTCCTCCGCGGATTCTTCATCACCGTCCCTGGAGTAGCCCTCTGCGATCCACCGCCTTACTAGTCTCCTCCGCCGAACAGGGTAGTCTCGAGGAAAGATCGACAGGTAGAAGATACATGGCTTGAGTGAATCCGGGCAAGTATGGAAGTAGGAATGCATCCAACCAAATAGACCACATAGACTATCATAGTCTGGCTTGGTCTGCAGGTGGTGCATAAATCTCTGATTCAAAGAAACTACGGTATCCATCCATGTCACCGTTTGTTTGGCCAATGCGCCTGCTATGGCAACTATTACTTTGGGGAGACCTCCACACTTCAAAATAAGTTCTTTTACTTGGAAATCTTCTAGAGCCGTCGTGACAGATGGATTTGCCTTGGATACCTATACAATTCCAACAATTTAATTAAAAAATGCCAATTATACTGTATCTGATCTGATGTCTCGGGTGCAGAATATAATTTGCCCCTATCTTTAAAACATGCATGATACTAGTCATATCACATACATAACTTCAGAAATAAATGATACTAGTCATGTCATACTCATACACATTCCAAATTGTAATGGTAAAATTTCAAGGAATAAATAGAGTAAAACTATCTCAGTAAGGTAATAAGCAAATTCAACAGAAGGTCAACAGTATACCAATATTTCTTTTCAATGCTAGCTAGCCTTGACCAACCCAAAATTTGCTGAGTTATAAGCAAATTTGTATTAATTACAAACTTGCAGAATCATCACACCTGCACACATCAGAACCATCTCTTCATGGTTGAAGGCACACAATGTGGCTGATCACATGGTTACACTTCACCACATTGGCAGCTACATGTTATTCTGTCAACAAATTTTGCAATGCAAAACATGTGCCGTAATTCGAAATCGGTAACATTCTACTAATTAAGTACTCAATGGTCAATATGGCCAGCTTATTAAATCCATTTAACAACATCGACATAAACTGATGTTACTTGTCACAGCCGTAATAACAGTAGTTCATTTTAGAGAATGTATCAATCATAATGTGCAACATGTCAAATATTATCACGTCAAAGGTAATTTTAATAAACTTGAAACAAGGGATAAATTTCATTGACTATGACATGATTACCTAATGAGAAATCGAAATGTCAATGCAACCTTTATCAAATCAAACAATGGCTGGTTCATATGTGCTAAATTTTTGCTTTATTTAAAATCAATTTTGCTTGTGAAACCCACAATAACTTTAGTTCATCTTGGATTATGTACCAATCATACTACATGTACAAAATAATATTAAAAAGGCAGCCCGGTACAAAATAATATTAAAAGGGCAGCCCGGTACAAAATGATATTACATTAGAGAAAAAATAATATGTATAGTGCAACACAAGAAGCCAATTAGAAACAAGAAAAAGTTGGAGTGTTGCTCTAACATCTATTAAGTCAAGTGATGGTTGGTGAATATGGACTAAATATTTGCTTTACCAACATCAACAGTTGATGTTACTTGTGACACACCCATGACTACTGTAGTTTATTATGTAACATGTATCGATCATAATGTGCTACATGTCAAGAATACTATACTAGAGACAAAAATCTATTACACTTACTATGATAACATAATCGGATGAAATGTTGATGTCCATTAAAATATCCCATAAATATTTCCCTCATTTAAAGTTGATATTGCTCGTAAGGCTGAAAACATGCATCAGGGGTTAAGTTTATGAGAACATGCATGCATAAAACTAGAGTCGTGAGGGGAAAACATGCCTCGGTTCTGAAGAGACATAAGGCTGCTGCAGCTTCTAGACCTTTGGCATTAAACATGAGCTCTTCGCTGCTTGCACAATATGCAGCAATGCTTGCATCAGTTGTAATGACTATAATAACACTCATAGAGGATCTAGGCATTTGTGACTCACGTCCAACGAGACAAGAATCATTGTCAACTGGTTTCTCGCCTTTATCTGGACCGTTGTGAAAACCCTGCACACCATTATACATATATGTGTTGAGAAAGGTTTAGAAACACAAGGATAAGTAGAGGCTAAGTACACGATGAAACAACTAAGTGTTATGTCTGAGCTAACTTAAAAAGAAGATTCTCTCTGAAAAAGAGGATGTTAACTATTTTATTGGACCATTTACACGAGGGAGCAGGTGGTAGGAAACGAGTTACACATGTCCTCTAATATTCGGTCAGATAATAGTTAGATAGAGTAATGGTCATTAGATTCTTCACTAAAGTGAAGACATGTTATATTCTACAAAGGCTCAAGTATTTTAACGAGACAATACTGAAAAGGTAAACAATTAATATTTTTTGAGGCTTCGTATTTTCATGTTTATGAAAATCATGAAATTACTTACATATGTGTATGCGCTAGACAATATCGATAAATTTTCATTAGTAAACATCTATATATACATACTTGTGGTAACCTATTCAGAATTCTCTGCAGACCTGAATGTATTTTCAGATTAGAAAATGGAATCCATCTGCGATTCCTATGTTGGATGCACCTTACCTTGTTGAAGAGGGCACAAACAGAGTGCTCGGGCGAGAAGCGTTTGAGCTCTAGTATCTGGTACGGACCCCCGACGCACGAGCTTGCTACTTGGGGTTGCTGCGTGGACACGATGATCCAGCTGCCTTTCATCCTGTCCGGAAGGAAAGTCCTCAAAGCATGCCAATCCGCCATGTTTACCAGGTCTTCCACCACCACGAGGTACCTCCCCTTTGTGACCAGCTCCTGGAAGTCCCTCAAGAGAACTTGCTGGGTTCCCTGTATCGTTGTTAGTAGCACATCTGTACCAATGGCTGCACAGAACTGAAGCATCAAGCTCGGGATGAAATCATGGGGACTGAAAGGACGCGTGAGCTTCACCCAGGCGCGGTGGGTGAAGCTTTTGCGGATCTCTGGGTCAATGTCATACATTGGTCAGTGTAGCTCTTGATTATGATGGATGTTGTCCCACTTTCGCCGGCTGAGCCATACCACTCCAAGGTCGTGGTCGTCACCAACCTCTCTGGTGATGAGCTGGGTGAGATCGCCGCCGAGGGCATGGTGCTCTCTTTTGGAGGCGTCCCTTGCCTCGGCGAGTATGTCCGCGTCGCCGGCGGCAGCGGCCGCCGTCAGCTGCTGCTGCGCGGCGGGCTTGGACCCGGTGTCGCTGATGAGGCTGTAGCGCGCGTTCCTGGCGCGCACGTCGGCGACCCTGGCCTTGAGCTGCTCGATCTCGTCGACCGCCTGATCCAGAGAGGGCGGCCGCGGCGGCCGCACACAGGGGACGCAGAGCCGGCGGAGGCGGAACCAGAAGCTGGTCGTCCCCTTCCCCTTGTCGAGGTGGACGACGAGCTCGATGCAGTCCTCCACGTCGTAGGCGAGCTCGCGGATCTGGCGCACCCAGGTGCGCACGACGGCGTTCTCGACGCGCTCCGCGTTGGCGACGTTGAGAAACGAGCGCATCATCTCGAACTCCCCCGTGATGAAGACGAGGTCGCGGCGCGCGCTGAGGCGCAGCTTGGCCTCCTCCTGCACCGCCGCGTGCGCCTTGCTCAGCGTCCCCTCCACCACCGACTTGGCCAGCCCCACCGCAAGGTCCGCCATGGCCTCCTCCTTCCTCCCTCGACCGCTGGCTGGTTCTCTCTCTCTCACTCTCGCCGTCTTGCGTGGGTTTGGGAGGGATCTGGAGATGGCGGGAGCAGAGCAGAGTAGGTGAGGAAGAAGGGGATTCGGGATTTTGGGTGGGTCAAAGTCAAAGTCGTCGTCGGTATACGGCCACGTCCAGCCAGGTCAAGTCGTCGTCGTCGGTGTATGGAGAGTTTTTTTTTTAATTAGATACACCTTTTTTTTTTCCAAAATGCAGTGCACCTAGATTTTTTTTCAACAGTCAAACCTCACAACCTTTGACCAAGTTTATGGAAAAAAAACATTCATATCTATAATACCAAACGTACATTCATAAGATGTAGTTTCATATTTTTTTATATTTTGTATTATAGATATAAATTATTTTACTATACAATTAGTGAAATTTATAAATTTTGTTTTTCTTTCAAGAGATGTCACAACATTTTTTTTCGTGCATGGATCATTCGTGACACAACAGAGTGCGGTGATCGAAAACGAGATCACCATTCATCTTCCCTACCACCCGCTTTAAGGGAAGGAAAAACAGTTTGCAATGGAGCCTCAAGGGATATGTATGGCGCGCACCATGAGACTCGTGCGGGGAGGATCCAACACCGTGCAAAAGCTTGTGACAAGGGTATGTGTGGACGTGTTGGAGGAGGAGCGCCACCAAATGTTCTCTTTGTTGCATATTGGTCGAGGAGGGCATTGCATGGGCAAGGGCGAAGGCAACATCGCCCGTTCTAGAGCAATATACGAGATGGAAAGCACTCTGGCCACTCCCCCCCCCCCCCTCTTAGTGACGATGGAGGCCTTCGTTGGCATGGGCACCGAAGATTCGATGTGATGCGTTGGCGAGGAACAGGTGTCGGGGTTGGTCCTTGAGGACTCCGATGGATCCATGTTCTTCTTGTGACAACGCATTGGGGTTTTGAAATATTCTCGAAGACGTGTCAATGGTGATGTGCGCTAGATGTTGTCAAGGGCCCCTGTCCCCGATGATAACGTTGTCAATGAATTCCACATGTAGATATGGCATCATTACCCGCGAAAACATATTGTGGAGCTTAGGCTTGAGAGCATCCCCTTATCTAGCCATCCAATTATGCATCGCGATTCGTGCATGCACTTTTCTCTTTGTTTTTCTTTTATGTAGAACAACATATGAACTTTAAACTTTGTAGCACGACACAACACTTTAATTAGAATGTGAGAAAAAAAACTTTCAGATTTTTCCGTGCATCATAAATACTGGAAATAAGATTTTTAAATCGAAAAATCTCATTATTTATATTTATGTCGGACCAAAAAAATCTGAAAGTTTGTTCCCAATGTTTTGTGGACATACAATGTTTGAAGCTCAGATGTTATTTTGTTTTGAAGAAACGAAGAAGAGAAAATTTAATGTAGGAGGTAAGTTGTGTAGCACGGATCTGAAAGCAACATCGAAAGGTAAGGATAAGAGGTGTCGGGAAGCCCGAGCTCAAAAAAATCCACGTCCTCCTTACCTGCTCCTGACGCTGTGAAGTTGTGCCTTTTCCTCCGTCGGCCGAGATCCATGGGAGGGGAGCAGCGGGGAGAGGGAGGGCACCCCATACGCCTCATTGGCCTGGTCCTACTACACCGCAGTCCGCAGCAGAACGCCGCCCAGATGTGGATGCGGATGCGGCCGGCCCGGCCGTCACCTAGCTGCTCATCCATTGCCCATCATAACCACCAAGTAAAAAATAGGAGGGCATTCACCGAGTGGTGTGTTGCTTTTCGTATTCTTTCTTTCCTTATTCTCTAACGGGATTGTGGATTATTTTTTTTCTTCTCTGAATGTTGCTCATCCTGAAATTCAAACCAGCCACTAACATAACTGAATGTTGCTCTCTTTTCTTGCTGAGTCACCATAACTGTAATCTTCAATATTATCAAACAAGAAACAATTAAATACTACAATACAAAGACAACACCCTCTCGCAAACAACCACTCAAGATTTCCTTTTCTTTTCTTTTGGTATCTTAACAACCTCCAAGAGTTCTCGGTCGATGACACTATTGGTCCGGCGTAACATAAACGATCAACCACCTTATCCGCCATGGCCTTCTTGAACAATTCTTGATAGTCAATCTCACCATGTCCTGATGCCAGGTCTTGGGTGATGCCGGTGTTCTGCACGAAGAGCATGTCATGGCCCCGCATGTTGGGCGGCGCCGTCTCCTGCGCCTGCAACGTCACGATGACATAACGGCAGGAGCATGGTGGCATGCTCCCTGTGCTTGGCCGCACGCTGTACTTGTTCTGGTTAACTTTTATGTTGAACGCGATGATGCCGTTCGTCTTGTTGATTAGCTGCAGGCAGCACGACGTCTCCTTCCTCGGCTCGAAGACGAACCGGAGCTCCAGGGTTGGATCCACCGAGATAGTGTTGGTGTCGCAGCTTCTCTGCAAAGAAAAATAATCAGAGGTCAATCAGTGTGGCCAATCATATATATAAACATCGTTAGCAGATATAAATTCGACGGGTCAAAACTGTCGAAATAGAGGATTCCAAAATATCGAAGAAACAGAGGATTCCAGCGTACCTTGACCGTCAGATCTTTTGACACATCAGAAGCTAGTGACATTGCCGTAAGCTTATCTTCCAGTTGATCTAGTTCATGGACAATATCATTGATACATGGCCGTTTGTTTCTGTCCCTGTCCACACACCTTACTGCCATCTCAACACATGAAGTCACTCCTAGGATGTCTATTTCGTGTGAGGAATATCCAGGCTTTGCCTGCAACTTTTTCCTCCAGTTTTCACGTACCTGCGTGCAAAATCGGAGGTACTAAATAGTTTGCTGTGCAAAAATGTGAAAGAAACCCATACGTGTTAATAATGGTACAAACAGAGAAAGAATTCTGTTTTTTTTATTTCTTTTGCCGGGAGAGAGGATTTTTCTTACAAGCGCAATAAACTGTTCGGGAGGCATTTCAGTGCGACGGAAAAAGCTTTTTTCCCCGGCCAACATTTTTATAATTATGGCGCCCAAACTGAACACATCAAACTTTTTTGATATAAATCCACTGTCAATGTACTCTGGCGGCATGAACCCGCTGCATTGATATGGAGAATTGGTAAAACACATGAAAAAACTTCGATCAGAACCCCTTGAAAATATTAACGGCTCAGGGTATATGATGATCCATCAACTTACAGTGTTCCGTCGCGCATCTCCGTTTGTCTTGTTTTTGTCGAAGCAACGAGCCTTGACAAACCAAGATCTCCGATTTTGGGCATCATACTTTCATCCAGCAAAATGTTACCGGGCTTTAGATCCAGATGGAAAATATGTTTTCCCTGTGAGCTGTGAAGGTGATCTAGTCCCTCACAAGTCCCTTTGATGATCTTGTAACATGTGGGCCACTCAAGCCCGCAAGATTCATCTGCAATTATAGTAGCAAAAAATAAATACAAAACAAGCGATTCAAATATTCATCTTGAAAAAAAAATATATATGTTACCTTGAATGTGTCTATCGAGGCTTCCGCCGTGCATATATTCGAAGCAGAGCACTCGCTCCATCTCTGTAGCGCAGATAAGCTCCCCCTTGTGCTCCATGTATTTCTTCCGAGACTCGTGGCAGTAGCCAAGCAGCCGCACAACATTTTGGTGGCGTATATTATGAAGGTTACGGAACTCGCTGTTGAATTGCTTATCATCGAGTCCCTGCAGTTGATGGAGCTTCTTTACGGCAATCTCTTTTCCTTCATAGGTCGCCTGATAAAATCAATCACTTGTCATGGCACAGAGATCTTGACCTCTACGTACTAATGTGGGAAGTACACTGGTACAGATGATTAGTTGATCTTTCTTACCCTGTAAACATCTCCATACCCACCGCTGCCGACTCTTTGAGCATCTGGAAAGTCGTTTGTGATGGGTTCGAGCACATCCAGTTTGATGAAATACATGCTTCGGCGCGGCTATCTCCCACCCAGCAGGCTTACGACACGATCCCCTTCTTCCTTTTGCTTCCTCCCTAATTAAAACTGTTCGTGAAAGTTCGAGAAGGCTGCTGCTAGAGTAGGAAGAAGCAGAGGAAGAAGAAGGCTGCTAGACCTTTGGATCAAGATGGCGTAGAAAAAGCAACTGACCTTGCCGGAGAATGGAGAAGGAACGGCCGGCGATGATGGAGCAGAGTTGTTTGCTCCTCGGCGGCGACGATGCCCACCCAGCAGCAGATTGCAACCTTTTAATGGAGAAGGAACGCGTTGCTGGCTCGCACGGAGCAGACGACGTTGACTTGACCCCAGTCTCTTTTATACTACTTTTTTTCTTTCTGCCGGGGAACATCCCTCTTGTATATGCATACATAGAATAAAAAAGGGTTCCGATGGGGAAAGCGTGTGATGCCGATATCTCTATCTATCTACCTAACAACCGGCGGAGGAAACGCGTTTTGAGTTTTAACCAGCGTTCAAGGTGGCTCAGAGTAGCACGCCTTTGGTCCGATAATTCGAGTGTGTCTGCGTTCATCTGCATCTATGAACAATAAATTTAAAAATATTAGTTAAAAATTTCATTAAAGATGCTCAGGTGTACAAGAAGGTGCATTTTTTTGCTATTGTTTTTGAACATCCGACGAGGTCATTTGAAAAACCAATCCCGAGCGCAAATAGTGTTCTTTCTAAAAGTTTTTTTACAGCCATTTTTTTTTTGCCAGGATCACCTTGGATGTCTAAATTGCATGAAATTTTCCAAGCACTTACGCACATTGCGCATTCAAATATTTCCGCATGAGAGAGGAATGAAGCAGGCATTCCTTCACTCGTTTTCTCAATGAAACGAAATAGGAAAACAGATGTTACTGTCGACGCATACAAGTGTGATTTGTCAATTTATTATTGGGGAATACTTCCTATTTATAGTCTGATACGAGGCCATCGTGAGACTTGTGAACTCCGTCAATTCTATTTGAATCACACGGTCACAGATTTTGTGCCATATGAAAATAAATCCCGCTAGTGTAGAGCTAACCACCCGCACCCTTCACTCGTAACTTACTCACATTGCCCCTTCTCCCCTTGCCTAGCAGGTAGCGTTCCCCGACCTCGTCGCCAACTACACCGCTCCATCCTCTCCTACATCGTCTCCAACCTCCTGTCCCTTTCTCACCTCGTTTTTGAGCATCACAGCTGCCTCACCGCCCAAATCCCTTTCTCCTGTCGCTTCGCACACACCTCCGCCGATCTCGCTATCAACCGCACCGGTATCCCCGTTATCTACGACTTTGTAGCTCCATCTACTCAAGGGTACCAAGCACATTGGCATCCAGTCCAACACGTTGTATCCATTAGGATGAAACCAGCACAGTTGTTCCCCTCACCCCTAGTATCATCCTCAACTGATCTAGGTCATGAGCCTACCATCTTCATACAATGCTATTGATTTCTACTAAATTTGTGTTTTGGGTATTGTTTGATATTCATAAATGCATAAATTCGTTTGCTTGTTGTGAATTTGCTCTGTTGTACTGAAGCATGATTCACAAATCATGAATGGATATATGTGAATTTGATATTTGCATGAACCAAATATGCTTCCCATATTGGCGGCAATACTAAATCGTATTCCACTTTCATGTATCCATGCTTCTAGTTAACACTAGTAATATATGCATAGCATTCTTGCCATGCTTCCTACTTTTAGTGCTTCTACATTTTATAACATATGCTTCTTTGGGCTAGAGAATTTACAACAATTGTCCATATAAAGGGTTTTAATTTGCATGCATTTCACACATAACAATGCATATTTTTCATGACTATACTATGTCCTTGAAAGTGCGAGATATCAATCAGAAGGGGGGGGGGGGTGATTAGGACATTCTAACAGATTCTTCAAATGGATGTGTTTGTTGAAGAATAACAGGGCGCCAAAATGCTAAACAGTGGATATGCTACACATATGCATGCACATCAGAGTAGTCGCCGATTCATCATGACGAATTAGAACATGCATAGTGAGTAGTGAAGCATACAAACATGTGAGCAGAGAGATGATCGAGTGAAATACAGCAAAACTGAAGACAAGCAGAATGCAACAGAAGTTGATAAAATTGTGAAAGTCTTCAGTCAAAGTCTTCCAGAGATGGATAACAAATTCTTCAACATACAGATGTTGAAATTGAAGGAGAAATAGAACCCGGTTGCTCGATGAAGACACTTGATTTGTTTGACCAGTTTCAGTTGCTGTGACAACTGTACGTTTGGTTAGGGAGGCTTGAGATTTAACTCAGAAGACACTTAATATTTACCTTATTCCCCTTGGGATAAGGTCACTTAGTCCTCACCCAATCACTCATGGTAAGTCTTCAAGGTATACTTGCAAAATCTTCACAGACTTGTTCTATGGCATACCATAATTTCTTCTTCGTTGCTCAGAACCGTACGCTTAACCGTCTGGTAGATCACAGTCTTTAGAGCTAACAAACGTTGGATTACTCAGAACATTTTCTTCAGTGATGCTCAATCAGCTTGGGCTCTAGTTGTTTGGGTTTTTCTCACTTCGGGTTCTCTCAAATTCTTCCGAGGAAGGGTTGCTCTAGTTGAAGGCATATGCGCTCATGTATAGTTTTTACCTGTTCGGCTATGAACATGATGATTCAAACCGAATTATAAATATCTAAAGTTGTGTATATTTCACAAAAATTAGTGGCATAAGCCGTAGCATATGACAATTGGAAATAATTGGTCAAATATCTAGTATAATCCCGCATAATCTCAAATGTCATTATCATTTCCGGTACGTACACCAAATAATAGAATCCAAGCAAAAGTTCCTAGATTCATCGAGATATAGAACATCATATTAGTAACATGGCTAATTCTTGCATGCATCGACATGTTTGGATTCACATATTGAAAAATAGTTGTCGATGAATAAAATGGTGAAACATTTTGGTTGTATACTATTGGAAGTTATAACATTGGGTGTTTCAAGTTGGTTAATCGAATTCCACATATTGTTCACCGGCATGTGACTTTGTAGGGTTGCCGGTTTATAAGACTTTGAGTACACATATTTCATATTCCTAAAATAATAAGATGCTGAAACATGCAAATTATTTTGCATCGGATCTTGCACGCAATTAGAATGATTAAAAAAATTAGGGCTAGCCAATATATCTATTTCCATCAAAGGATATGGAAACACCAAAATTTGAATTACTTTGCATCTACATAAGTGAATTGGATATTGCATATACATAAGTGCATCATGACAGACCGTTAGAAACTTTATCCCCAATGAAGTCGTCAAAAAGTGTGTTCGCACAAACACATCATCGTATACCAGCAGCGTCGAGCACGGTACGCAAGACAAATCGTCGGGAGTGTGACCCTTCGATGAAGTCATTTGAGCACCAGAAACCCCACACGCCCGAGAGGGACCCCATCATGGCATGCGGTAGCTATGGGATGCCATAGGTCAAACCTAATCCCCCCTAGGTTCTCAAGGTTCGTCCCTGTCCAACACGAAGAACCACGAAGAACAAGAAAGAAAATAACGATGGTAAAGGAGAAAAGATAAAAGATAAAAGTGACAGCTTCACTAATCAAATGTGTGTGTTGTTTAATTGGTTATTACCTTTCATCTATATATGAGGCGGCTAAACTATACGTACAAGGAAAAGATTCCAATTTTTGTCCAAATATCTGAATCTACATAATTTGAACAAGTGGGTCGAAATTTCGCGCAGGTCAAAGGGCACTCACAATGTATCGTCTATAGATGTTGCATACGATCTCATATTGAGATGATTAAAAAAAGGCCTTGACGAGGCAAATAACTTTAATGTTGAACACTTCTTCATTGAAGCCATCTTGAAGTTGATTTCTATTACTCTTTAATAAGGTATTTCTCTGAGATGTATCTTCCTTTTCAAGTCTGTAGATCCTGCAAACAACCTCGAATGGAGATGATTCCAAAATATATTTTTTCTTTTTTGGTAAAGAAATTCTTGCTGAAAATTTCTTGATTTGAGGTCATCTCGATGCCGAAAATGCCTTGTAATTCTAACATAACTTTTCGGGACAAACCGGGTCAGACCCGGTTATAGCGGGCTAACCGCCGGCTCCTCTCGGCTTTGGCCCTGTTAGACTGGGCTAACCTCTGGTCCTGTCGGATCTGCTCGACCTGGTTGGACTGGGTTGTTTTTCTTTGACTGTGTTGCAATGTTTTGGCCCCTGAGGTTGCATACGACCTAGGTTGGAGATAACTCAAAAATTAAAACTGTCTGTTCCGACGAGGCAAAGAGCTTTTATGCTGAGTATTTTTTTTCATTTAAGGCCAACTTTATTGCTATTTTTTCCATACCAAAATCTGGTGTCAACTCAATTATTGAACCACAAGTCCAGCCTTAGGCCTATCTTCAGTTCCATTGAATCTACACACTTCGCTCACATCACATCTCTGATAATAACAGGAGTGTAAGAATTGTCAAAGAAATGCAACATGGCCTTATGGACAGGGCCATCAGATCCACTGAACCTACATACTTTGTTCACATCTCTGATAAGAACAGGAGTGTTGAATTGTCAAAGAACCGCAACATGGCCTTATGGGCAGGGCCATTTGCAAAACAAAATAATGGTCTACTCCATTCCGGCTGGTGCTCCCCCCGTCGACTTGACTGCCGTGTAATTTTAGTCAACTGTGTTACATGACGTTAATAACCGGTGCGCGTTCCATTGTGAGGCCACCAATCGAGCTGCTCATTCCACACACCTTCGTTCTCGCTAGCTAGCTGCAGAGACCTTCTCCAGGTTAGTACCTTCTCCATCGCTCTCCTCAATTTCTGCCGCCGCTTGAACTAGCCTCTTGGTAGTTAAGTCTATCCATGCCTCTTTGATCATCTCGAGAACTGTCTTTACATATACAAGTATTTCTCTCAACGTAATATTTCTTCTCTACCAGAAGAAGCAATAGAATATATGGACCCTGTAAGTGTGGAGCCAAGGGATATGCCGTTCCGTTTATTAGAAGAAATTACAGAAAATTTCTCCGAGCAGCGGAAACTTGGGAGCGGTGCATACGGAAAAGTTTACATGGTATTTTTTATCTATTGTTTGGAACCACAAATCAAGATCCGCTTCAATCTTTAGATATATCATAATTATCACCAAGCTAGCAAACTAAATGCGCGTGAGGTGTTGAATATATAGGGAGTGCTGAATGGGGAAAAGATTGCTGTAAAGGTGCTTCTTGAGAGTCTACAACTTGATGACCATAAGCAGCAATTCCAGCAGGAGTTCGAAAACCTTGCAAGTCTTCGACACCCAAATATCATACGGTTACTTGGCTATTTCTACGAAACTCGAAAAAAAAATACATAAATCACAACGGAGACCTTGTTTTTGCTAACAAGATAGACAGGGCACTCTGCTTTGAGTACATGCACAAAAAAAGCCTCGACAAGTATCTTGATGGTACGAAGTGCTCAACTTGTCTTAGTAAGCATGTCAAGGAGTCATTCTTGAAACTGAATTTCTATTGAAAATATTTGTTTCATGCTGTAGATGACAATATTGGACTTGATTGGCATACAAGCTATGCAATAATTAAGGGGATTTCCAATGGTTTGAAATACCTTCACGAGGAGTTAAAACCTCCTATGTTTCATTTGGATTTAAAACCAGCAAACATATTGCTGGATGAGAATATGGTGCCAAAGGTCGCAGATTTTGGCTTGTCGAGACTCATTCGAGAAGAACAAACGCGTATCACAACAAGTCCTGTAGGAACGACGTAAGTTGAATTCTCCATGTCAGCTGAAACTTTCTGTAATGAAGTAACTATGTTGGTATCACACGTATGTCGTATAGCTAATACATGTGATGTGTCATGCAGTGGGTACTTACCGCCAGAATATATAAAGTATCAGGCAATTTCAAACAAGTTCGACATATTCAGTTTAGGTGTTATAGTAATAAGGATATGGCAGGACCTACAGGCTACTCACAAAGTACTGAAATGTCTTCACAGGAATTCATTGAGCTCGTAAGACAACTTTTCTCATCATTTTATATGTTTCAAAAATGACAGTTCGCTTATTATAATATTCAAGCATGTGTTTTCACAAATGTCAGGTGCACGGAAGTTGGAGGAATAGGCTACAGGCAACATCAGCGAATGCACATGAGTCATACTGCAAACAAGTAAAGCGATGCGTTGAAATAGCTTTAAGAAGTGTGGATGTGGATCGACACAAAAGGCCAACCATAGGTGATATCGTTCATGAGCTAAATGAGACAGAGATTATGTGTCCATTTCCCTATGCATTACGAAATAACCCAGGGTCAAGGATGGACTGAAGGGTTATTTACATATTGGAACATTATTGGAACCCTGGCTCATTCAAAAACGTGACCCTAAACCCTAAACATTATTGGAACCCTGAAGGGTTATACAAAACACTGGTAAATTTAACTACGTGAATTTAACTTTATTGTAACATTGATAGGAAAACAATCTGCTTGTTTACATATTAATATTATATTTCAAGTTCTCTTAAAAAAATGCATTCATAGAAAGTGAGGTGACATTGTCCAACTGACTTATAAATAATGCAGAAAAGATGCTAAATGTGTGGTTGTCATAAAAACTGTCTCTAAAAATGCAGGGAAGCCACCGAACTCACATAATAGAAGTAGAAGAAGAGAAGGAAATAGAAGAAAAGAAGTAGAAGTAGAAGAAAAGAAGTAAAAAAAAAGAATCCTAAAAAAAAGTAGAAGAAAAGAAGGAAAGAGAAGAAATAAGGGAGATAGAGAATTGCTTGGCGACTGACTTGTTCATCCCGTGCATGTTATAGTTCATCACAAAGCTCTTGTAACTAGGTGGCAGCAATTGAAGAACTCTATCAGTGATCGCCTCCGGCGGAAGGGTAATTCCCAACTCTGCTAGACGGTTTGAGTATCCAGACATTCTGAGTATGTGCTCACTAATAGATCCATTCTCCTCCATCTTGCAAGCATAGAATTTATCGGAGGTCTCATACCTCTTGATCCGGGCATTCTTCTGAAAGATAAACTTCAACTCCTGGAACATCTCATATGCTCCATGACGTTCAAAACGTCTTTGAAGTCCCGGTTCTAAGCCATACAATATTGCACACTGAACTATTGAGTAGTCTCCAGCACGAGCCTCCCAGACGTTCTTAACGTCTTCGGAGGTCATGTCTTCTGGTTGGTCACCAAGCAGTGCATCAAGGACATATTGTTTCTGGGAAGCCGTGAGGATAATCCTCAGATTACGGGCCCAATCAACAAAGTTACTTCCATCATCTTTCAACTTAGCTTTCTCTAGGAACGCATTAAAATTCAGGGGTGCTACTGCGCAAGCCATTGATCTACAACATAAATATGCAAAGGTTACTTAGACTATTGTTCAAGATAATGAGTTTAGTTAATCAAATTACTAAATCTCCCACTCAAATTGACATCCCTCAGGTCATCTGAGTGTCACATGATCCAAATTCACCAACTCAAGTCCGATCATCACGTGAGTTAAGTTGGCTTCATTGATGAACATCATTATGTTGATCATATCTACTATATGATTCATGCTCGACCTTTCGGTCTCTTGTGTTCCGAGGCCATGTCTGTACATGCTAGGCTCGTCAAGTTTAACCCGAGTGTTCTGCGCGTGCAAATCTGGCTTGCACCCGTTGTATGTGAACGTAGAGTCTATCACACCCGATCATCACGTGGTGTCTCAACACGACGAACTTTCGCAACGGTGCACACTCGGGGAGAACACAATTTTATCTTGAAATTTAAGTGAGGGATCACCTTATAATGCTACCGTCGTACTAAGCAAAACAAGGTGCATAAAAGGATTAACATCACATGCAATTCATAAGTGACATGATATGGCCATGAACTTGTGCTTTAGATCTTCATCTTGAAAGCACCGGCATGATCTTCATCGTCACCAGCACGACACCATGATCTCCATCAACGTGTCCCATCGAGGTTGTCACGCCCTGCATGCTTCTACTACTATTGCTACCGTTTAGCGATAAAGTAAAGCATTACATAGCACTTAATGATTGACACGCAGGTCATACAATAATTAAAGACAACCCTATGGCTCCTGCCAGTTGCCGTACTCATCGACATGCAAGTCGTGAAGTTCTGTACATCACATGATCATCTCATACATCACATATATCACATCTTGTAATTGGCCATATCACATCACAATATACCCTGCAAAAACAAGTTAGACATCCTCTAATTGCTGTTGCATGTTTTACGTGGCTGCTACGGGTATCTAGCAAGAGCGATTCTCACCTACGCATAAACCACAACGGTGATACATAGATTGCTTTTCAACCTTCTCAAGGACCGCCTTTGTCGGATCCGATTCAATAAAGTGAGACAAACTGTCGCCTGCAAGCCATCTAAGCAACAAGTTGCGTCGAGGGAACTGGTCTCTCGTAAGCGTACGAGTAATGTTGGTCTGAGCCGTTTTATCTCACAATCCCGCTGAACCAAAATCCGACCAAGGGAGGAAGCAATCTAAGCATCAACGCCCACAAACCTTTTGTGTTCTACTCGAGATCTCATCGAACCATCAACCTTGCTCATGATGCCACTGTTGGGGAACGTCGCATGAGAAACAAAAATTTTCCTACGCACACGCAAACCTATCCATGGTGATGAGCATCTACGAGAGGGAGAGTGGATCTACGTACCCTTGTAGATAGCTAAGCGGGAAGCGTTAAGAAACGCGGTTGGTGTAGTCGAACTTCTTCGCGATTCAAATCGCCGAGCGTCCCGCGATCCAATCACGAACCGTCCCGCGAACTAATCACGAACCATCCCACGATCCAATCACGAACCGTCCCGCGATCTCGTCACGATCTGTCCCGCGATCCAATCACGAACGTCTCGTGGCCTTGATCACGATCCTTCCGATCTAGTACCGAACGGACGGCACCTCCGCGTTCAGCACACGTGCAGCTTGATGACGATCTCCACCGTCTTGATCCAGCAAGAGGAGGTGGAGAGGAGAGAGAGTTCACCGGCAGCGTGACGGCGCTCCGGTGATGGTGGTGGAGCAATTCCGACAGGGCTTCGCCTAAGCACTGCGGAACTACGATCTAGAGGAGAAACTATGCACCGGTGGAACGGGTAGCACGTGGCCAGAAATTCTGTCTAAAACAGCCCCAATCCACTAGTATATAAAGGAGGAGAGGAGGGGAAGGGCTGGTGCGCCAAGGGGGAGGAATCCTACTCCTCCTCCAATCCTAGTTGGAGTAGGATTGCTCCCTATTGGCCCTTTTTTCACTTTTTCCTTTAGCCCTTTTATCTCCTGCGCCATGGGCCTTCTTGTGGCTGTTTATCCAGCCCACTAAGGGCTGGTTATTACTCTCCACAGACCATGGACCCTCTGGGGTCGAAATACCCCTCCCGGAGGTCTCCCGGTACACTACCGGCACTCCCGGTACATTACTGATAAGCCCGGAACTTTTCCGGCGACCAAACTGGGACTTCCTATATATGAATCTTTGCCTATGGACCATTCCGGAGCTCCTCGTGACGTCCGGGATCTCATCCGGGACTCCGAACAACCTTTGGTCACCACCATACATAACTCTACTCTACCGAAACGTCACCAAACCTTAAGTGTGCAGACCCTACGGGTTCGAGAACTATGTAGACATGACCGAGACACCTCTACGGTCAATAACCAATGGCGGGACCTGGACGTCCACATTGGTTCCTACATATTGTACGAAGATCTTTATCGGTCGAACCTCTATGTCAAGGATTCAGTTAATCCCGTATAACGTTCCCTTTGTTCTTCGGTATGTTACTTGCCCGAGATTCGATCGTCGGTATCTCTATACCTAGTTCAACCTCGTTACCGGCAAGTCTCTTTACTCGTTCCGTAATACAAGATCCCGCAACTAACAATTAGTCACATTGCTTGCAAGGCTCTTTGTGATGTTGTATTACCGAGTGGGCCCCGAGATACCTCTCCGTAACACGGAGTAACAAATCCCAGTCTCGATCCATGCCAACTCAACAAACACCATCGGAGATACCTGTAGAGCACCTTTATAGTCACCCAGTTACGTTGCGACGTTTGATACACACAAGGCACTCCTCCGATATCCGTGAGTTGCATGATCTCATGGTCAAAGGAACATATACATTAACATGCAGAAAACAATAGCAATAAACTGACACGATCATACGCTACGTTTGCAGTTTGGGTCTTGTCCATCACATCATTCTCGTAATGATGTGATCCCGTTATCAAACGACATCTCATGTCCATGGCTAGGAAACCTTCACCAGCCTTTGATCAACGAGCTAGTTCACTAGAGGCATACTAGGGACATTGTGTTGTCTATTTACCCACACATGCAATGTGTTTCCAATCACTATAATTATAGCACGGATAATAAACGATTATCATGAACAAGGAAATATAATAATAAACACTTTATATATTGTCTCTAGGGCATATTTCCAACAATTTCAAGTACCTCCACGTCTTCAAACGGATCGAGAGGTGCGACAAGTGGGCGGAGGTCCGGCGCGCCAACGCCAACGACAAGGAGACCTACAAGCCAGAACGTCGTGTGCGAGCGACGGGTGCTCCGATGGCAATAAGAGCGCCAAGAAGGGGAAACTCGCCGACTCGGCAACCGCGCGGGTGCAGGAGTCCATCGAACGTTGCCTCGCCGACGCACAGGCCCGGGCCACCCTACGTGAATAGAAGACCGAGGCGCGGTGGTCGGCGTTGATGTCGAACAACGCCATCAAGCTCGACCTACTCAGGACCAATGTCGTCGCGAAGAAGAGGAACATGGACCTAGCTTTCCTAATGGGCGGGGCAGACATGCTCCAGAGCAACGACGAGCAACTCAAGGCGTGGTACTTGGCCGAGCGCGGCCTCATCCTGAACCAGCTGCCATCGACAGCGCCGCCAACCACCACGCCCATGCTGACCTCGCCGCCAAGCCCGAGCGATGATGCCTCCACGACGCCCAGCAGCACGGAAGCCGCGCCAACGCCGCCCAGCACAGAAGCAGCTCCGCCAAGCCCGCGCATGCCAACTGCGCCGACGCAAGAGGCCGACCCCTCCGTGTGATGCGCTAGATTGCCCACACGCCATTCTTTTTTTGTACGCCGAACCTTTCACCCGATCGCCGAACTGTCGCCCGAACTAGACCGATGATCGCCGGACTTTGTGGCGTTTATTTGTGAGCGGGAATGGCCAGATTTGAATTTACCGCGACTTGGGGGGGCACCTGGGGGCGTTACTGGGAGGTAGATCGTTCCCAGGGGCCAATCTAGCGCCGGTTCGCCTCCAGACCGCTCTTTTTCGGCGCCCTGTGGGGCAAACGGCTGGAGATTCTCTTATAAGTAGTCTACACAAGATACTAAATGTGTGGTTGTCATAAAAAATGTCTCTAAATATGCAGGGAAGCCACCGAACTCACATAATAGAAGTAGAAGAAGAGAAGGAAATAGAAGGAAAGAAGTAGAAGTAGAAGAAAAGAAGTAAAAAAAAGAATCCTAAAAAAAATTAGAAGAAAAGAAGGAAAGAGAAGAAATAAGGGAGATAGAGAATTGCTTTGGTGAAATAGTGGACAACTACAAGCTCGAGAAAATGACTAGCTACACTGGTAGACCTAAGACGCTTGAGCAGCGAGCACGAGAGGCATGGAATCTTGTGAGCGAGAATGACAAGGTACGTGGATGGCCTCAAGGCCATGTATGGCAATGGACAGTCCACGTTATGCCTTGTGTACAACGCGATTGGTGGCACCCTTTGCCAAGTTGCCAACCATGACTGGTATGGTTACATCGGCAGCGCTCCCTATCCTATCTGGTTCGGTAGGTTCCATTGTGTACTGTGGCAACAATAGAGATGGCCAGGACCAGGACTATCTAGTTGCGTGGAGCACCCCGTGGGGTTTCTATTACCGCACCAAGGTAAGCACATTCTTTATATAATATTCGTTGAAATATGCTCTTAGGTGAATTACTCACACTTGCTCCCTTTGTTTCAGATTACTTGAAGTTATAGGATTGTCCTGCTAAGTCTAGCTTCATGTTTGACCAGATCTATAGAAAAATATATCAACATTTGAAACAACCAACTACTGTCCATTGGCCCTTAAAAAAAGCTACTATCCATTGGCATATGACCTATTGTTTTATTTGGTCCATCAGTGCGACATGAAATGATTTCTTAGTGGAGTGGATAATTTTTGCTTGCCCCGCCTATATTTCTGTTTATGCCCTAGAAGAGGTGTTTGGTGTCGCCTAGCGCCTTAGCGTGCACAATCAGCACAGATTAGGAGATAGCTAGAATTTTAAGTAATTTAGAAACCATAGATGAAGAGGATAATACTTTAAATATGTCAGATACAAAGGAGAGGGGACGATCTGCACCCATGGGCATCTGCATCAAGTTTTCCAAAAATGCATTTTAAGCATGTTTTAAAATGTCAAACATTCAAAAAGTAAATTTCAAGCATACATGTTTGTAAAGGTGTGTGCGCAACACAAAGTTTTATGAAAAAAATGTCATTTTATTTTGTCTCTGTAAAAAAGACAAATTTCAGTGCTTCCAAATATCGTTCCACGACACAACTTTTTGTCTTTTTTGCACGGTTCATAAAAAAGTTATTTTTAATGAAATTTTATACACGCACATAAAACATGCAGATGCACCCATGCAAACTTTTTATTATTTTTTTAGCTTTTAGAAAAATGTTTTTCGAAGTGGGTTTATATGTACCGAGTTCATGGATGCACTTCTCGGATCGATTACATTAGATTATATTAATGCATGCAGGCTTATTGCGAGATTGGTGGAGTGGACTACTTCCAAAAGCGTTGGGGTAGTACTTACCACCAACTAATCAATTCTGATTATTCTTCGAACGCGAGATCCGATGGATGTGAAGTTGAAGCAAAAATTGGCATCGGTGATAGCCCTAAGTTTATTGCCAGAATCACCTGTCGTTAATCTGCCTTGTCCGGTATTCAGCAGCACGTGTCAACTATGTATGCACGCAAGGTCAATCAATTTCCTTTTGTGATGTATAATAGCCTTGTTGAGATGACTTGATTGCATTATTATTCAGTAGCATCTCATTCTTATTGGCTACTGATACCACAGTCACATCCATCGCATTCCTACTGGGTAGCATCTAAGAGCACCTCTAGCCGATCCCGTAAAACTGGTTAGAGGATTAAAAACCGTTTTTACTCCACTAACTGTACCTAGCCGATCTCCTAAAACCCATAGAGGGGGATAAAATTTACTCTGCCGCCTATCCGGTGAGTAAATATACTCCACCACTCGGCCTTGGAGTAAAACTCCCCATGCCTCATTTGCATTTCCTCCTCCCCAATCCCTCCCGGCGGTAAAACCCCCACCGTCCCTACACCCCACCGTTGATGCCATGGCCGGATACCGTGCCGCCAGTCCTCTCTGCCATCCGCAGCATGAATCCACGCCGCCACGAGCGCATCGTGTCCTCAAGCCGCTGCCACCATGACGTTGCGGCCCCATACAGTCGGCTCGCCGGCTTCACCGGTATCTCCGTGTCGCCACTACCATAGAGGAAGTACCTCGGCGTCCAGTAGCGGGTATGGGAGCATGGGTGGCCGAAATCATCGACCATGACACCCACCAAAAACATTGGCTTCAGTCGTTTCACACTGGCAAGCTTGCCGCTCGCAAGTACGACCGTTGGCAGGTCCAGCTACACAACGTCTATGCCTGCTTTAACTTTATGTGGGGTGAGACGCTGCAGCGCGACATGTCGCTGCCAGGGGTGGTTAATACGACAATGACTCGGGAGGACCGGGACATGAGGCAGCAGCTCGCAGCGGAGCCCGCCGACGAAGCGTACATGGCGGAGCTCCGCCGTGAGTACCCGAGTTGAAGGAGGCGGAGCAGAAGTTGTATGCGGAGAAAGTGGCCGACGGGGCCAACGTCATGGTTCTCTCAAGCGATGAGGAGGACGACGATGGCGGCAATGGCGGTGGGGGCAATGACGGTAGCTTCGACATCGAAGAGTGGTGTCAAACCTTCCCCGACTGTGATGAAGACGACACAAGGCCTGACCCCATGGTTAGTGACATGTCTAGGGCGGATTAGCTCGCCCTCATAATGCCGGATAGCGACTAAGTGTTTGTTTGGTTTTTCGTTTTATTTTATGTTGAAGTTCAATTTTATGTTTAGGTTTAAACTAAACTATGTTTCGGCGGATGCATATATAAATCATTTGTCTAATTTCGGTTTAAAAGTTTGTTTAAATTGAATCTATCTTATATATATGAAATTTGCTTTTTACCTGCTAAATTTAGGAAATCTGCTAGAACCGACCAAAACTTAGTGGAGTAAACCTACTTCATTAACTTTCCTCCAGCTTTTTACTCTTCTATTTTTAGGAAATCGGCTAGACTTGCTCTAAGGTTATAGAAATAGGTGCACATGAACTCATGAACCTGATGCGCTTGTAGATCTATGAGTTATTTTGTTATCTCACAACTGGAACGATCTGTGTTAGTTGCACATTATTATCTCTTGTTAATCACCTGTCTGTTTATAGTTTATTTCGGATGGAGTCTGTTTGCTCATTATTAATTTATTACCTTAGCTCTTGTCAATTGTTTTGTAGATGTGAATTCCCTGTCGTTGAAGGAAACGCGCAATTGTTTTCCAAATCGAGACTGCTTATGATGGCTGTGGAAAGGACGGCAACAGAAATCCCTCTTTGTTTACCACTAGCAAAATGGTCCGTGCGCTGTTAACGAAAGGAAAAAGAATTATAACCTTCAATAGCCATGATTACATTTTGCTGCATCACACTATCACTCTTATTTTTATGAAATAATGAACATTTTCTAAAAATCATGAACATTTTTAAATTCATAAGCATTTTTACAGGTTTCCCAACACTTTCTAAAATAGTGAACATTTGATACTATTTGGAAACAATTTTTTGAACATTGCTCAAAACATTTTTCATGAATAGGCGAACATTTCTAGAGTCGACCGACATATAGTTGAAAATTGGTGGAACAGTTTTTGAAATTCACGATTTTTTTTGATTTCATGAATATTTTTTAAATGCATGATCATTTTTGGAACAGCGAACATTTTATTAATCAATTAACCATTTTGAGCTATGAACATTTTTTTTGAATTTTATGATATCTTTCAATTCGTTAACATTTCTTGAACTGATGGAATTTTATTTAATTTCATTAACATTTTTTCATACACATACTTTTAAAAAAATCATAACATACTTTGGTTTCACGAATATTTCTTTTCAAAATTATAAAATTTTATAAGTATAAGAATTGTTCTTAAAAATCATGAATATTTTCTGAATCCTCAAACATTTAGAATTTATTTAACATTTACTTCATAATTCTTGTTTTTTAATATTTTGAAACTTTTTTGAAGTCCCAAACTATTATAAGTAGATAAAAATGAACAGGGAAAAGGAAACAGAATATAAAAAAGAATGAAATTTTAAAAAAGGCGATCAACCAAAATGAAGAGCAACAAGAGAAAAATAATCGCAATCTCAGATGGACATCAACACATTTTGTTGCATCAGTGAGATACATTATCACTCTCAATTTTTTGTAATCATGAACATTTTTTGTAATCATGAATATTTTTTTCAAAGTCGTGAACATATATGAAATCATAAATGTTTCTCAAATTCATGAATACTTTCAGAACAATTTCAATTTTTTTAAAAATCGAAGACATTTTTTGAATTCATGAACATTTTATACTATGTGCAAATATATTTTTAAATTGTGGTTTTTTCCAAACAATTATCTTGATTAGGCGAATGTTTCTATTACCGCACCAAGGTAAGCACATTCTTTATATAATATTCGTTGAAATATGCTCTTAGATGAATTACTCAAACTAGCTTCATGTTTGACCAGATCTATAGAAAAACATACCAACATTCGAAACAACCAACTACTGTCCATTGGCCCTTAAAAAAGCTACTATCCATTGGAATATGACCTATTGGTTCATCGATCAGTGTGACATGAAATGATTTCTCAGTTGAGTGGATAATCTTTTGCTTGCCCCGCCTATATTTTTGTTTATGCCCTAGCGGAGGTGTTTGGCGTAGCCTAGCGCCTTAGCGTGCCTAAGCACAACCTAAGCATCTTTTGTTTCCATCACAGATTAGGAGATAGCTAGAATTTCAAGTAAATTGTGGTTTTTTTCCAAACAATTATCTTGATTAGGCGAATGTTTTTTGAATGGACAGACATTTTTTGGAAATTATTGGAAAAAGTTTTAATTTTTTGAAATGCATGATTTTATTGAATTATCCTTCATTTTATGAATGAATTATATATTCGCTAAGTCTCGAGTAGTTTTTAAATTTTTAGGACTTTTTTTCATTCATAAGCATTTTTTAAATTGGCAAAGTTTTTTTCAGTTTCATTAACATTTTTCTATACACCAACTTTGGAAAAAAGCATGAACATTTTTTTATTTCCTGAAAATTGTTTTCAAAAATTTGCAACATATTTTGAAGAAGCAAACATTTGATTACAAAAATACATGAACATTGTTTTCGAATAAGCAAACATTTTTTAATCACAATTATTTTACGATTTATAAAATATTTTATTTTAAAATTTCTATTTTTCAAAGTTTCAATAGTTTTTACATCATGAATTATTTAAAAGAGAAAAAACAATAACCAAAAAGGAAAATTAAAAAAATTAAACATAATTTAAGTATTAGACCGTCCAGATATGGGCTTGCCCAAACTGCACGATGCATCTTCTTCCAGCACACAGAACGTGCATAGGAGGTCCCTACTTCATGGGATGGCCTAGGCGGGGGATTACACTATGTGAAACATTTACATATCACTTATAGATGACACTTTGCAACTTTGATGACATTTCCGTGACGTACCGCAAGAAGCAATAGCTCTTTTTTTATTAGGTATAGATTTGGCATAGGAATCTAGTTTCTCACATCATTTTGTGTACACAAGTGGTCATTTGGAGATGATTCTCTGACAGCACGTGTATATTTGTCAATCTACTAAATATATTTATGTAAACTTGATGCTCGACTACTGCTATTGAGCATTGGGAAGCCAGCTATATGACGCGGTCATAGACGCATGTGTGATCAAATCCAAACCTGGATCAATTTCAGTGCATGCCTTTATATGCAAATTTAAGTAGTTTCTCCTTGCATCCCTAGCTGATGTTATGATGTTTTTATACTCCCTCGATCACTAGCAACAGTTCTTTTTGTCTGAGTCATTGCAATGATGGTATACTTAGATTGGACAATTAGCTCGAGCAACAATTAGCAGTGATGATTTAGGCTTGCACTAACACTAATAAAAAACAGACCTTTTGTCTCAAGTATTAGTCCCGGTCTGGTTACGAGCCGGTACTAAAGATGGTATTAGTCCCGGTTCGTGTCGGCTCCAACGGCTAGGAGCAAGGCGACCTTTAGTACCGGCTCGTGAGCGATCTTTAGTACCCGTTCGTGTCACGAGCCGGTACTAAAGGGGGCGTGGCAGGCTTTTGGTCAGACTTGGGCCCGGCGTGCATCTTTAGTACCGGTTGGTGACACCAACCGGTACTAAAGGGCAACCTTTAGTACCGGTTGGTGTCACCAGCCGGTACTAAAGTGCAACCTTTAGTACCGGTTGGTATCACCAGCCGGTACGAAGGGGCTCTCATTTCTCTGTTTTCTCCCTTGTTCTTCTTCTTGCTCCAAGCTCATCCTCCATTTTGCCAAGGATTTGTCAATATTTAAAGGCACCTCATCTATCCAAGTGTTCATAAAGGTTAGCAGCTTTGCTCCTTCATCTCTCATTGTTAGATTAGCTTGTGGTATGCTCAAAGATATGTGATTTGTGGGTTTTAGCTAGGTTTTGGAGGAGTGATCATTATGTGGGGGGTTATTTGATTTATATGCAATTTGAGATTAAATTAACTTGTTAGGTTGCATATGTGTAGGTGTGGTTTATTTGGTGCCATCCCATCCCCATCCTAACCACCGTCAATTGTCCGCACGGTCTCGTCGCGGCATCGGCCACCTTGGTGAGCCTCTTGTTCTTCTTAGAACTTTTTTGTTAAAAAAATTACTTGTATGATTTAGATAGCTGTGTGTACGATTTACTTACTTGTATTATTGTTAGTTATTCTATAGTGTCATGGTTATGGTATCCGCCCACGTCGGCCCTCGTCCAGTCTATGATTCAGATGTGGTATGTCGTTATCTTTTATAACTATTTCACACATCATCTAATGTCTATGACAATTAATTATGCCACCAAATTGACGTAGATGTTTTTATCTATAGGTAGTAGTTGAACCAGAAATTCCAACCGACTATGCAATTCTGCTCGAGAAATTAACACAAGCTGAAAAAGAAATTGATCATTTGAAAGAAAAATTGAAAAGAACTGAAGATGAAAAGATGGGATTGAAGTTGCATGTTGCCGATATCGTTGATGATCACAAGAACAAGATGGCTGGAATGCGTTTGAAGCTTAAAAAGATTAGAAAATATGCCATTGATAAAGAGGCTTGGTATCATTATGCCGTTGGCTCAATTGTTACCTTAGTTGCGATTATGATCGCATTTGTTGTTGCATTTACATGTTTTAGATAGTTGTATGTTGTTTTATGAGATGTATGTATGAACTATAAGTATCTATTATTTGCAGTAATAACATTTGGTCACTGCTAGCTCTACTTTGGTTGTAATGTGATGATGAAGTTGTATTAATTTGGTCACTTTGATGTTGTGTAGTGAACATGAGCCGGCAATGGATGTACGATGACCGACTACGTCCAGGGTTTCTTAATGGCTTGCATGATTTTATTCTGTGGCTGAGGCAAACAAGCAGAATGGTTTCATGTGTTGTCCATGTCGTGACTGTAAGAATGATAGGAATTACTCTACCTCAAAAACCCTTCACTACCACCTGCTAAAGTCCGGCTTAATATCTGGCTATAGCTGTTGTACCAAGCACGGAGAAAGAGGGGTTATAATGGAAGACAATGAAGAAAGAAGAGGATGATGACAACTATCCTTTCGCCGATATAACAATGGGGGAAGCTGAAGAAGAGGCATCAGATGAGCCCGCTGATGATTTGGGTCGGGTCATTGCTGATGCAAAGAGAAACTACGAAAGTGACAAGGAGAGGTTGAAGTTGAAACGCATGTTAGAGGATCACAAGAAATTATTGTATCAAAATTGTGAAGATGACCAGAAAAAGCTGGGTACCGCACTGGAATTGTTGCAATGGAAGGCGAAGAATGGTGTAACTGACAAGGGATTTCAAGAATTGTTGATAATGATAAAGAAGATGCTTTCAAAGGATAACGAATTGCAGGAAAGTACGTACGAAGCAAAGAAGGTTGTCTGCCCTCTAGGATTAGAGGTGCAGAAGATACATGCATGCCCTAATGACTGCATCCTCTACCGCGGTGAGGAGTACGAGAATTTGGATGCATGCGCGGTATGCGCTGCACTGTGCTATAAGATCCACCGCGATGACCCTGGTGATGTGGAGGGCGAACACCACAGGAAGAGGGTTCCTGCCAAGGTGATGTGGTATGATCCTATAATACCACGGTTGAAACGTTTGTTCCAAAACAAAGAGCACGCCAAGTTGTTGCGATGGCACAAAGAAAAATGTAAGAAATACGGGATGTTGAGAGCACCCATTGATGGGTCGCAATGGAGAAAAATTGAGAGGGAGTTCGAGGACTTTGTAGCTGACGCAACGAACTTATGGTTTGGTCTTAGTATAGACGGCATGAATCCTTTTGGGGAGCAGAGCTCCACTCACAGCACCTGGCCCGTGACTCTATGTATCTACAACCTTCCTCCTTGGTTGTGCATGAAGCGGAAGTTCATTATGATGCCAGTGCTCATCCAAGGCCCTAAGCAACCCGGCAACGACATTGATGTATACCTAAGGCCACTAGTTGATGAACTTCTACCGTTGTGGAAAAAAACAGGTGTACGTGTGTGGGATGCACACACACAGAAGGAAACTGACCTACGAGCGTTGCTGTTTGTAAGCATCAATGATTGGCCTGCTCTTAGTCACCTTTCAAGACATACAAACAAGGGATACAATGCATGCACGCACTGTTTAAATGATACTGAAAGTATATATTTGGATAAATGTAAGAAGAATGTGTACCTAGGACATCGTCGATTTCTACCGATCAAGCATATTTTAAGATGAGACCCCGGACGTCACGAGGAGTCCCAGAATGGTTCGGAGACGAAGATTGATATATAGGAAGTGAGGATTTGGCAACTGGAAGTGTTTCGGGAATTACCGGTATTGTACCGGGACCACCGGAAGGGTTCCAGGGGTCCACCAAGTGGGGCCATTAGCCCCGGAGGTATGCGTGGGTCACAAGTGGGAGGTAACCAGCCCCTAGGTGGGCTGGTGCGCCCCCCACAAGCAGCCCAAGGCGCAGCAAGAGGTGGAGGGGGGCAAACCCTAGGTTAGATGGGCCCTAGGCCCATCTAGGGCGCCGCCCCTCCCCTGTCCCCTCTCTGGCCGGCGGCCAAGCCCCATCTAGGGCTGCCGCACCCTCTAGGGTGGGAACCCTAGATGGGGTCCCTCCTCCTCCCTCTCCCCTATATATATGTGAGGTTTTGGGGCTGCCAACACACGGTTTTCTCTCCCTCTCTGGCGCAGCCCTGCCTCTTCCTCTCCTCGTCCTCCGTAGTGCTTAGAGAAGCTCTGCTGGAGTACCACACAGCTCCACCGCCACCACGCCGTCGTGCTGCCGGAGCTCTTCCCAAACCTCTCCTTCCTCCTTGCTGGATCAAGGCGTAGGAGACGTCACCAGGCTGCACGTGTGTTGAACGCGGAGGCATCGTTGTTCGGTGCTAAGATCGGAGTCCACCGTGATCTGAATCGCTACGAGTACGACTCCACCAACCGCGTTCTTGTAACGCTTCCTCTTAGCAATCTTCAAAGGTATGAAGATGCAATCTCTCCCCTCTCGTTGCTGGTTTCTCCATAGATAGATCTTGGTGACACGTAGGAAATTTTTGATTTACTAATACGTCTCCCAACAGTGGCATCATGAGCTAGGTCTATGCATAGAATCTATGCACGAGTAGAACACAAAGTAGTTGTGGGCGTCGATTTTGTTAATTTTCTTAACACTACTAGTCTTATCTTGATTCGGCGGTATTGTGGGATGAAGCGGCCCAGACCAACTTTACACGTACGCTTACGTGAGACCGGTTCCACCGCCTGACATGCACTAGTTGCATAAGGTGGCTCACGGGTGTCTGTCTCTCCCACCTTAGTTGGATTGGATTCGATGAAAAGGGTCCTTATGAAGGGTAAATAGCAATTGGCATATCACGTTGTGGTTTTGGCGTAGGTAAGAAACGTTCTTGCTAGAAACCTATAGCAGCCACGTAAAACTTGCAACTACAAATTAGAGGACATCTAACTTGTTTTTGCAGCATATGCCTTGTGATGTGATATGGCCAAAAGAATGTGATGTGATGCATTGTGATGTATGAGATTGATCATGTTCTTGTAATAGGATTCACGACTTGCATGTCGATGAGTATGACAACCGGCAGGAGCCATAGGAGTTGTCTTATTTTATTGTATGACCAGCGTGTCAATCATAAACGCCATGTAATTACTTTACTTTATTGCTAAACGTTAGCCATAGTAGTAGAAGTAATAGTTGGCGAGACAACTTCATGAAGACACAATGATGGAGATCATGATGATGGAGATCATGGTGTCGTGTCGGTGACAGTGATGATCATGATGCCCCGAAGATGGAGATCAAAGGAGCAAGATGATATTGGCCATATCATGTCACTATATTGATTGCATGTGATGTTTATCATGTTTACATCTTATTTGCTTAGAACGACGGTAGTAAATAAGATGATCTCTCAATAAAATTTCAATAAATGTGTTCACCCTAACTGTGCACTGTTGCTAAGGATCGTCGTTCCGAAGCACCACGTGATGATCGGGTGTGATAGGTTCTTACGTTCGCATACAACGCGTGTAAGCCAGATTTACACACGCGGAACACTTAGGTTGACTTGACAAGCCTAGCATGTACAGACATGGCCTCGGAACACGGAAGACCGAAAGGTCAAACATGAGTCGTATAGAAGATACGATCAACATGGAGATGTTCACCATGGATGACTAGTCCGTCTCACGTGATGATCGAACACGGGCTAGTTGACATGGATCATGTATCACTTGGATGACTAGAGAGATGTCTATCTAAGTGGGAGTTCATTGAATAATTTGATTATGTGAACTTAATTATCATGAACTTAGTCTAAAAATTGTCTTTACGATCTATATTGTAGATCCAATGGCCAACGCGAATGTCTCCCTCAATTTCAACGCGTTCCTAGAGAAAACCAAGTTGAAAGAGGATGGAAGCAACTATGCGGACTGGGTCCGTGGCTTGTGGATCATCCTCATAGCTTCCAAGAAATTGTATGTCCTTGATGCACCGCTAGGTGACCCACCCATTCTCCCAGCAGAGCAAGACGTTGCGAACGCTTGGCATTCTCGCTGCGATGATTACTCCCTTGTTCAGTGTGGCATGCTTTACAGTTTAGAACCGGGGCTCCAAAAGCGTTTTGAGCAACACGGAGCATATGAGATGTTCCATGAGCTGAAACTGGTTTTCCAAGCTCATGCCCGAGTCGAGAGATATGACGTCTCCGACAAGTTCTTCAGCTGTAAGATGGAGGAAAATAGTTCTGTCAGTGAGCACATACTCAAGATGTCAGGGTTGCACAACCTCCTGACTCAGCTGGGAGTTAATCTCCCGGATGACTCGGTCATTGATAGAATCCTCCAGTCGCTTCCACCTAGCTACAAAAGCTTTGTGATGAACTACAACATGCAGGGTATGGAGAAGTCCATTCCTGAGTTGTACTCGATGCTGAAATCAGCAGAGGTCGAGATCAAAAAGGAGCATCAAGTGTTGATGGTGAATAAGACCACTAGTTTCAAGAAAGGCAAGGGTAAGAAGAACTTCAAGAAGGACAGCAAACTTGTTGCCGCGCCTGGTAAGCAAGTTGCCAGGAAGAAGAAGAACAAGAATGGACCCAAGCCTAAGACTGAGTGCTTTTATTGCAAGGGTACCGGTCACTGGAAGCGGAACTGCCCCAAGTACCTAGCGGATAAGAAGGACGGCAACGTTAAAGGTATATGTGATATACTTGTTATTGTTGTGTACCTAACCAGCGCTCGTGGCAGCTCCTGGGTATTTGATACCGGTGCAGTTGCTCACATTTGTAACTCCAAGCAGGAGGCTGGCAAAGGATGAGGTGACGATGCGCATCGGGAATGGTTCCAAGATCGATGTGATCGCCGTCGGCATGCTACCTCTACATCTACCTTCGAGATTAGTTTTAAACCGTAATAATTGTTATTTAGTACCAGCTTTGAGCATGAACATTGTATCTGGATCTCGCTTGATGCGAGATGGCTACTCATTTAAATCTGAGAATAATGGTTGTTCTATTTATATGAGAGAAATGTTTTATGGTCATTCTCCGCTGGTCAATGGTTTATTTTTTATGAATCTCGAACGTGATGTTACACATGTCCATAGTGTGAGTACCAAAAAATGTAAGGTTGATAACGATAGTCCCACTTACATGTGGCATTGCCGCCTTGGTCATATTGGTGTCAAACGCATGAAGAAGCTCCATGCTGATGGACTTTTGGAGTCTCTTGATTTCGAATCATTTGACACGTGCGAACCATGCCTCATGGGCAAGATGACCAAGACTCTGTTCTTCGGAACTGTGGAGCGAGCAACTGACTTGTTGAAGATAATACATACCGATGTATGCGGTCCAATGAGCGTCGAGGCTCGTGGTGGCTACCGTTATGTTCTCACCCTCACTGATGACTTGAGCAGATATGGGTATGTCTACTTAATGAAACACAAGTCTGAAACCTTTGAAAGGTTCAAGGAATTTCAGAGTGAGATGGAGAATCAACGTTACAACAAAATAAAGTGCCTACGATCTGATCATGGTGGAGAATATTTAAGTCACGAGTTTGGCACGCACCTAAGAAAATGTGGAATTGTGTCACAACTCATGCCGCCCGGCACACCTCAGCGAAATGGTGTGTTTGAACGTCGTAATCGCACTCTATTGGATATGATGCGATCTATGATGTCTCTTACCGACTTACCGCTATCATTTTGGGGATATGCATTAGAGACTGCCGCATTCACTTTAAATAGGGCACCGTCAAAATCCGTTGAGACGACACCGTATGAATTATGGTTTGGAAAGAAACCTAAGCTGTCATTTCTAAAAGTTTGGGGATGCGATGCTTATGTGAAGAAACTTCAACCTGAGAAGCTCGAACCCAAAGCGGAAACGTGCGTCTTCATAGGATATCCCAAAGAGACTATTGGGTATACCTTCTACCTACGATCCAAGGGCAAAGTCTTTGTTGCTAAGGATGGATCCTTTCTCGAGAAAGAGTTTCTCTTGAAAGAACTAAGTGGGAGGAAAATAGGACTTGATGAGGTAACTGTACCTCCGCTCGAACCGGAGAGTAGCGCAGCACAAGAAGCTGTTTCTGTGGAGCCTACACCGGCTAGATAGGAAGTTAATGATGATGATCATGAAACTTCAGATCAAGTTACTATTGAATGTCGAAGGTCAACTAGGACACGTTCCACACCAGAGTGGTACGACAACCCTGTCCTGGAGATCATGTTGTTGGACAACGGTGAACCTTCGAACTATGAAGAAGCAATGGCGGGTCCGGATTCCAACAAATGGCTTGAGGCCATGAAATCCGAGATAGGATCCATGTATGAGAACAAAGTATGGACTTTGGTGGACTTGCCTGATGATAAGCGAGCCATTGAAAATAAATGGATCTTTAAGAAGAAGACTGACGCAGATGGTAATGTGACCATCTATAAGGCTCGGCTTGTCACTAAGGGTTATCGACAAGTTCAAGGAGTTGACTACGATGAGACTTTCTCACCCGTAGCGATGCTGAAGTCTGTCCGAATCATGTTAGCAATTGCCGCATTTTATGATTATGAGATCTGGCAAATGGACGTCAAAACGGCATTCCTTAATGGCTTCCTCAAGGAAGAACTGTATATGATGCAGCCGGAAGGTTTTGTCGATCCTAAGGATGCTAACAAAGTATGCAAGCTCCATCGCTCCATCTATGGGCTGGTGCAAGCATCTCGGAGTTGGAACATTCGCTTTAATGAGGTGATTAAAGCGTTTGGGTTTCTACAGGTTTATGGAGAACCCTGTATTTACAAGAAAGTGAGTGGGAGATCTGTAGCATTTCTTATATTATATGTGGATGATATACTGATAATGGGAAATGATATAGAACTCTTGGAAAGTATAAAGGCCTACTTGAATAAGTGTTTTTCAATGAAGGACCTTGGAGAAGCTGCTTACATATTAGGTATTAAGATCTATAGAGATAGATCGAGATGCCTCATAGGTCTTTCACAAAGCACATACCTTGAAAATATATTGAAGAAGTTCAATATGGATCAGTCCAAGAAGGGGTTCTTGCCTGTGTTACAGGGTGTGAGATTGAGTACGACTCAATGCCCGACCACGGCAAAGGATAGAGAAGAGATGAGTGTCATCCCCTATGCTTCAGCCATAGGCTCTATTATGTATGCCATGCTGTGTACCAGACCTGATGTGAACCTTGCCATAAGTTTGGTAGGGAGGTACCAAAGTGATTCTGGATCGGAACACTGGACAGCGGTCAAGAATATCCTAAAGTACCTGAAAAGGACAAAGGACATGTTTCTCGTATATGGAGGTGCCGAAGAGCTCGTCGTAAAGGGTTACGTAGATGCTAGCTTCGACAAAGATACGGACGACTCCAAGTCACAAACCGGATATGTGTATATTTTGAACAGAGGGGCAGTCAGCTGGTGCAGTAGCAAGCAAAGCGTCGTGGCGGCATCTACATGTGAAGCGGAGTACATAGCTGCTTCGGAAGCAGCAAAGGAAGGAGTCTGGATGAAGGAGTTCATCACCGACCTAGGTGTAATTCCAAGTGCGTCGGGCCCGATGACTCTATTATGTGACAACACTGGAGCTATTGCCCTTGCGAAGGAGCCCAGGTTTCACAAGAAGACAAGACACATCAAGCGCCGCTTCAACTCCATCTGTGATTACATTCAGGAGGGAGATATAGATATTTGTAAAGTATATACGGATCTGAATGTCGCAGATTCATTGACTAAACCTCTCTCACGAGCAAAACATGATCAACACCAGAATGCTATGGGTGTTTGATTCATCACAACGTAACTAGATTATTGACTCTAGTGCAAGTGGGAGGCTGTTGGAAATATGCCCTAGAGGCAATAATAAAATGGTTATTATTGTATTTCCGAGTTCATGATAATTGTCTATTATTCATGCTACGACTGTGTTAACCGGAAACCGTAATACATGTGTGAATACATAGACCACAACATGTCCCTAGTGAGCCTCTAGTTGGCTAGCTCGTTGATCAATAGATGGTTACGGTTTCATGACCATGGACATTTGATGTCGTTGATAACGGGATCACGTCATTAGGAGAATGATGTGATGGACAATATGTTGGGGAACATCGCGTGGGAAACAAAAAATTTGCTATGCACACGCAAACCTATCCATGGTGATGAACATATACGAGAGGGAGAGTGGATCTACGTACCCTTGTAGATCGCTAAGCGGGAAGCGTTAAGAAATGCGGTTGGTGTAGTCGAACATCTTCGCGATCCAAATCGCTGAGTGTCCCGCGATCTCATCACGATCTGTCCCGCGATCCCATCACGATCCATCCCGCGAACTCATCACGATCCGTCCCGCGATCTCATCACGATCCGTCTCGCGATCTCGATCACGGTCCTTCCGATCTAGCGCCGAACGGACGGCACCTCCGCGTTCAGCACACGTGCAGCTTGATGACGATCTCCACCGTCTTGATCCACCAAGAGGAGGTGGAGAGGAGAGAGAGTTCACCGGCAGCGTGACGGCGCTCCGGTGATGGTGGTGGAGTGATTTCGGCAGGGCTTCGCCTAAGCACTGCAGAAAACCGATCTAGAGGAGCACCGATGGAACGGGTAGCACGTGGCCGTAAATTCTGTGCAAAAACCCTCTATTCCACCAATATATATATATGAGGGAGGGAGAGGAGAGCGCAGCCTTGGCCTCCAAGGCCTTCTGGCTCGGCCGAACCAAGTGGAGGAAGAGTCCTCCTCCACTTGAGAGTCCACCTCTCACACGAGAGGCGGAACTTGGGGAGGATTCCACCTCAATTCGGTTTGGGCCTCTCTCCCTGTGCCCAGGCCACCTAGGCCGACACCACCAGCCCACTAGGGGCTGGTGTGTCGCTACTTTGGCTCATGGGGTGGGTGGGCCCCACTGGTGGACCCCCGGGACCCATTCGTCACTCCCGGTACACTACCGAAAGTGCCCGAAATCTTTCCGGGGTCCAAACACCACCTTCCTATATATCAATCTTTACCTCCGGACCATTCCGGAGCTCCTCGTGACGTCCGGGATCTCATCCGGGACTCCGAACAACCTTCGGTCACCACCATACATAACTCTACACTACCGAAACGTCACCGAACCTTAAGTGTGCAGACCCTGCGGGTTCGAGAACTATGTAGACATGACCGATACACCTCTACGGTCAATAACCAATGGCGGGACCTGGATGTCCACATTGGTTCCTACATATTCTACAAAGATCTTTATCGGTCGAACCTCTATGTCAAGGATTCAGTCAATCCCGTATAACGTTCCCTTTGTTCTTCGGTATGTTACTTGCCCAAGATTCAATCGTCGGTATCTCCATACCTAGTTCAATCTCGTTACTGGCAAGTCTCTTTACTCGTTCTGTAATACAAGATCCCGTTGCTTGCAAGGCTTGTTGTGATGTTGTATTACCGAGTGGGCCCTGAGATACCTCTCCGTCACACGGAGTAACAAATCCCAGTCTCGATCCATGCCAACTCAACAGACACCATCGGAGATACCTGTAGAGCACCTTTATAGTCACCCAGTTAAGTTGTGACGTTTGATACACAGAAGGCACTCCTCCGATATCCGTGAGTTGCATGATCTCATGGTCATAGGAACATATACTTGACATGCAGAAAATAGTAGCAGTAAACTGACACGATCATATGCTACGTTTGTAGTTTGGGTCTTATCCATCACATCATTCTCCTAATGATGTGATACCGTTATCAAATGACATCTCATGTCCATGGCTAGGAAACCTTAACCATCTTTTGATCAACGAGCTAGTCTATTAGAGGCATACTAGGGACATGCTTTTGTCTATGTATCCACACATGCATTTAAGTTTCCGATCAATACAATTATAGCATGGATAATAAACGATTATCATGAACAAGGAAATATGATAACAACTAATTTATTATTGCCTCTAGGGCATATTTCCAACAGTCTCCCACTTGCACTAGAGTCAGTAATCTAGTTCACATCACCATGTGATTCGCATTGTTATGAATCTAACACCCAATGAGTTATGGGGTTTGATCATGCTTTGCATGTGAGAGAGGTCTTATAGTCAACGGGTCTGTAACATTCAGATCCGTGTGCACTTTGCAAATACCTATGTCAAACTGTAAACACTGCTACCACACTCCACTTGGTACTATTCCAAATGGCCGCTCCACTATACGTATCCAGATTGCTACTACGAGTCATCCGGATTAGTGTTAAAGCTTGTATCGGCGTAACTCCTTACGACGAACTCTTTATCACCTCCATAATCGAGAAACATCTCCTCAGTCTCTTAGTTACTGAGGATAATCTTGACCACTGTCCAGTGATCCACTCCTGATTCACTCTTGTACCCCCTGACGGACTCATGGCAAGGCACACACAGGTGCGGTACACAGCATGGCATAATATAGAGCCTATGGCTAAGGCATAGGGGACGACGTTGGTCCTTTCTCTTTCTTCTGCTGTTGTCGAGCTTTGAGTCTCACTCAACTTTCACACCTTACAAATCAGGCGAGAACTCTTTCTCTGACTCATCCATTTTGAACTCTTTCAAAATCTTGTCAAGGTATGCACTCATTGAAAGTCTCATCGAGCATCTTGATCTATCTCCATAGATTTTGATGCTCAACAATTAGGTATCTTCATCCAGGTCTTCCTTTGAAAATCACTTTCCAAATAACCGTTTTATGCTTTCCATAAATTCTACATTATTTCTGATCAACAATATGTCATCCATATATACTTATCAGAAATTCTATAGTGCTCCCACTCACTTTATTGCAAATACAAGTTTCTCGTAAACTTTGTATAAACTACAAAAACTTTGATCACCTCATCAAAATGTATATTCCAACTCCGAGATGCTTGCTTCAGTCCATAGAAGGATCACTGAAGCTTGCTCATCTTTTAGCATCCTTAGGACTGACAAAACCTTCTGGTTGTATCACATACAACCTTTCCTTAAGTAAACCGTTAAGGAAACGATGTTTTGACATCCATCTGCCAGATGTCATAATTGAAAATGCAGCAACTGCTAACATAATTCCAACAGACTTTTAGCATCGCTACGAGTGAGAAAGCCTCATTGCGGTCAACTCCTTGAACTTGTCACAAACAACTTTGCAACAAGTCGAGCTTTACAAATGGTGACATTCACCATCAGTGTCTGTCTTCATTCTAAAGGTCCATTTGTACTCAAGGACCTACCGTCTAACGAGCAAGTCTACCAAAGTCTATACTTGGTTTTCATACATGGATCCTATCTCGGATTTCATGGCCTCTAACCATTTGTCGGAAATGCGGGCCCGTCATCGCTTCTCCATTGCTTGTAGGTTCATCGTTGTCCAACAACATGATCTCCAAGACAGAGTTGTCGTACCACTTAGGAGCAGTACACATCCTTGTCGACCTACGAAGTTCAATAGTAACTTGATCCTGAAGCTTCATGATCATCATCATTAACTTCCTCTTCAACTAACGTAGGCTTCACAGAAACATCTTTCTGCGCTGCGCTACTCTCTGGTTGAACAAAGGTTTAACAACCTCATCAAGTTCTATCTTCCTCCCACTCAATTCTTTCGAGAGAAACATTTCCTCAAGAAAGGATCCGTTTAAGCAACAAACACTTTGCACTAGGATCTGAGATTGAAGGTTCACCCAACTGATCTTAGGGTATTCTATGAAGATGCATTTGTCCGCCTTGGGTTCGACCTCATTACTTGAAGACATTTTCCACACAAGTGTCACAGCCCCAAATATTAAGAAATGACTGCTTAGGTTTCTATCAAACCATAATTCACACGGTGTCATCTCAACGGATTTAGATGATGCCCTATTTAAAGTGAATGTAGTTGACTCTAATGCATAACCCCAAAAATTATAGTAGTAAAACGGTAAGAGACATCACAGTATGCACTATATCAATAGAGCATGACTATGATGTTTAGACACACCATCACACCATGGTGTTCTAGGTGGCGTTAGTTGTGAAAAAAAATTCACGTTGTCTTAAGTTGTATGCCAAACTCGTAACTCAGATATTCACCTCCACGATCATATCGCTGTCATTTTTATCTTCTTGTCACGATGATCTTTAAACTTCACTCTGAATTTGCTTGAACCTTTCAAATGATTCAGACTTGTGTTTCATTAAGTAAATATACACTATATCTACTCAAATCATCAGTGAAGGTAAGAAAATTACGATATCCACTGCACGCTACAAGACTCACTGGATTGCATACATCAACATGTATCATTTCCAATGAATCACTTGCCCGCTAAATCCAACGGGATTTTTAGTCATCTTGCCCAAGAGGCATGGTTCACATGTCTCAACCGATTCGAAATCGAATGAGTCCAAAGATCCATCAGCATGGAGTTTCTTCATGCGCTTTATACCAATATGACATTTTGCGGCAGTGCCACAAGTATGTGGTACTATCATTATTAGTTGTGTATCTTTTGACATCAATGTTATGAACATGTGTATTACTACAATCAAGATTTCAACAAACCATTTTCACTGGGTGCATGACCATTGAAGGTATTATTCATATAAACAGAATAACCATTATTCTCTAACTTAAATGAATAACCGTATTGCAATAAACATGATCTAATCATGTTCCTGCTCAACGCAAAAAAACCAAATAACATTTATTTAGGTTCGTCACTAATCCTGAAGGTAGAGAGAGCGTGCGATGTTGATCACATCAACCTTGGAAACATTTCCAATACATCTCGTCACCTCACCCTTAGCTAGTTCTCCGTTTATTCCGTAGCTTTTATTTCGAGTTACTAACATTTAGCAACTGAACCGGTATCCAATACCCAGGTGCTACTAGGAGTACTAGCAAGGTACACATCAATAACTCGTATATCAAATATACTTCCGTCGATGTTGCCAGCCTTCTTATCTACCAAGCATCTAGGGCTGTTCCGCTTCAGCGACCGCTCACCTCATAACAGAAGCACTTAGTCTCGGGTTTGAGTTCAACTTTGGGTTGCTTCACTGGAGCAGCAACTGACTTGCTATCTATGAGGTTTCCCTCGTTGCTCTTGCCCTTCTCGAAACTAGTGGTTTTACTAACCATCAACACTTGATGCTCCTTCTTGATTTCTACCTTCGCGGTGTCAAAACATTGCGAACAACTCAGGGATCAATATTTCTATCCCTGGCGTTTTATAGTTCATCACCAAGTTCTAGTAGCTTAGTGACAGTGACTTGGAGAACTATATCAATCACTATCTTATCTGGAAGATCAACTCCCACTCGATTCAAGCGATTGTAGCACCCAGACAATCTGAGCACATGCTCAACGATTGAGCTATTCTCTTTCATCTTGAAGGCAAAGAATCTTGTTAGAGATCTCATATCTCGCAACACGGGTACGAGCCTGAGATCACAATCTCAGCTCTTAGAACATCTCATATGTTTGTGACGTTGAAAACGTTTCGGAGCATCAATTCTAAGCCATAATGCATGACGCACTAGACTATCAAGTAGTCATCGGAACGTGCCCGTCAGATGTTCACAACATCTACAGACGATCCACTAAACGAATCTGGCTTGCACCCGTTGTATGTGAACGTAGAATCTATCCCACCCGATCATCACGTGGTGTCTCAACACGATGAACTTTCGCAATGGTGCACACTCGGGGAGAACACAATTTATCTTGAAATTAAGTGAGGGATCACCTTATAATGCTACCGTCATCCTAAGCAAAACAAGGTGCATAAAAGGATTAACATCACATGCAAATCATAAGTGACATGATATGGCCATGAACTCGTGCTTTAGATCTCCATCTTGAAAGCACCGGCATGATCTTCATCGTCACCGGCATGACACCATGATCTCCATCATCTTGATCTCCATCAACGTGTCGCCATCGGGGTTGTCATGCCCTGCATGCTTCTAGTACTATTGCTACCGTAGCGATACAGTAAAGCATTACATAGCGCTTAATGATTGACACGTAGGTCATACAATAATTAAAGACAACCCTATGGCTCCTGCCGGTTGTCGTACTCATCGACATGCAAGTCGTGATAATCTATACATTACATGATCATCTCATACATCACATATAACACATCATGTAATTGGCCATATCATATCACAACATACCCTGCAAAAACAAGTTAGACGTCCTCTAATTGTTGTTGCATGTTTTACGTGGCTGCTACGGGTATCTAGCAAGAACCATTCTCACCTACGCAAAAACCACAACGGTGATACACTAGTTGCTTTTCAACCTTCTCAAGGACCGCCTTTGTCAGATCCGATCCAACTAAAGTGAGAGAAACTATCACCTGCAAGCCATCTAGGCAACAAGTTGCGTCGAGGGAACCGGTCTCTCATAAGCGTACGAGTAATGTTGGGCCGGGCCGCTTCATCTCACAATCCCGCTGAACCAAAATACGACCAAGGGAGGAAGCAATCTAAGCATCAACGCCCACAAACCTTTTGTGTTCTACTCGACATCTCATCGAACCATCAACCTAGCTCTGATACCACTGTTGGGGAACGTCGTGTGGGAAACAAAAAATTTCCTATGCACACGCAAACCTATCCATGGTGTTGAGCATCTACGAGAGGGAGAGTGGATCTACGTACCCTTGTAGATCGCTAAGCGGGAAGCGTTAAGAAACGCGGTTGGTGTAGTCGAACATCTTCGCAATCCAAATCGCTGAGCGTCCCGCGATCTCATAACGATCCGTCCCACGATCCCATCACGATCCGTCCCGCGAACTCATCACGATCCGTCCCGCGATCTCATCACGATCCGTCTCGCGACCTCGATCACGGTCCTTCCGATCTAGCGCCGAACGGACGGCACCTCCGCGTTCAGCACACGTGCAGCTTGATGACGATCTCCACCATCTTGATCTAGCAAGAGGAGGTGGAGAGGAGAGAGAGTTCACCGGCAGCGTGACGACGCTCCGGTGATGGTGGTGGAGTGATTCCGGCAGGGCTTCGCCTAAGCACTGCAGAAAACCGATCTAGAGGAGCACCGGTGGAACGGGTAGCACGTGGCCGTAAATTCTATGCAAAATCCTCTATTCCACCAATATATATATGAGGGAGGGAGAGAAGGGCGCAACCTTGGCCTCGAAGGCCTGCTGGCTCGGCCGAACCAAGTGGAGGAAGACTCCTCCTCCACCTGAGAGTCCACCTCTGACACGAGAGGCGAAACTTGGGGAGGACTCCACCCCAATTTGGTTTGGGCCTCTCTCCCTGCGCCCAGGCCACCTTGGCCGACCCCACCAGCCCACTAGGGGCTGGTGGGTCGTCACTTTGGCCCATGGGGTGGGTGGGCCCCACTGGTGGACCCCCGGGACCCATTCGTCACTCCCGGTACACTACCGAAAGTGCCCGAAATCTTTCCGGAGTCCAAACACCACCTTCCTACATATCAATCTTTACCTCCAGACCATTCCGGACGATGTCCAGGATCTCATCCGGTACTCCGAACAACCTTCGGTCACCACCATACATAACTCTACACTACCGAAACGTCACCGAACCTTGAGTGTGCAGACCCTACGGGTTCGAGAACTATGTAGACATGACCGATACACCTCTACGGTGAATAACCAATGGCGGGACCTGGACGTCCATATTGGTTCCTACATATTCTACGAAGATCTTTATCGATCGAACCTCTATGTCAAGGATTCAATCAATCTCGTATAACGTTCCCTTTGTTCTTCGGTATGTTACTTGCCCGAGATTCGATCGTCGGTATCTCCATACCTAGTTCAATCTCGTTACTAGCAAGTCTCTTTACTCATTCCGTAATACAAGATCCCATGACTAACACTTAACCACATTTCTTGCAAGGCTTGTTGTGATGTTGTATTACCGAGTGGGCCGTGAGATACCTCTCCGTCACACGGAGTAACAAATCCCAGTCTCGATCCATGCCAACTCAACAGACACCATCGGAGATACCTGTAGAGCACCTTTATAGTCACCCAGTTACATTGTGATGTTTGATACACACAAGGCACTCCTCCGATATCCATGAGTTGCATTATCTCATGGTCATAGGAACATATACTTGACATGCAGAAAACAGTAGCAGTAAACTGACACGATCATATGCTATGTTCGTAGTTTGGGTCTTGTCCATCACATCATTCTCCTAATGATGTGGTCCCGTTATCAAATGACATCTCATGTCCATGGCTAGGAAACCTTAACCATCTTTTGATCAACGAGCTAGTCTATTAGAGGCATACTACGGACATGGTTTTGTCTATGTATCCACACATGCATTTAAGTTTCCGATCAATACAATTATAGCATGGATAATAAACGATTATCATGAACAAGGAAATATGATAACAACTAATTTATTATTGCCTCTAGGGCATATTTCCAACACAAGACCCAATCATAATCATAGCACAAGAACGTGTAGTTCGTTTGCTAAAGCTTTTCTAATGTCAAGTATCGATTCCTTAGACCATGAGATTGTGCAACTCACGGATACCGTAGGAATGCTTTGGGTGTGCCAAACTTCACATCGTAACTGGGTGGCTATAAAGGTACACTACGGGTATCTCTGAAAGTGTCTGTTGGGTTGGCACAAATTGAGACTGGGATTTGTCACTCCGTGTGACGGAGAGGTATCTCTCAGCCTACTCGGTAAGACATCATCATAATGAGCTCAATGTGACTAAGGAGTTAGGCACGGGATGATGTATTACGGAACAAGTAAAGAGACTTGTCGGTAACGAGATTGAACAAGGTATAGAGATACCGATGATCGAATCTCGGGCAAGTATCATACCGATAGACAAAGGGAATTGAATACGGGATTGATTGAATCCCCAACATCGTGGTTCATCCGATGAGATCATCGTGGAGTACGTGGGAGCCAACATGGGTATCCAGATCCCGCTGTTAGTTATTGACCGGAGAGGTGTCTCCGTCATGTCTACGTGTCTCCCGAACCCGTAGGGTCTACACACTTAAGGTTCGATGACGCTAGGGTTATAGGGAAATAGTGTACGTGGTTACCGAAGGTAGTTTGGAGTCCCGGATGAGATCCCGGAATGGTCCGGAGACGAAGATTGATATATAGGAAGTGAGGATTTGGCAACCGAAAGTGTTTCGGGAATTACCGGTATTGTACAGGGACCACCGGAAGGGTTCCCGGGGTCCACCAAGTGGGGCCACTAGCCCCGGAGGGCTGCGTGGGCCATAGGCAGGAGGGAACCAGCCCCTAGGTGGGCTGGTGCGCCCCCCACAAGCAGCCCAAGGCGCAGCAAGAGGTGGAGGGGGGCAAACCCTAGGGAAGATGGGCCCTAGGCCCATCTAGGGTGCCGCCCCTCCCCTCTCCTCTCTCTGGCCGGCGGCCAAGCCCCATCTAGGGCTGCCGCACCCTCTAGGGTGGGAACCCTATATGGGGTGCCTCCTCCTCCCTCTCCCCTCTATATATGTGAGGTTTTGGGGCTGCCAACACACGGTTCCTCTCTGGCGCAGCCCTGCCTCTTCCTCTCCTTGTCCTCTGTAGTGCTTAGCGAAGCTCTGCCAGAGTACCACGCCGCTCCACCGCCACCACGCCATCGTGCTGCCGGAGCTCTTCCCCAACCTCTCCATCCTCCTTGCCGGATCAAGGCATACGAGACGTCACCGGGCTGCACGTGTGTTGAACACGGAGGCACCGTTGTTCGGTGCTAAGATCGGAGTCCACCGCGATCTGAATCGCTGCGAGTACGACTCCACCAACCGCGTTCTTGTAACGCTTCCGCTTAGCGATCTTCAAAGGTATGAAGATGCAATCTCTCCCCTCTCGTTGCTGGTTTCTCCATAGATAGATCTTGGTGACGCGTAGGAAAATTTTGATTTACTACTACGTCTCCCAACAGGCCGCGCCTCCCAGGCTCGTGGCTTCCTCGGGACTCCTCTCCGGTATCTTTTTCTTCTGGTATTTTTTATATTTTCCATAAAAAATCACGGCGAAAGTTTTATTCCATTTGGACTCCGTTTGATATTCCTATCTGAAAAAGGTCAAAAACACGGAAAAAACAGGAACTAGCACTAGGTACTGGATCAATATGTTAGTCCCAAAAATAGTATAAAAAGTTGCCAAAAGTATATGAAAGTTGTAGAATATTGGCATGAAACAATCAAAAATTATAGATACGACGGAGACATATCAGCATCCCCAAGCTTAATTCCTGCTCGTCTTCAAGTAGGTAAATGATAAAAAGATAATTTTTGATGTGGAATGCTACCTATCATAATCTTGATCATATAATCTAATCATGGCATGAATATTAAGGCACGAGTGATTCAAAGCAATAGTCTATCATTTGACATAAAGACAATAATATTTCAAGCATACTGATAAAACAATCATGTCTTCTCAAAATAACATGGCTGAAGAAAGTTATCCCTACAAAATCATATGGTCTGGCTATGCTCCATCTTCATCACACAAGGTATTAAATCATGCACAACCCCGGTTTTAGACAAACAATTGTTTCATACTTTAGTATTCTCAAACTTTTTCAACTTTCACGCAATACATAAGCGTGAGCCATGGACATAGCACTATAGGTGGAAGAGAATATGGTGGTTGTGGAGAAGACAAAAAGGAGGAGATAGTCTCACATCAACTAGGTGTATCAATGGGCTATGGAGATGCCCATCAATAGATATCAATGTGAGTGAGTAGGGATTGCCATGCAACGGATGCACTAGAGCTATAAGTGTATGAAAGCTCAAAAAGAAACTAAGTGGGTGTGCATCCAACTTGCTTGCTCACGAAGACCTAGGGCAATTTGTGGAAGCCCATCATTGGAATATACGAGCCAAGTTCTATAATGAAAATTTCCCACTAGTATATGAAAGTGACAATATAGGAGACTCTCTATCATGAAGATCATGGTGCTACTTTGAAGCACAAGTGTGGTAAAGGATAGTAGCATTGTCCCTACTCTCTTTTCTCTCATTTTTTTCTTTTTGGTGGGCTTCTTTAGCCTCTTTTTTTTATTTGGGCTTCATTGGCCTCTTTTATTACTTCCTCACCTGGGCAATGCTCTAATAATGATGATCATCACACTTTTATTTACTTACAACTCAATATTTAGAACAAAATATGACTCTATATGAATGCCTCCGGTGGTGTACCGGGATGTGCAATGATCTAGCGTAGCAAAGACATCAAAAAACGGACAAGCCATGAAAACATCATGCTAGCTATCTTACGATCATGCAAAGTAATATGACAATGATGGTGCGTGTCATAATAAACGGAACGATGGAAGTTGCATGGCAATATATCTCGGAATGGCTATGGAAATGCCATAATAGGTAGGTATGGTGGCTGTTTTGAGGAAGGGTATATGGTGGGTGTAATGCATCGGCGAAAGTTGCGCGGTACTAGAGAGGCTAGCAATGGTGAAAGGGTGAGAGTGCGTATAATCCATGGACTCCACATTAGTCATAAAGAACTCACATACTTATTGCAAAAGTCTATTAGTCATCGAAACAAGGTACTATACACATGCTCCTAGGGGAAGGGTTGGTAGGAGTTAACCATCGTGCGATCCCGACCTCCACACAAAGGATGACAATCAATAAATAAATCATGCTCCGACTTCGTCACATAACGGTTCACCATACGTGCATGCTACGGGAATCACAAACCTTAACACAAGTATTTCTACGAATACACAATTACTCACTAGCATGACTCTAATATCACATCTTCATGTCGCAAAACTATTGCAAGGAATCAAACATATCATATTCAGTGATCTACAAGTTTTATGTAGGAATTTATGACTAACCATGTGAATGACCAACTCCTGTTAACTCTCTAAATAGGTATAAGTGAAGCACGAGAGTTTAATTCTCTTTACAAAAGATATGCCCTGCTCTAACAAATATAAGTGAACACTAGTAGAAAACAGACCTTTCGTCCCGAGCTTTAATCCCGGTCTGGTCACGAGCCGGTACTAAAGATGGTATTAGTCCCGGTTCGTGCCGGCTACAACGGCTAGGAGCAGGGCGACCTTTAATACCAGCTCGTGAGGGACCTTTAGTACCGGTTCGTCTCACGAGCCGGTACTAAAGGGGGCGTGGCAGGGTTTTGGTCAGACATGGGCCCCGCTTGCACCTTTAGTACCGGCTGGTGACACCAGCCGGTACTAAAGACTTCCTACATATACATCCGTCCGCAGCCGATCGAAAGAGCTCTTTTTTCTCCCCTGTTCTTCTTCTTGCTCGAAGCTCATCCTCCATTTTGCCAAGGATTTGTCAAGATTTAAAGGCACCCCATCTATCCAAGTGTTCATAAAGGTTAGCAACTTTGCTCCTTCATCTCTTGCTAGATTAGCTTGTGGTATGCTCAAAGATATGTGATATGTGATTTGTGGGAGTTTATTTTATTTATATCCAATTTGAGCTCAAATTAACTTGTTAGGTTGCATATGTGTAGGTGTGGTTTATTTGGTGTGCCTTCCCACCATCCCGGGCCGTCCTAACCACCGTCCATCGTCCGCACCGTCTCGTCGCGGCACCGGCCACCTTGGTGAGCCTCTTGTTCTTCTTAAAATCTTTAAAAAAAATACTTGTATGATTTAGATAGCTGCATGTACGATTTACTTACTTGTATTATTGTTAGTTATTCTATAGTGTAATGGTTATGGTATCCGCCCACGTCGGCCCTCGTCCAGTCTATGATTCAGATGTGGTATGTCGTTAATTATCTTTTATAACTATTTCACACATCATCTAATGTCTATGACAATTAATTATGCCACCAAATTGACGTAGATTTTTTTATCTATAGGAAGTAGTTGAACCAGAAATTCCAACCGACTATGCAATTCTGCTCGAGAAATTAACACAAGCTGAAAAAGAAATTGATCATTTGAAAGAAAAATTGAAAAGAACTGAAGATGAGAAGATGGGAGTGGAGTTGCATGTTGCCAATATCGTCAATGATCACAAGAACAAGATGGTTGGAATGCGCTTGAAGCTTAGAAAGATTAGAAAATATGCCATTGATAAAGAGGCTTGGTATCATTATGTTGTTGGCTCAATTGTTACTTTAGTTGCGATTATGATCGCATTTGTTGTTGTATTCACATGTTTTAGATAGTTGGTGTTGTTTTATGAGATGTATATGTATGAACTATAAGTATCCATTATTTGCAGTAATAACATTTGGTCACTGCTAGCTCTACTTTTGGTTGTAATGTGATGATGAAGTTGTATTAATTTGGTCACTTCGATGTTGTGTAGTGAACATGAGCCGGCAATGGATGTACGATGACCGACTAAGTCCAGGGCTTCTTTGTGTGAACCTTCTAGGTTTCTTGGGCGTGTATGGAAAGACAAAAGATACACCGGAGGCAAGAGAGGACAAGCAAACAATTAATGAAAAAGACGACATGCCTCCAAATCAGTATCAAGGTCCTGCCAGCTACGCTCTTACGAAAGAAGAGAAGGAAATCTTTTTTGAATACCTGCTCAGTATGAAGGTCGCGTTTGGCTTCTCGTCGAATATAAAGGGGATAATAAATATGGTAGAGAAAAAAATTCAAAATCTAAAGTCTCATGACTGCCACGTGATTATGACGCAATTACTTCCGGCTGCACTTAGGGGGCTTCTACTGGAAAATGTTCGATTAGCCATTGTGAAGCTATGCGCATTCCTCAATGCAACTTCTCAGAAGGTAACCGATCCAGAAATCCTACCAAGGTTACAGAATGACCTGGTCCAATGTCTTGTCAGTTTCGAGTTGGTGTTCCCTCCATCCTTCTTCAATATTATGACGCATGTTCTAGTGCACCTAGTCGAAGAGATTAACATTCTGGGTCTCGTATTTCTACACAATATGTTCCCCTTCGAGAGGTTCATGGGAGTCTTAAAGAAATATGTTCATAACCGTGCTAGGCCAGAAGGAAGCATCGCCAAGGGATATGGAACAGAGGAGGTTATTGAGTTTTGTGTTAACTTTTTTCCTGACATTAAGCCGATTGGTCTTTCTGAATTGCGGCATGAGGGGAGACTGGGTGGAAAAGGCACATTAGGAAATAAAGAAGCAATAAATATGGACGGGCATTCTTTCACTCAAGCACACTACACGGTTCTACAAAATTCCACCTTGGAGGAACACAAGGATATTGTACGGTCCAAGAACCCGGAGCAGTCTGACCCCTAGATTGAACGTAAACACATGGAGACTTTTTCCAGTTGGTTGCAAACAAAGCTCATCAATGACAACAATGTTCCAGATGAACTGTACTGGTTGGCCAAGACAACAAGTTTGACTGTAACGACTTTCAAAGGGTACGAGATAAATGGGAATACATTTTACACGATCGCCCAAGATAAGAAGAGCACCAACCAAAACAGTGGTGTCCGCTATGATGCAACCAACTTTGAAGAAACATATTATGGTTACATAGAGGAGATATGGGAACTTGACTATGGACCTGATCTTAAGGTCCCTTTGTTTCAGTGCAAATGGGTCAAATATACTGGAGGCGGGGTACAAGTAGACCAGCAGTATGGAATGATAACAGTGGATCTCAACAATCTTGGATACACAGACGACTCATTTGTCCTAGCCAATGATGTGGCTCAGGTTTTCTATGTGAAGCACATGTCTAGCAAACCGAGGAAAAAAAGATAAGGAAGCGAATACATCATACGATGAGCCAAAGCGCCACATGGTTCTTTCAGGGAAAAGAAACATCGTGGGAGTGGAGGACGAGACAGTTTGGTGCATCCAGTCTTATGAGATTGTCCAATTTGTACACGAAGTGCATCCAGTTTTTGCTGTAACCCTTTCAACTCTCTAGAAGTTGCTATGTGGGTGAAATTATGATGTCATGCCAAGTTACAACCTTTTTAGAGTTCATTCGTACTGCTTTTCAAATTCAGGGTCATTTAGCTCAAAATAAATTATTAAATGCCTGAAAAATATCAAATGAAGTCAGAAAGGGTTGAAAATTGATGATGTGCCTTTGAATGGTGCATATTGAACACACAAAAAGTATGGAGTTAAAATAAGTTATTAAAAATGAAATCCCTTTGTAATAGATGAGTTTTCGTCCGAAACCCTCATACTTCTTATGAGATTGTCCAATTTGTACACGAAGTGCATCCAGTTTTTGCCGTAACCCTCTCAACTCTCTAGAAGTTGCTATTGTTGGGGAACGTTGCATGGGAAAAAAATCCTATGAACACGCAAGATCTATCCATGGTGATGAGTATCTACGAGAGGGAGAGTGGATCTACATACCATTGTAGATCGCTAAGCGGGAAGCATTAAGAAACGCGGTTGGTGTAGTCGAACATCTTCGCGATCCAAAACGCCGAGCGTCCCGCGATCACATCACGATCCGTTGCACGATCCAATGACGATCTGTCTCGCGAACTCATCACGATCCGTCCCGCGATCTCATCATGATTCGTCCCGTGTTCTCATCACGATCCGTCCCGTGAACTCATCACGAACCATCTCGCGATCTTGTTCACGGTCCTTCCGATCTAGCGCCGAACGGACGACACCTCCGCGTTCAGCACACGTACAGCTTGATGATGATCTCCACCGTATTAATCTAGCAAGAATGAGTGGAGAGGAAGAAGAGTTCTCCGGCAGCCTAACGACGCTCCGGCGATGGTGGTGGAGCAATTCCGGTAGGGCTTCGCCTAAGCACTGCAGAAAACCGATCTAGAGGAGAAACTATGCACTAGAGATTAGGGTTTGCACGTGGCTGAAAATTCTGTGTCAAAACCCTAAAATCCTCTAGTATATATAGGAGGAGAGGAGGAGGAGGCTTGGCTGCCAAAAAGCCGGCCCTTGGGTCGACCAAAGTGGGAGGTGGAGGAGGACTCTCCTCCTCCACTCCTAGTAGGACTAGGACTCTTCCTTTTTGCCTTTTTCCCCAACTTTTTCCTTTGGGTTTCTTTCTTCCAGCCACATGGGCCTATTGTGGTTGTTCCACCAGCCCACTCAGGGCTGGTTATTACTTTCCCGCAGCCCATGAAGCCTCTTGGGTCGAAATACCCCTCCCGGAGGTCTCCCGGTACACTACCGATAAGCCCGGAACTTTTCTGGCGACCAAAACAGGACTTCCTATATATGAATCTTTACCTCCGGACCATTCCGGAGCTCCTCGTGACGTCTAGGATCTCATCTGGGTATCCGAACAAACTTCGGTCACCACCATACATAACTCTATACTACCGAAACGTCATAAAACCTTAAGTGTGCAGACCCTGCGGGTTCGAGAACTATGTAGACATGACCGAGACACCTCTATGGTCAGTAACCAGTGGCAGGACCTGGATGTCCACATTGGTTCCTACATATTCTATGAAGATCTTTATCGGTCGAACCTCTATGTCAAGGATTCAGTTAATCCCGTATGATGTTCCCTTTGTTCTTCGGTATGTTACTTGCCCGAGATTCGATCGTCGGTATCTCCGTACCTAGTTCAACCTCGTTACCGGCAAGTCTCTTTACTCATTCCGTAATACAAGATCCCGCAACTAACAATTAGTCACATTACTTGCAAGGATCATTTTGATGTTGTATTACCGAGTGTGCCCCGAGATACCTCTCCGTCACACGGAGTAACAAATCCCAGTCTCGATCCATGCCAACTCAACAGACACCATCGGAGATACCTGTAGAGAACCTTTATAGTCACCCAGTTACGTTGCGACGTTTGATACACACAAGGCACTCCTCCGGTGTCCGTGAGTTGCATGATCTCATGGTCATAGGAACACATACTTTGACATGCAGAAAACAGTAGCAATAAACTGACACGATCATATGCTATGTTTGTTGTTTGGGTCTTGTCCATCACATCATTCTCCTAATGATGTGACCCCGTTATCAAATGACATCTCATGTCCATGGCTAGGAAACCTTAACCATCTTTTGATCAACGAGCTAGTCTATTAGAAGCATACTAGGGACATGGTTTTGTCTATGTATCCACACATGCATCTAAGTCTCTAAGCAATACAATTATAGCATGGATAATAAACGATTATCATGAACAAGGAAATATGATAATAACTAATTTATTATTGCCTCTAGGGCATATTTCCAACAGTCTCCCACTTGCACTAACTCAATAATGTAGTTCACATCACCATGTGATTCGCATTGTTTATGAATCTAACACCCAATGAGTTCTGGGGCTCGATCATGCTTTGCATGTGAGAGAGGTCTTATAGTCAATGGGTCTGCGACATTCAGATCCATGTGTACTTCGGAAATCTCTATGTCAAACCGTAAACACTGCTACCACACTCCACTTGGTACTATTCCAAATGGCTGCTCCACTATACGTATCCAGATTGCTACTACGAGTCATCCGGATTGGTGTTAGAGCTTGCTCGACGTGACTCTTTACGACGAACTCTTTATCACCTCCATAATAGAGAAACATCTCCTTAGTCTTTTAGTTACTAAGGATAATCTTGACCGCTGTCTAGTGCTCCATTCCAGGATCACTTTGAAACCTTCCGGCCATACTTATGGCAAGGCTGACATCGGGTCTTGTGGCCAGGATTGCATACATGATAGAGCCTATGGCTGAAGCACAGGGGATGACTCTCATCTTTTCTCTATCTTTTGAAATCACTGGGCATTGAGTCTTACTCAACTTTATACCTTACAAATCAGGCGAGAACTCTTTCTCTGACTGATCCATTTTGAACTCTTTCAAAATCTTGTCTAGGTATGTACTCATTGAAAGTCTCATCAAGTATCTTGATCTATCTCTATAGATCTTGATGCTCAACAATTAGGTAGCATTATCCAGGTCTTCCTTTGAAAAACTCTTTTCAAACAACCCTTTATGTGTTGGGGAACGTCGCATGGGAAACAAAAAATTTCCTACGCACACGCAAACCTATCCATGGTGATGAGCATCTACGAGAGGGAGAGTGGATCTACGTACCCTTGTAGATCGCTAAGCGGGAAGCGTTAAGAAACGCAGTTGGTGTAGTCAAACTTCTTCGCGATTCAAATCGCCGAGCGTCCCGCGATCCAATCACGAACCGTCCCACAAACTAATCACAAACCGTCCCAAGATCCAATCGCGAACCGTCCCGCGATCTCGTCACGATCTGTCCCGCGATCCAATCACGAATGTCTCGTGGCCTTGATCACGATCCTTCCGATCTAGTACCGAATGGACGGCACCTCCGCGTTCAGCACACGTGCAGATTGATGACGATCTCTACTTTCTTGATCCAGCAAGAGGAGGTGGAGAGGAGAGAGAGTTCACCGGCAGCATGACGGCGCTCCGGTGATGGTGGTGGAGCAATTCCGGCAGGGCTTCGCCTAAGCACTGCGGAACTACGATCTAGAGGAGAAACTATGCACCGGTGGAACGGGTAGCATGTGGCCGGAAATTCTGTATAAAACAGCCCCAATCCTATAGTATATAAAGGAGGAGAGGAGGGGAAGGGCTGGTGCGCCAAGGGGGAGGAATCCTACTCCTCCTCCAATCCTAGTTGGAGTAGGATTGCTCCCTATTGGCCCCTTTTCACTTTTTCCTTTAGCCCTTTTATCTCCTGCGCCACGGGACTTCTTGTGGCTGTTTATCCAGCCCACTAAGGGCTGGTTATTACTCTCCACAGCCCATGGACCCTCTGGGGTCGAAATACCCCTCCCGGAGGTCTCCCGATACACTACCGGCACTCCCGGTACATTACCGATAAGCCCGGAACTTTTCCGGCGACCAAACTGGGACTTCCTATATATGAATCTTTACCTCCGGACCATTCCGGAGCTCCTCGTGACGTCTAGGATCTCATTCGGGACTCCGAACAACCTTAGGTCACCACCATACAAAACTCTACTCTACCGAAACGTCACCAAACCTTAAGTGTGCAGATCCTGCGGGCTCGAGAACTATGTAGACATGACCGAGACACCTCTATGGTCAATAACCAATGGCGGGACCAAGAAGTCCACATTGGTTCCTACATATTCTACGAAGATCTTTATCGGTCAAACCTCTATGTCAAGGATTCAGTTAATCCCGTATAACGTTCCCTTTGTTCTTCGGTATGTTACTTGCCTGAGATTCTATCGTCGGTATCTCTATACCTAGTTCAACCTCGTTACCGGCAAGTCTATTTACTCATTCCGTAATACAAGATCCCGCAACTAAGAATTAGTCACATTGCTTGCAAGGCTCTTTGTGATGTTGTATTACCGAGTGGGCCCCGAGATACTTCTCCGTAAAACGGAGTAACAAATCCCAGTCTCGATCCATGCCAACTCAACAAACAACATCGGAGATACCTGTAGAGCACCTTTATAGTCACCCATTTACTTTGCGATGTTTGATACACACAAGGCACTCCTCCGATATCCATGAGTTGCATGATCTCATGGTCAAAGGAACATATACATTAACATGCAGAAAACAGTAGCAATAAACTGACACGATCATACGCTACGTTTGTAGTTTGGGTCTTGTCCATCACGTCATTCGCCTAATGATGTGATCCCGTTATCAAACGACATCTCATGTCCATGGCTAGGAAACCTTCACCATCCTTTGATCAATGAGCTAGTTCACTAGAGGCATACTAGGGACATTGTGTTGTCTATTTACCCACACATGCAATGTGTTTCCAATCACTACAATTATAGCATGGATAATAAACGATTATCATGAACAAGGAAATATAATAATAAACACTTTATATATTGTCTCTAGGGCATATTTCCAACAGTCTCCCACTTGCACTGGAGTCAATAATCTAGTTCACATCACCATGTGATTTACATGGTAATGAATCGAACAGCCATACAGTTCTGGTGGTGATCACGTTTAGCCCTTGGAATAGGTTTAGTCAACCTGTCTGCAACATTCAGATCCGTGTGCACTTTGCAAATATTTATGTCCTTCTCCTCGATGTAGAACCGGATGGAGTTGAAGCATCGCTTTATGTGTCTGGTCCTCTTGTGAAACCTTGGTTCCTTGGCTAGAGCAATGGCACCAGTGTTGTCACAGAACAGGTTTATGTTGGAAATATGCCCTAGAGGCAATAAATAAAGTGTTTATTGTTATATTTCCTTGTTCATGATAATCGTTTATTATCCATGCTATAAATGTATTGAATGGAATTACATTCCATGTGTGGGTAAATACACAACACAATGTCCCTAGTATGCCTCTAGTGAACTAGCTCGTTGATCAAAGGATGGTTAAGGTTTCCTAGCCATGGACATGAGATGTCATTTGATAATGGGATCAAATCAATGGGATAATGATGTGATGGACAAGACCCAAACTACAAACGTAGCATATGATCGTGTCAGTTTATTGCTACTGTTTTGTGCATGTCAATGTATATGTTCCTATGACCATGAGATCATGCAACTCATGGATATCGGAGGAGTGCCTTGTGTGTATCAAACGTCACAACGTAACTGGGTGACTATAAAGGTGCTCTACAGGTATCTCCGATGGTGTCTGTTGAGTTGGCATGGATCGAGACTGGGATTTGTTACTCCGTGTAACGGAGAGGTATCTCGGGGCCCACTCGGTAATGCAACATCACAATAAGCCTTGCAAGCAATGTGACTAATTGTTAGTTGCGGGATCTTGTATTATGTAACGAGTAAAGAGACTTGCCGGTAACGAGGTTGAACTAGGTATGGAGATACCGACGATCGAATCTCGGGCAAGTAACATACCGAAGAACAAAGGGAACGTTATACGGGATTAACTGAATCCTTGACATAGAGGTTCGACCGATAAAGATCTTTGTAGAATATGTAGGAACCAATGTGGACGTCCAGGTCCTGCCATTGGTTATTGACCGTAGAGGTGTCTCGGTCATGTCTACATAGTTCTCGAACCCGCAGGGTCTGCACACTTAAGGTTCGGTGACGTTTCGGTAGTGTAGAGTTATGTATGGTGATGACCGAAGTTTGTTCAGAGTCCCGGATGAGATCCCGGATGTCACGAGGAGCTCCGGAATGGTCCGGAGGTAAAGATTCATATATAGGAAGTCTCGGTTTGGTTTCTGGAAAAGTTTCGGGCTCATCGGTAGTGTACGGGGAGTGCCAGTAGTGTACCGGGAGTGCCGGTAGTGTACCGGGAGACCTCCGGGAGGGGTACTTCGACCCCAAGAGGTCCATGGGCTGTGGGAGAGTATTAACCAGCGCTTAGTGGGCTGGGAAAACATCCACAAAGGCCCATGGCGCAGGAGAGAAAGTCCTAAAGCAAAAAGTGGAAAATCAGCCAATAGGAGGCAATCCTACTCCAACTAGGATTGGAGGTGAAGTAGGATTGCTTCCCACCTCCTTTTTAGGATGACCCAAAGGCCTTGTCTGCCTCTCCTCTCCTCTCCTCCTATATATACTAGTGGATTGGGTGGTGTTTGGACAGAATTTCCGGCCACGTGCTACCCGTTCCACCGGTGCATAGTTTCTCCTCTAGATCGTAGTTCCGCAGTGCTTAGGCGAAGCCCTGCCGGAATTGCTCCACCACCATCACCGGAGCGTAGTCACGCTGCCGGTGAACTCTCTCTCCTCTCCACCATCTCTTGCTGGATCAAGACGGTGGAGATCGTCACTAAGCTGCACGTGTGCTGAACGCGGAGGTGCCGTCCGTTCGGTACTAGATCGGAAGGATCGTGATCAAGGCCATGGGACGTTCGTGATCGGATCGCGGGACGGATCGTGACGAGATTGCGGGACGTTTCGTGATTAGATCACGGGACACTCAGCGATTTGGATCGCGAAGAAGTTCGACTACACCAACCGCGTTTCTTAACGCTTCCCGCTTAGCGATCTACAAGGGTATGTAGATCCACTCTCCCTCTCGTAGATGCTCATCACCATGGATAGGTTTGCGTGTGCGTAGGAAATTTTTTGTTTCCCATGCGACGTTCCCCAACAGTGGCATCATGAGCTAGGTTGATGGTTCGATGAGATCTCGAGTATAACACAAAAGATTTGTGGGCGTTGATGCTTAGATTGCTTCCTCCCTTGGTCGGATTTTCTTTCAGCGGGATTGTGAGATGAAGCGGCCCGGACCAACATTACTCGTACGCTTACGAGAGACCGGTTCCCTCGATGCAACTTGTTGCTTAGATGGCTTGCGGGTGACAGTTTCTCTTACTTTAGTTGGATCGGATCCGACAAAGGCGGTCCATGAGAAGGTTGAAAAGCAAACTACGTATCACCGTTGTGGCTTTGCGTAGGTGAGAATCGTTCTTGCTAGATACCCGTAGCAGCCACGTAAAACTTGCAAAAACAACTAGAGGACGTCTAACTTGTTTTTGCAGGGTATGTTGTGATATGATATGGCCAATTACATGATGAGATATATGTGATGTATGAGATGATCATGTGATGTATAGAATTTCACGACTTCCATGTCGATGAGTACGGCAACCGGCAGGTGCCATAGGGTTGTCTTTAATTATTGTCTGACCTGCGTGTCAATCATTAAGCGCTATGTAATGCTTTACTTTATCGCTACGGTAGCAATAGTAGTAGAAGCTTGCAGGGCGTGACAACCCCGATGGCGACACGTTGATGGAGATCAAGATGATGGAGATCATGGTGTCGTGCCGGTGATGATGGAGATCATGCCGATGTTTTGAAGATGGAGATCTTAAACACAACTTCATGGCCATATCATGTCACTTATAAATTGCATGAGATGTTAATCCTTTTATGCACCTTGTTTTGCTTAGTACGACGGTAGCATTATAAGGTGATCCCTCACTTAAATTTCAAGAAAAATTGTGTTCTCCCCGAGTGTGCACCGTTGCGAAAGTTCGTCGTGTCGAGACACCACGTGATGATCGGGTGTGATAGATTCTACGTTCACATACAACGGGTGCAAGCCAGATTTGCACGCGCAGAACACTCGGGTTAAACTTGACGAGCCTAGCATGTACAGACATGGCCTCGAAACACAAGAGACCTAAAGGTCGAACATGAGTCATATAGTAGATATGATCAACATAATGATTTTCACCATTGAAGCTACCTTAACTCACGTGATGATCGGACTTGAGTTGGTGAATTTGGATCATGTGACACTCAGATGACCTGAGGGATGTCAATTTGAGTCGGAGCTTTAGTAATTTGATTAACTAAACTAATTATCTTGAACAATAGTCTAAGTAACCTTTGCATATTTATGTTGTAGATCAATGGCTCGCACAGTACCACCCCTGAATTTTAATGCGTTCCTAGAGAAAGCTAAATTGAAAGATGATGGAAGTAACTTTGTTGACTGGGCCCGTAATCTGAGGATTATCCTCACGGCTTCCTAGAAGTCAGATGTCCTTGATGCACCGCTTGGTGACCAGCCAGAAGACATGACCTCCGAAGACGTTAAGAACGCTTGGGAGGCTCGTGCTGGAGACTACTCAATAGTTCAGTGTGCAATATTGTATGGCTTAGAACCGGGACTTCAAAGACGTTTTGAACGTCATGGAGCATATGAGATGTTCCAAGAGTTGAAGTTTATCTTTCAGAAGAATGCCCAGATCGAGAGGTATGAGACCTCCGATAAATTCTATGCTTGCAAGATGGAGGAGAACGGGTCTATTAGTGAGCACATACTCAGAATGTCTGGGTACTCAAACCGTCTAGCGGAGTTGGGAATTACCCTTCCAACGGAGGCGATCACTGATAGAGTTCTTCAATCGCTGCCACCTAGTTACAAGAGCTTTGTGATGAACTATAACATGCACGGGATGAACAAGTCAGTCGCCGAGCTGTTTGCGATGCTGAAAGTCGCTGAGTCTGAAAACCAGAAAGAACATCAAGTGTTGATGGTCAATAAAACAACTAGTTTCAAGAAAAACGGCAAAGGCAAAGGCAAGAAGGGTAAAACCAAGAAGGATGGCAAAGCAGTTGCTACTCCTACAAAGAAGCCTAAGAATGGACCTAAGCCAGAAACTGAGTGCTTTCATTGCAAAGGAACTGGTCACTGGAAGCGGAACTGCCCCAAGTACCTGGCTGGCAAGAAGGCGGCCAACGACAAACAAGGTATATATGATATACATGTTATTGATGTGTACCTTACTAGTTCTTGTAGTAGTGCCTGGGTATTTGATACCGGTTCGGTTGCTCACACTTGCAACTCAAAGCAGGAACTACGGAATAAACGAAGACTGGCAAAGGACGAAGTGACGATGCGCGTGGGAAATGGTTCCAAGGTTGATGTGATCGCCGTCGGCACGCTCTCTCTTCGATTACCATCGGGATTAGTGATGAACCTGAATAATTGTTATTTAGTGCATGCGTTAAGCATAAACATTATATCTGGATCTTGTTTATTGCGAGACGGTTACTTATTTAAATCAGAGAATAAAGGTTGTTCTATTTATATGAGTAATATCTTTTATGGTCATGCACCCAATGTTAGGGGTTTATTCATATTGAATCGTGACAGTGATGAGACACATGTTCATAACATTGATGCCAAAATATGTAGAGTTGATAATGATAGTACCACTTTCTTGTGGCACTACGGTTTTGGTCATATTGGTGTAAAACGCATGAGGAAGCTCCATGCTGATGGACTTTTGGAGTCACTTGATTTTGAATCACTTGACACATGTGAACCATGCCTCATGGGCAAGATGACTAAAACACCATTCTCTGGAACAATGGAACGGGCAAGTGACTTGATGGAAATCATACATACAGATGTGTGCGGTCCAATGAATGTCGAAGCGCGCGGTGGTTATCGTTACTTTCTCACCTTCACTGATGACTTGAGTAGATATGGATATATTTACTTGATGAAACACAAGTCTGAAATGTTTGAAAAGTTCAAGCAATTTTAGAGTGAAGTTGAGAATCATCGTAACAAGAAGATTAAATTTCTACGATCTGATCGAGGAGGTGAATATCTGAGTTATGAGTTTGGCAGTCACTTAAGACAATGTGGAATTGTTTCATAGTTGACACCGCCCGGAACACCACAGCTTAATGGTGTGTCTGAATGTCGTAATCAGACCTTATTAGATATGGTGCGTTCTATGATGTCTCTTGCCGATTTGCCACTATCGTTTTGGGGTTATGCATTAGAGACAGCTGCATTCACTTTAAATAGGGCACCATCGAAATCCGTTGAGACGACGCCATATGAACTGTGGTTTGGCAAAAAGCGGAAGCTGTCGTTTCTTAAAGTTTGGGGATGTGATGCTTATGTCAAAAAGCTTTAGCCTGAAAAGCTAGAACCCAAAGCGGAGAAATGCGTCTTCATAGGATACCCGAAAGAGACAGTCGGGTATACCTTCTATCTCAGATCCGAGGGCAAAGTGTTTGTCGCTAAGAACGGACCATTTCTTGAGAAAGAGTTTCTCTCGAAAGAATTGAGTGGGAGGAAAATAGAGCTTGATGAGGTTGTTGAACCTTTGCTTCTACCAGAAAGTAGCGCGGCGTAGAAAGATGTTTCTGTGGAGCCTACGACGATTGAAGAAGAAGTTAATGATGATGATCATGAAGCTTCGGATCAAGTTACTAATGAACCTCGTAGGTCGACAAGAACACGTGCTACTCCTGAGTGGTATGGCAATCCTGTCTTAGAGGTCATGTTATTGGACAACAATGAACCTACGAGCTATGAAGGAGCGGTGATGGGCCCGGATTTCGAGAAATGGTTAGAGGCCATGAAATCCGAGATGGGATCCATGTATGAAAACAAAGTATGGACTTTGGAAGTACTACCTGAAGGGCGAAAGGCCATTCAGAAAAAATGGATTTTTAAGAAGAAGATGGACGCAGACGGTAATGTCACCATCTATAAAGCTCGACTTGTGGCAAAGGGTTTTTCACAAGTTCAAGGAGTTGACTACGATGAGACTTTCTCACCCGTAGCGATGCTTAAGTCTGTCAGAATCATGTTGGCAATAGCTCTTTATTTTGACTATGAAATTTGGCAGATGGATGTCAAAACGGCGTTCCTCAACGGTTTCCATGAGGAAGAGTTGTATATGATGCAACTCGAAGGTTTTGTCGATCCAGAGAATGCTGACAAAGTTTGCAAACTCCAGCAATCCATTTATGGACTGGTGCAAGCATCTCGGAGTTGGAATAAGCGTTTTGATGAGGTGATCAAAGCGTTTGGGTTTATACAAGTTTATGGAGAAGCTTGTATTTACAAGAAAGTGAATGGGAGCTCTGTAGCGTTTCTAGTGTTATATGTGGATGACATATTGCTGATTGGAAACGATATAGAAATGCTGGAAAGCGTGAAGGAATATTTGAATAAGAGTTTTTCAGTGAAGGACCTAGGAGAAGCTGTTTTCATATTAGGCATTTAGGTCTATAGAGATAGGTCGAGACGCTTAATAGCACTTTCACAGAGCACATACCTTGATAAAGTTTTGAAGAAGTTCAAAATGGAGCAGTCCAAGAAGGGGTTCTTGCCTGTGTTACAAGGTGTGAAGTTGAGTAAGACTCAATGCCCAGTGACTGCAGAAGATAAAGAAAAGATGAGCATCATCCCCTATGCTTCAGCCATAGGCTCTATCATGTATGCAATGCTGTGCACAAGACCCGATGTCAGCCTTGCCATAAGTATGGCCGGAAGGTTTCAATGTGATCCTGGAATGGAGCACTGGCAAGCGGTCAAGAATATCCTTAAGTACCTTAACAGGACTAAGGACATGTTTCTCGTTTATGAAGGTGATGAAGAGCTCGTCGTAAAGGGTTACGTCGATGCAAGCTTTGACACTGATTCGGACGATTCTCAATCGATAACCGGATACGTATTTATTCTTAACGGGGGAGCGGTAAGCTGGTGCAGTTCCAAGCAAAGCGTGGTAGCTGATTCTACGTGCGAAGCAGAGTACATCGCAGCCTCGGAGGCAGCGAAGGAAGGTGTCTGGATGAAGCAGTTCATGAAAGATCTTGGAGTAGTGCCAAGTGCACTGAATCCAAGAGAACGGCGTTTTAGTCATCTTGCCCGTCAGGCATGGTTCACATGTGTCAAGTGATTCAAAATCAAGTGACTCCAAAAGTCCATCAGCATGGAGCTTCCTCATGCGTTTTACACCAATATGACCTAAACGGCAGTGCCACAAGGAAGTGGTACTATCATTAACAACTCTACATCTTTTGGCATCAATGTTATGAACATGTGTGTCATCACTATCAAGATTCAATATGAATAAACCCCTAATATTGGGTGCATGACCATAAAAGATATTACTCATATAAATAGATCAACCTTTATTCTATGACTTAAATGAGTAACCGTCTCGCAATAACCAAAATCCAGATATAATTTTCATGCTTAACGCAGGCACTAAATAACAATTATTCAGGTTCATCACTAATCCCAATGGTAATAGAAGAGAGAGCGTGCCGACGGCGATCACATCAACCTTGGAACCATTTCCCACGCGCATCGTCACTTCATCCTTTGCCAGCCTTCGTTTATTCCGTAGTTCCTGTTTTAAGTTGCAAATGTGAGCAACCGAACCGGTATCAAATACTCAGGCACTACTACGAGAACTAGTAAGGTACACATCAATAACATGTATATCATATATGCCTTGTTTGTCGTTGGCCGCTTTCTTGTCTGCCAGGTACTTGGGGCAATTCCGCTTCCAGTGACCAGTTCCTTTGCAATGAAAGCACTCAGTTTCTGGCTTAGGTCCATGCTTAGGCTTCTTTTTAGGAGTAGCAACTGCTTTGCCATCCTTCTTAGTTTTACCCTTCTTGCCTTTGCCCTTGCCATTTTTCTTGAAACTAGTGGTTTTATTGACCATCAACACTTGATGTTCTTTCTTGATTTCAGACTCAGCGACTTTCAGCATTGCAAACAGCTCGGCGACTGACTTGTTCATCCCGTGCATGTTATAGTTCATCACAAAGCTCTTGTAACTAGGTGGCAGCGATTGAAGAACTCTACTAGTGATCGCCTCCGGCGGAAGGGTAATTCCCAACTCTGCTAGACGGTTTGAATACCCAGACATTCTGAGTATGTGCTCACTAATAGATCCGTTCTCCTCCATCTTGCAAGCATAGAATTTATCGGAGGTCTCATACCTCTCGATCCGGGCATTCTTCTGAAAGATAAACTTCAACTCCTGGAACATCTCCTATGCTCCATGATGTTCAAAACGTCTTTGAAGTCCCGGTTCTAAGCCATACAATATTGCACACTGAACTATTGTAGTCTCCAGCACGAGCCTCCCAAACGTTCTTAACGTCTTCGGAGGTCATGTCTTCTGGTTGGTCACCAAGCGGTGCATCAAGGATATATTGTTTCTGGGAAGCCATGAGGATAATCCTCAGATTACGGGCCCAATCAACAAAGTTACTTCCATCATCTTTCAACTTAGCTTTCTCTAGGAACGCATTAAAATACAGGGGTGCTACTGCACGAGCCATTGATCTACAACATAAATATGCAAAGGTTACTTAGACTATTGTTCAAGATAATGAGTTTAGTTAATCAAATTACTAAATCTCCCACTCAAATTGACATCCCTTAGGTCATCTGAGTGTCACATGATCCAAATTCACCAACTCAAGTCCAATCATCACGTGAGTTAAGTTGGCTTCATTGGTGAACATCATTATGTTGATCATATCTACTATATGATTCATGCTCGACCTTTCGGTCTCTTGTGTTCCGAGGCCATGTCTGTACATGCTAGGCTCGTCAAGTTTAACCCGAGTGTTCTGCGCGTGCAAATCTGGCTTGCACCCGTTGTATGTGAACGTAGAGTCTATCACACCCGATCATCACGTGGTGTCTCAACACGACGAACTTTTTCAACGGTGCACACTCGGGGAGAACACAATTTTATCTTGAAATTTAATTGAGGGATCACCTTATAATGCTACCGTCGTACTAAGCAAAACAAGGTGCATAAAAGGATTAAGATCACATGCAATTCATAAGTGACATGATATGGCCATGAACTTGTGCTTTAGATCTCCATCTTGAAAGCACTGGCATGATCTTCATCGTCAGCGGCAAGACACCATGATCTCCATCATCTTGATCTCCATCAACATGTCGCCATCGAGGTTGTCACGCCCTGCATGTTTCTACTACTATTGCTACCGTTTAGCGATAAAGTAAAGCATTACATAGCGCTTAATGATTGACACGCAGGTCATACAATAATTAAAGACAACCCTATGGCTCCTGCCGGTTGCCGTACTCATCGACATGCAAGTCGTGAAGTTCTATACATCACATGATCATCTCATACATCACATATATCACATCATGTAATTGGCCATATCACATCACAACATACCCTGCAAAACCAAGTTAGACGTCCTCTAATTGTTGTTGCATGTTTTAGGTGGCTGCTACGGGTATCTAGCAAGAGCGATTCTCACCTACGCATAAACCACAACGGTGATACATAGATTGCTTTTCAACCTTCTCAAGGACCGCCTTTGTCGGATCCGATTCAACTAAAGTGAGACAAACTATCGCCCGCAAGCCATCTAAGCAACAAGTTGCGTCGAGGGAACCGGTCTCTCATAAGCGTACGAGTAATGTTGGTCTGAGCCGTTTTATCTCACAATCCCGCTGAACCAAAATCCGACCAAGGGAGGAAGCAATCTAAGCATCAACGCCCACAAACCTTTTGTGTTCTACTCGATATCTCATCGAACCATCAACCTAGCTCTGATACCACTGTTAGGGAACGTCGCATGAGAAACAAAAAATTTCCAATGCACACGCAAACCTATCCATGGTGATGAGCATCTATGAGAGCGAGAGTGGATCTACGTACCCTTGTAGATCGCTAAGCGGGAAGCATTAAGAAACGCGGTTGGTGTAGTCGAACTTCTTCGCGATTCAAATCGCCGAGCGTCCCGCGATCCAATCACGAACCGTCCCACGAACTAATCACGAACCGTCCCACGATCTCGTCACGATCTGTCCCGCGATCCAATCATGAATGTATTGTGGCCTTGATCACGATCCTTCCGATCTAGTACCGAACGGACGACACCTCCGCGTTCAGCACACGTGCAGCTTGATGATGATCTCCACCGTCTTGATCCACCAAGAGGAGGTGGAGAGGAGAGAGAGTTCACCGGCAGCGTGACGGCGCTCCGGTGATTGTGGTGGAGCAATTCCGGCAGGGCTTCGCCTAAGCACTGCGGAACTACGATCTAGAGGAGAAACTATGCACCGGTGGAAAGGGTAGCACGTGGCCGGAAATTCTGTCTACAACAGCCCCAATCCACTAGTATATAAAGGAGGAGAGGAGGGGAAGGGCTGGTGCGCCAAGGGGGAGGAATCCTACTCCTCCTCCAATCCTAGTTGGAGTAGGATTGCTCCCTATTGGCCCTTTTTTCACTTTTTCCTTTAGCCCTTTTATTTCCTGCGCCATGGGCCTTCTTGTGGTTGTTTATCCAAACCACTAAGGGATGGTTATTACTCTCCACAGCCCATGGACCCTCTGGGCTCGAAATACCCCTCCCGGAGGTCTCCCGGTAAATTACCGATAAGCCCGGAACTTTTCCGGCGACCAAACTGGGACTTCCTATATATGAATCTTTACCTCCGGACCATTCCGTAGCTCCTCGTGACATCCGGGATCTCATCCGGGACTCCGAACAACCTTCGGTCACCACCATACATAACTCTACTCTACCAAAACGTCACCAAACCTTAAGTGTGCAGACCCTGCGGGTTCGAGAACTATGTAGACATGACCGAGACACCTCTACGGTCAATAACCAATGGTGGGAACTGGACGTACACATTGGTTCCTACATATTCTACGAAGATCCTTATCGGTCAAACCTCTATGTCAAGGATTCAGTTAATCCCGTATAACGTTCCCTTTGTTCTTCGTTATGTTACTTGCCCGAGATTCGATCGTCGGTATCTCTATACCTAGTTCAACCTCGTTACCGGCAAGTCTCTTTACTCGTTCCGTAATACAAGATCCCGCAACTAACAATTAGTCACATTGCTTGCAAGGCTCTTTGTGATGTTGTATTACCGAGTGGGCCCCGAGATACCTCTCCGTAACACGGAGTAACAAATCCCAGTCTCGATCCATGCCAACTCAACAAACACCATCGGAGATACCTGTAGAGCACCTTTATAGTCACCCAGTTATGTTGCGACGTTTGATACACACAAGGCACTCCTCCGATATCCGTGAGTTGCATGATCTCATGGTCAAAGGAACATATACATTAACATGCAGAAAACAGTAGCAATAAACTGACACGATCATACGCTACGTTTGTAGTTTGGGTCTTGTCCATCACATCATTCTCCTAATGATGTGATCCCGTTATCAAACGACATCTCATGTCCATGGCTAGGAAACCTTCACCATCCTTTGATCAACGAGCTAGTTCACTAGAGGCATACTAGGGACATTGTGTTGTCTATTTACCCACACATGCAATGTGTTTCCAAGCACTACAATTATAGCATGGATAATAAACGATTATCATGAACAAGGAAATATAATAATAAACACTTTATATATTGTCTCTAGGGCATATTTCCAACAATTTCAAGTACCTCCACGTCTTCAAACGGATCGAGAGGTGCGACAAGTGGGCGGAGGTCCGGTGCGCCAACGCCAACGACAAGGAGACCTACAAGCCAGACACACCGACGCCGTGTGCGAGCGACGGGCGCTCCGATGGCAATAAGAGCGCCAAGAAGGGGAAACTCGCCAACTCGGCAACTGCGCGGGTGCAGGAGTCCATCGAACGTTGCCTCGCCGATGCACAGGCCCGGGCCACCCTACGTGAATAGAAGACCGAGGCGCGGTGGTTGGCGTTGATGTCGAACAGCGCCATAAAGCTCAACCTACTCAGGACCAATGTCGTCGTGAAGAATAGGAACACCGACCTAGCTTTCCTAATGGGCGGGGTAGACATGCTCCACAGCAATGACGAGCAACTCAAGGCATGGTACTTGGCCGAGCGCGACCTCATCCTCAACCAGCTGCCATCGACAGCGCCGCCAACCACCACGCCCATGCTGACCTCGCCGCCAAGCCCGAGCGATGATGCATCCTGAACCAGCTGCCATCGACAGCGAGCCACGCACCGGTACTAAAGGTCTGTCCGGTATAAAAGGAGGACTTCATCTTCCCGGGCCGAGCAACGCATCAGGAGAACTCAACTTGCACCGACAGGCTGTCAAAATCACCATTTCCGTCGCCCTCGCCGCCGTCGCCCTTGCCGCCGTCGCTCTCGCCGTCGTCACCCTCGCCGCCGTCACACAAGCATCGCGCCATTGCCGTCGCCCTCACCACCTCCACCGTCGCACCACCACCGCCGTCGCCCTCGCCGCCGTTGGTCACGCCGCCGTCGCCCTCACCACCGCCGCCCTCGCCCTCGCCACCATCGCCCTCGCCGCGGTCGCCCTCTCCTACTCGGACGCCGCCCCTTGCCGCCATCGCCCACACCACCGCCGCCGTCGCCCTCGCCGCAGTCGCCCTCGCCCACCGGACGCCGCCCCTCGTCGCCGGTCCTGTCGCCGCCAGCTCGCTCACTCCGGTCGCCGCTCCGTGATCTCGTTACCGCCGCCCCGAGCCCATCGCCGACGCCACCTCCGGGTCAGGAGGCTAGGTGAGATCTCGCGGCACCCAACAGGCCGCGCCTCCCAGGCTCGTGGCTTCCTCGGGACTCCTCTCCGGTATCTCTTTCTTTTGGTATTTTTGATATTTTCCATAAAAAATCACGACGGAAGTTTTATTCCGTTTGGACTCCGTTTGATATTCCTATATGAAAAAGGTCAAAAACACGGAAAAAACAGGAACTGGCACCAGGCACTGGATCAATATGTTAGTCCCAAAAATAGTATAAAAAGTTGCCAAAAGTATATGAAAGTTGTAGAATATGGGCATGAAACAATCAAAAATTATAGATACGACGGAGATGTATCACGGACCTTCTGGATGAATCACATGATGATGATGGCTCACAATATCTGAACGATTACGGTGATGGATGTGAGGCCGAGGAAGAACAACTTATGTTCCAAAATTCGGAACAACTAACAATGTCTGGCGAGGTATATACACATATTAGCCTCTGGTGATCATTACATGTGTATTAATTTATTTGTATATATATATATAAATATATATTAACAAATCTTTTTTCTTTCAATTATCAGCCCTCCGGATCGAGCCAATCTAGTAGAAAGGTACGAGGCGGTGCCAAAATATTGGACGGCAACGTAAATCTCAATCTTGATGCTTTCAAACATGATGGCACACCGACTCACCCTGAAGCCAATGCCAAGACATTTGTGCGTCAATGCAGAGTTGTTGTTAGGGATGGAGTGCCGATCACAATGCAAGAATGGATTCAACCAAACAACCCAAAAGCAGGAGTGAATTATGTCGATACAAGAATTCAAGATGCCCTTTGGCGAGATCGCATGGAGCATTTCATCCTACCAGATTCTCTCTCGGAGCGCCAAAGGGACAAAGTCAAGGAGTTTGCTCTCCATCAGATGGCCGACGCGTTCCAGACTTGGAAGAAAAGATTATGGACCGAGTACAATGCTAGAGGCCAGAAGGAGCCCGAATTCAGAGGAATATACGAGAAGCTAAGGAATCACTGGGACGCATTTATCGAGTACAAGACATCAGAAGCTGCTATGGAGAAGTCGACAAAGAATAAGATAAATGCGGAGAAAAAAGTATCACCATAAACTAGGGATAGGTGGATACAAGTCATCCATTCCTAAGTGGTATGCATTAGAGAATAATATGCATGCTCAAAGGATCACTCCAGTAACCTTCAACTGGCCCCGGAGGTGCAGGAATTGTTTTTTTGCGCATGGGGGAAAGTTGGACCCAGCAACAGGGAAGATTATTGCACTGGCCAGTTTGAAGCATGCATCAGATGATTTGATTGAAGCAATAAAAGTTGCCCAAGAAGGACGGTTTCACCTCGATAGAGAGAACGACGAGCTTACACGCGCCCTCGGGAATCCCGAACACGGGGCGTGGGCGTTGTTCCGTGGTACGAGGGGTTTGCGGGATGGAAGGACAGTTATAAAAGCCGTTTGGGAAAAAAGAAGGTGGAAGCAGACCGACTTTCAAAGTTGGAATAGAAGTACGAGAAGCAGCAGCTGCAGATACAGGTACTGGCCCATCAAAGGGAAACTCCGCAGCAGGAGACATCGGAACCCATCCCATCTACACTGCTGAAAAGCAGCATGGGTTCCACGGGGGCACCGCTGGGCCACACCCCCGTGGATGATATCACCGAGAAGACATCTTGTGAGCTAATCCAGAAAATGAAGAACATACCCATGCGGTTCACGACGGGCTATGCTTTACCAAATACACCTGATGTTCTCTAGCATTTCAATCCGGTTCCAGCTGGGTATGCTCGTGTCGCGGTGGACGCAATAGAGCCAGGATATGATGAACTATTGCTTGACATCCCTGGAGGTGAGGGGGAGTCCACACTGGCAGAAGCCGGTCGTGGTCTCATTCTATGGAGTAAGGACTGCATCGTGTTTCCACACTCGGCGCTAAGGCCACCGGCTCCTCCGAGTATCGATGTCCAGCGCGGGGGATCCTAGTCAGAGGCATCGCAGCGCCAGCAGTCCTTCCCACCTCGCCAGCAGTCCTACCCACCTCGTGAGCAGTCCTCCCCACCTCGCCAGCAATCCTCGCCACCTCGAGAGGCGTCCCACTTCGATATGGATCCCAGCGCGAGTCCACCCAACCTCGGGACGGAGCACGACGTGAGTCCATATCGTCGATATCGATCTCCCCCGTGTGAGCCGACTCCACCCCGGCAGCTGTCCTGCCAGCAGGGCTCCCAAAAGAAGAAGGCCATCAGCACTCCTCTTCAGAAGAAAGCAAAGAAGAAACCTGAGCCTCCGGCCAAAAGGAAGCTGCCTTACGACATGACACCAGAGGAAACCAAAATTGAAAGCGATCGCCAAGTGAAAGCCTTTTTTGCGAAGAAGACTGTGCCGCCAAAGGAGGTAATACCCAAGGAAGTCCAAGAGCAATCTGTGGACCACTTTATTGATCGACCCCCGACATATGTCGAGCGTATGCCGACAGATTCAGAAGGCAAGTAAGCAGAGAAGTCGGCCCAGCCCAAGGAAAAAGTTGGGAAGTACGGCATCAACGACAGGTGGTACTACTAGCGGGAAAACAGTTCCCCAGCTCGGAGAACAATCCAAGCAATCGATATCTCCGCTCAAGGTGAGTACCAATCCAAGCAAGCAATCGATCCAAGCAGTCGACGTGCAAGGCAACCCAATCGACCTCGAAGAAGTAGAGGCTGCAGGTCTCACTCTTGGCCAAATCCTTGGCATCGAAGAAATCCGCGGGTATGGTGCAGATGAGTACATAATGCAATATGTCGTCGGAAAACCACTTGTCACACCCGAGCAATACAAGGAACTATCAACTGTGATGCGACGGTTGCATGATTGGTACCTACGTGAAACAAAGCGAGGGGAGACGGCGGTCATGGTCAAAGTAAGGAAAGAGCATTACGTCAATGGATGTGACATATGTCTTGAATTCTCAGAACTTTTCCAGTTATACCATATGGACTCTATCGACAAAACTCTCATCAATTGCTATTGTCTATAAGTGATTTATATCTTTAATAATTACAGTCTCTAGTTAATATGTTCTTTTCTACGCTATTATGCAGATTGAAGATGTGGGAATTAAAACAAGAGGGAATCGATGACATTGGGTTCATCGACCCAAGTACCGTTCATGGTCATGTCATAAAACATTATGCCAAGGACACAGAAAATATCTTGGAAAATTTTCTAGAGGCAGTAATGAATACCAAATCTACTATAATATTTCCTTACAACATAGGATGAGTGTTTACTCTCTTGTATACTATAAATTCTATTTTTGCTTACTAGCTCGCTGTCAAGTGTAGTTGATGAGTTATATGCATGTCTGCTTAATTATATAAACTTCTACGTAAAGAGCAATATATCCTCCTAAATATTATCCTCGCGGATGGACTTGTTTAAGTGTACGACTCACTAGATACATTAGAACAATCATACGTTGACTTGTATTTTATGATAGAACGGTAATTTCAATCTTTATCGACCTCGCTTTCTTTCATTATTTCCTGGTATCAAAAGTATTACAATAACTCTTTCGGTTTTTTTGCCGCGTAGTGTTTGGAAAAGGATGATAGAAAAAACCATCACGGTCGTCAATAGAAACCGAAGCTGAAGTGGAAAAGGATGCAGGTAATTAAGTAGTACTATTAGGTTCGCGCATCTTATTAATTCTAGTTTCAATACCATTATCATGCTTGATTATTAATTATCTTATGGAATTCTATTCTTTTGCAAAGTTTAGAAGCAGCCACAGGGGACAAATTTATGTGGATACTTCCTTTGCGAGAACATTCGCATCCAGACCGAAGGCCTTATACATGGCTGAGGAGCACGTGAGAGACAACTTTAGGTTTGGCGGATGATGTCGAAGCTCTCACCCGAGAAACGCTTTGTAGCACTTCAAGAGGAATTTGCGGCATTTCTTCTTCGACATGTCATTGATGTAAAAGGGGAGCACTATTACTTACCGCCGCCTCAATAATGTTAGCAAATCATTAGTAGAAAATTGAGATTTCATTCGGAGCACTAGCTAGCTAGTCCCGGCCGGGTTTTGGGCCTTAAGTTATAAGTCCAAAATACATATGGATGTGTAATTCCATTTGTATATATACTGTGTATGAGATATTGTATATTGTATTACATATATATATGCATCAACTTGTCTAATTTTTACAATATGTAGTACTGTAAAATAAATTTAAAATGAATGGAAACACAATAAATAGAGAGAGAAAATAAAACCTAATTAAAAGCTAAAAAAACAGAAGACTTAGTACCGGTTGGTATCACCAACCGGTACTAAAGGTCCTCCACCACTAGCCCACGTAAGCAGCCACGTGGTGGGCCTTTAGTATTGGTCCGTGGGCCAACCGGTACTAAAGGTCTGCACCTTTAGTCCCCACCCTTTAGTACCGACTAGGGAACCGATACTAAAGGCCCATCCCGATCGGGGCTACAGATTGACATTCTACTAGTATAATATATTATTAGTAATACGTACCCCTTGGTCAGAACCGACGGTTCGTTTTGCAACATTGAATTCTATATGCATCCAAGATCAAGTTTCAAATTAATACATTATACAAATATATGTTCATGCACGAAAAGTTTCAAATTCGATATACGAATATATGTTTATGCAACGATGGTATACTCCAGTTGTCATACCAGAAAAGCCCCTTTCGGCCGTCTCCCAAAATTATTGTTGTGCATGCACTAAAGAAGCTCATATCAGCTTGGTCACATGGCAGCGCAGTGCCCACCCACAGTCTATCTGGGTCCGTCCATTGTAGCCATGGCCAGCGGAGATGTAGTGCGCGCCCAAATCGCTCAAGGACCGCAATGCCAAGGCCGCCTAAACTCCTTGGCCTGCAGACAGTCTGTTGGATTTTTTGTTAAGAGGTCTTTGGTTTAAAACCCATCCAAAAATCTGAAATTCTCATGGCTCATGTGTGTAGGCTGTTGGTGTGGTGTGGGTGAGCATGCTAGTGGAGGGAGAGCAACACCTCTTTATAAGGTGAACTCTTCTAGTACTTATAAGAGAGTGAGAAGAGAAGAGGCCATCGCGCACTCCTCCTTGCTCGCCTCGTCGCGCCACGCCGCGCTGCGGGTTGTGGGATTGAGCCAAGCCGAGCTCATATTTACGCGCTTATTTTTGCCAGTCATGAACAAAATGTCCTTAACCGACTCAAACGTGGGTTTATTCCACGTCTCTCCACCCTACCGCGCATATACATAAGATGTACGTCAAGAAAATCAATCTTTCGTGGCTACCATCCTAATCCTGATAATCACTATATATTACTCCTTTCATTCCATAATATGACCTCATTACACCCGCTTAGCAACCTTATCATATCCGATTTGCTAACCAGATGTAAAAAGGTCTTATATTATTGGATGGAGGGCGCAAGAGCTTAAGTCCATCGAGAGAAGTGCTATGCAGTATTTTTTTTCGAGTGGCTGCTACTTACTACCCCAAATGGGTCAAAACCGCAGCAATGGAAACTCTTTTTTTTGGGGGGGGGGGGGGGTCACTCGTGGATAGTGGTGGAGACAGGGGACCAGCAGGGGAAAATTAGTGATGATTTACTGCTAAATTAAGGGTTTGGCCCTCCCCAATCAATTTTAAGAGCACTTGGCCCCCTTGATAGAATTTTCCTGGCTCCGCGGAGGCTTGTAATTATAGTCTTTTTTTATCGAACAATGACAGATTCTCCAACTACAAGGTGTAGTATAGCTAGCAGCTCCGTGAACTAGCCTGTGCATGCAATTCAATAACATTAGATATAAAAACACGCATGAAATAAAACAAGACACGTGTGTTGTCTATTTTATGTTTTCGACGAGCTTTTGGTCTTATCTGCCTTGTTGATAGAAAAGTCAAGACGAAACGAATAGTCACTGTACATGAGGGGAATTTTAGAGTTATCGATACATGCTGAAGTATATTGTCCACCTTGTGCAAAAAATTCAAAGTTTGTTGACGGTTTAGGTAATGAAAACTCAGTACAGTATGAATTGAAGGTAAAACACAACATCAATAAAATGATTTTAGCGGTATTGGGTTCTATCTGTCTTATGACTTGAGGGATCCTAGACATCGAAATATATTGTTTACCTTTACACCGGTTCCTTCTTAGTGAACCTGTTAGATGGCTCTAACTATATGCCAAACATGTCCTGACACGTTTTAGTTGTGATGGCATGTTCGTAGACACAAAACAAAGCTATTCCTGGAAAAAGTTATCATGCGCCGCCGAACTAGTAATACGTAGTAAGTGTGTCTAGTACAGTAGTGGTAACATTCAGTTGTTTGGATCATTTATAGTAAAGTTCAATCAAATATTATAATACGGAAAATACCCTAGATATGTTTGTGAATTACATCCTCGGTTTTCAAATATATATATTTCTAGAGATTTCACAACAAACTACATGCAGATGTATATAAACATACTTTAAAGTGTACGTCCATACATTTTACTCTGCATGTAGTTCATGGTAAAATCTCTAAAAAAATTATATTTAGAAACGAATGGAGTAGATACCAAATAGTTGGAACTCACATCGCTTCCACTTTCTACACCTAACAATCAAGATTATGCTAACAATGGCGAAACCGGTACTCCGTATGTTAATATGATATGATGTTAGAATGTATCTTACCGGACGCATGGAGAGCCGCAGCATGCAGTGCGTTCTGTCCATCTGGCCCAGAGTAGGACAGGTTGCCATCACTTCTGCTGAGCAACATCCATGCGATGTGCGTGTATCCCAAGGAAACAGCTAGGTATAGCGGTGAGGTGCCCTGACCAGCTGGAGGGTACTGGGCGAGCTCAGGATCCACCCGCATCTGCAACTCGGCCATGTACATGTTTTCCTGCCATATCGCCTCGTGCAAGGCCGTCTCGCTACGGCCGTTGAGCTTCCTCAGCACTTGTGCCACTCTTTCAAGGCCGTACTGATCGCCGATCAGACAAATGAAATGAAAAAGCATTTTGGAATTTCTAGACCTGGCAGCGTAGTGCAGCGGAGTGTCGTTGCCCGCTTGCTGTGTAGATGGCTGGCACAATTGTTCCTGAGTCTTCTCGTAGATCATCTTGACGCAGGTGAGACACGAGTTCCCCTCCAAGGCGATGTGGTCGACAAGCACCGACACGGTCACCCGGTAAGCCGATTCAATAGGCGTCCCAGTCTCGCTAATATCCTCGAGCTTGCTGCAGTGCCCACATCGGACGGGCTTCAGTATCTCACGGTGCATGGCCTTGCGCATCTTCCATGGCCAAATAAGCCGCATCCAGAATGGTCTCTTCTCAGGCAACTCAACCATACGATCTCTCGTACGACCACTCGTGCTTCCATCATCCGGCGCAGCAGCAGGCGCAGCCGGTGGCCGTTGAACGTGCTCTGCCTCATCCGTCTCCTCTATCTCTGGCCGTTGAACAATCGCTTTGTTGCAAAAAATAAACTTTAGACCCATTAAATCCGGGGGAAAAAACAATCGAGAAATAATCGTTTTGTTATAGAATTTTTTTCTTCGTTTTTTTGCAACATAGGTACTGTTGCGGAAGAATTTTTTACAACAAAGGTCATGTTTCAGAAACTCACTTGCAAATTCTGCTGGAGACGAACCCTTCCATTTCTTCACCGGCAGGCCGGCGGCGGAGGGCGGCGGGGCCGCGAGCGGGCTGGGATGCGGCGACGCTCCGGCGGCGCGGGGCGACGGGCGGCTGGCCCCTGGCCGCGGCAGGCGAGGCGATCTGGCCAGCACGTGAGGTGGTGTTGGGCCAAGGCGGGCGATGTGGCCCATTCAGCTAGAGGCGCGATGCGGGAGGAGCTCCTCCTCCTACTGGCTCGTGCAGGAGGCCATGGCGGCTGCGGGAGCTCGCCGGCGGGGCCGGGAGGAGGCCGGACGGCGGCGCGGGACGAGACCGTGCGGCGGCTGCCGGATCCCGCCGGATCTGGGCGTTGACGGGGCCTCAGGGCGACGACGAGGTGGAGCAGATCGGGATGGCCATGGTAACGGCTGCAGTTCCAGCGAGGTCGTCGGGGCCGAGGCGGAGGCGCGATGTGGACAAGTGAGGAGCCCCAGCTTCAGGACCGTTTTCCTGAATCAACGATCCAGTTTCAGAAAACGGTTCGCGACTAGGTTGTTGCTCGGTTGGGCACAGGCAAGGCCTTAGCCATTCAGATCGAGGCAAGATCAACGGACGAGCGGGCGGCAGATAGATCGGGGGATCAGCCAGTGGGAGGTAAGAGTTTTCCTTGTTTTATCCTTGTTTTGTCTCCGACGACTTATTCGCATCAAGGGTGGTTAGATTCCAGCTCCTACTGTATTTGTTTAATTCTCTGTCATCAGCGACCTCGATTGATCGACTATCACGACCGTGACAGGAGCTACAAACTCAAAAAGTCGTATATGGCTCTGCATCACAACGATGAAGGAGACAGGGGCTATGCCATTTATAGAAGAAGAAAAAACAACTCAAAAGTCGTACCTTGGCTGGACTGCATAATAATGTAGCGAGGGTCTTCCTCCTTTTCAAAAAATAATAATAATTTTGGGGCTACATTTTCTGCTCGGAGATAGATGCAAGTCTCGTGAACCAAAGCCAAACTACAATTTACAGAGAAACCCATCGATCACATCCTCGCGCATGTGCACCATGCAAATACTCCCTCTGTCCCGAATTATTTGTCACGGAAATAAACAGAGAGTACCAGGTAAGCCAAAGTGATGTGCCACATCTGCAGTAGCAACTGATCTGTCTCCTGAAACTGCTCTTGCTTCCACTAGAACAAATTACCAATTAACTGATCCAATTGATCATGAGTATGATTGATAGATTTTCCGCGTGATCTGCTATTATTGGAGACATTCCTACAAGTTGGCAAAGCAATGCATAAGTACCGTAATCATGGACCAAGATTAGACAAACGATTAAAATATGAACATGGCATAAAAATATTGTCTCGTGTGTTGCAACGAAGGATCATGAACATTACTCTGAGCACGTCACACGCTTGGTGCTTAGAGTATGGTTGGTTTTGAATGCGACGGCAATAACTCCCACGATTCATTGAATCTGATCTGAACAAGTCTAACAACATTGGCGTCCGCACTAAACAAAACCAAATTTGTCAACGGCATAGCTTTAGCATGAACGACTCCGTTCAAAGCGTTTACCATGGCAGGAAAATATATATGAAATATATGTTTATATTATATTGATGAATTAAAGCTAGTTATGTATCGCCCTGTTACATGATTGATTGATGTCATCTAAATTATTATTGTTACAAAATTGTTGTTATCACAACTGTTACTATCACAACTGTTACAAAATTGTTGTTATCACTATTACTGTTACTTTTGCTACTACTATTTACCGTGCTACTAAAACGTGCGGTTGAATTGACAACTCAACTGTCATGGTTAATAAAAATTATTTGCCTCCTCTTGTGTGGAATCAATAAATTAGGATGAAATACTATCTGCGAAGACTGTCGCGATCCCCTATACTTGTGGGTTATCAAGCGTCTCGCGTCCCCTTGCCCCAGCGAACACCTCGATTCTGCTAGTAAGTGAGATTCCTCCTTTTTTTAGTTCATGGACATATTTGTTATCTATCCATCTATAATTTAGAGTAAATTAGGTGTACACTAGATGACTGTGGACGGCAAACCTCTTTGTCGTCAACCGGCAGACGGCCACAGTTTCGGCATTGTGAACTCCGATAAAGGAGTTCTTTGTCGTCTGCCTATGCTCACCGGACGGCAAAGATTTTTTGTCGTCAGGGGGCAGACGGCAAAGAGGCTCGACGGTGTAGCACTGACGTTAGCCCCGTTAGGTGGCTAACGACACCCTTTGTCATCTGCCCCGCACCCCTTTGCTGTCCGCCCCCTTTGCCGTCTGCCCCCTCCCCCTTGCCGTCGGCCCCCTTTGCCGTCTGCCCCTAACCCCTTTGCCGTCTGCCCCCGGACGGCAAAGGAGACAAATGGACACAGGCCTGGTGTTCCCAGGTTGCACATGCGGCTGTCATGTGTCACCTTTGCCATCGGTGGCAAACGGCAAAGCCACCTTTGCCATCGGTTGCAGATGGCAAAGTAACCATATTGCCTCTTTTGTATTTATTTTTGATATATCCAAGCATTTTCACAATGAAAATGTATGATATACATATATATTTCACAAAACCCATATCCATGCCATATGAATATGATCATCCAACAAACACATCAAATCAAAAGTGCAAGTTTCACCATATTAAAATAGTTTCATCCATACATACATAGTTTCATCCATATTACAATAGTTTCATCCATAGGTAGAAAGTTTCACATAAGTTCATCGATACAAAATGAAAACAGAAAGTAAACACTAGCACTCCATCAAAGCAAGCTGCAGTGAAGTGAATCAAATCTGCAAAATTGGAAATGAGAAAGTTAGAAGAAGAATACTAGAAGAAGTAGAAGAAGAAGAAGAAGAAGAAGATGATGATGATGATGATGATGATGATAAAGCGTTTTTCTTCTCTTTCTCTTTCTCCTCTTGTTTTTCTTCTTATTGCTTTTTTATGTCATTTTAGAGCTAACCTAGGTAACTATGTCATTTTTCACCTAACTAAGCTTATTATGTCATTTTACAAGATAATAAGCTAAATATATGTCATTATGAGGTTACCAATGCTATTATGCCATTTTTGAGTTAACTAAGCTTATTATGTCATTGTAGAGGAAACGAAACTAAGTATAGGTCATTTTAGAGCTATCCTAGGTAAAATAGGTCATTTCGGAGCTAATCAGCTAGTAAGCTTACAATGTCATTTTGGAGAAAACAATGCTAAGTATAGGTCATTTTAGATCTAACTGAGGTAAAATATGTCATTTTAGAGGTAAGTAAGCTTACTATGTCGTTTTAAAGGAAACAAAGCTAACATAGGTAAAATGCAACATTTATGAGCTAATTAAGGTTATTATGTCGTTTGTTGAGCTTGACTTTATGTGTTTCGAAGTTTTCCTTATAAAAACTCTCATGCCTCATGGTGTGTACGCACTCACTCATGCTTATATGGTGGTGTATGTTGGTGGACACTACCTAACACTAATATTTCGACCGTCGGTGATGGTCGTTTCCGCTTCTCCTCTCCCGCAATATACCAAGGTATATATCGAGAGAAGAAGAAGAAGAAATGACTCCCGCGACAATAGTCGGGATTCCTCCATCAAAAAGAGACATGAAAATCACACAAGGAGATACGACAGACCAAAAGTACGTAATTTTGTCTAAGTGCTAGGTTTGTCTTTCTTTGAGAAAATGAGCCAAGTAAGTGGCATATTAGGGCTTACCGTCCTCGTCATCAAGGAGGTGAAGCACCGGGGTTGGTCGGGCCTGGAGAAGGGTCGTGTGATGCGTCTCGAGAGTTATGTTGCATCAAAGATCATTTGCAAAGTCTCGTTAGCATGATGACACTGAAATGTTAAGACTAGTAAATAATGACTATTCAAATGAAACTCACCGTTCCCGTTGTGGTAATGTCTAGCATCGACGGAGAGGTCTGGTCGTTCTTCTCGCACAGAGACTACAAATTTGGTTTTGACAAGTTAATCATATTGGTTATTAATGAAACGAACATGTAGTGCATGATTTGGCTAATATGAAGAAGAAAATTACCACGATGAGCTCGTACATGGCCCGGTTAGACGCATCGTTCCGTGCCCTCTCCTCCTCCAACAACTTAACCGTCCTCTCCTCCAAATCCCTCTTCTCCTCCGCCGCCTGCCAGGCCTATTCCTCCAGAAGCGCCTAGGTTGCCTCTCTCTCTTTCTACAGAGCAGCCTATAACACAATTCCTCGTTAGCATTGTAATCATATTTTTCGCACACACAATGTAATGGAAGAAAGCTATCTGAGTCTGTATGACTAACCTCAATGGCGAGCTCGGCTGGCCATGGTTGAGGCCTTATCTCAGGATAGGAGCTCGTTAGGCACGCCTTGATCTCTCGGAGAGTGTGAAAAGACCGTATAAGTCCATCTGCAATGGCTATCGAGCCATAGGGTCTCCTACCGCCAGCCATCATCACCAGCTCTAGATCAATAGGATGCTGGCTCGGGTTGAAGTCCTCCCCATTCACCTCCTTCGCCACATCTCTCTACCTCACGAGCTTGTGGTGGGAGAAGATATTGGTAAAGTTCTTGGGATGATCGAGGTTAGACCCAGAGAATGTCTTCGCCTTCTTGTACAAGGCAGTATGGGCCCTGGCATAGAGGTCGTACATCCCTGGCACCTCCGTGTTATTGTGATGCGCCTAAAAAAGAGAGAGAGGAACAAAGTATTAGTAAACGGCTCAAGCAAGCATCAAGAATGAATTGCATGAATAATGAAGCAGACCACATACCCAGTTCTCCCCGAACTGATATAGGTCGACGCTGCCTTGATGGTGTTGCACACTAGCCATTTTGGCACGCCGGTCTTGGCGTTGTTGTGGACGGCTTGCCATTGCTCTCAGCACCACTCATCCACCAACGCCTCCCAACAATCCTTCTTATCCGCACACCATCTCAGGGGCACCTAAGTGAGTAAAGGTTAATTTCAGCGCTACGCCTGTGAATCAAATCAAGGAAACTCAGTACAAGGCCTTAAGAAGCATTGCCATTCTTCGACATCCAACGCTATTCCTTTCGAACCATCGGCTGGTGCGAGCATCCCTTTGAATAGGCTGAGGTTGGATCGACCTTTTTTAGGGTCGCCATCATTGTACCGATGCTTCGGATTATGCAAATGACAAGTTTTGGCTTCGTAGTGTGTTGTCACGAAGTTTGCCGCCTCCCCAGTAATGAATCACTCGGCCATCGATGCTTAAATTCAACGTTTATTTTTACATTTTGCTCGAAGCGTCTTATGCATCCTCTCAGTTGCGTAGCACCAACGATTTTGCACAGCCCCCCCCCCCCCCCCCCAAATCTTGCCTCGGTCGGGAGATGCAAAATCAAATGCTGAATTGGATTATAGAAGCCCGGTGGAAAGATCTTTTCTAACTTGCATATCAACTCCGGCACCAAATCTTCCATTTCAGATAGCACGACAGGCGATAGTTCTTTTGCACAAAGAGAACGGAAGAAAGAGCTCAGCTCTGCCAGTACTTGCCATTCATCCTTAGGGATAAAGCCACGCAACATCACCGATATTACCCGCTCAAGACATATGTGACAATCATGACTCTTGAGACCAAATATTTTTGGTTTGTCAAGACTCGCTCCCCTCTTTAGATTCGCTACATATCCATCGGGGAACATCAACTGCATTTTCACTCAGAATATCATTTCCCTCATAGCTGGCCTTCCAAGATTGAACCATGCCTTTGGCTTTGTCCAGTTCTGCTTTCCATTCGGTTGTTGCATGTTTTGTAACGGTCTATCACATAGAGCCTCCTGATCGACTCTAGCCTTAGGATTATCCTTTGACTTCCCCTCCATGCCGAACAATGTACCAAAAAGGGCCTCGACGATATTCTTTTCAGTGTGCATGATGTCGACGTTGTGTGGGCAAAGGAGGTCTTTGATGTAAGGCAGATCCCATAAGCATGTCTTGTGAGTCCAGGCATGTTGCGAAGTATACCCTTTCAAATACCCTGGACACTCTGGATCAGGTTCAAGAGCGTTTATCTGATCCGGGATCTATTGTCCTGTCAACACAGGTGGTGCAGAGTTTTTGACAACTCTACCTTCGATGAAATTATTCTTGTCTTTTGTGAACTTATGGCGAGGATCCAGGAACTGTCTATGCAAGTCGAAGCGAGGAAACTTGCGACCTGCCTGCAGCCAATGAAACTGAAGAGTTGCCTTGCATGTGGGCCATGGGAACCTTCCATGCACACACCAGCAAACGAATAGCGCATACGCCGGCAAGTCATGCATCGAGTACATGTACCACACATGCATCATGGCATTTTGTTTTGTAGCAGCATCGTATGTCTTGATCCCATTATCCCAAGCTTCTTGCAATTCATCCTTAAGTGGCTGCATGTACACATTCATATTCTTCCCCGAATAGTTGGGCCCTGGAATTATCAACGTCAGGAAAATGTTCTTTCTTTTCATAAGATTGAGTAAAATGACAAATACAGGCAAACAACTGTATTGGGTTGCCGTCATTCCAAACACATTGAACCCATCAATGCTGATGGCGACTCGAGGAAGCCTAGGATCTGCCGCTTTATCCTTATGTAATGCATCGAAGTGCTTCTAGGCAAAAGCGTCTGAAGTGTGTACCAACATCTGATTCCCATCTGCATCTAGTTCGGTTCTTTTGCCCAATTTGTGCCATGTCATCTGTATGGCCGTCTCTTCGACCATGAAAAGACATTGAATTCTTGGTACGATTGGCATATAGCGAAGAACATTAACGGGGATTTTGGTCTGATACTTCTCACCCATACCGTTGTCTATCACAACACACCTGGAAGACATGCAAATGGGACAGTAGTTCAAATCCGCATACTCAAGCCTAAATAAGGCACATCCATTCTCACAGGCATCTATCTTTTCATAGGGCATCTTAAGTACATGGAGGATTTTGTCTGACTGATACAAGTTTGCAGGAAGTACATGGCCTTTGGGTAGAAAGCGTCCAAATTAATATTGACATCATCACATCGTAGCATTCTCTTCCCACGTTAAATTGAGCCTTCAGAGCCATCCATTACTTGCGCGATGGCATCCAGCTGACAAAGCTCAGTGTGCTCGTGGAGAGGACGTTTTGAATACTCCAACATTTCATAGAATGCGTTTGCAGATTCCTCCGTCTCATCGTCCGAATTTCGAGCATCATCAAAGTTTTGCACCATGTCTTTGATCCTGGTACCATGCTCGTCGGCGCGACGACGAACCACCTCAGCTCTGGTACGTTGGGCACACTCATCATGAAAATTCCACACCGTATAATTAGGCATAAAACCCCACTTGTGTAGGTATTTACCTATTTCACCCTCTGTCTGCTTTTTAAAGTTGTCGCACCGGCGACAGGGGCACCATGTTATATCCTGACCATTTGTAAATGTGGCTCTTACAAACCCCTTGGTATTTGTTAACCATTCTTTGGTCCTGTCTTTCTGACTAGTGTGACCAGTGTATATCCACGCACGATCACCCATTTTGCATAGCTACTAGACACACAAGAAATATATATATATATATATATATATATATATATATATATATATATATATATATATATATATATAATTCAGCATACATATTCATCAGTTAATCAAGTTTTTATCAGTTTTATTACGTCCATGCAACCTACACGCTAATAGGTAAAGATAGGTCCTAATCCCACCCGAGTATGTGTAGATTGGGTTCGTTTTTCTATGCTCTACTCCAGATCTGACGCAGAATTTCGGCAACACCTTCCCATTGTTCTCCTCATACACGTCTCGGCAATAAGCAGAGAGTGTGTGTACCAGGAGAACAACAGGGAGGCATTGGCGAAATTCTGCATCGGATCCGGAGCAGAGCATACGGGAAAACGAACCCAATCTACACATACTCGGGCTGTCTATGGATAACGTTAGACAATTCGAAAGATTGGCGGTTATAAATATGCAAAGACATGCATATTTATAGATGCCGCCCTTTCGAACGGTAGACGCATACCGGTCACGCATACTGTTGAATTGAAGACACTTATAGCTAGCAAGTTTCATCAGCATGAAGACCGGAACAGGGCAAATTAAGGGGCCAAAGAGGAGATGTCATTTGTACTCACCCACGAACACCGCAGGGGAGCTCGTCCAACACATGGGGTAGGTCGTCGAACAACTGCACATTGAAATCCACACAAATATGATGTTTTTATAACAAAATGGGAAAATACGTGACCTAACTCATAATTTACAAAACTATGACCCCCTCGGGGGTCGGGTCAGTGGCGTCAGGAGTTAGTGGCGTCGGGGGTCGGGGTGCTAGGGTGTCGTTTTCTTCTTCTTCCAATTCTTCCTTTTCTTTTTCTTCCTCTTCTTCCTTTTCTTCTTCTTCTTCTCTTCTTCTCCTCCTCCTCTTCTTCTTCATGTTCTTTACCTTATTTTCCTTCTTCTTTTCCTTCTTCTTTCCATTCTTCTTCTTTTCCTTCTTCTTCTTTTCCTTCTTCTTTTCATTTTTCTTCTTCTAATTTTTCCTTCTTTTCCTTTTTCCTTTTTTTCTTCCTTCTAGTTTTTTTGTTTTCTACTATTCTTGTATGTTTTTCTCTTTTCTATCTAAGTTTTTTCTACCTAATAAACTAACTATCTAATATAACAGAAAATAAACTAACTACCTAATAAACATCTATTAAAAACAGAAAAGAAAAACTGGAAAAGAAAAAACATAAAAAAGGGGGGAGAGCTTAGGGGCAGGAGCTCACCAGGTGGGCAGGGAGCGTCGGGCGGCCTGTTACAGGGCCGTCGACGTCGAGGCAGCGCCGTGGCGGGGCGGAGGGCGCGGGGCGGCGGCGGCGGCGACGACGGAGCTATGAGGCGGGGGCGCGAGGGGGTGGGAAGGGTGCGGCCTCGGGGCGGGGGAGCGGCGTGGTGAGGGCACGGGGTGTCGGGGCAGAGGGCGTCGCGACGGGGCAGAGGCCGTGGGACGGCGGCGGCGACGGCGGAGCTGCGAGGCGGGGGCGCGAGCGGGGCGGGGAGGGTGCAGCCGCGGGGCGGGAGAGCGGCGTGGCGGGAGCGCGGGGCGACGGCGACGATGACGAGAGGGAGAGAGAGAGATGAGCGCGCAGCCGGTGGGGGAGTGGGGAACGGTGGGAATGGTGGGGCGGGGGCTACCGTTAAGGGAAGGCCCTCTTTGCCATCCGCTAACAGACGACAAAGAGGGGGACCTCTTTGTCGTCTGTTAGCGGACGACAAAGGGTGACCTAGCCAACGTCGTGGCCTCGTGTGGCCCACTATCCTCTTTGTCGTATGCCATTGTCCTCTTTGCCGTCCGCTGGCAAACGGCAAAGAGAGGACAGACGACATAACTGAATTTTGCCATCAGTCCTTTCTTTGTCGTCTGCTTTCCTATAGCAGACGACAAAGTTCTACTTTGCGTTCAGCTGGTAGACGACAAAGGGATGGCTGAAGGCAAATACTCTGATTCCAGTAGTGGTAGTTGTAACATTTTGAGTTGTTTTGAAAATGGATTTGAGGAAATGTGGTTGAAATTTTGTATTTTTAATTGTTGGTTGGATGGACATGTAGTAGAATTCTTGAGATGGATGTAATGAATTGTGATTGAACTTTTGTATTGTTTGTGAATTGTTTGCAGGGAATGTATAGGGTTGTCAATGTTTTGCTGAAACCGTTGATTAATTTTCGTTTCGTCGGATTTCTGGCAACCAGTATGTCCTACTTTTAGGAAAGGACATGACTTAAATTTTATGTATTGTACATGAATTAATTATATGTCATATTTGTTTGTAAATGTCCGAACAAGAGGACGATGTGGGATCTTCTATGACATATCCGGCCAACGATGAGGAGGCATTTACGGGCGCGCGGGGATACAAAGATTATGAAGATCTTTTTCAGGAGGAGATAAATCCGAATGAATACTATGTGAGAGGCAGTGGCTACGCAAATATTTCTAGTGCGTACAGTAATCTTGATAAGGGTGTAGTACTTCTGAATAGGATACAGAGAAGTATTCTGCTGAGGAAGAGGTGAAGGTGGAGTATTCTGCAAATTCCAAGAAGCAGCGGAAACCTAGGTGCTGAAATTCTTACATTACTAGAGCCCTTACATTTCTAAACGTTACAAATATTTTTAAACACACGTTGAACTTTTCCAAAAATTTCATGAATCTTTTTGTAAAGGTGCAACAGTTCATAAGTGTTTTCTTAAAATTTTTAAATGCACAAAAACATTATATGTAACAAACTTTCACATTTCATGAACATTTTAAAAAAAGAAATGTACATTTTTAACGCGTTAATAATTTCACGACAATGTTTAAATGGTATGAGCATTTTTTACAAATTATGCAAACAGTTTTCAACATTTCATGAACGTTTTCATATAATTTCATGAACATATTTTTAAACATGTGAACATTTTTTAGATGATATTTTTTTTATTGAATGGTATGAATAATTTTTAAAATTTGCAGAACAAATTTTTACTGTACATTAGTTTAACACATGCGGTGAATATTGCTAAGAAATTTAAGCAAAGTAATTTATGAAATATATATATTTAAAATATTATGAAAGATGAAGAAAAGAAAAAAAGCAAAAGAAAAAATCAAACGAAGCAGACCATAGCTCTCCACGTTTCCTTTTACGTAAACAATATAACTATCCTTACGTTCTTTTTTGTGGAATAAGTAATCTTACATAGGTCTAGCATTATTGTACATACATTAGAAGCCTAATGAATGGAGTACCATTGGTTTGGCCCTGCGGCCTTATCGAGCAGTCGGTGCTCTCCCCACCTAATGGGTGAGTTTAGGTCTCGCTTTATGCAAGACAGAAGACCGCATCGCCTGCAGGGAACAGGTAGTGGGGCATCCCAGTAAACATATGGTTTCATCATGCGGATGTGTGCGTGCGTTTTTTTTTTTTTTGAAAAAGCCTAAGTACATATATTATGAAAATAATAACATTTCCAAAAAAAATGCGTAGTACACAATGAAGGCTCCACTTTTAGAAAATATTTCTACCATTGAAAAAGATGTATCTAACAAAAAAATGTATCTCACATTACAAAAGTGTTATTGTGTTTAAGGAAAAATATATGTGCCATTTTTTAATGTTGTACAATGTAAAAACAATGTTCGTGTAATTAAAGAAATATTATTTGTCCCACTCAAATAGTTATACGTCACATTTAGAAAAATATTTACACATTTAAAAAATATGTTTATTTAATGTAGAAAAACTTTGCACAATTTTGATAAAAAATGCGTTTGTACCTTATTAAATTTGTTCCAATGTGTATTTGAAAACTTTTTAATGCATATCTGAAAAATATATTCAAAAATTATATTTTTTACAGGTTAATCATATACTTGAAATACAATATATCTATGTAAAAATGCTTTAGATGTACAAAACAATGTACATTGTGTATAAAAAATAGACATCAAAACATATAATAATGTTTATCATATTGAAAAAATATTAAACATGTATAAAATATGTTCCATATGTTTACAAGGAATGTAAAATGTGTAGGAAAAAAATAGACTTGTGTTAAAATGAAAAACACAATTAAACCAAAGAAAGAAACAATGAAAACCAAAGAGAAAAAAAAAGAAAAGGGAAAAGGGAAATAGAAGAAAACCAAACGAAAAACATAAGCAAAACCAGAAGAAAACTGATGCAAAACATTGAAAAAACTAACAAAAACATACTGAAAAATAATCAAATAGCGACGCATTGTAGCTTGTAGGCGAGCCGTAATAGGAATCAGTGCATGCAACATGTAGGTCTCACACGCGTGGTTGCACATAGGTTCTCAAAAATGAAAAATAATAATGGCCCGCGGTGTACGTCGACTACGGGTCACCGCAAGCCCACCGCCACGACGCCTTGTTGATTGGAGCTCGAGTCCTAGTCACGCTTCTGTTCTTTCTCTCTGTCTCCCTACACTCCGCTGCGCACTTAATTCAAGAATCCGAAAACTATGATATAGAAATCGTTTCAATTTCCAAATCCATTTCAACCAAATGAAATCCTGTCAAAAAATTAATTTCATTTGTTTCTATCAAATGAAATGAAAAGAGGGGGTGCCACACAAGCCGTGAGAACATCTCCACCGATAGGCATTTTCCATCTCTTATCCGATGTATCTTGCCTTCTTCCAATCTGGCATGTCCCCTTTGCCTATGCAGATGTTGGCTAAGATATGGTCTTTCGATAATCTGAACTATGACATGTGCATATATGATCATGGTTACTTGCATTGGCTATAACATGCATGGACGCTCTCATTTGTCCACTTAAAGGACGTGGCAGGCCCACATCAATTCAAGGGTATTCAACTGAATACCCATTATTTTTGGCAAAAAAATTAGGTATATACAGTGTATAAATATACTATCTGCATAAGAAAAGACGAAACTGAGGCTAGTTAGGCATTTTTAGCCCTAAACAGAGGCTGACCTAGTAGCCCACCGTATCCTCGAGTCCACGACTTGGCCCAGGAGCACACCGCACGGACGTGTACGTGCATCGTAGCCAAAAAAACTCCATCCATCGGTCGATAGGTGAGAAGAACCGGCGCCTCCGCTCCGCCCATCCATCGATCATATCGCAATTCGCACGCAAACCACCGCCACTGTCTCCGCCAGGCGACCACCGTCCACCGGCTGGCGGCCATGGCTGCTGCCACCATCGCGCCTCGCCTGATCGACGATCGCGCGTGCGCACAGCGTGCTGCCGTGACGGACCCATCCGTATTCCCTCCCTCCCTGCCTCCCTTCGGTTCTGATCCCTGAACTTGAAGTCGTTCGCGGGCAGGAGGCAGCACCGCAACAGTGACGGTGATTCGGTTTCAAAGCCCACAAACAAAAGTCGACAGATTGAACTATTGTCTATTGGAGATAAAATTGCTAATTAGATGTGACTACTGAAATTAGGATCTCTCTTTTGATGCCGAATTTTTACTAGAACTGAATTCATCTATGACTGCAGTGCAGGGTACCGACACAGTTTTCATCAATAAACTATATAAAAAACAAGCTAAGAAGCAAGATGGGGCAAACATACTTAAATGATTGCTTGGTCACACTTGTCGAAAGGGATTTCTTCTTGCAAGTTAGGATGAATACATCATCACTCATTTCCAGAGCATCAAGGATCGCAAAGTTATCCTGTAATTTATAAGTTTTTTTTATCATTTTACTATTTTCTATCCTTTATATAACTTAGATTTTGCCATGATTTGTTGAACAATTTTTTACTTCTATATGTTGAACATACCAAGTTATGATCAATTTATATGAATATAATATATTACGTGGTATCTTTTAAATAGTTTAGAACTAGTACAATATGCTGCTATAATCAGTTTTACGTGCCAAAAGGAAGGCAGTAGGCCTAAAAAAACGAAAATTTTGAATACACAGTCTTGAATTCCTAGGCCCGCCCCTGGCTACAACATGCATGGACACTCTCATTTGTCCACTTAAAGGACGTGGCGTGCCTTCTGATTTCAGCTTCTCGGTACAATAAGATCCTAATTCATGAGATATGAGTCGTCGTCGATGCTGCTTCTTAACTACTCCGGAATAGCTCAATGTGCTACCTCCTTATGCACTGCCTGTTGGGTGGCTTGGCCAGGTGTTGTTTCTAGGTTGTGGGGACTTTTGGCGGCCATGGAGTTAACACAAACTGCATCCTCATTGATGCATGAGGACATTTTCTCCCACCCTTCGTATTTGTAGAATAGGTAGTGGTGATTGAGTGGATAGAAAACAACCAATGTAGCCCATTATGACGATTATTGTACAATTAATGTTGTTTCCAATAACAATTACAATTAATGCAATTAATGTTGTTTCTAAAATCAATTACAAGCATTAATTAGTGATGTTTAATTTATCTGAGTTGTGATGGATACATCATTGGAGCGGTGTGAGACGTTAGATATAGGTGGTTGGATAGTTTAGATCATTCGTATTCATCCAACTCGTACTTTTATAAATGGTATATATAGTATTAGATTCTTCTGATTCGTATACTAAAAGGTGGGAAGCTCTCCACAGAAGTCGTAATCAACATCATGTGCTTGATCACCCTCGTACCCACTGTCATACTATGCATTATTACTCAACATGGCATCATTTGCCATAGTGCCTTTGCATCCCATAAATTTGCAGCTCAATGAACAATTTGCCATAAATGATGGCTACGCGCACACAATTGATACAGGCCTAGGGTATAGTACCCTCCTTTTCAGGGAAAAATGATCTGAAGTACATTTTTCGTAAATTGAATGTGATAATTTATTATGTGTAGAACCAAACATACTCTAATTGCTCTTGAAAAATGTTAGGGCACATACTCATCTTAAAATCTACACTGGGAGAATAAAATTCTTACATGGCACTTAAATTGGACAGTCAACTGCATTGTATCTAGAGTATAAAGAACTTCATTACCAAGAAAATATACATGGAGTAGCACTCATCACAAGAAATGGGAGTTGTCTGAAATTAGATGTATCTATATGTATTTTAGTTTTGTATACATTTATTTTTTATCCATTTCTGCAACAAGTAATTACGTACGGAGGGAGTAGCAAATTATTTCAACTTTGGCAATAAGTATAGCACGCCCTTTCCTTCTTGAACCGAGAAGACCGAAATTTCCTTCTCCCTGGAGACTGGAGATCTGAAATTCCATACAATACAGGTTACAACCAGCTGAAATGTAGCATAAAATACATGGTTCTACAGATGCCGGGTTAATAGTGTAAAAAAATTAAGCAACACCGCATGATTGACAAAAAATACGCGGTACCCAACAAAGGATATGTGATTCTGAAGATAAGGATTGCAAACATATTAGCCCATTCATGTTTTTGGCTACACACGGGAGAAAAATGTATCCATTCTTTTGCATGCTTAAAGCCAATTTCGTACCAGTATGGCCGTGTAGCTTGATGTCGTCCATTGAGCTGGTCAATAATTTCTTGTATGGAAGGTCTCTTCTCCCGTTTAATCTCAACACATTGGAGTCCAATTTCAATGCATTTTTTTTACTTGTCGGAGGCAATCTGCTTCTAACTTTGGGTACTTTGATAAGATGTACTCGTCTTTACAATTTTCGCGTAGCTACGAACAAGATTAGAATTATGACCCCTCAAGATATAAAGAAAATTTCTAGTTACTTTTTTAATAAATTGTTCTGCAGATGGTTTGTCCCCGTGGCAATTCTCCTCTTTTGTAGTGGTCTCCAGGATTAGTACACCTAAACTGTATATGTACGACTTTGTGGAGATTTCCCCTCTGTATAGATATTCTGGAGGTAGGTATCCACTGCATATCATTAACATTAGCAATAAGTACTACCAGAGAGATTAGGATGCAATTTAAATCATAATAAAGGAGCATAAATTTATCGCAGCTAATAATTGACTTACTATGACCCTACCACGTTTTGTGTGTTCATCCGTGTTTGTTCTTGACAAAAGAGTTGCAAGAGATCAAAATCTGCTATTTTCGGTTCCATGTTACTATCCAGCAGTATATTTTCGGGTTTAAGATCCATATGCACAATATGAAGACTGTGTACATAGAGTAAACCCTCGCAGATCCCCTTAATTATGTTGAATCGTGTGTCCCAGTCCATTTGGGTATCTACCAATAGTGCATAACCGGCCTATAGTTCTCGAATCGGCACTAAAGGATAGGTACTAAAGCCTATCCCCTTTAGTCCGGTTCAACACGGTCCGACACCAAAGGCCCTCCACGTGACATACGACGGCGCCATGGGCTGGGGACCTTTAGTCCCGGTTGGTAACACCAACCGGCCGATACTAAAAGTATTTAGTTTTTTAAATTTGTTTTATTTTTCCTTTTAATTCTTTAGGGGTTTATGAATTAATTATGGTTTAATTTTCCTTTTAATTTTATGTTTTCCATTTAATTAATTTTCATTTTAAACATATATTACGTTACTACATATTGTACACACGTTGTGCATATATATATATATATATATAATTTGAGGATCATTACATATATATGCATGCATTACTGCTTCTTGCTCTTGATCTTGTAATGGTATTCTTCTTTGAGATCTATGACCTGGTCGAGCAGAAATTCAGGTAATTCCTCTTGAATTGCTCGTACCCGAGCCTCTGGTATGAGCTGGCCCCGCATCTCCGTCAGCTACAAGATAGAGATCAAGATGAATATACTAGTTGTGTGTATATATATTAGCTAGATCATGATAAAAAAATATGGATAATGTTCTGGCAAACGTACCCAAAGATTTCTTTTGTTTCTGCTCCTTTCAGACATGACCATGCGAGTGTTCTCGCAAACGTAGTATGCGCATAAACTATTTCCCTGCTCCTGCCTCATGCACTTTGCGAGAATAAAATTCAATCAGGTAATAATTAATCAAGCATAATAATGGTATTGAAACTAGAATTAAAGAGATGCACGGACGTAGCTAGCTAACTAGTAGTACTTAATTACCTTGGGTCGCACTCATTTCAGTTGTTGTGTCCAGTCGCTTGAGACCTGTTTGATGAACTTGGTCCAAGCCCTGTCCGCCGGCAAAAAAATGAATAAATGCGTTATTAACTAGTTGATATCAGGAAATGAAGTAAATAAAGAGGCCGACATAGTGTGATAATGATTGAAATTACCTGTCAAGCAGCCCCCTCACGATTGCGTATTCGGATGGATCCTTTAATAGCGAGTCGAGTATTTTAACTTTTATCTTGTCAACTTTAATGATTAACAACATCCAGTGGTAACTGCATAACTCATCAACAACATTTATTAATATCTAGTAAGCAAAAAATAGAATTTGTAGTACAATATATATATATATATATATATATATATATATATATATATATATTAACATTCATCCGAAGTTGTAAGGAAGTAGTATTTTTGGTTGGGTGTTTAGATGCTTCAAAAAATCTAGCATGACTTTCTCTGTGTCTTTTCTTGAATATGAAGTTTCCCATATCTTTTGATTAATCGTATTTGGATCAATGAACCCAATGCCATAGCGTCCAACTTGTTTCATTTCATACATCTTTATTTTGCACAATACCACAACAACGAATATAGTGAGGATAATTTCAGGTAATGAACGAGAGCACAACTAGCTAGAGACTTAAATTATAGAAAGAAATCACTTACAGACAATAACAACTGACTAAAGATTTGTCGAGTGCATCTTGATTAAATAATTGAAACAACTCTGCACAATGAATCCACACATCTTTTTTATGGAAGTAATGTCTCTCTGACTCTCACCATGAGAGACTCTTCATTGGTATTTGCTGTTATTTGCATGTACCACGTACGCAAATCATACATTCTCGTTGGTAAAAGCTTGACATCTTCAGGCTTGACCAGAGGTTTGCCGCAGGCATATTGATATTTTACTTCTGACTCTTTAAGCACGTGGATTTCCTCAAGGCCTAGGAGTTGTTTGTTCAACAGTGACACCGGCCTGTTTAGCCATCCTAATATATTCTTTGGTTACTTCTGGCCGACCGATGATACTCACATGTGTTTGTACAATGCGTGGGGGGGCGATTGCACTGCCTGTTCTCCCAGCTGGGGGATAGTTTTCCCGCTTTTTTGCCAACTCCTTGGCTCGCAAGATATTCTTTGTTCTAATCGACTCCTTTTGTCCTGCAAGATATGACTTCTTGATAGACCGCACATTGTCGCTGTCCTTCTGAGCTGGTCGAGCCATATCAATGAAGTGTTGTGAGACATGCTCAGGTACTTTTCTCCTTTGGCGGCTGGGGCGGTTTCGGTCCAAAATGGGCCTTCAAAATGGCATCCATTTCGCTGTCGAGTTCCTCGTCGGTCAGGTGGTAAGGCAACTTTGGAAGAGGCTTGAGGCTTGGACCATATTTGTATTTCTTGCCTGTTGTACCGCTAGTCGTCGTAGTTGCGGCCTCTCTCTTCCGTTGTTGCTTAGGTGACGGAGCACCCTGAGTTGACGGAGCATCCTGAGTCGATAGAGCACGCTGACGCCATGCCGGACCTGGAGGAGGAGTTAGCTGACGCGGTGCCAGACTTGGAGGAGGAGGAGTTGGTTGACATCGTGCCGGACTTGGAGGAGGAGTCGGCTAACGCAGTGCCGGACTTGGAGGAGGAGGAGGGGTCGACTGACGCGGCGGCGGACTTGGAGGAGGAGGAGTCGGTGGCCTTGGAACGAAGATGCAATCATTTTTCCATAGAATGATACGATGTATGGCCTCTCCCAGTGTTCTCTCCTCGTCATCTTCAGGAATGTCAAGTTGTAGCTCGTGGTATGCTGACATCATTTCATCATCCCCGACACAAGCATAGCCAGCTGGAATGGGATGGCAATGGAAGGTTGCTTCTGGGGGATTTGCTAAAGCATAGCCGTCCGCCACCTTCATGGATAAATTCTTCACTTTCATGTGTAGCTCACAGTTAGTTTTGTCTTTGATATCATCCACAGGGTAGCTAGCTAGCAGTGCATCGTCATCGATATTGGCCGGGGCGAAACCGACGCTGCTTATCGACATAGATGGGATGGTGGTATCCAATGCTGGATCGATCTGCTCATGCTGCCATTGAGACGCCCTTTCGTGGCTGAGTGAGTCGATATGCTCTTGCTGCCGCCTGACTCTGGATTCTAGCTCCAGGTGCTTTGATTCGAGGCCTTCAAGGCAGAGTGCTTCCTCCTTCTTCTTCTTCTTCTTCTTCTTCTCCTGCATCTTCTTTCTCGCATGACTTCTGGAGTCGTCGTTCCAACCCGCAAACCTCTCAAACCACGGAACAACGCCTTTGCCTCGTGTTCTTCCCGGGTGTTCAGGATTCTTTAGGGCACGCGTAAGCTTGTCGTCCTCTATGTTGGGCGTGAACACCCCCGTTCGAGCTTCTTCGATTTTCATCAGAATTTCGTCTGTCACTTTTTTAAAACTTGCCTTCACCATAATAGCCCCTATTTTTGGGTCCAACTTCCCCCCATGCGCATAAAACCATGTCCTACACCTCGAGGGCCAGGTCACTGTAACTGGAGTGACCCCTGCACTAATCATATCTTTTTCGGATTGATCCCACTTAGGTAGGGCCGTCTGGTAGCCACCTGGCCCAGAGTATGGTGCCACTGCTTTTTCGCAGCATTAATCTTGTTCTTTCTCGACCGTTCCTTAGCTAGTTCTGATTCCTTGAACTTCACGAAATTGTCCCAGTGATCTTTTGCCTTCACCAGTGTTTCCTCGAATTTTGAAGTCGTCTTGTTTGCTTTGACGTACGCAACCCATGCATTTTTCTTGAAGGTGTTGAATGAGATCGCCATCTTTTTAAGAGCATAGTTTCTGACTTTATTTAGATCTGCATCTGCCAAATTATCTGGTAGTGTGAAATGTGACATCAGCTCGGTCAAAAGCACATCTTTTGCTTTTTCATCGACAAAAGTAACTCCTTCTCGATCTCCCTTTGTTGGCTTTTTCCATTCTTGTGTGGAGATCGGGATTTGGTCCCTGACAATAACTCTGCATTGGTTCTTGAACTTGGTCACATTTTTCTTAGATTCAAGCGGTTCGTCAATTGATGTATTGATGGAATCGATGCTGAACTTTATGCCAGGGTCCAACTTTTTGGCCGGGCCTCGAACTACCCTGTCGCTTGTAGAAGATTTGCTCGATCCGAAGGCCTAAAAGAAGAAAGATTGATTCCTTAATACATATACAACTCAATTAAGACATGTAATGATCACCGGATGGATTATATAATAAATATACCTCGCCGGTATTTGTTATTTGAAGAACATTTTCTTCGTCAACATCGTTGTCGAATTCATCTATTCTCTCGTCTTCATCAAACATACAACCCTCACTGGAATTGTTCAGATATTGCAAGCCGTCATCCTCTTCATGTTCATGCTCCGGGCTCGTGGAGCGTATGATGTTGAACAGAGCCTCTTCTCCTTCTCTACCGGTATTGTACATAGCTTTTTTTAACTAACCCAGAAGAAAGATAAAACAATTTAGTATTCAAATTAGAATGCATGCAATCAATAAGGAAAAGTGAATCATAGTACATAATATGCATCATTGAATATAATCTCGAATAAATCGTCTCGAATATTATCGAATATAATCTCGAATACATCTCGAATATTATCACTAATACATCTCGAATATTATTAATTATATAATATCACTACTACAGATCCAGTTGACGTCTCGCGCGACAAGCGGTGGACACCAAAAGAGACGGAACTATGACAGGATCATAGCTCGGGTGAGATCCTTGAAGAACCTGCCAGGTATTGGTAACCTGACGTCCAACGCATCCATGTACCGACGGACGTGCTCGTCCTCCTCCCTGACACGGCGGCGTACCACCTCCGGCGAGGATAGCTGCCTCCGCGCTGACAGTGGCCCACGCGAACGCCACCAAAGAACATACGGGTCGACGACGCGACCCGAGTTCCTCACCAAGCTGCGCGTCCTTGAAGGTAGCACCTCCCAGTGCCAGCCCGGCGGGGCCCAGTCCCGAACGTTGCCCCTCTGAAGCAGGACGTCGTCGCGAACGAGTCGACGACGAGGATGGGGGCCAGGCATCGTTGACTCCAGGAAGAAATTCTATGCAAATTAAAAAAATGCTTGATTGTGATTTTTGTAATTCTTTTTAACTTGATTTTGTAAATACACAACAAACTTTTTTCTATGCTTCGTCAAAATTCCTCAAATGTTTTCTATACATTATACATACATATACTAATTGCTATAGATATATTGGATCAAATGTCAAATTCCTAAACCCTAAATGTCAAAACGTCAAAATTTCTACATTATATAAACCCTAAACCCTAAATTTCTACATTGTATCAAAATGTCAAAATTCCTTAATATTTCTATACATACATTATACTAATTAATTTCTCAAATGTCAAAAATGTCAAAAAAATTCTAAAAATGTCAAAATTGCTATATATATATACTAAAACATACAATAAAAATATTAAAATTGCTATACATATGTACTAAAACATACTAAAACATACAATAAAAATGTCAAAATTGCTATACATATATACTTAAAATGTCAAAATGTCAAAAATGTCAAAATGTCAAAATGGCTCGGGGAGGGGCGGCCATGGCGGCAGGGGCGAGGGAGAGGGGGGAGGGAGGAAAGGAGCTCACAACGGGGCGACAGCGAGGCGAGGCAAGTCGGGGGGCGGTGACGGCATCGGGGCAGGCTACGGGGCAGAGAGATCGGGGAGGAGCGGGCGCGGGCGGCGTCGGGGATCGGCGAGGAGGATGCGTCCGGAGTCGGGGATCGGTGAGGAGACGCGGGCGGCCGGCGGCGGGGGCGGCAACGAGCTACGGCGTCGAGGGCGGTGATGGCGTCGAACGGGGCAGGCGGCGGCGCACAGTAGCCTGGCGGCGTCGAATGGAGAGGATGGCGTCGAATGGAGAGGATGGTGATTTTTTCGTAAGTGGCGTTATATATATGAAAGCCTTTAGTCGCGGTTGGTGGCTCCAACCGCGACTAAAGACCCCCCCCCTTAGTCGCGGTTGGAGCCACCAACCGTGACTGACCTAGTCACGGTTGGTGGCTCCAACCGCGACTAGGGGGGGGTCTTTAGTCGCGGTTGGACCCACCAATCGCGACTAAAGGTGGTGCTCGCACAGGCGCGGTGCAGGGGAACTTTAGTCCCACCTCGCCAAGCGAGGGGCAGTCGCACTTGTTTTTAAGCCACGCTGCGGCTGCTCCCTCGAGCTCCTCTCTAAGCAGGCCTATGTGGCCCTATCGAACCTATGCGGTCCCGTTGGGTTTACTGTGCGTTGCGGGCCTGCATCCTGACCCAGGTTGGGTTTCTAGTCATATGCAGGCCGTGGCGGCCCAGTAGGCGGCCTATTTTTTATTTATTTTTCATTTTTTGCTTTATTTATTTTCTTTTGTTTCTGAGTTTTTTTGTGCTTTATTGAGAGTTAATGAGTGAATTTTTTCGCGTTAGGTCAAAAAAATTATAATCTTTCTGTTATTGGCAGTAGTTTTTAAATTCGAATAGTTTAAATTTGAATTACTTGAAATTTGTGTGAATCACTAGTTTGCGAATAATTTTAATTTAAAAATCGATTTTCCAGTGATTCTTTTTTCTAATTTTTAATATTATCGTGTTTTAACATTATATCCAATTTGGTAATTCTTAGATTATATAAATAATGAAATGCCTTTGTAACAGGCGAGTTTTCCTGTGAAACTCTGATACTATGTGGGTGAAATTGTTCATTTTGTACACGAAGTGCATCCAGTTTTTCTCATAACCTTTTCAACTTTTTAGTAGATGCTATGTGGGTGAAATGATGATACCATGCAAACTTTCAACCTTTTTAGAATTTATTTGTAGTGCTTATCAATTTCAGGGTCATTTAGCTCAAAAAATCAGTAAATGCATGAAAAATAGAAAATTAAGTCAGAAAGGGTTGAAAATTGATGGCCTCCCTTCGAATGGTGCATACTGAATGCACAAAAAGTCTGGAGTTAAAATAACTTAAAAAATGAAATGCCTTTGTAACAGGCGAGTTTTCGTCTGAAAACGTGATACTTCGAAAAAGATTGTCCATTTTGTACACGAAGTGCATCCAGTTTTTGCCGTAACCCTCTCAACTTTTTAGCACATGCTATGTGGGTGAAATGATGATACCATGCCAACTTTCAACCTTTTCAGAGTTCATTTATAGTGCTTATCAATTTTAGGATCTTTTAGCTCAAAAAAATCACTAAAATGCATGAAAAATAGCAAATGAAGTTGGAAAGGGTTGAAAATTGACGGCCTCCCTTCGAATGGTGCATACTGAACGCACAGAACACACAAGTACACTACTATTACAAAGATTCCCTTCGGTTTGTCCGAAGTGGGACTTTCTAGATATATAAGTCCGGAAACTAACTAGAGAAGCCGGTCACATCCCAGAGTGGGATCTTTAGGTGTAAAACTTTTTCTTCGCGTGTGTCCCTTTGCGTCGTAACCATGGGCAATCTTCATCGTTTAACTTGATGCTCGGGTCAACATTCACTGTGAAGGGAGCAATTTCATAAAACTTTTCATAATCTTCTAACATGTCTGTCTTGTCCTCCACTCCCACGATGTTTCTTTTCCCTGAAAGAACTATGTGGCGTTTTGGCTCATCGCATGATGTATTTGCTTCATTATCTTTTCTTTTTCTCGGCTTGGTAGACATGTCCTTCACATAGAAAACCTGCGCCACATCATTGGCTAGGACGAATGGTTCGTCTGCGTACCCAAGATTGTTGAGATCCACTGTTGTCATTCCGTACTGTGGGTCTTCCTTTACCCCGCCTCCTGTCAGATTGACCCATTTGCACCTAAACAAAGGGGCCTTCAAATCAAGTCCATATTCAAGTTCCCATATCTCCTCTATGTAACCATAGTATCTGTCCTTTGGCCCATTATTGTTTGCTACATCAAAACGGACACCACTGTTTTGGTTGATGCTCTTTTTATCTTGGGCGGTCGTCTAAAATGTATTCCCATTTATCTCGTACCCTTTGAAAGTCAATATAGTCGAAGATGGTAACTTGGACAACAAATATAGGTCATCTTCAACAGTGTCGTCATGCACGAGATGTGTCTGCAACCAACCGGCGAAAGTCACCGTTTGTATTGGGAGACGTAGTAGTATATCAAACAAATTCCTACGATCACCAAGATCCATCTATGGAGAACCAGCAACGAGTAAGGGAAGAGTGCATCTTCATACCTTTGAAGATCGCAAAGTAGAAGCGTTACAAGAACACGGTTGGTGGAGTCATACTCGCAGCGATTCAGATCGCGGTGGATTCCGATCTAAGCGCCGAACAACAGCGCCTCCGCGTTCAACACATGTGCAGCCCGGTGACATCTCCTACGCCTTGATCCATCAAGGAGGAAGGAGAGGTTGAGGGAGAGCTCCGGCAGCACGACGACGTGGTGATGGTGGAACTGCGTGGTACTCCGGCAAGGCTTCGCCAAGCACTATGGAGGACGAGGAGTAGGAGGAGTAGGGCTGCGCCGAGGGAGAGAGAGATGCGTGTCTCTGGCAGCCCCAAACCCTCCACTATATATAGGAGGAGAGGGAGGAGGGTGCGCACCCCTAGGGTTCCCACCCTAGGGTGGTGTGGTAGCCCTAGATGGGATCTGGCAGGTGGCCAAGAGGGGAGAGGGGTGTGGCAACCCTAGGCACCCTAGGGTGGGCCTTAGGGCCCGTCTACGCTAGGGTTTGCCCCCCTCTAACCCTTGCTGCGCCTTGGGCCTTGGTGGGAGGCGCACCAGCCCACTCTAGGGCTGTTCCGTTCCTAGTCTCGGCCCATGCAGCCCTCTGGTGCCGGTGGCCCCACTTGGTGGGCCCCCGGAACCCTTCCGGTGGTCCCGGTACGCTACCGGTGATGCCCGAAACACTTCCGGTGACCAAAACCTCACTTCCTATATATGAATCTTTACCTTCGGACCATTCCGGAACTCCTCACGACGTTCGAGATCTCATCTTGGACTCCGAACAACCTTAGGTAACCACGTACACTATTTCCCTATAACCCTAGCGTCATCAAACCTTAAGTGTGTAGACCCTACGGGTTCGGGAGACATGTAGACATGACCGAGACACTTCTCCGGTCAACAACCAACAGCGGGATCTGGATACCCATGTTAGCTCGCACATGGTCCACGATGATCTCATCGGATGAACCACGATGTCGGGGATTCAATCAATCCCGTATACAATTCCCTTTGTCTACCGGTATAATACTTGCCCGAGGTTCGATTGTCGGTATCCCTATACCTTGTTCAATCTCGTTACCGATAAGTCTCTTTACTCGTTTTGTAACACATCATCCCGTGGCTAACTCCTTAGTCACATTGAGCTTATTATGATGATGTCTTACCGAGTGGGCCTAGAGATACCTCTCCGTCACACGGAGTGACATATCCCAGTCTCGATTCGTGCCAACCCAACAGATACTTTCGGAGATACCCATAGTGTACCTTTATAGCCACCCAGTTATGTTGTGACGTTTGGCACACCTAAAGTATTCCTACAGTATCCGACAGTTGCACAATCTCATGGTCTAAGGAAATGATACTTGACATTAGAAAAGCTTTAGCATACGAACTACACGATCTTGTGCTATGCTTAGGATTGGGTCTTGTCCATCACATCATTATCCTAATGATGTGATCCCGTTATCAACGATATCCAATGTCCATGGTCATGAAACCGTGACCATCTATTGATCAACGAGCTAGCCAACTAGAGGCTCACTAGGGACATATTGTGGTCTATGTATTCACACATGCATTACGGTTTCTGGTTAATACAACTGTAGCATGAACAATAGACAATTATCATGAACAAGGAAATACAATAATAACCATTTTATTATTGCCTCTAGGGCATATTTCCAACAGTTTGTTCATGTGTAATCCAGTCGCCAGACTTCTTCGGGTGTTTGGAGCATAGAATATTCTTGTGTTGCTCGATATATGGAGCCACCAAGGCAGAACTTTGTAGAACTGTGTAGTGTGCTTGCACCAAAGAATGCCCGTCGAGGCATATTAGTGAATTCTTTTCTAGCATGCCTTTTCCACCCAGTCTGCCCTCATGCCGCGATTCAGGAACACCTATCGGCTTAATGTCGGGAATAAAGTCAACACAAAACTCAATGACCTCCTCTGTTTCATGGCCCTTGGCGATGCTTCCTTCTGGCCTAGAACGATTATGAACATATTTCTTTAAGACTCCCATGAACCTCTCAAAGGGGAACATATTGTGTAGAAATACAGGACCCAGAATGGCAATCTCCTCGACTAGGTGAACTAGGACATGTGTCATGATATTGAAGAAGGATGGTGGGAACACCAACTCGAAACTGACAAGACATTGCACCAAATCATTCGCTAACCTTGGTAGGATTTCTGGATCGATTACCTTCTGAGAGATTGCATTGAGGAATGCGCATAGCTTCACAATGGCTAATCGAACGTTTTCCGATAGAAGCCCCCTCAATGTAACTGGAAGCAGTTGCGTCATAATCACGTGGCAGTCATGAGACTTTAGGTTCTGGAACTTTTTCTCTGTCATATTTATTATTCCCTTTATATTCGACGAGAAGGCATACGGGACCTTCATACTGAGCAGGCATTCGAAGAAGATTTCCTTCTCTTCTTTGGTAAGAGCATAGCTGGCATGACCCTGAAACTACTTTGGATCCATGTCGTCTTTTCCGTGCATACGTTGCTGGTCCTCCCGTGCCTCCGGGGTATCTTTTGTCTTCCCATACACGCCCAGGAAGCCTAGCAGGTTCACGCAAAGATTCTTCGTCATGTGCATCACATCGATTGTAGAGCGGACCTCGAGGTCTTTCCAATATAGTAGGTCCCAAAATATAGATTTCTTCTTCCATATGGGTGCGTGTTTGTCAGCGTCATTCGGAACAGATTGTGCACCAGGACCCTTGCCAAAGATTACTTTTAAATCCTTGACCATATCAAGTATTTCACCACCCGTACGGTGGCGAGGCTTCTTCCGGTGATCTGCCTCACCTTTGAAATGCTTGCCTTTCTTTCTTACGGGATGCCTACTCTGAAGAAATCGACGATGCCCCAGATACACATTCTTCTTAGTTTTATTCAAATATATACTGTCGGTATCATCTAAACAGTGCGTGCATGCGTGGTATCTCTTGTTTGTCTGTACTGAAAGGTTACTGAGAGCAGGCCAATCATTCATGGTTACAAACAACAACACATGTAGGTCAAATTCCTCCTGATCTTTCGCATCCCATGCACGTACACCTTTTCCATTCCATAGCTGTAAAAGTTCTTCAACCAATGGCCTTATGTACACATCAATGTCGTTGCCGGGTTGCTTGGGGCCTTGTATGAGCATTGGCATCATAATGAACTTCCGCTTCATGCACAACCAAGGAGGAAGGTTATAGATACATAGAGTCACAGGCCATGTGCTATGATTGATGTTCTGCTCCCCAAAGGATTAATGTCATCTACACTTAAACCAAACCATATGTTCCTTGTGTCCTTTGCAAAGTCCTTCCACTTTCTCTCGATTTTTCTCCACCGCGACCCGTCAGCGGGCACTCTCAACTTCCCGTCTTTCTTACGGTCATTGTTGTGCCATCGCATCAACTTGGCATGCTCTTTGTTTTGGAACAAATGTTTCAACCGTCGTATTATAAGAGCATACCACATCACCTTGGCAGGAATCTTCTTCCTGGGTTTGCTCGCCCTTAACATCACCAAGGTCATCGTGGCCGATCTTATAGCGCAATGCACAACATACCGGGAATGCATTCAAATCCTCGTACTCACATTGGTAGAGGATGCAGTCATTAGGGCATGCATGTATCTTCTCGATCTCTAATCCTAGAGGGTAGACAACCTTCTTTGCTTCGCACGTACTCTTTGGTAATTCGTTGTCCTTTGATAGCTTCTTCTTTAACATTATCAACAACTTTTGAAATGCTTTGTCAGATACACCATTCTCTGCCTTCCACTGCAGCAACTCCAGTGTGGTAACCAGTTTTTTATTGTCATCTTCGCAATTTGGGTACAACCCTTTTTTTGATCCTCTAACATGCGCTGCAACTTCAGCTTCTCCTTTTCACTTGCGTAGTTTCTCTTTGCATCCGCAATGGCCCGACCAAGATCATCAGCGGGCTCATCTGATGCCTGTTCTTCAGCTCCTTCCCGCATTGTCGGCTCAGCTTCTTCTCTCATTGTTGTACCATCGTATTCATGGAACCCATGGCCAGGATAGCTGTCGTCATCCTCTTCTTCTTCATTCTCTTCCATTAGGACCCCTCTTTCTCCGTGCTTGGTCCAACAGTTATAGCCGGACATGAAACCGGACTCAAGCAGGTGGACGTGAATGGTTCTTGAGTTAGAGTAATTTCGATCATTCTTACAGCCAGCACATGGACAATACATAAAACCATCCGGCCGCTTGTTTGCCTCAGACGCAACCAGAAAAGTATGCACGCCATTAATGAACCGGGGAGAGCATCGGTCCTCGTACATCCATTGTCGGCTCGTCTTCAGTACACAACACCGAAAAGACCAAATTAATACAAGTTCGTACATAAAGTTCATACACACTTGTTCTCATAAAACAATATACAAACTCTCTAGCTAAAGCATTTAAATGCAACAACAAATGCGATCAACATCGCAACTAAGGTAACAATTGATCCAACAACATAGTGATACCAAGCCTCACTATCAATGGGATATCTTTTAAATTTTCTAATCTTCAAGCGCATTGCACCCATCTTGATCTTGTGATCATCGACGACATCGGCAACATACCACTCCAGTTTCATCTTCTGTTCTTCAACTCTTTTCAATTTTTCTTTCAAATACTCGTTTTCTTTTTCAACTAAATTTAACTTCTTGACAAGAATATCTATGTCGGTTGGAGTCTCCGGTTCACACACCTACTAGATAAAAACATCTATGTCAACTTGATTGGCATAATTGTCATGAACACGAAATACAACAAAGAGTTATAAAAGAGAGTATATACCACATCCGCATCATAAACCGAACGAGGGCCGACAGGGACAGATTTCAAAACCATGCCACTATGGATAACAAATAACAATATAGGTAAGAAAACTATACAAGTAACTAACTAAATCTTACAAACATAATTTTTTTTATTATAAAAGGATAAGAACAAGAGGCTCACCAAGGTGGTGCCGGCAACGGGACGGTGCGGGCGATCGACGGTGGTTAGGACGGGAACGGGAAGGCACTAAGTAAACCACACCTACAAATGCAAAGTAAGACGTTAGTTTGAGCTCAAATTACATAAATCAAATAAACTACCACATACAAACTAAAACCCACAAATCACTATACTTATAGAGCATTACAAGAGCTAATCTAGCAATGAGAGATGAAAAGACAAAGTTGCTAACCTTTATGAACACTTGGATGGATGGGATGCCTCCAAATCTTGACAAATTTTGGCAAAAATGGAGGATGAGCTCGAGGAAGAGAGGAAGAACAGAGAGGAGAGGAAAGGAGAAGAACAGAGGACTCTGATCGGGCTGGCGCCAAAGGGTTTCAATATAGGGGAACCTTTAGTCCCGGTTGGTGGCTCCAACCGCGACTAAAGGTTAGCCTATAGTCACGGTTGGAGCCACCAACCGGGACTAAAGGTTCCCATGGGGCCCTAGGCTGACGCCAGCCTGCCACCACACCTTTAGTGCCAGTCAGTGGCACAAACCGGGACTAAAGGTCCGTAACGAACCGGCACTAATGATTCTCATCACGAACCGGCACTAAAGATCACATTAGTGCCGGTTCAAAAGCCAACTGCGACTAATGAGGCGGACGAAAGGTCTGCTTTCTACTAGTGTACTGAAGAAGTGCAAGACTGGATTATTGAAGTACTCCAAGATAATTACTTGAATATCATTTATTTGTTAGCATGCTAATAGCAAAAAATATGATCACAATAGACATGTTTTGTGCGCACAATTGCAACTTCCTTTGATGATGTCAACTGCTGTACTTTTGTTGTCATTGTATAGCATTTAAACCTGAACGTAGCGTAACAAAGACTGATGGCCAAACTCCAGTTAATAGCGTACGATAGGGTTGTTAGAATCTTGAACATCGATGCAATTTTAATTGGGTAGTATGACATACCAAAAAGATTCTTCTTAAGGGCCCCCCTTGGTAAATATTCGTAGCAGAGTACACTTTCAACAATGTCAGCAACAATATATCTTCCATTGTTCTGCACCACTTTCTTTTGACTTTCATGACAGTAGCCAACCAACCTTACAACATTTTTATGTTGAAGAGCCATAATATTTTGAACCTCATTATTGAATGCTTTATCTCGTGGAAGGGGCAAATTTTCCGCAAGTTTCTTTACAGCAATGATTTCCCCATCTAGCACTGTTCCCTGTTCAACCTCAGGCTATTTCAGCAACATTTTTAGCAACTTTTGAAAAGGCAGAAACTGTTAAAGCACAACCATACCTCATAAACGGTTCCAAAAGCGCCTTCACCAATTATACGCTTCTCTGAGAACTGATCTGTGATACTCTTAAGAAAGTCTAATGGCAGATGCTTTGGTAATGTGCTCAAAATGCTCGGTTTGTTCTCAGTTCTAACTGCGCTAGTGCTAGTAGCCATTTTTGATGATTTAAGAAGCGTTGATGTGAGTTATAGTTTACCATAGCAAAAACAGATTTATACAGGCTATGGATTGCCACAAGTTCTCCATATAGCACAGAAAAACAGATTTTTCTTTGCAAGACACAGCAAATACAGATGAACAATACACAAGACTAAACATACATGGATTGTTTATAGAGCAAGTCATAAATATGTTTTTTTTCTCTGGAAGAAGCTTATATTGATTCAGTGCCATGTATCTGGATGATACAAACACGGAAGAGTTCGACTTCTGGCCACTGCATCGAAATTGCATGCAGCCATGCAAATGCAAACAAACAACGGTAAAAGATGAAGTAACTAGTGATAACATGGAAACAAACACTCCTATCCATTGTTATGGCTTCTGTAACAACATCTGTAAATAATCAGCTTCCAAATAAGAAGAACATACCTGGAGAAGACCGAACTCTTCGGGATCCTCTAGCTGTTGTGAAGAGAGCAGAGAAACGGGGATGAAGCTTCCTGCTACCCTTAGCTAGATATATACCAACCCAATGACATGTGCTCGTATTGGATGACGGCGTCGTTTTTGTGTAGTTTTCCCCTTGGGGGCGTCATTCTTGGAGGTGTACATGGGCTCGAGGGACCAGTGGATGGCATCTTTGGTGAAGCGGTGCTTCATCCTACATATTGATGGTGGTGTATCTTGAAGGCGTGGAGCAGTGGAGACTTGGCGTCCGTCGTGTCCATCGACAACATATTTTTCACAAACCAAAAATAAACTGACGAATTTTGTGGACGTTAGGACCACTGTCACATTCGTTTTTTACCACCCTACCTCATCCTATAAACCCTCTCTGGCCCGTGCGCTTTCCTGCTCAAAACCATCAACCTGCCTTAATGCCGCTCCGCATTGACGCTGGCAAAGAACAGATGTGACCTCTCGTTGGCGCTTGCATTGAAATGGCTCGTTGACCGAGGTTGCCGCTCGCGTCGCGTCCCCTATGTCGACACCCGTTCAATACCGGATATATGTTTACTAGAAGGAAAAGGGCGGATATCTACCACGCCCGTTCAATGCCCCTCCCACCGTATGCCGCTATTAAGGAGGCTCGCCGGTTGAGAAACCAACTCTGGTGCCCATGCATTGACGCATTGAACACTTGGCCTCACTGGCATTCATTATTTAAAGTCGACCATACCCGATGAGCAGCACACCACAACACATCCACTCCACCTTCCTCCCGTGTACCATGACCGCGAGCGGGAATGCTCTGTGGGAGAGCCTCTCGACGGAGATATAGCACGAGGTGGCCACCCTTGTGGTCGCCTAGCAGAGTCGTCGTGCTAGGCAGATAGAGGCCGGCATGATGACCAACTCTCTAGAGGTCTCTGATGACGATGACCCTGCAATGGAGACTGGCTCCGACGACTACTCCGTGCCTGCTCTCGCGTCGTTCCATGTCGGCTTGACCATGCAACATGCACATGCGCACTTCAATGCCATCATGGCGGAGGAGAAGCCTGCACCGACGCCTATGTCGGTGTTTCGATAGGCGCATGAGGAGCAGTGGTACAACCTCTTCCTTCTCAAGTAGCACCGGTTGGCGGAGGGCCAGATCTACGGCGAGCACACAAGCGAGGAAGCCGTGACGGCCATGGCCGCTACAAACCCCAACTTCATCGCTGAGTAGCAGACGCTCTACGAGGCCACCCGTACTCAAGTCACCGCTCGCAACACACAACGAGTGCAGCCGGACATGAAGGCGGCGTCGGCTACATAGGCGACCACGGATGCCCGAGCACACTGGCGCCCCTGCGACACTATGTGGACCATGGCCCAACACCGCACCGCTCGCACATGCTACCTGCCTCGAAAGCTCACTCACTATTTCACTTGCATATTTTTTTTGCATCCACTCTCATATTTATTTTCTTGGTTTCCTCTTATTTTGTTGTATTACTGTTTGCACAGAAAACCGGCCAGTTTTTCAAGTAACATATGTTCACAGATTTATAAAAAATGGTTGTTCACTTTGAGTAAAACTTTAGAGAACTGAAAAAAATTCATAATTTGAAAACAAAGCATTGCTTGAAAAGGTCCATGAATTAAAAAAAACTGAATTTGAAAAAAGTTTGTGAATTTAAAAATAATACTATCACGAATTTGAAAAAAGTTCAAAAAAAATTACAAAAGAAATTCAAGAATTTGAGTATATAAAAATATTTTGAAAACTTCATGATTTTTTTTGAAAAATCACAAATTTGGAAAAAGTTCACGTATTTGTGAAAGAAAGTACACGAATTTGAAAAAACAAATTGAGAACCAAATGTTTAAAAAATTGTAAAATTTCACAATTTCGAAAAACTTCAAGAATTTAAAAACTTCAGAATTTATTATTAATTTTTTTCACAAATATAGTAAAATAAAGTTTGCCAATTTCCAAATAAAAACATTCATGAAATTTATAAATACAAAAAATATAAAACCTAAAAAGAGAAAAAGAAAAAGAAAGGACATAAAACATAAATAAAAAAACATCAGTGATAATTAAGATAATTTTTGTCTCGTTATATTTGATAGACCATTATTGATTTTTCTCAATACTAAAATTTATTGCACTAAGGAAACGGTTAGTGTTAACATTGAAGATGTATCTCATGGATTTAATTTTTCCAAGTTTAGTAAACATATGCGTGAGAAAGAGTTGTCTATTAAAAATGAAATAATTAATCTTGCCTCTATTGTTGTGCCTCCTACTGATCCGTTAGAAAAATATTTGTTAGACCATAAAAATGATATGTATATGAAAGAAAGAAAAGAAATAGATGATGTTTTCTTTAATCAAGCCCTATCTTGAAATATAATTTGCCTATTGAAACCTTGGGATACCCTCTACCTCCTAAGAGTGACCCTGTGTTTGAATTCAATAAACTACCTAATATATTAAATTATGCTTATCTTGGTGAAAAAAAGATGTATCATGTTATTATTAGTGCTAACCTGTCCAGAACATGAAGAAAAGAGATTATTTCAGATTCAGAAGAAGTACCCTGCTGCAATTGGATATACACTGGATGATCTTAAGGGCATTAGTCCCACTTTATGTCAACACAAGATTAATATGAAACCAGATGCTAAACACGTCATTTATCATCAATATTTGAATCCTAAGATGAAGGATGTGATAAGAACTAAAATATTAAAACTTTTAAAGGCAGGTATAATTTATCATATAAAGCTAAAGTAGATGCAATTAAGAAAATGCAATGTCCTAAATATATCAAAGGTATTCAAAATTTCCTTGGTCATGCTGGTTTTTATAAAAGGTATATTAAAGACTAGACCTCTTGCCAATCTTTTGCAAAAATATATTCCCTTTTTTTATGATAATTCTGTAGAGGTCTTTGAAACCTAAGAAAAAGTATCAAATATAGGAAAAAAGTCCTTGGCAAAAAAGTCACAAATATAGGGAAAAAAGTTCTCCAATTTCCGAAACAAAACATTCAGCCAGAAACATAAAGGAAAAAACAGGCAGAAAAATAAAACGCAAGAAGACTAAAACTAACGTTACTGTGCTAAATGTGTCGGCCCGTTTCGACCGGGGAGTGTCGGCCATACCAAATACTCTATTTGGCATAGGATCTGGAGTTGAGGCGCTAGTAAAAGCATCTAGCCCATTCCCATCCTTTTAATTCATCATTATTGAGGGATTAAATTTTGTCAATCCTCCAAAAACTTCCTTTTGTTCTTTTTCAAACATTTGTGTACAAACTTATTTGTATAATATATTAATTTGAAACTTGATCTTGGATGTATATAGAATTTAATGTTGCAAAACGAACGGGTGCTGCTGATTAAGGGGTACATATTACTAATAACATATTAGTGCAAGCCTAAATCATCACTGCTAATTGTTGCTCTAGCTTATTGTCTAATCTAAGTATACCATCATTGCAATGACTCACAAAAAAATAACTATTACTAGTGATCGAGGGAGTATCAAAACATCATAACATTAGCTCGGGATGCAATGAGAAACTTCTTAAATTCCCATGTTTGGGTATGCACTGAATTTGATCCAGGTTTGAATTTCATCATGCATGCGTATATGAGCGCCTCAAATAGCTGGTCTCACAATGCTCAATAGCAGTAGTCGAGCATCTAGTTTATATAAATATATTTAGTAGATTGACAAATATCCACGTACCGTGAGAGAAGCATCTCCGCATGTGTACACAAAATTATGTGAGAAACTAGATTCGTACGCCAAATCCATACCTAATAAAAAAGGGCTATTGCTTTTTGCGATACGTCATGGAAATACCAAAAAAGTTGCAAAATATTATCCATCAATGCCATCTATAAGTGATAAGAAGACGTTTCACAAAGTGTAATCCCCCGCCTAAGCCAGCCCGTGCAGTAGGGACCTCCTATACTGCATTATGTGTGCTGGAAGAAGACACATCGTGCCTGTTTGAGCCGGCCCATATCAACACAGTCTGATTCTTAAATTATGTTTATATATTTTCTATTTTCCTTTTTAGTGATCGTTTTTTTCTACCTTATATAATTCATGATGTAAAGAAATTCGAAACTTAAAAAAGAGAATTTTAAAATAAAATGTTTAATAAATCATAAAAAATTGTATATGAAAAAGTATTTGCTTATTCAAAAACAGTTCGTGGTTTTGTAATAGGTGATTGTTTTTTAAAAACTGTTCCCGACTTTGAAAACAAATGCTCAAGAAATAAAAATCATTTTCATACTTTTCAAAAAAGTTTGTGTATTAATTTTATTGAATGAAACTGAACAAAATTTCTCCAATTCAAAAAATATTGATGATAGAAAAATGTCCTAAATTTTTTTAAACTATTCGAGGCATAGCAAATAGATAATGAATTCATGAAATGTAGGCTGATTCAAAAAATGATCATGCATTTAACAAAATAATGAAAAATGGTTCCACCAGTTTCCAAAAAAGTATTCGTCCATTCTAGAAATGGTCACCTATTCAAAAAAATTGTTTAAAAGATGTTCACAACTTTAATTTTTTTTGTAAATAGTATAAAATGTTTTGTCCATTCTAGAAAGGACAGTGCTCTACACCGGCGCGCCGGTCAAAACTTTCGGCCGGCCGCACGCGGGCCGCCCGATCTGTTAGATTGGATCTGATTTGACCCTTAGATCTGTCCATGCAGCAAAAATCTTCGATGCAGCAAATTTCGACCACGATGCAGCAAATTTTGACCATGGATACTACAAAAAACATAGTTGTAGCAAAAAAATATCAACGTGGTCATAGCAAAAAAACGACGCTGATAATGCGAAGTAGCAAAATAAAATGTGGGTTGTGCAAAACAATCCGGTAAACTTGGGATGCAACTCTAACGAACATATATGCAGCTTTTTTAGTGAACGGTTGTAACAAAAATTGATACCGATTGTAGCAAAAATCAATATCGGTCGTAGTAAAAATCAAAAACACCGGTTATAGCGAAAAAATCCAACGAACTGGGATTGCAACCAAATGCATATGCAACTTTTTTAGTGAACAAATGTAACAAATGAAAAACACTTATAACAAATTTAAACACTAGTTACAGCAAATTTAGACGGAAACAAACTACATACCTAATCAGCTACGTGCGCGCGGGCCGCGTTCGTTCTACCGGCGCGTCGGCCACAAGAGTTTCCCAAACTCAAAACGCGTTTCGTCCGCCGGTTGTTAGGTAGATAGACATGTCGGCATCACACGCTTTCCCCATCGGAACCCTTTTTATTCTGTGTTTGTATATATACGACAAGAGGGAGGTTCCCCGGCAGAAGGAAAAAAGTAGTATAAAAGAGACTAGGGTCAAGTCAACGTCGTCTTCTCCGTGCAAGCCAGCAACGCGTTCCTTCTCCATTAAAAGGTTGCAATCTGCTGCTGGGTGGGCATCGTCGCCGCCGAGGAGCAAACAACTCTGCTCCATCATCGCCGGCCGTTCCTTCTCCATTCTCCGGCAAGGTCAGTTGCTTTTTCTACGCCATCTTGATCCAAAGGTCTAGCAGCCTTCTTCTTCCTCTGCTTCTTCCTACTCTAGCAGCAGCCTTCTCGAACTTTCATGAACAGTTTTAATTAGGGAGGAAGCAAAAGGAAGAAGGGGATCGTGTCGTAAGCCTGCTGGGTGGGAGATAGCCGCGCCGAAGCATGTATTTCATCAAACTGGATGTGCTCGAACCCATCACAAACGACTTTCCAGATGCTCAAAGAGTCGGCAGCGGTGGGTATGGAGATGTTTACAGGGTAAGAAAGATCAACTAATCATCTGTACCACTTTCCAGGGCAACTGGATGTGCTCGAAGCCATTACAAGTAAGTTTATTAAAAAATGTTAATAAAATTGAACAAAATTTCACCAATTCAAGAAATGTTCAGGAACTGAGAAGTGTCATAAAATTCAATAATTGTTCGTGCCTTATAAAATGGTTTATTGATTAATAATTCTTTTCTGATTCAATAAATGACCATGCAGCTAAAAAATATTCATTAAATTCAAAAAATGTTCGTGAATTTCAAAAGTTGTTCCACCAATTTCCAACAATAAGTTCGTCAATTCTAGAAATGTTAGTCTATTCATGAAAAATATTTTAAGCAATGTTCAAAAATTTTAAAAATGATTTCAAATAGTATGAATGTTCATGATTTTAGAAAATGTTTGAAAATCTGCAAAAATGTTTATCAAATTTACAAATGTTCATTATTTTAAAGAATTGTTCATTATTTCACAAAAACGAGAGTGATAGTGTATCTCTGTAATGCAGCAAAATGCGGTTATGGCTATTGAAGGTTATAATTTTTTCCTCTCGTTGCAACGAACGGGCCATTTTTCTAGTTGTAAAAAAAAGGAATTATGTTGCCCCGCTTTCCACAGCCATCATAAGCAGTCTCGATTTGGATTCCTATGGGTGTGCGAGTTTCCTTGAACGACAGGGAATTCACATCTGCAAAACAATTGACAAGAGCTAAGGTAATAAATTAATAATGAGCAAACAGACTCCATCCAAAATCAACTGTAAACAGACAGGTGATTGACAAGATATAATAATGTGCAACTAACACAGATCGTTCCAGTTGTGAGAAAACAAAACAACTCATAGATCTACAAGCGCATCAGGTTCATGAGTTCATGTGCACCTATTTCTATACTCTTAGAGCAACTCTAGCACATCCCTTAAAATTAGAGGAGTAAAATGGTGCAGTAAACTTAATGAAGTATATTTATTCCATTAAGTTTTGGTCGGTTTTAGCCGATCCCTTAAATTTAGCAGAATAAAAAGCAAATTTCATATATTGAAAATAGATTCAATTTAACAAACCGCTAAACCACAATTAGACACATAATTTATATAAGCATTTGCCGAAACATAGTCTAGTTTAAACCTAAACATAAACTTGAACTTAAACATAAATTAAAATGAAAAACTAAACAAACACTTAGTCGCTGTCCGACTTTGTGAGGGCGAGCTAATCCGCCCTAGATATGTCACCACCTATGGGGTCAGGTCTTGTGTCGTCGTCATTGCAGTCGAGGAAGGTTCGACACCGCTCTTCGATGTCGAAGCCACCGTCGTTGCCCCCACCGTCGTTGCCACCATCGGCGTCCTCCTCGTCGCTTGAGAGAAGCATGACGTTGGCCCCGCCAGCCACTTGCTCCACTTACAACTTGTGCTCCGCCTCCATCGGCTCGGGTACTCGCGGCGGAGGTCGGCCATGTATGCTTCGTCGGCGGCCTCCGCCGCAAGGCGCTACCTCATCTCCCGGTCCTCCCGAGCCACCATCGTATTCACCACCCCCGGCAGTGACATGTCGAGAAGCGGCGTATTACCCCATATAAAGTTGAGGCGGGCATCGACGTTGTGTAGCTGGACCTGCCAACGGTCGTACTCGCAAGCAGCAAGCTTGGCGGTGTGAAACGACCGAAGCCAATCTTTTTTTATGGGTATCCCGATCGATTATTTCGGCCACCCACTCTCCCAAGCCCGCTACCGGATGCCGAGGTACTTCCTTTGTGGTAGTGTCGACACAGAGAAATCGGGGAAGCCGGCGAGCAAACCGGATGGGGCGCAGTGTCACGGTGGCGGTGGCTTGAGGACGCGATGCGCTCGTGGCGGCGTGGATCTGCGTTGCGGATGGGCTGCGGGGACCGGCGGCCACGGGATCTGGCCATGGCATCAACGGTGGGGGTGTAGGAACGGTGGGGGATTCACCGGCGGGAGGGATTGGGGAGGAGGAAAGACAAAGGAGGCGTGGGGAGTTTTACTCCGAGGCCGAGTGGTGGAGTATATTTACTCACCGGATAAGCGATGGAGTAAATTTATACTCCTCTATAGGTTTTAGGTGATGGTCTAGGTCCCGGTTAGAGGAGTAAAACCGGTTTTTTAATCCTCTAACCAGTTTTAGGGGATCGGCTAGAGGTCCTCTTAGATGCTACCTAATAGGAATGCAATGGATGTGACTGTGGTATCAATAGCCAATAAGAATGAGATGCTACTGAATAATAATGCAATCAAGTCATCTCAACAAGGCTATTATACATCACAAAGGGAAATTTATTGACCGTACATGCATACATAATTGACATGTGCTGCAGAATACCGGAGAAGGCGGATTAACGAGAGGTGATTCTGGCAATAAACTTAGGGCTATCACCGGTGCCAATTTTTGCTTCAACTTCACATTCATCGGATCTCGCGTTCGAAGAATAATCAGAATTGATTAGTTTGTGGTAAGTACTACTGCAACGCTTTTGGAAGTAGCCCACTCCACCAATCTCGCAATAAGCCTGCATGCATTAATATAATCTAATGTAATCCCTTTGTAGTATACGACACATTCAAAGTGTTATCCTCTTCATCTATGCTTTCTAAATTACTTGAAATTCTAGCTATCTCCTAATCTGTGACGGAAACAAAAGATGCTTAGGTTGTGCTTAGGCACGCTAAGGCGCTAGGCTACGCCAAACACCTCCGCTAGGGCATAAACAAAAATATAGGCGGGGCAAGCAAAAGATTATCCACTCAACTGAGAAATCATTTCATGTCACACTGATCGATGAACCAATAGGTCATATTCCAATGGATAGTAGCTTTTTTAAGGGCCAATGGACAGTAGTTGGTTGTTTCGAATGTTGGTATGTTTTTCTATAGATCTGGTCAAACATGAAGCTAGTTTGAGTAATTCATCTAAGAGCATATTTCAACGAATATTATATAAAGAATGTGCTTACCTTGGTGCGGTAATAGAAACATTTGCGTAATCAAGATAATTGTTTGGAAAAAACCACAATTTAAAAATATATTTGCACATAGTATAAAATGTTCATGAATTCAAAAAATGTCTTTGATTTTTAGAAAAATTGAAATTGTTCTGAAAGTATTCATGAATTTGAGAAACATTTATGATTTCATATATGTTCACGACTTTGAAAAAAATATTCATGATTACAAAAAATGTTCATGATTACAAAAAATTGAGAGTGATAATGTATCTCACTGATGCAACAAAATGTGTTGATGTCCATCTGAGATTGCGATTATTTTTCTCTTCTTGCTCTTCATTTTGGTTGATCGCCTTTTTTAAAATTTCATTCTTTTTTAAATTCTGTTTCCTTTTCCCTGTTCATTTTTATCTACTTATAATAGTTTGGGACTTCAAAAAGGTTTCAAAATATTAAAAAACAAGAATTATGAAGTAAATGTTAAATAAATTATAAATGTTTGAGGATTCAGAAAATATTCATGATTTTTAAAAACAATTCTTATACTTATAAACTTTTTTAATTTTGAAAAGAAATGTTCGTGAAACCAAAGTATGTTATGATTTTTTTAAAAGTATGTGTATTAAAAAATGTTAATGAAATTAAATAAAATTCCATCAATTCAAGAAATGTTAACGAATTGAAAGATATCATAAAATTCAAAAAAAATGTTCATAGCTCAAAATGGTTAATTGATTAATAAAATGTTCGCTGTTCCAAAAATGATCATGCATTTAAAAAATATTCATGAAATCAAAAAAAAATCGTGAATTTCAAAAACTGTTCCACCAATTTTCAACTATATGTCGGTCGACTCTAGAAATGTTCGCCTATTCATGAAAAATGTTTTGAGCAATGTTCAAAAAATTGTTTCCAAATAGTATCAAATGTTCACTATTTTAGAAAGTGTTGGGAAACCTGTAAAAATGCTTATGAATTTAAAAATGTTCATGATTTTTAGAAAATGTTCATTATTTCATAAAAATAAGAGTGATAGTGTGATGCAGCAAAATGTAATCATGGCTATTGAAGGTTATAATTCTTTTTCCTTTCGTTAACAGCGCACGGACCATTTTGCTAGTGGTAAACAAAGAGGGATTTCTGTTGCCGTCCTTTCCACAGCCATCATAAGCAGTCTCGATTTGGAAAACAATTGCGCGTTTCCTTCAACGACAGGGAATTCACATCTACAAAACAATTGACAAGAGCTAAGGTAATAAATTAATAATGAGCAAACAGACTCCATCCGAAATAAACTATAAACAGACAGGTGATTAACAAGAGATAATAATGTGCAACTAACACAGATCGTTCCAGTTGTGAGATAACAAAATAACTCATAGATCTACAAGCGCATCAGGTTCATGAGTTCATGTGCACCTATTTCTATAACCTTAGAGCAAGTCTAGCCGATTTCCTAAAAATAGAAGAGTAAAAAGCTGGAGGAAAGTTAATGAAGTAGGTTTACTCCACTAAGTTTTGGTCGGTTCTAGCCGATTTCCTAAATTTAGCAGGTAAAAAGCAAATTTCATATATATAAGATAGATTCAATTTAAACAAACTTTTAAACCGAAATTAGACAAATGATTTATATATGCATCCGCCGAAACATAGTTTAGTTTAAACCTAAACATAAAATTGAACTTCAACATAAAATAAAACGAAAAACCAAACAAACACTTAGTCGCTATCCGGCATTATGAGGGCGAGCTAATCCGCCCTAGACATGTCACTAACCATGGGGTCAGGCCTTGTGTCGTCTTCATCACAGTCGGGGAAGGTTTGACACCACTCTTCGATGTCGAAGCTACCGTCATTGCCCCCACCGCCATTGCCGCCATCGTCGTCCTCCTCATCGCTTGAGAGAACCATGACGTTGGCCCCGTCAGCCACTTTCTCCGCATACAACTTCTGCTCCGCCTCCTTCAGCTCGGGTACTCACGGCGGAGCTCCGCCATGTACGCTTCGTCGGCGGGCTCCGCTGCGAGCTGCTGCCTCATGTCCCGGTCCTCCCGAGTCATTGTCGTATTAACCACCCCTGGCAGCGACATGTCGCGCTGCAGCGTCTCACCCCACATAAAGTTAAAGCAGGCATAGACGTTGTGTAGCTGGACCTGCCAACGGTCGTACTTGCGAGCGGCAAGCTTGCCAGTGTGAAACGACTGAAGCCAATGTTTTTGGTGGGTGTCATGGTCGATGATTTCGGCCACCCATGCTCCCATACCCGCTACTGGACGCCGAGGTACTTCCTCTATGGTAGTGGCGACACGGAGATACCGGTGAAGCCGGCGAGCCGACTGTATGGGGCCGCAACGTCATGGTGGCAGCGGCTTGAGGACACGATGCGCTCGTGGCGGCGTGGATTCATGCTGCGGATGGCAGAGAGGACTGGCGGCACGGTATCCGGCCATGGCATCAACGGTGGGGTGTAGGGACGGTGGGGGTTTTACCGCCGGGAGGGATTGGGGAGGAGGAAATGCAAATGAGGCATGGGGAGTTTTACTCCAAGGCCGAGTGGTGGAGTATATTTACTCACCGGATAGGCGGCAGAGTAAATTTTATCCCCCTCTATGGGTTTTAGGAGATCGGCTAGGTACAGTTAGTGGAGTAAAAACGGTTTTTAATCCTCTAACCAGTTTTACGGGATCGGCTAGAGGTGCTCTTAGATGCTACCCAGTAGGAATGCGATGGATGTGACTGTGGTATCAGTAGCCAATAAGAATGAGATGCTACTGAATAATAATGCAATCAAGTCATCTCAACAAGACTATTATACATCACAAAAGGAAATTGATTGACCTTGCGTGCATACATAGTTGACACGTGCTGCTGAATACCGGACAAGGCAGATTAACGACAGGTGATTCTGGCAATAAACTTAGGGCTATCACCGATGCCAATTTTTGCTTCAACTTCACATCCATCGGATCTCGCGTTCGAAGAATAATCAGAATTGATTAGTTGGTGGTAAGTACTACCCCAACGCTTTTGGAAGTAGTCCACTCCACCAATCTCGCAATAAGCCTGCATGCATTAATATAATCTAATGTAATCGATCCGAGAAGTGCATCCATGAACTCGGTACATATAAACCCACTTTGAAAAACATTTTTCTAAAAGCTAAAAAAATAATAAAAAGTTTGCATGGGTGCATCTGCATGTTTTATGTGCGTGTATAAAATTTCATTAAAAATAACTTTTTTATGAACCGTGCAAAAAAGACAAAAAGTTGTGTCGTGGAACGATATTTGGAAGCACTGAAATTTGTCTTTTTTACAGAGACAAAATAAAATGACATTTTTTTCATAAAACTTTGTGTTGCGCACACACCTTTACAAACATGTATGCTTGAAATTTACTTTTTGAATGTTTGACATTTTAAAACATGCTTAAAATGCATTTTTGGAAAACTTGATGCAGATGCCCATGGGTGCAGATCGTCCCCTCTCCTTTGTATCTGACATATTTAAAGTATTATCCTCTTCATCTATGGTTTCTAAATTACTTAAAATTCTAGCTATCTCCTAATCTGTGCTGATTGTGCACGCTAAGGCGCTAGGCGACACCAAACACCTCTTCTAGGGCATAAACAGAAATATAGGCGGGGCAAGCAAAAATTATCCACTCCACTAAGAAATCATTTCATGTCGCACTGATGGACCAAATAAAACAATAGGTCATATGCCAATGGATAGTAGCTTTTTTTAAGGGCCAATGGACAGTAGTTGGTTGTTTCAAATGTTGATATATTTTTCTATAGATCTGGTCAAACATGAAGCTAGACTTAGCAGGACAATCCTATAACTTCAAGTAATCTGAAACAAAGGGAGCAAGTGTGAGTAATTCACCTAAGAGCATATTTCAACGAATATTATATAAAGAATGTGCTTACCTTGGTGCGGTAATAGAAACCCCACGGGGTGCTCCACGCAACTAGATAGTCCTGGTCCTGGCCATCTCTATTGTTGCCACAGTACACAATGGAACCTACCGAACCAGATAGGATAGGGAGCGCTGCCGATGTAACCATACCAGTCATGGTTGGCAACTTGGCAAAGGGTGCCACCAATCGCGTTGTACACAAGGCATAACGTGGACTGTCCATTGCCATACATGGCCTTGAGGCCATCCACGTACCTTGTCATTCTCGCTCACAAGATTCCATGCCTCTCGTGCTCGCTGCTCAAGCGTCTTAGGTCTACCAGTGTAGCTAGTCATTTTCTCGAGCTTGTAGTTGTCCACTATTTCACCAAAGCAATTCTCTATCTCCCTTATTTCTTCTCTTTCCTTCTTTTCTTCTAATTTTTTTTAGGATTCTTTTTTTTACTTCTTTTCTTCTACTTCTACTTCTTTCCTTCTATTTCCTTCTCTTCTTCTACTTCTATTATGTGAGTTCGGTGGCTTCCCTGCATATTTAGAGACATTTTTTATGACAACCACACATTTAGTATCTTGTGTAGACTACTTATAAGAGAATCTCCAGCCGTTTGCCCCACAGGGCGCCGAAAAAGAGCGGTCTGGAGGCGAACCGGCGCTAGATTGGCCCCTGGGAACGATCTACCTCCCAGTAACGCCCCCAGGTGCCCCCCCAAGTCGCGGTAAATTCAAATCTGGCCATTCCCGCTCACAAATAAACGCCACAAAGTCCGGCGATCATCGGTCTAGTTCGGGCGACAGTTCGGCGATCGGGTGAAAGGTTCGGCGTACAAAAAAAGAATGGCGTGTGGGCAATCTAGCGCATCACACGGAGGGGTCGGCCTCTTGCGTCGGCGCAGTTGGCATGCGCGGGCTTGGCGGAGCTGCTTCTGTGCTGGGCGGCGTTGGCGCGGCTTCCGTGCTGCTGGGCGTCGTGGAGGCATCATCGCTCGGGCTTGGCGGCGAGGTCAGCATGGGCGTGGTGGTTGGCGGCGCTGTCGATGGCAGCTGGTTCAGGATGAGGCCGCGCTCGGCCAAGTACCACGCCTTGAGTTGCTCGTCGTTGCTCTGGAGCATGTCTGCCCCGCCCATTAGGAAAGCTAGGTCCATGTTCCTCTTCTTCGCGACGACATTGGTCCTGAGTAGGTCGAGCTTGATGGCGTTGTTCGACATCAACGCCGACCACCGCGCCTCGGTCTTCTATTCACGTAGGGTGGCCCGGGCCTGTGCGTCGGCGAGGCAACGTTCGATGGACTCCTGCACCCGCGCGGTTGCCGAGTCGGCGAGTTTCCCCTTCTTGGCGCTCTTATTGCCATCGGAGCACCCGTCGCTCGCACACGACGTTCTGGCTTGTAGGTCTCCTTGTCGTTGGCGTTGGCGCGCCGGACCTCCGCCCACTTGTCGCACCTCTCGATCCGTTTGAAGACGTGGAGGTACTTGAAATTGTTGGAAATATGCCCTAGAGACAATATATAAAGTGTTTATTATTATATTTCCTTGTTCATGATAATCGTTTATTATCCGTGCTATAATTATAGTGATTGGAAACACATTGCATGTGTGGGTAAATAGACAACACAATGTCCCTAGTATGCCTCTAGTGAACTAGCTCGTTGATCAAAGGCTGGTGAAGGTTTCCTAGCCATGGACATGAGATGTCGTTTGATAACGGGATCACATCATTACGAGAATGATGTGATGGACAAGACCCAAACTGCAAACGTAGCGTATGATCGTGTCAGTTTATTGCTACTGTTTTCTGCATGTTAATGTATATGTTCCTTTGACCATGAGATCATGCAACTCACGGATATCGGAGGAGTGCCTTGTGTGTATCAAACGTCGCAACGTAACTGGGTGACTATAAAGGTGCTCTACAGGTATCTCCGATGGTGTTTGTTGAGTTGGCATGGATCGAGACTGTGATTTGTTACTCCGTGTTACGGAGAGGTATCTCGGGGCCCACTCGGTAATACAACATCACAAAGAGCCTTGCAAGCAATGTGACTAATTGTTAGTTGCGGGATCTTGTATTACGGAACGAGTAAAGAGACTTGCCGGTAACGAGGTTGAACTAGGTATAGAGATACCGACGATCGAATCTCGGGCAAGTAACATACCGAAGAACAAAGGGAACGTTATACGGGATTAACTGAATCCTTGACATAGAGGTTCGACCGATAAAGATCTTCGTACAATATGTAGGAACCAATGTGGACGTCCAGGTCCCGCCATTGGTTATTGACCGTAGAGGTGTCTCGGTCATGTCTACATAGTTCTCGAACCCGCAGGGTCTGCACACTTAAGGTTTGGTGACGTTTCGTTAGAGTAGAGTTATGTATGGTGGTGACCGAAGGTTGTTCGGAGTCCCGGATGAGATCCCGGACGTCACGAGGAGCTCCGGAATGGTCCATAGGCAAAGATTCATATATAGGAAGTCCCAGTTTGGTCGCCGGAAAAGTTCCGGGCTTATCGGTAATGTACCGGGAGTGCCGGTAGTGTACCGGGAGACCTCCGGGAGGGGTATTTCGACCCCAGAGGGTCCATGGTCTGTGGAGAGTAATAACCAGCCCTTAGTGGGCTGGATAAACAGACACAAGAAGGCCCATGGCGCAGGAGATAAAAGGGCTAAAGGAAAAAGTGAAAAAGGGCCAATAGGGAGCAATCCTACTCCAACTAGGATTGGAGGAGGAGTAGGATTCCTCCCCCTTGGCGCACCAGCCCTTCCCCTCCTCTCCTCCTTTATATACTAGTGGATTGGGGCTGTTTTAGACAGAATTTCTGGCCACGTGCTACCCGTTCCACCGGTGCATAGTTTCTCCTCTAGATCGTAGTTCCGCAGTGCTTAGGCGAAGCCCTGCCGGAATTGCTCCACCACCATCACCGGAGCGCCGTCACGCTGCCGGTGAACTCTCTCTCCTCTCCACCTCCTCTTGCTGGATCAAGACGGTGGAGATCGTCATCAAGCTGCACGTGTGCTGAACGCGGAGGTGCCGTCCGTTCGGTACTAGATCGGAAGGATCGTGATCAAGGCCACGAGACGTTCGTGATTGGATCGCAGGACAGATCGTGACGAGATCGCGGGACGGTTCGTGATTGGATCGTGGGATGGTTCGTGATTAGTTCGCGGGACGGTTCGTGATTGGATCGCGGGACGCTCGGCGATTTGAATCGCGAAGAAGTTCGACTACACCAACCGCGTTTCTTAACGCTTCCCGCTTAGCTATCTACAAGGGTACGTAGATCCACTCTCCCTCTCGTAGATGCTCATCACCATGGATAGGTTTGCGTGTGCGTAGGAAATTTTTAGTTTCCCATGCGACGTTCCCCAACAGTGGCATCATGAGCTAGGTTGATGGTTCGATGAGATCTCGAGTATAACACAAAAGGTTTGTGGGCGTTGATGCTTAGATTGCTTCCTCCCTTGGTCGGATTTTGGTTCAGCGGGATTGTGAGATAAAACGGCTCAGACCAACATTACTCGTACGCTTACGAGAGACCGGTTCCCTCGACGCAACTTGTTGCTTAGATGGCTTGCAGGCGACAGTTTGTCTCACTTTATTGAATCGGATCCGACAAAGGCGGTCCTTGAGAAGGTTGAAAAGCAATCTATGTATCACCGTTGTGGTTTATGCGTAGGTGAGAATCGCTCTTGCTAGATACCCGTAGCAGCCACGTAAAACATGCAACAGCAATTAGAGGACGTCTAACTTGTTTTTGCAGGGTATATTGTGATGTGATATGGCCAATTACAAGATGTGATATATGTGATGTATGAGATGATCATGTGATGTACAGAACTTCACGACTTGCATGTCGATGAGTACGGCAACTGGCAGGAGCCATAGGGCTGTCTTTAATTATTGTATGACCTGCGTGTCAATCATTAAGCGCTATGTAATGCTTTACTTTATCGCTAAACAGTAGCAATAGTAGTAGAAGCATGCAGGGCGTGACAACCTCGATGGGGACACGTTGATGGAGATCATGGTGTCGTGCTAGTGACGATGAAGATCATGCCGGTGCTTTCAAGATGGAGATCTAAAGCACAAGTTCATGGCCATATCATGTCACTTATGAATTGCATGTGATGTTAATCCTTTTATGCACCTTGTTTTGCTTAGTACGACGGTAGCATTATAAGGTGAGCCCTCACTTAAATTTCAAGATAAAATTGTGTTCTCCCCGAGTGTGCACCGTTGCGAAAGTTCGTCGTGTTGAGACACCACGTGATGATCGGGTGTGATAGACTCTACGTTCACATACAACGGGTGCAAGCCAGATTTGCACGCGCAGAACACTCGGGTTAAACTTGACGAGCCTAGCATGTACAGACATGGCCTCGGAACACAAGAGACCGAAAGGTCGAGCATGAATCATATAGTAGATATGATCAACATAATGATGTTCACCAATGAAGCCAACTTAACTCACGTGATGATCGGACTTGAGTTGGTGAATTTGGATCATGTGACACTCAGATGACCTGAGGGATGTCAATTTGAGTGGGAGATTTAGTAATTTGATTAACTAAACTCATTATCTTGAACAATAGTCTAAGTAACCTTTGCATATTTATGTTGTAGATCAATGGCTTGCGCAGTAGCATCCCTGAATTTTAATGCGTTCCTAGAGAAAGCTAAGTTGAAATATGATGGAAGTAACTTTGTTGATTGGGCCCGTAATCTGAGGATTATCCTCACGGCTTCCCAGAAACAATATGTCCTTGATGCACCGCTTGGTGACCAACCAGAAGACATGACCTCCGAAGACGTTAAGAACGTTTGGGAGGCTCGTGCTGGAGACTACTCAATAGTTCAGTGTGCAATATTGTATGGCTTAGAACCGGGACTTCAAAGACGTTTTGAACGTCATGGAGCATATGAGATGTTCCACGAGTTGAAGTTTATCTTTCAGAAGAATGCCCGGATCGAGAGGTATGAGACCTCCGATAAATTCTATGCTTGCAAGATGGAGGAGAATGGATCTATTAGTGAGCACATACTCAGAATGTCTGGGTACTCAAACCGTCTAGCAGAGTTGGGAATTACCCTTCCGCCGGAGGCGATCACTGATAGAGTTCTTCAATCGCTGCCACCTAGTTACAAGAGCTTTGTGATGAACTATAACATGCACGGGATGAACAAGTCAGTCGCCGAGCTGTTTGCGATGCTGAAAGTCGCTGAGTCTGAAATCAAGAAAGAACATCAAGTGTTGATGGTCAATAAAACCACTAGTTTCAAGAAAAATGGCAAGGGCAAAGGCAATAAGGGTAAAACTAAGAAGGATGGCAAAGTAGTTGCTACTCCTAAAAAGAAGCCTAAGCATGGACTTAAGCCAGAAACTGAGTGCTTTCATTGCAAAGGAACTGGTCACTGGAAGCGGAATTGCCCCAAGTACCTGGCAGACAAGAAAGCGGCCAATGACAAACAAGGTATATATGATATACATGTTATTGATGTGTACCTTACTAGTTCTCGTAGTAGTGCCTGGGTATTTGATACCGGTTCGGTTGCTCACATTTGCAACTTAAAACAGGAACTACGGAATAAACGAAGGCTGGCAAAGGATGAAGTGACGATGCGCGTGGGAAATGGTTCCAAGGTTGATGTGATCGCCGTCAGCACGCTCTCTCTTCTATTACCATCGGGATTATTGATGAACCTGAATAATTGTTATTTAGTGCCTGCGTTAAGCATGAACATTATATCTGGATCTTGTTTATTGCGAGACGGTTACTCATTTAAGTCATAGAATAAAGGTTGTTCTATTTATATGAGTAATATCTTTTATGGTCATGCACCCAATATTAGGGGTTTATTCATATTGAATCTTGATAGTGATGACACACATGTTCATAACATTGATGCCAAAAGATGTAGTGTTGTTAATGATAGTACCACTTCCTTGTGGCACTGCCGTTTAGGTCATATTGGTGTAAAACGCATGAGGAAGCTCCATGCTGATGGACTTTTGGAGTCACTTGATTTTGAATCACTTGACACATGTGAACCATGCCTGATGGGCAAGATGACTAAAACGCCGTTCTCTGGAACAATGGAACGGGCAAGTGACTTGTTGGAAATCATACATACTGATGCGTGCGGTCCAATGAATGTTGCAACGCGCGGTGGATATCGTTACTTTCTCACCTTCACTGATGACTTGAGTAGATATGGTATATTTACTTGATGAAACACAAGTCTGAAACTTTTGAAAAGTTCAAGCAATTTCAGAGTGAAGTTGAGAATCATCGTAACAAGAAGATTAAATTTCTGCGATCTTCGAGGAGGTGAATATCTGAGTTATGAGTTTGGCAGTCACTTAAGACAATGTGGAATTGTTTCACAGTTGACACCGCCCGAAACACCACAGCGTAATGGTGTGTCTGAACGTCGTAATCGAACCTTATTAGATATGGTACGTTCTATGATGTCTCTTGCCGATTTGCCACTATTGTTTTGGGGTTATGCATTAGAGACAGCTGCATTCACTTTCAATAGGGCACCATCGAAATCCATTGAGACGACGCCATATGAACTGTGGTTTGGCAAAAAGCCGAAGTTGTCGTTTCTTAAAGTTTGAGGATGTGATGCTTATGTCAAAAAGCTTCATCCTGAAAAGTTGGAACCCAAAGCGGAGAAATGCGTCTTCATAGGATACCCGAAAGAGACAGTCGGGTATACCTTCTATCTCAGATCCGAGGGCAAAGTGTTTGTCGCTAAGAATGGAACATTTCTTGAGAAAGAGTTTCTCTCGAAAGAATTGAGTGGGAGGAAAATAGAGCTTGATGAGGTTGTTGAACCTTTACTTCAACCAGAAAGTAGCACGGTGCAGAAAGATGTTTCTGTGGAACCTACGACGGTAGAAGAGGAAGTTGATGATGATAATCATGAAGCTTCGGATCAAGCTGCTATTGAACCTCGTAGGTCGACAAGGGCGCGTACTACTCCCGAGTGGTACGGCAACCCTGTCTTGGAGGTCATGTTGTTAGACAACAATGAACCTACGAGCTATGGAGGAGCAGTGATGGGCCCGGATTCTGAGAAATGGTTAGAGGCCATGAAATCCGAGATGGGATCCATGTATGAAAACAAAGTATGGACTTTGGAAGTACTACCTGAAGGGCGAAAGGCCATTCAGAACAAATGGATCTATAAGAAGAAGACGGACGCGGACGGTAATGTCACCGTCTATAAAGCTCGACTTGTGGCAAAGGGTTTTTCACAAGTTCAAGGAGTTGACTACGATGAGACTTTCTCACCCGTAGCGATACTTAAGTCTGTCAGAATCATGTTGGCAATAGCTGCTTATTTCGACTATGAAATTTGGCAGATGGATGTCAAAACGGCGTTCCTCAATGGTTTCCTTGAGGAAGAGTTGTATATGATGCAACCCGAGGGTTTTGTCGATCCAGAGAATGCTGACAAAGTTTGCAAACTCCAGCGATCCATTTATGGACTGGTGCAAGCATCTCGGAGTTGGAATAAGCGCTTTGATGAGGTGATCAAAGCGTTTGGGTTTATACAAGTTTATGGAGAAGCTTGTATTTACAAGAAAGTGAGTGGGAGCTCTATAGCGTTTCTAGTGTTATTTGTGGATGACATATTGCTGATTGGAAACGATATAGAAATGCTGGAAAGCGTGAAGGAATATTTGAATAGGAGTTTTTCAATGAAGGACCTAGGAGAAGCTGCTTTCATATTAGGCATTAAGATCTATAGAGATAGATCGAGATGCTTAATAGCACTTTCACAGAGCACATACCTTGATAAAGTTTTGAAGAAGTTCAAAATGGAACAGGCCAAGAAGGGGTTCTTGCCTGTGTTACAAGGTGTGAAGTTGAGTAAGACTCAATGCCCAGTGACTGCAGAAGATAAAGAAAAGATGAGCGTCATCCCCTATGCTTCAGCCATAGGCTCTATCATGTATGCAATGCTGTGCACAAGGCCCGATGTCAGCCTTGCCATAAGTATGGCTGGAAGGTTTCAAAGTGATCCTGGAATGGAGCACTGGCAAGCGGTCAAGAATATCCTTAAGTACCTTAACAGGACTAAGGACATGTTTCTCGTTTATGGAGGTGATGAAGAGCTCATCGTAAAGGGTTACGTCAATGCAAGCTTTGACACTGATCCGGACGACTCTAAGTCGCAAACCGGATACGTATTTATTCTTATCGGGGGAGTGGTAAGCTGGTACAGTTCCAAGCAAAGCGTGGTAGCTGATTCTACATGCAAAGCGGAGTACATCGCAGCCTCGGAGGCAGCGAAGGAAGGTGTCTGGATGAAACAGTTCATGACAGATCTTGGAGTGGTGCCTAGTGCACTGAATCCAATAAACCTGTTCTGTGATAACACTGGTGCCATTGCTCTAGCCAAGGAACCAAGGTTTCATAAGAGGACTAGACACATAAAGCGACGCTTCAACTCCATCCGGTTCTACATCGAGGAGAAGGACATAAATATTTGCAAAGTGCACACGGATCTGAATGTTGCAGACCCGTTGACTAAACCTCTTCCAAGGGCTAAACATGATCAACACTAGAACTGTATGGGTGTTCGATTCATTACCATGTGAATCACATAGTGATGTGAACTAGATTATTGACTCTAGTGCAAGTGGGAGACTGTTGGAAATATGCCCTAGAGACAATATATAAAGTGTTTATTATTATATTTCCTTGTTCATGATAATCGTTTATTATCCATGCTATAATTGTAGTGATTGGAAACACATTGCATGTGTGGGTAAATAGACAACACAATGTCCCTAGTATGCCTCTAGTGAACTAGCTCGTTGATCAAAGGATGGTGAAGGTTTCCTAGCCATGGACATGAGATGTCATTTGATAACGGGATCACATCATTACGAGAATGATGTGATGGACAAGACCCAAACTGCAAATGTAGCGTATGATCGTGTCAGTTTATTGCTACTGTTTTCTGCATGTTAATGTATATGTTCCTTTGACCATGAGATCATGCAACTCACGGATATCGGAGGAGTGTCTTGTGTGTATCAAACGTCGCAACGTAACTGGGTGACTATAAAGGTGCTCTGTAGGTATCTCCGATGGTGTTTGTTGAGTTGGCATGGATCGAGACTGGGATTTGTTACTCCGTGTTACGGAGAGGTATCTCGGGGCCCACTCGGTAATACAACATCACAAAGAGCCTTGCAAGCAATGTGACTAATTGTTAGTTGCGGGATCTTGTATTACGGAACGAGTAAAGAGACTTGCCGGTAACGAGGTTGAACTAGGTATAGAGATACCGACGATCGAATCTCGGGCAAGTAACATACCGAAGAACAAAGGGAACGTTATACGGGATTAACTGAATCCTTGACATAGAGGTTCGACCGATAAAGATCTTCGTAGAATATGTAGGAACCAATGTGGACGTCCAGGTCCCGCCATTGGTTATTGATCGTAGAGGTGTCTCGGTCATGTCTACATAGTTCTCAAACCCGCAGGGTCTGCACAATTAAGGTTTGGTGACGTTTCGGTAGAGTAGAGTTACGTATGATGGTGACCGAAGGTTGTTCGGAGTCCCGGATGAGATCTCGGACGCCACGAGGAGCTCCGGAATGGTCTGGAGGTAAAGATTCATATATAGGAAGTCCCAGTTTGGTCGCCGGAAAAGTTCCGGGCTTATCGGTAATGTACCAGGAGTGCCGGTAGTGTACCGGGAGACCTCCAGGAGGGGTATTTCGACCCCAGAGGGTCCATGGGCTGTGGAGAGTAATAACCAGCCCTTAGTGGTCTGGATAAACAGCCACAAGAAGGCCCATGGCGCAGGAGATAAAAGGGCTAAAGGAAAAAGTGAAAAAAGGGCCAATAGGGAGCAATCCTACTCCAACTAGGATTGAAGGAGGAGTAGGATTCCTCCCCCTTGGCGCACCAGCCCTTCCCCTCCTCTCCTCCTTTATATACTATTGGATTGGGGCTGTTTTAGACAGAATTTCTGGCCACGTGCTACCCGTTCCACATGTGCATAGTTTCTCCTCTAGATCGTAGTTCCGCAGTGCTTAGGCGAAGCCCTGCCGGAATTGCTCCACCACCATCACCGGAGCGCCGTCACGCAGCCGGTGAACTCTCTCTCCTCTCCACCTCCTCTTGCTGGATCAAGACGGTGGAGATCGTCATCAAGCTGCACGTGTGCTGAACGCGGAGGTGTCGTCCGTTCGGTACTAGCTCGGAAGGATCGTGATCAAGGCCACGAGACATTCGTGATTGGATCGCGGGACAGATCGTGACGAGATCGCGGGACGGTTCGTGATTGGATCGTGGGACGGTTCGTGATTAGTTCGCGGGACGGTTCGTGATTGGATCGCGGGACGCTCGGCGATTTGAATCGCGAAGAAGTTCGACTACACCAACCGCGTTTCTTAACGCTTCCCGCTTAGCGATCTACAAGGGTACGTAGATCCACTCTCCCTCTCGTAGATGCTCATCACCATGGATAGGTTTGCGTGTGCGTAGGAAAATTTTTGTTTCCCATGCGACGTTCCCCAACAGAAATCTTGGTCGGTGCGGCTGTCCTGACGAAACATGCCGAACATCCACACCAGCTGCGCCAAGAACAACAAGTGATCGGCGCGCACCAGGAAAAAAGAAAAGAGAGAAGCCGGCGTGTCGTACATGATCCTCGATGCTGGTGCCGCTCTCCGGGCGAGCCGCAATCTCCTCGACGATCCCATGCCATCTGTTGCACGCCGATTGGATGAGCCCCCAATGGTTCGCCATTGCCTTCACCCTGGGCTGCATGTACACGCCTTTTAAGTAGGGGTCGACTAGCTTGCGCTCGTCGAACTCGACCTTGACGCGGTCCCAATACGTATCGATGCTTTGGTTCATGCCGATGATCGGGTCGAGTGAAACAACTTTCCACACTTCGGCGAGGCACTCGTCCTTCTTGGACGTCCACTTGATGCGCGGCTCGCCGGTCCAGGCCGCCCCCTTCTTCTTCTTCCGTTTCCTCACCGGAGTAGGCGTCGGCTCCTCCTCGTCCTCCTCCTCCTCTGGCTCTGGCTCCGGCTCCTTCTCGCCGTAGTTGAGCTCGCCATACATGTTGCCGTTGAGGTTGGTTGTGTCGTACTGGGTAGTAAACCCGGGGGACGCGGCGGCGGTGGCTGAGCCGGCCGTGATGATGTCGTCCATGTCGGCCTCTGTCGCGTCGGCGTCGCCGAGGTGCGGCGTGGAGGCTTAGGAGAAGGGCAGCGCGCAACGGCAGAGAGGCGGCATCGGGGAGGATGCGTAAGCCGGCGGGGAGTAGGTGTACGGAGGTTATTGCATGCCGGTGAAGGCGGGCGAGGGCGTGTGCTGGGCCGGGTGGCCATGAGGGAAGGTGATGTTGGGGTTGAACCCGCCATGCACGTCACCGTCGGCGTAGCCCGGCGACGGCATGCAGCCCCAGGGTTGTGGTGACGACGAGAAGCTGGCCGGAGATCCGACGCTTTGCTGGCTCCAGGGCGCGTATTGGGCGTGGCCACCGGGGGGATTCATCATTCCCGTGCGCTCCGCCTGCTCCGCCGTCGCCGCCGCGAGCCGAGCCCCGTTGACCCGGGCCTTCTTGGCGTTGGCCCTGTTCCGCTGGTCGGTGGTGATAGTCTCCCGGCGTTGAACTTCCGCCCTCCAGTCAGCGTTGGACATGCCCGGGGGCTTGGACGGTGGTGCCCTCGGCTTCCTCTGCTTCGACTAAGCGACGGCGGCGGTCGCAGCCATCGCTGCGCGGGGGACCATGTACTTCTTCGGCGGCATGGTGGCCGGATGGGAGGGGAGGAGGAGGAGATTGGCGGGAGGAATGGAGAGAATGGGAGGAAAGCGGGGGGGGGGGGAGCGGGAAGAAACGGCAGGAAACGATCCTCGTCTCGCCGACAGGGCGGCCCCACGCCCATTTTCGCTTGTGCCGGCGCCCCCAGGCGCCCCCCAACACGCCGGGGTCGGCTTGGGTGCGCCGGCTGTTAGTTTGGCCCAACCCGGCGAAAAACGGACTCCTAGGGACGTGACTAGGGCAATTTTCGCCCGCTGACGCTAAAAAATCGCCTGGGGGGCCTATTGAGGGCGCGGCTAGAGATGCTCTAAGTCAGTTGGACCATGTCACCTCACTTTCTATGAATGCATTGTTTTGAAGAGTAACATGAAATATAATACTATTGTAAACAAGCTAATTGTTTTGCTTGTCGAGATGGTGACTTACTGATGTATTACTTTGTAAGGTCTTTATAAATAATTAATAAACTAGCTACATGCATCGTCCAGATGCAGGCCGAGGTCATCCTCCTTTTCTAGAAAAAGCTGGTTGTTTTGCTATTAATGCTCCAATAAAGCTAAATTCACGTAGTTAAAGTTACCAGTTTTTAACAGCCCTTCATTTTCACAATGGATATCATGTTACTCATGAGTTGTGACTTGCCACAGTTTTATCCAGGAAGGACATTAATTGAAAGTGTAGTCATTACAACTCTTACACCCTCTATCCTTGCTTAATGGTGTAAAGTACATTACATTTTTCGAGCTAAGCTACCCCTCGAAATGTCTTTTGCAAGCTCAAGATTTTTCTAGAATATACTAAATTATCAAATTAATAGTCATATAGAACATTTATATAGTAGAAGTATAGGTTTGTCAAGTAATCTTTCACCTCTGGATTTTGTTTCAAAAAAAATTAATGCCGGAGAATGAATCTTTCATGTGCGTGTGTGTATTCTAAATGTTGCATATGTTCCTCCCCATACTTAGATTCTTTATAATGAACTATATCACAATCAAGCATATGTATATTTTGTGGCAATTGGTATATATACTATACATGCAAGCAAAAAAGGAATGCATATTAAGTGAAATTATGCCATTACTAATCATACCTGCTCCATCCTTGACCCTAGGTTATTTCCTAATGCATATGGAAATGGACACATAGTCTCTGTCTCATTTAGCTCATGAACAATATCACCTATGGTTGGCCTTTTGTGTCGATCCACATCCACACTTCTTAAAGCTATTTCAATACATCGCTCCACTTGTTTGCAGTATGACTCTAGTGCATTCTCTGATGCTTCATGTATCCCATTCCTCCAACTTCCGTGCACCTGACATTTGTGAAAATAAATGCTTGAATGTTATAAAAAGCGAATTTTCATTTTTGAATCATATAAAATGATCATGATAATGCCAAAAAGTTCTCTTACAAGCTCGATGAATTCCTGTGAGGATATTTCAGTACTTTGTGAGTAGCCCGTAGGTCCTACCATTATCTTTATTATTATAACACCTAAGCTGAATATGTCAAACTTGTTTGAAATTGCCTGATGCTTTATATATTCCGGCGGTAAGTACCCACTGCATGACACATCACATGTATTAGCTATAAGACATACGTGTGATACAAACATAGTTACTTCACCACAGAAAGTTTCAGCTGACATGGAGAATTTAACTTACGTTGTTACTACATGACTTGTTGTGATACGCTTTTGTTCTTCTCGATTGAGTCTCGACAAGGCAAAATCTGCGACCTTTGGCACCATATTCTCATCCAGCAATATGTTTGCTGGTTTTAAATCTAAGTGATACATAGGAGGTTTTAACTCCTCATGAAGGTATTTCAAACCATTGGAAATCCCCTTAATTAATGCATAGCTTATCTGCCAATCAAGTCCAATATTGTCATCTACAGCGTGAAACAAATATTTTAAATAAAAAATCAGTTTCAAGAATGACTCCTTGACATGCTTACTATAACAAGTCGAGCACTTCATACCATCAAGATACTTGTCGAGGCTTTTTTGTGCATGTACTCAAAGCAGAGTGCCCTGTCTCTCTTGTTAGCAAAAACAAGGTCTCCATTGTGATTTACATATTTTTCCCGAGTTTCGTAGCAATAGCCAAGTAACCGTATGATATTTGGGTGTTGAAGACTTGCAAGGTTTTCGAACTCCTTCTGGAATTGCTGCTTATGGTCATCAAGTTGTAGACTCTTATGAAGCACCTTTACAGCAATCTTTTCCCCATTCAGCACTCTCTCTATATTCGACATCTCACGCGCATTTAGTTTGCTAGCTTGATGATAATTATGTATGTATGTAGCATGAATAAAGCATAAGCTGAGTACATGAATTGGTTCAATTCTGCTCATTTGATATATCTAAAGATTGAAGCGGATATTGATTTGTGGTTCCAAACAATAGATAAAAAATACCATGTAAACTTTTCCGTATGCACCGCTCCCAAGTTTCCGCTGCGCAGAGAAATTTTCTGTAATTTCTTCTAATAAACGGAACGGCATATCCCTTGGCTCCACACTTACAGGGTCCATATATTCTATTGCTCCTTCTGGTCGAGAAGAAATATTACGTTGAGAGAAATACTTGTATATGTAAAGACAGTTCTCGAGATGATCAAAGAGGCATGGATAGACTTAACTACCAAGAGGCTAGTTCAAGCGGCGGCAGAAATTGAGGAGAGCGATGGAGAAGGTACTAACCTGGAGAAGGTCTCTGCAGCTAGCTAGCGAGAACGAAGGTGCTTGCCAAGGTGCGTGGACTGAGCAGCTCGATCGGTAGCCTCACAATGGAACGCGCACCAGTTATTAACGTCATGTAACACAGTTGACTAAAGTTACACGGCAGTCAAGTCGACGGGGGCAGCACCAGCCGGAGTAGACCGTTATTTTGTTTTGCAAATGGCCCTGCCCATTAGGCCATGTTGCGTTTCTTTGACAATTCAACACTCCTGTTCTTATCAAAGATGTGAACAAAGTATGCAGGTTCAGTGGATCTGATGGCCCTGTCCATAAGGTCATGTTGCATTTCTTTGACAATTCTTACACTCCCATTATTATCAGAGATGTGAGCGAAGTGTGTAGATTCAATGGACCTGAAGATAGGTCTAAGGCTGGATTTGTGGTTCAATAATTGAGTTGACACCAGATTTTGATATGGAAAAAATAGCAATAAAGTTGGCCTTGAATGAAAAAAAATTACTCAACATAAAAGCTCTTTGCCTCGTCGGAACGGACAGTTTTAATATTTGAGTTATGTCCAACCTAGGTCGTATGCAACCTCGGGCAAAAACATTGCAACACAGTCAAAGAAAAACAACCTGCATACCAATATATATACATTTGCCTCATCAGACACGGTTTGTGCCGAAAGCCAGTCTAACCAGGTCGAGCAGACCCGACAGGACCAGAGGCGAGGCCAGTCTAACAGGGCCAAAGCCGAGAGGAGCCGGCCGTTAGCCCGCTATAACCGGCCCTGACACGGTTTGTGCCGAAAAGTTGTTAGAATTACAGGGCATTTTCGGCATCGAGATGACCTCAAATCAAGAAATTTTCAGCAAGAATTTCTTTACCAAAAAAAAGAATATATATACATTTTGGAATCATCTCCATTCAAGGTTGTTTGCAGGCTCAACAAACGTGAAAAGGAAGATGCATCTCAAAGAAATACGTTATTAAAGCGTAATAAAAATCAACTTCAAGATGGCTTCAACGACAAAGGGTTCAACATGAAAGTTATTTGCCTCATCAAGGCCTTTTTTTAATCATCCCAATATGAGATCGTATGCAACATCTATAGACGATGCAATGTGACTGCCCTTTGACCCGCGCAAAATCTCGACCCACTTGTTCAAATTATGTAGATTCAGATATTTGGACAAAAATTGGAATCATTTCCTTGTACGGATAGTCCAGCCGCCTCATATATACTGTAAGACTAATCCTCCTAGAATTGGAGAGCCAACATTCAATTGAGATCACCAATTCACATTGGGTCAACCGGTTTTGACCGGTTCAACAATTTCTCAAAGCATTCTTATTCAATTTTTCTATACTATATTTATAAATACATATGCTCCTTAATTTTAAGGCCTCACAATCAATTGATGTCTTCAATTTATAATTGGATCACCTAATTTTGACCGGGTCAACAATATCTCAAGGAGCTCTCTTATTTAATTATTTTAATTCATCTCTCTTAGTAAATTTTTATAATTCATCTATGTTATTATATTCTTTTATTCCTTGTGCTCTTTAATGTTGAAGCTCTCTTGTTTCATCGAGGTATTTAATTTTGGATTTGTTTACGATTTTGATAGTCTAATGGTTTTCTTAATCAACCGAGAGCAATTGACCTATAAAAGCATATCAATCAACCGGCAGCCCTCTCATTACCTTAAAAAGTGTCAATATGTAATATTGTAGCACCAGTATAGAACATGTAGTCACTAGCGAAATTTGACACAAAAGTATGGATTGATTAGCAAATAACACTGAATCACACCATTCAAGGCCCACCAAACACGCTGCATTATAAATAAAAAACACACTTCATCGTCTTCCCCTCTCGCAAAACCAAATACTCACTCAGTTTTAAGACATAAGGTATATTAAGATTTCAAAAAGTATAATATCTTTAACTTTGACTAAGTTAAGAGCCAAAAATATTGACAACCACAACACTATATCAATAAAAATTAAAAAATCATGATGAATCTAATGATACCGATTTGATATTATGTATATTGATATATTTCTCTACGAATTTGGTTAAAAATATTTAATTTTTCAAAAAATTACACCTTATGTTTTGAAACAAAGGGAGTAGTTTTTTTAATGAAAGCCCAGCAACACCGACGGCGAAGCAAAGCGCGCCCAACCCTTCTAGTATATATGAAAGATAATGGCCAATTAAACAACACATAATTGATCAGTAAAGTTGTCACTTTTATCTTTTATCTTTTCTCCTTTAACATCGTTATTTTCTTTCTTGTTCTTCATTGTTCTTCGTGTTGGACAACGATGAACCTTGAGACCCTAGGGGTCATTAGGTCTGACCTATGGTATCCCATAGCCACCTCATGCCATGATGGGGTCCCTCTCAAGCGTGTGGGGTTTATGGTGCGCAAATGACTTCATCGGAGGGTCTTGCATATCACACACCCGACGATGTGTCTTGCGTACCGTGCTCGACGCTGGTGGTATACGATGATGTGTTTATGTGTGAACACACTTTTTGACGACTTCATTGGGGATAAAGTTTCCAACGGTCTATCATGATGCACTTATGTATATGGAATATGCCAAGGTAATATGAATATCCAATTCATTTATGCAGATGCAAAGTAATTCAAATTTTGGTGTTGCCATATCCTTTGATGGAAATACATATATTTGCCTAGCCCTAATTTTTTCAATCATTATAATTACGTGCAAGATCCGATGCAAACTAAATAGCATGTTTCAACATCTTATAATTTTAGCAATATGCAATATGTGTACTCAAACTCTTATACATCGGCAACCCTACAAAGTCATATGCCGGTGAACAATATGAGGAATTCCATTAACCAATTTGAAACACCCAATGTTATAACTTCCAATAGTATACAACGAAAATGTTTCACCATTTTATTCATTGGCAACTATCTTGCAATATGTGAATTCAAACATGTCGATGATTGCAAGAATTAGCCATGTTACTTATATGATGTTCTATATCTTGATGCATCTAGGAACTTTTGCTTGGATTGTATAATTTGGTGTACGTACCGGAACTGATAGCACTTGAGATTATGCAAAATTATACTAGATATTTGACCAATTATTTTCAACTGTAATAAGCTACGGCTCATGCTACTAATTTTTGTGAAATATACACAACTTTAGATATTTATATTTCGGCTTCAAATAATTATGTTCATAACCGAACAGGTAAAAACTATACAAGAGCGCATATTCCTTCAACTAGAGCAACCCTTCCTCCGAAGAATTTGAGAGAATCCAAAGTGAGAAAAACCCAAACTGACTGAGTATCACTGAAGAAATTCTTCTGGGTAATCCAACAATTTTTTACCTCTAAAGACTGTGATCTGCCAGACGGTTAAGCATACGGTTCTAAGCAACCAGGAAGAAATTGTGGTATTCCATAGAACAAATCTGTGAAGATTTTGCAAGTATACCTTGAAGACTTACCATGAGTGATTGGGTGAGGACTAAGTGGCCTTATGCCAAGGGGAATAAGGTAAAGACTAAGTGTCTTCTGAGTTAAATATAAAGCCTCCCTTACCAAATGTACAGTTGTCAAGCAACTATAACTAATCAAACAAATCGAGTGCCTTCATCGAGCAATCGGGTTCTATTTCTCCTTTAATTTCAATATATGTATGTTGAAGAATTCTTTATCCATCTCTTGAAGACTTTGACTGAAGACTTTCACAATTTCTTCAACTTCTCTTGCATTCTGTTTGTCTTCAGTTTCGCTGTATTTCACTCGATCATCTCTCTGCTCACATGTTTGTATGCTTCACTACTGACTATGCATGTTCTAATTCGTCATGATGAATCGGCGACTACTTTGACATGCATGCATATGTGTAGCATATCCAATGTTTAGCATTTTGTCACCCTGTTATTCTTCAACAAACGCATCCATTTGAAGAATCTGTTAGAATCACCTAATCACCCCCCCCCCCCTTCTGATTGATATCTCGCACTTTCATGGACATAGTATAGTCATGAAAAATATACATTGTTATGTGTGACCTACATGCAAATTCAAACCCTTTATGTGGACAATTGTGGTAACTTCTCTACCCCAAAGAAGCATATGTTATAAAATGTACAAGCACTAAAAGTAGGAAGCATGGCAAGAATGCTATGCATATATTACTAGTGTTAACTGGAAGCATGGATACATGAAAGTGGAATACGAATTAGTATTGGCGACAATATGTGAAGCATATATAGTTCATGCAAATATCAAATTCACATATATCCGTTCATGATTTGTGAACCATGATTCAGTACGACAGAGCAAATTCACAACAAACAAACGAATTTATGCACTTTTGAATATCAAACAATACCCAAAACACAAATTTATTAGATATCAATAGCATTGTATGAAGATGGTAGGCTCATGACCTAGATCAGTTGAGGATGATACTGGTGGTGAGGGGAACATCAGTGTTGGTTTCATCCTAATAGAGACAACGTGTTGGACCGGATGCCAATGTGCTTGATCCCCTTGAGTAGATGGAGCTACAAAGTCGGGGAGAACGGGGCTACCGGTGCGGTTGATAGCGAGATCGGCAGAGGAGTCTGCGAAGTGACAAGAGAAAGGGATCTGGGCGATGAGGTGGCTGTGATGCTCAACAACGAGGTGAGAAAGAGATAGGAGGTTGGAGACGATGTAAGACAGGACGGAATGGTGTAGTTGGCGACGTGGTCCGGGAACGCAACCTGCTAGGCAAGGAGAAAAGGAGGAATGTGAGTAAGTTATGAATGAAGGGTGCGGGTGGTTAGCTCTACACTGGCGGGATTTATTTTCATATGGCACAAAATCTGTGAATGTGTGATTCAAATAGAATCAACGGAGTTCACGGGACTCACGATTGCCTTGTATCAGACTATAAATATGAAGTATTCCCCAATAATAAATTGCCAGATCACAACTTGTACGCGTCTACAGTAACATCGGTTTACTATTTCTTTTCCTTGAGAAAACGAGTGAAGGAACGACTGCTTCATTCCTCTCTCACGCGGAAGATATTTGAATGTGCAACGTGCGTGGAAAATTTCGCGCAATTTAGACATCCAAGGTGATGGTGGCAAAAAAACCTCAATTAGTCTGTAAAAAAAACTTTTAGAAAAAACACTATTTGCGCTCGGGATTGGTTTTTCTCACGAACCTCCTCGAAAGTTCAAAAACAACAAGAAAAAAGTGCACCCTTGTACACCTGAGCATCTTTAATGACATTTTTTAGTATTATTTTTAAATTTATTGTTCATATATGCAGATGAACCCAGACTTACACTTGAATTATCGGACCAAAGGCGTGCTACTCTGAGCCACCCTGAACGCTGGTTAAAACTCAAAACGCGTTTCTCCCTCCGGTTGTTAGGTAGATAGAGATGTCGGCATCACACGCTTTCCCCATCGGAACCCTTTTTATTCTATGTAGGAGTATGTATATACAAGAGGGAGGTTCCCCGGCAGAAAGAAAAAGGTAGTATAAAAGAGACTGGGGTCAAGTCAACGTCGTCTGCTCCGTGCAAGCCAGCAACGCGTTCTTCTCCATTAAAAGGTTACAAGCTGCTGCTGGGTGGTATTCGCATCGTCGCCGCCGAGGAGCAAACAACTCTGCTCCATCATCCCCGGCCGTTGGTTCTCCCTTCTCCGGACAGGTCAGTCAGTTGCTTTTTCTACGCCATCTTGATCCAAAGGTCTAGCAGCCTTCTTCTTCCTACAGCTGCTGCCTTCTTCTTCCTCTGCTTCCCCGCTTCCTGGTCGTTGATCGGTGCCGCATTCCGTTATTTTTGTCTTAATTAGGAGGAAGCAAAAAGAAGAAGAGGATCGTCCAGTAAGCGTGCTGGGTGAGACATACCCGCAGCATGGATTTTAAACTTCATGTGATCGAAGCTATCACAGACAAGTTTGCGGACGAGCGGAAAGTCGGCAGCGGTGGGTATGGAGATGTTTACAGGGTAAGATCTACTAATCATTGTACTACTTCCTATCTGTACTTCCCCCATTAGTAGTCAACATCTGTGCCATGACCAATGATTGATTTTATCAGGCGACCTATGAAGGGGAAGAGATTGCCGTGAAGAAGCTCCATCAATTGCAGGGACTCGATGATAAGCAATTCCACAGCGAGTTTCGAAACCTTCATAAGGTACGCCACCAAAACATTGTGCGGCTAATTGGCTACTGCCACGAGTCTCGGAACAAGTACATGGATCATAATGGGGAGCTTATCTTCGCGAGAATTATGGAGCGGGTGCTCTGCTTCGAATATATGGAGGGCGGAAGCCTCGATAAACATATTACTGGTAACTAAATTTCTTCTATGACCTGCATCCAAGATATATGAATGATACAGCATCATATATCTAACAGATGCATTGCTGTGTTTACTTGTAATTGCAGATGAATCTTGTGAGCTTGATTGGCCCACGTGTTACAAAATCATCAAAGGGGCTTGTGAGGGCTTAAATCACCTTCACACCGCGCAGGAGAAGCCTATTTTCCATCTAGACATAAAGCCAGCCAATATATTGCTGGATAAGAGCATGACGCCTAAAATTGCGGATCTTGGTTTGTCGAAAGTTGTTTCTTCGACATTAACACACAAAACAGAGATTGTCAAAGGGACGCAGTAAGTTTGACATATGCATTAAGCTGGTTTTATCCTTATCGCTTTCAATAACCACATATTCTTATATTTCAAATATCATGCAGAGGGTACATGCCACCTGAATATGTAGACAATGGCTTTGTATCGAAGAAGTTTGACGTATTCAGTTTGGGAGTCGTGATTATAAAAATGATGGCCGGTAATATGGGGTACTTCCGTTGTGCTGAAGAGTCTCCCAAAGATTTCATTGAGCATGTAAGACAAAACCTACCCCTCTGTTTCAAAATAAGCGTCGTGATTTTACTTCAAATTAACTATTTATATCGTGAACATACATACGTCTCTTTCACATTTTACAGTCCCGAGCGTTATCTTTCTAGGGAGTTTTATGTGCCAATTTTGTATGCAGGTAACAGAAAACTGGATGAAAAGATTGCACGCAAAGCCTGGATATTCCTCACACGAAATAGATATCCTCCGAGTGAGTGCAAGTGTCGAGATTGCACTAAAGTGCGTGGACAAGGACCGAAACAAAAGGCCATGTATCAATGACGTTGTCCTTGAACTGGAGAAAGTAGAAGCTAAGATTAAGGAAATGTCACTAGCTTCGCGTGTGCCAAAAGATCTAACAGTACAGCTGCCACTCCTCATGTATTGCCCCTTCAATTCTTGAATGCTCTGTAATCCTCTGTTTTGACCTCTACTTTTTCTTTTGCAGATAAGCTGTGACACGAACGTTCTGTCGGTGGATCCGACAATGGAGCTGCGGTTCCTCTTTGAGCTAAGGAAGGAGGTGTCGTGCTGCCTGCAGCTGACCAACAAGACAGGTAGATTCATTGCATTCAACATAGAGATCAACCCGAAAAAGTACCGTGTTCGGCCAAGCCAAGGGACCATGCCGCCATGCTCGAGGCGTTATGTTGTCGTGACACTATCAGCGCAAGAGGCGGCACCGCCATACATGCGGTGCGAGGACATGCTTCTCGTGAAGAGCACCAACATCACCCAAGATCTTGGTGAGATCAATTATCAGGAATTGTTCGAGACGGCCATGGCGAATAAGGTGATTGATGTGGTGCAACTGCCGATCGTTTATGTTACACTCGACCAATAGTCTCCACCAAGAACTGGGAGTGGATCTGCTGGCAAAGCGCCTATCTTGGTAAATTCAGATAAATGTTGAGTTGTTGTTTGGGAAAAAAGGTGTTGTTTTGAGGTCTATTTAATTGTATGTTGTTTAATTGTATGTTCTTTGGTTATGCTGTCTTTGTTTTGATTAGCTGCTACAAACATTATAATCTACAATGCCTAGTTAGAGCATCTACAATCGGGTCCTCAAATGTCCCATATACATCCACGCGGACGGCCAGGTCAGGGACCGGTCACAAAATAGCGGGCCAGCTAGGCTCCTCAAACCAGCCCTATACGTCCACGCTGGCTAATGCCCTTCATATCCAACTCAAAGATGGGGCGGATATGGGGAGGCCCGGAAACGCCCAGATGTGTCCGACACGTCATACCAGACAGGCCGAACCCATCTCAAATTCAACCAAATTGACTGAGTCCATCAAATCGACCACCTTACTCCCGTGTCCGTCCTCCATCTCCTGCGTCTGAAACGTCACCATCCTCCACCTATTTCCCTCATCCGCACTCTGCCCTCGTCTATGCCCTAGATGTCATCATCGGGTACCCTGTCCCCCATCGTTGTCATAGATGATACCTTGGTGTCATCCATGGGGACCCCTTCCATTGCTATGAGCTGCAAGGTGGAGGACATCGCCCGAAGGGAGGGGCAAAGGAAGCAACGCGAGCGGGAAGAGGAAGTTCCGACCAAGGAGGTTGTGGACATCGAGGAGGATGTTTCCCCTCTGTTGCGCCTTGTCACCCTGCACGTGACCGCCTTGCCACCAATGAGGACATCGCCATCCACTAGTACAAAATGGACCTTCCGTCCCGAGCTTTACTCCCGGTCGGGTTTGGAACCGGGACTATGTAATAGTCCCGGTTCCAATAGGCTAGAAGCAGACGGGGGCAGGGCCACCTCTAGTCCCGGTTCATGGGAGACCTCTAGTCCCGATTGGTGATACCAACCGGGACGAAAGGGTTGTGGCAGGGTTGCAGCAGGCCGGGCCCCCTGCAAGCCCCTTTTGTCCCGATTGGTATCACCAACTGGGACTAGAGATAGACCTTTAGTCCCGGTTGGCACCAACCGGGACTAAATATATCCCTATATATAGATGCTTCTTCCAGTCCGAGCCCAAGCTCTGCTTTCTCTCCTCTCTGTTTCCTTGCCCTAGGTCAAGCTTATCATCCATTTTTGCCAAGATTTGTCAAGATTGGAGGCACCCCATCTATCCAAGGGTTCTACAAGGTTAGCAACTTCATCCTTTCATCTCTCATTGCTAGTTTAGCTCGTTTCATGCTCTATAAGTATAGTGATTTGTGGGTTTTAGTTTGGGAGTAATTATGTGAGATTTTATTTGATTTTTATGCAATTTGAGCTCAAATTAACTTCTTAGTTTGCATATGTCTAGGTGTTGTTTACTTAGTGCCTTGCCATCCTCGTCCTCACCGCCGTAGATCGCCCGTGCCTTCCCATCGCCGGCACCACCTTGGTGAGCCTCTTGTTCTTATCCTTTTTGTAAATCAAATATTATTTGTATGATTCAGATAGTTACTTGTATAATTTTCTTACTTGTATGATTGTTTGTTATATATAGTATCATGGTTTTGATATCCGTCCCCGTCGGCCCTCGTCCGGTTTATGATTCGAATGTGGTATATTATCTTTTATAACTATTTTGTTTCACTTCATGTTTATGACAATTATGCCCATCAAGTTGACATAGATATTTTTATCTAGGAGGTATGTGAACCGGAAATTGCAACCGACCCTATTGTCAAGAAGTTAAATTTAGTTCGAAAAGAAAACGATTATTTGAAAGAAAAAATTGAAAAAATTGAAGAAGAGAAGATGAAATTGAAGTTGTATGTTGCCGATGTCGTCCATGATCGCAAGATGGAGATAGATGCAATGCACTTGAAGATTAGAAAGATTAGAAAATAAAGAGGCTTGGTATCATTATGTTGTTCGATCAATTATTACCTTAGATGTGATTTTGATCGCAGTTGTTGTTGCATTTAAATCCTTTAGCTAGATAGTTCTATGTTGTTTTATGAGAATAAGTGTGTATGAACTTGTATTAATTTGGTCACTTCGATGTTCTGTAATGAAGATGAGCCGATAATGGATGTACGATGACCGACGCTCCCCCCAGTTCATTAATGGCGTGCATAGTTTTCTGCATGCGGCTGAAGTAAACAAGTGGGAAGATTTTATGTGTTATCCATGTGGTGTCTATAGGAATGATAGGAATTACTCTATCTGAAAAGTCCTTCACATCCACCTGTTTCAGTCCGGTTTCATGTCCGGCTATAATGGAAGAGAAGGAAGAAGAAGAGGATGATAACAAGTATCATGGGTTTTCTGAATACGATGGTACTACAATGAGGAAAGAAGATGAAGCAGAGGCATCAGATGAGCCCGCTAATGATCTTGATCGGGCCATTGCTGATGCAAAGAGAAACTGCACAAGTGAAAAGGAGAAGTTAAAGTTGCAGCGCATGTTAGAGGATCACAAAAATATGTTGAAACCAAATTGCGAAGATGACAAGAAAAATCCGGGTACCACACTGGAATTGCTGCAATGGAAGGCAGAGAATGGTGTACCTCACAAGGTATTTGAAAAGTTACTGAAAATGTTAAAGAAGATGCTTCCAAAGGACAACAAATTGCCCGACGGTGCATACGAAGCAAAGAAGGATGTCTGTCCTATAAGATTAGAGGCGTAGAAGATACATGCATGATGTAATGACTGCATCCCCTACCACGGTGAGTACGAGAATTCGAATGCATGCCCGGTATGCGGTGTATTGCTATATAAGATCAGCCGCGATGACCCTGATGATGTTGAGGGCGAGCGTCTCACGAAAAGGATTCCTACCAAGGTGATGTGGTATGCTCCTATAATAGCACGGTTGAAATGTTTGTTCCAAAATAAATAGCATGCCAATTTGTTGTGATGGCACAAAGAAGACCGTTCGAAAGACGGGATGTTGAGAGTACCCACTGATGGGTCGCAATTGAGAAAAATAAGGACAAAGTGGCTGGACTTTGCAGATGTTGCAAGGAACTTATGGTTGGTATAAGTGCAGATGGCATTAATCCTTTTGGGGAGCAGAGCAAAAAATCATAGCACCTGGCATGTGAATCTATGTATCTATAACCTTCCTCCTTGGTTGTGCATGAAGAGGAAGTTCATTATGATGCCAGTGCTCATCCAAGGCCTAAGCAACCCGGCAACGACATCGATGTGTACCTAAGGCCATTAGTTGAAGTACATTTACAGTTGTGGTATTTCAAAGGCGTGCGTGTGTGGGATGAGCACAAACAGGAGGAATTTGACATATGAGTGTTGCTGTTTGTAACCATCAATGATTGGCTTTCTCTTAGTAACATTTCAGGACAGATAAACAAGGGATACAATGCATGCACGCACTGTTTATATGAGACTCAATATATATATTTGAATAAATGTAACAAAAATGTGTACCTGGGACATCGTTGATTTCTTCCGATCAGGCATCTCTTAAGAAAGAAAGGCAAGCATTTCAAACGGGATGCAGATCATCGGAAGAAGCCTGTCCACCTTACTGATGATCATATACTTGATATGGTCAAGGGTTTAAAAGTAATCTGTGAAAAGGGTCCTGGCCATTGAGAATTATGATTTCTTTCTCCCGTAACACCCTTTTCTAGTGAATACTTACAGATATAACTCTAGAAGTTATTAAAATAATCTAATTAATCCACTAGAAAACATGTGTCTCATCTCATAGGCAAAGATAATATTCATATATGGCTAGTTAATTTTTAAAGATTACCAATAAATCAAACCATCATATTTAAATGGTCAAATTAACTGGCTAGAAAAAGAGATTTATCCTATAATGTCGTATTAGCAATATCATATCTTAGGGCATCTCCAAAGAAGACCCTCAAAACAAGAGAGGACCCTCAAACCGCCTGCAATCATCCGGACTCCATGATGCGGACGTGTTTTTCTTTGCAAACCGAAAACAAAATTGGGGGGAGGGCTTTCCCGGAGTCCAGAAAGCATCCACAGAGGACTTTGACTCCTCCGGCCCACCCAAAACCCCTTCCGGAACCTATGCCTCCAGCCTCATATCTTTCTTTGCATCTGTTTTCTCTTTTTTTTCGCCGCCGCACCACCCCGGCCGCCCCAACACACCCTTGTTTGAACTTGACGACTTCGTCATGTCCATCGCTACACTAGGGCTCCATGTTGCTTTTCCTTCGCCACCGTTCCACGCCTCTCCTCCGTCCTCCACACAGGTACCATCCGCACCTATGATATTCATCATGCCCGGCACGTGTTTGCGGAAATACCTCTGCTTATTTTTTGTGTCTCGTCTTCATGAAGCGGTGGATTCAGATATGGAGTACATATATGATTATAATGTTAAATCTCTGATGGATCGTCTGACAAGGAGGACTACACGAATGAGACGGCGATGATGCAGCCAGTCCTTGCAAACGCAAAGCATGCGGAAGAGCATGTTCTCAATTTCAAGGGATCAATCGAGGAGCATCGAGTGCTCATCCGCAATAGGTCACACATCCATTTGACTCTGAAGGACGACTACCTTACCCCTGATGCCCTATTCGCTGACATCTTTTGCCAACACCTTTGCATGGGAAGAAAATATATTTGATCATCTCTAACATGTATCCGGTCCTTTCATGACTACTTCATCTTGACGAAGGATGTCGTGGGCAGGATTGGGTTCTCTTGTTACAAGAAGTGCATGAACACACTGTGGATGCTTGCATATGGCACGACCGCTGATTCGTGGGACGTATACCTACGGATTTCTCAGAGCACATGTGGAGAGGTCATGGTAAGATTTACTTCTGTCATGGTCTTGTTGTTTGGACCTTACTGCCCGAGAGAACTAACTGTCGTACACACCGAGAGGATCTTGGCAATGTCTGAAGCAAGAGGGTGGCTAGGTTTGCTCGAGTCTCTTAACTACTTGCATTGGAAATGGAAGAACTACCCAAAAGCTCTACAAGGGCAATATCAGGGTTATGTTAAGAAGCCCACCATCATTCTTGAGGCAGTTGCATCACAAGATCTGTGAATTTGGCATGCTTTCTTTGGCATGGCCGGGTCTCACAATGACATCAATGTTTTGTATCGATCACCATTTTTTCCATGCTCACTCAAGTGAAAGCTCCTCCTTGCCACTATATTGTCAATGGGCATGAACACAACATGGACTACTATCTATTTGACGATGTCTATCTGGGCTACCATTGTCAAGACCATCTCTGACCCAATTGGCTAGAAAAGTCTCACTTTGCCCAAAAAATAAAGCAGCTAGAAAGGATGTCGAGGGGGCATTTGCAGTTTTTCGTGGACCTGCTACATAATGTGATCCGAAGACATTGTGGGAGGTGATGGCATGTTGTGTGATCATCCACTACATGATCGTTAAGTATGAGGGTGAGGATGCTTCTGCGGGTCTTGAACTTGCGAACATGGGTGCTCTTATCGAGCTTCGAGACCATAATTCGGCCACATTTGATGAGCTTGTTCAAATGCATCAAGAAATTTGACATGGAGAAACTCATGAGCATCTGAAAGAATATCTGATTGAGCATATGTGGTCGATTAAAGGGGAAAACATTGTTGGAGTTTCATAATTAAATTAGAACTACTGCTCTGCATTTGAATATTTAAACCGGCCATGTCTCGCCACGAGCCGCTGCAGCCATGGCCGCCATGACCGCGCGGACGCGGAAAGTGTCCAACGCCAGCTGCTCTCCCACGTAGCCTTGCAGCTCTGCCCCGTCGTCGCAACCAAGATCCGAGAGAAGTGCCCCGGCGCCATTGGGTAACCTGCCTCACCCAATCCCGGTGCGGGAGTGAAGAGGACCTCTCGCACCTCCGTCGGCCGCTCAGGGCGGGCTTCGCTCGGTGGCTTCTTCTAGAGGCAAGAGAGGGGAGGATGGGGATGGAGGCGGTCCGACATGTACGTTTAGGGTCTCCATAGTTTGTTATCACACAATTATTACTGATGTTTGATTTGTTTGCGATGACATTAGTGATGCTTATATCTAATAGTGTGCATCAGATGTATGACATCAGTGATGTTTCAGTTTAACTTTGTTCATGAGATGTCTTCATTTGATCATAATAAATAAATCCATGTGGAATCTCCTATAACTAGTAATATAAGCTCAATCTAGTTCATACGCAAAATTAATCACACGTATCCCTAAAAGCGTCCAAGAACAACCGTGTGTTCGAGTCGTAAACGTCGCTTGCTCATTTAAGCAGACGGGCATCATAAAAGGAACCTGTCACCAATGAACAACCATGTTTACTTACTTCAATATCTTTTGTTTTTGTGTAACTCGCCTTCAATATCTATGTGTACAACTATTGACTATAATTGGCACTACTCGACGAAGGTTCTTATTTATACTATCAATTATCCGGCTAAAAACAGATTATCCTATTTCATTTTATATTACCAATATCATACCCTGTATCGTATCATAACAATGAGACTCGGATTCGGATCGGACTGTGTTCGGCTGTAAAAGATACTCTTACATATCATATACACACAATGTAGAAATGGTTTCCTTTGACAATTCTCCTAAATCCTCCTCATCATGGCCGGTATGGGCATGAACAAAGCGGGAGAGAGATTGGAATTTTTACTGATGTGTGATGTGCCTGCAAATCTAAAACCTTCACACGGTTGCTTCCGTAGATTGTTGACACATAGTTCTTTAGTTTGAGTTGTCTGAGATGTATGACAATAGTGATGTTTCTGTCTAACCGTGTGCATGGGGTGTATGACATTAGTGATGTTTCTGTCTAACCATGTGCATGGGATGTCTCTAATGTGGATAATTTAGAAAATAAATTGACATCAAAATAGTAATATATAGAAGCTTAATCTAATTCACACACAAGCCGAATAAAAGTTGGCTAGAAGTTACCTGGAAGAACCGTGTGTGTTCATGGACGATGACTCGGGAAGAAGACGAGTAACGTCAATCGCCTACTCGTTTAAGGAGAATGAACATAGAGTAATGGGTACTTGCAATCAATGATTGACTTAAATTTCTTTCTTCAACTATTGCGCTCCTACAAAGTAAATAAATCCACCTATTGTCAAAAAAAGGTCCACTGACCAAACAATCATGTATGCTTCACATCTCTGGCTAACCAGAATTAAATGAAGCTCCCGAATTAAGGCTTGATCAAGCTTACTTGAACATAAGTTTGGCTTATCCACCGACCGAGCTTCCTAGAAGAAGAAATCTACACGCGCATAGATATCGCATCATGAACGATTAGTCAAAACATATTTAAACTGTCTTTGATTACTACGTAACTGGACCTTACAAGGGGGCCAAATGGTTGATAGTTTCTATCCTTCCTCGGCTACTGTTATCAATACCATCTCTGACCCAGCTGGCTAGAAAAAGTCTCACTTTGCCCAAAAACAAAAGGCAGCTAGAAAGGATGTCAAGAGGGCATTTGGAGTTCTACATTGGCAGTTGTTCGTGCACCTTCTACAAAATGGGATCCAGAGACATTGACGAAGGTGATGACATATTGTGTGATAATGCACAACATGATCGTGGAGAATGAGGGTGAGAATGTTGTCGTAGGTCTTGAACTTGCAAACATGGGTGATCCTATCGAACTTCCAGACCATAATCCGGCCACATTTGATGAGTTTGTTTAAATGCATCAAGAATTTTGGCATCGAGCAACTCATGAGCATATGAAAGAAGATGTGGTTGAGCATATGTTGATGGTTAAAGGGAAACCATTGTTGGAGTTCAATAATTAAATTAGAACTACTATTGCATTTGAACATTTCAACCGACCTCGTTCGGACGACGCTGAACCCCGAGCCACCGGCCGCTACAGCCATGGTCGTCGTGACCGCGCGGACGCGCCGAGTGGCCAGCATCACCTGCTCTTCCACACCATCCTACAGCTCCGCCACCGCTGCCCACCAACACACTGCCGCCTTGCTCCATCGCCGAAGTTTAACCGCCACAACCAAGATTCGGGAGAAGCACCCCGGCATCATTGTGTAACCTGCCTCACTCAGTCCCGACGCGGGAGGGAAGGGGACATCCGCCACCGCCATGGGCCACCCAAGGCTTCTCCTAGCGGCTTCCTCCAGCGGTGACGGAGGGGAGGAAGAGCAAGGAGGTGGCCCGGCGGCTAGGTTTAGGGTCTTCATAGTTTGTTGTCACATAGTTATTAGTGATGTTTGATTTTTTTTGCGATGACAATAGTGATGTTTATGTCTAACCATGTGCATGAGATGTATGACATCAATGATGTTCCTGTTTAACGTTGTTCATGAGATGTCTTTCTTTGATCATGAAAAATAAATCCGTGTGGAACCTCCTATAACTAGAAATATACAAGCTTAATCTAGTTCATAGGCAAAATGAACCACATGTATCCCTAAAAGCGCCCAAGAACAACCGTGTGTTCGAGTCGTAAACGTCGCTTGCTCATTTAAGGAGACGGACATCATAAATGGAACTTGCCACCACTGAACTACCATGTTCACTTGACTTCAATATCTTTTGTTCTTGAGTCACTCGACTTCAATATCGTATACATACTTACTATTGTCCTCCTATACAAAGTAAAGAAATAAACCTAAAATGGGCACCACTAGGCGAAGGTTCTTATTTAAACTATCAATCATCCGGCTAAAACAAGATTATCCTAGATCATTTATTCATTTTATGTTAGCAATATCATATCCTGTATCGTATCATAACAATGAGACTCGGGTTTGGATTGTACTGTGTTCGAGTGTAAAAAATACTTTTACTTATCATATCCACATGATGTAGAAATGGTTTGCTTCGAAAATCATCCTCACCCTCCTCATCATGGCCATCATGCTCCGCATGAAACTCTACGATGGCCGGTATCGGCATGAACAAAACGGGAGAGAAATTGGAATTTTTACTCAAGTGTGACGTGCCTGCAAATCTAAAACCGTGTACATCAATGATTCACACGGTTGCTTCCATAGTTTGTTGACACATGGTTATTTGGTTTGAGTTTCTGAGATGTATGACAGCAGTGATGTTTCTGTCTAACCGTGTGCATGGGGTGTATGACATCAGTGATGTTTCTGTCTAACCGTGTGCATGAGATGTCTCTTAGGTTGATCATTTAGAAAATAAATCCACGTTGAAGTGGTAATATATAGAAGCTTAATCTAATTCATACACAAGCCCAATAAAAGCTGGCTAGAAGTTACCTGGAACAACCGTGTGTTCATGGACGATGACTCGGGAAGGAGACGAGTAAACGTCAATCGCCTACTTGTTTAAGGAGAATGAACAGAGAGTAATAGGAACTTGCCATCAATGCTTGACTTAAGTATCTTTATTCAATTATTGTGCTCCTACAACGTAAATGAATCCACCCATTGTCAAAAAAAAAAAACACTGACCAAACGATCATGTAATGCTTGACATCTCTGGCTAACCAGAATTCAACGAAGCTTCTGAATTAAGGCTTGATCAATCTTACTTGAACTTAAGTTTGAGTTATCCACCGCCCGTAGCTTCCCAGAAGAAGCAAGCTGCACGCGCATGGATATCGCGTCATCAACGATTAGTCAAAACATATCTAAACAGTCTTTGATTACGATGTAACTGGATCTTACAAGTGGGCCACATGGCTGGGCGATCTATCTATCTATCTATATATAGCCGAGGACCAACCAACCAAGACCAACTATGCTCTGCAAGCTCGTCAAACAACCACAGTATATACACTGCACCAAATTAAGGAGCGCCATTGTTTGCAGCTGCAGATCTTCTCTCCAGGTTAGTGCTTAATTTCGACATTGATGCCCCTCCCTTCCTTGCCGGCCTTGAGTCTACTTGTGCTTGCTTCAGCCTAGGATCATGCTGGTTTATTAGATCTATGCATATGCATGACTGCTCCATTTATTCTCCTCTTGCTTTGCTTTAGGATCCTGCTGGTTTAATCCACTCACAGTGGCAGAGGATCCGGTAAGGCGAGGTCTGGCGGCCGCCCTACCGTGATTTTGCGCGATTCAATTTGTACAGGTATGCATCTCTGGATTTTGTGCGAGGGCTAATTTCGCTGCTCCCTCCCCCTGTCCCTGATTCGCCCTGATTTCTCTCTTCACCTCCCTCTGTATCGAAGAACTGAAGGATCTCTGAACCCTAATCCGTTGAAATGCGTGGAGGCAGCTGGTGTTGTGTGCACGCCTTGGTGGGAGGCGGGCGGCTGTGTGCTGTTGTCGTGGTGAGAGACTGAGAGAGATTGGGAGGCGGCAGGTTGTGAGAGATCGAGGGATGAAAGAGAGGCTTACGCTGGGGTTGGGATTTCTACTGATTAGTTATAATTAGTATGTAGTTTGTGCTGCTGTCGATACTGAATGTTTCTACTGTTGCTATCCCAGTTCAGATGATGGCTTAGTGTGGTGGTGGGTGACGCTGTGAATGGGAAAGGTAGAAGTCTAGCAGATGGATAAGAAAAGAAAGGGTATAACAGAGGAAAAGAGTAAATAGGTGTAGATTTGTGAAAATTTACCTGCATGTCCTCTTTGATAATCACGAGCCGGCGATTAATTTACTAGCAAGACAAATCTAGAATTAATTTTTAAATTTCTAAAAATGTGCATGCTTAATTTGCAAAATTTCCCTTGCGTGGTGTTTCAGTCTGTTTTTTTTTTGCACTGATTGCAAATTAACTTGACTGGTCTATTTTATAAGAGATCAAAAGGGGTAATTAAGAGCAGTTAAAAGACCATAAGTTAATCATGTTTCTCTCTCTCTCTCTCGTGCAGGAGTTTCTTCCTCTGTTTATTAGAAGAAGAACATGGGCCATGGAGGTGTGGCCCCAAAGTTTGTGCCGCTCCATCTATTGGAAGAAATGACAAATCGTTTCTCTGAACATCGCAAATTAGGTAGCGGCTCTTATGGAGAAGTTTACATGGTACAGTTATCTAAACGTTACTTAAAGTTCTTTGTATGTTTGACTACCAAAACTGACAACATCAAACTGATACTACTAATAAAATCTATCAAAAATATGATTTGATAATGGTGTTGAATAGGGAGTGGAGAAGAATGGAAAGAAGGTTGCTGTCAAGATGCTCCATGACACGATAGAGGTTAACGATGACCAATTTGACACCGAGTGTCTCAACCTTGCATGTCTCCAGCACAACAATATTGTGCAATTGATTGGCTATTGTCATGATACTAAGCGTGAATACGTATGGCACAACGAAAAATTTGTTCCGGCTCACGGGACAAAGAGGGCACTTTGCTTGGAGTACATGAATTACGGAACCCTTGACAAATTTCTTTCTGGTATGATGGTGCCCTGCTTTGGAAATCCTTTCTGAAATCAGCATTCCATTAAGCTTATTTTGTCATTGCAGATGAATCGAAGGTACATGATTGGTGCACACGTTTTTCAATAATCAGGGGAATCTGCAATGGTTTAAAATACCTTCACAAGGATCTGGAATCTCCAATGTATCACTTGGATTTAAAACTAGCCAATATATTGCTGAATGAGAGCATGGTACCGAAAATCGCAGATTTCGGCTTGTCACGGCTCTTTGAAGGTCAAAAAACACAAAGGACAAAGAGTATTATAGGAACACGGTAAGCTTAATTAATCTTTCATGTGACATGTAATAACGAGCATGAAATTTTGTTTGCATCAAAAGGTGCATAGTATAATAACATACATGATGTATTTTGCAGAGGATACCTACCACCTGAATATCGTAATGGGGAAATAATATCAAATAAGTTTGATATATACAGCTTAGGTGTTGTAATCATAAAGATAATGACAGGACCTCAGGGCTATTTTAGTAGTGCTGAGATACCTTCCTGGGAATTCATTAAGAATGTAAGAGTATTTTCTTATAAGGAGTATGTGTTTTTTGAAGGTATTTTCAGGTGGAATAATGAATTCCCAGGAAGGTATCTCACCACTTCTAATATACTCCCATGTTGTATGCTCTGAACTGGTAGGTGCACGAAAAATGGAGGAAAACGCTACAGGTGACATCGGAGTATCAGCTAGAGTCGTATTCTAAACAAGTCAAGAGGTGCATTGAGATTGCTTTAAGTTGCTTGGAGATTGATCGAAACAACAGGCCAAGTATAGAGGACATCGTCCATGAGCTGAATGAGACAAATACTATGCTTCAATTTGGTAGTGGATTAACTAATGACCAAGGGTTATCCTTTTCATCACTAGACCAGGTAATCACAAATGGAACAATATTTTTTGTTCATTCCTTTTTTTTGCTCCTTTCTTCCTACAAAATAAATTAAATCTATTTGATGCACCCGGTGAAATATTATCCAAATTGCTATGGAACATTTTTAAGGATTGATAATCAGATAATCTATACTGAAAATTTTATGTTATATACACCGACAAGAATAATGTCTCGTTGTATAAGAAAGCCATATAGTTTACATAACTTGCTTATGCCTGTTTGCTGCTGATATTCAAGACAATGGGTTTTGCAGAGAAAAATATGTTAGAACACTGCAATTTATGAAGACTGGAACAAACCATGGGTAGATTAATTCTAGGTAAAAGTATGGGAAGTAAAACAATTTTGCTTAATTTTCATGTTTCATTGAAATTATTATCGCAGAACTCACAAATAACCCATCACTCATTCCACCTTAAAATACCTTCAGCTGTGGTCATGAAAATAATAAAACTGACGAGGTAAATTCTGCTGGAAATACGGAAAGGAAGGATAAAATAGAGTATAATTTATTTCTTCCTATTTTCCTTTTTTGTGTAGTTGATATATCTAGAAGAAGTTGAGGTTAAAATTTCAATGCTAACTAATCATGACTTGTGTTTTGGTTCGTGAACACAGAGCCCTCGGTTGAAGAAGACAACAAGCAGCACCCAGTGCATGATGCTCACATCGAGATCACTACGGATTGCCAACAACCTGCCCCAGTACTGGAGATGGATTTCTCTGCCGGCTGATCCCAGGTTTGCTCACCGAACATTCGAACCGCAAAATTTCTGGGCCGGCTCCATCCACAGATGATCAATTAATTATTGGTTTGTATCACGTAAAGATTTGCAGAATGCGCGGAGCTCATGAGTGTGTACTTCTTCGCCGTGATCGGCGAGATCCCGCCAAGGGACCTCTCTGCTGGCACAAGCTACATAGTTTACCTCGTGTATAAACTGGCGAGCAGCACGTCCGGCCTGAAGGGTTGCGTGCAAACGTCGTCGCTCAGGCTTCACGGGGAGAGGATCGTCCCTGGCAGCACACGCGGGGTTAGCCTCCACCCCGAAGTGCGGGGGTCAGCCAATGACGTTACCTACCCCGTGGCGAGGGGTGATGGCTGGCTGGAGCTAAGGCTGGCCGAGTTTGAAAACGATGATGAGATGCTCGCTGAGAGGGGGGTGATAGTAGATCTCCGCGAGGAGAACGATGGCGTCCAGAAGAGAGGCCTCCTCATTGGGGGCATGGAGTTCAGGAGCAACTAGTGTGGTTATAAACTTATAATACAGTACTTGTGTAATTTATGTCATTATTTTAATGGATATGTTTGTAATACAATGATTGTTGGATATATGAGTATTTTTTTGATCATAAAGAAACCCAGAATAATCTATAACAGAAGTCATAAGAACACGTATTGAGTGAGTGTAGCACCCTTCGTCACAGCGGTGACGGCAGCATCAGTCTTTCAGACCAATGAGCGTAGGGTCATGCACACAGTCATCGAGATGAGAAACCTGGATGTGGCGGATGGCTCTGGATCTATGTGGGTTATGTTTTTGAGTCTCTGAGCAAACTCTTCTAGACGAGTAATACCACAACCATAAGAGAGGACAGTTGAGGGTTCACCAACCTGACAACTTTTTTCTTCCAATGTAAGGAAATCTTTGTCACACACATAAAAAGACAACGCGTACATGGTGCAAGGGTTTTCACCAACCAGGCAATCTTTTTTCTTCCACTGTAAGGAAATCTTTGTCACACACATAAAAAGGAAGATAACACAAACACTGGCCAGACGTTTGTGTAACTCTATATCCGCTAGCAAATGTGGGATTAAAATTCCACCACCTATCATTCTTGAGTGGGCCTTTAAGATATATTCATAACTTTTGTGATTTTTAGGGGCCTTTCCTAACATTGTACAATAATTCAAACATGGATTTTCTAGCTTGAGGGCATATACATGTATATATAAAAAGTACAAAGTTTATCGTGACCAAATAATGGTCTGGAAATCTCTATCTCTAATATCTAAAAAATATTTAGCATTCCTTATCTTGCCGATCGGACCGCGTCCTGCCCACCCTTTGTCCAACAACACCCTCCCGCACGTTTCGCCTCCATCTTGTTTTTCTTCCTCGCATGACTCCTACATCCAAACAAAGATCACTTCCCTCTTCCCGGAAAAAAGCACGTCCCTCTCCCCAATCTCACGTCCCCCATGCAGGGTTCAGTCGCCACAGACATCTCATAGTTCCTGATGCCGGACCGAACCAACCAGTAGAGTGTCGCCACTGCCCCTCGCGTACAATGATTGAGTTGTGCTCCTGATCACAACCTGGGTGCTCACATCGCTGACGGTGCTATCTCTTGACAGGATTATGGCCTTTTGGAGCACCCCGCCGTGCTTAGCCCTGTGTCGAACCATCACAACGCTCTACGAATACAGATATATGATATAGTCTCCTCAATTATATCACGATATGGCGATTGAATTTGCAATGGTAGTGGCACATTTGAGTAGAGGCAGTGGACAATTTGGCTTTTATTTCATTGGTTGCTTCTCGAACTGTTGGCCTTAATGTCGAGTCTTCCTCCACGGGCAACTCAATGTCTGTGGGTTTCCCCCTAATAGGAAGATCTACGAGAATAGGGAAACATCAATTCTAGCAGCTCTGTTGCATGCCCGAGCCACAGGAAGCCAATCACGTCAAGCCAACACTGCTTCTACTCTATTATCACTCATTGGATTCAGACCAATATATATTGTGTATATGTAATCTATCTTTTACATTCATACAACCAAGATATGTAAATATATCATTTCACTTTAAAAAAAATTCAAAATATTGCAATGTTTCAAAAAAATTGACTTATACCAAAAAAGGAGATTTCCGCTAATTTAGAAAGATTTCATTATTTCAAAAATAAAGTGATTTTAGTGTTCCTAAATTATGCCATTATTTTTAAATTGACTTAAACTATTTCACTATTGAAAAAAGTAATTTAAACTAATTATCCAAAAAGGATTTAAGAAATTTGGTTATCTCAAAAGGTAATTTCTCACTAGTTTCACAAATCATTTTTTTCTATTTTACTAAGATTTTCTTAACTACGTCATTATTGTACCCCACAAAAACAAACTATGTCATTATTGCCAAAAAAATATTGTTACACTAATACTTTCATATATTTCATTATTCAAAACTGAATTTAAACTATTTTTTCAAAATGGGTTTAATATTTTCATTATGATGAAAAGTCAATTTTCCCACCATTTCAAATATCAAACATTTCAATTTTAGTTACATTTTCACAAACATTCTGAAACTAACATTAATGCCACACGTAATCAATTTTTGTTTACAACTATTTCAAATTTTGAGTTTCAGTAATACTTTAACAACAATTTCAATATTTTTTGAACTATTTTACAAATGAAAATTCTCAATTGTACATACATTTTAGTGGAATTCACTAGATGTGACAATTGCACGCAAAATTTAGTAGTCATGTTTCAAAGGACATCATTGTTCCCTCTACTCGTGTAACGAACTCATATCATCTCGGTCGTTCCTCGCGTGCATCTGCATCGGCTACAACAGACAACACCCCAAAAGCCTCCCCTCTAATGGTCCAAGTCTATATGGCCATTGACTCCTTCCCTAACCTACTCATCATATGAAGATGTCTCACTCATGGAGTCCAAGTTCAGAGTGCTAGCCGTGGACCCATTCGTGGCTTGAAGGCTTTATCGCGGCGTCACTGCTGTGGGGAGAGGAGGCCTGGGAGCTAAAGCACCCCGTTCAATGTGACATTGGGCGGTCCAACATGCTCACAGGGAGTTTTGCAACAAGTGCTCGATGAAATGTCCGTCAATATAAGATGAAGTAGGGATAAAAACAGACGAACCAATGGGGATCAACCCACGGCCTACATCTTAAGATAGAGCCCACCTGGGTAAGATGCCACAAATCCCTCATGACGGGATTCGAACTGTGGCCAGGCAGGATGCACCCGAACCGCTGAGCTACTGCTCAGTTCTCATGAAGAAGGACGAACAAGACCAACTCAACAAGATTGATCACATACGACGTTGAGTCAATACGGTAACCGTTCTGACCGGGTTCATGGACCAAACTTTTGGGGGTTTTGAAGTTCAAGTTGTAGTTTGTCTCAAATCTGAAGGTGCGAAAAAAGAATTTTATCAAGTTTTAAATCTCGGGGTTAGAAAAGAGCAACTTTGTAATAATTACATCACTTCCGTATATCTAGAAAACGTATTTGAGGTGGGAGCTCTGGCGTCGGATTTTAGGTGATGTGTGACGCCAGCATGCAAGGAGATAGTTGCGCTTCCAATGCTCGATGAAATGCGCGCCAATATAAGATTAAAAGGGAGACGAAGTGCTTTGTTAGGCCGAGAGACAAAATCAATTCCAACTTTGCAAGTTCAATGTGCAAGTTATCTGAATCTGAAGTCCCGTGAAAAAGCCACTCAAATACGTGATTGAAAACGTTGCATGGGAAACAAAAAAAATTCCTACGCACATGTAATATCTATCCATAGAGATGTATAGCTACGAGAGGGGAGTGTATCTACATACCCTTGTAGATCGCTAAGTGGAAGCGTTTAGAAACATGGTTGATGTGGTCGTACGTCCTGACGATCCAATCGCGATCTGTCCCGATCTAGCGCCAAACGGACGGCGCCTCCGCGTTCAGCACACGTGCAGCTCGATGACGTATCCACATCCTCGATCCAGCGAGCGAGGGCGGAGTAGTAGATGAGTTTCCTGGCAACACGACGACGTGATGGCGGTGGTGGTGGAGCAATCTCAGCCAGGCTTCGCCAAACGCTGTCGCGATGCAATTTGACGAGAAAACGATCTAGGGAGAGAGGGAGGGCTGCGCCAAGACTTAAGGTGCGGCTGCCCTCCCTCTCCTCTCATATATATATATATATATATATATATATATATATATAGGGGGAAGGGAGGAGGGACCAGTGCCCTAGGGTTTCCCCTAGGGGTGGGGCAGAGGCCTAGAGGTCAGCCTTGGCCCCCAAGGCAAGGGGCGGCGGCCACCCTAGGTCCAATCCGGCCTAGCCCTTTGCCACATGGGCCCTTGGGGAGGCGGGCGCCCAGCCTAATAGGGGCTATTGCACCTCCCTCTCATCCCATGGGGCCCTCTGGGGCAGGTGGACCCCTGGTACCCCTTCCGGCATTCCTGACGAAATTCCGCAAGTCCCGGAACTATTCTGGAATCCGAATACCAACTTCTCATATATGAATCTTTACCTCCGGACCATTCCGAAGCACCTTGTTATCTTCGGGACCTCATCCGGGACTCCTAAAAACTTTTGGTTACCAACATACATAACTCAATAATACCATCTGATCATCGAACGTTAAGCATGCGGACCTTACGGGTTCGAGAATCATGTAGACATGACCAAGACACATGTCCGGTCAATAACCGATAGCGGGACCCGGATGCCCATATTGATTCCTACAAGTTCCACTAAGATCTTTATCGGTCGAACCACGATGTCAAGAATTCAATCAACCTCGTATGCAGTTCCCTTTGTCCATCGGTATGTTACTTCCCCAAGATTTGATGGTCGGTATGTCCACACACCCAGTTCAATCTCGTTGCTGGCAAGTCTCTTTACTCGTTCCATAATCCAAGATCTCGTGTGAGGGAGTCCTGGACTGAGGGGTCCTCGGGCCGTCGGCCTATCTCTTGATAGGCGGCTTGGTGGGCCGCCCTCTGACTGTCGCAAGAAGGGCCGGATACATTGAGAGCTCACATTCGAGAAGGAAATCCCGAAGGCGTTTTGTGCACTCCAAGTCAAGATGAGGAAATCGACATCTCCATCCTCGGCAGGAGGCCTTCCATGTGTAAACCCTAGGTACCTCCCCCCCCCGGTGTCTATATAAACCGGGAGGGTCTTAGACTATAGGGTAGAGAAACTCAACTATGGTTTTTAGCTATTCGATCTCGAGGTAGATCAACTCTGTAACATTCATACCATCAATATAATCGAGCAGGACGTAGGGTTTTACCTCCATAGGAGGGCCCGAACCTGGGTAAACATCGACTCCTTCGTCTCGTGTTACCATCGATCCTAGACTCACAGCTAGGGACACCCTACCCGAGATCCACCGGTTTTGACACCTACATTGGTGCTTTCATTGATAGTTCCGATGTGGTCGCCAAAGGAATCGATGGATCGCTTGGTCATCAGCGAGGAAGTCCGTAACATGGACTCCTTTGTCCCTGGACAGATCTTCGCTTTCGGCAGTGTCGTGCTGCACGCCGACCTGACCGGCCGTCTTGGCCAGGTCGGACTTTCGCCCCTGATCAAGAGGTTAGATTCGGGAACTTAGAGTTCTCCGTAGACTCTCGGGGCAATCTTTTGCTCACCGGGCTTGCGATCCATATGACGCGCCCGAAGACTCCAAGGCCTTGTCTTCGGATATCACTCTCGACCCCGTCCACGGGATCAGCCCCAACTGCGATCTGGCTTTCAGTCCGGATCGAATCATAGTATCAGATGGTTGGGGGTCGGATCCTGCCGAACACACTCCCTATGCAGGCGCATCAGAGGTTAACTCCGAAAACTCTAACCAGGTTGACTTGATCGAGATCTCGACACTCAACGAGGCTCTAGATCGGATCTTGTCGATCATTGACGACCCAACTCTAATCCACGCTCAGGTCGGTCTTGAGGCGGGTCAAGAGGAATTTTTCTTCCCACCCACCACCCACTTATTAGCCACCGTCGACGACTTAACCGATATGTTGGACTACGCCTCCGAAGAGGCAGAATACATGGATGAAGAGGATTGTGCTCCTACCCCTGTTAAAACCGGGCTATGGAACGCCACCTCCACCTATGACGTCTACATGGTAGATACTCCGGGCGATAAAGGCAAACACACACCCGCAAACAATGGCAATACATCGGGGGAAGAGCCGTCAAAACAAAGGCAAAAAAGGGAAGGGAAGCCATGACTGGAACCAGGGAAAGTGATACCCCGGAAGATCTCGACAATCCTGATCTCCCCGAGCATCCGTTAGAGGACCAGGATAAGCCAGAGGATCATACCGATCCCGATGATCTAAATGATTTCGAAGATGACAACTACACCCCCCCGCCCTGTCAAAGAGAAGGACAATCCGGAAGCCGAATACTTCGCCATCCCCAAAAACCTTGACGATTAGGAACAGTTCAGGCAACAACTTATAGCCACTGCCCGAAGCCTGAAAGAAAAAGAACGACAGCTTAAGGCTGAACAAGAAAACCTCAACAACAGATGGACGAAGGTCCGGTCAGCCGAGGAAGGGTACAGTACTGGTCTGTTGGACCAACACAAGAGCTACCCACGCCGGCGGGTGCTGCCGTAGTTCGAAGACGAGCTCCCTAATATGTCGTCTCCCAAGCACACTCCATACGACCAGCCGGACCGTCCTCCCCGAGGACGAGATAGGATGGTTGGCGATGCCAGTTATAGACCGACGATACCCCAAAGAAGGGGAAAAGAGCCAATAGAGCCTGAAGACAAGTACGACCTGTGACACGACCTGGATGATGATAGAACAGGCCGTACAAGATCCATCTATGGATCGAGAGGGTACTCCCCCAATAGACGGGATGGGTACCGGCCCTGGCTCGACCGTAATAATAGAGGTCGGGAAATAAACCGGGCCAGAACAAACGCCGACTACCGGCGTGACATAGCCCGGGTCAGAGGCGCTGCCCACCCATTGTGCTTCACCGACGAGGTGATGCAACATCAGTTCCCGGAAGGATTTAAACCCGTGAACATAGAGCAATACGATGGGACAACTGACCCAACAATATGGATTGAGGATTTCCTCCTCCACATTCACATGGCACAAAGAGACGATCTCCACGACATCAAATACCTACCCCTAAAACTTAAGGGGCCAGCTCGGCACTAGCTAAACAGCCTCCCGAAAATTCTATCGGGTGGTGGGAAGATCTAGAGGACGAATTCCGATCTAACTTCCAAGGCACCTGTGTACGGCCGCCGGACTCCTCCGACCTAAGCAACGTCGTCCAGAAGGCAGGATAGTCCGCTCGGCAATTCTGGAATCGGCTCTTGACCAAGAAAAACCATATCGTTGATTGCCCGGATGCCAAGGCAATATCCTCCTTCAGGCACAATATTCGAGATGAATGGTTGGCTCGTCATCTCGCTCAGGACAAACGTAGGACAATGTCCGCCCTTACATCACTCATGACTCGGTTTTGCGCGGGTGAGGATAACTGGCTAGCTAGACGAAGCCACAACCCCGAAGACCTCGGAACCTACGAAGTTTGAGACGGAAACGGGAAACCAAGACGCTACAACAATAAGCGCCGGCACATCAATAGTGATGCCGACGACACGGCCGTTAATGCCGGTTTTCGCAATCCCCAACCCGGGCAGCGGAAGAAGCATCCTAAAGGTAATCGTGGCGGACCTACCTCGCTGCATAAAATCATGGAGAGGCCCTGCCAGATCCATGGCACTCAAGACAAGCCCGCCAACCACACCAACCGTAACTGTTGGGTATTCAAACAGGCCGGCAAACTCGTAGCCGAGGAGCAAGGCAAGGGCCCACGTAGCGAGGACGATGACGAGCCCCCATGGTCCGATCAATGTTGGACAAAAAATGTTCCCTCCAGAGGTAAAGACTGTGAATATGATATACACCACTCACATACCCAAAAAGGAGAAGAAGTGCGCCCTTGAAGAGGTATACGCCGTAGAGCCTGTAGCCCCGAAGTATAACCCATGGTCGGCGTACCCGATCACCTATGGTTGACGCGACCACCCGACCAGTATCTGTCATGAGGGTTCAACCGCCCTTGTCCTAGACCCCATTATCGATGGGTACCACCTCACTAAGGTCCTAATGGACGGAGGAAGTAGCCTCAATCTTATTTACTTAGATACCATGAAAAAGATGGGTATAGATCCATCAAGGATCAAACCTAGCAACATTACCTTTAAAGGAGTGATCCCAGGCGTCGAAGCACGGTGCATGGTCTCTATGAGCCTGGAAGTACTGTTCGGTTCCCCCGATAACTTCCATAGCGAAGACTTGATCTTCGACATTGTACCTTTCCGCAGCGGTTATCACGCCCTGCTAGGCCTAACAGCGTTCACTCGCTTTAACGTCGTCCCGCACTATGCGTACCTCAAGCTCATGATGCTCGGGCCCAAGGGGGTCATTATGGTCAACGACAACACAAAGCGCTCCCTCTGAATCGAGGAACATGCATTGGCCCTGGCGGCCAAATTACGCTATGATGATGATCGGCAAACGCGGAAGTCTGCCGTAAAGGCACGTAAGGTTGACAAGCAAGCTCGGCTTCAGCCCGAACTCCCAGAACCTTCTTCTCCCCAGAAATAGGGACACGTGCCCCATTGCACAGCCCTAATGCCAGCGAAACACGTGTCGAGAAGGCACAACTTTGCACTCAAGATTCCATGAGCAACAGTGAGGAGCAACCATCAAAGAGTAAGTGTTCGACTAGACTGAACTACTACCAACACACGTCTTCGGACATACTATCGGTACCATCAAGGACCTGCTAAAGCGCAAAGCCCATATACTTCGGCTACTTCTCAAGATCGTCTTTCCAAGGTCCACTTGCCGACAACATCACACTTAAAGGAATGCAACTCCCTAGGAGGCACAGGAGCGGACAGGCGACAGGGCACATCGAGGACGTCAGGCCAAGCATCGAATGTTGGAAATATGCCCTAGAGGCAATAATAAAATGGTTATTATTGTATTTCCTAGTTCATGATAATTGTCTATTGTTCATGCTATAATTGTGTTAACCGGAAACCGTAATACATGTGTGAATACATAGACCACAACATGTCCCTAGTGAGCCTCTAGTTGACTAGCTCGTTGATCAATAGATGGTCATGGTTTCATGACCATGGACATTGGATGTCGTTGATAATGGGATCACATCATTAGGAGAATGATGTGATGGACAAGACCCAATCCTAAGCATAGCACAAGATCGTGTAGTTCGTTTGCTAAAGCTTTTCAATGTCGAGTATCGTTTCCTTAGACCATGAGATTGTGCAACTCCCAGATACCGTAGGAATGCTTTGGGTGTGCCAAACGTCACAACGTAACTGGGTGGCTATAAAGGTGCACTACGGGTATCTCCGAAAGTGTCTGTTGGGTTGGCACGAATCGAGACTGGGATTTGTCACTCCGTGTGACGGAGAGGTATCTCTGGGCCCACTCGGTAAGACATCATCATAATGAGCTCAATGTGACTAAGGAGTTAGGCACGGGATGATGTATTACAGAACGAGTAAAGAGACTTGCCGGTAACGAGATTGAACAAGGTATAGAGATACCAACGATCGAATCTCGGGCAAGTATCATCCTGATAGACAAAGGGAATTGTATACGGGATTGATTGAATCCCCGACATCGTGGTTCATCCGATGAGATCATCGTGGAGCATGTGGGAGCCAACATGGGTATCCAGATCCCGCTGTTGGTTATTGACCGGAGAAGTGTCTCGGTCATGTCCACGTGTCTCCCAAACCCGTAGGGTCTACACACTTAAGGTTCGATGACGCTAGGGTTATAGGGAAATGGTATACGTGATTACCTAAGGTTGTTCGGAGTCCCAGATGAGATCTCGGACGTCACGAGGAGCTCCGGAATGGTCCGGAGGTAAAGATTGATATATAGGAAGTCCAGTTTTTGGTCACCGGAAGTCCAGTGCCAGAGGACCCCCGGGAGGGGTGTGACGACCATAGGACTTCGTGGGCCCTTGGAGGAGGTGTGCCAGCCCTTTTTGGGCTTGCCAAGACCTTCTAGAAAGGCCCATGCGGCTGGAGATAAGAGATAGGGCTGCAAAAGGTTTAAAAAGAGGAGATCCACCTCCCTTGTGGGAGGTGGACTCTATCCCCACTTCGGTCGAAGCCCTCCTCTTTGGAGGAGGGGACAAGGCAGCCCTCCCTCTCCCTCCTCCTATATATACTTGATGTTTTGGCCTTTGAGAACAGATCTGAACTCTCTCTCTCTCATGGCAAAGCCCTACCTCTCTTCTTCCTCCTCCGCAACGCTTAGGCGAAGCCCTGCCGGAATACCTTGCTACTCCACCACCACCACGCTGTCATGCTGCTGGAGCTCTTCCCCAACCTCTCCTTCCTCCTTGCTGGATCAAGGCGTAGGAGACGTCACCGGGCTGCACGTGTGTTGAACGCGGAGGCGCCATTGTTCGGCGCTTAGATCGGAATCCACCGCGATCTGAATCGCCACGAGTACGACTCCACCAACCGCGTTCTTGTAACGCTTCCGCTTAGCGATCTTCAAAGGTATGAAGATGCAATCTCTCCTCACTCGTTGCTGGTTTCTCCTAGATAGATCTTGGTGACACGTAGGAAATTTTTTGATTTAATACTACGTCTCCCAATAGTGGTATCAGAGCTAGGTCTATGCGTAGAATCTATGCACGAGTAGAACACAAGTTGTTGTGGGCGTTGATTTTGTTAATTTTCTTGCCACTACTAGTCTTATCTTGATTCGGCAGTATTGTGGGATGAAGTGGCCCAGACCGACTTTACACGTACGCTTACATGAGACTGTTTCCACCGCCTGACATGCACTTGTTGCATAAGGTGGCTACCGGGTGTCTGTTTCTCCCACCTTAGTCGGATTGGATTCGATGAAAAGGGTCCTTATGAAGGGTAAATAGCAATTGGCATATCACGTTGTGGTTTTGGCGTAGGTAAGAAACGTTCTTGCTAGAAACCTATAGCAGCCACGTAAAAACTTGCAACGACAAATTAGAGGACGTCTAACGTGTTTTTGCAGCATATGCCTTGTGATGTGATATGGCCAAAGAATGTGATGTGATGCATTGTGATGTATGAGATTGATCATGTTCTTGTAATAGGTTTCACGACCTGCATGTCGATGAGTATGACAACCGGCAGGAGCCGTAGGAGTTGTCTTATTTTATTGTATGACCTGCGTGTCAATCATAAACGCCATGTAATTACTTTACTTTATTGCTAAACGTTAGCCATAGTAGTAGAAGTAATAGTTGGCGAGAAAACTTCATGAAGACAGAATGATGGAGATCATGATGATGGCGATCATGGTGTTGTGCCGGTGACAGTGATGATCATGGTGCCCCGAAGATGGAGATCAAAGGAGCAAGATGATATTGGCCATATCATGTCACTATATTGATTGCATGTGATGTTTATCATGTTTACATCTTATTTGCTTAGAACGACGGTAGTAAATAAGATGATGTCTCAATAAAATTTCAAGAAAAGTATTCACCCTAACTGTGCACCGTTGCTAAGGATCGTTGTTCTGAAGCACCACGTGATGATCGGGTGTGATAGGTTCTAACGTTCGCATACAACGGGTGTAAGCCAAATTTACACACGCGGAACACTTAGGTGTACTTAACGAGCCTAGCATGTACAGACATGGCCTCAAAACACGTAAGACCGAAAGGTCGAAGATGAGTCGTATGGAAGATACGATCAACATAGAGATGTTCACCATGGATCACTAGTCCGTCTCACGTGATGATCGGACACGGACTGGTTGACATGGATCATGTGTCACTTGGATGACTAGAGAGATGTCTATCTAAGTGGGAGTTCATTAAATAATTTGATTATGTGAACTTAATTATCATGAACTTAGTCTAAAATTATCTTTACAATCTATATTGTAGATCCAATGGCCAACGCGAATGTCACCCTGAATTTCAACGCGTTCCTAGAGAAAACCAAGCTGAAAGATGATGGAAGCAACTATGCGGACTGGGTCCGTGGCTTGAGGATCATCCTCATAGCTTCCAAGAAATTGTATGTCCTTTATGCACCACTAGGTGACCCACCCCTTCTCCCTGCAGAGCAAGACGTTGCGAACGCTTGGCATTCTCGTTGCGATGATTACTCCTTTGTTCAGTGCGGCATGCTTTACAGTTTAGAACCGGGGATCCAAAAGCTTTTTGAGCAACACGGAGCATATGAGATGTTCCAAGAGCTGAAACTGGTTTTCCAAGCTCATGCCCGGGTCAAGATATATGACGTCTCCGACAAGTTCTTTAGCTGTAAGATGGAGGAGAATAGTTCTGTCAGTGAGCACATCCTCAAGATGTCTGGGCTACACAACCGCTTGACTCAGCTGGGAGTTAACCTCCCGGATGACTCAGTCATTGACAGAATCCTCCAGTCGCTTACACCTAGATACAAGAGCTTTTTGATGAACTACAACATGCAAGGGATGGAGAAGTCCATTCCTGAGTTGTACTCGATGCTAAAATCAGCGGAGGTCGAGATCAAAAAGGAGCATCAAGTGTTGATGGTGAATAAGACCACTAGTTTCAAGAAAGGCAAGGGCAAGAAGAACTTCAAGAAGGACGACAAAGTTGTTGCCGCGCCCGGTAAGAAAGTTGTCGGGAAGAAGAAGAACAAGAATGGACCCAAGCTTGAGACTGAGTGTTTTTATTGCAAGGGTACCGGTCATTGGAAGCGGAACTGCCCCAAGTACTTAGCGGACAAGAAGGATGGCAACATTAAAGGTATATGTGATATACTTGTTATTGATGTGTACCTAACCAGCACTCGTAGTAGCTCCTGGGTATTTGATACCGGTGCAGTTGCTCACATTTGTAACTCCGAGCAGGAGCTGTGGAATAAGCGGAAGCTGGCAAAGGACGAGGTGACGATGCACGTCGGGAATGGTTCCAAGGTCGATGTGATCGCCGTCGGCATGCTACCTCTACATCTACCTTCGGGATTAGTGTTAAACCTTAATAATTGTTCTTTAGTACCAGCTTTGAGCATGAACATTGTATCTGGATCTCGCTTGATGTGAGGTTGCTACTCATTTAAATCTGACAATAATGGTTGTTCTATTTATATGAGAGAAATGTTTTATGGTAATGCCCCGTTCGTCAATGGTTTATTTTTGATGAATCTCGAACATGATGTTAACACATCCATAGTGTGAGTACCAAAAAGTGTAAGGTTGATAACGATAGTCCCACTTACTTGTGGCACTGCCGCCTTGGTCATATTGGTGTCAAACGCATGAAGAAGCTCCATACTGATGGACTTTTGGAGTCTCTTCATTTCGAATCGTTTGACACGTGCGAACCATGCCTCATGGGCAAGATGACCAAGACTCCGTTCTCCGGAACAACGGAGCGAGCAACTGATTTGTTGGAAATAATACATACCGATGTATGCGGTCCAATGAGTGTCGAGGCTCGTGGTGGCTACCGTTATGTTCTCACCCTCACTGATGACTTGAGTAGATATGGGTATGTCTGCTTAATGAAACATAAGTCTGAAACTTTTGAAAGGTTCAAGGAATTTCAGAGTGAGGTAGAGAATCAACGTGACAGGAAAATAAAGTGCCTACGATCTGATCGTGGCGGAGAATATTGAAGTCACGAGTTTGGCACACACCTATGGAAATGTGGAATTGTTTCACAACTCAAGCCGCCTGGCACACCTCAGCGAAATGGTGTGTCTGAACGTCGTAATCGCACTCTATTAGATATGATACGATCTATGATGTCTCTTACCGACTTACCGCCATCATTTTGGGGATATGCATTAGAGACTGCCGCATTCACTTTAAATAGGGCACCATCGAAATCCGTTGAGACGACACCGTATGAATTATGGTTTGGAAAGAAACCTAAGCTGTCGTTTCTAAAAGTTTGGGGATGCGATGCTTATGTGAAGAAACTTCAACCTGAGAAGCTCGAACCCAAAGCGGAAAAGTGCGTCTTCATAGGATATCCCAAAGAGTCTATTGGGTATACCTTCTACCTAAGATCCGAGGGCAAATCTTTGTTGCCAAGAATGGATCCTTTCTCGAGAAAGAGTTTCTCTCGAAAGAAGTAAGTGGGAGGAAAATAGAACTTGATGAGGTAATTGTACCTCCGCTCGAACCGGAGAGTAGCGCAGCAGAGGAAGTTGTTTCTGTGGAGCCTACACCGGCTAGAGAGGAAGTTAATGATGATGATCATGAAACTTCAAATCAAGTTACTATTGAATGTCGAAGGTCCACTAGGACATGTTCCGCACCAGGGTGGTACGGCAACCCTGTCCTGGAGATCATGTTGTTAGACAACGGTGAACCTTCGAACTATGAAGAATCGATGGCGGGCCCGGATTCCAACAAATGGCTTGAAGCCATGAAATCCAAGATAGGATCCATGTATGAGAACAAAGTGTGGACTTTGGTGGACTTGCCTGATGATAAGCGAGCCATTGAAAATAAATGGATCTTTAAGAAGAAGACTGACGCGGATGGTAATGTGACCGTCTATAAGGCTCGGCTTGTCGCTAAGGGTTATCGACAAGTTCAAGGAGTTGACTACGATGAGACTTTCTCACCCGTAGCGATGCTAAAGTCTGTCCGAATCATGTTAGCAATTGCCGCATTTTATGATTATGAGATCTGGCAAATGGACGTCCGGCATTCCTTAATGTCTTCCTTAAGGAAGAACTGTATATGATGCAGCCGGAAGGTTTTGTCGATCCTAAAGATGCTAACAAAGTATGCAAGCTCCAGTGCTCCATCTATGGGCTGGTGCAAGCATCTCGGAGTTGGAACATTCGCTTCAATGAGGTGATTAAAGTGTTTGGGTTTGTACGGGTTTATGGAGAACCCTGTATTTACAAGAAAGTGAGTGGGAGCTCTGTAGCATTTCTCGTATTATATGTGGATGACATACTGATAATGGGAAATGATATAGAACTCTTGGAAAGTGTAAAGGCCTACTTGAATAAGTGTTTTTCGATGAAGGACCTTGGAGAAGCTGCTTACATATTAGATCTATAGAGATAGATCGAGACGCCTCATAGGTCTTTCACAAAGCACATACCTTGAAAAGATATTGAAGAAGTTCAATATGGATCAGTCCAAGAAGGGGTTCTGGCCTGTGTTACAAGGTGTGAGATTGAGTACGACTCAATGCCCGACCACGGCAAAGGATAGAGAAGAGATGAGTGTCATCCCCTATGCTTCTCGTATATGGAGGTGCCGAAGAGCTCGTCGTAAAGGGTTACGTCAATGCTAGCTTCGACACAGATCCGGATGACTCCAAGTCGCAAACCGGATACGTGTATATTTTGAACGGAGGGGCAGTCAGCTGGTGCAGCAGCAAGCAAAGCGTCATGTCGGCATCTACATGTGAAGTGGAGTACATAGCTGCTTCGGAAGCAACAAAGGAATGAGTCTGGATGAAGGAGTTCATCACCGACCTAAGAGTAATTCCAAGTGTGTCGGCCCCGATGACTCTATTCTGTGACAACATTGGAGCTATTGCCCTTGCGAAGGAGCCCAGGTTTCACAAGAAGACAAGACACATCAAGCGCCGCTTCAACTCCATCCGTGATTACATTCAGGAGGGAGATATAGATATTTGTAAAGTGCATACGGATCTGAATGTTGCAGATCCGTTGACTAAACCTCTCTGACAAGCAAAACATGATCAACACCAGAATGCTATGGGTGTTCGATTCATCACAATGTAACTAGATTATTGACTCTAGTGCAAGTGGGAGACTGTTGGAAATATGCCCTAGAGGCAATAATAAAGTGGGTATTATTGTACCTAGTTCATGATAGTTGTCTATTGTTCATGCTATAATTGTGTTAACCGGAAACCGTAATACATGTGTGAATACATAGACCACAACATGTCCCTAGTGAGCCTCTAGTTGACTAGCTCGTTGATCAATAGATGGTCACGGTTTCATGACCATGGACATTGGATGTCGTTGATAACGGGATCACATCATTAGGAGAATGATGTGATGGACAAGACCCAATCCTAAGCATAGCACAAGATCGTGTAGTTCGTTTGCTAAAGCTTTTCAATGTGAAGTATCGTTTCCTTAGACCATGAGATTGTGCAACTCCCGGATACCGTAGGAATGCTTTGGGTGTGCCAAACATCACAACATAACTAGGTGGCTATAAAGGTGCACTACGGGTATCTCCGAAAGTGTCTGTTGGGTTGGCACGAATCGAGACTGGGATTTGTCACTCCGTGTGACGGAGAGGTATCTCTGGCCCACTCGGTAAGACATCATTATAATGAGCTCAATGTGACCAAGGAGTTAGGCACGGGATGATGTATTATGGAACGAGTAAAGAGACTTGTCGGTAACGAGATTGAACAAGGTATAGAGATACCGACGATCGAATCTCGGGCAAGTATCATACCGATAGACAAAGGGAATTGTATACGGGATTTATTGAATCCCCGATATCGTGGTTCATCCGATGAGATCATCGTGGAGCATGTGGGAGCCAACATGGGTATCCAGATCCCGTTGTTGGTTATTGACCGGAGAAGTGTCTCGGTCATGTCCACGTGTCTCCCGAACCCGTAGGGTCTACACACTTAAGGTTCGATGACGCTAGGGTTATAGGGAAACGGTATACATGATTACCGAAGGCTGTTCGGAGTCCCGGATGAGATCCCGGACGTCACGAGGAGCTCCGGAATGGTCCGGAGGTAAAGATTGATATATAGGAAGTCCAGTTTTGGTCACCGGAAAGTTTTCGGGCTCATTGGTATTGTACCGGGAGTGCCGGGAGGGTGCCGGAGGACCCCCCGGGAGGGGTGTGACGACCATAGGACTTCGTGGGCCCTTATAGGAGGTGTACCAGCCCTTTCTGGGCTGTCCAAGACCTTCTAGAAATGCCCATGCGGCTAGAGATAAGAGATAGGGTTGCAAAAGGTTTAAAAAGAGGAGATCCACCTCCCTTGTGGGAGGTGGACTCTATCCCCACTTCGGCTGAAGCCCTCCTCTTTGGAGGAGGGGCCAAGTCAGCCCTCCCTCTCCCTCCTCCTATATATTCTTGAGGGTTTGGCCTTTGAGAACAGATCTGAACTCTCTCTCTCACGGCAAAGCCCTACCTCTCTTCTTCCTCCTCCGTAGCGCTTAGGCGAAGCCCTGCCGGAATACCTTGCTACTCCACCACCACCACGCCGTCGTGCTGCTGGAGCTCTTCCCCAACCTCTCCTTCCTCCTTGCTGGATCAAGGCATAGGAGACGTCACCAGGCTGCACATGTGTTGAACGCGGAGGCGCCGTTGTTCGGCGCTTAGATCGGAATCCACCGCGATCTGAATCGCTACGAGTACGACTCCACCAACTGCGTTCTTGTAACGCTTCCGCTTAGCGATCTTCAGAGGTATGAAGATGCAATCTCTCCCCACTCGTTTCTGGTTTCTCCTAGATAGATCTTGGTGACACAGGATTTTTTTTGATTTACTACTACATCTCCCAACATCGAAGACCCCTCCTGTAAACTTTACATTTCATCTCTAAGTATCTGTAAATAGTGGCTTCGGCAATTTGAGTTATAAGAGTCATTGAGAAAATATAAGACCATTATGCATGGCCACTTCGCTGTATTTTATGATACATACTCTCTACCTTCCTTCATCAACGCTTCTTACGAAACTGTTCAGTACACATTACGACGCAACCGACTAATTGACCGGGGGCTCTAATTTAAAATATTGCCCTAAGAAGAATCAATCATGTGTTTGGCGTCTCGGAGTTCTCTTTATATGCATTGGTTCCGAACTATGTCTTGGGTAAATAGTTCGGTTGCCCAGCTCCTGTGTTCCCCCTATATGTTCCACTTGTTCAGCTAAAAGGGCAAAGGGAGGACCACTGCGATTGTGTTTCCAGCTAGCCTAGTCAAGCACCTCAGGGGAGAAAGCTGAAAACTGGTTGTCATAGTACGTGAGAACCGGTCCGCGAATCCGAGGATAAGTGTTATACTAACAACTTCGTTAGAGATTATTCCCTGTCCTACGATGGGTTTCGTACTCATACAAACCATGTTATGTTGGCTTTAGCTGTGGTCCATCCAAACATCACAAACCACTGGGGGCTAGTCATCAGACCCCGCGTTCCTTTTTCACGCTCCTGCGGCTAAGTAAAAGTGATAAAGCACCATAGTTTCATTGCCTTGTCCCCCCCCCCCGCACTACCGCCTTCAGGCACCGATACCTCGTCTAAGGGTCACGGTGCGGAGACAAAGACACCCCGCGTAGTATCTACATGGGGGTTGAAGCCGACGACTCGCAACTTTCAGATTAAATGGCCACATGGGAGTCATAGCGAATGCAACACTTAAAAGACATGATAAACCATGCAACATCATCATAAAGCATTTAACAAGTCTTCGGACATATTACAACGCGCTTATTCATAAAATTTATCCTTTGAGCATTGAGCCTCTATCGCCCGAGCACCCTCCACCACCGAGGAGAAGTATTGCTCGGGGCACCTGTACTCCTTTCCAGGCGGTGGAGGTGTGGTGGCCATCTCAGTCGGATTGAGCCTCGGCCAGTGCATCATGGTCCTTGTGAACGTCATCCGAGCTCCCTCGATGCAGGTGGAACTCTTCAGCGCGTCCACCCGAGCTGCACTGTCGCATAGCCTCCGCACCAGGTCGAAGTAGCTGCTCAGCAACGGCTCGTCAGGCCATAGCCGGATGCAAAAATCCTTCATGGCCGGCTCCACATTCCGGTGTAGCTCCATCAGCTGCTTCATCTGCTCGACGAGAAGAGGAGAGTGCTCGGGGGCTTCAAAATGTGCCCAAAAGAGCCGAGACTCATCGCCTTCTTCTCGCAAAGCATAGAACTGGTTCCCGTCCGCCACACTCTTTTGGAGGTCCAAGCAAGCGCCTGAGGGACGCCACACCTGGGTGAGCAATGCGAACCTGCTACCACCAAAGGCACACTGTAGTAAATACAGCTTACCATTTGTGATATCCTTGACTTGGCGGATCTATTCTTCAAAGAACCGCCTATCCACCCGCTCCTTTTGGACATCGGATTTTAGCGTGGAAAGCTCGGTGGCTTGCTCCTTGCCCTTCTGCTCAAGGTCCTCGCATTTCAGGTTGGCGTCCTTGAGCTCCTGCTGAACCTCCTTCACACGGGCTTCATGCTTAGCGCTCACGGTCTTTAATTCCGAGAGCGCGGCTGCCGCTTGTTTGACTGCCCCCTTCTTGACCGCAACCTCTTGCTTCATCTTTCGCAGCTCGGCCTTGCATTTCTCGACCTCTTTAGCTGAGGTTGTGCAAGTAATTAGCATATAATTATACTGGGTCAACAGTGTGGATCACTAATGATAATAAACCCGGATATTACAATTGGGCCTACCTTGCGCCTCATCGAACCTCCTGTTCAGAGCGTCAAGCTCCTCTTCGGAGCTTCTGAGCTTCCGATTTAGCTCGGTAAGTTTCGCGGCATTAACGGCCACCGCCGATGACGAGGCCTACAAACAATAAAATGTATATAAGACTATGTGTGTTCGAACCCTCAACCTGTCAACAATATGATCCTATGCTCGGTTCTCTTCAGGGCTGTTAGTATATTATGCGACGAATAATGTCTTGTGCATTGTTAGTGACTTCTGTGTTTTTGACCCCCGGGTGGGTTTTATTCAAACTCACCCATGGATCGGGGGCTGCTATATATAACTATAGCACAAACCTAATAAAATTAAAATTTTACGAAAAGAATATTATGTGGCTCACCTGGAAGCCCGTCAGGAGAACGTTGAAGGCCTCCTTCAGTCCGTTATCAACAGACTGAATGCTTTGCAAAACCACACCCATAAGAGTGTGGTGGCCCTCGTAGATAGAGTCGCTGGACAGAGACTCCTCCATGACCGGCCACCCAGTCATCTGTGGCAACGATGGTGACCGATTAACCCGATCTATGACCGGGGATTGAGCCGATAGCTCCGGGGGCACAACGCGCTCCGGAGATGACCTCGGAGGGGACTGGACATTCCTTCATCTTTCCTCCTCAGTGGCCGGGAGGGGCTCTTCCCCATGGTCTTCTGCGGCCGAGGCGTTAACCTCGGCCATAACGTCATCACCCCCTCCGCCTGTGTTCGGCTCTATAGGAGTCTGGCGGGATGAGACCTCCGCAGCGTCCTTCGCGGGCCCTGGAGGTGTGGGGTGTAGCGCGATCCCGCTCTCCGCCAGCTCGGCGGGTGTAGACTCCCCATCCGAAACTTGGCTGGTGGGGAGAATGTGTGGTGGGCTACGGATCAAGAGGCGTTCATGCATTTATAAACATTAAAAACTATGCATAAACAACTCGAGGAGTCTTCGGATTCATACCTTTGAACTGGGGGCTTGACCCTTAGGTTCCTTTGAGGAACCTTCTCGAAGTCCTCGGACTCGGCATCAGAGTCTGAGTTGTCGTCGTCCAGGATCAACCTCGGCCGACACGCCCACCTTGGTGCTGGAAGAGGTACGTCCTCTGCGGCGTCCGATGACGCCGCCCTCTTTCTTACGGGGGGAGGGAATTGCCTTCCCCCATCCACATGCTCTTCCTCATGGTTAGAGGAGGCATGGGTTTCATCGGACACAGCGTCCGGCTGGTCCCTCATGCGGAGACCTTCTGTGGCCTTCTTCTTCTACTACTTCCTCTCCGGCACCGTGTACGGCGCCATGACGAGCATCTCCGTCAATAGCTCCGACTAGGGGTCTTCGGGCTGAGGTGTCGGGCAGTTGATTCCCAGGCTATGCTCAACCATTTCTGTGAAAACGAGGGGAAAGGCGTTACAAAACAAAGCCGGTTGATTGCAATTATACAATACCTGGGTAGGAGGGTTATCGGCGCTTAGGCCCGAATCCTCCCCCTCGGCTAGCCAGCTCTTCCGGGGCTTGAATAGTTCCTTCCACAGTTTTTCAGGAGTAGTGCGGAAGAGTTGACGTACTGTAGGCTCGTCGTCAAGATGATAAACCCACATGAAGGAGACCCGATTCTGGCAAGGGAGGAGACGACGATAGAGCATAACCTGGACCACGTTAACTAGCTCGATCTGGGCTTTGGTCATCGAAGAGATGCGCTTCTGCGGCATTTCCACCTCCGCATTAGATCCCCAGTCAAGGCCCTTCCTGAGCCATGAGGTCAATCTCGTGGGGGGTCCGGATCTGAACTCAGCCGGAGCAACCTGACCCTCGTCCCTGGGTTCGGTGATGTAAAACCACTCCTTTTGCCAGATCTTGATGGTGTCAATGAAGGTGCCAGTCGGGCACTCAACGCGCGGGAGTTTACTGATTACAACCCCCCCGTAGTCTGCGTGCTCGCCCACGACGATCTTCGGCTTGACGTTGAAAACCTTGAGCCACAGGCCGAAGTGTGGCTCGACCCGTAGAAAGGCTTCGCAGATGATAATGAATGCCGATATGTGCATAAAGGATTTCGGGGGAAGATCATGGAAGTCCAGTCCACAGAAGAAAATGAGATCCCTGACGAAGGGTGGAGCGGAAAGCGCAGTCCCCAGATGAAGTGGGGGACGAACACCAACCTATTGACGAGCTTGGGGGTGGGTACCACCTGGTTGGGCTCGGCGGTGCGGTGGAAGACGTTGGCAGGGAGGTAGACGGCCAGTTTAGGTCTCGGATGTCCTGGTAGGTGACCGTGGAGGCCTCCCACTTGCCATTGGAGCCCGAACCCGCCATGGCTAAACTCGGAGGAAGGGTCGAGAAAGAACTGGATCTGGGCTCGAGGAGATTGAGGAAGCGGAGGATGCGTATGGGAAGTGTGAATGGGCCTTGGGTTTTTTTCCTTTTTATGAGGCATGTCTCCGATTAGTCTCCCTCTACTATGCCACAAATCCCTCCGCTTCTCAAGGTGTGCGTGTCGTTGTACACGCATAAAGAAACTTGATTGATCATATCCCGTGTGAAACGAAGCACGATCTATGCATTGATCAAACGTGCTAATGTAAAAAACAGCCTCGAACCGCGAATCGAGTTCTCATAGCTAGTTCAGCGGTCATAGTAGGTCGCAACCCTTCGTCAGAAAGGTTGTCAAGAAAACACTGTTTACATCATGACGTTTGGCCTTCGGGGCTAAGAAACTCACGGTGCTCGGACGATCATGTGATCGGGAAAACTACGCGTCCTCTGAGACCGAATTAGTCGCAGCCAATCAATAAATGGGAAGAACTCTCCCTGCAAGCCGAAGACACTGATCACATGAAGCAGCCAGAGCTGAGACCCTTGGCGTTGGGGGCTAGTTTGGGGGCTATTGAGGGAGTCCTGGACTAAGGGGTCCTCGGGCCGTTGGCCTATCTCTTGATAGACCGGCTTGGTGGGCCGCCCTCTGACTGTCACAAGAAGGACTGGATACATAGATATAGCTCACATTCTAGAAGGAAATCCCGAAGGCGTGTCGTGCACTCAAAGTCAAGATGAGGAAATTGACATCTCCATCCTCGGCAGGAGGCCTTCCATGTGTAAACCGTAGGCACCCCATGGTGTCTATATAAACCGGGAGGGTTTTAGACTAAAGGGTAGAGAAACTCATCTAGGGTTTTAGCTATTCGATCTCGAGGTAGATCAACTCTGTAACCTTCATACCATCAATCTAACCGAGCAGGATGTAGGGTTTTACCTCCATAGGAGGGCTCGAACCTGGATAAATATCGTCTCCTTCGTACCCTGTTACCATCGATCCTAGACTCACAGCTTGGGACTGTTGGGGAACATTGCATGGGAAACAAAAAATTTCCTACACACACGCAAGATCTATCCATGCTGATGAGCATCTACGAGAGGGAGAGTGGATCTACGTACCCTTGTAGATTGCTAAGAGGGAAGCGTTAAGAAACGCGGTTGATGTACTCGAACGTCTTCGTGATCCAAATCGCCGAGTGTCCCGCGATCCAATCACGATCCGTCCCGATCTAGCACCGAACGGACGGCACCTCCGCGTTAAGCACACGTACGGCTTGATGACGATCTCCGCCTTGTTGATCCAGCAAGAGGGGGAGGAGAGGTGGAAGAGTTCTCCGGCAATGTGATGGCGCTCCGGCGATCGTGGTGGAGCTATTCCAGCAGGGCTTCGCGTAAGCACTGCAGAAAACTGATCTAGAGGAGAAACTATGCACTAGAGGAGACGGCAGCATGTGGCAGAAAATCTTGTGCAAAAACCCTCAAAACCACTAGTATATATAGGAGGAGGTGAGGAGGAGGCTTGGACCTCAAGGGTCCAGCCCTAGGCTTCGGCCAAACCAAGGAGGGAGGAGTCCTCCTCCACCACTCCTAGTAGGATTAGGACTCCTTCCTTATCTATTCCTTTTTGCCTTTTTCCACCTTTTTCCTTTTGGGCTTTTCTTCCTAGCCGCATGCGCCGTGTGTGGGACTTCCACCAGCCCACTAAGGGCTGGTATTCACCTTCCCACAGCCCATGTAGCCTCTTTGGTCGAAATACCCCTCCCAATGGTCCCCCGGTAGACTACCGGCACTCCCGGTACACTACCGATGAGCCCAAAACTTTTTCGGCGACCAAAACAGGACTTCCAATATATCAATCTTTAGCTCCGGACCATTCCGAAGCTATTCATGATGTCCGGGATCTCATCCGGGACTCCGAACAACCTTCAGTCACCACCATGCATAACTCTATACTATCGAAACGTCACGAAACCTTAAGTGTGCAAACCCTGCGGGTTCGAGAACTATGTAGACATGACCGAGACACCTCTACGGTAAATAACCAATAGCGGGACCTGGATGCCCATATTGGTTCCTACATATTCTACGAAGATCTTTATCGGTCGAACCTCTATGTCAAGGACTCAATTAATCCCGTATGATGTTCCTTTTGTTCTACGGTTTGTTACTTGCCCGAGATTCGATCGTCGGTATCTGTATACCTAGTTCAACCTCATTACCGGCAAGTCTCTTTAATCGTTTCGTAATACAAGATCATGTGGCTAACACTTAGTCACATTGCTTGCAAGGCTTATTGTGATGTTGTATTGCCGAGTGGGACCTGAGATACCTCTTCGTCACATGGAGTAACAAATCCCAGTATTGATTCATGCCAACCCAACAGACACCCTCAGAGATACTTGTAATGCACCTTTATAGTCACCCAGTTACGTTGTGACGTTTGATACACACAAGGCATTCCTCCGGTGTCCGTGAGTTGCATGATCTCATGGTCATAGGAACATATACTTGACAATGCAGAAAACAGTAGCAATAAACTGATACGATCATATGCTACGTTTGTAGTTTGGGTCTTATCCATCACATCATTCTTCTAATGATGTGATCCCGTTATCAAATGACATCACATGTCAATGGTTAGGAAACCTTGACCATCTTTGATTAACGAGCTAGTTCACTAGAGGCATACTAGGGACCAAGTGTTGTCTATTTACCCACACATGTAATGTGTTTCTAATCAATAAAATTATAGCATGGATAATAAAGGATTATCATGAAGAAGGAAATATAATAATAAACACTTTATTTATTGCCTCTAGGGCATATTTCCAACAGTCTCCCACTTGCACTAGAGTCAATAATCCAGTTCACATCACTATGTGATTTACATTGTAATGAATCGTACACCCATGCAGTTCTGGTGTTGATCATCTTTAGCCCTTGGAAGAGGTTTAGTCAACGGGTCTGCAACATTCAGATCCGTGTGCACTTTCCAAATATTTATGTCCTTCTCCTCGATGTAATCGCGGATGGAGTCGAAGCGTCACTTTATGTATCTCGTCCTCTTGTGAAACCTTGGTTCCTTGGCCAGAGCAATGGCACCAGTGTTGTCACAGAACAGGTTCATTGGATTCAGTGCACTGGGCACTACTCCAAGATCTGTCATGAACTGCTTCATCTGCCAAATTTCATAGTCGAAATAAGCAGCTATTGCTAACATGATTCTAACGGACTTAAGCATCGCTACGGGTGAGAAGGTCTCATCGTAGTCAACTCCTTGAACTTGTGAAAAAACCTTTGCCACAAGTCGAGCTTTATAGACGGTGACATTACCGTCCGTGTCCGTCTTCTTCTTAAAGATCCATTTGTTCTGAATGGCCTTTCGCCCTTCAGGTAATACTTCCAAAGTCCATACTTTGTTTTCATACATGGATCCCATGTCGGATTTCATGGCCTCTAACCATTTTTCAGAATCCGGGCCCATCACTGCTCCTCCATAGCTCATAGGTTCATTGTTGTCCAACAACATGACCTCCAAGACAGGGTTGCCGTACCACTCAGGAGTAGTACGTGCCCTTGTTGACCTATGAGGTTCAACAGTAGCTTGATCCGAAGCTTCATGATCATCATCATTAACTTCCTCTTCTACCATCGTAGGTTCCACAGAAACATCTTTCTGCACTGCACTACTTTGTGGTTGAAGTAAAGGTTCAATAACCTCATCAAGCTCTATTTTCTTCCCACTCAATTCTTTTGAGAGAAACTCTTTCTCCAGAAATGTTCCCTTCTTAGCAACAAACACTTTGCCTTCGGATCTAAGATAGAAGGTATACCCGACTATCCCTTTCGAGTATCCTATGAAGATGCATTTCTCCGCTTTGGGTTCCAGCTTTTCAGGCTGAAGCTTTTTCACATAAGCATCTTATGCCCAAACTTTAAGAAACGACAACTTTGGCCTCTTGCCAAACCATAGTTCATATGGCGTCGTCTCAACGGATTTGGACGGTGCCCTATTTAAAGTGTAGCTGTCTCTAATGTATAACCCCGAAACGATAGTGGCAAATCAGCAAGAGACATCATAGAACATACCATATCTAATAAGGTTCGATTACGACGTTCGGACACACCATTACGCTGTGGTGTTCCAGGCGCTGTCAATTGTGAAACAATTCCACACTGTCTTAAGTGACTGCCAAACACATAACTTAGATATTCACCTCCTCGATCAGATCGCAGGAATTTAATCTTCTTGTCACGATGATCCTCAACTTCACTCTGAAATTGCTTGAACTTTTCAAACATTTCAGACTTGTGTTTCATTAAGTAAATATACCCATATCTACCTAAGTCATCAGTGAAGGTGAGAAAATAACGATATCCACCGTGCGCTGTAACATTCATTGGACCGCACACATTAGTATGTATGATTTCCAACAAGTCACTTACCCGTTCCATTGTTCCAGAGAACGGCGTTTTAGTCATCTTGCCCATGAGGCATGGTTCACATGCGTCAAGTGATTCAACATCAAGTGACTCCAAAAGCCCATTAGTATGGAGCTTCCTCATGCGTTTTACACCAATATGACCTAAACAGCAGTGCCACAAGAAAGTGGTACTATCATTATCAACTCTACATCTTTTGGCATCAATGTTATGAACATGTGTATCATCACTATCAAGATTCAACATGAATAAACCCCTCACATTGGGTGCATGGCTATAAAAGATATTACTCATATAAATAGAATAACCATTATCCTCAGATTTAAATGAGTAACCGTTTCGCAATAAACAAGATCCAGATATAATGTTCATAATTAACGCAGGCACTAAATAACAATTATTCAGGTTCATCACTAATCCCGATGGTAATCGAAGAGAGAACGTGCCGACGGTGATCACATCAACCTTGGAACCATTTCCCACGCGCATCATCACTTCGTCCTTTGCCAGCCTTCATTTATTCCGTAGTTCCTGTTTTGAGCTGCAAATGTGAGCAACTGAACCGGTACCAAATACCTAGGCACTACAACGAGAGCTAGTAAGGTACACATCAATAACATGTATATCATATATACCTTGTTTGTCGTTGGATGCCTTCTTGTCAGCCAGGTACTTGGGGCTGTTCCACTTCCAGTGACCAATTCCCTTGCAATGAAAGCACTCAGTTTCTCGCTTGGTTCCATGCTTGGGCTTCTTTACAGGAGTAGCAACTGCTTTGCCATCCTTCTTGATTTTATCCTTCTTGCCCTTGCCCTTGCCCTTGCCATTCTTCTTGAAACTAGTGGTTTTATTGACCATCAACACTTGATGTTCTTTCTGGATTTCAGACTCAGCGACTTTTACCATCGCAAACAGCTCGGCGACTGACTTGTTCATCCCGTGCATGTTATAGTTCATCACAAAGCTCTTGTAACTAGGTGGCAGTGATTGAAGAATTCTATCAGTGATCGCTTCTAAAGGAAGGGAAATTACCAACTCTGCGAGACGAATCGAGTACCCAGACATTCTGAGTATAGTATCACTGATAGACCCATTCTCCTCCATTTTGCAAGCATAGAATTTATCGGAGGTCTCATACCTCTCGATCCGGGCATTCTTCTGAAAGATGAACTTCAACTCCTGGAACATCTCATATGCTCCATGATGTTCAAAATGTCTTTGAAGTCCCGGTTCTAAACCATACAATATTGCACACTAGACTATTGAGTAATCTCCACAATGTGCCTCCCAAGCGTTCTTAACGTCTTCGGACGAAATGTCTTCGCGTTGGTCACCAAGCGGTGCATCAAGGACATATGATTTCTGGCAAGCCATGAGGATAATCCTCAGATTACGGGCCCAGTCAACAAAGTTCCTTCCATCATCTTTCAACTTAGCTTTCTCTAGGAACGCATTAAAATTCAGGGGTGCTACTACGCGAGCCATTGATCTACAACATAAATATGCAAAGGTTGCTTAGACTATTGTTCAAGATAATGAGTTTAGTTAATCAAATTACTAAAGCTCCCACCGAAATTGACATCCCTCAGGTCATCTGAGTGTCACATGATCCAAATTCACCAACACAAGTCCGATCATCACGTGAGTTGAGGTGGTTTCAATGGTGAACATCATCATGTTGATCATATCTACTATATGACTCATGTTTGAACTTTTGGTCTCTTGTGTTCCGAGGCCATGTCTATACATGCTATGCTCGTCAATTTTAACCTGAGTGTTCTGCATGTGCAACACTGGCTTGCACCCGTTGTATGTGAACGTAGAGTCTATCACACCCGATCATCACGTGGTGTCTCGACATGACGAACTTTCGCAATGGTGCACACTTGGGGAGAACACAATTCATCTTGAAATTTATGTGAGGGATCACCTTATAATGGTACCGTCGTATTAAGAAAAACAAGGTGCATAAAAGTATTAACATCACATGCAAATCATAAGTGACATGATGTGGCCATGAACTTGTGATTTTGATCTCCATCTTGAAAGCACCGGCATGATCTCCGTCGTCACCGGCATGACACCATTATCTCCATCATCTTGATCTCCATCAACGTGTCGCCATCGGGGTTGTCGCGCCCGCCATGCTTCTACTACTATTGCTACCATTTAGCGATAAAGTAAAGCATTACGTAGTGCTTAATGATTGACACGCAGGTCATACAATAATTAAAGACAACCCTATGGCTCCTGCCGGTTGCCGTACTCATCGACATGCAAGTCGTGATATTCTATACAACACATGATCATCTCATACATCACATATATCTCATCATGTAATTGGCCATATCACATCACATCATACCCTGCAAAAACAAGTTAGACGTCCTCTAATTGTTGTTGCATGTTTTACGTGGCTGCTACGGGTATCTAGCAAGAACAATTCTCACTTACGCATAAACCACAACGGTGATACATAAGTTGCTTTTCAAACTTCTCACGGACCGCCTTTGTCGAATCCGATCCAACTAAAGTAGGAGAAACAGACACCCGCTAGCCATCTTTGTGCAATGAAGTTACATGTCGGTCGATGGAACCGGTCTCTCGTAAGCGTACGAGTAATGTTGGTCCGGGCCGCTTCATCCTACTACACTTACCAAGGGAGGAAGAAATCTAAGCATCAATGCCCACAAACTCTTTGTGTTCTACTTGAGATCTCATCTACACACAGACCTAGCTCATGATGCCACTGTTGGGGAACGTTGCAAGGGAAACAAAAAATTTCCTACGCACACGCAAGATCTATCCATGGTGATGAGCTCTACGAGAGGGAGAGTGGATCTACATTCCCTTTTAGATCGCTAAGCGGGAAGCGTTAAGAAACGCGGTTGATGTAGTCGAACGTCTTCGCGATCCAAATCGCCGAGCGTCCCGCGATCCAATCACAATCCGTCCCGATCTAGCAACGAACGAACGGCACCTCCGCGTTCAGCACACGTACAGCTTGATGACGATCTCCGCCTTCTTGATCCAGCAAGAGGGGGCATAGAGGTGGAAGATTTCTCCGGCAGCATGACGGCGCTCTGGCGATGGTGGTGGAGCTATTCCAGCAGGGTTTCGCCTAAGCACTGCAGAAAACCGATCTAGAGGAGAAACTATGCACTAGAGGAGAGGGCAGCACGTGGCAGAAAATCTTGTGCAAAAACCCTCAAAACCACTAGTATATATAGGAGGAGGGGAGGAGGAGACTTAGCCCTCAAGGGGCCATCCCTACGCTTCGGCCAAACCAAGGAGGGAGGAGTCCTCCTCCTCCACTCCTAGTAGGATTAGGACTCCTTCCTTATTTGTTCCTTTTTGCCTTTTTCCACCTTTTTCCTTTTGGGCTTTCTTCCCAGCCGCATGGGCCTTGTGTGGGACTTACACCAGCCCACTAAGGGCTGGTATTCACCTTCCCACAGCCCATGTAGCCTCTTGGGTCGAAATACACCTCCCGATGGTCCCCCGGTACACTACCGGCAATCCCGGCACACTACCGATGAGCCCGAAACTTTTCCGGCGACCAAAACAGGACTTCCTATATATCAATCTTTACCTCCGGACCATTCCGGAGCTATTCATGATTTCCGGGGTCTCATCCGGGACTCCGAACAACCTTCGGTCACCACCATGCATAACTCTATACTACCGAAACGTCACGAAACCTTAAGTGTGCAGACCCTGCGGGTTCGAGAACTATGTAGACATGACCAAGACACCTCTACGGTAAATAACCAATAGCGGGACCTGGATGCCCATATTGGTTCCTACATATTCTACGAAGATCTTTATCGGTCGAACCTCTATGTCAAGGTTCAGTTAATCCCGTATGATGTTCCTTTTGTTCTACGGTTTGTTACTTGCCCGAGATTCGATCGTCGGTATCTGTATACCTAGTTCAACCTCATTACCGGCAATTCTCTTTACTCGTTCCGTAATACAAGATCCCGTGGCTAACACTTAGTCACATTGCTTGCAAGGCTTATTGTGATGTTGTATTGCCGAGTGGGACCTGAGATACCTCTCCGTCACATGGAGTAACAAATCCCAGTCTTGATTCATGCCAACCCAACAGACACCCTCAGAGATACCTGTAATGCACCTTTATAGTCACCCAGTTACGTTGCGATGTTTGATACACACAAGGCACTCCTCCGGTGTCCGTGAGTTGCATGATCTCATGGTCATAGGAACATATACTTGACAATGCAGAAAACAGTAGCAATAAACTGACACGATCATATGCTACGTTTGTAGTTTGGGTCTTGTCCATCACATCATTCTTCTGATGATGTGATCCCGTTATCAAATGACATCACATGTCAATGGCTAGGAAACCTTGACCATCTTTGATTAACGAATTAGTTCACTAGAGGCATACTAGGGACCAAGTGTTGTCTATTTACCCACACATGTAATGAGTTTCCAATCAATACAATTATAGCATGGATAATAAATGATTATCATGAACAAGGAAATATAATAATAAACACTTTATTTATTGCCTCTAGGGCCTATTTCCAATAGGGACCCCCTACCTAAGATCCGCCGGTTTTGACACCGACACCGTGACGAACTTCTTAGTCACATTGCTTGCAAACTTCTTGTGATGTTGTATTATCGAGAGGGCCCAGAGATACCTCTCCATCAAACGGAGTGACAAATCCTAGTCTCGATCCATGACAACCCAACATACAACCTCGGAGATACCCGTAGAGCATATTTATGATCACCCAGTTACAAAGTGATGTTTGATACACACAAAGCATTCCTCCGGTGTCAGGGAGTTGCACGATCTCACGGTCTTAGAAACAGATACCTTACATGAAGAAAGTAGTACCAATAAACTTAGTGATACGATCAAATGTTATGCTTACGATTTGGGTTTTATCCATCACATGATTCTCCTAATGATATCATCCTGTTATAAAATGACAACTCATGTCTATGGTCAGGAAACCTTGACCATCTTTGATCAACGAGCTAGTCTAGTGGAGGCTCACTAGGGACACGGTGTTTTTTATATACCCACACATGTATTTAAGTTTCCGATCAATAAAGTTATAGCATGGATAATAAACAATTATCATGAACAAGGAAATATTATAATAACAACTTTATTATTGCCTCTACGCCATATTTCCAACAGTCTCCCACTTGTACTAGAGTTAGTAATCTAGCTTTACATTGTAATGAATCTAACACCCATAGAGTTCTGGTGTTATCATGTTTTGCTCGCGGAAGAGGTTTAGTCAACGGGTCTGCAACATTCAGATCCGTATGAACTTTGCAAATGTTTATGTCCTCCTCCTTGATATAATCATGGATGGAATTGAAGTGGCGCTTTATGTGTTTGGTCCTCTTGTGAAACCTGGTCTTCTTGGCTAGAGCAATAGCACCAGTGTTGTCACATAAGAGAGTTATTGGATCTAGTGCACTTGGCACAACTCCAAGATCTGCCATGAATGATTTCATCCACACACCTTCCTTCGCTGCTTCCGAAGCAGCTATGTACTCCGCTTCACATGTAGAATTTGCTCCCACATATTGCTTGGAACTGCACCAGCTGGCTGCTCCACCGTTCAGAATAAATACGTCTCCGGTTTTAGACTTAGAGTCATCCCGATCTATGTCAAAGATCATCAACGTAACCCTTTACGACGAGCTATTGATCACCTCCATAAACAAGAAACATCTCCTTAGTCCTCTTCAGGTACTAAAGGATATTTTTTACCGTTGTCAAGTGCTCCACTCCTCGATCACTTTGAAACCTTCTGGCCATACTTATGGCAATGCTCTCATATGTCTTGTGCACAGCATTGAATACATGATAGAGCCTATGGCAAAGGCATAGGGGACGACACTCATCTTTTCTCTATCTTCTGCACTTGCTGGGCATTGAGTCTTACTCAACTTCACACCTTGTAAGACAAGAAAGAACCCTTGTTGGACTGATCCATTTTTAACTTCTTCAAAACCTTATCAAGGTATGTGATTTATGAAAGTCCTATTGAGCGTCTTGATCTATATCTATAGATCTTGATGCCTAACATGTAAGCAGCTTCTCCAAGGTCAGTCATCGAAAAACTCTTGTTCAAATATATCTGCACGCTTTCCAAAAGTTCTATATTGTTTTCGATCAGGAATATGTCATCCACATATAATATTAGAAACGATATAGAGCTCCCACTCACTTTCTTATAAATAAAAGCTTCTCCATAAACTAGTATGGACCCAAACGCTTTGATCACCTCATCAAAGTGAAGATTCCAACTCCGAGATGCTTGCACCAATCCATAGATGGATCACTGGAGCTTGCATACTTTGTCAGCATTTTCAGGATCGACAAAACCTTCTGGTTGCATCATATACAACTCTTTCTTAAGGAAACCATTAAGGAATGTTGTCTTGACATCCATCTTGCAAGTTTCATAATCAAAAAATGCCGCTATTGCTAACATAATCCTTATGGACTTAAGCATCGCTACGGAGAACAAGTCTCATCGTAGTCAACTCCTTTAACTTTTGAAAACTCATTTGTAACAAGTCCTGCTTTATACACGATGACATTACTGTCCACGTCCGTTTTTCTTAAAGATCCAATTTTTTTGTATGGCCTTACGATCATATGGGAAGTTCTCCAAAGTCCACACTTTTCTCATACATGGATCATATCTCGGATTTCATGGCCTCTAGCCATTTGTCGGAATATGGGCCTACCATTGCTTCTTCATAGCTCGTAGGTTCACTGTTGTCTAAGAACATGACCTCCAAGACAGGATTGTCGTACCACTCAGGGGCGGTACGAGTCCTTTGTTGGAAATATGCCCTAAAGGCAATAATAAAATGGTTACTGTTGTATTTCCTTGTTCATGATAATCGTTTATTATCCATGCTATAATTGTATTTATTGGAAACTGAATTGCATGTGTGGATACATAGACAAGACTGTGTCCCTAGTATTCCTCTAGTAGACTAGCTCATTGATCAAAGATGGTCAAGGTTTCCTAGCCATAGACATGATATGTCATTTGATAACGTTATCACATCATGAGGAGAATGATGTGATGGACAAGACCCAACCTATGACCGTAGCATATGATCGTGTCTGTTTATTGCTATAGTTTCCTGCATGTCAAGTATTTATTCCTATGACCATGAGATCATGCAACTCTATGACACCAGAGGAATACCTTGTGTGTATCATACGTCGCAATGTAACTGGGTGACAATAAAGATTCTCTACAGGTATCTCCGAGGGTGTCTGTTGAGTGGGCATGGATCAAGACTAGGATTTGTTACTCCATGTGATGGAGAGGTATCTCAGGGCCCACTCGGTAATACAACATCACAATGAGCCTTGCAAGCAAAGTGACTAAAGAGTTAGCCATGGGATCTTGTATTACAGAATGAGTAAAGAGACTTGTCGATAACGAGATTGAACTAGGTATAAAGATACCGACGATCAAAGCTCGAGCAAGTAACATATCGAAGAAGAAAGGGAACAACATACGGGATTAACTGAATCCTTGACATACAGGTTCAACCGATAAAGATCTTCGTAGAATATGTAGGAACCAATATGGGCATCCAGGTCCCGCTATTGGTTATTGACCGTAGAGGTGTCTTGGTCATGTCTACATAGTTCTCGAACCCGCAGGGTCTGCACACTTAACGTTCGGTGACGTTTCGGTAGTATTGAGTTATGTATGGTGGTGACTGAAGGTTGTTCGGAGTCCCGGATGTGATCCCAAACATCACGAGGAGCTCCATAATGGTCCGGAGGTAAATATTGATATATAGGAAAGTGGTGTTTGAACTCTAGATTTGGGCATTTTCGGTAGTGTACCGGGAGTGACGAATGGGTTCCGAGGGTCCATCGGGTGGGACCCACCCACCCAAGGGGCCACATAGGCCTAGGAGGTGGCGCTCTAGCCCCTGGTGGGCTGGGAAGCCAGCCCCTAGAGTCCCTTGCGCAAGGGGGTGGGAGAGGGGCCAAGTGGGAGGAGTCCTACTAGGAGTCCACCTCCCACAGAGTCCACCTCATTTGTGGGGGGTGGACTCCTCCCCTAGTTCGGCCAAAGCCCTCCTTGGAGGACGGTCTAGGGCTGCCTCCCCCCTCCCCTTCCTCCTATATATAGGGGAAGTTTTGAGCGCATCCAACACCTGAAAAGCCACGTGCTGCCCTCCTCCCTCTAGATCGGAATTCTCCTCTAGATTAGTCCGGTAGAAGCTCGGCGAAGCCCTGCCGGATTAGTTCACCACCACCGCCACCACACTGTTGTGCTGCCGGAGAACTCATCTACCTCTCCACCCTCGCTTGCTGGATCAAGGAGGTGGAGATCGTCATTGAGCTATACGCGTGTTGAATGCGGAGGTGCCGGCTGTTCGGCGCTACATCGGAAGGACCGTGATTGAATCGTGGGACGGATTGTGATTGGAACGTGGGACGGCTTGCAATTTGGATCGCGAAGACGTACGACTACATGAACCGCGTTTCTTAACGCTTCCCTCTTAGAGATCTACAAGGGCATGTAGATCCACTCTCCCTCTAGTAGATGCTCATCACCATGGATAGATATTGTGTGTGCGTAGGAAATTTTTTGTTTCCCATGCAACGTTCCCCAACATCCTTGTCGACCTACGAGGCTCGGTAGTGACCTGATTTGAAGTTTCATGATCATCATCATTAGCTTCATCTTCACTTGGCGTAGGCACCGAAACATCTTTCTGTGTCGTGCTACTCTCCAACTGAAGTGACGGTTCAACAACCTCATCAAGTTCTACCTTCCTCCCACTCACTTCTTTCAAGAGAAACTCCTTCTCTAGAAAGGATACATTCTTGGCAACAAAGACTTCGCCTTTGGATCTAAGATAGAAGGTGTACCCAATTGTTTCCTTAGGGTATCCTATGAAGACACACTTCTCCGCTTTAGGTTCGAGCTTATTAGGCTGAAGCCTTTTCACATATGCGTCGCAGCCCTAAACCTTAAGAAATGATAGCTGAGGTTTCTTGCCAGACCATAATTCATACGGTGTCCTCTCAACGGATTTAGATGGTGCCCAATTTAAAGTTCATGCGGTTTTCCCTAATGCATAACCCCGAAACGATAGTGGAAAATCAGTAAGAGACAACATAGATCGCACCATATCTAATACATTATGATTACAACACTCGGACACAACATTATGATGTGGAGTTCCAGGTGGCGTGAGATGTGAAACAATTCCACACTGTCTTAAATGCATGCCAAACTCATAACTCAGATATTCTCCACCACGATCAGATCGTAGAAACTTAATCTTCTTGTTATGATGATTCTCTACTTCACTCTGAAATTTCTTGAACTTTTCAAACGTTTCAAACTTATGTCTCATTAAGTAAATATATCCGTATCTACTCAAATGATTAGTGAAGGTAAGAAATACGATATCCACTGTGCACCTCAATACTCATTGGACCGCAAACATCAGTATGTATGATTTACAACAAGTCACTTGCCCGCTCCATTGTTCCGAAGAACGGGGGTTTTGTCATCTTGCCTATGAGGCATGGTTCGCATGTCTCAAGCGATTCAAAATCAAATGATTCCAAAAGTCCGTCAACATGGAGTTTCTTCATGCGCTTTACACCAATATGACCTAAGTGGTAGTGCCACAAGAAAGTGATACTATCATTATTAACTTTGCATCTTTTGGCATCAATGCTATGAACATGTGTATCACTACAATCGAGATTCAACAAGAATAAACCATTCTCATTGGGTGCATGACCATAAAATATATTACTCATACAAATAGAACAATCATTATTCTCTGATTTAAATGAATAACCATCTCGTAATAAACAAGATCCAGATATAATGTTCATGCTCAACGCAATGTCCAAATAACAATTATTTAGGTTTAAAACTAATACCGATGGTAATCGAAGAGCGGCAACTTGGAACCTACGGCAATCACATCAACCTCAGAACCATTTTCGACATGCATCGTCACCTCTTCCTTTGCTAGCTCCGTTTCTTCTAGGTTCCTGCTTCGAGTTACAAATATGACGAACCGAACCGGTATCAAATACCCAGGCACTACTACAAGAGCTAGTACGGTACACATCAATAACATATATATCAAATATACCTTTGTTGGTGTTGCTAGCCTTCTTATCAGTCAGGTACTTGGAGCAATTCCGCTTCCAGTAGCCAGTTCCCTTGAAGTAGAGCACTCAGTCTCAAGCTTGGGTCTAGCCTTGGGTTTCTTCACGAGAGCGGCAACTAGCTTGCCACTCTTCTTGAAATTTCCCTTCTTTCCCTTGCCTTCTTTGAAACTAGTGATTTTATCACCATCAACACTTGATGCTCCTTTTTGATTTTTACTTTCACGACTTTCAGCATCACGGATAGCTCGGAGATAGACTTTCCCATCCCTTGCATATTATAGTTAATCACGAAGCCCTTATAGCTAGGTGGCAGTGACTGGAGCACTACGTCAGTAACCGTCTCAGGCATAAGCTCAACTCCCAACTGATTCAAGCGGTTGTAGTATCCAGACATTCTAAGTATATGCTCATTAACAGGACTATTCTGCTCCATGTTGCAGGCGAAGAATTTATCAGAGGTCTCATACCTCTCAATCTGGGCATTTACTTGAAATACTAACTTCATTTCCTAGAACATCTCATATGCTCCATGGCGTTCAAAACGCTTTTGAAGTCCCGATTATAAATCTTACAACATGGCACACTGAACTATTGAGTAGTCATCAGCACATGCCTGCCAGACATTCACAACATGTGCAAACAACACTGGAGGGGGTGGCGCACCGAGCGGTGAATCAAGGACATAAATCCTTTGCAAAGCCGTGAGGATAATCCTCAGATTACGAACCTAGTACGCATAGTTACTTCCATCATCTTCCATCATCTAGGAATGCATTAAAATTCAGGGGAGCTACTGCACGAGCCATTGATCTACAACATAATTTGCAAAGACAGCTTTAGACTATGTTCATGATAATGAGTTTAGTTAATCATATTACAATAGAACTTCCACTCAAATCAACATCTCTTAGGTTGTCTAAGTGTGACATGATCCAAATCCACCAACACAAGTCCGATTATCACCTGAGATGAGTTGGTTTCAATGATGAACATTTCCATGTTGATCGTATCTACTATATGACTCATGTTCGACCTTTCGGTCTCCTGTGTTCGAGGCCATGTTTGTACATGCTAGGCTTGTCAAGTTTAACCCAAGTAGTCTACATGTGTAAAACTGGCTTACCCCCATTGTATGCGAACGAAGAGTCTATCACACCCGATCATCATGAGGTGCTTCAAAACGACGAACTTTCGCAACAGTGCATACTTGGGGAGAAGACAATTTTCTCTTGAAATTTAGTGAGGGATCATCTAATAATGCTACCGTCGTCCTAAGCAAAATAAGATGCATAAAACGATAAACATCACATGCAAATCATATAACTAACATGATATGGTCGTCATCATCTTGTGCTTTTGATCTCCATCTCCAAAGAACCGGCATGATCTCCATCGTCACCGGCATGACACCATGATCTTAATCATCATGGTCTCCATCATCGTGCCATCATGTGGTTTTCGCGCCCACTATTACTTCTACAACGATTGCTAACTCATAGCGATAAAGTAAAGCAAATGGCATGAAATAAATTAAAGACAACCCTATGGCTCCTGTCGGTTGCCGTACTCAACAACATGCAAGTCGTGATAACTATAAAAAACATGATGATCTCATACATCAGATATATCAAATCACGTCTTGGCCATATCACATCACAACATACCCTGCAAAAACGCGTTAGACGTCCTCTACTTTGTTGTTGCAAGTTTTATGTGGCTGCTATGGGCAACTAGTAAGAATCGTTCTTACCTATTCAAAGCCACAATGATGATATTCAAGTTTACTTTTAACCTTCTACAAGGACTGCCTCTGTCGAATCCGATTGAACTAATGTGGGAGAGACAGACACCCGCCAGCCACCTTTATGCAAACAAGTGACATGTCAGTCGGTGGAACCGGTCTCTTGTGCGAGGACAAGTAAGGTTGGTCTGAGCCACTTCATCCCACAATACCGCCGAATCAAAATAATACTAAGGAGGTAAGCAATTTAAAAATCAACGCCCACAAATACTTTGTGTTCTACTCGTGCATATCATCTATGCATAGACCTAGCTCATGATGCCACTGATGAAGAACGTAGCATGGGAAACAAAAATTTCCTACGTACACGCAAGATCTATCAATGGAGATGTATATCTACGAGAGGGGGAGTGCATCTACATACCTTTGTAGATCACTAAGCGGAAGCATTTAGAAACGCAGATGATGTAGCCATACGTCTTCACGATCCAATCGTGATCCATCTCGATGTACCATCGAACGGACGGCACCTCCGCGTTCAGCACACGTGCAGCTCGATGACGTCTCCGCCTCCTCGATCCAACAAGTGAGGGCAGACTAGTAGAATAGTTCTTCGGCCACACGACTGCATGGTGGCGGTGATGGTGGAGCAATCTCAACAGGGCTTCGCCAAGCGCTATCGCGATGCAGTTTGAGGAGAAAACGATCTAGGGAGAGAGGGAGGGCTGCACCAGACTTGAGGTGTGGCTGCCCTCCCTCTCCTCTCATTAATATAGGGGGAAGTGAGGAGGGGCGATTTCCTCTAGGGGTGGGGCGGCGCCCTAGGGGGCAGCCTTGGCCTTCAAGGCAAGGGGGCAGGAGCCACCCTAGGGCCAACCCTAGCCCTTGACGCATGAGCCCTTGGAAGGCGGGGAGCCCAACCCACCAGGGGCTGGTGCGCCTCCCTCTCAGTCAATGGGACCCTCCGGGGCAGGTGGACCCCGCCCCATTGGCAGACCCCCGGAACCCGTCCAACACTCCCGACGACATCTGGCAAGTCTCGGAACTATTCTGGAATCCAAATACCAACTTCCCATATATAAATCTTTACCTCCGGACTATTTCGAATCTCCTCGTCATGTTCGGGATCTTATCCGAGAATCCGAACAACTATCAGTCACCAACATACATAACTCAATAATACCATATCATCATCGAACGTTAAGCGTGCGGACCCTACGGGCTCCAGAATCATGTAGACATGACCGAGACACCTCTCTGGTCAATAACCAATAGCGAGACCTGGATGCCCATATTGGTTTCTACATGTTCCATGAAGATCTTTATCGGTCGAACCACGATGTCAAGGATTCAATCAATCCTGTATGCAGTTTCCTTTGTCCATCGGTATGTTACTTGCCCGAGATTCAATCGTCCGTATCTCCATACCTAGTTCAATCTCGTTGCCGGCAAGTCTCTTTACTCGTTCCATAATACAAGATCCCGTGACTAACTCCTTAGTCACATTGCTTGCAAGCTTCTTGTGATGTTGTATTACCGAGAGGGCCCAGAGATACCTCTCCATCAAACGGAGTGAAAAATCCCAGTCTCGATCCATGCCAACCCAAAAAATACCCTCGTAGATACCTGTAGAGCATCTTTATGATCATCCAGTTACGAAGTGACATTTGATACACACAAAGCATTCCTACGGTGTCAAGGAGTTGCACGATCTCATGGTCTTAGGAACAAATACTTGACATGAAGAAAGTAGTAGCAATAAACTTAGTGATACGATCAAATGCTATGCTTACGGTTTGGGTCTTGTCCATCACATCATTCTTCTAATGATGTAATCCCTTTATTAAGTGACAACTCATGTCTACTGTCAGGAATTCTTGACCATCTTTGATCAATGAGCTAGTCTAATAGAGGCTCACTAGGGACACTGTGTTGTTTATATATCCACACATGTATTTAAGTTTCCGATCAATACAATTATAGCATTGATAATAAACGATTATCATGAACAAGGAAATATGATAATAACCACTTTATTATTACCTCTAGGGCATATTTCCAACAATCCGTAAGTTGAGGAATTCCTTATTCACATTTTAAACCTTGGGATTAGCAGTAATTTTCTTAATAGTCATTTTTCTGGAGAAAAAAACTAAAACAAATCATGGGTATGTGCTGCTTGATGTGACACATGAATGAAAAATAAAATAAAATCTTCATGTACCGACAAAGACTTGACTTTGCCGACGAAAACTTCGACCGAAATTCCATATCCCCTTCTTCCTCCTCCCACTCCCACTTCGTGTGCCATGGTCTAGCCGGAGTGCATAGGAGGTGTGGGAGCAGGGGCGGTGTCATCGTAGTCGGTCTTCATCGTGGTGTCATCCTCGTCATCGTCGGAGACCTTAGGCGAGCTAGCCGGCAAGCAGGACTTGATCCGCCTGGCACGACGGCTCTGCTAGGCGGCACAAGGGTGACTACCCTGTGCTTCATCTCCGGAGAAAGGTTGTCCTACATAGCTTCGCCGATTGCAGTCACAGCGGATGTGGTGCAAGGGAGGAGGATATGGAGCGGATGCGTTGTGCTATGGATATAGCCGGGTGTGGCCACCATTAAATGGCAGATTCCGGTGAGGCCAAACGTTAGTGCAGGACGTCGGAGTGGGTTTCTCGGTTTGCGAGCCTGCTTAATGACGGCATACGGATGGACGGGGCATTGAACGATCGTGGTAGATATCCGTCACGTCCAGTCACGCGTCTTCCGGTTTGAACACGTGCGAACATCGAAGAGACGTCCCGATTTATAGAAGAAATCGCTTTCGGATCGCCTCGTGGATCGATACAGAATCGCGTTGGATGGCGCGACCCAGATGACAGAGTCCGATGGTTGTTCGGGGGTTTGCCTTGGAGATGGTGACACGCGAATGAAAAAAAAATCTCCATGTACCGACGAAGACTTGACTTGGCCGCCGAAGACTTTGACCGAGCAGACTGAAATCCCCCTATCCCCTTCTTCCTCCTCCGGACTCGCTCCCTCCCCTTCTGCTCTCTCCAAATCCCCAATGCTCTTCAGACAAGTGAATCGAACGCACTAAATACGCGCGCGCGAGAGAGAGAGAACCAGCCAGCCAGCGCTCGAGGGAGGAAGGAAGGAAGGAGGGGCCAGCGGAAGCCATGGCGGAGATGGCGGTCGGGCTGGCCAAGTCGGTGGTGGAGGGGACGCTGAGCAAGGCGCACGCGGCGGTGCAGGAGGAGGCCAAGCTGCGCCTCAGCGTGCGCCGCGACCTCGTCTTCATCACGGGGGAGTTCGAGATGATGCGCTCATTCCTCAACGTCGCCAACGCGGAGCGCGTCGAGAACCCCGTCGTGCGCACCTTGGTGCGCCAGATCCGCGAGCTCACCTACGACGTGGAGGACTGCATCGAGCAGCTCAAGGCCAGGGTCGCCGACGTGAGAGCCAGGAACGCGCGGTACAGCCTCATCAGCGACACCGGGTCCAAGCCAGTCGGGGAGCTGCAGCTGACGGCGGCCGCTGCCGCCGGCCACACGGTGGCCGCGTCCAACATGCTCGCCGAGGCCAGGGATGCCGCCCGGAGAGAGCAGGGCGTCCTCGGCGGCGATCTCACCCAGCTGATCACAAGAGAAGCCGGCGATGGCCTCGACCTTCGACAGATCTCCATCTGGGGGTCAGCCGGCGAACACGGGAGCACATCGATCGTCATGAAGACCTACAGTGACCCAGAGATCTGCAGAAAGTTCAGCCTCCGTGCCTGGGTGAAGCTTATGCATCCGTTCAGTCCGCTCGACTTCGTTCGGAGCTTGATGCAGGCAGCCCAGGAAGTTCTCTTAAGAGACTTCCAGGAGCTAGTCACGCAGGGGAGCTACCTCGTGGTCGTGGAAGGCCTGTCAAATATGGCGGATTGGCATGCTTTGAAGACATTCCTTACTGACACGAGAAAAGGCAGCTGGATCATCGTGTCTACGCAGCAACACGAAGTAGCAAGCTTGTGCATCGAGCACCCGTACCACATACTGGAGCTGAAACAGTTCTCTCTTGAGCACTCCGTTTGTGCCCTGTTCAAGAAGGTAAGCTACCTGAAACGCAGGAATCATTTATGTAGTCGAAAAACACATTTCATGGCTTCAGAAATTTCTGAATGGTTTTCCACAAGCACATATTCACTACACACCTTCAAAATTTCAGTAACAATTTTTTTTATTCGTGACCTACATAAAAAAAGGACAAAGCATATATCTGTAGTGGATATCTAGTTTGGTCTACCCGGCCTATGTTAACATTATCATTACGTTTTAGCTCTCTGATATGCATTGGAGCTTTTGAAGGTTTGTGCTGAATATGCCCAAACCATCTAAGACGAAGATGGATAAGCTTCTCTTCAATCGGTGTCGTCCCAACTCTATCTTGTATATCATCATTCCGGATCTGATCCTTTCTTGTGTGGCCACACATCCATCTCAACATGCGCATCATCACTGCACCTAACTTTTGATCATGTCACATTTTAGTCGGCCAACATTCGGCACCATATAATATTACAGGCCGAATTGCCATCCTGTAGAATCTTCCTTTTACCTTTTGTGGCTCTCTTGTCACAAAGAACGCTAGAAGCTTGGCTCCACTTCATCCATCCGGCTTTGATTCGATAGCTCACATCTTCATCGATATCATTACCCCTTCTGCAGCATTGACCCCAAACACTGAAAGGTGTTCTTCTGAGGTTTCACCTGCCCATCAAGGCTAACCTCCTCCTCGTGCCTAGTAGTACTAAAACCACACCTCATGTACTTGGTTTTAGTTCTACTAAGTCTAGAACATTTCGATTCCAAGGCTTTTATCCATAGCCCTTAACTTTCTATTAATTCCCGTTCGACTATCATCAACCATCACCACATCATTCCCTAAGCGCATACATCATGAGGTATGTCCTTGTATATCCCTTGTAACCTCATCCATCACCAAAGCAGAAAAGGTAAGAGCTCAATGTTGATCCTTGGTGTAGTCCGGTTTTAATCGGGAAGTCATCATTATCGACCTCACTTGTTCGAACACTTGTCACAACATTATTGTACATGTCCTTGATAAGGGTAATGTACTTTGTTGGGACTTTGTGTTTCTCCAAGGCCTTGTGTTTCTCCAAGGCCCATCACATGACATTTTGCGGTATCATATCATAGGCCTTCTCCAAGTCAATGAACAACATATGCAGGACAACATATGCAGGTCCTTCTTTTGCTCTCTATATTTCTCCATAAGATGTCGTACCAAGAAAATGATTTCAATGGTCGACCTCCCAGGTATGAAACCAAATTGATTTTTGGTCACGCTTGTGATTTTTCTTAAGGGGTGCTCAATGACTCTCACATAGCTTCATTGTATGGCTCGTTAGCTTAATTCCGCGGTAAGTAGTACAACTTTGAACATCTCCTTGTTCTTGAAAATTGATACTAATATACCCCATCTCCATTCTTCTGGCATCTTATTTTCTCGAAAAATGAGGTTGAAAAGTTTAGTTAGTCATACTATCGCTATGTCTCTGAGGCCTCTCCGCACCTCAACGGGGATACAATCAGAGCCAATCGCCTTGCTTCCTTTCATCCCTTCTTAGAGCCTCCTCGAGCTTAGACTCCTGGATTCGCTACACAAAACGCCTGTTGGTATCATCAAAGGAGTCGTCCAACTCAATGTTAGAGCTCCCACTCTCTCCATTCAACAGATTGTCAAAGTACTCCTGCCATCTATGCTAATCTCCTCCTCCTTCATCGGGAGCTAATCTACTTTGTCCTTGATGCATTTGACTTGGTCAACATCCATCATCTTTCTCTCTTGGATCCTGGCCATCTTATTGATGTAACTTTTGCCTTCCTTTGTGTCTAAGAGCTGGTAGAGATCCTCATACACGCGACCCCTTGCTTCACTCACAGCTTGCTTTGTGACCTTTTTTACCACCTTATACTTTTGTATGTTGTATACACTCTTATCCAATTATAGGTGTCTGAAACAATCTTTTTTCTCCTTAATAGCCTTTTGGACATCATTGTTCCACCACCAGGTATCTTTAACTTCATTTCTACTTTCAGTGGACACTCCAAACTCCCCTAAAGCCACCTTACAAATGAAAGACGTCATCTTCATCTACATATTGTCTGCATCACCTCCTTCCTCCCAAGGGCCCTCCTTAATGAACCTCCCCTTGAAAGCCTGGGCAGCCTCCCCCTTGAGCTTCCACCACTTTGTTCTACCGACTTTGGCACGCTTATCCCGCTGAACACGAATCCGAAAGCCGAAGTCAGCCACCACAAGCTTATGTTGTTGGACAACACTCTCTGTAGGTATCACCTTACAATCTAGGCAAGCATGCCCGTCTTCTCTTCTAGACAGGATGAAATCAATCTGGCTAGAGTGCTGACCACTACTAAAGTCACTAGATGTGATTCTGTCTTCTTATAGAGGACGATAGCTACGCTCATGTCATAGACTGGAGCAAAGCTTAAGACATCTTCTCCTTGATGCCATAACCAAAGCACCCATGCATCCCTTCAAAACCTGTGTTAGATGTACCCACTTGGTCATTGAAGTCTACCTTCCATGAAGAGCTTCTCGTCAATAGGTACAGTCCTAACCATGTTCTCCAAGCTGTCCTAAAACTCCCTCTTTGTGTTCTCATTGTGGCCTACTTTCGGGGCATATGCATTGATTACATTGAGAACTAAGTCCCTAACTACTAGCTTGACCAGAATAATTCGGTCCCCACGCCTCTTGACGTCTACCACCCCATACTTGAGGCTCTTGTTGATCAAGATGCCTACTCCTTTTTTTATGCAGTTGTTCTTGTGTATCACAGCTTGAAGCCGGTATCCTCCACATCCTTTGCCTTCTATCCTCTCCATTTGGTTTCTTGTACGTAAAGGATATCAACACCTCTCCTCACCGATGTATCTACTAGCTCCCATAGCTTAGCCGTGAGGCACCTCATGTTCCAACGATGTAAACGGATCCTTCTAGGCTTGGCTAGCTTCCTCACCCTTCGCACTTGTCCAGTCAAATGAGAAGACCCTTGCTCATTTTTCACTACACCTGGGCGTTAATGTAGCGCGTCACTAAGATGCGATGACCCGATCCTTGCTCACTTTCCACCGTATCCATATCAAGATACGGCACGCCACCAAGGGGACCCGGCCCTTGCCCATTTTACACAACACCTGGGTTTTGATGTGGCGCGTCGTTTAGAGGGTTACGCCCCAATGATGTTCATTTGGGTTTCATCTCCATAAGAGTGGCTAAGTTTTGACGTTGGCATGCCAACCTTATCGCAACCCTCCTTTACCCGGGCTTGGTACGTGGTTAGCAATTTCCGAATCATTCAAATTGTATGTTAGCATCCTCTTGAAAAGAATACAGCCTTCACACTCCTTGAATAGAACTGATTGTTGCACTGTCTAATTGTTATATGACCAATTTTCATTAAGAATAGTGTATACAGAAATAGATATGAATTACGTTACTTGTGACCTGATTCCTACTACCTGGTTGAACGTGTAAATGGTCTAATAAAATATGTGAGCATCCTCGATAATTTAGAAATCACATTTTGATCATGTACTTTGCATCTCTCTAGTTATCCTTGTGTGTTAAAACATTTCCCAATGCATATGCATATGGTGACATACAGGTTTCTCATGGCGATGGAGATAAAGGCACGAAACCGGTGATGAAAGACGCTTCCCTAGTTGGACGTGTGTCGCTAATGAATCAACTTCGTCAGTATCCAGCAAAAGCACGCATAAACTCTTGCCAAGTTATGTCTGTGTGGGGCATAGCTGGTGTTGGAAAATCAGCTCTCGTCAAAGAGTTGTACATCGACACAAGGCGTGAGAGGAAACAATTTACAAACTATCGTTGGGTTGATATATCTCGTCCATTCAATTTAAGGGACTTCGATCGGAGCATACCTTCAGATTTTCATCTTGCAGAACCTGGATGGCTCATTGTTATTGATGATATCCGGTCCAAGAAGGAATGGGACTTGATGCAGGCTTCCTTGGTACCCAGATCCTCTAAGAGTGTTATTATTGCCATTACACCTGAAGCAAGCATTGCCTCGTATTGCGCAAATAGCGAAGAGCTCATGTTTAATGTCAGAGGTCTAGAAGCTGCTGTTGCCTCAAGTCTGTTCGAAAAGGTGTGTGTCTGCCATGACTCTCCTATTTTGTGCATGTATGTTTTCAGAAACTTGACACCTTATGCTTATGTATATTCGCCCCCCTTCCTTGTGGGCGATCAAACTTTCTATATGGTCTCAAGTCCGATACATATTTGCATATTATTGAGCATTAGCAACCTAACGAGAGTACATTTGCCTGCCAAATGCGTCGAACAAAATTCGTAGATATTCAAGTTGATACTGCAACATTTGAGCGTACACATCGTTGTAAGAATGTAAACTTCCATAACAGACTATGTGTGTAGGCATATATGTTCCTATGTTCGCCCATTGTGCCTTGTTTTAGCTGATGTATTTATTTGTACTGAACCTTGATACTCGCCGTTCAATAAATATGGCTATTATCATGCAGAAGCTAGGGTTTCCTCCTTTAACAAAAATGGGATCTAAAATGCATGTAGAGCAGAAGTGTCAGTCTGGTCGTTGGTCCATATGCACCCGGAATGAACAGTAAAAATCCAAAAAAGTAAAAACGCTTTTAAAAAATCTGATTTATTTTGCCAACAAACATTAGTGTTCTACAAACTTGCACATCTTCGTGAAAGAATAACTTTGTGATGGTTTGAGGAAAAAGAACGAAATCAGTGCTTCAAAATGCTTTCAGAAGTAGCCTTTTTGAAACATCGATTTTGGTTTCCTTTTCCCAGAGCATCATGGATGTTTTTGTGATGGAAAAATGGAATTTTGATTCTTAGGGACTCACACTCCCTTTTCGGAGAGAGAAAGGAAGGAGGGTGAGGGCAGGGAGCATCATGGATGTTTACATATGAATTTTATAAAGATTTTAAGATTATGCTACTGAGGTAGTCTTACCCAATTTATTCCCTTGAAATGTGTGTACCATGAGCAATTTGGAATGTGTGTACGATTTGACTAGTACCATTTATTTCTGGAGTTTGTGTATATTACATGATTAGTATCATGCATATTGTAAAGACGATGGCATTTTATATTCTGCACCTGAAACATCATATTTGAAATTGACGTTTATCTCAAATTGTTGGAACAATATAGGTGGTATCTAAGACAGCTCCATCAGTCAGAGAAGCTCTAGAAGATGTCCAAGTGAAAAAACTTATTTTGAAGTGTGGAGGTCTTCCCAAAGTAATAGTTGCTATAGCAGGTGTATTGTCCAAACAAACGGTCACGTGGATGGATACCGTAGTTTCTTTGAACCAGAAATTTATGCATCACCTGCAGACCAACCCAGACTATGACAGTCTACGTGGTCTATTTGGTTGGATGCATTCCTACTTTCAGACATGCCAGGGTTCAATCAAGCCATGTATCTTCTACGTGTCGATCTTTCCTCGAGAACACCCCATTCGGCGAAGGAGACTAGTAAGGCGATGGATTTCAGAGGGCTACTCTAGGGACGGCGATGAAGAATCTGCAGAGGAGAATGGGGAGAAGCAATTTTCGGAGCTCCTTGATCTGAGCATAATCCAGCAGCTACCGCACTTAGTCACAAACACATTGAACACAAGGATGGCATTGTGTCAGGTCAATGGTTTCATCCGTGAGTACGTCATCCCGCGACGAAAAGAAGAAAACCTTATGTTTGAGCTGGGTGCTAATTGTGCACTGACCACCCAGCGCACAGGGCGTCACCTTATCATATTGCGAGACTGGAAGAGAGACAGAATTGTGTTTGATAGCATGGATTTCTCGCGCTTAAGGTCACTGACAGTGTTTGGCCACTGGGAATCATTCTTCATCTCTGAAAATATGATGCTTCTTCGGGTGCTTGATCTAGAGGATGCATCAGGTCTAGATTATGAGGATCTTGAGAACATAGTAAAATGGTTGCGTCGCCTCAAGTTCCTCTCGCTGCGAGGACGGCGTGATATCCGCCATCTACCGCGCAATATGGATCATTTCAGGCAATTGCAGACTTTGGATGTCAGAGGCACCTCTGTAGTGTTGAGAATATAGGCAATTTTCCGATCAGATTAATCCACGAAATAATAACTATCATGGCATTGGCATAAGCGCAAACATACTGATACTCAATCATGCAAGCACGTACTATGCTAACAGTAGATGTATCTACGCATAACGCTAGCAGTGCTACAATTAACATAAACAGGAGCGGGTTAAACGTGTTATACCCTCCAATAGGCCAGTTCGCCGTAGCAGCAGAGTTGGCGGCGGCAGCGTCCTCGGCCGCCTTCCTGTCAGCTTCGGCCTTCTCGGCAGCAGCGCGATCGACGGCGGTTGTGGACGACATGGTGTAGACGCGGACGTAGACGAGGTAGACGAACGGAAGCGAGCAGTCGCGTAGTCGCTCCCCAAAAACCTAATTGCCCCTCTCCCCGTACAGGACCTGGAGAGGCGTGGGAGGCCTGCTCTCCCGTCAACCGTGTACGCGATGAACGGGACGGAGTCGCCGATGGCAGCAACAGCAAAAGGAACGACGTGGGCGGAGCGCGTGGAGGCAGATGCGATCTGTTTCCGTGGCGGCTAGGGTTGGCCGAGGCCCTGCTTATATAGGCGGCGTCCGGGTGGAGAGACGTGGGCTGGACCCATGTCCGAGTCGGTAGCCCACGATCCAACGTCTCAGATCGTGGCGTTACGTATTCTCCGTTCCCGACCGGCAAAAATAAGGGCGTAGGTGTGAGCTCGGCTCGGCTCATTCCCGCAAACCGCGGCGCGGCGCGGCGCGGCGCGTCGTGACGAGGCGTGCGGCGGAGGAGGAGTGCGCGAGGGCCTCTTCTCTTCTCATGCTCCAATAGCATGTGGAAGAAAGACCCTTATAAAGAGGTGCAACTCCTTCTCCACTAGCAAGGTGGGACTAAACTTCCCACTCCACTTGTCATGCCACCTACATGGGCCCTTAGAGATTTTTCTGAAATTGTCTTATGGTCCTAAGGCCCATTCTCACATTTCAACAATCCCCCACCAGATCTCAAGGGCCCATTTCGTCCTCTGTTCCAATTACTGTTTTGATATACCAGTATTTCAGTGAAGACCTGTTAAGGTTGAGCTTCACCTAGAACAAGTAGTTACACCCCTTCACAACTGAACAATGGACTATGCCTTGAATTGTCAGTTTGGCGTCAAGAAGTTTCACCACAAGTCCTACTAGTACTAGACTGCCGAAGGCTGACCCCTCGGGTGGAGCATATTAGTCACACTCCTGGCCTATTCGTGAGCTTACTAGAGATCACCCCAATCTCATAGACCGTGACCAGCAGTCGGGCTCATATAGGTGTGTTCCTCCAAAGATCGCTCTGTAGGACAGCATCTTGCTTACACATAAGCTTAAGAACACATTAAGACGGTAGTCATCCTACCATACAGTAACCGAGAATATTGCATCTTCAACGGAGTGGGTTAGTAAAGTTACTCTCCTCAGTTCACCACTGGCTTGTTTTCCCAGGTCCTACTTCACGGGATCTCCGATCACATAGGTTGGGTTACTACCATGGCAACTCATGTGGGTCTCATACCCATCTCCCACGACGCATTATCTATCACAACACGTGATAGCCCTTTAGTAAAGGGGTCTGCCAGATTCTTAGCCGTTTGGATGTAATCCAACGCTATCACTCCGGAGTTTCTTAAACGTCTGACAGATTTCAATCTCATTCTTATATGTTTGTTGGACTTCATGTTGTCCTTTGAACTCTTCACTTTGACAATGACTGTCTGGTTATCGCAGTTCATAAGGATAGCCGGAACCGGCTTTTCAACCACTGGCAAGTCCATCAAAAGATCCCGAAGAAATTCTGCTTCGACACCAGAGGTGTCTAATGCTGTTAATTCTGCTTCCATTGTCGATCTCGTTAAGATCGTTTGCTTGCAAGACTTCCAGGAAACAGCGCCACCTCCAAGGGTAAACATATACCCAGTAGTAGCCTTCATCTCATCAGCATCAGAGATCCAATTTGCATCACTATACCCTTCAAGTACCGACGGGTATCCGTTATAGTGAAGTCCGTGATTCATGGTACCTTTCAAATAGCGCATAACTCTCTCAACAGCACGCCAATGAACATCACCCGGATTGGCAACAAACCGGCTCAGTTTGCTCACAGCAAACGCGATATCAGGCCTCGTTGCGCTAGCTAGATACATCAGTGAACCAATGATTTGAGAGTATCTCAATTGATCTTTAGCTGTGCCTTTGAATTTTCAAACCAGCACACTAGGATCATATGGTGTTTGAGAAACTTTGCAGTCCGAATATCCAAAACGACTCAAAATCTTCTCAACATAATGGGATTGCAGAAGTGTAATCCCGCCCTTATCATCTCTCAATAGCTTGATGTTCAAGATAACATCAGCCACTCCAAGGTCCTTCATCTCAAAGTTCCGAGACAGAAAAGACTTAACCTCCTCAATCACTTTGAGATTAGTTCCGAATATCAGTATGTCATCAACATACAAGCACAATATAACTCCTTCGCCCCCACCATGGCGATAGTATACACATTTGTCAGCTTCATTAACAACAAAGCCAACAGATGTCAGAGTTGTATTAAACTTCTCATGCCATTGCTTGGATTGTTGAGAATATAGGCAATTTTCCGATCAGATTAATCCACGAAATAATAACTATCATGGCATTGGCATAAGCGCAAACATACTGATACTCAATCATGCAAGCACGTACTATGCTAACAGTAGATGTATCTACGCATAACGCTAGCAGTGCTACAATTAACATAAACAGGAGCGGGTTAAACGTGTTATACCCTCCAATAGGCCACTTCGCCGTAGCAGCAGAGTTGGCGGCGGCAGCGTCCTCGGCCGCCTTCCTGTCAGCTTCGGCCTTCTCGGCAGCAGCGCGATCGACGGCGGTTGTGGACGACATGGTGTAGACGCGGACGTAGACGAGGTGGACGTACGGAAGCGAGCAGTCGCGTAGTCGCTCCCCAAAAACCTAATTGCCCCTCTCCCCGTACAGGACCTGGAGAGGCGTGGTTTCGGAGGCCTGCTCTCCCGTCAACCGTGTACGCGGTGAACGGGACGGAGTCGCCGATGGCAGCAGCAGCAAAAGGAACGACGTGGGCGGAGCGCGTGGAGGCAGATGCGATCTGTTTCTGTGGCGGCTAGGGTTGGCCGAGGTGGCGTTACGTATTCTCCGTTCCTGACCGGCAAAAATAAGCGCGTAGGTGTGAGCTCGGATCATTCCCGCAACCCGCGCCGCGGCGCGTCGTGACGAGGCGTGGCGAGGCGGGCGGAGGAGGAGTGCGCGAGGGCCTCTTCTCTTCTCATGCTCCAATAGCACGTGGAAGAAAGACCCTTATAAAGAGGTGCAACTCCTTCTCCACTAGCAAGGTGGGACTAAACTTCCCACTCCACTTGTCACGCCACCTACATGGGCCCTTAGAGATTTTTCTGAAATTGTCTTATGGGCCTAAGGCCCATTCTCACATTTCAACATATAGTCACCTTACCAGAGGACATCACCAAGTTACAGAAGCTGCAGTATATTCGTGCCGGCATCAACAACGCTCCAGCATTAACATCACCTAGGTCATCCAGCTGCCTGCCAAAAATCTGCAGATGCCTTCATATAGATGGTGTTGAGGTGCCCACCGCGATTGGGAAACTAACAGCATTGCACACGCTTGGTGTTGTCAATGTCGCTGCTTCAGGAGGGAAGGACATGGTGAAAGCCCTCAAGAAGCTCAACCAGTTGCGCAAGCTTGGAGTGTCCGGCATCAACAGGAAGAACATCAAAACTTTTTTCTCTGCAATCAGGGGACATGTCCATCTGGAATCCTTGTCAATCAAGCTTGACAAGGGCAATCAAGGCTATTGCTTGGCTGATCAGATATTCTTGCCTTGGAAGAATCTACGGAGTCTTAAATTGTATGGGCTACAAGATAGGTTGCCGTTACCAAGCGGCCTTGAATATCAGCAGGTATTGAGCGACAAGTTTAGCAAACTCAGGAAGATGGATCTGGAGATGGCCACTTTAAATGATCAAGACATTAAATTCCTCGGTGAGATACCGAATCTATGTATTTTACGCCTTAGTATCAAGGAGCCCAGTGCCCCCACCCTAAATTTTATCGTCAAGATGGATGCAAGCGTGTTGCACGCCTACAAGAAGGTCAAGATCCTTGAGATTGGTTGCATATCCCGCTCATTATCTGTGGAATTTGGATCAGAGACAATGAAAAATCTTGAGCTGCTCAAGCTTGACTGTTCCCGTGGGACGACATACCTCAAGGAAGTCTTGCTTATTGGTAACAGCAATGAAACACTCAAGACTGAACTGTCGAACAAGCTTCTCAACCACCCAAAGAAACCTGTCCTGAAGATGGTGCAATCACCACTTTCGTCCTGAAGGGCAACTTTTTTCCGATTATTTCCCGGATTCATTTCTACTCGCCACTAGCCCATTCAAGTTTCTGCAAATCCTGGTTGGTTTTAGTGTAACATTTTGTATATGTATTTTGTTCTTTTTATCGGTTCCATTCATGTATTTTGTCAAAATGTACTACAATAAACACATGTTTGTAAATATTTTTCTGTTTGAACTTGTTCCCATCTAAATGAAATTGGCATAGTGCCAGACTTTTTTGGCTAGAAAATATAAACATTGAGGAATGTCCTGACCACTTTTTTGTACTATTGGTATATACTTTCGAATAGGGAAGCTTGCCAATATGTCTAGCTTAGCCTCAACTCTGTTGCTGCTTGCTAGCCTTTTGTCACCTCAACCGTCCTTTTCAACATTGCTGCCAAAAGTGCAAGGAAGAAATGGAGACAATTATGAGATGCTTCTCTGACGAGCACAATGATTTGAGCGGACAAGAGTGAGATTGTTCAAAAGCAGTGCATCTTATCCCTAGCCAAGCAAGGTGGGTCGGGTATGACAGGAAATCTTGTATTTTCTCCATCGACCATTGGTTAGGAATCTTTTTAGTACGTTCAGATACTGTTTTGTGTGAAACTGTCAAAATTTCAGCAGAGCTGATCATTGCTTGGATGGTTAGAAGGGCCATTGTACCTCCGACCTTCCTGGGATCAAATACTAGACCTGGTGCTTTGTGTGTCTTACTAATGCGGATTATTCTCGGTATAGCATCTCACAGTCACCGCCGATGAAAGCTGTAGTGTGGAAAATATTTGTAGTGATGTAGACATGGTTTATTGTATATGCCCAGTGGGCATACTACATCTTGTCTTCACCGAGAAAAGTCAAATACGGCAGGCATGAGTCAAGTCAATGCATACTTTTCTACGCGGTAGGTGCACATCTTATTGAGTTGGTATATATCCAGCTGAGACTAGCAGGAAGTGGTTCTTCTCAGAAGCTTCATCCCCGTTTCTCTGTTCTCTTTGCAACTGCTAGAGGATCCCTCAAGGGTTCGATCTTCACCAGGTATGTTCTTTTAATTTGGAAGTTGATTGTTTTCTGTTCTTTTCCATGTTGAACTCTTTTGCGTTTGCATCATCCAGATACATGGCAACGAGTCCATAAAAGCTTCTATTTCAGAGAAAAAAACATGTTTATGACTTAGTCTACAAACAATCCATGTATGTTTAGTCTTGCGTATCTCTGCTCTGTCTCGCAAATCTCTTGCTCTGGTATATGAAAATTTGTGGCAACCCATAGCTTGTAGAAATGTGCCTTTGCTCTGGTAATAAGATCTCACATCAAAGCTTATTAAATCCTCAGAAATGTCTACTAGCACAAGCAGAGGTAGAGCTGAACAAAACAGGCCACACTGCCTAAGGAACTGCCATTAGACTTTCTGAAGAATATCACAGATCAGTTCTTAGAGAATCGTATAATTGGGGAAGGCGCTTTTGGAGCCGTTTATAAGGTATGGTTTTGCTTTAACAGTTTCTGTATTTACGAAAGTTGCTGCAAAAGTATGTCAATATTTCCTGAAAAATATTGCTGAAAGAGTCTGAGGTTGAACAGGGAACTGTGCCAGATGGGGAAACCATTGCTGTGAAGAAACTTGCCGAAAATTCGCCCCTTCCACGAGATAAAGCGTTCAATAATGAGGTTCAAAATATTATGGCTCTCCAACATAAAAATGTTGTAAGGTTGGTTGGCTACTGTCATGAAAGTCAAAAGAAAGTGGTGCAAAACAATGGAAGATATATTGTTGCTGACATTGTTGAAAGCTTACTCTGCTACGAATATTTACCAGGGGGGAGCCTTAAGAAGAATCTTTTTGGTATGTTATACTACCCGATTCAAATTGCATCCATGTTCAAGATTCTAATACTCATATGTTACACTATTAATTGGAGTTTGGCCATCAATCTATGTTACGCTATGTTCAAGTTTAAATGCTATACAATGAGAATGAAGGTACAACAGTTGGCATGATCAAAGGAAGTTGTAGTTTTACATAAAAACCTATCTTCTGTGTACGATTTTGATATTAGCATGCTAAGTTGCTAACAGATAAATGATATTCAAGTCATTGTCTTGGAGTACTTCAATAATAATCATGTGTTTCACTTCTTCAGGAGTAGATACAAATGGACTGGGGCACACGTTTCAACATAATTAAAGATTATCTGCGATGGTTTACTTTTTGTACACAGCATTCCTATTGTGCATATGGATCTTAAGCCCGAAAATATACTTCTGGATGCTAAAATGGAACCAAAAATAGCGGATTTTGGTCTCTCGAGACTCTTCGGTCAAGAACAAACACGGATGAACACCCAAAATGTGGTGGGGTCATAGTAAGTCGATTATAAAATGCGACGTGTTCCTTTAATATGATTTAAATTGCATCATAACCTCTATGATAGTACTTACTGTTAATGTTAATGATATGCAGTGGATACATAGCTCCAGAATATCTATACAGAGGTGAAATCTCCACAAGTCGGACATATACAGTTTAGGTGTACTAATCTTGGAGACCACCACAAGAGAGGAGAATTGCCATGGGACCGGACCATCTGCAGCACAACTTATTAAAAAGGTGACTGGAAATTTTCTGAATAATTTGAATACTAAACTTTACAAGCTCATATTACAAATGATCTTTTGTGGTATATCTTGAGGGGTTCCATGAATTTTGTTCGTAGGTACGTGAAAATTGGACAGAGGAGCACATCGTATCAGAGTATCCATCATTAAAAGCAGATTGCCTCTGACAAGTAAAAAAATGCATCGAAATTGGACTGAAGTGTGTTGAGGCTGATCGGCAGAGTAGACCTTCTGTAGACACAATTATCAACCAGCTCAATGGACGACATCCTAATTGAATAACAAGGTCATACTGGTAAGAAATTGACTATCCACATGCCATACTAATGGCGGTTTTAGTTTAACAAATTTAAGTATTGATACATTTTTCTCTCATGTGTAACCAAAAAATGAATGGGTTAAGATATTTGCATCCCTTATGTGCAGAATCACATATCCTTAGATGGGTACCGGATTTTTTTTGTCAATCATGCATCGTTGCATAAGGTTGTTCATTTTATAATTTCACTGTTTTTACATTATTAACCCGGCATCTGTAGAACCATGTAGTTATGCTAGTACATTTCAGCTGGTTGTAACCTACAGTGTCTGGACTATGGAATTTCAGACCTCCAGTCTCCTGGGAGAATTAAGTTTTGGTCTTCTTCAGGACACATGTGCAAGAAGCAACGGACATGCTTGGCTGTTTGCCAAAGTTGAAATAATTTGCTTTGATATGTACGTCATTGCGGAACCTATTAACTTCCATTTCTTATGATGATTGGTACTCCATGTATATTTTCTTGGTAATGGACTTCTTTATACTCCAGATACAATGAAGTTGTCTGTCCAATTTAAGTGTTATGCAAGAATTTTATTATCCCCGTGTAGATTTTAAGATGAGTATATGTGCCAACTACTATTTCTCAAGGCCAATTAGAGTATGTGTAGTTCTAATTTCTAAACATAATACACTCTCATATTTAATTTACAAAAAACTACTTAAGGATTTTTTTTTACCAAAAAAGGCCGGTATACCCTAGTTGTCTCTGCGCCAATTGTATGCATCTATCCATCATTAAGAAGCTTCAGATACAAAGTAAAGTCATACAAGCCAGATTAGAAGGCTAAGACAACCTAAAGGCAATAGAGATTACATGACACTCAAGGACCAGTAATCCTAACAGTTGTCTCCGTTTTTGTTACTAACCAATAGAGATTATGAACAATTTTGTTACGAAACTAAAACATTGTCTCCGTTTTCAAATTTGTTCACCAGTTGAAAATATGGTCACATTTTCAAACATGTTCTGGAATTTTGAAAAATGTTCACGTTTAAAATAATGTTTTAAAAATTTGAAAATTTTGTTAGTTTTAAATAAATTGTTCATAATTTCAAAGGATGTTCCATTTTTCGAGTTTTGTTTATAAAGTCAATAGATGCTCACATTTACGAAAAATGTTCGGGAAGTTAAAAATTTCTTCATAGTTTGAAAAGATGATGTGAAATTTTAAATTTCGTTCCCATTTGTTAAAATTATTCCGAATTTTAATTAAAGTGTCCGAAATTTGAAATATGGTTTGCAAATTTTTGAGTAATGTTCAGTTTATGTCGCAAAAATTAGTACTTTATAGTTCGCTCTGCTCCCAGCTCGCGCGACGCGATGTTATTTTGCTTTTTCCGCTGACAACTCGGTTTTTTCAACTCGAAATGGGGCGGCCCAGCCGGATTCATGCACAAGTAGGGAGGTCTGCTTGCCACATAGGGAGGTCTGCTTGCCACAAGTAGGGAGGTTCGCGTGTCACCATCGAACAAGCCTAGCCCGTAGCAGCACGCAAGCAGGCCTTGTTCGGGTAGCCAAGCCAGACGCCAGCAAGGGGTTGTCTGCCAACTCGCGTCGACTGGGCCATTGGCCGCATCGCCCCACCTGCGCTACAACCTCCACTGCCATGCATGAACGCGCCTTGTCCGTACGCTCGTCTGATCCGACGTCAGCTTCAACCGCTGCTTTCCTATCTCGCCGAGAACTTCATTAGCTTACGATTGATTCTTTTTCAGTCTTGTCGAGAACCACGTCGCAGTCGACAACACTCTACAACTTTCAAAGAACCTAGCTCATGATATCACTTGTTAGAATTAAATTAGAGGTCATCGTTGATCATCCGAGTACCAAGCAATTACACGGACACGATTTTAAGATTTGTTAACGGGTTTCATCAATATGGCTATATCCTCGGGGCCTCCTCGGGGCCTGAGTACATGCGCTCTTTCACGTGACACAGTTACAATACCGTAGCACGGCCATACAGACCCGGCACATGCCGCCGGCTCCCATGCATGCCTATGCTATTAGTTTGACATATATGTTACATCGTATGTCTATCCCTTAATATATAAGAGGTGTGGGATATAAGTGTCCTATTAAGACTATAATTAATTTATATCCTGTCTAAACACAATACTACTTAAAGTTCAACTATAACTAATTTATACACTATATTCCATACAATGCCAATAGGTTAGACTGATAAATCCTGACGTCTAACCCGGCATTGATGGCAAAGCTGGAGGCGAGCGCTAGCTTTTTTTTTCTTGTTCCGCATGAGCCGAAACGTTTTGTGGAGCGATCGCTCAGCGCCCGCTATTAGCTTCTGCCGTTGGATGGAAAGCTCTAGATTCCTAGGATATTAATTTTTTTTCCATCATAAGCACCGCTGCTAGTGTCTCTCATTAGAGATTGCCCTTATAACACTTGTTGTTGCTGGCAGTTTTTTTTTTAAACAATGTTTTTTTCCATCATAAGCACCGTTGCTAGTGTCTCCCATTAGAGATGCCCTTATAACACTTGTTGTTGCTGGCAGTTTTAAACGGGTCCTTCTAGCTTATTCGAACACCCTTTGTTAAACATGATCTAGTTTTAAATATTCTTGAATGACCCAAATTTTTGCAAGCTGGTGGATATGCTCATGATAGGCATCCATACCAGGTTTGAACAATTTCTGACACGTATGCAGGTTGCGACATTGTCCCATTTATCGACCTTTTTTGACTGTGAAAACTCCAAAAAAAATTGAAATTTGTCGAAAACCAAAACAACTTGGCATGGTGCTTTGAATTGGTCATACATGACCATGAAAAAATTAAGGTCATTTAAAGAATATCCAAAAACAGCATGCTCTCGATGGATACTTTTAGCCGAACACACTCCGTTGAACATGGTCTAGTTTTGGACATACTTTAAATGATTCCAACTTATGCAGGCATTTGGGCATGCGCATATTAGGCATCACAAGTTTGAGAGAATACCGACACCGTATGCAAGTTGTAACACGTTTGGTCATTTATGGACTTTTTTGACCGAGAAAACTCCAGAAAATGTGAAATTTATCGGAAAAAAAGCAACTTGACATGTTGCCTTGAATTGGTTGTAAAAAGGCATTGAAAAAAATTGGGTTAATTTCAAGGATGTGAAAAAAGAGTATGCTCTTGAAGGAGCCTTCTAGCCTATCCGAACACCCTCCATTGAACATGCTGTTTGTTTAGACATTCATGAAATGACCTCACTTTTGTCACCAGTTGGACTCGCACATGGTAGGCATCCATACCAGGTTTAAAGGAAAGAAAGTATTTATAATCACAATTTAAATAGGTACTTACATATTTTTTTCCTTTGTTTCCGCACGTACAATGTATCGGCCCAATTGGGTGGCCTCTTGTAAAAAAGTATTTAATTCGATTTTTTCTCAAACCATTGAACCTTTTTCAGTTTGATGATTTTTTAATCAAATTTGTGAACTTTTTTTTCGAATCGATGAACCTTTTTCTGTTTCGTGAACATTTCTTGTCCTTAAAACCAAAAACCAAACCAAGAAAAAACTAATTTTCAGTGTTTTTTTGGACATGGACAATTTCTGGCACATGTAGCGAGCAACATGTCCGTGCGGCAGGGGCACCTATCCCATTGACCAAGCTGACCGCTTGCACCAAAAAGTTCACAAAATTGAAAACAAGTTCATGAATTTGAAAGAAAGCGAAATTAAAAAATGTTCATCGATTTTAAAAAAGTTTATGAATTCAATAAAAAAGTGCATGAATTTGATAAAAGTTTGTGAAATTGAAAAACATTCTTCATTTGGAAAAAGTTCACAGATTAGAAAAATTAGTTCATGGATTTGAAAAAAGTTCGCAAATTTGACAAAATGTTTGCAACTTTAACAAAATAGAAAAAGAAGAATAAATAAAGAACAAAAACAAGTAAAACCAAAGATAAAAACCCAAAGAGACTAGACTAGGAAGATGCACAACATGAATAATAAAAGATGTAACTAGGTACAAGAGGTGAGTTGTCCCAGTTGATTATTCTGGATGGAAGTAAACAATGAGATTGAGAGTTTGAATCCTACCCCTCGCACTTATTTTTTGAAGGTTAAAAATAGAAAAGAAAATGGGTCAAGCCTAGAACAGATGGGGGCGTGCGTTGGTTTGTGTGACAGACGGGCTTGTCTATATAAAACTCATACAGGTGGGTATACTTTATGGTTAAATGACCATACTTTATTTATACGGTTTATTAGGAGTACCGAAGCAAAGCTCTAGAATTAAATAAAATAAGAAGTGTTGAGTATTATATCGTGATACCCGTATCATAAAATATTCCTAGTACACTTATATGTCTGGCATGACAATAAATAAGGTCATTTAAGATACTAATTTATGATACTATGTATTATATGGAGTCAATGATATATTATTGTCCTATGCATGATATTAACTTATGATACTACATAGTACGGACAACCTAAGTCATCTTTGTATTCACCCTCCCAATCTATTGGTTTACTCTTCATCTCCCAGAGAGAGAAACTGCCACCTGAGAACCTAAACGCTGCCTTTTTTTTTCAAGCCAACACATTATTTGTCATGTATTCTTTTTCTCTGCTTCCTCCCTACGAGTCAATTATTTTGGGTTAAATTCTGACCATCCGCATACAAAAAAATTAGATAGTTATACAATTTTTAAGCTTGAATAGATAGTTATATAAGTTTTAAGCTGAAATTAAATAGTATATAAGTTTTAAGCCTGAAATTGCACGCTAAAAAATACTACCATGGGTCAAACTGAACGAATCTGACAAGATCCGGGAGATATTTATTAAGGGACTCAGCTGGAGGACTAACCATCTATACACCCATGCCCCAAGCTGCATCCGCCCCTGTACACGGGAGAGATGAGGAAGAAGATAATAGTATTCGGGGCACCATATCTTTGAGTTCCCCGGAAAAAAAAATCTTTGAGCTAGGTGATGTGAGGTCACACTTATTCCGTACTTACATGGGGTGTTTCCTGCAAATACTATTAATACATGGGGTACTTACATGGGGTACTTACAGCTCAGATTCATCTCCTTCGTTCTTCCTCCAGGTTATAGCCATGCATCTTGCTTATTGATTAATTTCTTTTAGATTCGGGAAGTGACTTCGCAGTTCCATTCCAAATGTCGAATCCATTCTGGCCTAATTCCACTCTACTCCTGGGTCTGAAGAGCCATGGAACGGTGATCGAAGAGAAGGGCTACTAATACCTTTTCTTTCGCAGCAAGATTAACATCATCGTCTCTGCTAAGCGCTTGCCCGGGTGGGAGATAATAACCCCCGCATGGATTTTACACTCGCTTTGCTTGATACTATCACGAACAGTTTCTCGGAGGAACAAAAAATTGGAAGTGGTGGGTATGCAGATTATTTACAGGGTATGCATGACTAGTCATTATATTATTTCCATCTCTACTTGTCGAATTTGTAATACCATCGCTGTGTACAAGCTAGGTCGATCGTGCCAAGTGCTAACAAGTGATATCCACAGGCGGTGCATAATGGGGAAGAGATTGCTGTGAAGAAGCTCCATCAATTCCAATTTGGAGGACTCAATGATAAGCAATTTGACAATGAATTCCGTAGCCTCCACAAGATCTCTCACAAAAATGTCATACGGTTCATTGGCTACTGCTATGAATTACGGTCAAAATATGATAAACACAATGTGGAACGTGTTTCTGCTCGAATGGCAGATATATCCAGGGCAGAAGCCTTGACAAATACATCACTGGTAAAACATATTGCACGTACTTATATTATGATTGACCATCACTGTAGCCTTGACTGGCCCACATGTTATAAAATCATTCAAGGGATCTGTGATGGCTTAAATCACCTTCACAATGTACAGGAAAAGGCAATTTTCCATCTGGACTTGAAGCCTTCTAAAATATTGCTGGATATAAACATGACTCCCAAAATTGCAGGTCTTGGTTTGTCTAGAATTGTTACTTCAACAATATCGCACCGAACACAGATGCTACAGGGAACAGGGTAAGTTTTGATGTATCATGCATGTGCTCTAAATCAAACACTGTCTGAATCCGTTGTGCATATGATATCATACAGAGGGTACATGCCACCAGAATACCTAGGCAGGGGCATCATATCAAACAAGTTTGACGTGTTCAGTTTGGGTATGATAATTTTAAGCATGATGAATGGACGTATGGGTGTTTACTATCATTCTGAAATGTCTCCCGACCAGTTTATTGAGCATGTAAGAGAACTACTTCCATCTACACCATGAACATTTATATTTATATGTTCTTTCCACAATGTACATGTCTATTTATATCTGCACGCAAAGTTTACACTTCAATTTCTCATGCAGGTAAGTGAAAACTGGAAGGAAAGGCTGAAGAGAATGCCGGGGCATTCATCATACGAGACAAACATCCTACGAGTGCGGGCATGTGTTGGGATAGCATTAAGATGTGTGGACAGAGACCGAAAAAAAAGGCCTAGTATAAAGGAAATTATATGTGAACTCGATATGAAGACAATAATACCACTGCCTACAGATCATAAATCTATCTCGTTTGTTCTAGATTCTCAGTCAAGCTTCAGCCCTACTCCTGATCAGGCACCAGACCTAATTGAAACTGAGATCAAGAAAAACCAAACTGATGCTGAGATCAAGACAAACCGAACTGAAGCTGACATTAAGACAATGTTATCAGTGACTACTGATCAGTCCGGTCTTGATTCTCAGTTATGCTCCACCACTGCTCCTGATTATTCAAAAGACCAAATTGAAGCTGAGATTGAGACAATAATGTCATTGCCTCCTGATCATAAATCTAACTGGTCTGGTCTTGATTCTGAGTCACGCTCTGTCATTGATCTGTCAAAAGACCTAATTCTGCAGGTATGTACAACTGATCATCGTAAGAATTCGTGAAAACATATAATAACAATATATACACCTAGGAATGCAAGTTTACTTTTTAATAATTTAGTGTGTACTTTCTTGTTAACTTATATTATGATATTAATAGAAGTTCATGATTGTTGCCACATAAGAACGGCTCAGCCTGTTCTTGCTTGCCTAGAGGCCAGCTGAGCCCTGTGATTTCCAGTACTGTACTAGGCCGCTCTATATAAGGTTGCATTCTCGAGGTGGCTCGGGAGGGAACCCTAGCCGCCGCCGCCTCCACCACCACCCCTCGCCACCTTCCCCTACTCCAGCTCGTGGTTGAGGGTGTGTTTGTTTGGGCTCTTTTTAGCGTCCCCAACGGCTTCTGGTCCGTAGAAGTGGGCTTCAAATATGCGAAAGGCAGTTTTGCCCTCCACCAAACTACATACTGGAGCAGAAATGCCCTTACGGATTCGTTCTATCTCTCATCTGATAGAGTTCCTCGCTCCCCTCACACTTCTGAGCGAGACGCCGCCCCTCCCCAATCAGTGGTGGATCCAGAAACTGAACTTACATGGGGCAAAATAATGAAGGCCTAATTTTTTTAATTTTATGAATGCAAGTCCGTCTAACCAAAACTCATATAATTCAAAGAGCCCCGCTTCGGTACAACCCCCCTTACAAACCGTATAAAGGATAATATGGACATTTCACATCGACTTTTGTATGTATAATGGATCCACTACATATACACTGTTCAATAGACCAGGGCCGGGCCACGTACACATTTTTCTTGTCTTCTATTAAATTTCAAAAATTATGGGCGCACCATGTATCAAACTCGAGACCTCTAGCAAACATGAAAGCGGTGGTGACAAACAAGACTCATTAGCTGATGTGACAAACTGAAGTATGATACTATACTTATATAAAATAACACAGTGGTTTCGCTATTTTGGTTTAAATTTTGCCTGTCAGCTTTTTTCTTTCGTATTTTTTTTCAGCCTATTTTCATTTTTTAAAATTCGTGATTTTTAAAATATATTGATTTTTTCTTAAATTCACGAGCAAATCAAATCCTTGTATTTTCTGAATATATTGAACTTTTCTTCAAATTCTTGATTTTTTTTCTGAATCCATGTATTTTTTAATATCCGTGATTTTTTTTTCAAATTTTAGTGTCTAAAATTCAGTGAACTTGTTCTCAAATCCATTGGTTCTTTAATATTTTATTTGTTTTATATTTGATGAACATTTGTAAAAATTGATTAACTTTTTGTGATATTTTATTCTAATTTTCCTTTTTGTATTAATTCATTTTCTCCTTTTTGATCTTTATTATTCTTTTGAAACTTATTCAATAAACTGAAAAATAGCTTAGAATACCAAAATAACAGTTTAAGTAATAGTTCATTTTTTAAATAACAGATCATCAATTTTATAAAAAGTTCATTAACTTTCAAGAAAGTTCGCTTATTTGAGAAAATAGTTAACGAATTTAGGAAAAAAACTTCATCTTTTATATAAAAAGTTCATTAACTTTGAAGAAAGTACGCCTCTTTGAGAAAATGGTTCACGAATTTAGAAAAAGAAACATCATCAATTTTGGGAAAAAACTTACCTATTTTTAAGAAAAAATGACGAACTTGCAAAAATCATTATTTTTGAAAACAATGGTGTGAGGTTTAAAAATATAACGCATTTAGAAAGGAAAAGGAAACCATAAAAAGAAAAGGAAAAAATAAAGAGAAAAAGAAAACCAAACAGAGAATACTGCGTTTTCGCAGTTTTCTATTACAATAAAAAAACGTTTGTAGCATTTGAGGTTGTGTTGCCATCTGGTTAGTGCGGCTGTCTAATTCCAAAAGCAGCATGGTTCGAATCCTGCGGAACAAATTCTTTTTTGGCGGTTTAAAAAATAGAGAAAACATGAATGAGCCGGCCCATCAGGGAAGGGTGTGTGCGTACGAGAAAAATAAAAATACAGTGTATACGTAAATATGACCATCGTGCCCTTTATTATGAAAAGGTATCGTATAATCTGGACAGGTTCTTGTGTTAAGGGAGGATATACCGAAGCAAAAGTGTAATTCAAATGTGAAGCTATATGCAATAAAAAATCAACAAAACCAATGGTTCAAAATTTTGTACTTGCAAACTAGTACAACTTTTTATTTGCGCGAGCACGATGACGCGTCGCTGCTGCCACGCTAGACATTGCGTCGGGCATTGCCTCTTCTTCTACGATTGGCCATGTGCCTGGCGGCCGATGAGGCAGAGCTATGTGTCCGATAGACGACGGCTACAGAAGTGGACGTGTGCAATGGCTAGGTTAGGACTACTTGAACCTTGCTGAATAGTCGTGACCATTTTTCACTTCAGCTGAACCCCGAAGGCCGTGCGGTCTGTCTAGCGCCCCATCGCTGGGGCGGCGGCGCAACCCCTTCCATGGCATGACCCTGATCCATGTCTGCCGGCAACCCGTCGCCTGCTTCCGTCACTGGATCCGGTACGCTCACTCCCGAATTGACCTCCTCTGATCCGTCAATCTCCTCCCGCTGCCGTACGTCCAGTCTGCCCCGGCGCCGGTCCCCATGCGGCGGGCAAGGGCATGGCCACGGCGGTCCTGGGGAAGGGGAGCTGCTACCTGCTAGCTGTGGTGATGGCAACGCTCATGCTTCTGTGCTGCTCCGCGTGCGTGCCTGATCTGTGTGCGTACCCGACGGTCGTTGGTGCGTGTGCATGCGTGATCTGTGTGAGTGCCAAGCGTGCCTGTGTGGCTGTGTGCTTCTCTAGATTTGCAATTTAGTAGTAGTACTTTTCACTGCTCGATTTGCAAATCGATAGTACTAGTACTAGTGACAATGGTTTGTATGAACTGCTTTGCTCGATTCAACGATGATGGTAACTATTATCCTTCGGTCATGTGTGAACACAAGGAAAGGGGTGGAAATAGTGGCATGGACACAACTCGTAATAGGATTGTTCATCTTATGTTGGGAGCGAGAGAGAGAGTAGGATTGTATTTCATCCTAACAACCTCACAAAAATTGATCGCATCATGATGACAAAAGACTGGGAGATCCTTTTCCCAAGCTTCCACCAATGTCTCCGATCACTGCCCCATGCTGCTGAAGAGAATGGACATCCGGTCTTTCAAAGGCTTCCGTTTTGAGACCTGTTGGCTGAAGATGGATGGATTTCAGGAAGTGGTTGTAAATGCGTGGAACAAACCTGTTGCCGCCACTGACGCGATTAGGAGGATGCACACTAAGCTATCAAGAACGGCCAAGGCGTTGAGAAAATGGAACAGGGACAGAGTGGCAGAGATGAAAGTTCAAGAGGCTATTGCCAACGATGTGATTTTCAACTTGGACTTGGCCCAAGAGGGCAGAAATCTGACTCAAGAAGAAAGAGAATTGCGACAACACCTCAAAGACAGACTTTTGGGATTCGCTGCAATAGATAGAATGATGTGGAAACAGAGGTCTAGATTAACAGGGATAAGAGAGGGAGATGCAAACACAAAGCTCTTCCACCTGAGGGCAAATGGGAGACGGCGGAAAAACCATATTGCCATTTTGACTGGACCGGCTGGAGACACAACAAACCATGAGCACAAGGCAAAAATTATGTTGGATCATTTCACCTCTTTAATGGGCACCCCACTAGAAACATATAGAGAGCTTAACTGGGACAGATTACAACTGCCGCGCCTCGATCTCCATGCTCTTGATGAGACCTTCTCGTTGGATGAGATAAAAGATGCAGTTTTTGGGTGCCATACTGAGAAAGCACCCGGACCAGATGGTTTTATTGGCGCTTTCTACAAGAGCTGTTGGGATGTGGTAAAGGAGGATCTTCTGCGAGCTTTGTGTCAAATGCAGCAACTTAGGGGAAATTGTTGGCACTTGGTAAACACGACTAATTTGGCACTAATTCCCAAAAAGGAGGGCTCCGGTCTGCCATGTGACTTCAGACCTATAAGCTTAATGCACAGTTTGGCTAAGATCCTATGTAAGGTTTTGGCAAATAGGTTGGCACCTTTTATGAAACACCTCATATCCCCGTGTCAAAGTGCTTTCATAAAAAAGCGGTGCATCCAGGATAACTTCCTGTATGTTAACAATGTCATCAAGGAAGCCCACAGAAAGAAACAATCGTTGTTATTCTTGAAGCTTGATATTGCAAAAGCTTTTGACTCCATTGGATGGCCATACATGCTGAAAGTAATGAAGGCATTTGGGTTTGGGCAAAGATGGTGTGATCTGATATCCTTAATCTTGGCATCGTCTACTTCGAGGGTTCTCCTGAATGGAATTCCTGGAAAACCTTTCCAGCATATGAAAGGATTGAGGCAAGGGGACCCCCTGTCCCCGATGCTCTTTATCTTGGCTATGGAACCTCTACAAAGGCTGCTTGAGATGGCAACACTCAGAGAGATCCTAACTCCACCCACCACGAAAGTAGCCAGGATTAGAGTGAGTTTTTACGCGGATGATGCGGCGGTGTTTGTCAACCCAATCAGAGACGAAGTTAAGGCAATCAGAGATATCCTACAATGCTTTGGGGAGGTGTCGGGTCTGAAGGTAAATATATCTAAGTGCACTGCTTACCCCATAAGGTGTGATGGCATAAACTTAGATGAGGTCCTTGAGGCATTTGGAGGCACGACTGCAAACCTTCCGTGCAAATATTTAGGACTACCTTTGAGCATAAGAAAGCTGCGTAGAGTGGAGATTCAACCGCTCCTGGACAAATCATCTGCAAGGTTAAAGCCCTGGAAAGGAAAACTGATTACAAGGCCAGGGAGGCTGATCCTCGTCAACTCCGTGATCACTGCAATGGCAACATATTTCCTGACAATCTTCACTGCAAATGTTGGGCTGAGAAGAGGCTAAACAAGATCAGAAGAAATTTCCTGTGGAATGCGGATGAAGAGGGCAATGGGGGAAAATGTTTGGTTAACTGGAAAGCAATCTGTGCGTCCAAACACTATGGTGGTCTGGATATAAAGGATATTGGGAGTTTCGGAAGATCGCTGAGGCTAAGATGGTTGTGGTATGAATGGCAAGTGGAGGACAAACCTTGGAAAGGGACAACCGTGCCTTGTGACACGATTGACAGACAATTGTTTGCTGCCTGCACCACGATCACAATCGGGGATGGTTCGACTACTCGTTTCTGGAATGAAAAATGGCTGATGGGTTAGGCTCCAAAGGATATTGCTCCCAAAATGTTTTGCCTAGCGCGAAGGAAAAACTTGACAGTAAAAGATGCTTTGACTGAGGGGAGATGGATGAAGGGATTGCAACAAATTGAGTCTCCGGAGGATATCGATCAGTTTATTAACCTCTGGGAGCTCATCCAGAACATTCAGCTAACGGCGGAGGGCGACTGCATTAAATGGAATTTAACAGGGGATGGATTCTACTCTGCGAAGTCAGCTTATCACTTCCAGTTCCTGACTCGGATCCCTCAGCCGAGGCTGGAAAATGTTTGGCATGCTAAGGCTGAACCAAAAGTCAAATTTTACATTTGGCTTCTGCTCCAGAACCGCAACTGGACCTCTGATAGGCTCCGGCACAGGGGCTGGCCCCATTCCGACAAATGTGTACTCTGCGACCAGATCATCGAGACGGCTGTACACATCACTCTCACGTGCCCTTTCGCAAAAGAGGTTTCGCATTCCTTTGCTAACACACACGCTCCCATGGTGATAGTTGCGCTGGCTGCACCAACAGTTAACTGGTGGTGGAATTGACTGCAACGAGATGCGTCCGTGCACGATACAAGAACCCAGGTAACCACAGCGATGTACATTGCATGGCACATTTGGAAGGAGAGAAACGCTCGAACTTTCGAGAACAAGAGCACCACGGTGAACATTGTAGCTGACAAGGCAAGAGCAGACATTACGCTTTTTCATCAGGCCAGGAGGATGTAATATCTTGGCTGCATATATGTGTAATGGGAGGTCCAACAGCTAACACGGGTCTCTCACCATTGTTGTAACAGTTAGTGTATCTCTCTTTACTCTCCTTAATGCAAAGCAGGGCTACTGCTAGTTCGTTCAAAAAAACAATTTATTTCATAACCCAAGAACAACACTTAATCAGGTAATTTACTATTAAACAGTATAATCAACACTTAAACTCGATCTACAGAAGAACAAACGGCATTGTGGTCATTCCAGCATGTTTCAGCATCAGCCACTGCTAATACAACACAACTACCAAACTATTGCATCTCAGCTTCAACCTTCCAGCTACAACCGCTCTTTCCAGCCGGAACGCACTGTCCTGAACTTGTAATCTCGAAAATCAACACACCGAACTCTTTTATCCTGGAAATCGACACACTGGACTCTTTTATTCGGTCTATTTTGAATCTTGAGGGCATTCCCAAGCAGGAATTGCCGGCGTGGTAGATCATATTCCGGGATTGTTGGTTGCGGACGCGATTGGGCCGACCCAGCAGGCACGAATCGAGTTTTTTCTGATCTTTTTCATAAGGCGTGACATAAAACTACAAAAATAGAGAAAGTCAAGGGTATTGAATTTGCGATTTGGCGCTGCCATTCTACACAGCTAGCCACCTAACTAGATGTTTGTTAGTTATATAATTAGAAGCCCCAACATAGTTAATCACAGACCGACATTTGAAATTATTTTTCAAGAGCATTTTTTAAACTTAAACAATTTTTTAAATTCTCGAACATTTTCAAAGTGCAAACTATTTTTGAAAGTCCGAATACTTTTGAAAAAAGGATGTTTTTTGGAAAATATCAAGGTTTTTTTTTAAATACACTTTTTGCTAGATAACGATTTTTAAGAAATGGGGGGGGGGGGACAACTTTTGAATCCTGAACAAACTGTCCACAAACTTAAAAAAAAATCTAAAATTTTGTTCATAAATTCAAAAAAAAGTTCGGGAATTAAAAAAATGTTTGCACATTTCATAAATTGTTCGGAAGTTACAAAAACTCTTCATGTCTACTTTTTGTCTCAAAATGAAAAATCTATCGTGTTTTTCAAAAAGTGTTCGGAATTTTCAAGTTCTGTATACATTTTAAAAATCTGTTCGTGATTTCAAAAGTGGTTCACATTTTCTAAACAATACTTTTGTAATTTCTTAATTAATTTGCGCTTAAACAATATATTTGGCATTTCAAAATTATTGCATTTTTTCAAAAATGTTTTTTTTAAGTTTACGTATATGAACACTCACGTCTGTTCTTATAGTTGTCGCGCCATGGCGCCATCTATTGTCATCGCAACTTTCAATGTGAGTGCCTAGATGCAGGCGCTCTTTGTGCGAGATCCCGAGTTTGATTCTTTTCATAAACTCTTGTCTCCATCTTGTTTTTCATCGCTCGCTTACACAAGAAAAGTGGCTTTGTGTAGTTTTAAAACAATGTTTATTACTGTTGTGAAAATATTAAATTTTATTGTCATTACAAAAATGAGAAATAAAGAAACAAAAAAAGAAAAATCATAGCAGCGCGAGCGACTACGCTAATGGGCCAGCCCGATTCATCCTAGTGTCCAGCTACCTGGTCAATGCCACGTCAGCAAAGTGACCAACACCCTCGAGGTTCAAAATAGAACAGGATCAGAAAGTTCGGTGTGCTGATTTCTCGGATTACAAGTTTAGGGTTCGATTTGGCTTTCGTCTATAAATTCAAGGTTCGTTTTGTACTTCTTCCTTTTTTCGGTGTGCACCTTTATCTTTTCCTCACCCGAACACACCTGTGGACAACTCATGGCCAAGTGGACCAATGCTTTTTCGTTACCGACCCGTCAAAGCCCAGTCGTGTTGTCGTGAGGAGAGGCAAAAGGAACATCACCGGAATGGATGGAGTCGCAATGAGCAAGACTTCGACAAGTACGGCGACCCGAAGATGAAAGATGACGACGACGATGAAGTACCATACACCACAAGAAGAAGCAGGACCATCCTACCTAAAGGACGTCCGTTCAAGAGAAGAACTCAAGGGATATCGGGGCTAAATTATTCAACCGCGAGAAAGAAGGACAAGAAGATTATGAAAATATAGCGAAGATCGAATCACAATGCTTTTGCATGTGTGCAAAAAACCCTACTCTTTTTAACTAAGTAGCACCTGACCATAAGGATTCTACATGTGGTTCCAACGCAATAGATAACTTTATATCATAGTGAACCAACTACACAACAACCACCAACATACACACTTTGTATCATACCATGTCATATAATTCTAAATTATTACATGCAAACTAAAATCCAAAAAAATAAAAAAAAGTTAGTAATGGCGCACCAGGAGAAGGTGCGCCATTGCTATCACTGTTTCTATGGCGCACCCCTAAAAGGTGCGCCATTGATATACCAATAAAAAATGTTAGTAATGGCGCACCAGGAGCAGGTGCACCATTGCTATCACTCTTTTTATGGCGCACCCCTGAAAGGTGCGCCATTGCTAACCCCCCCACTACGGCCTTTTCCCTCCCTCCCTCCCCTTCCTATCACTGTTTCACAACCGGCCGGCCCTCCCACCCCCGCTCCGCCATCGCCTCCCACCCCCGCCCTCGCCGCCATCGACCGCGTCTCCGTCGCCGGATCCCCTGCCGCCGCCCATCGGAGCCCGCCTCGCCGCCTACCTACCTGCTCCCTCCCCCCTGTGGTAAGTGCCTCTCTACCTACTCCCTCCCCCCTTCCAGCGTGCTCTTCCCATCCGGCTCCACCGTCGCGATCGTCGACGACAGATCTGCGTCCATGACGGCGATGTGCTTTGACAAGTGAGGTCCTGCCCCTGCCTCTTCCTTATACTGGTCAAGGTAGGAGCTTGTTTCTCCTGTGCCAATAGTGATGAAAATAGCTGATGAGTAGCATTTCTTATTTAGAATAGATGAGCACGTGAATTGCTCCAGCGATGGCTTGTTCTAGCTGTTTTGTATCTGTGCTGTGTTGTGCTGTGTGGCTCAAATTTATCCCTAGTAGAGCCAAAGGGATCAGTGGCAATGCTGAATTACTTATTTGCAGTGAATTTTTAGTGGATTTGGAACAATGCTTGCTTATAACAGTGGATTTGCAAACAACAGGCTTCGTTGCATTTATATGTCATGTTTTTATAACAATGCTAATAAGGGATTCTTGTCCCAAATGACATTGACAGGGCACCCAATGAATGGCCTGCATCCTGTTTTCAAATGTTTTGGGGCAGATGCCCATTAGCAAATTCAGTATGACACCACAGAAATATACCAATTTTTACATAGCTTATTACTTGGATTTGATGAGAACACTTGTCCGACTGAATTAGTGAATTTGGATCCATGCTTACTTGGTCCACCCTTTTGGTTGTTTTCAATGATGACACTTGTCGCAACCTCCACTTTTGGCACTTCTTATTATCGTCTGAGCTATGCCTATAATGCATGAACTGCAGTACTCTACTACTGAAACTACAGTTTCTACCAGACCATATGTGTGCTGAAATGAATTTGTAAAAACAATGACTAAATAAGAAATGCTACTCATTATAATTTCTTCCTGTTGTGAACATTTTCTCGAAGGTGTTGATAGCTGCTGATTAAAATAGTCTTGCGATTCCTAAGCACATGGGGCTGCTGATAGCTGCTTGAGACTGAAGCCCATTCAAAATATCACACATCTGCTTGTATTCTTTTTTATGTAACTTTATATAGAAGTGGTTTAAGTCATGGGAAGTTAATAGCCGAAAGTGATTCTAGATATCCCCCGTGGGTTTGCATAAGTAACCTCCTATCAGATCCGATAATGTATCAGGATCAGAGCCCCTCTTTGCTGGTTGCCAATCTAAGGGTTTGCAAAGCATCGAAAGATTTAGTTTGATAGGGAGCAGATTTATGTTCAAATTGCACACAACATAACAGGAATTCTCTATATACCCTTGACCTTTCTTAAGAACTAGCACTGTGGTCGTGAGTCTGTAGTAGAAGACTAGAAAAATAATTGCATTGTGGTCATTTTTGTCCAAATTTAAGCATTATGGTCATTTTTGTCCAAATTTAATTGTTATTTGTAATGTTATTTGCAAACTGTTGTAATAGGAAGAAGAACAGACATAATATCAATAATCTCACTACATGACCTCCCATCTTTTGGGAAGCTACCAAACCTTAAGGGCCTCTATTTGAAGAAAATTTCTAGAATGCTCCAGTTTGGGCCTATATGTTGGTTGTGCCTATATGTAGGCCTTTTTTGTGCAGGGACAAATAGTTACCCCTTTCTCCTGAAATGTTGATTAATTTCCGTTTCGGTTGAGAATGGGGCACTCCTAGGTCAAGAAAATTAGCAAAGGTCATGCCCAATTTTCTTGACCTAGAAGGTGCCCGATTCTCAAACGAAACAAAAATTAATCAACATTTTGCATGTTTTATTCTCAGTTTTCCTCTAAATCTGAGAAGAATAGATACTACCCTGATCTCATCCAATAACTCTAGTAGCCTTTTTTCCTATTTAGAGCGAACATGGCCGACAACGATGAGGCCGGCGGTTCGGGCAAGCCATTCTGGGAGCTGTCCCAGGAGATGGAGGAAGAACCTCACCGCTATGAGGACGCCGCGGAAGACACCGATCCCGACTACACAACCCCTAGTGGCGTCGGGGATGACACCACTGATGGTGCCGCCGGGGATGCCACCACCGATGATGGCAGCGAACGCACAGATGGTAGCCAACCGAAGAGGCAACGGAAGGACCGGCGCCCGAACATGCTCGTCACCGTCAAGGAGGAATTTACTGAAGTGTCCTCCAGTGGGCATCCAACGGTGCCCAAAGAATTAGTCCGTGGGTACCCGGAACAACTCGGGTGCATTCTCTGGAGCACTGTCTCGATCAGCACCGAGAACCTAAGGCATACTGACCGAGGGAATTTGCGCAACCTCCTCTTCACGAAGCTACACGAACGATAAAAGTTCCTCGGTGACTTCACAAACACACGCCTCTCAGGGAATAAAGTGAACAGTGCCGCCCTCATGAAGATGAGCACGGCCCTGGCTACTTGGAGAGCCGCGGTGAAGAGAAGGATTCTAAGTGGTGATAGTTATGAGAAGATCAAGGTGATAAATCCTTCGATCAGCGAAGAGGACTACCTAGAGTTCAGGATCAAGTGCGAGAGCAATGCATCCGCGGAATCAAGTCAGTGGGGGAAAGATATGCGGGACTTGAACTTAGGGGTCCACAAACTCGGTCCCGGCGGTTACAGAGTGGCGGAATCTAAATGGGAGAAGGAGGACGCAGAGCGTGCCGTGCAAGGCCTATCGCCCCTCTTCGATAAATACCATGAAAAGCAGACCAAGAACTATGTCAGGGCCCGGTACAAGGTGGACCCGGTAACGGGGGAGCTTACCACGGATCCAAAGGTGAAGGAGCTTGAGCGTGTTCTGGTAAGGAATACACCCCCGCGTAATTACCTCCATATGGTTGCATTCTAATTAATGAAGCCAAATTTCTAAATGGTTCATGTTCCTTCCGCAGGAAACTGAAAGCAGTAGCGCGGGGTCTCAGAGCTCCCCGCCTGCTGCCCCTTGGGACACCTCTTTAAATAGGGCGTTGAACTTTCTGAAACAAAAGGATAAGTTCAGTAAGCCGTCGTTAGCTGGTCATGTGGCCGGCGAAGGCTTGTCCACAAAATGGTCGGAATACTATAAGGCTGGGCGAAAGGAGAGAAAGACCAGCTCGGAAAGCCAGGAGCGCGAGGTTACAGAACTCAAGGCACAAGTGGCACGGATTCCGAAGATAGTCGAAGAGCAAGTGCGAGACCAACTGGGAGCGACGATCACCGCCATTATGCCTTCCTTGCTTGAGGGGCTGCGGGGGTGGATTGCGGCCGATTCCCAGCTTCACGGGTAGCAACTCACACAACGCGCCGGCAATGGTGTCTCCGGCGGAGGCAGCATTGGTGTCTCCGGCGGAGGCAACATTGGTGTCTCCGATGGAGGCGGCATTGGTGTCTCCAGCGTCGGCGCCGGTATTGGACCTTAATGCACCCGGGTGTGGGAAGAATACGCCGGCCGGCACCTCGGCAGCAAGCAGCCCCTCCGTCACTTGCACGCCCGCCATTGGCAGTGCCTCGACATTAGACGAGCTCGACGCCATCACGATAACTAAGCCTTGGCCGATGACTACTTCATCTCCTTGCCTTTGACAGGGCATCCCTGACGCCCTACATGTTTTCGCAGGGCGCCGCCAACATTCCATGCACTCTCCTGCACTTCGTGGACGGCGAGTTGATCGATGTCGCCAAGGCCAAAATCGTTGAACCGGGCAACCGCGTGTTCCACGGTAATCCGATGCCACCCACCGTGTATAGGGTTCAACTGGTTTGGGTGCTGTGGGGCTGGGATGACTTGTTACCTCCGTATCGACCCCTTGGGGTTGACGAAGAAAATGTGATGACCCTCAGCGCCTGCTTAAACTGGTCCATGCTTTGGCCGAAGAGCTAGATTCGTTTGGGGGCGGGGGACACCACCCCACAGACAACACCGCCAGTCGTGCCGGCGCCAAGCCATGGCAAGACCACCGCAATGCTACCGCCGTTAGTTGATCCAGACATGCATATGGCACAGGATCAGGACGACGACGATGGTACATTTTCCAATGTCGATAAGTACATCAACGAAGATGGGTACGGTGACGAATTTTTGGGGCCTCCTTCTCAAGAACCCAACCCTGCAAAAGACGATCGAGATCTAGCTGGTACCGCGGAGAAACCCAATTGCAACAGGCGTCGTCTGTTCAGTTCTCAGGAGACGCCTCCAGCTGCCGCCTTCACCGAGACTCAAACAGCCAAGGTGCAAAATATTATCAGCCCCAACACACTCAAGAAGGTGGTCTCTGAGCAGAACTCGATCCCATTACAGCAGAAGAAGAAGAAGAAGGCACGGAAAATAAAAAATAACAAGGGTGCGAGCTAGCCGGCACCGAGTATGATCCGTGCTCAGGACGGGCCACCAATACCTAAGGATATCTCGAGGAGGGTGCATGTGGCGGGTAGGCCGATGCTACCGACTAATCTGCTCAATGCTGCAACCGGTGCTATGCGGAGTCTGCATGACGGTGTTCTTACTATGGAGATGCGGCGTCTCACCGAGAATGATGTGGCATACCCGGTTTTCGTGGACAAGGTGCCAGAGGGCAAGGGCTTTGTCGAGAGCACCGTCGGGCGTATGATCGTCCTGCGGTTTGATGACATCTTCGCTATGTTTAACCTTTATCTGCTGCACTACACCTTCGTTCGGCTATTTTTGCTCAGTATGGAAATGCGGATCATTAGAGACAAGACCCCGGACATTGTGATAGTCGACCCCTTCTACATGCGTGCCAAGATCTTGGGCAATGCTGGGGACCGGCAAGTCGCGAGTTCATACCTCGAAGGCGTCATTCTGGCGAACCCAGATAAGGATAACTTCCTCGTGCCTTACTTTCCCGAGTAAGTCATCCCCTCATCGCCCCGTAACATATGATTTCTTAGATTCCAATCGTTCTTTTTTTTCTAACATTCCGTGTTTTGTGGAGTGACACACATTATACATTCATCCTCTTAAGCCCGAAATATTCCATGGCCACGTATTTCGACTCGGACCGTCAGTCGAAGAAAGACTACACAAATATCAAGAAAGTTCTCGATGATGCTCTCCCTGGCTACGCCAAATCTGGAGGCACCTTCAAGAGGCCAATTTATAGGTACGGCAAGCACGTGTTCACCCACGTAACGACGTTCCCCTGCGTCAAGCAGCCGCCTGGTAGTCAGAAGGATGTCTACTACGCCCTCCATCACATGCGGGCGATCGTACGGGACCTTCATCACCTTATGCTACCAAGTAATCTCAAAGATTGGGCCGCATGCTTGTCGGAAATCTAGGACACGGACATCAGACAAGAATTCTTTCGCATCCAGTCGGATATTGCGGAAATCATCTATCAAGATGTCATGCGTACCTCGGGGCAGTTCTACCTCAAATATCAACCGTCCAACAGTGAAATAGAAACAACGCTACAAATGCAGGCTGACAACGACCGCACATTCATGACCATCACGAAAGATGGCGGCTTCATCCACGCTTCGGTCCCTGAGCCGAGTCGAAAGTATTGATGCTATGTAGTTCTGGAAGAAGAGTTTAGCTCATGTTGTAATTAAACTTTAATGAACTTGTATGTCTCTTTAGTTTGGACAGTCGTTCAACTTATATGTAATCGATGCTATTTATTAGTAGGACCATGAATCGTGCTATTAATGTGTTGCTTTTCTCTTCCGATCCTTTTGTTGCATACTTATATATTGCTTATATATTATCTGTGAATTGCTACTAACGTTTTGTTTGTCTAGTGCATAGAGATGCCGTCGTATGTCGTGTACAAGGGTAAGGTTCCCGGAGTCTACGACGACTGGGAGGAGTGTCGGAGACAGGTTCATCATTTCAGCAGTAACAGTTACAAAGGGTACACCACTAGGGCGGAGGTGGAAGCTAGAAGGTGGTGCCGGCAACGGGACGGTGCGGGCGATCGACGGTGGTTAGGACGGGGACGGGAAGGCACTAAGTAAACCACACCTACAAATGCAAAGTAAGAAGTTAATCTGAGCTCAAATTGCATAAATCAAATAAACTACCACATACAAACTAAAACCCACAAATTACTATACTTATTGAGCATTGCAAGAGCTAATCTAGCAATGAGAGATGAAAGGACAAAGTTGCTAACCTTTGTGAACACTTGGATGGATGGGATGCCTCCAAATCTTGACAAATTTTGGAAAAAATGGAGTATGACTCAAGGAAGAGAGGAAGAACAGAGAGGAGAGGAAAGGGGAAGAATAGAGGACTCTGCTTGGGCTAGCGCCGAAGGGTTTCAATATAGGGGGACCTTTAGTCCCGGTTGGTGGCTCCAACCACGACTAAAGGTTAGCCTATAGTCACAGTTGGAACCACCAACCGGGACTAAAGGTTTTCATGGGGCCCTAGGCTGACGCCAGCCTGCCACCACACCTTTAGTGCCGGTTCGTGGCACGAACCGAGACTAAACGTCTGTAACGAACCAACACTAATGATCCCCGTCACTAACCGGCACTAATGATCACATTAGTGCCGGTTCAAAAGCCAACCGCGACTAATTAGGCGGACAAAAGGTGTGCTTTCTACTAGTGATAGATCTTGATGCCTAATATGAAAGCAGCTTCTCCTAGATCCTTCACTGAAAAAATCTTGTTCATATTCCTTCACGCTTTCCAACATTTCTATATTGTTTCCAATCAGCAATAGGTCATCCACATATAATATTAGAAACGTTATAGAGCTCCCACTCACTTTCTTATAAATACAAGCTTCTCCGTAAACTTGTATAAACCCGAACGTTTTGATCACCTCTTCAAAGCAAAGATTCCTACTCCGAGATGCTTGCACCAGTCCATAAATGGATCGCTGGAGTTTGCAAACTTTGTCAGCATTCTCTAGATCAAAAAACCTTCTGGTTGCATCATATACAACTCTTCCTTAAGGAAACCGTTAAGGAACGCTGTTTTGACATCCATCTGCCAAATTTCATAATCGAAAAATGCAGCTATTGCCAACATGATTCTGACAGACTTAAGCATCGCTAAAGGTGAGAAGGTCTCATTATACTCAACTCCTTGAACTTGTGAAAAACCCTTTGCCACAAGTCGAGCTTTATAGACGGTGACATTACCGTCCGCGTCCGTCTTCCTCTTAAAGATCCCTTTGTTATGAATGGCCTTTCGCCCTTCAGGTAATATTTACAAAGCCCATACTTTGTTTTCATACATGGATCCCATCTCGGATTTCATGGCCTCTAACCATTTCTCGGAATACGGGCCCATCATCGCTTCTCCATAGCTCATAGGTTCATCGTTGTCCAACAACATGACCTCTAAGACAGGGTGGTCATACTCAGGAGCAGTACGCGTCCTTGTCGACCTATGAGGTTTGATAGCAACTTGATCTGAAGCTTTATGATCATTATCATTAACTTCCTCTTCAACTGATGTAGGCTCTAAAGAAACATATTTCTGCGTTGCGCTACTTTCTGGTGGAAGTAAAGGTTCAACAACCTCATCAAGTTCTATCTTCCTCCCACCCAATTCTTTCAAGAGAACTCTTTCTCAAGAAATTTTCCGTTTTTAGCAACAAACACTTTGCCTGCGGATCTGAGATAGAAGGTATACCCAACTATCTCTTTTGGGTATCCTATGAAGACGCGTTTCTCCACTTTGGGTTCCAGCTTTTCAGGCTGAAGCCTTTTGACATAAGCATCACATCCCCAAACTTTATGAAACGGAAACTTTGGCTTCTTGCCAAACCATAGTTCATATGGCGTTGTCTCAACGGATTTCGATGGTGCAGTATTTAAAGTGAATGCAGTTGTCTCTAATGCATAACCCCAAAACGATAGTGGCTTATCGGCAAGAGACATCATAGATTGCACCATATCCAATAAGGTTCGATTATGGCGTTCAGACACACCATTACGCTATGGTGTTCCAGGCGGTGTTAGTTGTGAAACTATTCGACATTGTCTTAAGTGACTGCCAAACTCATAACTCAGATATTCTCCTCCTCGATCAGATCGCAGGAACCCAATCTTCTTATTACGATGACTCTCAACTTCACTCTGAAATTGCTTGAAATTCCAAACGTTTCAGACTTGTGTTTCATTAAGTAAATATGCCCATATCTACTTAAGTCATCAGTGAAGGTGAGAAAATAACGATATCTACCGCGCGCCTCAATGCTCATCGGACGGCACACATCAATATGTCTGATTAACAACAAGTCACTTGCCCGTTCCATTGCTCCAGAGAACGGGGTCTTAGTCATCTTGCCCATGAGGCGTCGTTCACATGTGCCAAGTGATTGAAAATCAAGTGACTCCAAAAGTCCATCAGCATGAAGCTTCTTCATGCGATTTACACCAATATGACTTAAACGGCAGTGCCAGAAGAAAGTGCTATTATCGTTATCAATTCTACATCTTTTGGCATCAATGTTATGAACATGTGTATCATCACTATCGAGATTCAGTAAGAATAAACCCCTCACATTGGGTGCATGACCATAAAAGATATTACTCATATAAATAGAACAACCATCATTCTCTGATTTTAATGGGTAACCGTCTCGCAATAAACAAGATCCAGATATAATGTCCATGCTTAATGCAGGCACTAAATAACAATTATTCAGGTTCATCACTAATCCTGATGGTAATCGAAGAGCGAGCATGCCGACGGTGATCACATCAACCTTGGAGCCATTTCCCACGTGCATCATCAGTTTGTCCTTTGCCAGCCTCCATCTGTTCCACAGTTCCTGTTTTGAGTTGCAAATGTGAGCAGCCGCACCGATATCAAATACCCAAGCACTACAACAAGAGTTGGTAAGGTACACATCAATAACATGTATATCATATATAGGTTGTTTGTCGTTGGCCGCCTTCTTGTCAGCCAAATGCTTGGGGCAGTTCCTCTTCCAGTGACCACTTCCCTTGCAATGAAAGCACTCAGTTTCTGGCTTTGGTCCAGCCTTGGGTTTCTTCATGGGGTGTGGGGGGCTGCTTTGCCACTCTTCTTGGAGTTACCCTTCTTACCCTTTCCATTCTTCTTGAAACTAGTGGTTTTATTGACCATCAACACTTGATGCTCCTTCTAAATCTCAGACTCAACGACTTTCAACATCGCAAACAGCTCAGCGACTGACTTGTTCATCCCATGCATGGTATAGTTCAACACCAAGATCTTGTATCTAGGTGGCAATGATTGAAGAACTCTATCAGTGATCACCTCTGCTGGAAGGGGCATCTCCAATTCAGCCAGACAGGTGGAATACCCCGACATTTTGAGTATGTGTTCACTGACAGACCCTTTCTCCTCCATCTTGCAGGCATAGAACTTATCTCAGGTCTCATACCTCTCGATCCAGGCATTCTTCTAAAAGATAAACTTCAACTCTAGGAACATATCATATGCTCCATGATGTTCAAAACATCTTTGAAGTCCCGGTTCTAAGCCATACAACATTGCACATTGAACCATTGAGTAATCATAAGAACGAGCCTGCTAGGCGTTCGCAACGACTAGAGACTCTACTAGAGCGGGTGGATCACCAAGCGGTGCATCAAGGACATAAGCCTTTTGGAAACCGTAAGGATAATCCTTATATTACGCTCCCAGTCTACAAAGTTACTTCAATCATCTTTCAACTTAGCTTCCTCTAGGAACACATTAAAATTCAGGGTTGCTACTGCGCGAGCCATTGATCTACAACATAAATTTTGAAAAAACAACTTAGACTATTGTTCAAGATAATGAGTTTAGTTAATCATATAAATAAAAACTACCACTCAAATTGACATCCCTTCGGTCATTCGAGTGTCACATGATCCAAATTCACCAACTCAAGTCCGATCATCACGTGAGTTGAGATGGTTTAAATGGTGAACATCTTCATGTTGATCATATCTACTATATAACTCATGTTCGACCTTTCGGTCTCTTGTGTTCCGAGGCCATGTCTATACATGCTAGGCTCGTCAAGTTTAACCCGAGTGTTCAGCACGCTTGCACCCGTTGTATGCGGACGTAGAGTCTATCACACCCGATCATCACATGGTGTCTCGAAATGACGAACTTTTGTAACAGTGCACACTCGGGGAGAACACGGTTTTATCTTGAAATTTTAGTGAGGGATCACCTTATAATGCTACCGTCGTCCTAAGCAAAATAAGATGCATAAAAGGATTAACATCACATGCAAATCATAACTGGCATGATATGGCCATGAACTTGTGCTTTTGATATCCATCTCCAAGGCATGATCTCCATCGTCACCGGAATGACACCATGATCTCCATCATCTTGAACTCCATCAATGTGTCGCCATGAGATTGTCGCGCCAACTGTTGCTTCCACAACTATTGCTAACTCATAGCGATAAAGTAAAGCAAAACGGCAAAAATTAATTAAATACATTCCAATGGCTCCTACCGGTTGCTGTACTCATCGACATGCAAGTCATGATATTCTATACAATACATGATCATCTCATACATCTCATATATCTCATCATGTAATTGGCCATATGACATCACAACATACCCAACAAGAACAAGTTAGACCTCCTCTGATTGTTGTTGCATGTTTTACGTGGCTGCTACGGGTATCTAGCAAGAACTATTCTTACCTACGCATAAACCACAACGGTGATACACAAATTGCTATTCAACCTTCTCAAAGACTGCCTTTGTCGAATCCGATCCAACTAAAGTGGGAGAGATAGACACCCACCAGCCACCTTTATGCAACAAAGTTACATGTCAGTTGATAGAACCGGACTCTCGTAAGCGTATGAGTAATGTTGGTATGGGCCGCTTCATCCCACAATACCACTGAATCAAGAAAAGACCAAGGGAGGAAGCAATCTGAGCATCAACATCCACAAACTCCTTTGTGTTCTACTCATGATCTCATCTACACGTAGACCTAGCTCATGATGCCACTGGTGGGGAAGGTTGCATGGGAAACAAAAAAACCTCCTACGCACACTAAAGATCTATCCATGGTGATGAGAATCTACGAGAGGGAGAGTGGATTTACATACCCTTGTAGATCGCTAAGAGGGAAGCGTTATGAAACGCGGTTGATGTAGTCGAACATTTTCGCGATCCAAATCGCTAGCCGTCTTGCGATCCAATCATCATCTAGTACATAACGGATGACAGCTCAGCATTCAGCACACTAATGACCCACAAGTATAGGGGATCTATCATAGTCCTTTCGATAAGTAAGAGTGTCGAACCCAACGAGGAGCAGAAGGAAATGACAAGCGGTTTCCAGTAAGGTATTCTATGCAAGCACTGAAATTATCGGTAACAGATAGTTTTGTGATAAGACAATTCATAACGAGTAACAAGTAACAAGTGTATAAAATGTGCAGGAAGGTAGCCCAGTCCTTTTTGTAGCAAAGGAAAGGCATGTACAAACTCTTATATAAAACAAAGCACTCACAAGGACACATGGGAATTTCTGTCAAGCTTGCTTTCATCATGCTCATTTGATTTGCGTTCGTTACTTTAATATTTGATATGTGGGTGGACCGGTGCTTAGGTGCTACCCTTACATGGAAAAACTTCCCACTTATGATTAACCCCTCTCACAAGCATCCGCAACTACGAAGGAAGAATTAAGGTAAACCTAACCATAGCATGAAACATATGGATCCAAATCAGGCCCTTAAGAAGCAACGCATAAACTAGGGTTTAAGCTTCTGTCACTCTAGCAACCCATCATCTACCTATTACTTCACAATGCCTTCCCCTAGGCCCAAATAATGGTGAAGTGTTATGTAGTCGACGTTCACATAACACCACTAGAGGAGAGACAACATACATCTCATCAAAATATCGAACGAATACCAAATTCACATGATTACTTATAACAAGGCTTATCCCATCTCCTCAGGAACAAACGTTACTACTCAAAAAACATGTTCATGTTCATAATCAGAGGAGTATTAATTATCATAAAGGATCTGCACATATGATCTTCCACCAAGTAAACCAACTAGCATCAACTACAAGGAGTAATCAACACTACTAGCAACCCACAGGTACCAATCTGAGGTGTTGAGACAAAGATCGGATACAAGAGATGAACTAGGGTTTGGAGAGGAGATGGTGTTGATTAAGATGTTGATGGAGATTGACCCCCTCTCGATGAGAGGATCGTTGGTGATGATGATGGCTTCGATTTCTCCCTTCGGGAGGGAAGTTTCCCCAGCAGAACAGCTCTGCGAGAGCTCTAGATTGGTTCTGTCCAAGTTCCGCCTCGAGACGGCAGTGCTTCATCCCAAAAGCTCTCTTCTGATTTTTTCCAGGTCAAAAACCAACATATAGGAGAAGATGGGCATAGGGGGCCTGCCAGGTGGGCCACAAGCCTGCTAGGCGCGGCCAGGGGGGTGGCCGCGCCTGGCAGGCTTGTCGCCTCCTGGTGGCCCCCCTTAGGTATCTGTTTTGCCCAGTATTTTTTATATATTTCAAAATAATTCTCCGTAAATTTTCAGGACTTTTGGAGTTGCGTATAATGGGTATCTCAGATTTGCTTCTTTTCGAGTCTAGAATTCCAGCTGTCGGCATTCTCCCTCTTCAAGTAAACCTTGTAAAATAAGAGAGAAAAGGCATAAGTATTGTACCATAGCATGTAATAACAACCGATAATGCAATAAATATCAATATAGAATCATGATGCAAAATGGACGTATCAACTCCCCCAAGCTTAGACCTCGCTTTCCCTCAAGCGAAAGCCGAGATTGATGAATATGTCCACATGTTTAGCGATAGAGGTGTCGATAAAATAAAATATGGACATGAGGGCATCATGAAAATCTTTAGAATAGCAATACTTATTGTATTAGGTCTCTTATGCTAGAGTAACAATTCATTCACAAGATAAAGTATGAACCAAGAACTCTATTGACAACCAACAAACTATGGTCTCAGTCAATGAAGCAATTGACGATTTATCATAACATAGGAAAGAGTCAATATAAGATCTTGTAAAGAAAATCCACATACTCAATCATATTTTAGTCTTTCACAATTGCTAGCACTCACGGGGTACCCACGAGATCAAAGCTTCAATCGAACACAGAGGAAGATAGGGGCTTATACTTTTGCCTCCCAACTATTCACCTCAAGGTTGATGACAACAATAATAACTCATGATCACCCAGATCCGAGTGGATATATGAGTCTAGATCGTTCCTCAACACATAATGCTTGCCAAGAGAGATGAAATATAGGAAGTGGTGAATACCACCATGAATCTTGCATAAAGGTAAGTGCTAAAAGGTAAATGTAATAGATAGGCCCTTTGCGGAGGGAAGCAGAGGTTGTCATGCGCTTTTTGTTTTTGGATGCACAAACTCTTAGTGTAGAGGAACGTCGCGTTGTATTGCCCTTTGTGATAGCAAGCTTAATTATGCAGTCTGTCGCTTTTATTTCTTTACTATCACAAGTTCGTACAACACTTATTTCCCTTATAATAAAAGATCACACATATTTAGGAGCAATTTTTATTGCCCTTTTGCACCGATGACAACTTACTTGAAGGATCTTATTCAATCCATAGGTAGGTATGGTGGACTCTCATGGAAAACTGGGTTGATGTGTTTTGATGCACAAGTAGTATCTCTACTTAGTGCGGAGGATTTGTCAATTATAAGGTGGAAGCAAGCACTACATGTTGGAGGATCTAAAACCATATAACTTCTATCCGGAGGCGAGCAAACTTAACACATCATGTTGTCTTCCTTGTCCAACATCAACTTCTTGGCATGTAATATTTTAATGAGTGGTCAGAATCATAAAATATGTCCAAGATAATATATTTATATGTGAATCTCTCTTTCTTTATCACTTCCTTTCAATTGCACCAATGACCAATTACTATGTTTGTTAACTCCCAACAAATTTCAATCGACATACTTTTTATATGTGAAGTCATCACTCCCCATAAGATCATTATATTTAGTCTTTGCTTTTATTCTATTGTACTTTATTCATTACTCTCAAGAGCATAGTAATCTAGCAAAGCCCTCTCATCAAAACCACTTTTTATTATGTAGCTCTCGAACTTTCTTACATAAGGGGAGCAAAAGCAAAAACTAAAAACTAAATCATACTAAAACTTTATTCCACTAGATCAAAACAAAATCAAGAAGGATCGAGCTAAGAAAGACAAGAAAAACGATACCGGGGCACCTCCTCCAAGCTTGGCACAAGCCAAGGGGAGTGCCCATACCCATGTGCTCAGGTGTCCTTCTTCGGAGATGATGGTGGAGGAGTTATTAATGAGGTTTTTCGGGGATATACCCCACGGTATGACCCGGCCTGGTGACTCACAAGAGACCCGGTTAAGACATGACATTTTATTAATGACCCGGCAGGCGGGTCGCAGGACGACCAGGCCCAAGACCCGGCATGTAAGCCGATGCCAGGCGGCTCACAAGAGATGGCTCAAAGAGAGAAGGATTTCCTTAAAGGAAACAAGACCCGGAGTAGGATTCGTGAAAGACTAGTCCTAGTCCTACTCCTAGTATTACTCTATTTGTAAACCTACCCTCTCCACTTATATAAGGAGGGGTAGAGCACCCCTAGAGGGAGAAGATTCACAAGTCCACAAGTTTAGACAGACACAAGAGATTAGAGATAGACAAATTAGAGGCTCTCGTGATTAGAGGTAGAAAACAACACCGTTCTAACCGAGAGATCTCTTTCATCATCAATACCAGGCAGCCAGGACGTAGGCTTTTACCTCCATCGGAGGGGCCAAACCTGGGTAAACTTCGTGTCTCTCGATTCTGACCAACCCCTTCAAGCCGCCACATAGTTGTGTTTGCGCCCTGAACGTAAGTCCGTTCACCCGGACATCTGCCGTGACAAAACCACGACAGTTGGCGCCCACCGTGGGGCGAGCACGATGGTGTTGTATTCTTGAAGGGAATTTTTTCAGGAATCGAAGAGCTTATGATTGATCGGTGAAGAAGAGCCGACACGACATAAATTACGATGGATAATCCGGCATGGGACAGCCTTGGACAAGAGTCGGCAAAATTCATGGTTTTATGATTAGAGTTATGATTCACTTTGGAGCTAGCGGTATGAGCTTTTTAGTCCAACATAAATTAGGTTTTGACGTTTTGTGAGCCTTCGGCGCGACCCGATCCGTCGAAACCGAATAGGAGATAAAGTCCTGCTGTTGCTGTCGTGCGTCGTCAAGACCAACAAGAATTTGGCTACAGTTAAAGTGTCGCCCGTCAAGGCCATCTGCTAGCCACTACGATGAGTACCGGAGGCCTGCATGTGCGCATGCTAGAGTAGTTACGGCAGAAGTCAAAAAAGAAGAGGATTAAGATAATTGCTTGATGGTTAGCATGCATGTACATGAAGATCCATCGAGGCATATAAGGGAGTGGCACCCCAAAACAAACAACGGCGAGGAAATATAAGCGGACTCGGCCTTCCCACCTCCATCATGGCCCATTGCGCGTCCGAACTAACCTCACCCCACCGAGCCGGCTCTCCGACACCTGCTCACCTCCGCCAGCGCCTCGCCCGTCTCTGAGCCGCCTCATCCACCGATGGCCTCGCCTCTCCTGCCGTCGCCTCGGCCCGGCCGGGTTCGCCTCGCATCACGCCTTGGCCGGCTCCACTTTGCCACAACCGTGTCCGCGTCGTCGCCGCTTTTGCCTTCTGCTTCGAGCCGGGATGCCCTCGCCTCGCCCTGGCTCTGCCAACTCTCAGATGTCCTCGTCCACCACCCGCACGAACAACCACGCCCTCGCGTCACTGCATGCTGCGCCGCCTCGCTCAACCGAGCCTGCGACCCGGTTTCCCGCTGGCTCCGCCCAGGTGCGCGCGTTCCGTCTGGCCTCCTGACCCGGACGCCATGCCTCCACTGTACAGCTCTATGTCCGGCTGCACGCACGCCATCTCCGCCTGCCGCTGTTCCGGGCGTTTTCTGCTTCCGCGTGCCCCGTTCAGCACCGACTCCCGCGCGCCCACCCGACTCACTACCTTACGTCGGCCCACTGGCTCAAATGTCGTCGTCGCCCGCTGCCATCTCTCATCACCCCTCCCCGTACCCGTTCACATCGAGTCCTAGTCCGGGGCGACCGAGCAGGAGGAGCTGAGGAGGTGCCCCTGGCCACGGGTTAGGCCCAGGAGCTGCTACCCGCGGTGTCAGCGTTGGTGGTGGAGGTGTTCAGCGAGCGGCAATAGTAGTATCAATCTGGTTGGATACGGTGTTTTCCACACAAGAGAACAAAAATCATCAGCATCAGCCCGCAATGCCACTGTTGCTCATGCTCAAATACTCAAGAAGACAACAACTAAGCTAGTATTATTATCCCTCTCGTACAACAAATACTGGCACAATATTACTTTATTGGATCAACCGAGTACATACCAGCAATAATTAACTGCACAGTATACTATCTGTCGTGGATTTATCATGGCAGATGTCCGGGTGAACGGACTTGGATTCGAGGCCATCGCTAACGGTGTGGATTCAAAGGGGTTGACCGGGACGAAAGACACGGGTTTACCCAGGTTCGGCCCCTCGAATCGAGGTAATAGCCTATGTCCTGCTTGTGTTTGTATTGCTTGTTGTATCGATTACAAGGAGCTAGAAGCTTGACATAGTTCTCGATAACCTATCCCCTAAGTTGCCCCGGGTCTACCTTTATATAGGAGGTCAGGACCACCGGGTCTTTACAATTGTGTAACCGAGTCTTTCTCTATCTTCTAGTCCAAGCTGTCTCTGAGGCGGTTTACACAGCCGAGTCTTCTTCGTCCGGGCCACCTTATGGCCCACTCCATGAGCCGTCTATCTCCTTGGGTCGTAGGTTTTACGGCTCTCCCCTGGGCCGGCTCACGAGCCATCAACATGACCCGGAGCCTTAAGGGCGGGTCATATTACGGGGTTATATCCCCATCATTAGGCACCAGGTTGAATTGAGCTTGCTCACTTCATCCTTCTCTTCTGATCTTGGTGAGTCGCTCGGAGATGACCCGACGTGACGTCATGAGATCCGCTGACGTACCACCGAATCTTTCATTAAACGGTCAGCCCAAGAATCGAGGCGTCCGCCTAGGTCAAACGGTTTCGTCTCCTGGATTTTCGCGCCTACCTCATTCCCTCTTTCAATACGACCCGTGCGGGCCGAAATCTTTTCCTCTCGCTCACTCGTCCTCTTCTTCCTCCTGCCGCTTCTGCTTCCAGCGCATCCGATCTCCATCGCCGCCTCCATATCTTCCTCGACTGGGCCGCTCCATCACCCTGAAATGCACCAGAGTCACGTCTGCATCCATTGCTCCATCATCGGTGAGTTCTCGCGCCCCCTAGGATATTCTTCGTTGCAGCAGGGTTTCACGGGAGGTTCCACCATGGCCGTTCAGTTATCTCCGCCGTCGCCACTAGGTTACCCCGACGCCGTTGACGTCTTAGCCTGCGTTCCCCGCGGCGCTGCCGCGCACGTGTCAGCCGTGCATAATGCACGGACCGATGCGGCTCCATTCATCGCTTTTCTATTTCCGCTGTTCTTCACTAGGTTGAAATAAGATCCTTTTTCTGTGTTTTGTAGATCCGTAATTGCAGCGGTAGTTTGTGAAACCTGTTTTTAGGACTTTGCCGATTTTCTCTCTTCTTTTCCTCTATTGAGTCGCCAGATTTCTCCGGCTCTCATCAGCCGGACTATAATTTTGTAGAACCCTTAACATTGTAAGCTGCCGTTGATACTTGCTTGTCCTTAACTCGCCGCTTATCCCCTTTGCACAGCCGCCAATATGTCTCGTGCCTCCAACTCATGCAACTGGGTTGGTTCTTGTGTCACGGAGGAGTATTTAGTAGACTTTGTCAATGCGGGTACTATCCCTTCCAAGGAGGCCCTTCACTGGCGGGTTCCGGGTGACGAGATACGACCCTTTCCAAAGAAGGGAGAAGTGGTAGTTTTCACTAATCACGTCGAACGAGGGTTCGTGCCGCCCGGCTCTAAATTCTTCCGAGACGTTCTTCATTTCTACAAGTTGCATCCTCAAGATTTGGCCCCCAATTCCATTTCAAATATCTGTAACTTCCAAGTGCTCTGCGAAGCTTATCTGCAAACAAAGCCGTCTATGGGGTTTTTCCAAGAGTTCTTCTATGCCAACCGCCAAACCAAGATGAAGGGCGATCCGAGTCTAGAGTTAGGCGGCATTTATATTCAACGTCGCCGAGACATCATCTTTCCGGCTGCTCAAATGCCGAGTCATCCAAAGGACTGGAACAAGACATGGTTCTACTGCCAGGACACCTCTCCTGAGAAAGAGCACCCTTTGCCGGGTTATCGTCCCTCCCGGCTCAGGACAGATACAGAGCTTCCTGGCCTGCTCTTAGCCTCAGAGCGGGCCAGGTATGAGCCGTTCCAAGCCAAGATCAAGGCGCTCATGGCCAATGGATTGACAGGTTTAGACTTGATCCGCTGCTGGATATCCTGGCGGATCATGCCCTTAAGCCGCAGAGGCCGGCTTATGTGTGAATACGAAGGCAAGTACGACAGCTCCTTGTGCTTCAGCAAATCAACTCTGACAGAGGATGACATCACCATGGCCATCTGGAGCCTTGTCCACGAAGCCTCCGGCTCATGCAGTGCCATCGGCCTGGCACCTTTCTGCATCAGTAATCCAGCTCCAGATGTAAGTTAATTTCTTCCATCCGTCTCTTGGCTATTGCTTGTACTTTGTTGATCTATTACTCTTCTCCGGGTCACTCCTGCAGGCCGACTCAGACTTCTGGAAGAAGGAGTATGTCCCTCCTCCAAAGAAGGTCAAGAAGAAAGCCGCAGGCAAGAAATCAAAGAAGGGCACTCCGCAAGAGGACTGGCTCGAACGGCCATAGTCGTCCAACTCGGAGGTAAACTCTTAATTTGTTTGCTTGACCCTTTGCCTTCCTGCTTTATTAATGCTTGTTTTACTCGCAGGATGAAGTGGAAACCAGCCGCGCCAATGCTCCTGAGGTAAACTATATTTCTTCCGGCTTAGAATGTTTTGTCCCCCAAAAGCCGCGGCGGGTTATCAGAAAAGTTCCTCTTTCTCATCCTCTCGCTTAACTGGCTCCCGACATTCTTTTGAAAAAGCAACAACAGGCTGAACGCTGTCAGACCTGGAGCGTAGGCTCCACTGAGCTTATGTCCGGCTTGCCAAACTCGCCGGTTTAGAAGAAACACCCTACGGAGGTATGTGTTCCTGTTTGACTCTTTTTCTCTTTATGACCTTGGTGCCGTCTCATCTTTCTTGAATTTCATCTCAGAAGTCTGCTTCTTCCGGCGATTCGTCAGCGACCGCTCTGCCGCCCCCAAAGATCAACCCGTTGTAAGTGCCTTTCCACCTTAACATCCGGTTCTTTGTAGGGATGTAACATCCTTTTAGTTCTGCTTTTTCTATCTTGCAGTGCTCAAGCCAAGCGTTGGAAGACCAACAAGCGCTCCCCCGGCCCTGTTATCCAAGAGCCGGAGCTCGAACAACCGGAAGAGGCTCAACCAGAAGAAAATCCACCGGCTGCCTCCACGGATCCGACCGCTGAAGATATCATCATAGAGAGCCCTCCAAGGGCTCCTTCAAAGCCGCCAACTCCTGCTAAGACCCCTGCAACTCCGAAGGTTGTTATCATCGGGTCTGCTCACCAAACTCCTCCGACCCATGTGCTGACCATGCATACTGAGCCAGCCGAAGCCTTAAAGAAGCTTAACTTTGATTCTTTCTATGGGAAGATGACAGCTGAGGAGCTCCTTGCTAGGTACATGAACCGGCTTACCACCAGCCGGGACCTGGAACTTCGGCTGGTCTCTTTAATGAAGACAAAATATGACGTACTCCTCTTGTTGCTATAACCTTACTTAGCCCCCAAGGGCCGGTTCAATGTACTCAATTGTTGAATTGGGTCTTTGTTTAACTTACTGTTAGAAAAAATCCATAGCTATTGTCCCCTAGAACCGGCTTAATTTGCCAGAATTGAGTCGGATCTTCCTTTAGATAGCGTAAACAGCCAATCATAGTCCCCATGTTCCGGATTAACTTTGATGAAGATGAACTGGAACTGCATTGCATACTCAAAGATCAAACATACATTAGCCCCCAAGTGTCAAACATAATGCTTGCAATCTGCTTGAGACTTGCATATATCTTCTATTTCTGCGACTTATCCTGTATTTTGATGTGTGATAGGAAGCTTTAAACGACGCCGGGTCACAACTGACGGATCTGAAGATCAATATAGCCGCTCAACAAGAGGCCCGCAACATCACTGATGAGAAATGCTGGCTTCTCTCTGAAGAACTGTCCACGGTTAAGGCAGAGTTTGCCTCGTTCCAAGAATCTGTCCTGACTGAAAAAGCAGAGCTTACAAAGCGGGTGGATGATGCCGAAGAGGGGCTGAAAGCTGTGTCCAAAGAGCTGCAAACCCTCAAGCAGCACATTTCTAAGATGACAGCCGCCTATTTGGTAAACCGTTGATCTCCCCCTCTTACTTTCTGCATGACTTACAAGCTTGGCGACTCATTATGAATACCTCCGGCCTATACAGGTCCCAGGAGCCGGCAATTGGCCTCTGAGAGTCTCCTGCCTTTGAAGGCCATTTATACCTTTGCGGAGCATCTCTACTGTGGCGCCATTTTCATCATCAAGACCATTCAATACAAGGAGAAGATCCATTCAGCTCTGAAAGTGGTCTTGGAGCTCTTCTCAACAACGCCAAAACAAATAGAAGAGTTGAAGAAATCCGCCTTCCATCAAGGAGCAGTTGCAGGACTAAGACGAGCTCTGGCCTTTGCCCCTGAGCTCGCGCCGGCTGATATGATGGACGATTACCCCTCCAAGAAGGATGACAGCTTGGAGTTCACGGAAGCTGACTACATCCGGTGTGTCAAGGACTCTCATTACTTGGCCTCTGTTTTAGCAGAAGAGCCGACTTTGGAACCTACCAGGCGGCTTATGATGCTGAGCAGAAGAGGATCCGTGGGCCTCTCTACGAGTGGAAAGCTCTGACACCCGCACGTAGTAAGGATCTCTTTCCTTGTGATCCTGACACGTCTCCCTTTTTTGAAGAAGGGTCCTTCGCCGCTCTGGCTGATTGCAATTGGGATTTGGAAAATCTCCAGATCAAGCCAGCAGAAGAGCCGGAGCAGGATGAGCCGGCCGCTAACTGAACTTTTTCTTTAATCTTCTAAGCAGCGGCTCATGTAATGATCCGCCGTGGGCGGTAAAACTTGGCAACACTATTTGGCTCTTGTTGAGAGCACCTTTGTAATAGCTGAAAGATAACTCTGCCCTTTTTGAGTGCAGTGCCATCGCGCACTTTTTAAAGTCTGGCTGTATATATTTTCCGTCTCTCTGTGTTTAGTCTCATGCTTTGCTTTGCTGGCTCTCCATTGACTGATCACTCCTTTGTACAAATATGTATTGAGATTTTATGATGAGAGGCGATTGTCCTTGAAAATGCCAGACCTTCTCCAGAAAATTAGAGCCGGCCAATAACTTTGAAACTTGAAAATTGTCAACCGGAGTAGCATGACTCCAGCTCTTGTAAGATGAACCCATTCGAGAGACGATTGTCTTAGGGTAATGTAAGCTATACCTGAAGGTAAGAAGCCTCCCTCGACAATCGCGGCTAATGATGATCTAGAAATGGCATAAAGCCGGTTGTTTGAAGGGTAATGTAAGCTATACCCGAAGGTAAGAAGCCTCCTTTTAACAGCAAATGTTGTATGCGCAGACGCCGGCTGTCGATGGGTAATGTAAGCTATACCCATAGGTAAGAAGCCTCCATCAACAACCGCGGCTAATAATTAGCCGGAAATGGCATAAATCCGGTTGTTTGAAGGGTAATGTGAGATATACCAAAAGGTAAGAAGCCTTCTTCAACAACTACAGTTGATAAGCAATTGAGTTTTGGCGTAAAACGCCAGTTGTTAGGGTGAGATAAGCGAACCTGTCGGTAAGAAGCCCCCTTCGACAACCGCGGTTAATAAGTAACCAGAAGTGGCATAAAGCCGGCCGTTAGGGTGAGATAAGCGATACCCGTCGGTAAGAAGCCCCCTTCGACGGCCGTAGTTGATAAGCAATTGGAATTTGGTGTACACACTGATTTGTCTTAGGGTAATGTAAGCTATACCAAAGGCAAGAAGCCTCCATCGACAACTGTGTTTAATGTAACCAAATTGGGCATAAAGCCGGCTGTGCAAGGGTAATGTAAGCTATACCTAAAGGCAAGAAGCCTCCTTGCAATAGCGTTTAATGTACAAACCAAATTGGGCATAAAGCCGGCTGTGTAAGGGTAATGTGAGCTATACCTGAAGGCAAGAAGCCTCCTTACAACAGCATGGCGCGAACGCCGGTTGTTCCGGGTGAGATAAAGCTATACCCAAAGGTAAGAAGCCCCCTGCAACCATGATTAACTTGCTTTGAACCGGATGATGGCTCAGCCATTGGCGGTCAAAAACCGCTTCAGCTCAGATTTTGAGCCAGAAAAATTCATCTTGCTTGATCAAGGATGTATATAAGAGCAGAGACCCCAGTCTTCGCAGGGATGCTAACTTTTATTCACATTAATATGATATGTACAATGATAGCAGCTTTCAACATCTGCTAAGTGAAATAAGGTCGCAGGTGTGCGACATTCCATGGCCACTGGGTCTCCTGACCCGCTCTTTTCGACTTATCTCGGATATCAATGAGGTAATATGACCCATTGTTAAGGTTTCTGCTGATCACAAAAGGCCCCTCCCATGCCGGAGATAACTTATGCATTCCTGATTGGTCTTGAATCAACCAGAGCACCAAGTCGCCTTCCTGGAACGTCCGGGACTTCACCCTGTGGCTATGATAGCGTCACAGGTCTTGCTGATAAATCGCCGACCTAGCTGCTGCTAGCTCTCGCGCTTCGTCCAAGGCATCCAACGCATCTTGGTGTGCCACTTCATTGTCCGTCTCAACATAAGCCGCCACCCTTGGTAAGTCATGCCGGATGTTGCTGGGCAAAACCGCCTCGGCACCATACACCATGAAGAAAGGCGTGAAACCTGTAGACCTGTTAGGGGTAGTTCTGATGCTCCATAAGACGGAGGGCAACTCGCCAACCCAACATCCGGGTGTCCGTTTCAAAGGAACCATGAGCCATGGTTTGACCCCTCTTAAAATTTCCTGATTGGCTCGCTCCACCTGACCGTTGGACTGTGGATGTGCCATGGCTGAAATGTCAAGCCGGATATGCTCCTTATCACAGAATGCTTTCATAGCCCCCTTGGATATATTTGTTCCATTATCAGTAATGATGCTGTGCGGGTAACCAAAGTGGTAAATCAGCTTCTTAATGAATAGAACCGCCGTAGCCGCATCACATTTGCTGACTAGCTCTTCCTCTACCCACTTAGTAAATTTATCAACCGCCACTAGGAGGTGTGTTTTCTTGTCCTTAGACCTCTTGAAAGGCCCTACCATGTCAAGCCCCCAGACCGCAAACGGCCAAGTGATTGGTATCATCCTCAATTCTTGAGCCGGAACGTGAGCATGCCGGCCAAACTTCTGACAGCCGTCGGAAAGCCTTGGCCAGCAAAGATTTTGACCCGGCATGGTGTTCACAATCACCAGCATGAATTTCACTCAAGATCTTTCGGCCCTCCTCTGGTGAGACACAACGCTGAAAGACACCCGTCACACTGCATTTATGTAACTCACCATTGATAATCGTCATAGACTTAGAATGTCGAGTGATCTTCCTGGCCAGATCCTCATCCTAAGGTAACTCGCCGCGTGTTAAGTACGCCAAATAAGGAATAGTCCAGTCCGGGATAGCGTGCAGAGCCGCTACCAACTCTGCCTCCGGGTCGGGAATAGCGAGATCTTCCTCAGAAGGTATTTTGACAGTCGGATGATGCAAGACGTCCAGAAAAACATTAGGCGGTACCGGCTTTCGTTGAGAACCTAACCGTGATAAGGCATCAGCCGCCTCGTTCCTGCGACGATCAGTATGATCCACCTGATATCCCTTGAAGTGACCTGCAATGATATCAACCGCCTGTCGATAAGCCGCCATCCGCGGATCCTTGGAGTCCCAAGTACCTGAAACATGCTGAGCCACAAGGTCTGAGTCACCCAGACATCTGACCCGGCTTAAATTCATCTCTTTAGCGACTCTGAGACCACGAAGCAGAGCCTCATATTCAGCCGCATTATTAGTGCAAGGAAACATCAGCCGGAGCACATAACAAAACTTGTCACCCTTCGGGGAGGTGAGAACAACCCCTGCTCCGGACCCCTCTAACTGCTTAGATCCATCAAAGTGTATAGTCTAGTATGTGTTGTCCGTCTTTTCTTCAGGAGCTTGACACTCTGTCCAATCATTTATGAAATCCACCAAATCTTGGGATTTTATCGCCGTACGAGGAACATACTTGATATTAAGAGGTCCCATCTCTAAGGCCCACTTGGCAATCCTCCCCGTGGCCTCTCTGTTCTGGATGATATCTCCCAACGGGGCAGAACTGACCATCGTTATCTTGTGCCCTAGGAAGTAGTGTTTTAACTTGCGGTTGGCCATGAAAACTCCGTATACCAGCTTCTACCAATGCAGATATCTCTGCTTAGATTCTGCCAAGACCTCACTGATATAATAAACCGGCCTTTGCACAGGATACTCTTTCCCCGCCTCCTTGCGCTCAACCACAATCGCAACACTGACCGCTCTGTTGTTAGCCGCCACATAAAGGAGCAACGGTTCTTTCTCAGCCGGAGTGGCTAACACTGGCGGCTCAGTTAACTGCTTTTTAAGAGCTTCAAGTGCTTCAGCCGCTGCCTTGCTCCGTGCAAACTTGTCTGTCTTCTTCATCATCTGGTATAAGGGAATAGCCTTCTCCCCAAGCCGGCTTATGAACCGTCTCAACGCAGCGATTCGTCCTTCAAGGCGCTGAACACCATTAATGCAAGTTGGCTCTCCCAAAGAAGTGATAGCCTTAATTTTATCCGAGTTAGCCTCGATGCCCCGCTCAGAGACCAATAAACCCAAAATCTTTCCTGCTGGAACACCAAAAACACACTTTGTCGGGTTAAGCATCATCTTGTAAACTCGGAGATTGTCAAAAGTTTCCTTCAGATCCTCCAAAAGAGTTTTCTTCTTTCTGGATTTAACCATGATGTCATCCACATAAGCATGAACATTACGACCAATCTGACTATGAAGGCAGTTCTGCACACATCGTTGGTAAGTCGCCTAGGCACTCTTGAGCCCGAAAGGCATAGAGGCATAACACAATGCCCCAAAGGGTGTAATAAATGTCGTCTTCTCCTGATCTTTTACTACCATCTTGATCTGATGATAACCTGAATACGCATCCAGGAAGCATAAACTTTCACAACCTGCTGTAGCATCAATAATCTGATCAATACGGGGGAGTGCAAAAGGATCAGCCGGACAAGCCTTGTTAAGATCCGTGTAGTCCACACACACATACGCCAGGTGCCGTTCTTTTTGAGCACCAGCACCAGGTTAGCCAACCACTCCGGGTGAAAAACTTCCACAATAAAACCTGCAGCCAAGAGCCGGGCAACTTCCTCCCCAATAGCTTTACGTCTCTCTTCGTTGAACCGTCGCAGAAACTGTTTGATCGGCTAAAACTTTGGATCCACATTAAGGTTGTGCTCAGCGAACTCTCTTGGTACACCCGGCATGTCAGAAGGCTTCCATGCAAAGATGTACCGATTCTCACGGATGAATTCGATGAGCTTGCTTTCCTATTTGGGATCCATATGAGCCCCAATGATGAACTGCTTAGATGAGTCGCCCGGATTGAAATCTACTGCCTTGGTATCATCCGCTGAAAACTTGAGCGGCGGCTCAACCTCCATAGTGGGCTTTTTCAGTGGGGTCATATCCTCCGGGTCAACGTTCTCCTTGTAGAACTTCAGTTCCTCCTGGGCGCAGCTAGATTCTGCATAAGCCGCATCTCCTTCCTCACAATCAATAGTGGTATTCCGATTACCATGAACGGTAATTGTACCGTTTAAGCTAGGCATTTTGAGTTGTAAGTAAACATAGCAAGGCCTAGCCATAAATTTGGCATAAGCCGGCCTCCCAAACAGTGCATGATAGGGACTCTTGATCTTAACCACCTCAAACCACAAGGATTCTACCATGTAATTATACTCATCGCTGAAGGCCACTTCCAAAGAAATCCTGCCCACCGGATATGCCGACTTACCCGGGACCACACCATGAAAGACGGTGGAAGAAGGCTTAAGGTCCTTATCAAGAAACTTCATCAGCCGGAAGGTGTCATAATAGAGGATGTTGATGCTTCTGCCTCCGTCCATGAGCACCTTATTCACCATATAACCATTCACCTGGGGGGCCACAACCAAAGCAAGCCGGCCCGAGTCATCCACCTATGGCGGGTGATCCTCTCGGCTCCACATTATGTCATATTCAGACCACTGCAAATACTGCGGGAGAGCCGGTGCAACCGTGTTGACCGCTCACTTCCGCAACTTCTGGTATCGTTTACTGTGATCGGTCATGAATACGTGATACTATCCGGAACTGAGCTATTTCGGGTTACTCTGATACCCGGTTTGATTGCGCTGCTGCAGCTGATTATTGTTGTTGTTGCCAGGATGCTGTTGGTGTCCCCCTTGACTATTCTGACCCGGATGTCCGGCTCCTGATGTTGGGGAACGTCGCATGGGAAACAAAAAAATTCCTACGCACACGCAAACCTATCCATGGTGATGAGCATCTACGAGAGGCAGAGTGGATCTACGTACCCTTGTAGATCGCTAAGCGGGAAGCGTTAAGAAACGCGGTTGGTGTAGTCGTACTTCTTCGCGATCCAAATCGCCGAGCGTCCCATGATCTAATCACGAACCATCCCGCGAACCAATCATGAACCGTCACGCGATCTCGTCACGATCCGTCCCGCGATCCGATCATGAACGTCCCGTGGCCTTGATCACGATCCTTCCGATCTAGTGCCGAACGGACGACACCTCCGCGTTCAGCACACGTGCAGCTTGATGACGATCTCCACCGTCTTGATCCAGCAAGAGGAGGTGGAGAGGAGAGAGAGTTCACCGGCAGCATGACGGCGCTCCGGTGATGGTGGTGGTGGAGCAATTCTGGTAGGGCTTCGGCTAAGCACTGCAGAAAACCAATCTAGAGGAGCACCGGTGGAACGGGTAGCACGTGGCCGTAATTTATGTCCAAAAACCCTCTATTCCACTAGTATATATAGGAGGGAGGGAGAGGCAGCCTTGGCTCAAGGCCAAGGCCTCCTAGGAGTCGTCCGGCCAAGGGGGAGGAGTCCCACTCCTCCTCCCATCCTAGTTGGACTAGGATTGCTCCCTATTGGCCCTTTTTCCACCTTTTTCTTTAGGCCTTTTTCCTCCTGGCGCCATGGGCCTTTTGTGGCTGTTCCACCATCCCACTAAGGGCTGGTTATTATTCTCCCACAGCCCATGGACCCTCTAGGGTCCAAATACCCCTCCCGGAGGTCTCCCGGTACACTACCGGCACTCCCGGTACAATACCGATGAGCTCGAAACTTTTCCGGCGACCAAACTGGGACTTCCTATATATGAATCTTTACCTCCGGACCATTCTGGAGCTCCTCATGACGTCCGGGATCTCATCCGGGACTCCAAAAAACCTTCGGTCACCATCATACATAACTCTACACTACCGAAACGTCACCAAACCTTAAGTGTGCAGACCCTGCGGGTTCGAGAACTATGTAGACAGGACCGAGACACCTCTACGGTAAATAACCAATGGGGGGACCTGGACGTCCACATTGGTTCCTACATATTCTACGAAGATCTTTATCGGTCGAACCTCTATGTCAAGGATTCAGTTAATCCCGTATAATGTTCCCTCTGTTCTTCGGTATGTTACTTGCCCGAGATTCGATCGTCGGTATCACCATACCTAGTTCAACCTCGTTACTAGCAAGTCTCTTTACTCGTTCCGTAATACAAGATCCCGCAACTAACAATTAGTCACATTGCTTGCAAGGCTCATTGTGATGTTGTATTACCGACTGGGCCCCGAGATACCTCTCCGTCACACGGAGTAACAAATCCCAGTCTCGATCCATGCCTACTCAACAGACACCATCGGAGATACCTGTAGAGAACCTTTATAGTCACCCAGTTATGTTGTGACGTTTGATACACACAAGGCACTCCTCCGATATCTGTGAGTTGCATGATCTCATGGTCATAGGAACATATACTTGACATGCAGAAAACAATAGCAATAAACTGACATGATCATATGCTACGTTTGTAGTTTGGGTCTTGTCCATCACATCATTCTCCTAATGATGTGATCCCGTTATCAGATGACATCACATGTCAATGGCTAGGAAACCCTGACCATCTTTGATCAACGAGCTAGTTCACTAGAGGCATACTAGGGACACAGTGTTGTCTATTTACCCACACATGCAATGTGTTTCCAATCAATGCAATTATAGCATGGATAATAAACGATTATCATGAACAAGGAAATATTATACTAAACACTTTATATATTGCCTCTAGGGCATATTTCCAACAGTCTCCTACTTGCACTAGAGTCAATAATCTAGTTCACATCACTATGTGATTTACATGGTAATGAATCGAACACCCATACAGTTCTGGTGTTGATCATGTTTAGCCCTTGGAAGAGGTTTAGTCAACGGGTCTGCAACATTCAGATCCGTGTGCACTTTGCAAATATTTAGGTCCTGCTCCTCGATGTAGAACCGGATGGAGTTGAAGCGTGGCTTTATGTGTCTGGTCCTCTTGTGAAACCTTGGTTCCTTGGCTAGAGCAATGGCACCAGTGTTGTCACAGAACAAGTCTATTGGATTCAGTGCACTAGGCACTACTCCAAGATATGTCATGAACTGCTTCATCCAGACACCTTCCGTCGCCACCTCCGAGGCTGCGATGTACTCCGCTTCGCACGTAGAATTGTCTACCACTCTTTGCTTGGAACTGCACCAGCTTACCGCTCCCTCGTTGAGAATAAATACGTATCCGGTTTGCGACTTAGAGTCTTCCGGATCAGTGTCAAAGCTTGCATCGGCGTAACCCTTTATGACAAGCTCTTTATCACCTCCATAAACGAGAAACATTTCCTTAGTCCTTTTCAGGTACTTAAGGATATTCTTGACCGCTTGCCAGTGCTCCACTCCAGGATCACTTTGAAACCTTCCGGCCATACTTATGGCAAGGCTGACATTGGGTCTTGTGCACAACATTGCATACATGATAGAGCCTATGGTTGAAGCATAGGGGATGACGCTCATCTTTTCTTTATCTTCTGCAGTCACTGGGCATTGAGTCTTACTCAACTTCACACCTTGTAACACAGGCAAGAACCCTTTCTTGGACTGTTCCATTTTGAACTTCTTCAAAACTTTATCAAGGTATGTGCTCTGTGAAAGTGCTATTAAGCGTCTCGATCTCTCTCTATAGATCTTAATGCCTAATATGAAAGCAGCTTCTCCTAGGTCCTTCATTGAAAAACTCTTGTTCAAATATTCCTTCACGCTTTCCAGCATTTCTATATTGTTTCCAATAAGCAATATGTCATCCACATATAATACTAGAAATGCTATAGAGCTCCCACTCACTTTCTTGTAAATACAAGCTTCTCCATAAACTTGTATAAACTCAAACGCTTTGATCACCTCGTCAAAGCGCTTATTCCAACTCCGGGATGCTTGCACCAGTCCATAAATGGATCGCTGGAGTTTTCAAACTTTGTCAGCATTCTCTGGATCGACAAAACCTTCGGGTTGCATCATATACAACTCTTCCTCAAGGAAACCATTGAGGAACGCCGTTTTGACATCCATCTGCCAAATTTCATAGTCGAAATAAGCAGCTATTGACAACATGATTCTGACAGACTTAAGTATCGCTACGGGTGAGAAAGTCTCATTGTAGTCAACTCCTTGAACTTGTGAAAAACCCTTTGCCACAAGTCGAGCTTTATAGATGGTGATATTACCGTCTGTGTCCGTCTTCTTCTTAAAGATCCATTTGTTCTGAATGGCCTTTCGCCCTTCAGGTAATACTTCCAAAGTCCATACTTTGTTTTCATACATGGTTCCTATCTCGGATTTCATGGCCTCTAACCATTTCTCGGAATCCGGGCCCATCACTGCTCCTTCATAGCTCGTAGGTTCATTGTTGTCCAACAACATGACCTCCAAGACAGGGTTGCCGTACCACTCAGGAGTAGTACGCTCCCTTGTCGACCTACGAGGTTCAATAGTAGCTTGATTCGAAGCTTCATGATCATCATCATTAACATCCTCTTCTACCGTCGTAGGTTCTACAGAAACATCTTTCTGTGCTGCGCTACTCTCTGGTTGAAGTAAAGGTTCAACAACCTCATCAAGCTCTATTTTCCTCCCACTCAATTCTTTCGATGGAAACTCTTTCTCAACAAATGTTCCATTCTTAGCGACAAACACTTTGCCTTCGGATCTGAGATAGAAGGTATACCCGACTGTCTCTTTTGGGTATCCTTTGAAGACGCATTTCTCCGCTTTGGGTTCCAGCTTTTCAGGCTGAAGCTTTTTGACATAAGCATCACATCCCCAAACTTTTAGAAACGACAACTTTGGCCTTTTGCCAAACCATAGTTAATATGGCGTCGTCTCAACGGATTTTGATGGTGCCCTATTTAAAGTGAATGCAGCTGTCTCTAATGTATAACCCCAAAACGATAGTGGCAAATCAGCAAGAGACATCGTAGAACGCACCATATCTAATAAGGTTCGATTACGACGTTCGGACACACCATTACGCTATGGAGTTCCGGGCGGTGTCAACTGTAAAACAATTCCACATTGTCTTAAGTGAATGCCAAACTCATCACTCAGATATTCACCTCCTCGATCAGATTGCAGGAACTTAATCTTCTTGTTACTATGATTCTCAACTTCACTCTGAAATTGCTTGAACTTTTCAAATGTTTTAGACTTGTGTTTCATTAAGTAAATATATCCATATCTACTTAAGTCACCAGTGAAAGTGAGAAAATAACGATATCCACCGCGCGCTGTAACATTCATTGGACCGCACACATCAGTATGTATGATTTCCAATAAGTCACTTGCCCGTTCCAGTGTTCCAGAGAACGGCGTTTTTGTCATCTTGCCCATGAGGCAGGGTTCATATGTGTCAAGTGATTCAATATCAAGTGACTCCAAAAGTGCATCAACATGGAGCTTCCTCATGCGTTTTACACCAATATGACCTAAACGACAGTGCCACAAGAAAGTGGTACTATCTTTATCAACTCTACATCTTTTGGCATCAATGTTATGAACATGTGTGTCATCACTATCAAGATTCAGTATGAATAAACCCCTAACATTGGATGCATGACCATAAAAGATATTACTCATAAAAATAGAACAACCTTTATTCTCTGACTTAAATGAGTAACCGTCTCGCAACAAACAAGATCCAGATATAATGGTCATGCTTAACGCAGGCACTAAATAACAATTATTCAGGTTCATCACTAATCCCGATGGTAATCGAAGAGAGAGCGTGCCGACGGCGATCACATCAACCTTGGAACCATTTCCCACGTGCATCGTCACTTCGTCCTTTCCTAGCCTTCATTTATTCCGTAGTTCCTGCTTTGAGTTGCAAATGTGAGCAACCGAACCGGTATCAAATACCTAGGCACTACTATGAGAGCTAGTAAGGAACACATCAATAACATGTATATCATATATACCTTGTTTGTCGTTGGCCGCCTTCTTGCTAGCCAGGTACTTGGGGCAGTTCCGCTTCCAGTGACTAGTTCCTTTGCAATGAAAGCACTCAGTTTCTGGCTTAGGTCCATGCTTAGGCTTCTTTGTAGGAGTAGCAACTGCTTTGCCGTCCTTCCTGGTTTTACCCTTCTTGACTTTGCCCTCGCCATTTTTCTTGAAACTAGTGGTTTTATTGACCATCAACACTTGATGTTCTTTCTGCATTTCAGACTCAGCGACTTTCAGCATCGCAAACAGCTCGGCGACTGACTTGTTCATCCCGTGCATGTTATAGTTCATTACAAAGCTCTTGTAACTAGGTGGCAGTGATTGAAGAACTCTGTCAGTGATTGCCTCTGGTGGAAGGGTAATTCCCTACTCTGCTAGACGATTTGAATACCCAGACATTCTGAGTATGTGCTCACTGATAGACCCGTTCTCCTCCATCATGCAAGCATAGAATTTATCGGAGGTCTCATACCTCTCGATCCGGGCGTTCTTCTGAAAGATAAACTTCAACTCCTGGAACATCTCATATGCTCCATGATGTTCAAAATGCCTTTGAAGTCCCGGTTCTAAGCCATACAATATTGCACACTGAACTATTGAGTAATCTCTAGTACGTGCCTCCCAAACGTTCTCAACGTCTTCGGAGGTCATGTCTTCTGGTTGGTCACCAAGCGGTGCATCAAGGACATATGATTTCTGGGAAGCCGTGAGGATAATCCTCAGATTACGGGCCTAGTCAACAAAGTTACTTCCATCATCTTTCAACTTAGCTTTCTCTAGGAACGCATTAAAATTCAGGGGTGCTACTGCGCGAGACATTGATCTACAACATAAATATGCAAAGTTCATTTAGACTATTGTTCAAGATAATGAGTTTAGTTAATCAAATTACTAAAGCTCCCACTCAAATTGACATCCCTCAGGTCATCTGAGTGTCACATGATCCAAATTCACCAACTCAAGTCCGATCATCACGTGAGTTAAGGTGGCTTCAATGGTGAACATCATTATGTTGATCATATCTACTATATGACTCATGTTCGACCTTTCGGTCTCTTGTGTTCCGAGGCCATGTCTGTACATGCTAGGCTCGTCAAGTTTAACCCGAGTGTTCTGCGCGTGCAACACTGGCTTGCACCGGTTGTATGTGAACGTAGAGTCTATCACACCTGATCATCACGTGGTGTCCCAACACGACGAACTTTCGCAACGGTGCACACTCGGGGAGAACACAATTTTATCTTGAAATTTAAGTGAGGGATCACCTTATAATGCTACCGTCGTACTAAGCAAAACAAGATGCATAAAAGGATTAACATCACATGCAATTCATAAGTGACATGATATGGCCACGATCTTGTGCTTTTGATCTCCATCACAAAAGCACCGGCATGATCTCCATCGTCACCGGCATGACACCATGATCTCCATCATCTTGATCTCCATCAACGTGCTGCCATAGGGGTTGTGGCGCCAGCTGCTTCTACTTCTATTGCTACCGTATAGCGATAAAGTAAAGCATTACATAGCGCTTAATGATTGACACGCAGCTCATACAATAATTAAAGACAACCCTATGGCTCCTGCCGGTTGCCGTACTCATCGACATGCAAGTCGTGAAATTCTATACATCACATGATCATCTCATACATCACATATATCTCATCATGTAATTGGCTATATCACATCACAACATACCCTGCAAGAACAAGTTAGACATCCTCTAATTGTTGTTGCAAGTTTTACGTGGCTGCTACGGGTATCTAGCAAGAACGATTCTCACCTACGCAATGCCACAACGGTGATACATAGTTTGCTTTTCAACCTTCTCAAGGACCGCCTTTGTCGGATCCGATCCAACTAAAGTGAGAGAAACTGTCACCCGCAAGCCATCTAAGCAACAAGTTGCGTCGAGGGAACCGGTCTCTCGTAAGCGTACGAGTAATGTTGGTCCGGGCCGCTTCATCTCACAATATCGCTGAACCAAAATACGACTAAGGGAGGAAGCAATCTAAGCATCAACGCCCACAAACCTTTTGTGTTCTACTCGAGATCTCATCGAACCATCAACCTAGATCATGATGCCACTGTTGGGGAACGTCGCATGGGAAACAAAATTTTCCTACGCACACGCAAACCTATCCATGGTGATGAGGATCTACGAGAGGGAGAGTGGATCTACGTACCCTTGTAGATCGCTAAGCGGGAACCGTTAAGAAACACAGTTGGTGTAGTCGTACTTCTTCACGATCCAAATCGCCAAGCGTCCCGCAATCTAATCACGAACCGTCCCGCGAACCAATCACGAACCGTCCCGCGATCTCGTCACGATCCGTCCCGCGATCCGATCACGAACGTCCTGTGGCCTTGATCACGAACCTTCCGATCTAGTGCCGAACAGACGGCACCTCCCTGTTCAGCACACGTGCAGCTTGATGATGATCTCCACCATCTTGATCCAGAAAGAGGAGGTGGAAAGGAGAGAGAGTTCACCGGCAGCGTGACGGCGCTCCGGTGATGGTGGTGGTGGAGCAATTCCGGCAGGGCTTCGCCTAAGCACTGCGGAAAACCAATCTAGAGGAGCACCGGTGGAACGGGTAGCACGTGGTCATAATTTCTGTGTAAAACCCTTCTATTCCACCAGTATATATAGGAGGAGAGGAGAGGAAGAGGGGCTGGCGCACAAGGCAGCCAACCAGCCTGTTGCACCAAGGAGGAGAGGAATCCTATTCCTCCTCCAATCCTAGTTGGACTAGGATTGCTGCCTATTGGTTGATTTTTGGCCTTTTTTCCTTTAGCCCTTTTTTCTCCTGCGCCATGGGCCTTTTGTGGCTGATTTACCAGCCCACTAAGGGCTGTTTATTATTCTACCACAGCCCATTGACCCTCTAGGGTCGAAACACCCCTCCCGGAGGTCTCCCGGTACACTACCGGCACTCCCGGTACAATACCGATGAGCCCGAAACTTTTCTGGCGACCAAACTGGGACTTCCTATATATGAATCTTTACCTCCGGACCATTCCGGAGCTCCTCGTGGTGTCCGGGATCTCATCCGGGACTCCAAACAACCTTCGGTCACCACCATACATAACCCTGCACTATCGAAACGTCACCAAACCTTAAGTGTGCAGACCCTGCGGGTTCGAGAACTATGTAGACATGACCGAGACACCTGTATGGTCAATAACCAATGGCGGGACCTGGACATCCACATTGGTTCCTACATATTCTACGAAGATCTTTATCGGTCGAACCTCTATGTCAAGGATTCAGTTAATCCCGTATAACATTCCCTTTGTTCTTCGGTATGTTACTTGCCCGAGATTCGATCGTCGGTATCTCCATACCTAGTTCAACCTAGTTACTGGCAAGTCTCTTTACTCATTGTGTAATACAAGATCCCGCAACTAACAATTACTCACATTGCTTGCAAGGCTCATTGTGATGTTGTATTACCGAGTGGGCCCCGAGATACCTCTCCGTCACACGGAGTAACAAATCCCAGTCTCGATCCATGCCAACTCAACAGACACCATCGGAGATACCTGTAGAGCACCTTTATAGTCACCCAGTTACGTTGCGACGTTTGATACACACAAGGCACTCCTCCGATATCTGTGAGTTGCATGATCTCATGGTCATAGGAACATATACTTGACATGCAGAAAACAATAGCAATAAACTGACACGATCATATGCTATGTTTGTAGTTTGGGTCTTGTCCATCACATCATTCTCCTAATGATGTGATCCCGTTATCAAATGACATCACATGTCAATGGCTAGGAAACCCTGACTATCTTTGATCAACGAGCTAGTTCACTAGAGGCATACTAGGGACACAGTGTTGTCTATTGACCCACACATGCAATGCGTTTCCAATCAATGCAATTATAGCATGGATAATAAACGATTATCATGAACAAGGAAATATAATAATAAACACTTTATATCTTGCCTCTAGGGCATATTTCCAACACCCGCATCTAACAATTAGTCACATTGCTTGCAAGGCTCATTGTGATGTTGTATTACCGAGTGGGCCCCGAGATACCTCTCCGTCACACGGAGTAAGAAATCCCAGTCTCGATCCATGCCAACTCAACAGACACCATCGGAGATACCTGTAGAGCACCTTTATAGTCACCCAGTTACGTTGCGACGTTTGATACACACAAGGCACTCCTCCGATATCTGTGAGTTGCATGATCTCATGGTCATAGGAACATATACTTGACATGAAGAAAACAATAGCAATAAACTGACACGATCATATGCTACGTTTGTATTTTGGGTCTTGTCCATCACATCATTCTCCTAATGATGTGATCCCGTTATCAAATGACATCACATGTCAATGGCTAGGAAACCCTGACCATCTTTGATCAACGAGCTAGTTCACTAGAGGCATACTAGGGACATAGTGTTGTCTATTTTCCCACACATGCAATGTGTTTCCAATCAATGCAATTATAGCATGGATAATAAACGATTATCATGAACAAGGAAATATAATAATAAACACTTTATATATTGCCTCTAGGGCATATTTCCAACACCCGCATCTAACAATTAGTCACATTTCTTGCAAGGCTCATTGTGATGTTGTATTACCGAGTGGGCCCCGAGATACCTCTCCGTCACACGGAGTAACAAATCCCTGTTTCGATCCATGCCAACTTAACAGACACCATCGGAGATACCTGTAGAGCACCTTTATAGTCACCCAGTTACGTTGCGACGTTTCATACACACAAGGCTCTCCTCCGATATCTGTGAGTTGCATGATCTCATGGTCATAGGAACATATACTTGACATGGAGAAAACAATAGCAATAAACTGACATGATCATATGCTACGTTTGTAGTTTGGGTCTTGTCCATCACATCATTCTCCTAATGATGTGATCCCGTTATCAAATGACGTCACATGTCAATGGCTAGGAAACCCTGACCATCTTTGATCGACGAGCTAGTTCACTAGAGGCATACTAGGGACACAGTGTTGTCTATTTACCCACACATGCAATGTGTTTCCAATCAATGCAATTATAGCATGGATAATAAACGATTATCATGAACAAGGAAATATAATAATAAACACTTTATATATTGCCTCTAGGGCATATTTCCAACAGTCTCCCACTTGCACTAGAGTCAATAATCTAGTTCACATCACTATGTGATTTACATGGTAATGAATCGAACACCCATACAGTTCTGGTGTTGATCATGTTTAGCCCTTGGAAGATGTTTAGTCAACGGGTCTGCGACATTCAGATTCGTGTGCACTTTGCAAACATTTATGTCCTTCTCCTCGATGTAATACCGGATGGAGTTGAAACATCACTTTATATGTCTGGTCCTCTTGTGAAACCTTGGTTCCTTGGCTAGAGCAATGGCACCAGTGTTCTCACAGAACAGGTTTATTGGATTCAGTGCACTAGGCACTACTACAAGATCTGTCGTGAATTGCTTCATCCAGACACCTTCCTTCGCCGCCTCCGAGGCTGCGATGTACTCCGCTGCGCACGTAGAATCAGCTACCACGCTTTGCTTGGAACTACACCAGCTTACCGCTCCCCCATTAAGAATAAATACGTATCCGGTTTGTGACTTAGAGTCGTCCGGATCAGTGTCAAAGCTTGCATCGGCGTAACCCTTTATGACGAGCTCTTTATCACCTCCATAAACGAGAAACATTTCCTTAGTCCTTTTCAGGTACTTAAGGATATTCTTGACCGCTTGCGAGTGCTCCACTCCAGGATCACTTTGAAACCTTCCGGCCATACTTATGGCAAGGCTGACATCGGGTCTTGGCCACAGCATTGCATACATGATAGAGCCTATGGTTGAAGCATAGGGGATGACGCTCATCTTTTCTTTATCTTCTGCAGTCACTGGGCATTGAGTCTTACTCAACTTCACACCTTGTAACACACGCAAGAACCCTTTCTTGGACTGTTCCATTTTGAACTTCTTCAAAACTTTATCAAGGTATGTGCTCTGTGAAAGTGCTATCAAGCGTCTCGATCTATCTCTATAGATCTTAATGCCTAATATGAAAGCAGCTTCTCCTAGGTCCTTCATTGAAAAACTCTTGTTCAAATATTCCTTCACGCTTTCCAGCATTTCTATATTGTTTCCAATCAGCAATATGTCATCCACATATAATACTAGAAACGCTATAGAGCTCCCACTCACTTTCTTGTAAATACAAGCTTCTCCATAAACTTGTATAAACTCAAACGCTTTGATCACCTCATCAAAGCGCTTATTCCAACTCCGAGATGCTTGCACCAGTCCATAAATGGATCGCTGGAGTTTGCAAACTTTGTCAGCATTCTCGGGATCGACAAAACCTTCGGGTTGCATCATATACAACTCTTCCTCAAGGAAACCATTGAGGAACGCCGTTTTGACATCCATCTGCCAAATTTCATAATCGAAATAAGCAGCTATTGCCAACATGATTCTGACAGACTTAAGCATCGCTACGGGTGAGAAAGTCTCATCGTAGTCAACAACTTGAACTTGTGAAAAACCCATTGCCACAAGTCGAGCTTTATAGACGGTGATATTACCGTTCGCGTCCGTCTTCTTCTTAAAGATCCATTTGTTTTGAATTGCCTTTCGCCCTTCAGGTAATACTTCCAAAGTCCATACTTTGTTTTCATACATGGATCCTATCTCGGATTTAATGGCCTCTAACCATTTCTTGGAATCCGGGCCCATCACTGCTCCTTCATAGCTTGTAGGTTCATTGTTGTCCAACAACATGACCTCCAAGACAGGGTTGTCGTACCACTCAGGAGTAGTACGCGCCCTTGTCAACCTACGAGGTTCAATAGTAGCTTGATCCAAAGCTTCATGATCATCATCATTAATTTCCTCTTTTACCGTCGTAGGTTCTACAGAAACATCTTTCTGCGTTGCGCTACTCTCTGGTTGAAGTAAAGGTTCAACAACCTCATCAAGCTCTATTTTCCTCCCACTCAATTCTTTCGAGAGAAATCTTTCTCAAGAAATGTTCCGTTCTTAGCGACAAACACTTTGCCTTCGGATCTGAGATAGAAGGTATACCCGACTGTCTCTTTCGGGTATCCTATGATGACGCATTTCTCCGCTTTGGGTTCCAGCTTTTCAGGCTGAACATTTTTGACATAAGCATCACATCCCCAAACTTTTAGAAAAGACAACTTTGGCCTTTTGCCAAACCACAGTTCATATGGCGTCGTCTCAACGGATTTCGATGGTGCCCTATTTAAAGTGAATGCAGCAGTCTCTAATGCATAACCCCAAAACGATAGTGGCAAATCAGCAAGAGACATCATAGAATGCACCATATCTAATAAGGTTCGATTACGACGTTCGGACACACCATTATGCTAAGGTGTTCCGGGCGGTGTCAACTATGAAACAATTCCACATTGTCTTAAGTGAATGCCAAACTCATAACTCAGATATTCACCTCCTCGATAAGATCGCAGGAACTTAATCTTCTTGTTATGATGATTCTCAACTTCACTCTTTAATTGCTTGAACTTTTCAAATGCTTCAGACTTGTGTTTCATTAAGTAAATATATCAATATCTACTTAAGTCATCAGTGAAAGTGAGAAAATAACGATACCCACCGCGCTGTAATATTCATTGGACCGCACACATCAGTATGTATGATTTCCAATAAGTCACTTTCCCGTTCCATTGTTCCAGAGAATGGCATTTTTGTCATCTTGCCCATGAGGCATGGTTCACATGTGTCAAGTGATTTAAAATCAACTGACTCCAAAAGTCCATCAACATGGTGCTTCCTCATGTGTTTTACACCAATATGACCTAAACGGCAGTGCCACAAGAAAGTGGTACTATCTTTATCAACTCTACATCTTTTGGCATCAATGTTATGAACATGTGTGTCATCACTATCAAGATTCAATATGAATAAACCCGTATCATTGGGTGCATGACCATAAAAGATATTACTCATAAAAATAGAACAACCTTTATTCTCTGATTTAAATGAGTAACCGTCTCGCAATAAACAAGATCTAGATATAATGTTCATGCTTAACGCAGGCACTAAATAACAATTATTCAGGTTCATCACTAATCCCGATGGTAATCGAAGAGGGAGCGTGCCGACGGCGATCACATCAACCTTGGAACCATTTCCCACACGCATCGTCACTTCGTCCTTTGCTAGCCTTGGTTTATTCCGTAGTTCCTGCTTTGAGTTGCAAATGTGAGCAACCGAACCGGTATCAAATACCCAGGCACTACTACGAGAGCTAGTAAGGTACACATCAATAACATGTATATCATATATACCTTGTTTGTCGTTGGCCGCCTTCTTGCTAGCCAGGTACTTGGGGCAGTTCCGCTTCCAGTGACCAGTTCCTTTGCAATGAAAGCACTCAGTTTCTGGCTTAGGTCCATGCTTAGGCTTCTTTGTAGGAGTAGCAACTGCTTTGCCGTCCTTCCTGGTTTTACCCTTCTTGCCTTTGCCCTTGACATTTTTCTTGAAACTAGTGGTTTTATTGACCATCAACACTTAATGTTCTTTCTGGATTTCAGACTCAGCGACTTTCAGCATCGCAAATAGCTCGGCGACTGACTTGTTCATCCCATGCATGTTATAGTTCATTACAAAGCTCTTGTAACTAGGTGGTAGTGATTGAAGAACTCTGTCAGTGATTGCCTCTGGTGGAAGGGTAATTCCCAACTCCGCTAGACGATTTGAATACCCAGACATTCTGAGTATGTGCTCACTGATAGACCCGTTCTCCTCCATCTTGCAAGCATAGAATTTATCGGAGGTCTCATACCTCTCGATCCGGGCGTTCTTCTGAAAGATAAACTTCAACTCCTGGAACATCTCATATGCTCCATGACGTTCAAAATGCCTTTGAAGTCCCGGTTCTAAGCCATACAATATTGCACACTAAACTATTGAGTAATCTCTAGTACGTGCCTCCCAAACGTTCTCAACGTCTTCGGAGGTCATGTCTTCTGGTTGGTCACCAAGCGGTGCATCAAGGACATATGATTTCTAGGAAGCCGTGAGGATAATCCTCAGATTATGGGCCCAGTCAACAAAGTTACTTCCATCATCTTTCAACTTAGCTTTCTCTAGGAACGCATTAAAATTCAGGGGTGCTACTGCGCGAGACATTGATCTACAACATAAATATGCAAAGTTCATTTAGACTATTGTTCAAGATAATGAGTTTAGTTAATCAAATTACTAAAGCTCCCACTCAAATTGACATCCCTCAGGTCATCTGAGTGTCACATGATCCAAATTCACCAACTCAAGTCCGATCATCACGTGAGTTAAGGTGGCTTCAATGGTGAACATCATTATGTTGATCATATCTACTATATGACTCATGTTCGACCTTTCGGTCTCTTGTGTTCCGAGGCCATGTCTGTACATGCTAGGCTCGTCAAGTTTAACCCGAGTGTTCTGCGCGTGCAACACTGGCTTGCACCGGTTGTATGTGAACGTAGAGTCTATCACACCTGATCATCACGTGGTGTCCCAACACGACGAACTTTCGCAACGGTGCACACTCGGGGAGAACACAATTTTATCTTGAAATTTAAGTGAGGGATCACCTTATAATGCTACCGTCGTACTAAGCAAAACAAGATGCATAAAAGGATTAACATCACATGCAATTCATAAGTGACATGATATGGCCATGATCTTGTGCTTTTGATCTCCATCATAAAAGCACCGGCATGGTCTCCATCATCACCGGCATGACACCATGATCTCCATCATCTTGATCTCCATCAACGTGCCGCCATAGGGGTTGTGGAGCTAGCTGCTTCTACTTCTATTGCTACCGTAAAGCGATAAAGTAAAGCATTACATAGAGCTTAATGATTGACATGCAGGTCATACAATAATTAAAGACGACCCTATGGCTCCTGCCGGTTGTCGTACTCATCGACATGCAAGTCGTGAAATTCTATACATCACATGATCATCTCATACATCACATATATCACATCATGTAATTGGCCATATAAAATCACAACATACCCTGCAAAAACAAGTTAGACGTCCTCTAATTGTTGTTGCAAGTTTTATGTGGCTGCTACGGGTATCTAGCAAGAACGATTCTTACCTACGCAAAGCCACAACGGTGATACATAGTTTGCTTTTCAACCTTCTCAAGGATCGCCTTTGTCGGATCCGATCCAACTAAAGTGAGAGAAAGTTTCACCCGCAAGCCATCTAAGCAACAAGTTGCGTCGAGGGAACCGGTCTCTCATAAGCGTACGAGTAATGTTGGTCCGGGCCGCTTCATCTCACAATACCGCTGAACCAAAATACGACTAAGGGAGCAAGCAATCTAAGCATCAACGCCCACAAACCTTTTGTGTTCTACTCGAGATCTCATCGAACCATCAACCTAGCTCATGATGCCACTGTTGGGGAACGTCGCATGGGAAACAAAATTTTTCCTACGCACACGCAAACCTATCCATGGTGATGAGCATCTACGAGAGGGAGAGTGGATCTACGTACCCTTGTAAATCGCTAAGCGGGAAGCGTTAAGAAACGCGGTTGGTGTAGTCGTACTTCTTCGCGATCCAAATCGCCGAGCGTCCCACGATCTAATCACGAACCGTCCCGCGAACCAATCACGAACCGTCCCGCAATCTTGTCACGATCCGTCCCGCGATCCGATCACGAACGTCCCGTGGCCTTGATCACGATCCTTCCGATCTAGTGCCGAACGGACGGCACCTCCGCGTTCAGCACACGTGCAGCTTGATGACGATCTCCACCGTCTTGATCCAGCAAGACGAGGTGGAGAGGAGAGAGAGTTCACCGGCAGCGTGATGACGCTCCGGTGATGGTGGTGGTGGAGCAATTCCGGCAGGGCTTCGCCTAAGCACTGCGGAAAACCAATCTAGAGGAGCACCGGTGGAATGGGTAGCACGTGGCCGTAATTTCTGTCCAAAAACCCTCTATTCCACTAGTATATATAGGAGGGAGGGAGAGGCTGCCTTGGCGCAAGGCCAAGGCCTCCTAGGAGTCGGCCGGCCAAGGGGGAGGAGTCCCACTCCTCCTCCAATCCTAGTTGGACTAGGATTGCTCCCTATTGGCCCTTTTTCCACCTTTTTCTTTAGGCCTTTTTCCTCCTGGCGCCATGGGCCTTTTGTGGCTGTTCCACCAGCCCACTAAGGGCTGGTTATTATTCTCCCACAACCGATGGACACTCTAGGGTCGAAATACCCCTCCCGGAGGTCTCCCGGTACACTACCGGCACTCCCGGTACACTACCGATGAGCCCGAAACCTTTCCGGTGACCAAACTGGGACTTCCTATATATGCATCTTTACCTCCAGACCATTCCGTAGCTCCTCGTGACGTCCGGGATCTCATCCGGGACTCCGAACAACCTTAGGTCACCACCATACATAACTCTACACTACCGAGACGTCACCAAACCTTAAGTGTGCAGACCCTGCGGGTTCGAGAACTATGTAGACATGACCGAGACACCTCTACGGTCAATAATCAATGGCGGGACCTGGATGTCCACATTGGTTCCTACATATTCTACGAAGATCTTTATCGGTCGAACCTCTATGTCAAGGATTCAGTTAATCCCGTATAACATTCCCTTTGTTCTTCGGTATGTTACTTGCCCGAGATTCGATCGTCGGTATCTCCATACCTAGTTCAACCTCGTTACTGGCAAGTCTCTTTACTCGTTGCATAATACAAGATCCCACAACTAACAATTAGTCACATTCCTTGCAAGGCTCATTGTGATGTTGTATTACCGAGTGGGCCCCGAGATACCTCTCCGTCACACGGAGTAACAAATCCCAGTCTCGATGCATGCCAACTCAACAGACACCATCGGAGATACCTGTAGAGCACCTTTATAGTCACCCAGTTACGTTGCGATGTTTGATACACACAAGGCACTCCTCCGATATCTGTGAGTTGCATGATCTCATGGTCATAGGAACATATACTTGACATATAGAAACAATAGCAATAAACTGACATGATCATATGCTACGTTGTAGTTTGGGTCTTGTCCATCACATCATTCTCCTAATGATGTGATCCTGTTATCAAATGACATCACATGTCAATGGCTAGGAAACCCTGACCATCTTTGATCAACGAGCTAGTTCACTAGAGGCATAGTAGGGACACAGTGTTGTCTATTTACCCACACATGCAATGTGTTTCCAATCAATGCAATTATAGCATGGATAATAAAAGATTATCATGAACAAGGAAATATAATAATAAACACTTATATATTGCCTCTTGGGAATATTTCCAACACCTGAACCGCCGGCGCCGAATCCAGCCCCTGATCCACCGTGCCCTGAGCCGCCTGGCGGGCCGCTGCATTGGTTGTTGTGTTGCTGTGAATGTTGGTTTTTGAATCTCTGCATCATAAAGCAATCGCCCCACGCATGCATCGCAGGTTTATCAGGCGTGCTGTGCTCTGGATAAGGTTTTTTAAGCGCCTCCTCTAAATTGAAAGGGGCCCTGTTCCTGTTATGAAACTGTCTGAACTTTCTGTTCCCCTTGGGATGGTTCTGCCCTGTGTTGGTATTTGCCACTAGGTCTGACCCGCCATCAGAGTTTTTCCACTTATTCTGATTCCCATTGTTCACAAAGCCCTTGCCTTGACTGTTCTTCTTCCCTTGACTGATCTTCTCCTCATCTGAACCCGGGTCTTTGGTGTTATCTGAATTGTCGTAATTTGTCAGAGCTGTCATGAGCTCTCCCATATCCTGACATGTGCACTTGAGCCGGCCGAGTTTCTGTTTCAACGGAACAAAATAATAGTTCTTTTCCATAATAAGCACCGCTTGAGCCGCCGTGATCTGCTCTGAAGAATGAATGATGGTCGACACCCACCGGACCCAATGATGAGCCGGTTTGTTCTCCTGTTGAACACAATGATCCAAGTCTACGATGGTCATAGGCTGCTTGCAGGTCCCCTGAAAATTCTTAATAAACTTTGCTCTCAGCTCAGCCCATGAGTTTATCGTGTTAGGCGGTAGGCCTTTTAACCATGTGCGAGCCAGACCCTCAAGCATCATGATGAAATACTTTGCACACACTGCTTCACTGACGTCCAGTATCTCCATGGCCAGCTCATAACTCTCAACCCAAGCCTCAGGGGGCAGATCAACCGTATAATTTGGAACTTTCCGAGGTCCCTTGAAATCGTTCGGTAGTCGTTCACTTCTCAGAGCCGGAGTTAAGCATGGCACCCCTACGGCTCTGGCACTAGCTGCTGTTCCGGCTCCCACCAAGACGGAGAGCATCGGCTCCGGACGGGTCGCTGCTGCCTCTGCCTCTCGCCTGTTCCTTGCCCTGTCCACGAGGGCTTGCTCATCCTCCAGCGGTCTAGAGTCGCTTGCTCATCCTCCGGCGGTCCCCGACGTGGACCACTGCTGGAAACCGCCGGCGACTCGTAGCGCCGGCTAAAACTTCGACAAGGGAGAGGGGTAGAGTGAACCCGGCTCCGGCTGTGAGTATATCTCTCTTGCTGGTCCATGGCCGTCTGCAAGTACCCAATGGCGTTTCGCACGTCCTCCGCGAAGGGTGCTTCATCTGGGATAGGGATCGTCCCGAGCCGGGTGGCCGCCGCCACCATGTTCTCGGCCGAGTTAGAATAATGACCCGCCGGTGTTGAAAAACCTCCAGCTGAAGTTTGGTTAGGCTGGGCTGAATGAGTCGCTGGCCGTTCCGTCGGGCGGCTCTCCGTCGCGCCCGTAGCTCACCCCATGCCAGGGGTATTAAATAGGTTCCTCGCTTCGTAACGCTCTGGCAGACGGGACTAATGCCTCCTCCGGTGTACCGCGGCTGCTGACCTTTTCTCCAGCTCTAGACGGAAAGCATCTGCCTTGATATGCTTTACTTCTTCCTCCATCTGGATCTTCAGCTCAGCCATCCTTTGCCGCTCCTCTGCCATCCGGCCCTTGATCCGTGCTACCTCTATGTTCCGGGCTACTTGATTATCTGGTGTTACCTCAGTGGCCATGAGAGCCGTAAGCTCATCCATCAGTTCCACAAGAATCTGAGCCGGCGGCGGCGGGCTATCACCCGCGATGGCGGCTCCTGCGGCTGTATTACCGGTGGTTGGGGCTGATCCCGCCATGAACACCGCCGCATTAACCGGAGGTCTTGGAGTATCCGACTCAAAGCCCTCCGACTCAGAGTAGGCGTTGTCGTAGCCCCAAGGCCACCATTGTTGAGCCGATACACTGATTCTCTCTCCCCACTTGAGGACTCATCTTCTGAGCAAATGAGAGTTTCCTGCGACCCAGACGCTTCGAGATCCATACCTTGAGTGAAACCTACGAAAACGTGTTTCTGACCCGGATTGGCGCGAGCAGGCCACACGCTACTTGCAGATTGGAGACGTCGAGCCGGCTCGACAATGTTGGTGCAGATGTCCGGCCCGGGTTTAGATCCATCAGCCTTTCCAATGAAAACCTGGATCCCGCCGAACGGAACCCGGAATCCATACTCCACGGATTCAGCATCGAGCCCCCAGCCAGCATCGTCGATGTAGAGCCGGCTACGGCGACTCTTGCTCATCATTCCGACCCCATATCCCTCGAGCCCTAGGAGAGAGCCCTTTGAGAACTCAACACCGCCGAGCGCTAGCTCCACGGTGGGCGCCAAATGTCGTGGATTTATCATGGCAGATGTCTAGGTGAACGGACTTGGATTCGAGGCCATCGCTAACGGGGTGGACTCAAAGGGGTTGACCGGGACGAAAGACACGGGTTTACCCAGGTTCGGCCCCTCAAATCGAGGTAATAGCCTATGTCCTGCTTGTGTTTGTATTGCTTGCTGTATCGATTACAAGGAGCTAGAAGCTTGACCTAGTTCTCGATAACCTATCCCCTAAGTTTCCCCAGGTCTGCCTTTATATAGGAGGTCAGGACCACCGGGTCTTTACAACTATGTAACCGAGTCTTTCTCTATCTTCTTGTCCAAGCTGTCTCTGAGGCGGTTTACACGGTCGGGTCTTCTCCGTCCGAGCCACCTTACGGCCCACTCCATGAGCTGTCTATCTCCTTGGGCCGTAGGTTTTACGGCTCTCCCCTGGGCCAGCTCACGAGCCATCAACATGACCCAGAGCCTTAAGGGCGGGTCATATTACAGGGTTATATCCCCAACACTATCCCTCAGGTGATATTCGCTTCATCTGTTCTATTAACACATATTATTTTCTCTGAGAACAATTACTTTTCATGCAATATTTGTATGCAGGACAATTAGAATTAAAACACGGAGGAGGAGCGTGCACCAGCATCATTCTGCATTGGTGTTTGTCTATATTGCATTATCCAACGGACTCGCGCACCGGCTTCCGACGCCATGGCCGCCGCCTACGGTCGCACCGGCTTATAACGCCACGGCCGCCTCTTACAGTCGCACCAGATTACAATGCCACAGCCGCCTCTCTCGGGCACGCCGGCTTACAATGCTGCGCCCGTCTCTCGCGACTTCACCGGCTTACAAACGTCACGGCCGTCTCTCGCGACTTCACCGGCTTACAACACTGTGACGTCTTCACCGGCTTACAACGCCGTGGCCGCCTCTCATGGGCGCACCGGCTTACAATGTCGTGGCCGTCTCTCGCCATCCACGCTGGCTTACAACGCCGTGGCCGTCTCTCACCAACCCCGTCAGCTTACAACGTCGTGGCGTCTTTCACAACAGCACTGGCTTACAATGCCACGGCTGGTTTCTACGTCTACATCAACACGCCAGTGGTGGCATACAACGGTACAAGCCGTCCAGCTGATGCGCGCAAGCCCCGTCCATAGTCCAATCTACATTGACATATCGGTGTAGTGCTTGCTTATATGAGCTGCCCAACAGACGCGCACAAGACGCCGCCCACAGTCTGATTCTACATCAACATATAGGTGCAGTGTTCGTCTATACCAGCCGCCCAAACCGACAAACGTGCAAGTCCCCGCCACTTCGGTTTGGTTAACTTCAACAACCAGCCGGAAAGAACGATCGACCGGATCATTGAAACAATTCATACGGTATCATCTATAACCTGCCACGGTCAACATCGACCATCAGTGGAGACTCTCAAGCCGCCTCTTTGAGTCAACTTAAGATTCGGGGGCTACAGACATGGCAAGACACATTTTTTCGGTTTTTCAAAGGGAACCCCGGGTCTTTGCAAGAGAAAACCCAATCCTTGGGGCTATTACATTATTGGCGGAAGAATTAATTAGTTTCCCAAGAGGACGAACCGCCGAGATATACCGTTCAAACACGGGTGCCCAGATTCATTGGATCATCATATGTCACTTGGGGGTTTCGGCCGTTTTCTTCATTACAAAATGGCGATTTACAAGATGATGAAAAAAGTTGACTCTGTCAACATGATCGTCCAGGGGGCTTCCCACCCACCGGGTGTAGCTTATCACACCCTATCGGTCGGCTCTCAAGCCAAATAGTTGACTCCGTCAACATGATCGTCCAGGGGGCTTCCCACCCACCGGGTGTAGCTTATCACACCCTATCGGTCGGCTCTCAAGCCAAATAGTTGACTCCGTCAACATGATCGTCCAGGGGGGTTCCCACCCACTGGGTGTTGCTTATCACACCCTATCAGTCAGCTCTCAAGCGAAATAGTTGACTCCGTCAACATGATCGTCCAGGGGGCTTCCCACCCATCGGGTGTAGCTTATCACACCCTATCAGTCGGCTCTCAAGCCAAATAGTTGACTCCATCAACATGATCGTCCAAGGGGCTTCCCACCCACCGAGTGTAGCTTACCACACCCTATCGGTTGGCTCTCAAGCCAAATAGTTGACTCCGTCAACATGATCGTCCAGGGGGCTTCCCACCCACCAGTTGTAGCTTATCAAATCCTATCGGTCGGCTCTTAAGCCAAACAGTTGATTCCATCAACAAAGGTCACTTGGGGGCTTCCCACCCACCGGGTGTAGCTTACACACCCTCTTGATCGGGTCTGAAGCCAAACAAGGTTAAACCTGCCTGTAACCTGATGCTACTCTGCTAATCTTGCCAAACTCTTACCAGTTAATCTCACATAGAGACCCTAAGCCAGTTCAAAGAAATTGACGGCCAGTCTCCATAGAGAACACACATCCAAACCTTAAAAGCGCATGACAACCTCTGCTTCCCTCTGCGAAGGGCCTATCTTGTACCTTTACTTTTTATCTTTAAAAGAGTCGTGGTGATCAACACCAATTCCTTATTCTGCCATTATCTTGGCAAGCGTCATGTGCTAGGGAAAGATCTATATTCATATATTAACTTGGAAGTAAGTAATCATGAATTATTATTATTGACATTACCCTTGAGGTAAATCGTTGGGAGGCGAAACCATAAGCCCCTATCTTCCTTTGTGTCCAACTGAAACTTTGATCTCATGAGTACCACGTGAGTTTTAACCATTGTGGAAGGCTAAAAGATGATTGAGTATGTGGATTTGCCTTGCAATCTCTTATTTGACTCTTTCCGATGTTATGATAAATTGCAATTGTTTCAATGAACAAAGACTGTTGGTTGTTAATTCTCAATAAGATTCTTGATGCATGCTTTACATTGTGAATGAATTGTCATTTTTGCATAAGGGATTATATGATGATATTGCTGTTCTAAATATGATCATGATGCCTGCATGTCCATATTTTTATTTTATCGACACCTCTATCTCTAAACATGTGAGTATATTTATCGATCTCGGCTTCCTCTTGAGGACAAGCGAGGTCTAAGCTTGGGGGAGTTGATACGTCCATTTTGCATCATGCTTTTATATAGATATTTATTGCATTATGGGCTGTTATTACACATTATGGTACAATACTTATCCCTTTTCTCTCTTATTCTACAAGGATTACATGAAGAGGGAGAATGCCGGCAGCTGGAATTCTAGGCTCGAAAAGGAGCAAGTTTGAGATGCCAATTCTGCACAACTCCAAAAGCCGTGAAAATTGACGAGGAATTATTTTGGAATATATAAAAAATACTAGGCAAAAGAAATATCAGAGGAGAGCCACCAGGAGGCCTCGAGCCTGCCAGGCACGGCCTACCCCCTGGCCGCGCCTGGGGGCTTGTGGGCCCCCTGTGGCCCCTCCGGCCCCCATCTTCTCCTATATGGAGGGTTTCGTCCGACAAAAAATCATAACAGAGGTTTTGGGAGGAGACGTCGCCCCCAAGAGGCGGAACTTGAGCAGAACCAATCTAGAGCTCCGGCAGGGCTGTTCTGCCGGAGAAACTTCTCTCTCGGAGAGGGAAATCATCGTCATCGTCATCACCAACACTCCTCTCATCGGAGGGGACTCATCTCCATCAACATCTTCACCAGCACCATCTCATCTACAAACCCTAGTTCATCTCTCGTACTCAATCTCCGTCTCACAACTTCGATTGGTACTTGTGAGGTTGCTAGTAGTGTTAATTGCTTATTGTAGTTGATGCTAGTTGGTTTGTTTGGTGGAAGATCATATGTTTAGATCCTTAATGATATTCAATACCTCTCTGATCATGAACATAACCATACTTTGTGAGTAGTTACTTTTGTTCCTGAGGACATGGGATAAGTCTTGTTAATAGTAGTCATGTGAATTTGGTATTCGTTCGATATTTTGATGTGTTGTATGTTGTCTCTCCTCTAGTGGTGTTATGTGAATGTCGACTACATGACACTTCACCATTATTTGGGTCTAGAGGAAGGCATTGGGATGTAATAAGTAGATGATGGGTTGCTAGAGTGATAGAAGCTTAAACCCTAGTTTATGCCTTGCGTCGTAAGGGGCTGATTTGGATCCACTAGTTTAATGCTATGGTTAGACTTTGTCTTAAGTCTTCTTTAGTAGTTGCGGATGCTTGCGAGAGGGGTTAATCATAAGTGGGATGTTTGTCCAAGTAAGGACAGCACCCAAGCACCGGTCCACCCACATATCAAACTATCAAAGTAGCGAACGCAAATCATATGAACATGATGAAAACTAGCTTGACAGTAATTCCCATGTGTCCTCGTGAGAACTTTACTTTATATAAGAGTTTTCTCAGGCTTGTCCCTTGCTACAAAAGGGATTGGGCCATATTGTTGCACCTTTGTTACTATTGCTACTCTCTACCCGTTACAAATTATCTTATCACACAACTATCTCTTACCGACAATTTCAGTGCTTGCAGAGAATACCTTGCAGAAAACCGCTTATCATTTCCTTTTGCTCCTCATTGGGTTCGACACTCTTACTTATCGAAAGGACTACGATAGATCCCCTATACTTGTGGGTCATCAAACTTCACAACAAGACTTGCAGGCAATGTGACTAAGTGTTAGTCATGGGATCTTGTATTACGGAACGAGTAAAGAGACTTGCCGGTAACAAGGTTGAACTAGGTATGGAGATACCGACGATCGAATCTCGGGCAAGTAACATACCGAAGAACAAAGGGAACATCTTACGGGATTAACTGAATCCTTGACATAGAGGTTCGACCGATAAAGATCATCGTAGAATATGTAGGAACCAATATGGGCATACAGGTCCCAGTATTGGTTATTGACCGTAGAGGTGTCTCGGTCATGTCTACATAGTTCTCGAACCCACAGGGTCTGCACACTTAAGGTTTGGTGACGTTTCGGTAGTACAGAGTTATGCATGGTGGTGACCGATGGTTGTTCGGAGTCTCGTATGAGATCCAGGACGTCACGAGGAGCTTCGGAATGGTCCGGAGGTAAAGATTGATATATAGGATGTCCTACTTTGGTCACCGGAAAAGTTTCGGGCTCATCGGTAGGGTACCGGGAGTGCTGGTAGTGTACCGGGAGACCATCGGGAGGGGTATTTCGACCCAAGAGGCTACATGGGCTGTGGGAGAGTGAATACCAGCCCTTAGTGGGCTGGTGGAAGTCCCACACTAGGCCCATGCGACTGGGAAGAAAAGCCCAAAAGGAAAAAGGTGGAAAAAGGCAAAAAGAGACCAAATAAGGAAGGAGTCATAATCCTACTAGGAGTGGAGGAGGAGGACTACTCCCTCCTGGTTCGACCGACCCCAGGGCTGGCTCCTTGGGAGACAAGCCTCCTCCTACTCTCCTCCTATATATACTAGAGGGTTTTAGGGTTTTGGCACTTGATTTTCAGCCACGTGCAACCCTACCCTCTAGTTCATAGTTTCTCCTCTAGATTGGATTTCTGCAGTGCTTAGACGAAGCCCTGCCGGAAAAATTACTCCACCACCATTGCCGTGGTGCCATCATGCTACCGGAGAACTCTTCTACCTCTCTGCTCCCTCTTGCTGGATCAGGAAGGTGGAGATCGTCATCAAGCTGTACGTGTGCTGAACGCGGAGGTGCCGTCCGTTCGGCGCTAAATCGGAAGGACCGTGATCAAAATCGTGAGACGGATCATGATGAGATCGCGGGACGGATCGTGATGAGATCGCAGGACGCTCGGCGATTTGGATCGCGAAGACGTTCGACTACACCAACCATGTTTCTTAACACTTCCCGCTTAGCGATCTACAAGGGTACGTAGATCCACTCTCCCTCTCGTAGATGCTCATCACCATGGATAGATCTTGCAAGTGCATAGGAAATTTTTTGTTTCCCATGCAACGTTCCCCAACAATGGCATATTGAGCTAGGTCTATGTGTAGATGAGATATCGAGTAGAACAGAAAGAGTTTGTGGGCATAGATGCTTACATTGCTTCCTCCCTTGGTCGTGTTTTGGTTCAGCGGTATTGTGGGATGAAGCAGCCTGGACCAACCTTACTCGTACGCTTACGAGAGACTGGCTCCATCGACTGACATGTAACCTCGTTGCACAAAGATAGTTGGCGGGTGTCTGTTTCTCCTACTTTAGTTGGATCAGATTCGACAAAGGCGGTCCTTGAGAAGGTTGAAAAGCAAATTATGTATCACCGTTGTGGTTTTTGCGTAGGTGAGAATTGTTCTTGCTAGATACCCGTAACAGCCACGTAAAACATGCAACAACAATTAGAGGACGTCTAACTTGTTTTTGTAGGGTTTGTTGTGATGTGATATGGCCAATTACATGATGAGATATATGTGATGTATGAGATGATCATGTTTTGTATAGAATATCACACTTGCATGTCGATGAGTACGGCAACCGGCAGGAGCCATAGGGTTGTCTTTAATTATTGTATGACCTGTGTGTCAATCTTTAAGCGCTATGTAATGCTTTACTTTATCGCTAAACGGTAGCAATAGTAGTAGAAGCATGGTGGGCGTGACAACCCCGATGGCGACACGTTGATGGAGATCAAGATGATGGAGATCATGGTGTCATGCAGGTGACGATGGAGATCATGCCGGTGCTTTCAAGATGGAGATCAAAAGCACAAGTTCATGGCCATATCATGTCACTTATGATTTTCATGTGATGTTAATCCTTTTATGCACCTTGTTTTGCTTAGGACGACGGTAGAATTATAGGTGATCCCTCACGTAATTTCAAGATAAATTGTGTTCTCCCCGAGTGTGCACCATTGCGAAAGTTCGTCGTGTCGAGACACCACGTGATTATCGGGTGTGATAGACTCTACGTTCACATACAACGGGTGCAAGCTAGTGTTGCACATGCAGAACACTCAAGCTAAACTTAAAGAGCCTAGCATGTACAGGCATGGCCTCGGAACACAAGAGACCAAAAGGTCGAACATGAGTCATATAGTAGATATGATCAACATAATGATGTTCACCATTCAAACCACCTCAACTCACGTGATGATCGGACTTGAGTTGGTGAATTTGGATCATGTATCACTCGAATGACCGGAGGGATGTCAATTTGAGTGGGAGTTCTTAAGTAATATGATTAACTGAACTCATTATCATGAACATAGTCAATAGTGTCTTTGCAAAATTATGTTGTAGATTACTAGCTCATGCTGTAGCTCCCTTGAATTTTTATATGTTCCTAGAGAAATAGAGTTGAAAGATGATGGTAGCAATATTGCGGACTGGGTCTGTGATCTGAGGATTGTCCTCATTGCTGCACGGAAGGCTTATGTCCATAATGCACCGCTCGGTGCGCCACCCCCTCTAGCGTCGTCTGTAGATGTTGTGAACATCTGACAGGCATGTTCCGATGACTACTTGATAGTTTAGTGCGTCATGCATTACGGCTTAGAATTGTGGCTCTGAAACGTTTTGAACGTCACGGAACATATGAGATGTTTTAAGAGCTAAAATTAGGATCTCAGGCTCGTGCCCGTGTTGCAAGATATGAGATCTCCAAACAAGATTCTTTGCCTGCAAGATGAAGGAGAATAGCTCAATCGTTGAGCATGTGCTCAGATTGTATGGGTGCTACAATCACTTGAATCAAGTGGGAGTTGATCTTCCAGATAAGATAGTGAATTATATAGTTCTCCAAGTCACTGTCACTAAGCTACTAGAACTTGGTGATGAACTATAAAATGCCAAGGATAGAAATAATGATCCCTGAGATGTTCGCGATGTTTGACACCGCGAAGGTAGAAATCAAGAAGGAGCATCAAGTGTTGATGGTTAGTCAAACCACTAGTTTCGAGAAGGGCAAGAGCAAGGAGGGAAACTTCATGGATAGCAAGTCAGTTACTGCTCCAGTGAAGCAACCCAAAGTTGAACCCAAACCCGAGACTAAGTGCTTCGATTATGAGGAGAGCGGTCGTTGAAGCGGAACAACCCTAGATACTTGGTAAATAAGAAGGCTGGCAACGTCGACAGAAGTATATTTGATATACATGTTAATGATGTGTACCTTGCGAGTACTCCTAGTAGCACCTGGGTATTGGATACCGGTTCGGTTGCTAAACTTAGTAACTCGAAATAAAATCTACGAAATAAACGGAGAACTATCTAAGGGTGAGGTGATGATGTGTGTTGGAAATGTTTCCAAGGTTGATGTGATCAACATCGCATGCTCTCTCTACCTTCGGGATTAGTGACGAACCTAAATAAATGTTATTTGGTGTTTTGCGTTGAGCATGAACATGATTAGATCGTGTTTATTGCAACACGATTATTCATTTAAGTTAGAGAATAATGGTTATTCGGTTTACATGAATGATACCTTCAATGGTCATGCACCCAGTGAGAATGGTTTGTTGAATCTTGATCATAGGAATACACATGTTCATAACATTGATGCCAAAAGATACAAAGTTAATATTGATACTACCACATACTTGTGGCACTGCCGCTAAATGTCATATTGGTATAAAGCCCATGAAGAAACTCCATGCTTATGGATCTTTGGACTCACTCGATTTCGAATCGGTTGACACATACGAACCATGCCTCTTGGGCAAGATGACTGAGAACCCCGTTTTCCAGATGGATGGAGCGGGCAAGTGATTTATTGGAATTGATACATGTTGATGTATGCAATCCAATGAGTCTTGTAGCGTGCGGTGGGTATCGTTATTTTCTTACCTTCACTGATGATTTGAGTAGATATAGTGTATATTTACTTAATGAAACACAAGTTTGAATTGTTTGAAAGGTTCGAGCAAATTCAAAGTGAAGTTTTAAGATCATCGTGACAAGAAGATAAAAAATGTCTACCATATGATCGTGGAGGTGAATATCTGAGTTATGAGTTTGGCATACAACTTTAGACAATGTGAAAGTTGTTTCACAACTCACGCCACCTAGAACACCACAGTGTGATGGTGTGTTTGAATGTCATAGTCGTGCTCTATTGGACATGGTGCTTGCTATGATGTCTCTTATCGTTTTCCTACTATAAGTTTGGGGTTATGCATTAGAGACAACTACATTCACTTTAAATAGGGCACCATCTAAATCCGTTGGGATGACACCGTATGAATTAGGGTTTGATAGAAACCCAAGCTATCATTTCTTAATGTTTGGGGCTGCGACGCTTGTGTGGAAAATGTTTTCACCGAATGAGCTCAAACCCAAAGCGGACAAATGCATCTTCATCAACATCTTCACCAACACCATCTCATCTACAAACCCTAGTTCATCTCTCGTACTCAATCTCCGTCTCACAACTCCGATTGGTACTTGTGAGGTTGCTAGTAGTGTTAATTGCTTATTGTAGTTGATGCTAGTTGGTTTGTTTGGTGGAAGTTCATATGTTCAGATCTTAATGATATTCAATACCTCTATGATCATGAACATAACCATGCTTTGTGAGTAGTTACTTTTGTTCCTGAGGACATGGGATAAGTCTTGTTAATAGTAGTCATGTGAATTTGGTATTCGTTCGATATTTTGATGTGTTGTATGTTGTCTCTCCTCTAGTGGTGTTATGTGAATGTCGACTACATGACACTTCACCATTATTTGGGTCTAGAGGAAGGCATTGGGATGTAATAAGTAGATGATGGGTTGCTAGAGTGATAGAAGCTTAAACCCTAGTTTATGCCTTGCGTTGTAAGGGGCTGATTTGGATCCACTAGTTTAATGCTATGGTTAGACTTTGTCTTAATTGTTCTTTAGTAGTTGCGGATGCTTGCGAGAGGGGTTAATCATAAGTGGGATGTTTGTCCAAGTAAGGACAGCACCCAAGTACTGGTCCACCCACATATCAAACTATCAAAGTAGCGAACGCGAATCATATGAACATGATGAAAACTAGCTTGACAGTAATTCCCATGTGTCCTCGTGAGAACTTTACTTTATATAAGAGTTTGCTCAGGCTTGTCCCTTGCTACAAAAGGGATTGGGCCATATTGCTGCACCTTTGTTACTATTGCTACTCGCTACCCGTTACAAATTATCTTATCACACAACTATCTGTTACCGACAATTTCAGTGCTTGCAGAGAATACCTTGCAGAAAACCGCTTATCATTTCCTTTGCTCCTCATTGGGTTCGACACTCTTACTTATCGAAAGGACTACGATAGATCCCCTATACTTGTGGGTCATCAAACTTCACAACAAGACTTGCAGGCAATGTGACTAAGTGTTAGTCATGGGATCTTGTATTACGGAACGAGTAAAGAGACTTGCCGGTAACAAGGTTGAACTAGGTATGGAGATACCGACGATCGAATCTCGGGCAAGTAACATACCGAAGAACAAAGGGAACATCTTACGGGATTAACTGAATCCTTGACATAGAGGTTCGACCGATAAAGATCTTCGTAGAATATGTAGGAACCAATAGGGGCATACAGGTCCCACTATTGGTTATTGACCATAGAGGTGTCTCGGTCATGTCTACATAGTTCTCTAACCCACAGGGTCTCCACACTTAAGGTTTGGTGACGTTTCAGTAATATAGAGTTATGCATGGTGGTGACCGATGGTTGTTCGGAGTCTCATATGAGATCCAGGACGTCACGAGGAGCTTCGGAATGGTCCGGAGGTATAGATTGATATATAGGATGTCCTACTTTGGTCACCGGAAAAGTTTCGGGCTCATCGGTAGGGTACCGGGAGTGCTGGTAGTGTACCGGGAGACCATCGGGAGCGGTATTTCGACCCAAGAGGCTACATGGGCTGTGGGAGAGTGAATACCAGCCCTTAGTGGGCTGGTGGAAGTCCCACACTAGGCCCATGCGACTAGGAAGAAAAGCCCAAAGGAAAAAGGTGGAAAAAGGCAAAAAGGGACCAAATAAGGAAGGAGTCATAATCCTACTAGGAGTGGAGGAGGAGGACTCCTCCCTCCTGGTTCGACCGACCCAGGGCTGGCTCCTTGTGAGCCAAGCCTCCTCCTACTCTCCTCCTATATATACTAGAGGGTTTTAGGGTGTTGACACTTGATTTCAGCCACGTGCAACCCTACCCTCTAGTCATAGTTTCTCCTCTAGATTGGATTTCTGCAGTGCTTAGACGAAGCCCTATCGGAATTACTCCACCACCATTGCCGTGGCGCCATCATGCTACCGGAGAACTCTTCTACCTCTCTGCTCCCTCTTGCTGGATCAAGAAGGAGGAGATCGTCATCAAGCTGTACGTGTGCTAAACGCGGAGGTGCTGTCCGTTCGGCGCTAAATCGGAAGGACCGTGATCAAAATCGTGAGACGGATCATGATGAGATCGCGGGATGGATCGTGATGAGATCGCGGGACGCTCGGGGATTTGGATCGCGAAGACGTTCGACTACACCAACCGTGTTTCTTGACACTTCCCGCTTAGCGATCTACAAGGGTACGTAGATCCACTCTCCCTCTCGTAGATGCTCATCACCATGGATAGATCTTGCAAGTGCATAGGAAATTTTTTGTTTCCCATGCAACGTTCCCCAACAATGGCATATTGAGCTAGGTCTATGTGTAGATGAGATCTCGAGTAGAACACAAAGAGTTTGTGGGCATAGATGCTTACATTGCTTCCTCCCTTGGTCGTGTTTTGGTTCAGTGGTATTGTGGGATGAAGCAGCCTGGACCAACCTTACTCGTACGCTTACGAGAGACTGGCTCCATCGACTGACATGTAACCTCGTTGCACAAAGATGGCTGGCGGGTGTCTGTTTCTCCTACTTTAGTTGGATCGGATTCGACAAAGGCGGTCCTTGAGAAGGTTGAAAAGCAAATTATGTATCACCGTTGTGGTTTTTGCGTAGGTGAGAATTGTTCTTGCTAGATACCCGTAGCAGCCACGTAAAACATGCAACAACAATTAGAGGACGTCTAACTTGTTTTTGCAGGGTTTGTTGTGATGTGATATGGCCAATTACATGATGAGATATATGTGATGTATGAGATGATCATGTTTTGTATGGAATATCACACTTGCATGTCGATGAGTACGGCAACCGGCAGGAGCCATAGGGTTGTCTTTAATTATTGTATGACCTGTGTGTCAATCTTAAGCGCTATGTAATGCTTTACTTTATCGCTAAAACGGTAGCAATAGTAGTAGAAGCATGGTGGGCGTGACAACCCCTATGGCGACACGTTGATGGAGATCAAGATGATGGAGATCATGGTGTCATGCAGGTGACGATGGAGATCATGCCGGTGCTTTCAAGATGGAGATGAAAAGCACAAGTTCATGGCCATATCATGTCACTTATGATTTTCATGTGATGTTAATCCTTTATGCACCTTGTTTTGCTTAGGACGACGGTAGCATTATAGGTGATCCCTCACGTAATTTCAAGATAAATTGTGTTCTCCCCGAGTGTGCACCATTGCGAAAGTTCGTCGTGTCGAGACACCACGTGATTATCGGGTGTGATAGACTCTACGTTCACATACAACGGGTGCAAGCTAGTGTTGCACATGCAGAACACTCAAGTTAAACTTAAAGAGCCTAGCATGTACAGGCATGGCCTCGGAACACAAGAGACCAAAAGGTCGAACATGAGTCATATAGTAGATATGATCAACATAATGATGTTCACCATTCAAACCACCTCAACTCACGTGATGATCGGACTTGAGTTGGTGAATTTGGATCATGTATCACTCGAATGACCGGAGGGATGTCAATTTGAGTGGGAGTTCTTAAGTAATATGATTAACTGAACTCATTATCATGAACATAGTCAATAGTGTCTTTGCAAAATTATGTTGTAGATTACTAGCTCACGCTGTAGCTCCCTTGAATTTTTATATGTTCCTAGAGAAATAGAGTTGAAAGATGATGGTAGCAATATTGCGGACTGGGTCTGTGATCTGAGGATTGTCCTCATTGCTGCACAGAAGGCTTATGTCCATAATGCACCGCTCGGTGCGCCACCCCCTCTAGCGTCGTCTGTAGATGTTGTGAACATCTGACAGGCATGTTCCGATGACTACTTGATAGTTTAGTGCGTCATGCATTACGGCTTAGAATTGAGGCTCTGAAACGTTTTGAACGTCACGGAACATATGAGATGTTTTAAGAGCTAAAATTAGGATCTCAGGCTCGTGCCCGTGTTGCAAGATATGAGATCTCCAAACAAGATTCTTTGCCTGCAAGATGAAGGAGAATAGCTCAATCGTTGAGCATGTGCTCAGATTGTATGGGTGCTACAATCACTTGAATCAAGTGGGAGTTGATCTTCCAGATAAGATAGTGAATTATATAGTTCTCCAAGTCACTGTCACTAAGCTACTAGAACTTGGTGATGAACTATAAAATGCCAAGGATAGAAATAATGATCCCTGAGATGTTCGCGATGTTTGACACCGCGAAGGTAGAAATCAAGAAGGAGCGTCAAGTGTTGATGGTTAGTCAAACCACTAGTTTCGAGAAGGGCAAGAGCAAGGAGGGAAACTTCATGGATAGCAAGTCAGTTGCTGCTCCAGTGAAGCAACCCAAAGTTGAACCCAGACCCGAGACTAAGTGCTTCGATTATGAGGAGAGCGGTCGTTGAAGCGGAACAACCCTAGATACTTGGTAAATAAGAAGGCTGGCAACGTCGACAGAAGTATATTTGATATACGTGTTAATGATTTGTACCTTGCGAGTACTCCTAGTAGCACCTGGGTATTGGATACCGGTTCGGTTGCTAAACTTAGTAACTCGAAATAAAAGCTACGAAATAAACGGAGAACTATCTAAGGGTGAGGTGATGATGTGTGTTGGAAATGTTTCCAAGGTTGATGTGATCAACATCGCATGCTCTCTCTACCTTCGGGATTAGTGACGAACCTAAATAAATGTTATTTGGTGTTTTGCGTTGAGCATGAACATGATTAGATCGTGTTATTGCAGCACACGATTATTCATTTAAGTTAGAGAATAATGGTTATTCAGTTTACATGAATGATACCTTCCATGGTCATGCACCCAGTGAGAATGGTTTGTTGAATCTTGATCATAGGAATACACATGTTCATAACATTGATGCCAAAGATACAAGTTAATATTGATACTACCACATACTTGTGGCACTGCCGCTAAATGTCATATGGTATAAAGCGGCATGAAGAAACTCATGCTTATGGATCTTGGACTCACTCGATTTCGAATCGGTGTGAGACATACGAACCATGCCTCTTGGGCAAGATGACTGAGAACCCCGTTTTCCAGATGGATGGAGCGGGCAAGTGATTTATTGGAACTGATACATGTTGATGTATGCAATCCAATGAGTCTTGTAGCGTGTGGTGGGTATCGTTATTCTTCTTACCTTCACTGATGATTTGAGTAGATATAGTGTATATTTACTTAATGAAACACCAAGTTTGAATACGTTTGAAAGGGTTCGAGAAAATTCAGAGTGAAGTTTTAAGATCATCGTGACAAGAAGATAAAAAATGTCTACCATATGATCGTGGAGGTGAATATATGAGTTTATGAGTTTGGCATACAACTTTAGACAATGTGAAAGTTGTTTCACAACTCACGCCACCTAGAACACCACAGTGTGATGGTGTGTTTGAATGTCATAGTCATGCTCTATTGGACATGGTGCTTGCTTATGATGTCTCTTATCGTTTTCCTACTATAAGTTTTGGGGTTATGCATTAGAGAACAACTACATTCACTTTAATAGGGCACACATCTAAATCCGTGGGATGACACCGTATGAATTAGGGTTTGATAGAATCCCAAGCTATCATTTCTTAATGTTTTGGGGCTGCGACGCTTGTATGGCAAAATGTTTTCACCGAATGAGCCTCAAACCCAAAGCGGACAAATGCATCTTCATAGAATACCCTAAGAATAGTTGGGTGAAACCTTCTACCTCAGATCCAAGAATAAAATGTTTGTTGCTAAAACTGGGTCCTTCTCGAGAAAGAGTTTCTCTCGAAAGAATTGAGTGGGAGGAAGATAGAACTTGATTGAGGTTGTTGAACCTTTTGTTCAACCAGAGGAGTAGCGCAGCGCGGGAAGATGTTTCTATGAAGCCTACGTTAGTTGAAGAGGAAGTTAGTGATGATGATCATGAAGCTTCGGATCAAGTTACTATCGAACATCGTAGGTCACCAAGGATGTGTACTGCTCTGAGCGGTATGAAAATCCTGTCTTGGAGGTCAGGTTGTTGGACAACGATGAACCTACGAGCTGTGGGGAAGTGATGATGGGCCCGGATTCCGACAAATGGTTAGAGGCCATGAATCCGAGAAAGGATCCATGTATGAAAACCAAGTATAGAACTCTTGTAGACTGCTCGTTGGACAGCAGGTCATCGAGTACAAATGGACCTTTTGAGATGATGACAGATCGCTGATGGTAAATGTCACCATTTATAGAGCTCGACTTGTCGCAAAGAAGTTTCCGACAAGTTCAAGGACTTGACTGCGATGAGACTTTCTCACTCGTAGCGATCTAAAGTCTGTTGGAATTATGTTAGCAGTTGCTGCATTTTTTCAATTATGAAATCTGGCAGATGAATGTCAAAACATCGTTCCTTCCTTAAGAAAGGGTGTATGAGATACAACCAGAAGGTTTTGTTAGTCCTAGGATCTAAAAGGTGTGCAAGCTTCAGTGATCCTTCTATGAACTGAAGCAGCATCTCGGAGTTGGAATTATACATTTTGATGAGATGATCAAACTTTTCGAGTCTATACAATTTTAGTGAGAAACCTGTATTTTACAATAAAGTGAGTGGGAGCACTATAGAGTTTCTGGTAAGCATTATGTGGTTGACATATTGTTGATCGGAAATGATGTAGATTTCTAGAAAGCCATAAATGGTTGTTTGAAAAGAGTTTTTCAAAGGAAGACCTGGATAAAGCTACCAAATTGTTCAGCATCAAGATCTATAGAGATAGATCAAGATGCTTGATGAGACTTTCAATCGGTACGTACCTTGACAAGATTTTGAAAGAGTTCAAAATGGATAAGTCAGAGAAGAGTTTCTCGCCTGATTTGTAAGGTGTGAAGTTGAGTGAGACTCAAAGCTCGACAATGGCAGAAGAAAGAGAAAGGACGAACGTCGTCCCCTATGCCTTAGCCATAGGCTCTATATTATGTCGTGCGTGTACCGCACCTGGTGTGCCTTGCCATGAGTCTATCAAGGGTACAAAGGTGATCCAGGAGTGGATCACTGGACACGGTAAGGATTATACTTAGTAACTAGAGGACTAAGGAAATATTTCTCAATTATGGAGGTGATAAGAGTTCATCGTAAAGGGTTACGTCGATGCAAACTTTAACACCAATCCGGATGACTCTGAGTAGCAATCCGGATACTATAGTGGAGCAGCCATTTGGAATAGCTCCAAGTCAGTGTGGTAGCAGTGTCTATAGTAGACATAGAGATTTGCAAAGCACACACGATCTGATTGTCGCAGACCCGTTGACTAAAAGACCTCTCTCACATGCAAAGCATGATCGAGTCCAAGAACTCATTGGGTGTTAGATTCATCAAAAATGCGAATCACATGGTGATGTGAACTAGATTATTGACTCTATTGCAAGTGGAGACTGTTTGCAAATATGCCCTGGAGGCAATAATCAATTGGTTATTATCATATTTCATTGTTCATGATAATTGTTTATTATCCATGCTATATTGTGTTGATCGGAAACTCAAATACATGTGTGGATACATAGACAACACCATGTCCCAAGTATGCCTCTAATAGACTAGCTCGTTGATCAAAGATGGCTATGGTTTCCTAGTCATGGACATGAGATGTCATTTGATAATGGGATCACGTCATTAGGAGAATGATGTGATGGACAGACCCAACTACAAACAAATAGCATATGGTTGTATCAGTTTATTGCTATTGTTTTCTGTATGTCAAGTATTTGTTCCTATGACCATGAGATCATGCAACTCGCTGATATACCGGAGGAGTACTTGTGTGTATCAAACTCGCAACGTAACTGAGTGACTATAAAGGTGCTCTACAGTATCTCTGAGGGTGTCTGTTGGGTTGGCATGGATCAAGACTGGGATTTGTTACTCCATGTGACGGAGAGGTATCTCAGGGCCCACTCGGTAATACAATATCACAACAATCCTTGCAAGCAATATGACTAAGTGTTAGTCACGGGATCTTGTATTACGAAACGAGTAAAGAGACTTTTTTGGTAATGAGGTTGAACTAGGTATGGACATACCGACGATCGAATCTTGGGCAAGTAACATACCGAAGAACAAAGGGAACATCATACGGGATTAACTGAATCCTTGACGTAGAGGTTCGACCTATAAAGATCTTCGTACAA